>OX276455.1:2500000-3750000 GCA_946251905.1 Cryptocephalus moraei | reverse complement strand
AAGTTCGGAGTCATCCGTTGTCCTCGTGGATCTCCGTCCGACCAATAGCGTGCCACCGTGTACGAATTTTTTGCTTGTTACGAGTGCGTTACTGATAACGCTCGACCGAAATGCGAAGAAAACTCTCTTTCCTGTCTACACCTGTCGCGCGAATGGTACCTGTAGATTGTTCTCTTACAGTGTTAATTATAATTTTTTAAGTGTTTCGGTTCGGTTTTTGAATATCTTTCAATGTCGTGTGTTTCGTATCGGCTTTTAGCGCATTTCAAGTGTTTCGATTCGGTTTTTGAGCGTTTTCGGTTCGGTTTTCGCGTGATTTCGCGTTCTTGTGATGTGCCCCATCGACCACCTGTTGAGGGATGGCAGGAAGAAAGGTAAAAACGATCAAATTTTCACCTTTGATTCGTAGTTTAATGCGATTAATGTTTTATTTTGCAGTGAAGATGCGGACGGAGCGAATAAGGTAAGTTTTTTATAAGTATTTTGCATGGTTTCTTTTGCAGGCGTTATTAAGTATTGGACAATTTGTACTTGTACTTATATTTAATAATGAAACTATAGTTATTTACAATTATTGACAGATTATATTTACATACATATCTGAATTATTTGTGTGGCGCAAATCTACGAAATACATAAAACGCCGTTGACAGTAAGTATAAATGCTATTTTCCGAAGTGTTTAATATGGGTATTACTTTACTTTTCAAGTTACTTCTTTATGATGGATCTTGTGTAAAACATCTTACAGAACCCTACAGCTCTATTTTTTAAAAAACAGTTTGTGAAAGTCCTTCTCTGACAAAATATATTAACAGATATTTGATAAAATCTATAAATATTATATATATATACCTATGTAAATACAATATTATGTTTTATAGACAGATTTATAAATCATTTCTGACAGTGTCTGTTATAAAGGTCTAATAAGTACTTTCTTACTGCTAATATTCAAAAATGTAATTATGCAATCAAAATCCATTTTTAATATTTCCCAAATTTTGTGTTTAGACTATTTTACTTGAATACTACTGGTATCAAAGGAAATATTAATTACTAATTTGTATGCTTTTTAAATCTATTTATTATTAATATTTATATTTTAAACGCATTAATAATATTTGGCAAATTCACCAAATTCTAATAGAGGAATTACATACCTATGCGCTAATTTCTTGAATTTTTGGAAAACAAAAATTGCTCTAACTTTTTCGGAAGGTGTTTAATTCTTTTCAAAACTTCCCAACTTATTAGGAAAATCTGTGTTCAAACTTGAACAGTTTAGGTTTACATTTTCTTAATTTCTGAATTGGTGAAATTTTTTGTAATGGCCATTTTCCGCGGTAAAGTGCGACAGGCAACTGAAGAAAATGATCTTGTAACTTGTCACCGAGGCATAATTCTCCAAAATTGTATTTTTTCTGTTTTTCTACTATTAATCATGGGATATTTTTTCCGAAATTCAAATTTTTCATAAAATATATGAAATATATAAATTTCAAATGTTTGACATTGAATTTTTGATTCAAACATATAGTAACATGGAAAGTATCATTAACATTCTGTTTAAAAAATGATGTTTTTAGTAGTGGTACCTCAGGAGTGGGACTCCTCCACATTCGAATATAAGTTCTATAAAGAAACATTTATTTATCTTTAATCTATATTTGACATTAGCCTGAAATAATTTTTCAGCAAACACTCGTTAAAACAAGCAAAGTTCCAATAACATTTCAACACCATGGTTAATTGTACTATATACAGGGTGATACGAAATTCATGTTAAGAACTTCTCTGAGTGATATTTTATGTGCTTAAAATGCATATTTTTGGAGATAAGAGGTGCCAAAAATTGTAAACAAATAAATTAGTGAAATTGTTATTAGCTGGGAAGAAAAAAGGGCATTTCTAAGACATACCTCAATTGATCTAAAGGGTCGAATACCGAATGGGACACCTGCACATTCAAACATAAATTTTATAAGTAAATATGTACAGGGTGATTCGAAATTTATGTTACGAACTACTCTGGGTTATATTTTAGGTGCTTAAAATGCATATTTGTCGAGATACGAGGTGTTAAAAATTGTAAAAAAAATAAATTATTGAAATTGATATTAGCTAGGAAGAAAAAATAAGCCTTTCTAAGACATTGCCTCAATTGATCTAAAGCATCAAACACCGAATGAGACACCTGCACATTCGAACATAAATTTTATAAACAAATATTTATTTATCTTCAATCTATACTTGACATTTTCCTGAAATAACTTTTCAGCAAGCACTCTCGTTAAAATAGGAAATAAGGAAAATTCCAATGCAATTTCAACACCTTGGCTAATTGTAATATATACAGGGTGATTCGAAATTCATGTTGGAAACTTCGCTGGGTGATATTTTAGGTGCTTAAAATGCATATTTTTCGAGATACGAGGTGTCAAAAATTGTAAAAAAATAGATAATTGAAATTATTAGTTAGGAAGAAAAAAGAGCATTTCTAAGGTATTGCCTCAAATGATCTAAAGGATCAAACACCGATTGGGACACCTGCACATTTGAACATAAATTTTATAAATAAACATTTATTTATCTTCAATCTGTACTTGACATTTTCCTGAAATAACTTTTCAGCAAGCACTCTCCTTAAAATAGAAAACAAGGAAAGTTCCATTGCAATTTCAACACCTTGGTTAATTGTAATATATATAGGGTGATTCCAAATTCATGTTACGAACTACGCTGGGTGATATTTTAGGTACTTAAAATGCATATTTTTCGAGATACCAGATGTCAAAAATTGTAAAAAAAAATTGTTTGGTATTGTTATTACCTACGAGGAAAGAAGAGCATTTCTAAGACATTGCCTAAAGTGAAGTGTGTAATATGAATCATTTATTATAAAATCGTATCACCTTTTTTTGGAGTCAAAGTGTACTTTGACATAATTTGAAAACGGAAAATGTCTCAAGAAATTGCAAGTACAATTTCTTTCTCTCAATAGACTGGTAAATCATAAAAATAAAAATCCAGAACTGGTGTTAAGAGTTAAAAAGCATCACATCACCCCTTTATTTCGGTCATTGACTTGGTGATTTATAAATTTTGATCACTGGACTAAAAAGGTTTTGAACTACAGCTGTATTCTAAATCTGGCATATTAACACTTTTAGTAATTTTAGACTCCCCATATCTCAATACTAATGCGTAAAGCCCGGATTTTATGGAGTTAAAAATGTTAGAAAATGTCAATAAACACTTTAAAATTAGCCAAAACAAGCAAAAATCGATGAAAAATGGCAGTTTAAAATATTACTGTGTAAAAACGTTCTCAAAAGTTGTTTCCAGCATGAAATAATCTCACATTACGTATTTCCAATAATTATTTGTTTACGACGTACACGACTTACATTACGTATTGCTTATTAAAATTTACAACAATATACATTTCTAAGTTAATTGCAGTTAAACTCTGTCTACGGTCATTGGGGATATGTTTGTGTCTTGAAAATGACCGTTATATATCCACCGTTGTTACAGGGGCATACTTAAACATACTAACAATGTTTGGGTCAGCATCTAACTCTACCTCGTTGCCACGTAAGGCCGCGTCATATTTTTGAATCAAACTAAAACCAATATTTTTACTTAAAATATCTGCAAATTTGAAATTTCATATTTTCCCTTTTTCCCCCGGAATTGTATTCAATTCTTTTTGAACAGATTTATTAAAAATTTTTTGGGCGCAAAGAGTGTGTCCTTCAGATTGTAACTTCTTTATCATGTCTGGTATAAAACTTAAGTGTGCTTTAATAAAGACTATTATTCTATTAGGCTATAATTGAGACTATTTAAGATTTGAGAAGTTACAGGTACAATTCGTGCAACAAAAATCAAAATAGTTAGATGCTTGATTTTCAAGCAAAAATTTAGGAATTTCGTGAAAATGGCAGAAAGTGGCAATAATATTAAAAAGTAGCCAAAATGGCACATATGGCAAAAAATGGCAATTGCCATAAAATCCGGGCTCTATGCGCTTTAGAACGTCCATTTGGTAAGACTTTGAGAACTGAAGGAACTGGGAATCCCCACACTATAATGGGATTTGTAACGTGACTCGTGAATCATCCTGTATACACGACGTTTGCATATATTTCCATTTATTAAGCGTCATAAGTAAAATCGATCATTTGAAGTTCATCACATCCATGAAAACCCATCTCCATGCCTCTTAAACCGTTCAACCCATAACACCCTGTATATCATCGAAGTGATTTCAAGGGTGTCGTTGTTTAAACCCTTCGAGCCCTTTCGCGAGCGTCGCGGCGCGAAGTGAACTTTCCCTTTCGAGTAATCTCCCGATTTCGGGACGCGGGCGACACCCGGCGGCCTTTCCCCCAAACATAACATCGAGCAGATGTCGCAACGTCCCGCGTTTTCATCCCGAACTTCTGGATTCCTGCAACGGGTCCGTCGTTCCGATTCCTGCAGCGGTCGCGCATTTTAGGCGGCAGGAATAACGAGGAAGTTTTGAGAGGGGCAGGAAAGGGGGATTTTTAGTTGGGTATTGTCTGGAGATTTAGTGTCTTAAAGGGGGCTGTAGTGGGTAATGGGGTCTTTATTGACGCTAAATTATTATTTGGAAAAATTAAGGTAGAATTAACATGGCAGGACTTAAGGTGAATTTATACAGCTTTTATTTAACAGGAACATTAGTAGTAGTCGTAACTTAAAAGTTAAATCACCTAGAAATAGACGTGACTGTTTACACAGTCTCTAATTTAGTATTAGTCGTAACTCCCTTAATGCAGTAACCTTGAGAGTTCGTAAAATTGAACTTTGCCGTAATTTAGTATTAGCATTGGGAGCGTGAAATACATGGAAAAGAAAATATCACATTCCTTCTTTTGACATTTGGTGTGTTTGGTGTTTTGAACCAGTTATCCGTTACATCTTAAACTGAACTCTAAATAATATCCTAACAATAACCTAAGGCAATCGTTACAAAGCCTTAACCTTACTTTCAGTTTTAATTTTTGTTTTTTATTTCATACAAACCTCAAATTTAACCGCAAGACAAATTACGACTAAAGTTAGTAGCGGCTAAAGATAATACTAATTCTAAATTAAAGCTGTATAAATCCACCTTTAGATTTTCTAGTGGAAAAGTTCCAAGGGACAAATTCTTGCTGGCTGGACGTCATACTTTATAAAATTTCGTACATTGTCTTTGCAAATTCAATATGCATTTAGTGGGTATTTGTATTAACCAATATTAAATTTTTCGTAATGAAACTAAAGAGACGTGTGAATTATACTAGAAATGAGATTAACGAGATTATGTAAGATTTGTGACTTCTTAATGAGCCTTATACATTTGTTGCAAGTGAGTAGATAAATAAGAAACTTATTGCCTTGCGGTTATGTAACTCAAGTGGAGATATGAATTTTTTTAGTAAAACACACTAATGTCTTTTAATGGGAAAGGCAAAATTACATGAATTACATCTTAAAATGTACGGATATAAAGCACTTTAAATTTTGAACGTTTCATGCTTACGAGATTAACCAAATTGTGTAAAGAAAGTGGTGATATGTACATCGGACCCCCTTTTCATATTTTATTATATTATAATTATTCGATAGTAATTCTTGGATCGAATTTAGAGATTTCATTAAAAAATGTAAAAACAGTAAACTGCCCTTCAGGGAAGACTTTGCTAAAAATATTATTAATCTTGATGACACATATTAAATCATAAAATCAATATTCAAAGTTTAAAAACAATTTTTGAGACACATTTCTAGAGACCGAAAACGCGAAAAGTAAAGTGCCGTTCAGAGACGATTTTGTCAAAAATGTTATTACACTTTTTTATACATATTCCATAGTAGAATTAATTTTTAGATTTAAAAATAATTCTTTAGGCTGATGTCGAGAAAATTTTAAAAATTCAAAAATGACGTGTAAAGTGTCTTTCAGAGACGATTTTTCCAAAAATAACATTGGACTTCGTTACACGCATTCGATAGTAGAAAGAACTTTCAAAGAAAACGTAAGAGTAGATTTTGAAGAAAAAAAAATCGAAATACCGGAAAATAATAAGTGTAAAGTGTCCTTAATTAATGTTTTAGTGAGAAGTCTTATTAGACTTTCTTATACACATTCGATAGTAGAATAAATGCTCAAAGTTTAGGAACAAATATTGAAGTGTATTTTGAGAAAATGTCCAAAAATTGAAAAATGGCACGAGTAAAGTACCCTTTAGAGAAGATTAGGCCAAAAATGCTATTCAATATTAAAAAATTCATTAAACCTATACAAATTCAAAAATGACGTGTACAGTACGCCTTTCAGAGACGATTTTGCCAAAAAAGCTACCTATTTTACTTTATTATGCATATCCGATAGCAGAAAAAGGTTCAACGTTTAGTAGAACTTAGAAGAAAACGTAAGAGTAGAATTTGAAAAAACTTCGAAATACCGAAAAATAAGTGTAAACTGTAAAGTGTCCTTGATTAAAGTTTTAGCGAGAAATCTTATTATTTTGAGAAAATTTGCAAAAACCAAAAAATGCCACGATTAAAGTGTACCCTTTAGAGAAGATTTGGCCACAAATACCATTAAAAATAAAAAAACTCATTAATTCTATCAAAATTGAAAAATGACGTGTGAAGTGCCTTCCAGAGACGATTTTGCCTAAAATGCTATTATACTTTATTATGCATATCCGATAGTAGAAAAAAGGTTCAAAGTTTAGAAGAGAACGTAAGAGTAGATTTTGAAAAAAATTCGAAATACCGAAAAATAACAAGTGTAAAGTGTCCTTGATTAAAGTTTTAGCGAGAAATCTTATTAGACTTTGTTATACACATTCGATAGTAGAATAAATACTCAAAGTTTAGGAACAAATATTGAAGTGGATTTTGAGAAAATTTCTAAAAACTGAAAAAATGACATGAGTACCTAAAGTACCCTTTAGTTTAGAGAATCATCATCATCATCATCATCAAGCCCTTTATTGCGCCCAGTATTGAGCATAGGCCTCCCTTCCTTTCTTCCAGTTCTCTGTTTTGTGCTGTTCTCGTCCATCCCAACCCTGCCATTCGTTTTATGTCATGATACCATCGCATAATTGGTCTTCCTCTTCCTCTCTTTCCTTCCCATGGTCTCCAGCGTATTATTCGGCTATTCCATCTGTCGTCTGTAAGGCGAGCTATATGTCCTGCAAAATTCCACTTCAGGCTTGTGACTCTCTCGACTATATCTACCACCTTTGTTCTATGTCTAACCCATTCGTTTCTCTTTCTGTCTCTTATTGTTACGCCTATCATAGCTCTTTCCATGGCTCTTTGTGTTGTCCTCAAATTATTCATCATTGTCCTTGTGAGGGTCCAGGTCTGTGCTCCATATGTTATCACCGGTACTACACACAGTTCAAATATTCTTGTTCTGAGGTATTGTGGTATCCTTCTATCCTTAAGTATATGACTTAATTTGCCAAATGCCGCCCATCCTAGTCTTCTTCTCCTTTCTGTCTCTATCTCCTTGTTACCCTTTCCTATCTCTATTTGTTGTCCCAGATATATATATTCTTGAACATTTTCCAAGATGTGCCCGTTGACTGGTATTTGTACTTGGTCTTGGCTCATTATCTTTGTTTTTGTTTTATTCAATTTTAGACCTATTTTTGAAGATTCTCTGTCCAGTTCGGAAAAAGCATTCTTTCAAGATCCCTTGTGTTGTCGGCGAATAACACAATATCGTCTGCAAATCTTAAGTGTGATATTTTGGCTCCACTTATGTTCAGTCCCATATTTCCCCATTCAAGTTTTTTG
Source organism: Cryptocephalus moraei (assembly GCA_946251905.1). Taxonomy (NCBI): domain Eukaryota; kingdom Metazoa; phylum Arthropoda; class Insecta; order Coleoptera; family Chrysomelidae; genus Cryptocephalus; species Cryptocephalus moraei. Next base: position 3,742,162 of record OX276455.1, on the reverse strand, counting down.
AAAATTCCTTCCAAAGCCAAGGTAAAGAGTTTTGGGGATATTGTGTCTCCTTGTCTGATACCTCTTTTGACTTCAATGTTGTCTGTTTCTTCGTGTAGCCTGATTTTTGCATTTGCTCGTTGATATATATTTTTAAGAAGGTTCTTGTACCGATTTTTTTAGAGAATGTTAGCCCAAAAATGCCATTAAAAATTAAAAAATTCATTAAACCCATCAAAATTCAAAAATAACATGTAACGTGCCTTTCAGAGACGATTTTGTCAGAAATGCTATTATACTTTATTATGCATATCCGATAGTAGTAAAAGGTTCAACGTTTAGAAGAAAATGTAAGAGTAGATTTTGAAAAAACTTCGAAATACCGAAAAATAACGTGTAAAGTGTCCTTGATTAAAGTTTTAGCGAGATATCTTATTATACTTTTTTATACACATTCGATAGTAGAATAAATACTCAAAGTTTAGGGACAAAATATTGAAGTGGATTTTGAAAAAATTTCCAAAAACCAAAAAACGACACGAGTAAACTATCCTTTAGAGAAGATTTAGCCAACAATGCTATTAAACGCAATTAAATATATTCGACGGTGTAATAAGTATTAAAAATTTAAAAAAAAAATTCTTGAAGCAAATTTTAAGAAAATTTCTAAAAACTGAGGCCTTTTCCCGGTCGATTTTAATGAAAGGCGTATTGGGATGTCGTGGTTTAACAAGAAGTCTAATTCAAAGTTGAAACAGTTTGTAATTTTTATTTTCGAAGATAAACACCACAGACAATACCCACATATACATGACACATATACAAGACACGTATAGAGAAATTTGTCCAAAAACATGTATTTTAAACTCGGGGGACCTTAAAACGTCTAGTAATGTTAATAACTCAAATTCTAAAAGTCAACCTGATTACAGTACCTACTTCTCATAATATGAGTGCATTTTATATGACAAAGTAATAACAAATATAACATAAACAAATTTTTGTTTCAAAACTGCCGAAATCTTAACAGGATCGTAAACACTGTGTTATGTGTGTTGACGTAACTTCATCATAACGCATTTAAATTTCAATCCGATACAATTCCAGCCTTATCGGCGTACAGAACCGCCTTTTATCTTATCTGAAATTAAATACGTTTGAACCAATAACGTAGAGACAGACACGGCCATTTCACATGCGATTGGTTCCACATCGCTGATAAAAACCCCAATTTACTCCCTAATGAAAAAGAGACCGGCCCCAACAGGTTTCCCTCCTCCACTCGATTGCATATTCCTCTCGTCGGAACTTTTATCGAAGCTAATTCGTCGTTTTTCTTTATTCCTTTTTTTTTATTATTATCTCAATTCATTCATGTCGTCTTCTGATCGTCCTATAACAGGAAGGCGATTGTTAAAACTCTTCCATGCCACGTCACGACGTTACTCCTCAGTCGGGCGTATGTATGTGTGTGTAACTTTGATTTGTGGAGAATAATGGAGACGTGACGTCGCCTTTGATGTCGCGAATCCAAAAATTTGACGCCGCGAGGACATGATTTATACGTCTCGCGTATACGTTGGGACTACCAAAGGGGATAGATGTTAACGACGCTCGTTACCGCGTTAGTGTTTTCGCGAAAGCGACAGTGACGATAAGCCAAATCGAAAAAATAGGGGCACTTCAATCGAATGTTTGCTAAGTTTGTTAAATATAAGTAGATTTGTTCTTAAAAGCGAGATAATTGACTTCGATAATGATGTATTTTTATTATTAAGTCTATCAACTGAACTCTAACACATGTTTAGTCAAAACTGAACCATTTAATACGTCCTGTTATGTTTGTAAATTCTAAACAAAGACTTTCGATGTGGGTTCTAAAATAGTCTCTTCAAAGGGCACTACTTCCCTTAGGAAACATTTTGGTGACTGTGCCTGTACTTGCGGTATTTTTTTCTAACAAAAGATGTTCAAGGTGCAATTTGATCCACATTTCTTAATAACCAAAATGTACTTTTCTTCAACCATTTTATCCTTTTAAACATTGAATTCCCGGTTGGTTTCAATCAGACTTACTACTGTTATACACACTTTTGTGTGTAACTTTGTTGTTTTCTCGCAATGCACAACTGGTTCGCCCCACGTCACATTTTTAATTCCGAACATTAATTCTCGATCGATCCGTACCGTTCCGCCCCGTATTAATCTAATTACGGCAATTTCGACTCGACGCGGTTTACGTCCTTCGAGAAATTCAATTGAAAGCGGCTGAAAGGACCCAAAATTAACTTAAATAACTAAACCGGTTACATCCTGTCTTTAACAGGTGAATGAATACGTACGTTCACGTTCTCTACCTACATCCGAATTATTCCTGCCGTCTGATAATGGCGTATGTATGCGTGTGTGGGGAGCAGAAATTGTCATTAGTCATTCCGCCTCGGAATTAAGTGTGTGAGAGAGAGAGATAGGAGGATCCGATTGTAGTTGCGTTGAGATGAAATCTGAGGTTCAAGAATCAGGTTAAGTGTTCAAGAGGAGATGGTCTTCGAGTGGGCTCTGTCACTTTTCACAACGTATTGTTTTGTGTATTGCTTAATCCATTTGCACCATCAGAAATATTGAGCTAGTTTTGACTAGTGTCATTCCTGTTATCAAGCTACTCTCGCTTATTCCTTATGTTGTAATCAGCTCAGAGTAGTATGTCAGAAGTGGGTTTGTTCCAGCAAAAGTTCCAAATCTAATCTACCGTGCTACCTATCTGCTCATATTCAATTTGGTGTCGGTTCGGGACTTCTCCTCGAACAGACCCTAATCGCCAGATATGGATACGCATCACGTCAACCTGCGCTCCTCTAAGCATTTCATATTCGTTTCAATAAACTCCCCGAGTGGATTTATAGGGCTGAACTCGTTAAAGAGTTAATTTTTAATGACTCCTCCGAGGTTCGGTAACTTTTCGCGGAGGTCTCCTCCTCCTCCTCCTCTCTCGCTTTAGCGTCGCCTCGCAAAAACCGGAAATTTTGTTGTAATAAAGTATCGCAATGGAGATGAATAATAAGAGTTCGCAGGGAGTCGTATATCTCCCGCGATTTATATAAAAAGTTTCGGGCCATGGGAGGAGTCGAAGTCCGTGCACCTACTCCGTAAAGAGCGTTCGTAATTTGGGACAATGGTAATTTTATATGCTTTTATGGCGAATAGGGAAAAACAGTCTTACCAGAAGTGGGAGTTAGTTTGCTGTCTTACCAGAAGTGGGAGTTAGTTTGAACAAAGACTTCTGGAACGAACTGAAATCGATCGGTTAACCACGTATTGCTTGAGTAAGAGTGTTAATTTCATAATGCCATTTTTAGTCCAAAATTTGAATTTAACAATTTAACGTTTTTAATGAAATATTATTACTTTCTCATATGAGGTACCTACTCATATATGAGAGAGTATTGTAATCGGGTCGATTTTCAGCAATTGAGTTATTAGCATTTCTGAACGTTTTGAGGTCCCCTGGGTCCAAAAAACATGTTTTTGGAAAACCGTCTGTATGTATGTGTGTATGTATGTATGTCTGTGGTAGGATTTTCTCAAAAACAAAAAACCACAAACGGTCCAAACTTTGTATTTAGACTTTGTACCATACCAGGACGTGAAAATAAGCTTTTCTTTAAAACGGGCCAGTGTAGAAGGGAAGTTTACTCTTGTCATTTTTCGGTTTTTTGAATTTTTCTCGAAATTCGCTCCAAGAATTTTTTTGAAACTTTGAATATTCATTGTACGATTAAATAGACATAAAAAAGTTTTCTAACGATTTTGGCTAAATCTTCTGTGAAGGGCACTTTATTCTTGTTAATTTTCGGTTTTTTCAATTTTTTTCGTAATCCACTCCACGAATTTTTTGCTTAAACTAACCGTATCTATTTCCCGTTTGGATTTGGCAAACACATATTGAAACACCCTATATATTATATGAGAAAGTACTCTGATGAACACATCACGATTTTTATTTATGAATTATTGGTACCATATATCAACATGAGAGCTTTGGGACATGTTTTGGGAATTGTGAAATAACCAAAATAAACGGTTCAGTACACAATGGCTGCCTTGTATGTTAAATACCTGTTCCAATGACTTTCATGCTATCCTCTTAAGGTGCCTAATCATTTATTTTCGAATATTTTGGCCTCTTATCAAAGTTCAATACAAATAAGATAATTTAAAAAGTATTGTTATTTGTTTGGTGAATTTATAGATATTGCTAATTTGTATAGGATAAATGGTCGAAATTTCGACCATAGTAGGCTCGTTATATATTTACAAGTTAAATATGGTAAATTTATTTTGATAAAGAGTCTCATTAAGACTTTCATAATAAATTGTTTTAAAACCAGCTTCTGTCGGGTAATTGCAGGAGCTCAATAGAGCACTCATATCTTTTGAAAGGCGTAATTTATGTTATTTCAATATTTTTTTTTTTGTAACTGTAAGGAATTTTAATAGTGTAACGTTTATTTCTAATTTATTTACACTCTCCTAATTATTATACCACACACTACTTAATTTATCTTAACCATTTCCTAACTAATTAATTTATATCACTCTTAATGTTAATGTATTTCACTGGTCCGTTTTTCCATTTATTTATTCACTCGCGTTTTCACGTCTAATCTCCTCTCTCCGACCGCAAGCCCGCTTATATACACCTCAATTGTATTCGCGATAGTTCCAGGTCATTCCTTTCTAATAATGTTTGTTCTAGAGAGGTCGGGAAGGTAATAAATCATTCCTTCTTTAATAATATGTTGGCGGCAGGCTCGAGACGGTTTTTATTGCTCAATTAGCGTAGCGGCGTTCCTTTGAGGTAAGCCGCCGTCCGATAAGAGTAAACACGTTTCTCGCTGCTATTTACATTTCGCGTTACAATAGAATTGTTTTTGAAGGGTCAAATTGCAATTATAGCCATGTAAAATGACATTTTTTGTCAGATTTACATATAAATAGTAAATTTCAAATTTTGTAGTACATATTTTCAGAAGCTTAAGAACGTCTTTATTGTTATTTCCGTCCAATATTTTAGCTTGTCAATCATGTCATAAAGCCACCGACGTTCAAACGAAATAAAAAGCTTCCTCTCCACCAAAAATACCTACTAGCTTTATAAACATAATCTCCCTAATGTATTTATTTATTTATGTATTTTCAACCAAAAATACGTGACCGATCCAATATGTATTTTCTTTCTCTCTCTCTCTATCGTCGTCTAGTCAGGATTCGGTTTCATCAATTTAATACCACCCACTTCACCCCGAATTTCACATGTCACAAAGGAATCCGAAAGGTAGCAAAAAAAAGGCAGGAAACCCTCCCTAATGAATACTAATAGAAACGTAAAATGGAAACATCTTACGAATCATTACGGGAAACGATCGCAAAGTAACGGAGCGACACGGTTGATTGATGACTTTTCAGAAATCAACTAACACAAACACATTAGATTTAGTTATTTTTTTCTGTCATTAATTGTAAAATTGCTCGCAGCTGTGAGGTTATCTCTCAGATTAGAGGTAAATTTTATGACGTTTAAACGTGTTCTCAGTTGCTCTATACCGGGGCATAAAAGAGCTATTTTTAAGGGAGTTTTACTACCCGTAAGGATAACGAATGTTCCATAAAAGTATGCCCCTGAGGGACGAGTGAAACTATTAGATTCATAAATGTCGTTATAGGAAATCCAACTACCGTAAGTATGTAAGTCTGATTTTATGCAATTTGCAAAATTTACTTCTTTCTCATTAACGTTACCGATTTGACTCTGTGTTACTTTCCTACTTTTGAACCGTTGCCAATACACTGCGTAGTATGTAAATCCCTCATTATTCTCCAAACCTGTGTCGTGTCGAAATTCACTTTGAACACCTTGCCAGACTTTCATATTATGCTTTGTGTTCTGCCAGAAGAAAGAAACAATATTTACTTAATCGGAATGTGAGTGATTCGGTCGGTTTTTCCCAAAAAGGAGCATGTAATTTCGATTATCACAAGTCGCTTATTTAAAGAAATGGAAAAGTTCGCGGCTAAGTTCGAACATAAATCTATCGGCCGCCCCCGTATCCTGCTTAAACCCTGATTTACCGAATCCTTAACGAAGAGAGAGAGAACATCGCACTCGCATACATGCACACACAAACAGCGAGCATTGAATGTGATAGTCATAAATATCGAGTGCACTCGAACACGAACTTCCACCATGTCGAAAATAAATAGATATAGAAAGGCGATGACGTTTCCCCTTTTCGCACAAACTCCAAGGATATTAACCCCAAATAACGGAATAGACGCAGCGTGAGTCGAATGCATCACTTTCAGCGATGAGTGTAATCGCGACGCTTGATTCAATTACATTTTATATAATCCTGCACTCGAATAGGCGGCCATGAAGGGCCCGACCGACTGGTGCATTTGTCATTCGGCAGTTCCGCCTGATCTGACAGGTCGCGATGCCCGAAAACAGGGGCGCAACGTATACATACACCACCGCGGACAACCCTTCGGAATGTACACGAGATATGTTTCGACTTATTATCGGATGACTTTCTCTCGGGATAAATCTTTTTCTTTCCCTCTTTCATAGCTTGTCACTTACACTTTATGGCGTGGCGTGGGGCTTTTCTAATTTTCTAATCGAATATGGGTACCGAGATGCAAGGTCTTCGATTTATTTGTTTCGTTTGTATTATTGTGCCCGATGCGCGAATAAAGGATGGCAGAGGTATAAACACGTTTGTATAAGGAGACGACATCTTTTCACAAGACGATATGGTCACTTAACGTTGTTACCAATGTAATGCCGTCTGCGTAATTAGGAATCAATTGAGACAGTCCAATATTTCACCAATAAGAAGTTAGATGATTATTAAGAGGGTGGATGTTCAGGTAAAAGAAAATCGCAAAAAAGGCAAGACAATATTAACAAAAAAGCAAATAAAACTTGAGAAAAATGCAAGTGAACTTGTAAAAAAGGCAACTTTATTACTAAACTCTACACATCATTAATATTTGTTTCCCAGGCGGTAATTAAATATTTGCCAATGTTTTCAGGCGTCAAACTTTGACTTTTATTTGTTGCAATATCTTTGTATCTTGAAAATTACCTCTCAACTTCACAGGATGTTACATGAGCATATTTTAAAGCTGCAGTCTGGGTAATGTTAAGTTCCAATGTTCCTACCATCCCTTCATAGATTTTCGCCGCTTCTATATTTTTTCCAATTTAGGATTTTTACTCATTACTGCTTTTAATTTGGTACTAACTTTTTCACCAATACAACCAGTAACGTTTCTAGAGAGACCTTAGTATCATTAAATTTTTTTATTGACTGCTAAATTAAGACCACAGCTTTCCAACTTTTTCTATCACATCTGGTAATTGGGCCTAATTGGCTTTAATAATGATTAAGCCACTATTAATATTTACAACAAGGACAAGGATGAGATATTCATTTTACGAAGAAAAAGCAAACAAAAAGCAAAATTTTTACCAAATAGGCAAAATATTAAGAAAACATCCTAAAAAGGCAAAAAATAAGAAAATAGTGAAAAAAGGCAAAAAAGGCAGGCATTCAGGCATTTGCCTGAACATCCGCCCTCTTTTTGTTCATTTTCTACGTTACCGTTAACACATCTAGATCGCCTTATACTTTAAATATTTTTGATCTCTTGTGTACCATTAGATCATTCCTGGAGTGATCAGGCTGTCTTTGCGTGATCATTATGACGAGTCTGCCATGTTCTCTATTGGAAAATTCTCGAAAGTGGTCTCTAAATTTGGTGTCAAGTGTAAAAATTATGTATGTAATGCGAGTGGTGTTACACCATGCGACATCTCTCGCATAGTTTGTTGTACTCGGCTATACCAAGAGAGTTTGGGCCTTCCTCTCCGCCTTCTTTGGTTGGGTCTCTACTGTCATATTCTAACTGGCCAACGTTTATCTGGTATTTTTGTTAGATGACCATACCAATTAAGGCGTTTACTTTCTGTTGTGTCTAATATGGTGCTTATAACTCCCTGCACGGAAGCCGCTCTGTTCTTCTAACTTATTTATCTGTTGTTCTATACTATTTTTTAGAATTGTAGCTTATATTTCGCCTATGGAGCTCAAGACTGTCACGTCACGATAGTTGCAGTCATACTTTCTGCCTTTCTTAAAAATACTAGTTATGATTTCCTTTTTAAAGTCAGTTGATAATTCATAAGCTTGAAGAAACAGATTAAATAGTTCTGCCAGTAGTTGAAAGTTGACTTTTACAGCAGGCGTTAAGTAGGCTTTTATAAGTTCCACAAGTTTTTTAAAGATTCTACCGCACTTATTGTTAGAGTTTTGACCATACCACAAAATTAAGAGTATTCAAAACAACGAAAGGCCCATTATTACTTATACAGCGGAAACGAGAGAAGATACGTCAAAAACAAGAAGACTTCTTGAGGCAAGTGAGATGAAAATTCTTAGGAGGATTTTGGGGAAAACGTTATATGGGACAGAGAGCGAAGTGCAGATATGAGGAAGCCACAGAGTTATGAGATACACAGAGCTGACAAACCATTCAAAAAAACGCATTTTCTTGTCGCCAGCATTGGATATGGAGCAACGCGGCGATGTAAACATAGTGGGGAAAGACGTGAGGTAGGAGTGGGGATAGGAATGGGTATAAACATAACCAACTTCCACTAATATAGAAGGTATTTTAGGAACGTTTTATAAAACAAAATATACCTAATTTATTTCCACAATTAACATGTTTGTATCGATGGAATAGCACTGTATGTAAGAAACATGTATGTCTCCTCCTTACAGTGTGGACATAGATCTCATTTTGCATAAAAAACTATATTTTGTGTAACATTGGCAACATTATTGTTTATCCCCATTTTCAGCCATCTTTAACTATTCAATGTTGGCTACACGAAAAATGTAAATAATCATCTCTGTTATTCTCATAGCTCTGTGGAGGAAGCATAGCAAAATTGAAAATCTGAATGGAACCCTCATTAATAGAATGGTAAATACAGACTTGTGCTAATAGCAAGGGACAAATCACTTGACGGCAGACGGAGTACTGGGCGTCCAAGAAAAAGATGGTATGACAACATATAGACGAGGTCAAACCGATGAAGGAACAGGCTTTAGCCTATTTTAGAAGAAGGAAGAAAAAATAATACGTGTTCGCCGGAGCGACCTAGTATACATCTATTTGTGTATCTATCTTATAATCCAAGACCCATCTGTCAAAAATTTGCTTTAGATGAACGTAAGAGGTAACCGCAATGTTTTTACATGAATACCTCGGAAATAATGCCTAGAATAAGGATTGACTTATCCTCCAAGCGCAGAGGTCGGGAACATTATTTAAAATGCAACAATTTAAAAAAAGAAATGTTTTCCCTACTTGTTTTGCTTCTAACTTTTTAAGTATTGAATTTAGAAGAAAGGTGAAGAGAGAAAAAAGTTGCAGAATCGCTTTTTACATAATATGGCATAGGTTAGAATTTTAAAAATTTGTTAGCGGTTTTGCAAAATTTTGCAATAAACAAAAAAATATCTGCCCAAAAAAGTGGTTTTTTGATTTATTATTTTAGGCACTTTAAAATGTAGTTAGGACTTCCATATCACAGGTACAAAATATTGAAGTTATTATAAAAGAATCTTGCAAATTTCGTTTCGATCGGTTTATTAGTTTTTGCACAATAATTTTGCAATCCAGAAAAATCGAAAAATATTTCAAAATTGTTGAATTTTTTTTCCACTATTCGATTTTAATAGAACTGCCTGAGCATATATCAGAGCGAACAAGCTTTCATGTGCTTTTTTCAGAATTAAAAAATATTTATTAGAACGGTCACAGTCATTGTTAAAATACGTGTCGTTTTTTTGCTAATAAACAAATAGATTATCTCGGCGAATTATTTGTTAAATGAAATTCTGAAAACATAGTCGCAAAGTATTCGGAAAACGCTTCTTTTGATATATAATGTATAGTATGTTGCTATTTTGTTCATTTGTTTTTGAGATATAACTCCTCAAAGTTGATTAGTGTTTAATAAAATGGTTAATAATGGTTAATAAAATTAAATTTTTTTCTCATATATTAAGAAATAATTGTTTCTCACAGTAACCAGTATAATATTTTTGTTGCAATTTATATTAGAAAGATTGAAACTAAAATAAAAAAAATTCTCGCTTCGAATTTTGACTTATAAATTTGACACCAATTTTAAACAATGACTGTTACCGTTCTAATAGATATTTTTTGATTCTAAAAAAGCACATGAAAGCTTGTTCCCTCTTATATATGCTCAGTCAGTTTTGTTCAAATCGAATCGTGGAAAAAGAACTTAAACAATTTTTGAAAATTTTCAAAATTTTTCGATTTTTCTAGATTGCAAAATTATTGTGCAAAATCTAATAAACCGATCGACAGGATTTTTTTACTATAGCTTCAAGATTTTCTACCTGTGATATGGAAGTCCTAACTACATTTTAAAGTGCCTAAAATAATAAATTAAAACATCACTTTTTTGGGCCGATTTTTTTTGGTTATTGCTATTTTGCGAAACCGCTAATAAATTTTTGAATTTTTAACCTATGCCATATTACGTAAAACGCGATTCTGCAAATTTTTTCTCTGTTCAACTTTCTTCTAAATTCAATACTTAAAAAGTTAGAAGCAACACAAGGCGGAAAAAACGCCTTTTCCATTTTTTTAAATTGTTTCATTTTATACAATGTTTCCGACCTCTGCGCTTTGGAGAATAAGTCGATCCTTATTCTAGGCATTATTCCCGAGGTATTCATGTAAAAACATTGCGGTTACCTCTTACATCCCCGTCAAAACAGATGGGTCCTGGACTATTATGCAATGGTCGACAAAATACAGGTTTATTCATACCACCACCAAGAATATCGCCTTTACTCTTCTGGTGATGTTCTCGGTGGAACCCCCAAATGAAACAGTAGTTTCACAATCCAATTTTTATTTATACAGCCGACGTTTCGTCCAAGATCCTGGACATACTCATGGCGCCATAATTGTATTATAGGTAAGTATGTGATATAACAAATTCCAAAAAAGACATTTCCAAAATATTTCCAAAAAAGCCATTTGTTGGCCAATTTTGACCTGTCCATGGCACCTTAGTTAAGGCTTTGAATGTGGATGACCTGTAAAATGTAAGTTTTTTTTTGGAATTTGTTATATCACGTACTTACCTATACAATTATAGCGCCATGAGTATGTACAGGATCTTGGACGAAACGTCGGCTGTTTTAATAAAAATTAGATTGTTTGATTTGGGGGTTCCACCGAGAACATCACCTCAGCTTCGGCTTCTGGCCCCGAGTACATCCCAACAAAAACAAACCTTTACCCTTCAATTTCCACTTCTTTCGCAGCAATCTTTTGTTGCCCTTTTATCGCAGTTTATAATTTTTTTTTGTCGTCGTCGTCGTCCGTCTGATCGGTGTATCCTGGGGAATTACAGGGAGAACGTCTTAAATGAGTTGATAAATTAGCGACGGCGATCCGGGGAGAGATCAAACAAACATCGTCGATGGGGAGTCCGGCCGGCCGTCTCTCCTCTCGAACCGAAATAATTTTCCTGTATCGTCGTCCTTAGTCGTCGTCGTCGAAGTTGTTTACTCGCCCCTCCCACCCGAAAAAGGGGAACGGGGGCGAGGAGTGTAAGAGAGAGGGAGAGAGAGAGAAAAATACCCCTCCCGGAGTGATGTATAGGTAGGACTAACCCTGCCAAGCGGGCACTGGAAAAAAGTTCATTTGTCGGAGGTCAGGCGGAAAGCGGCAGCAAAAGTTGTCTCATTTAAAAAGACAGGAGAGAGAGCTTTTCGAATGTTGCAGCAATTGCGAACTAATCCCGTGTGTTCCTTATTCTTTTGTCTCTTCGGCTGCAGACATAAATACCGGCGGGAGCAGCCTACCGGGATAAAAAGTAGGAGAATACTCTTCCACTTGGACAGAGACACACAAAACAGCAGTAAGGCAATTAGTATCGTGTTCTTTACAATTAAGGAGTCTCGGCTCTTCTTTTGTTTTCGCTTCCCCTTCGCCTCTTGCAGTGGCGCGACACGTTACTTCATACCAGATCATCCCGCTCATCACAACCCTTACTGCTTCATAATACTAAAAATCGTGATGTGTTCATCAGAGTACTTTCTCATATATAGGGTGTTTCAATATGCGTTTGCCAAATCCGAACGGGCAATAGATACGGTTAATTTAAGCAAAAAAAAAATTTATTTTATACTACTTCAATGGTAGAATATATATTCTAAATTGAAAATAAATTCTTGTAGCAAATTTTGAGAAAAATTCAAAAACCGAAAAACCACAAGTATAAAGTGCTCTTCACAGATGATTTAGCCAAACACGTTACAAACCGTTTTATACATATTTAATTGCACAATAAATATTCAAAGTTTAAAAAGAATTCTTGGAACGAATTCCGAGAATAATACAAAAAACCCAAAATCGACAAGTATAAAGTATCCTTCACAGAAGATTTAGCCAAAAACGTTAGAAAACTTTTTTATACGTATTCAATAGTAGAATAAATATTCAAGGTTTAAAAAAAATTCGTAGAGTGGATTACGAAAAAAATTGAAAAAACCGAAAATTGACAAGTATAAAGTGCCCTTCACAGAAGATTTAGCCAAAATCGTTAGGAAACTTTTTTATAGGTATTTAATCGTACAATAAATATTCAAAGTTTAAAAAAAATTCTTGGAGCGAATTTCGAGAAAAATTCAAAAAACCGAAAAATGACAAGAGTAAACAACCCTTTTATCGTGGCCGATTTTAATGAAAAGCTTATTCTTACGTCCTGGTATGGTACAAAGTCTAAATACAAAGTTTTGACCGTTTGTGCTTTTTTGTTTTTGAGAAAATCCTACCACAGACACACATACACACATACACACATACACACATACATACAGACGGTTTTCCAAAAACTTGTTTTTTGGACTCAGGGGACCTCAAAACGTACAGAAATGCTAATAACTCAATTTCGAAAAATCGACCCGATTACAATACTCTCTCATATATGAGTACCTCATATGAGAAAGTAAAAATAACAGTCGTTCATCTATTGCGCCATAATTTGTTGCGAAAAAGTGTGAATAGTGAATTGTAAACGCAGAAACAGCAAAACATCATACCAAATCTAAAGTAGTTGGTCCATGTTTAATCATCATCAAGACAATTAATTACCTAGAACAGGGGTCGACACTAAATGACTTTTACGTCAAGTCAAAAAATAATAAATATTTCTAAACTCTAAAGAAACTCTAAAGAAAATGGAATTATCATCTGTTGGGACTACCTGTTAATTATCTGAAGACCTTCACATTGATATTTATGGTTGTTTTTAAATATTTATAATTATATAGTACATTGTTATGTTCTTTCATAGATATTATATTATCACCATGTCCTACTGCTTCAAAGGTATTTTAGTCACATTTTTTGGACTTCTCTACTGTATATGTTTCCTGCATACCTACTACATGTATGAATGTTTTGTGCGTGGCATGTTTAACGTAGTGAGAGTGAAGTTTGACTCTTAATTTTTGAATAATTTGTAATAGTACTTTTTATTCACTTATCGAAGGCAGTTATAGCATCTCTACATCACAGTCACAAGTGACACCTTCCAAATTCTTATACATGTTTTGCCTGTAATCGTATAATTTTTAGATTCTTAAGCAAAAACTTTATTGCCAACATAGGCATGCGTAAATTTTGTACATTTTTACTTTCTCATATGAGGTACTCATATATGAGAGAGTATTGTAATCGGGTCGATTTTTCTAAATTGAGTTATTAGCATTTCTGAACGTTTTGAGGTCCCCTGAGTCCAAAAAACATGTTTTTGGAAAACCATCTGTATGTATGTGTGTATGTGTGTATGTGTGTATGTGTGTCAGTGGTAGGATTTTCTCAAAAACAAAAAACCACAAACGGTCAAAACTTTGTATTTAGACTTTGTACCATACCAGGACGTGAGAATAAGCTTTTCATAAAAATCGGCCAGGATAAAAGGGTTGTTTACTCTTGTCGTTTTTCGGTTTTTTGAATTTTTCTCGAAATTCGCTCCAAGAATTTTTTTGAAACTTTGAATAGTCATTGTACGATTAAATACCTATAAAAAAGTTTCCTAACGATATTGGCTAAATCTTCTGTGAAGGGCACTTTATACTTGTCAATTTTCGGTTTTTTAAATTTTTTTCGTAATTCACTCCACGAATTTTTTTTAAACTTTGAATATTTAGTCTACTATTGAATATGTATAAAAAAGTTTTCTAACGTTTTTGGCTAAATCTTCTGTGAAGGATACTTTATACTTGTCGATTTTGGGTTTTTTGTATTATTCTCGGAATTCGTTCCAAGAATTCTTTTTAAACTTTGAAAATTTATTGTGCGATTAAATATGTATAAAAAGGTTTGTAACGTGTTCGGTTAAATCATCTGTGAACAGCACTTTATACTTGTGGTTTTTCGGTTTTTGAATTTTTCTCAAAATTTGCTACAAGAATTTATTTTAAATTTAGAATATATATTCTACCATTGAATTAGTATGAAATAAACTTTTTTTTGCTTAAATTAACCGTATCTATTTCCCGTTTGGATTTGGCAAACGCATATTGAAACACCCTATATATGAGAAAGTACACTGATGAACACATCACGATTTTTTATTAGATAGAATCCGATCTTCATTAAATTATAATGATAGCTGATCTTTTGGTGAAAGACCTTACGTCCGCTTGTCGGTCTCATTTGGTATTGCGGCATTGCCAATTTCTAATTTCGAGAGTAATCTGATAAGAGCTTTTTTGAAAAATGAGAGAAGAGGGGTGGCGTCGCCTTCGTCGCCCATCTCGGACGCACGCGACTGTCAGAGCGTCGAGGTGCACGAGGCCCAGTCAGATCAACAAATCACATTAAACGCAAATAATCACATTACACTCTCCGCTGATTTATACAGCGCGTTATTTAAGCGACCTCCGTCCCTATAAATCACCCGTAAACTGTTTCGCTGCCACCAGTTATTTATTCCTATTTAATATTGAGTCGATTGTATGGCCTTTTCTCGGATTCTGTTTTGACGTCGATTATTTCCCTTTTTTTTCTCATGTTCTATCATATAATGTATTAGTCCCGCACGGCATCGTCTAATAAATTCACGCTGGAACTTAAGACTGATCGAAACGGTGTCCATTGATTTAGTAGATCTAAGCGCAATAACAATTCCGAGTCTGCACAAAGGAGAATCGAAAAACGAACCTTTGACCCGATTAAAGGAAGTAAGAATTGCTTAAGAAGCTGTTAAACATAATGTGCTATTGTTAAAATCTGTCATGTCCCTAACTACGGGTTTACTTCCATTCTTATTTCTTCTAATTGGAGTTCGCCGTTCGGCTTTTGCACCTAATTGTTTTTGAATACTTTCCATTCCCCTTATACTGTTTTCTTTCGTCCCGAAGGAAAAAAAATTTACAGAGTCCCGAAAAATCCCTTTTTATTATTTTGACTCCAATTTTCATTTGGCGCTTATTGTTTCTCGGGCCCTTTAACGAGAAACAACAAAAAAGGCGACATCTGGCAAATCTTCCCATCAAATCGGCTATTAGCAATCACCACTTTGTGTACACAGTTTCCTATATTCCCTCCCTCTTAAGCAATTAGAGGATCCATTTAAAAAAAGAAACAAAATTCTCCTCGCTTGTTTAAACTGACTTAAAGGTATCAAATGTAGAGCATTTTTTATTGAGAAGCAATTATTTCCCGAGTGAAAGGTGGAGTTTAAAAAAAGGTTTTTTCAATCAAAGAGTCTTTAGTGTCTTTGCGTGACAATGAGGAGAGTCCTCGTGGATCCTGCAGGAAATGGGGCGCTTTCATTACTCCTACGTGCTCCGTTTAATGGAGTTTTCTTGTAAAAAAGCCTAGGTGAAAACCTTTTATCGACCAATTTATTATTCGGGAATTTCGGTGAATTAACACGTCTTGGCTCGCCAAATTGGTTTTTAGGCACTTCCAACCGCTCACTCGATCACTTAATGTTATTGAAGGTATATAAATTTGTCGGATAAAAAACTTTTGAATTCAAGTGAAAATAATGTTCGTTTCAATTATTATCTTTCTCGTCGAGTTGAGGAATTTTGTAATTTCCTTAAAAATCGATAACGTAGAATGCAAAAGATTTCATTTATGGAATCCCAGGTGAACAGGATGGCTCAACCTCACAAGCAATAAATAATTTATCCTCAAATAAGCATCATTAACGCCAAATTTCCGTAGTGTTGTGAATCTCTTTTGGGATGTTTGAAAAATGTAATGCAATAATACAAAATAGAGAAATTGTCCATTTTATTGAATTTATAATCTAATCTATATGTGGTTTCCTTTTTGAAACTTTTAATTTTAATTTTAAATTTTGAATGTTTATAAGTTATTCTGAATCACATTTTTGTTTTAATACTTGGAATGTAGTTTCTCATAAATATATTGAACAAAATAATGAACAGAGTTTGACATAAGTTTCGGTTACAATGGGATTTTATCGCTAATTAGGTTGACGAAACAGTTCTTCCCTTGACAAAATTTTGTCCCATGGAGAAATTAAACAATCTTCACGTTAATAGATAAATTTCGAATTTAAAATCAGTTATTACATAAAGTGGAAATAACTGATAATTACTCTTTCAAAGCAATTTTTTGGAATTTCTCAAAAAGAAGAATGTAAAGACCCACAAATTATTTTAAATTTTTAATACAGAAATCAAAAGCTTCAATATTTGCTCTTAATAAGAACTAACTTTATCGTAATTTATACTTATATTGAGTAAAGAGGGAATTCCATTTAATTTAATAAGTGCAATAATGTTTGCTCTCAAATCAGACTCATTGTCGTAAAGTAATTAGAATTTATAAACGACTTCTATCACACCTCGACTACGTCGACTTTCGTAAGTGTAAATTAATAGTTATTTATTATACAAGCGGATAAAATGAACGTTTAACGAGCGATAGGTTTAAACGCGCGCGCGACGCAGCCGCAAGCGCGTTAATATCGCCAGTTAAAAGTTCATTTTGTCCGAGAGTGTATTACGTTTTATTTAATTTTGACATATATAAACTGACGTTTAGCCCAATTTTGAAGAGAAAATTTGAAACGATCACAACTTCTGTGCCGCAACCTTGACAACAACGAAAACAATTTTAAACATATAAAACGTCACTTTATACGGCAACATGAAAGAGGCAGCGGATTAAAAGGCTTTAATCCGCTGCTTAAATAAACACAATAAACAATGACTTTATAGGTTCGATTTGACGTCTATAAACGTCAGTTTATATGGCAAAATTGAATAAATAATATTTACAGTATATACTATACATGTCTATTCACGTTCCTTTTTTCTTTTTTGGGAAGTCATGTCATTAATAATATAAAAATATTTTAACCAAAAAATGATAAGTCCTGAAGTTTCGAAGTTATAATGGTTCGTTTGGATATCAAATATTCTTGATTTTCAAAAATTCGAAAAAAATTGAAAACAACATCCGATTTCAATGAAACTGCGTACGTTTATAAAAGATGGTACCACTATGACACTGACGAAATTTGAACTTGATAACTTCAGAAGTTTCGAAGTTATAATGGTTCGTTTGGATGTCAAATATTCTTGATTGTCAAAAATTCGAAAAATTTAAAACAACATCCGATTTTAATGAAACTGCATACGTTTATAAAAGTTGGTACCACTATGACACTGACGAAACTTGAACTTGATAACTCCAGAAGTTTAGAAGTTATAATGGTTCGTTTGGATGTCAAATATTCTTGATTTTCAAAAATTCGAAAAAATTTAAAACAACATCCGATTTTAATGAAACTGCGAACGTTTATAAAAGTTGGTACCACAATAACACTGACGAAATTTGAACTTGATAACTCCAGAAGTTTCGAAATTATAATGGTTCGTTTGGATGTCAAATATTCTTGATTTTCAAAAATTCGAAAAAAATTAAAACAACATCCGATTTTAATGAAACTCCGTATTTTTATAAAAGTTGGTACCCCTATGACACTGACGAAATTTGAACTTGATAACTCCAGAAGTTTCGAAATTATAATGGTTCGTTTGGATGTCAAATATTCTTAATTTTCAAAAATTCGAAAAAATTTAAAACAACATCCGATTTTAATGAAACTACGTACGTTTATAAAATATGGTACCGCTATGACACTGACAAAATTTGAACTTGATAACTCCAGAAGTTTAGAAGTTATAATGGTTCGTTTGGATGTGAAATATTCTTGATTTTCAAAAATTCGAAAAAATTTAAAACAACATCCGATTTTAATGAAACTCCGTACGTTTATAAAAGTTGGTACCTCTATGACACTGACGAAATTTGAACTTGATAACTCCTGAAGTTTCGAAGTTATAATGGTTTGTTTGGATGTCAAATATTCTTGATTTTCAAAAATTCGAAAAAATTTAAAACAACATCCGATTTTAATGAAACTCTGTACGTTTATAAAAGTTGGTACCACTATGACACTGACAAAATTTGAACTTGATAACTCCAGAAGTTTCGAAGTTATAATGGTTCGTTTGGATATCAAATATTCTTGATTTTCAAAAATTCGAAAAAATTTAGAACAACATCCGATTTTAATGAAACTGCGTACGTTTATAAAAGATGGTACCACTATGACACTGACGAAATTTGAACGTGATAACTCCAGAAGTTTCGAAGTTATAATGGTTCGTTTGGATATCAAATATTCTTGATTTTCAAAAATTCGAAAAAATTTAAAACAATATCCGATTTTAATGAAACTGCGAACGTTTATAAAAGTTGGTACCAATATGACACTGACGAATTTTGAACTTGATAACTCCTGAAGTTTCGAAGTTATAATGGTTCGTTTGGATGTTAAATATTCTTAATTTTCAAAAATTCGAAAAAATTTGAAACAACATCCGATTTTAATGAAACTGTGTACGTTTATAAAAGATGGTACCACTATGACACTGACGAAATTTGAACTTGATAACTCCTGAAGTTTCGAAGTGATAATGGTTCGTTTGGATGTCAAATATTCTTGATTTTCAAAAATTTGAAAAAATTTAAAGCAACATCCGATTTTAATGAAACTGCGAACGTTTATAATAGTTGGTACCACTATGACACTGACGAAATTTGAACTTGATAACTCCAGAAGTTTAGAAGTTATAATGGTTCGTTTGGATGTCAAATATTCTTGATTTTCAAAAATTCGAAAAAATTTAAAGCATTTCTGCAAGATCTACTTGCTCTAACACCGCATTGCTCTTCAATTTCTTCAGTCGTGCTCTATTCTTGTTTTCAGGATTGGATCATACAGTCTTCGTGTAGAACTGGTTACTTTATGCCTCTAACTAACACTTCTATCAGCTTGTCGTGTTTTACTGTATGAAAGGTTTTCTGATAGTCCATAAAGCATGCTTGTATAGCAAAGTCCATATCTCTGCACCGCTGGAGTAGAACTTGTATACAAAACAATGCTTCCCTTGTTCCAGTTGCTTTTTGGGATGAAAAATGGAGTATCTCCCATGTATTCCTCGCATCGTGGGTATAATCTAGTCCGAGTCTTCTTATCGATTTGTTCGTTTGGTTAAATAGACTGCAAAGTCGTAGAGAGCTTAAAAGTGTTTTGTTCCAATTTTGAGAGTTTAACTGGAGACAACGGTAGCGATTCGGAAAATGTATTTGTATCTATTTTAAATCTTCAAAGCTGATAGATTTTTGAGGGATGTTACTCGTCACTTTCCGATGGTATATTGATTGAAATTAATTTGATAGATCCCTCGGCTGCTTCGAAAAGAGATAAATAAACTGCCGCTCATAAGTTTGAATTATCATTCCCGATGCCCCGTCCATTACCCGAAACTCGACTCGTCCTCAATGTACCGTGATTCCCGTACTTCCTCCTTGCTCGCAGGGGGAGAACGACAATTGTAAAAATGAAAACTCCCCCCTTCGGCAAACTATCTATCTATCTATCGGGTCCGCCCGCTCCCCCCGCGTCCTCGGTGGGAAAAACGATATACGACCAGCACGTGTCACATCGAAGGGCCTACTCAAGGAGGGAAAAGGGCGATATGAGTGACCCCTTACATTATGTGTACCTTCTTTATACATGTAACCTATGTCCAGCCGCATATCAGTATTTTTATTAGGAAAAGTGTCTTCGGCTCAAAGGCCGCGGGCGATCTTGGACGAGGGTCGAACTGGATATGTATGTATATATATATGTATGCAGGGCGAAGGAGACGCTCGAAGGGAAACGGGGACGGTTTATTGGTCGGAGCGCTCCGGGCTGACCTACCGGTCTATCCGACATGGGCGCGACTCCGGGATTTTTACATTATCGCCGATAACGGTTATGAGGGGGAGGATTAGATCGAGAGTGAAACCAATCTTCCCGAAAATCATAATCGTCAAGTCCCGGCGACGACGACGACGACGGACTTGAGATCTCCTGCGAGACACATAAGGCTCTTTAATGAAAATTGAGAAAAAGTGCCGCTCCGACAACTTTTCATCCCCCTCCCCAAACACATCTCACCCCCCGACACCAAACGTTAAAAGGGCGAACCGCGACGCCCGGCGCCGCTGGACCCTCCTCAAAAAATATCCAATATGCGGCCCCAATCATCTCGGACGGTACCTCTGAAGCGGAAAAACAACCATATTATCCGATGCTTATGAAGCCCAGGCCGCTCCATTTCGGTGCATTGTTGCTTTCAACTTATAAATACCTTCGCCCGATCGGCGTTCCGCTTTGAGGAGGACGGAGGGAGAAGGAGCGCTTTAAATTAATCGCAAATGAAATTCTTCTGGCCGGCATTCGATTACACTCATATATCGCTAACGATATAAATATAATCCTAAGAAAAGGAGGAGGAGGGAGGAAGAGGGGGGACGGGGGAAAGGGTCGCTGCTGGTATGCAATGCAAAGCTCTCCTGGGAAACTTGGGCCCTTCGGAAACGGGAAAACGGGAAAGGTTCTCACAGCTCTTTGAAGGATGTATTTACTAGTTCATAAAATTGTTAGATATTTACTTATCCGAGAAAGGCGGAGAGAGGCGGTAAATGTCTTTAATTGTGAACGAAATAAAACGTTCCTAAATAATTTACATGGACGTTTCGCGACCAAATTAGCTGGATAGGTTAGACGTTAGATATTAGAAGAAGATATTTCTTCAGCTATTGTTACTAAGTAACAAGTACTTACTTAAATTAAAACCTACTTATTTCATTACTTTCGTACTGTTGAATTTGTACTGTCGAAATGTTCAATTAGACCATTTATGCCCCACGGGGCACTCTGTTGATCCTTGCCCTCTTGCCCTCTTTAATAATATTTTGTACCTGTTATAAGGGTCGGTGCTCAATTTGAAAACAGATTAAGACCGGTCGGCCGTAAAAATTTGTGCGAATAAATAGTGCCCAATTTACTCACGCCCAGGTGAACGTGTACGTGTTGCGCAACGTGGTCAGAATATCATTTATGGGCTGATCCCGAATTTGAGTTAAGGGTCAAATTGTGGTCGGGATACGAGTTAATCCTCATCATAAAACATCGATAAACTTGAAATTTTGACAGTAGAAGGGAGATAGACCAATGATCAAATTCTATATACTGCCAAAGGTATAGAGGGGCTATATGCCAAAGGTAAAGCCAAAGGGTAGTTGCAACCCCATCTAGGGGGAAAATGTTTTATTTCCATTTTGGCATTTTGGCCACAGGAATCGATAGAACAACTAATTCTAAGCTTAAAACGTCCTATACATTTTTTTTGTGAAATTAATACTTTTCGAGTTATTAGCGATGGTAAAATCATGGTAAAATCGACGTCTTTAATCGGTTTTTCGCGAATAACTCAAAAAGTATTAATTTTATCAAAAAACCGATACGTGTTCCAATTGTAACTTTCATGGGACTTGATTTTAATAACCCTATAGCCCTTGTAAAATCCTACAAAATGGTACTGGTATGGTACTTTCTACGATAAAAAATACTGGAGTTATGATTAAAAAACCAATGTGGTTTATGTCATGATATGATAAGGGTTGATTTTTAAGGGTTGACATATTCTTAAAGCATTAAGCATTAATAATTCATTATTTAACTCATTTGAACTAAATTTTACTCACCTTAAGCTTTTTTGTAGATTTTAGTAATAAGGAGTAGTTTCTACCCTTAAAAAATGAATTTTTAATCTTTTTAATTCCTGAAATAATGATTTTAGCTTCAAACAAGCATTATTTAACTCATCTGGACCAAATTTCGCTCTCCTTAAGCTATTTTGGAAATAAGGGTTAGTTTTCACCCTTAATAAATAAACAACGCCCGTTGGCACAATATAGAGTTTGAAGTGGAGGGTAAGTTGTAAATTGTCATACAAATAGATGTTTTACGAAAAAATTGCAGGTTTTTAAACTATTTTAAACTTCGATTCCTGGACTATACGAAGTTCAAGGAGAAGCTGACGTACATTGGGGTTGTTTTAAAAACAATTAACTACCACCCTGTGTTCCGGAATCCTGTTTATTCCTTAAATATTTTTTAAAATGGTTTAGGATAATAATAGTTTTCAGTATATAGAGGGGAGTATTTAATTATCTTTCGGCTGTCCCTACCTGCCTGGATTTTAGCGATTTTCCGACCGCGGTGCGCAACTGACACGGACCGACGTTAGGTAACCACCGCATTTTTCATCTTGTAATTCACGCAATCATCCAATTCATTAACCGCATAAAATTCTCCATCCCACCTACCTTAAGACATCCTCTAATTTCGTTAAACCTCCTCCCTGGCAAAAATTTCACAAATTAAATTCCGCCTCTCCGGGCGGCATTTCTGTGTACCCGCTAGTGAAATTATGTTAAGCTTTATTAATTGAAATAAGAACGGTATTTGCTTTGTGTTCAAGAAAGTGAACGGGATCACGCTTATATATAGTATATATAAAATTCGTAGGCTCTTGATGCGGCTCAGCCCCCTTAATCCCTTCTAAATGCCAAGAAGTTCACTTCTAATGAATCCTCCCAGGGAATCCCTCGGAAAAGTAGACACTTTTCTTTGTCGGAAGGGACCTGTCCTGAGGGGAGCAATTAACAAATTATAATCCCAATTAGGTCTGTCGGAGGACGACTTAATAATAGAACGTTTGTCATTTTGGGTCTAAATTGGTCTGTAGGTAAAATGTGGTACCATTGGGCTGTTGGTCAGAATGAAGAGGAAACTACTGACTTTTATGAAAATTGTCAAAGTTGAAACCTATCAAGCTCAACTCGTAGAAAGTTAAATCCCCCGAATGGAGCCCCATTTTTCGCAGCGTATAAAATATCTCGAGTGAGCCGTCGATGTGAGGAAGGTAACAATGTAATATGCCATTAGCAGGGAATCTGAATTGGCTTTGTTGCGGCGACGATTTGCGAAGGGTGGCGAACATCCGCGCTTACCTCCCCGAGGGAGATCCTCTCCTCCCCTGCACACCCCTATGTCGTCGCTTATCCCGCACCTCGAAAGGAATATCCACCCTTATTTTCAGAGATCGTCCGTGTTGACCGAAAAGACTTTCATCGATACTTCTAACCTTTGAAAAATTATATTGATTGTTTGATTCAAACAACATGGAAATAAACAAAATATGATGTGTATTTAAGGGAAAAATAGGTTGTCAAAAACAGTATTGTAACATTCATATGGTATACCAAACGAATAACACCCTAGGAAAAGTTTGATTCCAAACTTACCTTCTTAATTCTTTTAAAATATTTTAGTAGGTGCCTCATAAGTAATTTAAAAATTACTTAAATTAAGAATGGTTATCCTGCGTTCCTTTGTACTGAAATTATAGATACTTTTAGAAACATTAATTGTACTTCAATTATAGCATCTGCTTGGGTACTTTTTAGGTACTTTTAAGTGCCTCGTAGGTATTTTTACAATTATTGTAATTCAAGGTTCTTACCTGGTCACTCTATTATAAATTTTAAACTCAAATTGTAAACCACAAATCCTCAGCCACTTGAGATATACTTACACTACTTGCTTGAGTACTTTGAAGGTACTTTAGATGTCTCGTTGGTACTTTTCGAATTATTTCATTTCAAAATTATTTTCTTGTGTTTGTACAACCTTTAGAAATTCGAATTTTACTTTTAAAAACAAAGTGTAAGCCCCGTAAATTACTTATGGAACAAGTATGAGCTCTTTAGATTACTTAGTCGACCTGCTTAGGTATTTACCAGGTACTTTTGGCGTCTCATCAGTACTTTCTGAATTATTTACATGAAGAAGCTTTGCTCCTTTGGAATGAGATTATAGATACTTTTTGAAACAAGTGTAATCCACGTAGAGCATATATAATAACCTCTTCTTCACCTTCAGTCCCTTTAAGGAGCTTTAAGTGCCTCGTAAGTCCTCCAAAATAGTTTAATTCAAAATTTTTGCCTGGGCGTTCTATTACAACTTTTGAACTTAAACTGTAAACCACAAATCCTCAGCCACTTGAGACAACCTAAGATATCTTGCTGAAGTACCTTCAGATGTCTCATAGGTACTTTTCGGATTATGTCATCTCAATATTATTTTCGATACAACCTTCGAACTGAATACTTTTAAATACATTAAGTTTTAGCTCCTTCAGTTACTTAGGCAACCTGCTTAGATACTTGTCAGGTACTTTTGGCGTCTCATAAGTACTTTCTGAATTATTTAAATGCAGAAACTTTGTTCTGTGTTTTGTTCCAGTCTTTGGAATGAGATTATAGATACTTTTAGGGGCAAGTATAATTCACTTGGAGCATCTAATCTCTTCTTCACCTTCAGTCCCTTTAAGGAACGTTAAGTACCTCGTAGGTACTTTCAAAATCATTTTATTTAAAAATTTTTGCTTGGTTGTTCTATTACAACTTTTGAACTTAAACTGTAAACCACAAATCCTCAGCCACTTGAGACAACCTAAGATATCTTGCTGAAGTACCTTCAGATGTCTCATAGGTACTGTTCGGATTATTTAATCTCAAAATTATTATATTGTTTTCGATATATTCTTGGAACTGAATACTTTTAAATACATTAAGTTTTAGCTCCTTCAGTTACTTAGGCAACCTGCTTAGGTATTTGCCAGGTACTTTTGGCGTCTCATAAGTACTTTCTGAATTATTTAAATGCAGAAATTTTGTTCTGTGTTTTGTTTCAGTCTTTGGAATGAGATTATAAATACTTTTAGGAGCAAGTGTAATTCACTTCGAGCATCTAATCTCTTCTTCACCTTCAGTCCCTTTAAGGAACTTTAGGTGCCTGGCAGATACTTCCAAATTTTTGCCTGGTTGTTCTATTACAACTTTTTGATCTTAAATTGTAAATTACAAATACTCAGCCACTTAAAACAGATTTAAATGACTTGGTGAAGTACCAATAGATCTCTCGTAGGTTCTTTAAGAATCATTTAATTTCAAAATTGTTGTGTTGTGTTTACAATACAATCTTCGAACTTGAATTATGGATACTTTTAAGAACATAAAGTGTGAGCAACTTAGGCGACCACTTTTTAGCGACTTGAAAACAAGTGTTGCTTTACTACTGAATAGTACCAAGGCCCAATTCGTGCATTATATTTTTGGTACTTGGTCAAAGGGCTCAATACTACATGTGTTGGTACCCAATTCGTATGCATTCATTTTTGTACAAGTATGTGTATTGTTCATAGAAAGGTCTTTTGAGTCATAAGATGTAGCCACAATGTTACGAAACCTGTTGTGGCTGGCTTAAATAACTTTGTAATCGTTTCTCTCTTACTCGGCTCTTTTATTGAGAATCACATTAGATTTGCCTCATTCTATCACGGTTAAATTGTTATGAGCAACAGAACCGAAGTGCCCCTTCCGTCTCCCAAAAATCCATCGCATAATTTCCCGATAATAAGTGTCCTACATGCTCGGATCCACGCCTCTGTCGCGGGGGAGTTTTTGCCAATGCGTCTGTATACATATATACTTCTCTAGGCTAGATGGGCAAAAACCCTCGAAACACCGCCCAAATTCAATACAGTAAAGTGCTCCTGTAGCGGTGAGAGAGAAGCTGTGCGGCTTTGCTGGGAAACTATACGCCATCTATACGTTATGGAACTCTAAACCCGGAGTCTCACTCTGGATAGGTATTGTTAGAGCTAATCTTAATTGATGCCCCACCGCTATCCATCATAACCGAAGGGAAAGACACAGAAAGGGAGACAGAGAGAGAGAAGGAACAGATGACGGGCGTCGCGCCGTTGGAATATCTCGAGAAAAAAATATTTGTATGCGAGTGGATGTTACGTAGGGGACATCCACGCTGCGTGACATTAAAGCTCGTAATTAAGAGAATTTGTTGCGAGAATGCATGGAAAAATAACAGAAAATCGTTATAAGAAAGTTCTCTCAAGATGAAGAGAAATCAAAGCAAACTGAGATATTTTTGCAGAGATAGGAATAGTAATTATGAAACCCTCTATTTAGCTGTTATATAGGTATACGTGTTTAAGAATAGAAAAAATACGATATGGGATATGTGAAATGATGATTACATAAATTACAAATTAAAAGGAAGTGAATATGAGGTGAAAGGTAAATGAAATGATTGAAAAGAGACGAAAAATAGGAAAATACATACCTAGTAAATATATCTACATAAAATATATAAAACAGTTTATCCATATGAACGATAGAACATTTGGACTTCATGGGAAATAGTCTGTATTAATTATTTATCATGTGCTCTCTCAATAAACGTTTAAACAGATCTATTTTATTATTCATATTATATTAATCGGTGCCCTGTATTAATTTATTTAGAATCGCGCCATAAGAATCACCACAAATATTAATTTATGACAAACTAATAATGGTTTTTGCTAAATCCGGATTGATTAGGTACAATTGTTATATTTATGCAACATTGACGAAATTTGAAAGTGTTAGTACTGAACATCCTACTATACAATCTATTTCTAAGTACAAAACGCGTTCCTGGAAACTTCCATATTTCCTATCAATACATATTTCAATTTCACTGCCACTCACATTTTTAATTGCTTCCATTGTTCATCAAGACAGGTAATTGCCATATTTTCATTTTTAAATCTTGATCCGGAATCTTATTAATAATAATTATTAATAACTATTATTAATATAATTAATAATTAATAACACATGTAGGATTGAACTAATGCTTACAAATGTCTTGAAAATGGTAACTAATACAAAATAATGTTTGTTTTTAAACTTCGAGCCCATTTTCATCCCTTAAAATAATCTGAACAAAACATTTTGACATAAATTTAGAGCCTATATACCTGAAATGGCAATTTTATTATCTCGTTGACATTACAGTGTGTTAAAAACTGGCATTTTTTGCTGTTGAAATAAACTGAAAAAATTTGGACGATAGTAAACTGCACTGAAACCCATTACCGACTTATCGGATTACGATAAGAAAGGGATGGTGCACGGAATACCCTTCGAAATCGTCTTTATGAGCTCTTCAATTTAATACCACACTCGATATAGTAGAAATAAATACTGGGATGTTGTATGAGAATACTTTTATTAAAAAATAGATTTTAATATACATTTATAGGATCTGATTCCTTTGCTACCTGTTTATGGTCCGTGCACCGTCCCTTTCTTATCGTAATCCGATAAGACGGTAAAGGTTTTCGGTGCAGTTTACTCCCGAGCAAAAATTTAATATAAAACTGTGCATGGTAAAAACGTATATTAGATATTCTGAATATATTTGGGATCGATATGCCAGCAATAAATTTCTGTTGATTGATTGGGTATTAAAATAGGCTTGAAAATGTTTAATTTCCCATAAATGAATTTTTTAGTTATTAACGATCCTGTGCCAGCACCAAAATTAGAAGAAAATGGAAGTATCGAATAACTTGGTTCAATAAGAATAATTTGTTTTTGTGACAAAACGTTCGTTCTCATTTTTACAATATAGAATTTTAAAAATTGAAAATATTTGAAAAAAAATTGAATTTCCCGCCAAAATGTCTTGTTATACCGATTTTTTTTAGAGTTTGTATTGGTATAGATGAACAAAAACTTAGAAACATATACTCTTTCATATGGGGAATCCTATTCTATTTAACCATAATGGGCTAGACCCTTTGATAGATTCAAAGGAAAGTGCCATCTGAACTGAAAACTAAAATGCAAAATATCCTCTTTGATTGCACATAGAACATCTCAAAGGTATTAAAAATTTCAGAATGTTTGTCAGTTTCCTGCCGAGTGTGACTTGAAAGTGGTGATTTCCCTCAGTTTCGGCCGGAAAAGTGACGATCTACCTCTTAAAAAAGATATTTCAGTATATCCTCACACAGCCTCACTAAATTGTTTTGTTGATAACTTGGTTCAATAAGAATAATGTTTTTTTTTGGGCAAAACGTTCGTTCTCATTTTTACAACATAGAATTTTAAAGATTGAAAATATTTGAAAAAAAAACATATTTCCCGCCAAAATATCTTGTTATACCGATTTTTTTAGAGTTTGTCTTGGTATAGATAAACAAAAACTTAGAAACATATACTCCTTCATATGGGGAAGTCTTTATTATTAGCCATCCTATTTAACCATAATGTCCTTTGATAGATTCAAAGGAAAATGTTATCTGAACTCAAAACTAAAAAGCAAAATATCCTCATTGATTGCACATAGAATATCTAAAAGATAATAAAAATTTCTGAATGTGTGTCAGTTTCCTGCCGATTTTGACTTGAGAGTGGTGATTTCCCTCAGTTTCGGCCGCAAAAGTGACGATCTATACCTCTTAAAAAAGATGCTTCAGTATATGTATACATAGCCCCACTAAACTGTTTTGTGTTGTTATGTTAAATCACATTAAAATCGTCGTCGGAGTATTTAAATCGCCGCTCCCTCCGCCACTGCTCAAAGGTGTAATCTGATAACTGGCAATTAGTTAAATGCAATCATTTATCAAACGCAGGACATGCTGACTCCTTATTAAAGTATAATTAAATTTCGACATAATTTTCAAAAGGGTCAGTCCGTGAATGGTCTTCAGCCCTTGCTAATTTCACGTGAGGAAATAAATGATAGTCTAGTTGCCGTTTTATCCCACCCCTAATCCTGAAAATTAACATTGAGCTTGAAAGCTTTCGAACTTTATTAAAACAATCAGAGAGACGGAATTTGCGAACGAGGTCGATGATTCGATCGTGGGAGGGGGGGCTCGGCGGGAATGAAAATGTAGGGAAAATAAGAAAAATACCCGGAAAATGGAGGGAAAATACAAACGATTAAAAGAGGTGCGCCCGCGTTTTAAATTTAAATTAACCCTTTTTTAATTGTCGAGGCAATCGATACCCCACTGCCGTTGGCATTCTCTCGGTTTTATGCCTGAAGAATTTCAAAACTTCCTCCGGCGAAAAAAAGTGAGCGGCTTCTTGGAATTAAAAAATAATTAAAACGTACTAGTAGAGCGGAAAGTTGTCACTGGCAGTTGATTTAACGTTGCAAATAAACTTTTTTTCTAAATATTCACGGGCATCTGAAGGACCATGCAGGGGCTTTGTTGTTGGCGAGAGTTAATCTCGAGATTACCCTAACAGTGTAATCGGCCGTTTATTTTTTAATTAGCTTATTTTATTAGCACGAAGAAACGGAGTTGTTTGTATGAAAGCATACGTAACCGGAGTAATTGTTCCAGATATTCGTTTTAAAGACAGTTGATTTGATCAGTACCGAAGTTCCGATAAATAACGTCCAGCGAGTTACCTCCCACCCCTAAAATTTAAAGCTCCCCTCTATAACGATTCACGGATACCGATAAACTTTAATTCTGGCGATTTATTTTATGCTCGCAGTCCCCCGTGAGTCCATAGTTCGTCTTTTAAGGTGCACGATACTGAATTACGATGCTGTGAATTCTTTTGTTTACGGCCTTTAAATTTGAGAAAACGTTGTTCGTTTAGATCAAGGACGACTTTTATGCGCCCCGAACTTTCCGATAATGAAATTTGTTCGGATAAACCGCAATCAGTCGGATAATGCGGGATGCTTAATTTAGTGACCCGTTCGGTTGTTCTTGAATTGGGAGTTAGGAGGAGAGACGCGGCAGGAGGAAGAGTGAGCGGGAAGCGAGCGAGATTGAGAGAGGAAAAAAGACATTAGCAAGGAGTTTTGGTGTGCATTAACATTTTAATGATGCAGGGATTGGGAGAGCACAATGTTATATTCATAGGGAGGAATTTAAATAGAACAAAGTTTCGTTGAATTTTAACGACGACATCTTGCACGAAAATAAGGACGGTCTCGCGATTCGTTTAACAACAGGTTCGACGATTTTGTATCGGAGATCGTGACGATACACTCATTTCGATGTCGTCATACCTAACTGTATAAACCAAAGGAAAACACCAGATCTTAACCACCTGCTTTATTTAAAGATGAGAGCTTTCGGTTTCGGCTTCAAAAATAAATTAAGGTTATTAAACAAATAGGGGTTAATTTCAACTATCCGATTGAAGTTATCGATAAACTTTATTTCAAACACTTCCTTAAACATATACTGAACAATCATCTCTCTTATCAATCAAAGGAGAAAGACATAATCTACCGGTCGTTATCTTTCTTCGTGGGAGTCTCACTAAAACTAGGTAGAATCCTGGCATCACAATCTCTTACAGAACCGTTAACAACTCCGGGAAATTTCTTGTTAATTCCAAAGACAAAAGAGCGGTTTTCTAATGCTCCTCATTCATGTAGTGCGAGCCTGAAGATGGCTTCCATGAAGCCGACACCGGCTGCTCATCTTTAAATAAAGCAGTTGGTTAAGACTTGGTGTTTTCCTTTGGTTTAAATTGCCATGGTAAATTTTGAGAAGCTGGACAACCTTCGGTCGTTATACCTAACTGTACTTTTAGAATAATTACGATATTCTTCTTATTCAGCCATCTCCACCAAATAATTACATTGGCAAACACTGTTCTGTCTTCTGCTGTTCATAAACAATCATCTCTCTTATCAATCAAAGGAGAAAGACATAATCTACAGGTCGTTACCTTTCTTCGGGGAGTTTCTCTAAAACTAGGTAGAATCCTGGCTGAACATGGCATCACAATCTCTTACAGAACCGTTAACAACTCCGGGAAGTTTCTTGTTAATTCCAAAGACAAAAGAGAGGTTTTCTAATGCTCCTCATTCATGTAGTGCGAGCCTGAAGATGGATTCCATGAAGCCGAAGCCGATCGCTCATCTTTAAATAAAGCAGTTGGTTAAGACTTGGTGTTTTTCTTTGGTTTAAATTGCCATGGCCAACTTTGAAAAGCTGGACAACCTTCGGTCGTTATTCCGAACTGTAGTTTTAGAAAAATTACGATATTATTCTTATTCGGCCATCTCCACCAAATAATTACATTGGCAAACACTGTTCTGTCTTCTGCTGTTCATAAACAATCATCTCTCTTATCAATCAAAGGAGAAAGACATAATCTACAGGTCGTTATCATTCTTCTGGGGAGTTTCTCTAAAACTAGGTAGAATTCTGGCAGAACATGGCATCACAATCTCTTATAGAACCGTTAACAACTCCGGGAAGTTTCTTGTTAATTCCAAAGACAAAAGAGAGGTTTTCTAATGCTCCTCATTCATGAAGTGCGAGCCTGAAGATGGCTTCCATGAAGCCGAAACCGGTCGCTCATCTTTAAATAAAGAAGTTGGTTAAGACTTGGTGTTTTCCTTTGGTTTAAATTGCCATGGCCAACTTTGAAAAGCTGGACAACCTTCGGTCGTTATTCCGAACTGTAGTTTTAGAAAAATTACGATATTCTTCTTATTCGGCCATCTCCACCAAATAATTACATTGGCAAACACTGTTCCGTCTTCTGCGGTTCTTAAACAATCATCTCTCTTATCAATCAAAGGAGAAAGACATAATCTACAAGTCGTTTATCTTCGGGGTAGTTTCTCTAAAACTAGGTAGAATCCTGGCTGAACATGGCATCACAATCTCTTACAGAACCGTTAACAACTCCGGGAAGTTTCTTGTTAATTCCAAAGACAAAAGAGCGGTTTTCTAATGCTCCTCATTCATGTAGTGCGAGCCTGAAGATGGCTTCCATGAAGCCGAAACCGGTCGCTCATCTTTAAATAAAGCAGTTGGTTAAGACTTGGTGTTTTCCTTTAGTTTAAATTGCCATGGCCAACTTTGAGAAGCTGGACGTTGCTTCGGTCGTTATACCTAACTGTAGTTATGGAAAAATTACGATATTCTTCTTATACAGCCATCTTCACCAAATAATTACATTGGCAAACACTGTTCTGTCTTCTGCTGTTCATAAACAATCATCTCTCTTATCAATCAAAGGGCAAAGACATAATCTACAGGTCGTTATCTTTCTTCTAGGGAGTTTCTCTAAAACTAGGTAGAATCCTGGCTGAACATGGCATCACAATCTCTTACAGAACCGTTAACAACTCCGGAAAATTTCTTGTTAATTCCAAAGACAAAAGAGTGCTTTTCTAATGCTCCTCATTCATGTAGTGCGAGCCTGAAGATGGCTTCCATGAAGCCGATACCGGTCGCTCATCTTTAAATAAAGAATTTGGTTAAGACTTGGTGTTTTCCTTTGGTTTAAATTGCCATGGCCAACTTTGAGAAGCTTGACAACTTTCGGTCGTTATACCTAACTGTAGATTTAGAAAAATTACGATAATCTTGTTATTCAGCCATCTCCACCAAATAATTACATTGGCAGACACTGTTCTGTCTTCTGCTGTTCATAAACAATCATCTCTCTTATTAATCAAAGGAGAAAGACATAATCTACAGGTCGTTATCATTCTTCTGGGGCGTTTCTCTAAAACTAGGTAGAATTCTGGCTGAACATGGCATCACAATCTCTTACAGAACCGTTAACAACTCCGGGAAGTTTCTTATTAATTCCAAAGACAAAAGAGAGGTTTTCTAATGCTCCTCATTCATGTAGTGCGAGCCTGAAGATGGCTTCCATGAAGCCGAAACCGATCGCTCATCTTTAAATAAAGCAGTCGGTTAAGACTTGGTGTTTTTCTTTGGTTTAAATTGCCATGGCCAACTTTGAGAAGCTGGACAACTTTCGGTCGTTATACCTAACTGTAGTTTTAGAAAAATTACGTTATTTTTCTTATCCAGCCATCTCCACCAAATAATTACATTGGCAAACACTGTTCTGTCTTCTGCGGTTCTTATGAGTTGCTCAAAGTCTATAGACCTGTCCAGTATCGAATGTTCCTCATCCATGATACGTTTCTCCTTCCTACTACTTCTCTCTTCT
Organism: Cryptocephalus moraei; assembly: GCA_946251905.1. Taxonomy (NCBI): domain Eukaryota; kingdom Metazoa; phylum Arthropoda; class Insecta; order Coleoptera; family Chrysomelidae; genus Cryptocephalus; species Cryptocephalus moraei. The sequence goes on along the minus strand of OX276455.1, from coordinate 3,708,715 downwards.
CCTCGAGCTTTCCTTTTAAAATGAGTTAAGCATATCGATATTGTTGTCGGTTCTCTGTTCACACTACGTAGTACATCCTCATCAGATGTATGAGATATCCAAGGAGTTTTAAGGATTCTACGGATTGTCCACATCTCGAAAGCCTCTGTCTTATTATTCATAGGTATTTTAAGAATCCATTACGATCTAATTTCTCTTAATAATCTAAATCATTGATGATATTATTAATTTGACAAGGTCGTAAGGAATTCCATATTTTCCAGCAAATATCGGTGGACTGCTATGAAAACAGGACGATGAGGAATCCCGTTTGGGAAACGGCGCCGATATTCTGTTATTGCACGTCTTGCATTTCGTTGCAATAACCATAAATGAAGTGCATACCAGCAAAATATCTCTTCCCAAAAATTGACCTTCCGATTAACTCAACTTTTATTATTCTATATAGCAATAATTCAAAGTGGACGAAATACAGTATCGATTGATAAATTATTGAAATATAATTTAAGTCTAACTAAATCCTGTATTTGACTGAACTAAAAATCTAGTTCAAATTGTTGACGTGTTAAAGGAATAATAATACTTTTATTTTCTAAAATACATCCATTATTTGTATTTAAAACTTAATTGAAATTTGCCGGTATTTGAGGTATGATCACGTGATCTAAAACTCCCTGCAATTGGTTACGTTTCTAGTGACATCACATACTTGTGAACAAGGGAAGGTTTTCATATTGAGGTTATTAGTTTTGCAACAAATATCACAAGATTTCGGGTTTTTAGTGTCCATCAGTGATTGTTTTTCCTATTTATTGTATTTAATCTAAGGGATATATAATTTTGAGAAAAGGCATACAGTGGAAATCTGCCTAAAATAGATAATGATATATAAAAGTTATTCAAAACGTCAATTTTCATCAGACGTTTTCTCACAACGTGAATCATAACTTTGAAACCAAACAAACCTAACCTTCCCGACTGAGTCGTAGGCCCAGACAAGTGCAAATGTTTTATTAACATTTTAATTGGAAATTTTATCGATTCCAATGATAAATCCTAACATTTTGATCAGTTTTTAGAATGCTCCCATTACTATAGTATCTGTATTGAAGTAAATATAAATAGGTGCATTTAAGATCAAATCAATAAAAATTAATGATAAATTGGAGAAGTGTTTAATTATTATTATTACAATTAGGTAATTTAACACTATTTCTGCAGTTGCCTTAGTTTGATGATATTAATTGAACTCCAATTTCCATCAAATGTGCTTTTTTATAACTGCATGTTTAGTTATTTGTATAATTTCATGCATAAATATATGCATACTTTTCTTATATTTTATGCATATTTATTTTTCTATAGTAACTATAGTTCTGAGATAAATGATCTGTAACCAGATTTGGCAATCAACAGTTTTTTCCTTGTCTTATGATAAATGCAATAGAAATGTCAGCAGTATTGATTGCCATGTTTGTACATTTTTAACAAAGCCGCGGGAATATTAACATTAACAAGTGTAATGAATGCGTGAGACTATTTAGGTTATTCTTTAACAAGTTCCTAGTGTTATGTATTTAACAACTAAATTATGTATATGAATATTAACATCAGAACAATCTACGATTTTATCTGTTGTATATATGGCCGAGAATGATTTTTGTCATTTTAAAATTAAAACCAAATTTAAAACTGTCAAGTTGGATAGGCCGAAGATAAATGGAATTTCTGTAATCCAAAGAACATGTGCAGCTGCTGACCTATTGACAGCAGCAATTAAATGGGACATGATTTTTTGACTGCCAATGTTCAAAATTGTTTTTGAAAAGTTATTCTAACTAACCGGGAGAGGAGGCATTCCTTCCCCTTCTGGGAGTCGATTACAGGGTAGAAACGCTGTATTTTGAAACGGTGCATAAGGGTGAATTCATATAATTTTTTCGCAGCGTCTCGCTTAATCCATCCCCGTTAGCCCCTATCAATTAATCCCTCGTTCGCCGCCCCACACGCCAACAAGTCGCCCCCCGACCCCTCAAAATCGAACTGCCGATACGGGATCCAATACGTGTCGTTCGTAAATTTAAGTTATAGCCGTGAGGGTTCTCGGAAGGCATTTTTAGGAATGCGTCGGGCATTATGCAGAAATCAAGGCGACAATATTGGCCCCATTCCTAACGAGTCTGATTGAACATACAAGTCTACCGAATGTGTTCCCTCGCTGATGCCGGAGCCGTTGTTTTCCTCCCGATACCTCGACCGTTTGATTAAATTCTGATCGGGATACGCCCGCTCCCTTTTCGAGCTGCAGGAATGTCTTCGGATTCGGATCGAGGCGCTCTCTCTCCTCTTTTTCCTCCCTTTCCGGACGTGAGAACGGGAACGGTTCCGAGGGAATCGAGAAGTAGTGAGTTACAGTCGAGGAAGATTGTGCCATATTAGCGATAATTGAATGGACGTTAAGTGGCGATTGTACTTGAAACAGGTGCCCAAAGTATTCGTGATTAATTTACTGCAGTTAACAGGACTTGCCGTGTTATTCTTCGTTGCTTGAAACTATAGAATTGCTAAAATCGCTCCCGGTAGATAAGTCTTAAAGGGTTGGTAATCTCATATCTGAATTGCAGTCCAACAGGAAAAGGTACTATGGAGCTCACTTTAATAACCAGTACCAAGACTCTCTGGACTTCAGTCTGGACTACAGTCGAGGAAGATTGTGTCATATTAGAGATACTAATTGAATGGACGTAAAGTGTCGATTACACTTGCAACAGGTGCCCAAAGTATTCGTGATTGATTTACTGCAGTTAACAGGACTTGTCTGTTATCTTCGTTGCTTGAATCTATAGAATTGCTAAAATCGCTCCCGGTAGATAAGTCTTAAAGGGTTGGTAATCTCATATCTGAATTGCAGTCCAACAGGAAAATGTACTATGGAGCTCACTTTAATAGCCAGTACCAAGACTCTCTGGACTTCAGTCTGGACTACAGTCGAGGAAGATTGTGTCGTATTAAAGATACCTAATTGAATGGACGTAAAGTGACGATTACACTTGCAACAGGTGCCCAAAGTATTCGTGATTGATTTACTGCAGTTAACAGGACTTGCCGTGTTAACAGGACTTCGTTGCTTGAATCTATAGAATTGCTAAAATCGCTCCCGGTAGATAAGTCTTAAAGGGTTGGTAATCCCATACCTGAATTGCGGTCCAAAAGGAACAGGTACTATGGAGCTCACTTTAATGACCAGTACCAAGACAACCTCTTCTGGAAGCTCTAATAGACATTTTCAATAAATATCTGGTGGAGGGTCAACATATTCCACAAGCCTAGAATTTTGACTACATTAGCCTCATATATAAAACGGGAGACAGAAGAGAATGCAGAAATTATAGAGTAATTAGTGTGACTAGCTCCTGGTACGGTTGTATGGCCGCGTATTGAAAATATGAATAGAAGAGGAGTATAACGAAATTGAAGAACAGAGCAAGCATCATTCACCCTTCAACAAGTACCTAATTGAAAAACGAGCGGCTCGAAACTAGGCTACTAGCTCTATTACTTGTACATGCACAGAACGTCTCATACTGTTGCAAGTTTTTTTTTTCAAATGAATAGATCATATGCGAATAGGGCAGGTAATTCGAGAAAATCCAGTAAATTTCGCAACACCGCCTCAGTTGCGCACGTGACAATAACAAGTATACTGCGCATTGTAATAAGAACAGAGTCGGCTTTTAGGAATTGTTGATTCATGTTTTTTATTTCGTTAGAAAGTCAATTGTGCTCCGTTTTCTATGGTTCCACATTGTTTTTATGAATAGTGTGTTATTGTATCTTTACCATTAGGTATTTATATTTCGCATATTTTCCGTGCGCAACTTACTACTATGTAACTAATTTAGTTACTTCGTTTAAAATCCGTCCCAATTGATTCATATCCCTTAAATTGTGTCCCGTTTTATTTACGGAATCCCTTAACGTCATCGAGGGTTGGGAATCCTATAATAAAAAATCGACGTTTTAAATTTTTCCCCTGGGATTTATCGTCGCCGTATTTAAATATTCCAACTATTCTTTTAACTGCCCTTTATCCGGGTTGCGAGGGAATCGCCCTCACACCCCTTAACGCATTCCGCGACCGGTCTCGTCCCTAATATCGTCACATTCAGCAGTTGAGGTACTAACCTATCTCTAACGCTCCCTGTGACCGGATGAAATTCAGGAGCTGAAAATAAAAGTAATCTGCCTCTAAATGTGTCACTGTAAAGTCTTCTTTGTGTCGTTTGGCTGCTCAGCCAATAACAATCGGCGATCGTACGATTCTCTTTCTTTCTCTCTCTCTCTCTGCGATACGTGATATATGTGACACGGCAAGGGGAAAATTAGTTTTCCGAAGAGAAGATTGCAAATACCGACGAAGACGGTGTCTGCGCTGCCATTCCGCCTGGATTATATTTATATTGGCACATGTACATGGAGGCACTAAAAACTGCAAATTCCTCGCGGAAAATACCGAAGATGCCGAGGGAGAAAACATTTTTGATGCGTTATTACTCGCTTTTTAGACGTTCGTTCGTTTAGCTCTTGTTGGAGGACAGTTGAAAAACAGTTAACCGGAGCTGTAGATTTTTTGGGACTATATTTGATCACTCGGTGGAATCTAATTAAAGGTGTGGCAAAACGTAAAAGAAATTTGGAGACTGAATTGGGAAAACATTATCAAAATATCCAGATTGAAGGTTTTTGAAGGTCTAGTAATTCGTACATACTAAAACTTTCAATTGGATATAAGTCCGCCTGATGATTTAATTGGAACCTTCTTAAAGATATCTGGTGAAGTTTCAATAAATTTTATCGCGAAATTTTATAAGTATCGTCGAAATAACTAAACCACACTAAATTCTGGAACTCCCAATTTTTCTATCCAGACTTCAGATTGGTAGTTTAGCCCCCCCCCCCAAGAACATGACGTATAGGATCCTAAGGTCTGTCTCTATTTTTTGAGATCTTAATACCTTTGAAATTTTTCTTGATCAATCCGTCGTAAATATTTATAAGGGGCGCCAAACAAATCCTCAAGTATGTATATGGTTCCGGCGTCCATTTCACGATAAGGTTATTTTTCATTCCGCGTGTTTAATCATAGATGATAACGAATTCAGCTCGACCCTCCGATAATAATTTACCGGAACATTGGCCATAAGCAATCCACACGTATTCCTCCGGAGTTATTGATAGGAAAAATCCATTTACAAATGGAAAATATGGGAATTGTATGATAAAGGGCGGAGTTACTAAAAGCTCGGTGAGTCATAGCGTGTATAGGCGGAAAATCGAGCACCGTGAAATTTTTTCATGGATCGGATGTTAGCGGCGGTAACAATTGTTGTCGCGAACACAACTCGTTAATGACCGTATGGACATTTGTGGTCCGAAAGTGCAGCAAAGTAAACTATCCATTGTAACAATGGGAGGATTATTTTTTTAAAAATGTGACAGGTCAAAAAATTGTTGACAGAGTTTCGCTGATAATGTTTGGTAATTGATCGCAATGGAACCGTCTGAAATCGTACTGTATTGTATGACAAATGCTCGCAGATATTAATAATTTGTTCTCAAAACGTGCTGGAAAAAAGCTCTTTTACAGCATATTTTGGACTATAGCACCCCCATCCTCCCCCTAAAAATATGTGACAGTTGTTTTTTAACACCCTGTATACCCAGTAGCGACAGGATTAATTCTTAACTACTTTTAAGTGAACCATTTTTGCCTATACTTATTGTAGGATATTTTGATATATCAATCACGATTACTACACGACACGAGTTGTCTTACTTAATTTATTTTAACCATTTACACGCTAAATTATTTCTACACTTACACTTAGCACTTAACTACTAACACTTAATCTAATTTATCTTATCTGACTTACTATTACTAATTACTTAATTTATATTACACAATTAATCTAATCTATATAAACCACTGTTTATTTATCTTACGGCCGCCTGGTCGACATCCGTCGACCAGTCTACCGGCGACTGTTTACGACTACCGTCGACTATCCTCGTCTCGCTCTCGGTCTGCTATTTATTTAGCCTTATGGGAAATCTAGAAAGATCGGTCGGGCTTGAAATGCACCAAGCCGATTATAGACCCCCCGTGGCGTTTGGAATCGTACCTGTCGGGCGTTCGCAGGTAGTGGTCAGGTAGTCCGCACTACCAAACAATATAAAATTGATTATATTTGAATATTATGTTTCACCGAATTTTGATTAACGCGAATATATTTTTATTAAGATCGTTGTTTCTTCCTCTACAAATCGATACCAAACTTTAATAATTTCCAAGTAAATCAAATTGTTTTATGGTTTGTGGTCTATATTCATTGAAAATAGTTATTATATTAGGAGTATATTTCTCAACATATACGCAATTATAAATGCGTATCTACTCACTGATATAAAGACGACATTGTTACATATTTGAGAAATAGAAATCTTGACCTGTAATCTTTATCTTGATGAAAAGGGAACTTGCTGTACCCCCTTAATGTTGTTTAGTTTGTTTACCACATAAGTAGTGCAAAGTTCCAGGAATGTACTCTGGTTTGATCACAGTCTATGATATATCTAAAATGTGGTTTGATCCTTGAAACAAGTTTGTGATTGGTCGGCCTTTATGATTGTATTAAATATTAGCATAATATTATGGTCAACTATATAAAAGGTTTGTTTTAACCGATAGTTACGTGCCTTGGTACGGTTATTGGTGCCTGGTTCTGTTTCTCAAATATGTAACAATTTCGTCTTTATATTAGTGAGTAAATACACATTTAAACCATAAAATAATTTGATTTTGTTGGAAATATTTTGAGTTTGTTATAGATTTATAGAAGAAGAAATAACGATCCTTATAAAAATATATTCGCGTTAATCAATATTAGCTGGAACATAATAATGACTTATAATCAATTTTATATTGTTTAGTAGTGCGGACTACCTGACCACTTACCTGCGAACGGCCGACAGGTACGGTCCCTAACGCCACGGGGTGTCTATAATCCCGCTGGTGCATTTCGAGCAGCACCAGAAAGATCGAGGCATTTCCGGTCCTTTCGGTAGCCTTCTAGATAGTGTTCGAATACTATTCGGCTTTCCAAGAATTACACCAGTTCCCCGAATCTATCTCGTTAGTAATTTCTTTGAAGAGACTTATTCCGACGGGCGCTTATCTTTATGGAATCTTTTATGGTTTCTATTTCGTTACACTTATCTTCTATATTGTGTGTATTATATCATATTGGTCTTATATTAGCCGTTATATTTTAAGGTATGTCAGGCCTCATGCTGGCTCTTAATCTGTAATAACTTACAATATCAGGACAGTGAGAAACTGGCACAGAACAGCGCAAAGTAGGGAGAACTGGATGGTTATAGGTTGATGGCGATATCCAGAAGTGAATACGATAAGGCTGGCAATAAGAATGATCTAGATAGAGATGTATTGCGTACTGTTTTGAAGAGACCAACAGGCAAACCCACTGTTCCGAGGACTAACTCATGTGTGATGAATTGCACATTTAGTTCCCATTCCTCTTCTGGCTAATTTACTTTTGAGGATTATTACATTTTTATATTCTTTCAAAATGGTATCGTTGATCTCGTCGACATCTCCTTTACAGTTATTGCACGTATTTCGATGTACCTCCCGCCGCCATCGTCGAATCGACGATAGGGAAACCCACGGATCATCCATAAGTTTCTCTCGAACTTTCAATTACCGTAAGGATTGATTCCGTAACGTTACTGGGATCGGTTCCGTCCTCGGGTCCGGCGGTTTTATATGTGGCGGAGTTGCACGCGCGTTACTCCTTCCGTATATAACGCTCTCTATCTCTCTCTCTCCCTCTTTCGGAGTTACAATATCCGGACCGCCATCTGTGCCCTTACGGCCAAGGTATGTCTCCGGATATTGGCTAGTTTTATTACGGCTAGTGGTCATCGGACGTGAGGCTATCACCGTGTGCATGTTTTTCGCTCGGCGGTGACTATGCGACCGATGGGACGGTTACGGAAAGATAGGAAAATAGGGATTGTGGAATAAGGAAGAAATTCGTTGGTTGAGATGAGGATGATGAGACTGAAGTCGATAGTTTGGTCAGTTGACGTTTGAGGTTGGATGAAATGGTCTAACGGGCAGATCATGGAGTAATTTCATGTTCCGTGGCTTAGTGTGACGCAGGATATTTTTTAGGCATTCCTAGATTTAACTTTTTGTTTCTATCATTTTCAGTTGTGAAGGTTAGAACTTATGTTTGGTTTTTGCACGATTCCGAACTTTTGAAAAATGATATAAAAATAGGTAATCGCTGATTTCATGTGTAAATTTCAACTTTCTACTGCTTTCAGTGGCATGCATATTTTGAGATATTTTTCTAAAACTGCCAATTTCTAAATTTAAGCTTTTTTACCTTTACTGCTTTCCATTTTCTCTTAAATTTGAAATTTTATTGAAAAATATTAATATTTTTGCAATTTGAAAATGAGATAATATAGGCATTTTTCTTTAACAAAGCGATAGCTTTGAAGCTACTGACAAATATATTTCAGCAGCACTGGGCTTTTCATGGTATTTTCTGTTTATTAGTTAGATCCTTCTCTAGTATTTAGAATATTCTTGTATGTATAAGTATGTTGGTATTTTACATTTAAACAAAACTATTTCTTGTAAAATATAAAAAAAAAATTCAACCAAGCGAATGATTACACGTATATTGATCCATTCTATTTATCTATAATAACTCTTTTTTAATTAACATAAAGTTCTTTCGTAATTAGAATTTAAAACCAAGAAAAACTCTCTTCTAATTACTCTTAATCCAAGTTACTTCTTACAGGAACTAAGAGGATGACTATTAATACAAATTTGATATCAGCTACAAAAACAACTAACTCAGTAATCGATATCATACTGAAGTAACTTGATATCAATATGCAACTTTAAACTATCAATAACAAATGAGATAATTAATGAATATTTAATAGTATTAATATATTGCATAATTAATAATTCAATTTTTTTTAAATTACCGTCAAAACCACCTGACGGAACTATCAGGTAGGGCGTTGATTGTAACGTATATTTTGCGGTGATGGGGGAAATGTTAAGATTCTGAACGAACTGCATGAAACGAATAACCCCGTCTGCATTGTTTCTTCCCAATTTATATCTCGAAGACTGCCATCCATCTATCCTCCGGTCTAATTGTTTGTGTACAATAAACTCCAATAACAGCAATTGTATATCTGCGGGTATTCAATTAATACATAAAAGAAGCAACGTGTATAGAGAAGTGGATGGCAGCAATAAAGACCTTCATTCTTAATTGTCCACAAGTGGAGGTAATGGACCACACCTGCTTATTTCCCGCATCTTGCCCGACACAATGAGAGCCTTTCACCCGAATGAAACATATACACTATACATGTTAGTTTCCTAAAGCAAGGTATTCAATTAACCTGCGGGTCATATCCATTAAAATTAGAGACCCGGTATCGTTGATTTAACCGTGCACCTTTTGTTGGGGAAGATTGCGCTTGATTGCCTGAATTACGTTGTTACTTTCAATTGAGAGGAAGGTAAAGTAAACAGTTCTTACGTTGAATGGCCTGTGAGTCATGCTACTCTCCCACGTCCGACGTCTCTTAAAGTTATTCAAGAGTAAGGTTTTTCCGCTCGATAATAGGTGAGTAATTGGTGCCGAAAGATGTTTTTCGTTTGTTTGACGAATCGTTCGCTGTGTTATTGTTTGGTTTACTTTTCTCGGTAATTTTCGAAAATTTTTCAAACGATTCTGGATGAGAGACTGCACCTAACACCTGTCGAAGATGAATCCCTAAGCGCAGCGAAAATAAACAATATCAAAAGGCCTGTTTACAAAAATGATAAACAAGAGTATCCGCCGCATCTTCACGTTAAGGAAGAGAGCAAGAGGAGAGACCTCCTCCTCCGGCAGCCGGCCCGTGTCCTTCCATACCCAACTTCGGCATATTTACTTTTCAACCAAAACAAACGCCTACTTTTAGCCAAAGAACAAATGCTCCCCGAAGGTATAAACGACGTACATTTCTCGTCATTCGGATTCTAATTCAAATAAACTGTTCCTTCCTGTATTTCGTCTACCTACTTTATAAGTGTTTGGACATATCGCTATATATTAGTTCGCCGGGATAATAAACAAGCGGGAGATATGAACAATTTGCGAACGTTCTCCTGCGAGTCCGAAAACGTTACCGCAAAAATTTTATTCACTTCTCGGTATATTTTTGTTTGCGGCCGGAAAACTGGATTTCCCGGATCGAAAAATAATCGATCGAACAAGTCTGCATTCACTCCTACTACATAACATGCTTAGTCATTATTAGGGAATTTCAGGGTAGGGACGTTTCGATCCACCGAAAGTATCGATACTTCGGTTCATAGAGTATCGATACAGTGAAGTATCGATTTGAAAATGATCGAAACTGGGAATATCGATACTTTTTCTACATATAAGTATGTATGCATTTCGATTCGCCCTTTACTAGATCCAGTGATTTTCATAGTAGGGCTCTTCCGATCCACCGAAAGTATCGATATTTCGTATCGATCTGAAATGATCGATACCTACTCGTAATATCGATATTTTTTGATCAGAGTTAGTAGAAAGGACAGAGAATCCACATAAGTATGTCTGCATCTAGATTCACCCTTACTAGATCCTTAGTCATTATTTTGGAATTTCAAAGTAGGGATATTCCGATCCACCGAAAGTATAGATACTTGATACTCGATACTCGTCTCATGAAGTGTCGATACAGTGAGGGATCACTTTGAAACTGGTCGAATATCGATACTTTTTCGATCAAATTTAGTGCGAAGCACAGAGAATCCACATAAGTATGTCTGCATCTAGATTCACCCTTAACTAGATCCTTAGTTATTATTATGGAATTTCAAAATAGGGATGTTCCGATCCACCGAACGTATCGATACTTGATACTTGATACTCGTCTCATGAAGTATCGATAGAGTGAGGTATCGCTTTGAAAAGGATCGATACTCGGAATGTCGATACTTTTTGTGGGCCCTATGAATTTCAGTCATACAAGGTTAGTAAATGTAAAAATAATGATCCCACTTAGTTCGTACTGACTTTGGGTGATAGTGTTTCTCGCCTCAAAAAATAGTCTTTCAGCTTTCAGATGTCCCAACAACAGCAAACAACAACAACTCAATTCTCTGTCTCATTGAACCATTGATGCTAAGTTCTAGCCTTGCCTAGTCTTGGTCTTGACCGTTGACTTGGAAAAAAATTCTATCCGGGACATTCGATATTTAGCCGTAATAGATCGATCCGATGAAATATCGATGCAGAATATCGATACTGACGAGTATCGATACGTATCGCACGTATCCCTATTTCAGAGTGAGTCTTCTCCGTCGTTTCGGTCTCGCAGCCTCCTCATCCGTCCTATCCTTTCATATCTGAGGTGAACCGGCGACGTATAATCCGAACGGAAACCTGGCTCCGATGAAGAAATAACATTTTATGTTATTTTTACAGGCGATGTCGGAATGAAAATTGCGTGTCTGAGGCAGTGAAACGCCTCTCTCTCTCCCTCTCGTCCGGCCTCTTCTCCTTTCACCATGCTCTATAAAATTCTTGAATTAATATCTGAACATTAAATTAATATCGTGCGCCTTGTAAACACGCCGGTTATTTTCGGGCTTTGACAAATTGGGCCGGAAAAGGGAGAAGACGAATAGCTGACCTAATTATCGGTTTGCTCAGGGGTGATTACGAATTATGTGATCGGTAATAGGGAAGAGGGAATTGAATATCTCGTTCCTCTCCTATCGTTCGCCTTCTCGATAACACTAATGATGTCGGATCGAAATCAAAATTTGAGAAGAACGAATAGAACTTACCAGAATATGAGAGTACAAAGAGAATAAAGTTTCTCAAAATTGAATACCTAGTAATGTAGCAGAAGTTACGCAGTAACGCAATGTAACAATTTGATTTTTTTGAAACCATTAAAGTCTCTAAAAATTTTAATAAATTTCTCATTTTCAATTACATCTTTTAAAGTCAATAATTCAATACTTCATTCAAATTCATATTAATTAGGTTGTTATTGGGTTTTATGAAAAAAATTTTATTTTGTAAAAAAACAATTCAATTTTTTCTTATAGATTATAAACGCAATATCCATAATTTAGGGAAATATTATAAATATAGTGCCTTTACATTTCACAAAAGATTATATTTTGTTATCCTAAGTATGAGTTTGAAGTATTACGACGAAAAATTGTTACTTTAAATTATCTAATTTGGTTATATCGTTGCCAGTGTTGAAAAATAAATTTTTCCGGTCTAATTTCCATCAATTATTTTATTTAATGATAATTTACTAAATTAGAATTATTGGCCATGGTTTTATTGCAATTATAATTAACTAAAGCAGTTAAAACTCCCATAGATAATTTAACCCAATAATCTAATTAATAGTTACAGTTGGTTATTGGATTAAAGTACATTATAATTTTAAGTACGAATTTGTTAAAATTTTTGAATAATTTTTCACCAACGTTGTATTTTGTTAAATTCGTCAATTTGACAACGAATATATAGGCAGGGTCCTGATAATCAAAAAATTCGATTTTCATCAGACAGTTTCGAAAAATATGTGAAAAAATAAACTTAAACAAATTTGCATACCTATTTTCCTTTCAAAAAAAAAAACGAAAAATAAAACATTCCTATTTTCCAACTTTCGGTACGTTTTCCAATTTTTTCCTCGATCTGTGTTCTTCTCCCCTTTCTCCTTATGCCTCTGAGTTCGTCTCGAATTTGATTCCGAAGGTTGGGATTTTGGTGCACTCCTTACAAAACACTTTTTGCTGCTTCGTTTCGAAACTGTCACAACATACCTTAATGCACACCTACTTAGCACTTAAAGTAGATTCGTGTATCTGTCCAGGAAGAGCCGATCAAAGGGCAAAAGCCAACGGAAGCTTACTTAGAAACGTCTGGAAGTACAAAGATATAAATTCAACCAACTGCTTTTAGATTTGCATTCTAGAGAGATTTTTAATATTCATTCTTGGTAAAAACTATAAGTAAATACCTATTTTACCGGTAAGAAGACAAGTTAAATACATTATTTTCACACTTTCTACCTTTCTCAGCCTCGTTTATTGACAATGCAAAACCCATTAGACGCCAACGATTTTTTTTACGATTTATTTATGTGAGCAAGACTCCCAAAACATACAAGCGCGAAGCGTCGAACGCATTCCCCATTCCTCCCTTAGTAAAATAAGCCATTCATTAAACGACGGTTTTTTGTTTGTTTCAGGTAAACCCCCGGGCCGGCACTCTAAAAATGAAACTGTTGACAGAGGCCCTAATCTGCTCCTAACTGAGGTTTAGCCGTATCACACATGCGGGATTAACTCCAACATAACATTTAATGAGGAACGCAATGGAATGATTGTGGGAACACAACACGTTGCCACATCGACGTTAGTGAGATTTTAGGGTTATGGTGTTATTTTATGGGCCTCGGGTATGCTTGACAGTTTGATGAACTATCGGGCGATTTGAGCGTGTTTCTCGGTTTATTCTTGATTTTTCTAAAATTTTCTCTGCTCTTTTACGGGAATAATTTTTGATTCCTATCGTTCAGTTACAAAACTGTAAGCTTTGGGACAGTATCACGATCCTGTTTGCAACTTATTTGGGGAAATCAGTACTAACAAAAATTCCTAAGACGGTGACCGGCTTGAGGATCATGAATTCCCTAAATGGCTCAAACAGGTAAGGAAGAATTACTATTGTTGGAACCCTACCATACAAGCAATACGTCGTTTTGATTACAAATAATATATGCATTCCGCCAATTCTGATTTTTGAGCGCTTTAAAACGACACTTCATACGACAAGGTGGTAGAGTTAATTTTATATTAAATAAGTTTTGATGTTAGGTTTGAATCGTATCTAAAACCTGTTGTTTCACTTTATTTGATCAAATCTACGCAATGAATATTAAATACATAGTGAATATCGCAATTTCTTATGTTTGAAAACATAAACACATATTTCGATTATGACGAGATTTGGATGTGTCATACCTGTAACGTTCAAAGATTATTTTACAAGATTTTTTTGACTTCTTTCGAAAGAGCTGAATTGCCCCAGAGGCAAATGCCATACTTAAATCCCGATTCAGTTCTATCAGTTTCGTCCAGTAATATTCCTTACAGTGTAATTTCACGGGCGGCACGGGTCAACTCGTACGGATTAATCCCGGTCCGCATTTTACCTTCGCCGAGATCGGTCAACTCGTACGAATATCGCTATCTAGATCGGTCAACTCGTAAGGGTTGTAAATTCTATTTTCTGTACTATTTAACCGTTCTTAAATTTATTTGGGTGGGCAAGTACAACATTTTAGATAGATGATATACAGAATTATACATACATACACTCGCATGTATCATATTAAATTTTCAGATTCAAGAAGAGAAATGTATTGTCACTTTTATTAGAATTATAATTCGTGTTATTAGAAAATCTAGTTTTATATATAGGACAGCAAGAAGGTTTAATATCCATTACTATACAAATATTATAAAGTCAGTTTTTTAATTCCTGTTATATAGTATTTTGATTAAAATGTTTACTAATGTTATTTATTAAATAGTACTGTAACACGGGTATAGTTAGTTATCCATCGTCACCGTTTAGTTGGAACGTAACAAACCACCCCTTTATTTCATATTCTTAGTTTTAACAAATATCCGAACGACTTCGTTACACTCATCATCCCCTTGATTATTTCTGAGAATCCTCTTACGAGTTGACTCATCCAAAACTACCCTTTAAAAATTTACCTGCCTGGTTCGCTTACGAGTTGACCGATCTTAGGGTCGATTATTAAAATTTCTTACGAGTTGACCTCCGTGGAATTTCACTATGTGTGTTAGATAATATGTTTCCTGAAATTTCAATGTTTTCAGTATTGTCTTACCGACAGTGTACTATCCGCAACAAACATGACAGTTTTACTTTTATGACAAATAGCGTTGGCTTTAACACAGGATTCCAAAGTTTGTATTGGTTGGCAAGTCTTAATTTTTCAGTTATATCGTCTTATGTGTTTAGTTATTTCTGGATGTATTTTAATGAAACATGAAACTTTTATTCTTAATGACAAATGACGTTGGATTTAGACATGACTCAAAAATTTGTATTGTAGAAATCTATTTCCAAAATGAAACTACGACTAATCGACAGCAACTCGTTACATTTTTTTCCAAAAAGATTCTTCCTTTAAATATTGAAATATTGATCTAAGAATTTAATTGAAAATAAGTTTGTGTAAGGTAGGGAAGTCTTAATTTTTCAGTTAGATCGTCTTACGTATTTAGTTATTTCTGGATGTCTCCCACGTTCCTACCGAAACCCGGCAACGTTCCTGGGAACAGCCACCTGTAAATGCCGACACGTTGACTCCTACCTGACCCCCGAACCGTCTTTTGCCGCCTCCTCTCTCTCTCTCTTACCCACTCTATACATTCTGTACGGATAGTCGTCCCACTGACTGCGTTTTTACCTCCAGCGTGGCACCCGAAAACATGTGTTCCACACACCTTCGTCTCCTTTTCCATGGGTTTTCGTTTTATGTCCCACCACAAACAAGTGTTCGAGAAATTAATGTTAATAATTATTGTCGCGGTGTCATGTTACCTAGACGATATTGTCTGCCTTCCAAAAATAGACGTTATTTAATGGGTTGCTTGGTGTTTTTGATGGCTCTAAATGAGAGAAACTGAAGTTTATCGCATGGAATGAGCGGTTTTAGTGATTTCAGGAGTAAGGTTACCAAATTGTGCGGGAGTTACCTCTCCCCTACGATTTATTAATGGGAAATGAAGTTGGAAATATCGAAAAACGGAAATTAATCCTCTCCAAATTTTTTTGAACTTGACCGAAGACTGTCTTGAATCTTCAAATGTTAATTCAACTTAGCCCCAATTCTTACCTTGTGTCACATAAAATTGACCCTGTTTTCCCATCCTAATTTCCAATAACGATGTCTCTATGGCAAACAACACTTAAATTCTTGCCAACATGACTTAAATGCCGCGAACAGTTTCGACTCCTTAGCAGTCATCTTCAGGCGGACTAAAAGTAATTTCCAATAATTCATCCGTAGGTAACTAAAAGACCATGAGGAGTCGATGGTAAAATTGCTCAAAAACGATCTAATGAAATACAAATTAAAGTAGGTACATATCGTACTTAGAGTGTCTACTTCTCCATGGTCCTTTTGTTACTTACGGATAACTTGTTGGCAAGACTAAGTTTTATTTCTCATAAAGAATGGCCAACCTTCTACGAGGATGTCTCTAGTTGCAGCTAATATTCCTGAATAAATCATACTCGAATTTCCACTGTCACACTTCGTTGCGGGGATGTTGCGTGTTGAATTAATTTTTCGTTCCTGTTTCACCCCTTTGGCGAGCTGAGAATTTGTGTATTGGTGTTCATAACGTAAAATATTAATCCCGGTTTCCGTTCCGAAATCGGCGTGGCGGTTATTTTTTCCTGCGTTTTATCTCGTAAAGGGTGGGGGTTGTAAAAATTTATTCTTAAAAGCATAAAGTATCTGGGAAACGCACCTCGCCGACCGAGTTGCGGTCGGGAAAGAACGATATTTCAGGGTGGGCACACATTGCACGGGGCAATTAACATTTATAAAGTAAATCCCTTATTGGGAGCTTAAACACGTGTTCCACAAGATATTAAACAATTAATACCCACCCGGGAATATAGGAGGGGTAAGTATTTTAGCCACTTTTATGTAGACACGGGATTTCATTCGATTTTGCGAAATTAATAGGTTCCGGTTAATACCGCTCCACCGCAAAGCTGCAAAAAACAATTCGGCGATAAATACGGCATTATGAATGCATATGTGGCGCTCGTTTTATTTTATTGATAAATATTGATGGGATGCATTAAAAGTGTACGTTGTGTTTATCGGTTTGTATTGTTGTTTTATGGTATTTACGAATTAAAATTATTACATGTTTATTGTAGTGATTACGTAAAATTTGTCATAACAAGGTTGATGGTCTTATGTGTAGTAATATGTAATTATATCGCTGTTTTGCAGTTTTTGTTTTGGACAGTATATACAGGGTGAGACGCTCCAGCCGTCACAGCTTGTACACTACTTAGCTAATGTAAACGTCTTTGACTACTTCACTCATAGTAATCAATCATTAATTACTTAACTGATAAAATTTAAGTCGTTGACTGTATTATGACGCTCAACTTTAGGAGAAATAAATTTAATATTTCTAACTGTGGGTAATATAATTTTACATATCAGTTAGTTATTAAATGCTAGAAATACTATTTAAAATAAGGCAGTGGTTTGTGGTAGTATGGTCCTAAGTTTGGGGATATGTAGCTTGTTGACAACACTTTGTTACCATACAAGAATGACGCCATCTTACTCATTAATATATTTATATTAAATATTGCCTATTGTTACAATATGTAGAGTGCAAATAAATTTTGAATTCAGCTGTCTACAAAAAACATTTTTTAGGGATTTCAATACTTGAAAAATCTTAAAGAATAGAATGTACCTAACAGTGTATTCCGTTAATAAATGTCTATAATTTGTTCAAATAACCAACACCCCATTTTCAAAACTCATGACAAACTAAATTTGTTCCCAGGAAAAATCATAGTTTGAGATCAAGATCAAGTTTGATAATCACAGAATTAAAATCCTTCCTCAACTAAGACAAATTTTAAACATGATTAACCTACATAATTATAGTTCAAAATATTTGAATAATGAAAGATTTATTAAATCGTGCTGTGAAACGCGAAATGAGATATTTTTTAAGTTATATTGTGACATATTTAATTTCAAATTTATGCCTGTCAGTCATGGTAATTATTTTAACATTTAAACGTTCCTAAAGTATCCTAAGTAGTTCGAATGTGCCGCAAGAGTAATCCGTGTGGCCTGATCCCATGTGACGGTTATAAATTAAAAACTCGATCTTTAATATGTCTAATAGGGATGGTTGAATTTTGTTCTACATAACATAACATAAATTTTGGTCAAATGTGTAGAATTAAATGGCGAATCGACTGGCCGTAAGCCCGATTCGTGGCTGAAATTATTCGCTAATGGTCACTATAAGGGCCAATATACACTTTGTACCTACAGATTCAGACGTACCTGTCATTATTTTCATGGCATTCTTTGATAAAAGATTTTATTAATAACATCTCTGTCGAGTTTAAGTTTGAATATTTCATATGTTTTAAAAATCAAAAAATTAATTAAACTACCTTTTTTATGTTAAACACTATTTCATCAGAGTTAAGAGCTGAATCGCCTAGTTTATTACAGAGTAATGCTAAAATATGCTTCAATTTCAACCTAACATTTCACATTTGCAACTTTTTCTTCTAATTAATGCCCTGTGTGATTATTTTCACAAAATTAGAAATGTTAGGCGCAACAGTGAAAAATCTCCGCCTTTAATAATCACCAATGATAAATTGAACGTCGCGGAAGAAAAGAAAAGTGGGAAAAATCCCGCGAATGCATTTTTGACCTGTCTAGAGCGCCGACATCATTAAGTCGTCTAGCGGACTGACACCAGCATCGCGTCTCCGAGAGAAATGACAAGAAAAATATTAACAGTCTACAAAGGAATATCCTGACACACGTGTAAGTCTAAATATAGCCGATTTTTTACGGTTATGTGGGTATTAAATGAGTTTTAAAGTAGCTGTTATTATGAATGTAACATTAAACGCCGAGCCGAGAGAAAAGAGGTAGTTACTTCGAATTCTATTTCTGATGGTGCTTAGAAACCTGATGAGGGTAACTATAAAAGTCGAGTTTATATAGAGAAGACAGATAGATATCTCCTCAGACAAAGATGTATCCTTTCATTATCTCCTCTGGTGTATTTTATGTATATTTAATGGACCTTGGCGAAGGCGACCGCATCCCTCCGTTCGGAAGTTTTATTAAAAATTGCGTTATTAACGGCACGGAACTCTCCCAAGACCTCCGCCATAATTTCGAGGAGAGGTATATCCCTAATATCCTTCGCAAGACGTATTCTCCCGTGTGCACACGCCCATAACTTGCGCCTTGTATAAGAGAAACATATTACACCTCGAGGAATTTTCAACATGGTCACCGTATCTTACAGGTCAAAGAATAATATTCGGCGGCCCCTCGCTCGAGCACGAGTTAACGCTAACGTATTGCACGTCGGGGGAATTTTCTCATCCCCGTCGGCTTACCAAATTTACCTTTACGGCGACTGGAGTGAGGAAAAGGTGACCACAGTTTTATTTTAGAGGGAGAAAATTGGAAGAAATCTTCTCGCTCTCAGCGCTTTTGCTTATGCAATTTGACTGATGATTTGGTCATCAGTCAAAGGGGTGATTTTAATGGCAATTTTCACCAATTGTATTTGGTGAAAAATTACTACATTTTTCACGTCAAACTAACCCAAATAATTAGTTAATTTGGTGAACTTTTATTATGAGTTATTAAGTCGTCGACGACTTATTAGGTGAAGTCTCACGTCCTAGCTTTGTCACATTGGATAAATACCTACCCAATTTACAACTGTGCCAGAAATATATCTATGTATATATTTGGATTAAAAATTTACTTCATGCTGAAAATAGAAATGGTATCCTAAAATTATACTCCTCGTCTATACCATGTCAATACTACATGGCATTTAATTTGTTTAATGGTCAAAAAGCGGAAAGGCTCCGAAAATTATTTTATATTCCAAAAACAACCGACGGACAACTTTCGTTCTTAATAAAATGTAAATTTTGATTAAATTGTTATTTTCGGATTAATATTAAAGAAAAACATGACGTACCTAATTCTAAATTTCGATTCCTGAAATGTCAGAAAGGCTTCTTGTATTTGACTAAATGTGACACGTTTTTGTGTTTTCATGTTTATTCAATTTTTATTCCATTGCTGATCTAGACGTTTTTCCTTTTTTTAACCAAATTAGTAGCAATTGTAATGAAATCCATACGTTCCTCGTGAAATTGCAAATTGTAATTATTTATAGACATTATAGACGATTGCAATGAAATTATTAAATTGAATCTTCAATTTCCAATTAAACTAGAAAATATTGCTTATGTCTCGGACATCACTTCAAAGTTTAATTTGTCACTATTTTCTACATAATAAAGCAATCTTTATTAAAAAGTGTTTCTAATATCTCTGTTAGACAGAAATATTTCATATACTAATGTAGGTACTAATTAAATTTGGTCAAGTTATCATCATAAATTCGTATATGCAACAAATTTTGTTGTCAATAGGTACTTATGATTGTACTTCTAAAAATAGCAACACGCCTCAAAAATAATTATTAAAATAAATTGTTTAAATTTTTGTCAATTGTAATATACAATTATAATAATTTAGTGCTTCGATATGTTGTTTAAGTCGAATATTACTGTCAAATAGGTTGTCTTATTATAATGTTAAGTAATTCTTTGTTTAAGTTGGAAAATGTAATATTCCAACATTACACTTATATTGCTTGGAAATATATCTTCCCCATATATTGTTTATAAAATCCCTAAATGACATTTCACTTAAATTACTTTAAGTTTAGTATATTAAGAGCACCTACTGGGATAAATAGCTCATAGGTATTAAAATTGAGTAATTTTGACCATTTGGTCACAACGTAACTTGCCATATTACACCAATTAAGTCAAAAAAATTACGTTTTAGTGTAAATTGACGAGTTAATTGTTGAAATAGGAATTACGGCACCTATTAGGTGGTGCTCCTGACACTCACTAAACTAACTTCATACGTAATATAGTGAAAATGTGATCTAATAGGTAAAACCTGGTGCCGTACATATTTCACCAATTTTCTATGGGTATTGGTGTAAAATAATTGGTATTACATCAATTTGGCAAAAAAAGGTTTTTGGTGTAAATCGACTAGATAATTAGTGAAACAGAAATTACGTCACCTATTAGGTGGTGTTAGTGACACCTATTAAATTACCATAATACGTAATATAGCGAATGTGACCTAATAGGTGAAGCATGGTGGCTTACATATTTCACCAATTTTCTACCGGCATTATGATTATCTTATATGATTGGCATCTGATTATAATCAGTGTTGTTAAAAATAAATACAAACGCAAATACTTTTTACAAAATGTATTTACTTGTATTTTAAATACTTCTCTGGACAATGTATGTAAATACAAATAACAAGTATTTCGTTTTTGTATTTAAACAGTATTTTCACGTTGCCGCTATCGTAAATCGCTCTTATACGCATAGATACGTAGCATGAAAATGGCAAATAACATTCGTTTATTATTTTTCCTTGACGACGGAATGTAAATACTGCCATTTACATTCCTAGGAAAGTCAAAAGAGTAAATCAAGTTGATTTATCCCTAGTTACGCATATGTTAGACTGACATGTAAGTCTGACGTATCTCAGTCAACTTATGTCAGAGTGACGTACGTTCAAACTAAACTCATTTTTGAGGAATTATGAGGAAATTTTCAACGGCAGCGTGAAAAATCTAATAAGCCACACGTAATGTATCGACTGTTAACATTCTCGGCAAGTGACAAGCCTCGGCTTCGCCTCGGCTCGTATATACTTACCTCGAATGGTAAAACGTCTTTACATTCCTTGTGACTTAAATAACTATTAAAGTTGTAAATTATTCTTAATTGTAGCAATGTTAAGCATAACCCCAGGAAGCTTAGAATTCCTATTGTTTTCTTCGTGAAATTGTTGAAATTATTCAATTTTTGAAATTTCTAAATCAGTTTAAGAAAATGGTATCTAATTTCTAATGGAAACTTTCTAATGAATTTCTAAAATCTTTGTTTTATTGCCTGAAGTTGTGAAGTTTTCAATTATTTTCAAAATATCTAAGTTATTTGTATCGAAAAGCATCAAATACATAGGCTGACTTTTATACACTAAACCTAAGTTTATGGTTTTAACACTTAAAACAATTTCAAGAAGTGTATTAGGAATTATTTTCTTTGCTTCATGAAATCGTAAAATTTTTGCAATTTTATGAAATTTACCAACTACTTTGTAAACAAGTGTTTAGACATTGATGTGATACTTCAAAACACAACAGGCTAATGTAAGTTTCAAACTTCTAAAAAATAATCCCAAGGCAAAGATGTCGACACATTAGACACTTTACTTTTTAACTTGATCTAACGAGGTAGCTAATTAAAAAACTTTATTAGTTACTTTTCCAACTTCATATATGACAGTTTAAGTTATTTGTGTTGCACTAGAGTTGTCATAAATTCTTTAGAAGCTCCTTAACTTCTTTTGAAACAACAGCTTAAGTTTAAGATAATTGCGACTTCTTTAAAAATGTCGACAAGCTACTTAGTACCTTAAAAATTGTTTTACAATGTCACAACTTTTTTTAAAAACTTCATGAATTGCACACCTTCGTTAAGATAATCGCAACTCCTGTAAAAGTGTCGTAGGATCATTATACTGTAACAATTAGCTTCAGAATAAGCATGTAAGTACATAAACCAAACTGTAAATACAAATGAACAGCCGAAAATATGCTCAAAAAATGTATATAAATGCTCATTTGTAGTTATTGTAACAAAATAAAATAAATGTAAGAGCATTTAAGGATTAATTTAGCAAATAATGGATCTTAACATTGCCCAAAAATGTATTTGAACTACTGTATTTAAAATTTCAGAAGAAATGTATTTTAAATACACAGTAAATACACATTAAGCTTGTGTATTTAAGTATGTATTTAAATACATAAAAAGTATTTAATAGTTATGTATTATATAAGCGGATAAAATGAACGATTAACGAGCGATATGTTTAATCGGGCGCGCGGCGCAGGCGCAAGCGCGTTAATATCGCGAGTTAAACGTTCATTTTATCCGCGAGTGTATTACAACGTTTTATTCAATTTTGACGTTTAGCGGAGTAAGTCCAATTCTGAAGAGAAAATTGAATAAAAGACATTTCTAAATACATGTATTTAAATACTTAACAACACTGATTATAATAACCTATGAGGTTAATGTAAGTTATGTAGTATTACGAGCCCTGTTCTACCTATTTGGTAGTTATGCACATATTTGGTTACCTTTAACGATTTCACCTAATTCACTGAAATATAACTCAATTTCTATATAAATAGGTAAAATTTACTTTGGCTTTGGTGAGCAATAGCTAAATTGTAGGCTGGGGGGACCTTTTGAATAATAAATCGAATGGAGCAGTTATGGAAAAATGCCAGTCTATAAATGTGTCGTCGATATTAAATGCCCCATGGACAGTAACGGTCTTGGCATACCTTTCGTAAAAGATGTAATGCAGAAGATATATTTCACGGGTACAAACTTATGTAAGTTGTGTTGAGAAAAAAATTACAGTACAACCTTAGCGCTTATACATTTTAACTTGACAGAAGAAGTAGCTTTGGGGTATTTGAGTTTGACAATTTATCGATTTCTATAGATATGTAATTTTTTTTTTCAATTAACGATTTTAGAAGTCAAACAATCTACATCTCTCTCTTTCTTGGAGGAAAGAGATTATTCATTAGATTGTAAGCAAATAATAAGAAGTGGAAAACAAATCGAAGCGACGTAAGGAAATTCAAATCGGAGCGATGTTCTACAAAATCAATGAGAGAGGACCGAAAGGAAATTGCCAATAAACTCACTTTACTTAACCGAGGTAAAAGCTTTCGTCCTTCATCTTCTATTCAAATAAGGTTTGTGGAATCTCTTAATATTTGGTGCAAAATGGAATAATTTATCGAAATCCCGAAGCCGACGGGCAAAGAAATGAAAATGTATGTCTGTCTGCGAGATTTCAGCAAAGAAACATGTGCGATGCAAATTCAAACAGCAATTCCTTCGAGTGGATCCTGAATAATTCTATTAAACAGATTCTCGATGGGATAAAATATCGTTCGAGGCGTTAGGATTCGATATATTACCTCTGCTCGGCTGTAATTGAGACGTAGAGACAGGTCCCCGGCGAAGTTTACAGAAACCACATAGCGTATTTTACCGCAATCCAATTCTGGAACTGCATAAACTAGGACTACCAATTAGAGAGACGCATTGCTCACACGGCTAAAGCAACAACATCCACGGCAGTTTCTATTCCACGACGTTAGAGAGAGAAAGAGAGACAGAGGGACCGAAAACGGTCTTAAAAGGACTCGATTTATTACATGAGGATGTTATAATTAGGGCGTGAAAAGTGTCGAAATATTCATGACCTTAAAAACCTACATTTTGATTAAAAAATAATATTAAATAATGTGATCATTATACTCATTTAAAAATATAATTAAATACAGTAATTTCATATTCAGGGTGAGCCAAATACAGGGTAATACATTCTTTTTAATGATTCTTTGGTGTTGTCAATATTTTTCAAACTTAACTTTCTCCTCTGTGGACATTCCACGGAAAAATCTCTCGAGAAGGATTTGGGTAATACCGAATTATGTTTTTTTTTCTGTCGAAACCGAATAACTTACTTTTACGTCTCCCATATTATGCAAACAAATCGTTCCAAAAATCCGCACCGAACGCCATCATCATCATCATCATCATATTCCCCATACCCCCTTTCCAGACGCAATATTATACCTAAGTATATTTTTGTTCAGTCGTTTCTTAATGATCGCCATGTTTACGTTCACGTCTTCCACGATTCCATTTTTGTGTTTGACGTGGATACGTCTCCTGTTTTTTCGCCCCGTCCTCTTTCTATAACTCCTACGTACGAGATGACACATGTTATGATCAAATATCACTTCAGTTAGGAATAAGGCCCCAGAAAACTTGTTAATGGAACTATGTGTTGGCCTCATATTACTCGCCTTAATGGATGAGTTGTTTTTCTGAAGTGCCTTCAAATTAATTATCAGTAAAAAATGCCTTGCGGCCATTAATTTCTTTAGGGTCACGTATGTGTTTTTCTACGTCTACTCCATGTTAGGCGTACCTATCACGGCTCGTAGGCAACACTTGTGTAAATATGTCACGTTATGATATTAAAAAATAATACTGGAACGGTTACAGGTCCCCCTCCTGTCTCAAGTAGCTTTTGATACGTTGGGTTTTTGTTTGACGTTTGATGTTGTCCAAATTAACACGGATTTATGGCTAATACGGTTCCATCGGGCGCACTGTGAGAACGGAAACGCGGATCAAATGGATCAAATCCGTTCATTCTGAATAACTCTCGTTTGATTCGATGGATTAAGTTGAAAGTAATAACGGGATTTTCGCAAATTTATATAAATTATTTGAAACGATAGTTTGCGCATTGAAACAGAAATAAAGGACGAGAAGGGCTCTTGAAGTCTCATTACAATCTCAATACAAAAAAGAGGAATTAAAATGCGGTTTTCAGTTTTTTGGTATCTAGAGATCATACTTCTTAATCATTTCTCAATCGGATCTCATCGGATATAACGAAATTTGTCGGCGAGCTACAGGTCACATTTTTTAATGAATCACAACGAAATTTGGTACAAAAATCAGTTGGCCGAAAATCTCGGCCGAGTTCGTTAATGGGCCAAATTGGTCCAGCGGTTTCAAAATGGCGGCTTGTTATTAAAAAAAAAAATCAAAAAAACGTTAATTTCGCGTCCGAGAGAAAAAATGTTACTTAGGTTTTTTGTTGATCTTATAGAGGCGAACGACTTTTGTATAAAATATTTTTCCAAGAAATGTACAGAAAAAAAGTTAAAAAGTTTTTATTTCGCGTCTGAGAGAAAAATCTTACTTAGGTTTTTTGTTGCCCTTATAGAGGCGAACGACTTTTACATAAAACATATCTTTGAGAAATGTACATAAAAAAAGTTATATGCAAAAAGTTAGAAATTTTGACGTTTGTATTTTTTTAACACCTCGTATACATTTTACTCTATTGCCCGTTTGCACCAATTCTACTTAAATCAGTACATAGCAAAGTGATATTTGATGTTTAAACCCAGCTTAAAATTGTGTGACTTGCAGCAGTTGCACTTAAAAAATACTTAGCTAAGGTACTGTGGAAGGTTGAAAGCACTTGGAATTATCATGTTTCGTGATTAAATTGTTAAGTGACAACTAGTCAGCTCGTGGTTTTGTGGTTATGTTTGTTACTTGTTGTTGTTAGTGTTAGTTACTGCAACCTCAAAAATCAGCGAGAATAAAAGAATGAGAAGTGTCAATTACACTATACAAGAAAAGGAACTCAAACAAGGAAAATTCAAACAAGGAAAAAAAAGATAAAAGTGTGGTTCCTTTGGAGATTCGAAACCTTTTATGATAGGTAACATCATGAAATGAATAAAAATATTCTTATCTGATATAGATTGTACGTGGTATAATTCTATTAAATTAACAGCACTTAATTCAAAAATAGCTTCATCATCTTCAAATATTTGCAACATTTCTTTGCTTCTCAAAATAAACGGCACAAAACCGTCAAAACCTCTATACACAACAAGGTTAAGTCAGAGTTAAACCGAGAATATTCTTGGCTTAGTTAAACCTCATACTAAGGTGAGCTTAAGGGTGAAATGTTACCATATGTAAAAAATGTAACCAGTTTTTGAATTAAAGTGTTACTTAGGGTTAAGTGTAACTGGTGCAAACGGGCATATATCCTACCTATAAATCTACCTTTCAGCCTGACATGCCATGGGTTTTTTTTAATGGAGGAAGACTTCTGGTACTATTAGGAGAATAGGGGTACTTACACGTTTTTATTATCATAGTAATGCGTTTACAAGCATTATGTATATTCCAAAAAACAATTGAACTACAATAATCCAAATACTGTCCTGAACTACTGTCCGAAATCAAACTAATAGAAAAATAGACAAACTTCCAGTTCTGATGTACAAGATCAAGTGCAAGTTACAAGTCAGTTTCGTTTCTTAGTTTACTTTTGTGGTAAAGTGTAGCAAAACATCAACTGCCTTTTTGGAAACCACTGGCTATCTCCCTCGCACAAAGTCCTACCTCGTTACACACAATAACGAAATCTTCCTCTTGTAGAGCATTCGGTAATGGTTGTATCACCTTCACAAATTGGATTCATTGGATCATACTAGCCAATACTTGATTTCCTAAATTATACCGTTTTTCACCTCCTCAGAGGGTGAAATGTGCAATTATTTAAGTTTCTTATTTAGTAATTGTTAGCATGAATTTCATCCCCTTTTCTACTCTCTCGTTATGTGGGGGTTTTTAAAATTTCTGGGGCCACTTGAAGGCTTGTGCTATAATCGAATTTAAAGTTTCTAACTACTCTAGAAATATTTCAGGATATAACCAACAAAAATAGGTTTCACCCCATATTTCCTCGGAAAGGGATATTCCAAGTTATATGCCATGCGAACTCACTTTTCTACCCCATGAGTAAGGAAAATTCGAGCTTTTTATATTTTTATAATAAAGTTTTTAACTATTCGGCAAGTACTTACCTGGGAACCATAAAGATAAATTCCACCCTTAGGAAATGGGGTGTTCAGATTTTCCTGGACCCATTCAGGACCGAATCTGTAAGACTGTTCGGCAAGTACCATAAAGATAAATTCCACCCTTACGAAATGGGGTTTTTAGATTTTTCTGGATCTATCCAGGACCGGATCTATAAGGGTGTAAAATTTCGAGTTTACAAGTGGTAAGGACGTTTCACTAGGATCTTCATTTTGATGTATTGGAAATCCATCAATTATACTGATATATTGATTTCATAAAAGTAAATTTGTGAAATTTCCATATGTTGAAAAGTTATTCAGTACACGTCAAGGACGATGTTGTCTCACTTTAAAGTCCCATTATTTTTTAAAGATTCTTATCACCGTATGAAAGTAAAAATTACTCATAAAAGTAATTTATGAATAATAATAATAATAATAAAGGAGGAATAATAATAATAAAAGAATACACTTCAGGACAGCAATGAGTGTATCCATGTAATTTTGTAGAAGAAATTTATACGAAATTATATAAATTTTTGGATATTATTGATCACATAACTAATTTGGAAACAACATCTTGTTACCAAATTCACATCAAACCTACAACTTTTTGTACTCTAATTCAAATCTTTCATTTGGGGTTATCTATAACAATTGTTATGAATCGGTGCATGCAGAATATATCTGGGTGAAAAATTGTTACAGTTTTACTCAATTCAATTGTTGTGCGTATAGAGTAGACACCATAGGCATTAATTAACTTAAAAAAATTGTTTACATGTCTGCTTACCCTAACCGGCGGGGATTTAGATGGGGACTGTTCCGATACGAAACAGAACGACCTGTATTTTTATGCAAACTGTTTTATTATTCTCCCTCTCTTTTTGTGTTGTTGCTCCAGACACGAAATAGTTATTGTTATGAAGGCTCGGTTAATTCCTCCTTGTCCGCATTCGATTTTTATTCATCGATACTGATGGATATCGCTGTGACTTAACGAACAGTAAGGAAATTTTTTGCTTCGATATATTTTGCGGTATCAGATATATTCTCGCAAAAACAAGGCAGTTTCTTCGGATTTTCGTTTTTATAACGGGATTATTCCGGGGGCCGACGTTTTTGGCGGGCGACTTAATTCGGTCCCGCGGGGAGGGCCCGGTTAATGGCGCCAAAAAGCGTCAAATAAATCTCCCCCTCTCGGCCGGTAATTCATTCCGCCATCGATGTGCATGACATCAATATTCAAATTTCTGGGAGTTTACCTTCTAAAGTTGAGCGTAAGTTGGCCTCCGACATCACTCCCGCATCCTATCACAACCAAACACGGCCCGATATGCAAATGTGGGCCGATTCTCGACGTACGTCTCTGTCTCGTACCTGCATCGGTCAGCTACGTCAACAATCCATTACCATCGGGGCGGGTAAACACACACTCTTGCTGCCTTTCTTGATGTTGGCCGTGGAGGACGGTAAACAAGTTAGTTATACTACTTGGAGAAAATGCGCCAGATGAATGGGGGAAGCGGAATCTTGGACCGCATCAGGATACCTTCGGGTGTTGACTTAACTGACCTAACTGGGATGTTATTTGTTTGCTTCGAAATCGGTCATCTCATTGTGATAATTTCCTCTCGCGAAATTCGTGTAAACCGTTCTTAACTGAGCTGCTTTCTAGATGTGTAGGTGGAATCTATTGATCATTGCAGAGCGAGTGTGGTCATGTATATGTATGGTCTGTACATTGAGGTATTGATTGATTTGATAAGTAAATGTTTGAGAATTTAATTTCTTTTGACGTGTCTTCACAAGATCGAAGTAAGAATTATTTGGTCCATATACTGCCTTCTCCTGTTTTGAAACTACCTACCATAGGCAGTTTCGTCGAATTAAGATTTTCTGCTTATTCGATAGCAGCGTCGTTGATTTTCAAGTGAAATTGATTCAGAAAGCGTATTTGTTTTCAAATTGATGTGTTTGTTATCGCACCTTTCCATCATTAACGCAATCACTCTTAAGCTTCTTAGAGTGCGATTATGACGTAAGATTCCCTTGACTTCGCTATTTGGTCCATACACTGCTCCCATTCGTGACAATATCCCTCGATTGGTACCTCTGCTGTTTTGAAACTAGGTACCTACCATACGCAGTTTGGTCCAGTTAGGGTTTCCTGCTTATTCGATAGGAGCGTCGTTGATTTTCAAGTCAAATTTATCCAGGAAGTGTATCTGTTGTCAAGTTTATTATAGCACCTTTCCATCATTAACGCAATCACTATTAAGCTTCTTAGAGTGCGATTATGACGTAAGATACCCTTGACTTCACTATTTGGTCCATACACTGCTCCCATTCGTGACAATATCCCTCGATTGGTACCTCTGCTGTTTTGAAAGTAGGTACCAACCATACGCAGTTTGGTCCAGTTAGGGTTTCTTGCTTATTCGATAGCAGCGTCGTTGATTTTCAAGTCAAATTGATCCAGGAAGTGTATCTGTTGTCAAGTTTATTATAGCACCTTTCCATCATTAACGTAATCACTCTTAAGCTTCTTAGAGTGCGATTATGACGTAAGATGCCCTTGACTTTACTATTTGGTCCACACACTGCTCCCATTCGTGACAATGTCCCTCGATTGGTACCTCTGCTGTTTTGAAACTAGGTACCTACCATACGCAATTTGGTCCAATTAGGGTTTCTTGCTTATTAGATAGGAGCGTCGTTGATTTTCAAGTCAAATTGATCCAGGAAGTGTATCTGTTGTCAAGTTTATTATAGCACCTTTCCATCATTAACGTAATCACTCTTAAGCTTCTTAGAGTGCGATTATGACGTAAGATGCCCTTGACTTCACTATTTGGTCCACACACTGCTCCCATTCGTGACAATGTCCCTCGATTTGTACCTCTGCTGTTTTGAAACTAGGTACCTACCATATGCAATTTGGTCCAATTAGGGTTTCCTGCTTATTCGATAGGAGCGTCGTTGATTTTCAAGTCAAATTGATCCAGGAAGTGTATCTGTTGTCAAGTTTATTATAGCACCTTTCCATCATTAACGTAATCACTCTTAAGCTTCTTAGAGTGCGATTATGACGTAAGATGCCCTTGACTTCACTATTTGGTCCACACACTGCTCCCATTCGTGACAATGTCCCTCGATTTGTACCTCTGCTGTTTTGAAACTAGGTACCTACCATATGCAATTTGGTCCAATTAGGGTTTCCTGCTTATTCGATAGGAGCGTCGTTGATTTTCAAGTCAAATTGATCCAGGAAGTGTATCTGTTGTCAAGTTTATTATAGCACCTTTCCATCATTAACGTAATCACTCTTAAGCTTCTTAGAGTGCGATTATGACGTAAGATGCCCTTGACTTTACTATGTGGTCCATACACTGCTCCCATTCGTGACACTAGCCCTCGATTGGTACCTCTCCTGTTTTGAAACTAGGTACCAACCATACGCAGTTTGGTCCAGTTAGGGTTTCCTGCTTATTCGATAGAAGCGTCGTTGATTTTCAAGTCAAATGGATCCAGGAAGTGTATCTGTTGTCAAATTGATATGTCTATTATCGCTCCTTTCCATCATTAACGTAATCACTCTTAAGCTTCTTAGAGTGCGATTATGACGTAAGATGCCCTTGACTTCACTATTTGGTCCACACACTGCTCCCATTCGTGACAATGTCCCTCGATTTGTACCTCTGCTGTTTTGAAACTAGGTACCTACCATATGCAATTTGGTCCAATTAGGGTTTCCTGCTTATTCGATAGGAGCGTCGTTGATTTTCAAGTCAAATTGATCCAGGAAGTGTATCTGTTGTCAAGTTTATTATAGCACCTTTCCATCATTAACGTAATCACTCTTAAGCTTCTTAGAGTGCGATTATGACGTAAGATGCCCTTGACTTTACTATGTGGTCCATACACTGCTCCCATTCGTGACACTAGCCCTCGATTGGTACCTCTCCTGTTTTGAAACTAGGTACCAACCATACGCAGTTTGGTCCAGTTAGGGTTTCCTGCTTATTCGATAGAAGCGTCGTTGATTTTCAAGTCAAATGGATCCAGGAAGTGTATCTGTTGTCAAATTGATATGTCTATTATCGCTCCTTTCCATCATTAACGTAATCACTCTTAAGCTTCTTAGAGTGCGATTATGACGTAAGATTCCCTTGACTTTACTATGTGGTCCATACATTGCTCCCATTCGTGACACTAGCCCTCGATTGGTACCTCTCCTGTTTTTAAACTAGGTACCAACCATACGCAGTTTGGTCCAGTTAGGGTTTCCTGCTTATTCGATAGGAGCGTCGTTGATTTTCAAGTCAAATGGATCCAGGAAGTGTATCTGTTGTCAAATTGATATGTCTATTATCGCTCCTTTCCATCATTAACGTAATCACTCTTAAGCTTCTTAGAGTGCGATTATGACGTAAGATTCCCTTGACTTTACTATGTGGTCCATACACTGCTCCCATTCGTGACACTAGCCCTCGATTGGTACCTCTCCTGTTTTTAAACTAGGTACCAACCATACGCAGTTTGGTCCAGTTAGGGTTTCCTGCTTATTCGATAGGAGCGTCGTTGATTTTCAAGTCAAATGGATCCAGGAAGTGTATCTGTTGTCAAATTGATATGTCTATTATCGCACCTTTCCATCATAAACGCAATCAGTCTTAAGCCTGTTAATCTACGATTATGACGTAAGAACTAAACACTCTCATTAAATAATGTTGCTTTTCTGTGGCAAATTCCATTTGTTTACCTTCATAACACTACGATTATGACGTAAGAACCAAACACTTTCATTAAATAATGTTCGTTTTCTGTGGCAAATTCCATTTGTTTACCTTCATAACACATGAAATGTCTTTGAAATGTAGCGGTGTTGCTGTTTTGCCCGATTGATAAATCCTTGCATGCAATTCCTCATGTATAGGTTCCTTCTACTACGGCAACTCCAGCTGGGGGTGTGGAGTCGCTATGAGTTTTTCCCTTGGATTCCTTCCGAAAGTGGCCGGCCGCATAAATTTTTCGCCTTCCCCCATAAACAATGATCTATCCATCTCTTCACCGTCTTTTTGTCGTCGTTCTTGCGCGTCTAGCAATCCTCGAACCCTATCCTTATGGACGTTTGTGCGTTCACAACGTAATCCATCATCATCGCAACAAAGAAATCGTTTCCCTAACATGTGTCACATTCTGGTAACCTGATAGAGGAGTTAAATAGAACGGTCCAACGCCAAGGAAAGGTTTTTCGTTTTCATCTGCGCTTCCAATAACAGAAGTGTGTGTGCAGGAGAGGGATAGAGAGAGGAGGAGGAGGAGGTCCCGAAAAAGCAAAAAAGCCCCTTTAGTTGTGTCTTTTTTGCCTCCGCTGGCATATGTCGTGCGGTGACTCCCTGAAGGTTATTTAGGTTATATTCTCATCTCGCTACTTACGGTGTCTGTTCGTTAGCGTGTTTTTATTTTTATTTTTACAGCGTTTTTACGAAACAGTAGTTGGTTTGTTTAAGCCCCCGGACGTTACTTCGTCATGCCGACGAATTGAAAATGTCTTGTTGTCTAAGTGGCTCGTTTGTTTTGCGGGCGAAAAACTCCCCGCGCCCCCATCCCCCCCGGATCACGATAAAAATACCTTGTTTAGTTTGGCGGAAGGGAATGCCTGGCAAACGAGAATTTTATTTCTTGAATTCGAGATATGTCCCCGTTGAGGTTAAATAGGTTTTTCGTGTTTTCCTTCCCAGCCGAATGCCAACGGGCAAAAAGAGCGAGCGAGCGAGCGCTTTTCTTGCCAGGGAAAGAGTGAGCCTTTCTCGAAACGACTTTTTTGTCCGGACCGTCAACGAATAAACGCCAGGTTTAAAATTACGCAACACTTGCGCGCTTGCGCGTTCACTATTTAATCGGTGGTACGGATAAAACACGAGTTTATCCTTCGGGTATGGGCGTAAAGTAAGAGTCTTTACTCGGGAAAATCTGCTGGTTAACTGAGTATCTGTTGTTCAGTCTTAATTACATACACGTGTTTATTACGATAAATCATAAGAAAGTTTCAACAGGCACTTGGTGTCCTCAATTTTTCTTCACTCGTCACGCGTTCCAGCTGGAACCATTAATTTGTAATGAGTAGTGATAAGGGAAATGCAAACGGTACTCAGCCAAAATGCTGCGGAAATCATCAGCATTTTTCATTACCACAATTGCGAACACAGAATCGCTAGGAAAATTGTGTATCCACTTTTTTTTATTCTTATGAAACAAAAAGAGTATCTATAAATTATATTTTTGGATCGAAGTATTTACCCATTTTTGTAACTATCCAATATATTTTTGAAAAATATGGTCAAAACTAGATACATTTCATTGTGTCGTGCTGGCTGCTGTTGTGTTTGATGTGCCCGAACTCGTTCCATTCTAAGCCTATCTACTTCATAATTATTCACTGTTGAACGCAATTCTGTCATACCAATACGAATGTTATCATTATTTGTCTCTCGCCGGTCGTCAGTGCGATTTGCACGTGAGGTAACTCGTCGCACATTTGATTGACTTCGACGACCTAAGTCAGGTCCGTCTTCTTCTTGACATTTTAAAATCAATAAAGTTCTCGCGCACTAACAAACTGATGATAGATTTTATTAATCGCCTTGATATTTATTTATCTGACAACCAACTGACACTATAGTTTCATTTGTTTAATTACAAATATCAAATTACAAGACGTACTTTTTTTAATTTTTCCGTTACTTATTATTTATGTTTCTCGCCACTTAAACCCTCCCTGAACTTCCACAAATATTTCAAGATCTAAATTAGCAAAATCGGTCCAGCCATTCTCGAGTTTAAGCGAGACAAACGAACAGCAATTCATTTGTGTATATATAGAGAAACTCTTCTACTTACCACCTTTTACAAAACCTCTTCATAGATGGAAGGATAAACACAAAGAGACTTGAATATTTTACCTGTAATCACTAATGCAGTGTTAAATATACCCTTTAAAGTACAAAAATATGTGTACATTCTGCAGGTAAAATGTATAAAATATTCACTCTGAAATTTCGTTCAAAAGTCTCCAAAATCAAATATCAAATCATTAAACCCACTGGTGTTAAGATAGCTTTTCCTTGACTGACATCGCTGATTTCTGAATGGTTTTGATCTTATTCACTACACTTACCACAATTGCTCAGCAATGCCCAGAGACCCTCGGAAGGGCAATCTCAGAAACTACTCAGGAATTCCGATAAATCGCCCAGAAATGCTCAGCAAACGGCGCAGAATTCGGCTCTTGACGAAAGTGGTTCATAAACGACTCAGAAGTTCAGAAATATTTGCTCAGAAATGCTCAGCAAGGGGCACAGACTTGTTCATAAAGGAAGTGGTTCAGAATTATGCCTCGGAGATGTTCTGCAATGCTCAGAATTATTGAGAAAATAAGGGACTGCCACCAAAAGAAACTTAAAAATACGCAGAACTTAGCTTCAAAAATGTCTCAGCAATGCTCAAATAGCCTTCGAAAAGAAATGCCGTCAATAAAATGACTACTCAAATGCCTCAGCAATGCGATACGCACTTAGCTTCAAAAATGTCTCAGCAACTCCCAAAGAGCCTTAGAAAAGAAGTGCGATCAAAAAAATTAGTTACTACTCAAATGCCTCAGCAATGCCCTGCAATACTCAGAATGACACAGCTGCCAGTAAAAAGAGACGCTCGAATTAGAAATCAACTCAGAAATTGCCTCAGAAAGACTTTGAATAAAGCTTGCTTCGAAGGATGCCTCAGAAATACTCAAAAAAAATCTTAGCAGAGCTCTGAAATGCTTAGTGATCGGATGGCTCAGAAAAATAAAATGTCCACTCAGAGATTTCATTCAAAATTTCATCAAATTCCAAATTCAATTTGAAAAATATACGATATAACATGAACGAAAATTCTAACATAGAATTTCAGTTTCATGTTGTCACCGTTAAAAATACAACATATTTTCTGGAGCTCATTAAACCCACCGTTCTTAAGATAACTTTTCCTTCATTGAAAACGTTGATTTCGTTTTAATTGTATTCACTACACTTAGAATTCCTAGATTTTCTCGTACCAAAAGTCTTCCCAGCGGGTTACCGCAAGTTCAGGTGGAAAATTTACCTTAGGAGCCTTTTCTTGAAAGATTCTGCTTAGCGCTTTTAATACAGATATTAATTACTTACACCGAATGTTCGTAGATAAATGAAGTAGGTAATTAAAAAACTGAAATGGTGGATTGACGTACTGCGTCTAATACAACCACGATAAGCAAATATGAACCAGTCTACCCTTCGCACGTTACCTACAAAATTTGCTACTTACAACTTTGGTCTTTATTTTATTTTCTGCATTGTTTCGTCAAGTGCAATCCAAAAATAATTTTCTCTTACTTGCGTTTTGATTCCTCCAGTATTTCGTCCTCAATATTGGATAAACCTACCAGGGCAGTCAAGAGTCAATCTAGAACACCAAAGAGACAAAGAAGGATTCATACGTTTCAAACTTTCCTCTGTGAACCTACTTGGATTACCCTTGGTCAGATTATTACATTAAAACCTAATACATAACTTCAGTGTGAGAAAATTGCAAGCGTACGTCCCATCCGCTAAGAATTTTATAACTATTCGAATTCCTCGTTCACCCCCATATCGACTCCCACGACCGACCGGAAAAAATATATACATAGATATATATACATCCCCCTGTAACGTGTGCTCGCTGACCCCTCGTCATTCCGGACTGCCCACGGACGCCGGTTACACCGTTCGGCATAGAAAATGAAAAATATTATTTTAGAAAGTTTCCTAACCGTCACATAAAAATGCACAAACACGGAGCGCCGCGAAGGAAGAGCGGGGGCCCCCTGTCCGAGATAATGTTATTGTGATGTCCACTTCTTGGGAAGTTCTTTTTGTCGATCGAGTGTTTTCTGTGGAAATATAATTCAATCCGGTATCGATGGGACGACATCAATATTCAAATTTTTTCGCCGGGGAAGTTTACCTAGCGGAAAAGTTTCCCGGGCCGACGGGGAAAATGGAAAAGTCTCCGCAGCACGGTGAATTCGCTATGACATTTAATCGAAGATATGAGAACGTCGAAAATTAATTACGGAAACTAAGGTAGTAAGTAACTATAGGAAAGTCTGGTATGACCCAACAACTGAAGAAAAGGGAGAAATAAGATAAATATCGTCACGAACGACATTGCAGAAATTTCCGGACAAGGCACTGCTCCATTTTCTACAATTCTTCTTATCAATAGTAGAGTGAGAGAGGGTGGAAGTAATCAAAATCTTATGTTATTAATTCCAGAGAAGGCTATAATCTGGGGCTCCCAGTATTAATGGAACTAACCAATTTCCGAATCCTCCATTTATAATAGGTGTTACTAATAAATGCATGGACAGTAACAATTGTGTTATAGATTTGGTCATTTTTGCTTAATGAACGAGGATTACCTAAATCAATCTCCAAGAGATTGATCTCTAAGATCAAGCTCCAAATAGGAAACACCAATATCCTTATGGTTGGTTAAGAATAATCATTCATTCGATGAAATGATTCATGGAATAATCTATGGCGTTATAGTTAATGTAATATTAGATTGCAAATCTAAAGGTGGAAAATAGTGTTTCTAAGGCTTAGAAAAATTTCTATTGTCGGCATTGAAGACTAGTAGTTTTAGTTAACTTAAATCCTGATAAATGATTTGGGACAAAACTAATTCTAATTAAGGGAGCTAGTGAAATAATGTAGTAAATATTATATTGAAATAGTTTTTCTTGGGTATTGCTATAAAGTTCCCTTGGTTTAGTATTAGTTATTGGAACTTATCTTATTCGTAAATAGACGAATATAGCAATTACGGTTAGTAAAATCAGAAATAATGAATTGTTTAATTGTAAGTCATTTAGGGAGAAACCCTGGAAATGGGGACAGTTCTTCTAATGATATTTTTTTATATATATCAGCACAACACGGAATAATAAACATTTCACCAAATAAATACCAACGGAATTGAACGATCGTGATCAATTTTTGAACCATTGTGCTGCCGGTCAAACTACGTACCCGCCGCCTGTTTTGCTTGAAAAAGCTGTTACGACTAAGGTAGCGGTAACGGTGTTATACGGCGAAATTAACTAAATTTCCACAATCTTTTAACTCATATTTATGGTCCTCTGTTCCCGATCAAATGACCGTAACACTCGATGGTCCATTTTTTATCCGTAACCGTGTCGCGGTTCGTTTCAATTTCTTCTATTCCGCGCATAAATTACCCTCCCGTTCGAAGCTCCATCCGCATTATTGGGCCGTAATTTATTTTGACGATTAACTCGTATACACATCTCCGTACGGATATTTAAGTTTTTACGACGGACCTCGAATAATTTACAATCGATACGTACTTCGCCATTATAATTTATCGCCGGGGTGGGAAATAATAACGGAAAAAAAATCTTAATCTGATTTATCGCCCTGCCAGGATATACGGGAAACTGAATTACGCTTGCATTCCCGCTGTATTATGTTTTCCTTATCGGCGCGGTTCCTTTATACGTTACCTTTATCGTCGGCGGGAAATGGGAAATTGGCGACACATTCACCGGTGAACGCGTGTGTATACTTTCGATCAGAGGTGGGACGTCATGGCTTCGTTATGCAAAAATAACCCTTTCAAGTTGAATAAAGCCAGCTGGAAAATGTAAAAATCAGAAATCTTTCTTTGATATTTTTCCTGCATGTTCTAGATAGCTTATTACATTTTTTTTAAAGAGAAACTTAATTTTCGTGGAAAAATTTGCTGCGCCCCTGTATTCTACGCCCCTCTAGATTGCTCAAGGTGGAGATAGATCGTAAATTGAGAAACCATATTAATAAATGGCAGAAAGATAAGCTTCTTGATAAACAAATTTAGGATTCTAAGGGAGGCCCCCTTATTTTGCAAGATATCGTTGATTCCAGATTGCAATAAGTAATATATTTGAGTTATGACCAAGCTGTGCTTGATGTGTTTAAGTTGAGAAGCAAACCCCACAGCTTTTCAGTTAAACGACGTACTTTTGAAATAGGTTATTAATTTTTCGCTAATTGATCAGGTGAAATGTCCAGAGGGAAGGAGAGCAGTTGAAAGGCTAAACATAAAGTTGAAAGTAGTTAGAAAGATAGTGGTCTAGCTTGAAGATGGGGCATCGAGAATACAACCAAATTTAGGGCACAAAGAACCAGCTGGTTAGTTGCACATAAATGCTCTAAGCAACCTGGCAAATCATCCCACGCACTGGAATGATTTACCAGTTCTGAAGTTCTGAATACAAAAAAAAATATGGAAAAACATTGATAATAGAAGTAATCGCAACAATTCGACTGAATGTTTTTTTCTTTTCATTACAATTCAGTTGTTTCAGTAAGAAAATAAAGTATTCAGATAATTGGTGTGTTGCTTCATTGACTTTTTTTCTCTCTATATAACGATATGAATATCTAATATGGCTTCTATGAGAAAATCCAAAGTTATCTACTTAGCAGACCACGAACATTTTGAAACGTTCAAAAGGTCTCTGCACTTATATACATCAGCCTCACCTGAGTGTTAAGATATATGGGAAAAATCAAAAGCGCGACATTTCAGTTTTTCAGGATATTTCAGGAACTGCTTCCTGAAATATTCTTCCTGATATTCGTGTGCTGCTTCATTGACTTTTATTTTTTTTCTCTCTATATAACGATATTAATATCTAATATGGCTTCAATGAGAAAACCAAAGGTTATCTACCTAGAAGACTAAGATCATTTTGAAACGTTCAAAATGTCTCTGCACTTATGTACATCAATATCAGAGTATTAAAATATGAGAGGAATCAAAAGCGCGACATTTCAATTTTTCAGGATATTTAGGGAACCGCTTCCTGAAATATTCTTCCTAATAGTCGTGTGCTGCTTCATTGACTTTTATTTAGTTTTTTCTCTATATAACAATATGAATATCTAATACGGCTTCTATGAGAAAATCTAAAGTTATCAGGCTAGATGGCCAAGAACATTTTGAAACGTTCAAAATGTCTCTGCACTTATGTACATCAGCCTCACCTGAGTATTAAGATATGGGAGGCATCAAAAGCGCGACATTTCAGTTTTTCAAGATATATCAGGAACCGCTTCCTGAAATATTCTTCCTGATATTCGTGTCTTGCTTCATTGACTTTTATTTTATTTTTTTCTCTATATAACGATATGAATAGCTAATATGGCTTCTATGAGAAAATCAAAAGTTGTCTACCTTGAAGACCAAGAACATTTTGAAACGTTCAAATAGTCTCTGCACTTATGTACATGAGACTCACCTGAGTATTAAGATATGGGAGGAATCGAAAGCGCTACATTTCAGTTTTTCAGGATATTTCAGGAACCGCTTCCTGAAATATTCTTCCTGATATTCGTGTGTTGCTTCACTGACTTTTATTTTTTTGGAACTTTAGTTCCTTTTGCCAGGGATTGGGGAGCGAGGGTGGTCGCGCCGCAAAAAATCTGACCGTTAAATGAAAAGCGTTACCGGAAAGCGTTACCTCGGCAGCGTTCGTAGCGGCTCGGAGGCGCTCGTAGTGGCTCCGTGGGGGGGGAGAGAGGGAGAGTGGGAGAGAGTGGAGGGGTGAGGGAGAGAGTGGAGGGGTGAGGGAGAGAGTGAGAGAGAGAGAGTGTGTGTGAGAGAGAGAGAGAGAGAGTGTGTGTGTGAGAGAGAGAGAGAGAGAGAGAGAGAGAGAGGAGAGAGTTAAATGGAATGCGTTATCGAGCCGAGCCACTACGAACGCTGCCGAGCCGCTCGCTATCTCTCTCTCTCTCTCTCTCTCTCTCTCTCTCTCTCTCTCTCTCTCTCTCTCTCTCTCTCTCTCTCTCTCGTTGAGTCGTTCGCTGTCTTTGTTTCAATGATCGAATGCACTGACTAGATCTGAATACTTAATATGTAGTTCGTACCAATCAACTTAATGATAAAATTTTTATAATTAATACTATATTATATCGGGTGTTTTTTTTTTTAATTTCACCTCATAGTAGGCTGTGGATAGTGTTTGTGAATTAGGCATTCCAACGACCTGTCAAACGTAAATCCAATATGGCCGTTGGGGGCAAACAACTTGGTTATGTCATCTGTGACTATTGATCGAAAAGTGTTCCATTTTATGGTTTTGAGAGTGAGTTAAGTTGTTTTTATATTTTTAAAGTGTACAGTACTGTTTTATCGAGCAAAGATGCTTTACATGCATTGTATGCATTAAAGATGCATACAATGCTTTCATTTGTG
This sequence comes from Cryptocephalus moraei, assembly GCA_946251905.1. Lineage (NCBI taxonomy): Eukaryota > Metazoa > Arthropoda > Insecta > Coleoptera > Chrysomelidae > Cryptocephalus > Cryptocephalus moraei. The sequence continues at coordinate 3,667,743 of OX276455.1, read as the reverse complement.
CTTTGCTGTAGTAACTATGGGTTAAAACTAAATATAAAACGATATCAATATTGGCATGCATGTTGGTGACAGGTGACAGGCGGAACTCCGTGAATAGAATAGTCCAAATCTTCAACTTTCAATGTAAATGGATCTACATTATTGTTTAACTTCAGCTTCTTTAGATAACTGCAAAAAATATATATATAGAAATGCAAACACAAAACTTTAAGTAAGTATTTTCGAGCTTACCGTTCGCCAACATGGCGATTTTCCAACAATAATGTCTTTAAATATTCACTCTGCATCTTAAAAAGTATATAAGCACTAATAAAACCGATAAAATTTTCTAAAAATCACATTTTCACCAACAAACAACACAACCCTGAACACTCTCTTATGGCGCTGTCAAACTGTCAAACTTTGTTTGCCCCCAGCCGCCATATTGGACATCACGTGGTTTGGAATGCCTAATGCGCCTTACTGAAGAATGTCAGAATTGACATAACCTCCAATCGGTTAATAGTGACTTGAAAAAGACAGCTCACTCATCTACGCCTAATTAATAGAGCCACGCTGTCTTTTTCAAGACACTAGTAACCGATTCAAGCAGTTTAAATTTTTATTAAAAAAGTGAGGTTATGTCAATTTTTTGACATTTTTTAGTAAGGCGCATTCACAAACACTATCCACAGCCTACTATGAGGTGAAATTTAAAAAAAAAACACCCGATATGTTTTTGTTAAATGAAGATTCATCCAGAGTAAAATATTTTTTTATATTTATATGTGTGTATATATTTATTGATTCAACACATTGGGAACGATATTCCATTGCCTTACTTATGCTGTGTATTATATGCCCGTCTTACTGTCGCTGTTTCACGTTAAACATTACAGTTTTAGTAAGAAATTTAAAAAAAAATGGTTGTTAATTAAAAGGAACTAAAGTTCCTAACTCGTGTCCCGCGACACGTTTCATGGTTTTTTCTCTATATAACGATATGAATATCTAATATGGCTTCTATGAGAAAATCAAGTCATTTACCTAGAACGCCAGAAACATTTTGAAACGTTCAAATAGTCTCTGCACTTATGTACATCAATACCAGAGTATTAAAATATGGGAGGAATCAAAAGCGCGACATTTCAGTTTTTCATGATATTTCAGGAACCGCTTCCTGAAATATTCTTCCTGATATTCGTGTGTTGCTTCATTGACTTTTATTTATTTTTTTCTCTATATAACAATATGAATATCTAATATGGCTTCTATGAGAAAATCAAAAGTTATCTACCTTGAAGACCAAGAACATTTTGAAACGTTCAAAATTTCTCTGCACTTATGTACATCAGCCTCACCTGAGTATTAAGATATATGGGAGAAATCAAAAGCGCGACATTTCAGTTTTTCAGGATATTTCAGGAACTGCTTCCTGAAATATTCTTCCTGAAATTCGTGTGTTGCTTCATTGACTTTTATTTTTTTTCCTCTATATAACGGTATGAATATCTAATACGGCTTCTATGAGAAAATCAAAAGTTATCTACCTACAAGACCAAGAACATTTTGAAACGTTCAAATAGTCTCTGCACTTATGTACATGAGACTCACCTGAGTATTAAGATATGGGAGGAATCGAAAGCGCTACATTTCAGTTTTTCAGGATATTTCAGGAACCGCTTCCTGAAACATTCTTCCTGATATTCGTGTCTATTTTCATTAACTCTTATTTATTTTTTTCTCTATATAACGATATGAATATTTAATATGGCTTCTATGAGAAAACCAAAGGTTATCTACCTAGAAGGCCAAGAACATCTTGAAACGTTCAAAATGTCTTTGCACTTATGTACATCAATACCAGAGTATTAAAATATGGGAGAAATCAAAAGCGCGACATTTCAGTTTTTCCGGATATTACAGAAACCGCTTCAGTTATTCCGAAGTTCTTTTGAGTTTCTTAAATGCTGGGAAAATGACGGGTGTGAAGTTAGCTACATCTACAAATTATAGTTCGGGAAAAAAAATTTTAGTCTTAAAATTTCTACTAACAATTTTTCTCAGAGCGATTGTTAATTCATAAACAACTGTATTCGTCTGGGGGTTGTTAAATGGGGTGCATTTGCAGACAGCTAGAGTAGTAAATTGGATCGGATACAATTGTTTATTAATCAACAATATCTCTGTGAAAAATTTTTAGTAGTAATTTTGACATTAAAAAGACCAAAAAATTCTCTTGAACTATATAATTTGTGGATGTGGCTAACTCCACAACCGTATGAAAATGTACCACTTCGGAATCAACTATATAATTAATTATTCGCTATTTTTACTATTTCTCCCTTGTACCTCTCAGTTTTTCCTTTAAAAATTCTAGCGGATTTGAATGAATTAAAATCAAATTGCTTGGTCGGAATTCCTTCCTAAACCTGACGGCCCCGTCCCATTAATCACCCATGTCGGCCATGTTCATCGTTCACGTTCGACAAACTTTTGATAACGGTTGAAGTATTAAACAACTCAAATGTCAGTTTCACGTAAGGCTCGAATAGTTCGACCTTCGGTACGTTTTTACTATCGGCACGCTATAATGTTAGTAATTAAGAGTAATTCTGCAAAAAGTTTCCATTAAAACTGTTTCTCTCCTCGTCCTTTGTTCCTGAAAAAGGGCCAGCGATAAATTCCCGGTTGCATCTCTCTGACGGTTTAATATGAAAGGTGAAAAGAAATAAGCAATCCCCGGGACGAAGGGAAAGATTTTAAAAAGGCATAAAAAGAAGTCAAAAGCTGCAGATGGAAATAATGGAATCTCTTAACGATACCTTCCGCCCTCCTCCTTCTCTGCCATCCGAGGCAACGTCCGACGTTTTAATACCAGAGAGCAAGGCGCGCAGCCTTTATATAAAACTTAAAGTGAGAATATAAATATACATGACTGGCTATAATATCAAGATTTCGCAAATTGCTTCGTTCCTTTCTTCTCCGGCTCGAGGGGTCGTTTAATATTTTTAACATTTACACCTTTATTTAATACCCGGAGGGAAGTGTTTATTTTCTTTTCCTTCTCCCCGTTCCAAGGTGCTTATTAAATTTCAGTGTTTAATAATCGCATTAGCCGTGCTTTCGGAAAATCTATTGTTTTGAATTTCTTTTTAAACAACTGCCGTGAGCCGTGTTTCATTTTAAATTCCTATTAAGGGTACGCAGCACGCCGATTATAACATTTTTAATTTACAGAGCCGTAGCCTCATTACACGTCTCTCCTCTCCGACCGATCTAAATCTCTAATAATAATTGCGTAATGGAGGCTGATCTAACCTTTTACATTGCCAACAGACCACGTTCACTGTTACTGATTCCGATCAAAGTTGCCGCCTCCTAAACACTCCGATTAAAGAACAGTTTAATTTAAATAACAATTAAACAGATGTGTAAAGAGTTATGTACACATCGATTCTCGAGTGTATTAAATAATCCGAACGCGTACAGGGACGGATCGATGGAGAAAAGAAAGAGGAATAGTAAAATCGAGTGTTATTTGGTGGTAAAGTGATTGTTTTGAGAGGTGTTGAAAGTTGTACGGTAGCGTTTAACGTATTAGGCGATATTTGGCTCCGTTTCGAATTTTCTCAGAGCCGGCTCATCGGAAGAAATGGCGCATTGCACACCGACGACTCCTTCGTAATGATGATGATTAAAACATTTAAACTCGGTGTGATTGACCTCGGCTCCCTCATGTGCACATCCACACATTTATTATACCGTGAGAGAAGAACCTCCTGTACAGCTTAATGACTGCTGCATAAGAAACGATAACGGAAACGAAAATGAAAAATCTTTAAGTACAAGGGAGTTATTTCATTTGCCTCCACGGAGCAACAGCAGCAGCAGCAGCAGGTGCTGGAAAAAACGGATGATAGTCAACATGTGGTCGGGGGATTGTAATCTCTTTTTGTTTTGTTTCTGTAATTGTGGGATGTAGACGCTTAGGCGTTAATTTATAACGTATCTATTAGAATAGAGAATGAAACTTACAGGAGACTTATTTCCCTTTGGTGGTCAGATCAAGTGAAACTTCCCAGAATGAGTGATATTGATGCAATGTTTCTTCTCAGTTGCTGGCGTAACTCGTCTTGCTGTTAGCTATCGTGATTATTGCATGACTGGCATGTTTCCCAATTTTGTTGATATTTTAACGCAATGTATTTAAATGTGAATTTGAAAAAGTGTTTCAAAAGAGAAATTGGAAACTAATGCCGTAGGTATTTTAATGAGGAACTTGGTCATATTTCTTGTTTTAGTAGAAATTGGCTCTTTATAATACATTTTGACTTGTGTTATAAACTCGCGTTAAGCAACTCTCATTGCTCAATATCTCATAATAAATGTCGATTACCTGCAATATAGACAGTGAAACCTCTATATATAGCGTACAGTCACGGAAACCACAATTTTGTCCGTCATAAGGAGGTGCCCGCTATTGGGGGAAAGGATTAAATAAAAAAAATATTGGTATGTGCACAAATGTAATTCAAAATGCTACATTTTCAAATTGCAATTTATTATTGAAAAATTTGTCAATAGTAGTTTGTTTACCAGAAATAACGGAATCAACATAAGACCTGTTTATTCTGAAATATACCTGGAATCCCTGAATAGGATGATTGCAAATTTAAATACCTATTTAAGAGACTTATTTAAGGGATTTATGGATGCAATTATGATAGGTGTACGTTATTTAAACTGCTTAGTAAAACGGATTCGAGATGATTAAAATTTAAATTCCTATTTAAGAGGTATATTTCTTACATATCTGATTTCAAAAGTTATTGTTCGTTATTAAGAGGTAATTTTATTAACAATTATCAATTATATAGGAGATGCTAGTTTTTAACTGTCCGTGTCCGTTATTTGGAGTGGTCCGCTATTGGGAAGTGCCCGTTATTAGAGGTTATACTGTATATACACAGAGATCTATATGGGTGAAGCAAGATGGAATATTGTATTACGGTACTATTTTAAAGTGATATTAATTTATTCAAAATCTGCCCAAGGCTAATTAATTATAGGACCAATCAATTAACTAGCAATATAATTATAAATGGTTACTTATTTCTATTTTTTTGTGAAATACCGCAACTTTATCTCGAAAAAAGTATGGAACTTCTTATTTTTAACGTGAAGTGTTCAAATGTGAATTAGAAAAAGTGTGTCAAAAGAGAACTTTGATGCTGATGACGTGTTTTAATAAGAAATTTGATCATGTTTCTTATTTTATTAACAGTTCGCTTTTTGCAGTAGTACATTATTTTGACTTGTTGTGTTGTATAATTAAAATTATATTTTAATTTATAATTAATTATTTTAATTAAATTAATAAAAGTAAAATAAATATAAAAATAAATAAAATTCACTTTTGCCGCTTCAAAGAACACTTTGGATTCAACCAGTTTGTCTAAATTAAATCGAAAAGTAATGTGTATTTACCCAAATCTTAAAAATGTTTTCCATTTTCCACCACTGTATATTTTTTAATGGAATTGACTTTTTTCAATATATTTCTTTACCTGTATTAGTGTAACAATAAATTATTGAACCAATAAGGAACCCTTAAGAGCGCTCCCAAATTAAAACCTAAATGTTTGAGTTCTGTGGCAACATATTTCGGTAGTACGTACCTATTAACTGGGCATATAACTAACTACATTATCATAGTCAATTCTCAATACCCTTCACCTTTCTACTCCTGCTACTAATTAATTTTCTTCGATTGGCCGTTAATGAGAAGTTTTAACTACAACCCGACATTTTTAATTCCTTGGGTTGATACCCCATATTCCTCCCCCGCCGCTGCTTAGGTAAAAAAGGGGGTGGCAAAAGCGCAATTAGTCGAGGCTCTCTTTCTCCATGGGTGGGCAGGGGGTTGTCGAGAGAGGTACTAAGGTTTCTACTATCATTTCCGGTCAGAAAACCGAAAAATGCAATTTGCCCTGACAGGTCGAAAGGTTGAAAACACACAGTTTAGGTGTGTTATCGTTAAAAATAGTCGGACGAACGATGCATGGCTTCTCATGGAAAATTCGGAAGAAAATGAACTTCAGCAAGTTTTCCTTTGAATAAATTTCCTAGAGAGGGGCAACTTTCCCTCGTTTAAGGTGTCTAAACTACCCTAAGCGAGTAATTCAATAAAATGGTGTATGTGAGTTAGTACAGTTGATCGAGTGGAACAATAATGGATTATTTTGGTTATTACAAAATGGACATTTGGAATTTTCTCAACGTCTTGGAAAAGCAGCGTTGCCATAAAGTGTATTTCAAGTTTTACATAAATATGTATGGCTTCTCATGAAAAATTTCATGGAAAATTTGGAAGAAAAGTAACTTCCGCAAGCTTTCCTTTGAATAAATTTCCTAGAGAGGGGCAACTTTCCCTTATTTAAGGTGTCTAAACTACCTTAAGCGAGTAATTCAATAAAATAGTGTATGTGAGTTAATACAGTTGATCCAGTGGAACAATAATGGGTTATTTTGGTTATTACAAAATGGACGTTTGGAATTTTCTCAACATCTTGGAAAAGCGACGTTGTACTAAAGTGTATTTCAATTTTTACATATGCTCATCGGCCGAGTTTTATAATTTTTCTGCCTTCTTCGATTTTCGGGTTTGTAGACGGTCAAGTTATTGTGAAGTAGAGCGTGATTTGAATTTCACGTAGCAAATGCGGGCGACGGACGCTCGGGCGACGTAAAACGCATTGTGAAACCAGAACGGCCATTCCGTGGATAGGAAGAAGTTCTGCATTTATTTTCGATTTATTAAGGAAACCGGTACGTCTGCAGGAAATTGAAGTGCGCCACGGAGAGTTGAGTAAAAAGCTATCGGGGCGTCAGAAGCAGTTTGCGAGTTGGAGGTTCAAAGTCCGGCGAAGTTAGGAGATCGAGGTGAAAAGCACGGGCGAGAAACTTTTTCCCGCCCACTTCCCAAATTGAAATCAACAGCGTCTTAAAGTGGCAAATGAGTGGCTGGATGCGGAGACCGGTCGACGGGAGGAGGAGGATATATAACGTATTATTGTGAAATTCGACTATCAAACCCCTCCCGACGTCAGGATGAGCGATTACCGAAAAGGAGAAGCAGAAAAGCGCCCCGAAAAGCCGAAACAATGGGAACTCTTTCATTGTTTTTTGTTCTCCGGCCAACTGACAACCGTTCGCACCGACACCCCTTTTGTTTTTCTTTCGTTTCCATCGCAGTTTTAACGCTTATTTTTAATATGATAAATTTCGAGCTTTGTACCCTTTAATTATTCCACTTTTTACATTTATCTACCTAATTGTATTTCCTGGTTCCGGCAACAAAGGACCTCCTCAAGAGGTATCATAAATCACGGCGCGCACGTATCTCACAAAAATTTCCACTTTACGCTCCTCCCTTTAGCTATTCACTCTATTAATTCACTTAAAAATATACAAAGTTTCCGCCAAAAATTAATTCACCCACCTTAATTTTGTTTATCTAACGTTGACACGTCTTCATATAATTAATAAAATGTCTTTTGTAGTTGTGTTAACTGTTAATGAATCGACGCAGGTATTATGTGGGCAGAAATAAGCAATTATGTAGTCACAGATCTCTCAGACATATAATTAAAGTTTTAAAGGTAAATTAAATTAAAGGAGAAAAGCGCATCACATTTCGTAATTAACACATTTTCTACGTTTAAATCTGATGCGATCTCATTATTGGAATTTGCCAATGCAACGAAGTAAGTAAAGGTTGCTTTAATGACAGTGAAGAGGAGTATCTGAGGTTATGTTTTGTTATGCCATTGCGATTTTGTTACCGTTTTTGTTACGTAAAAGATATTTTTAGGATTTTTAGGAAAAGGCGGTTTTATTGTACAGGTATTTTGGGCGGTAAAGGAATTTAACCATGGCGCATTGATGTTTGAATTATGAATCTTTATCTCGAAAATATCTTCATCATGAAAATATTAAAGGGCAAGAAAAATTGGTAAGAGGGCAAGAGAATACGCAAATTACGGGAAATTCCATCTAAAAGGGCAAGGGAAATCCTTGCTGACCGTTCGTACCGATACATTTCCTACCTACCTGTCTTAAGCCGCGGCCCAAATTTCTTGTAAGCTTAGCTTAGTAAGCATAACAAAAGATTTTACATAGAAAACTGGCTAAAATGCCTAACCTAAATAAGCCAGTTTTAACAATATTTAGTACTTATTAAATTATATTAATTTTGTAGCTGACCATTTAGAGTAACTCACCTATTTTTTTTTGTATTTTAACCTTTGTAGATAAAACTGGAAATTATAAACAAAATTTTACATAATAGATACAATTTTCTACACAATAAATAGATAAGTTGAGAAATAAAATTCAGGATTGGCATAATTTATGTAGTTAATAATTGTACAAGGAAAAATTACAATGAGTAAATATAGATATTATGTACACGGATGTCGCTTGAAGTGATTTCATAGACCAAAGACAAAGTTTAACATTAACAGATTTGAAACGACCCTTATAGTTAGTTCCAGTGAGGCTGAGAATGATGTTTAATAGTTTTTCGCAAATATCACACACATGACGCCTTTTTAGAGTGTTAGGTACTTAATTTTTGTCGATTTGACATATTTATTTCAGTGATATCGTGATTATGGTTTTCACTATATTTAGCAATACTTTTGCCAGAAGTAGTTGAAAGTTGTACTTGCAATTATTTACCACTAAAAACATAGATTTCCCCTTTTTACTCAACATTTCTGATAATTCCATATTTCAGCAAAATCGAATATACTTCTCGACGATCTTACTTTTTAAATATTGCAAGTAGCCTGACTTTTGGCTTATACCCTAATATTTACCCCTATGAACCTTGTTTTTAGAAATGTCATGAGCTTTTTAAATTTTTCTAAGAAATAGGTCATCTCCACGAAAAACTACCCAGTTTATCATAATCCTCTACCGAGTGCGAATTCACCCTCTATCTTTTAATCCTCGGATTAATACCTAACTGCGGGAGCAAACTAATATGCACCCGGCTTGAATAGTAGTGAGTTATAAGTAACTCTGTTTAAATGGTAACGAGTACGGTTAAAATATAACTGAGCCTTTCATGACTACGACCATAATCTAACAATAATATTAGAATATTGTAGTAATATATGTATTATGAGAGTAATACAACTATTCGTAATAATCCCATAATAGTGAATAATTACCTTCTTCGCTCCGATATTCCCGTAAGTATTCCATTACCGAACGTCTTAGTTAACGATACGCTCTCACCCGATCTGCCATGTTGCTTTAGCCCCCCGCCTCCCCCTTGACCTGTGCCCCCCCCCCCCTTGCCGTTACCGCAGCCGGGTCATCAATCAAACCCCCTCGCACCGAAATGTCCGTCGAGGTCTGGACTTGGAAGTCTTCTCCAATCAACCTGTTCCGTGCACGTCAAAGGGACCTACTCCGGGACTAATGGGGGTGCCCTTGTCGGGCGTCCCCAATTTTTCTACCTGACGGAAAAGAATTCGGTAATTCGATACGGCCGAGGACGTAGGTGACGTTATACTAGGCTCTCGGCTCCGAGGGGGTTGTTTGTTTTGCGACAGGGGGTGGGTAGGTGTGTTTAACAGATTTTTTCGGGGTAGGTCCCGTTTTTTCCCCGAATCGCTTACGGGAAATCGATACAGTTTGACGACTTGCAGATGGGCCAGGTAGTCTTTTTCGAGGGTGACTTGTTACAAACGGGAGGAATCGTAGACTACGTTACAAACAAGGGCGATTCTACTTTTTAGAATTTTTTAAAAGGTTATCATGAAACGTACCAGGACACCGTTTTGTCACTCTTTTGGCACTTTGCAATACAATGGAACCTTACGTACACTTTAAATAGGTAAATAAGGATAAGATATGTTCATCCTATGATATGCATCTAATCTATAATCTAATAATTTTCTGCCAGTTCTTCGCCTGTGTTAAGTGGGAAGGAAATTTTGGATTTATTTTCGATGATTGCATTTCAGTAGATTGCTTAAAGCTTCTATTGCCGCTTGTTAGTATTAATTCCTGTATTCGTTTCTTCACTCTGAAATATCTACAAAAATACCTATTATTTGTATACTTACAATTGGTATCGTATTGTCGCGAACGACATTGCAGAAATCCGGGACGAAGACACACACACCACATTGGTTCTATAACATTCAACTTACTTTTCCAAACAGTTAAGGATTTCTGTCTTATTTGCTTCTTGTATTTTAAGTAGGTATATGTTAACTAATACTAAGAATATCTGCTTCAAAATCATTAATAACATCATGGAAATCATGAAAATCATGTAATTTTCATGGAATTCATTTTGTCTCTGGAAATCCTGGAAAAATCATGGGTTCTATATTTCAATCATGGAAATTTATGATTTATTGTATTTTTTAGGTTCAGATTTTAGTTTCAGAATAACGCAAAATTTCATTATTTTAGTACTAGTACTTACATGTATTAAAATAAAAAGTTAAATACAATATTCTAAAATGTCAGATATAAATTCCTTGGTACTGTTTATGTTATTTAAAAGTAAAATATTTATAAAACACACATGTTTGTGTTTTCGCGCTTAAAAAATACCTAACAATGTTACACTAAAAAAATTCTATTATAACAACTCTAAGTAATATTCTTAATATTTCTTTATATTAATAATTGGTGAACTGTAAGTAAGAATAATTATAAATAATTTTTAATAAATATTTGTTGTCAAACCGAATTATTGGCAGAAAAGACTACTCTATTCTGACGCACTTCTTGCTGCGTTTCATTTTTTTAAATAAACGAGGTTTAATACAAGAATTACAACAATATTTGTCAATAAGGAAGGTTTTAAAATCATGCATTCTACATCAAGTTTTAATAAACGACGGCGGTCAGCTCGTAAGGAATTTTAATGGCCCACCCTAAGATCGGTCATCTCGTAAGCGAACCGGCAGGTAAATTTTTAAAGGGTCGTTTTGGATGAGTCAACTCGTAAGGGGATTCTCAGAAATAATCGAGGGGATGATGATTGCAACGAAGTAGTTCGAATATTTGTTGAAACTAAGAATATGATATAAGGGGGTGGTTTGTTACGTTCATCCAACTGAACAGTGACGAGCACCGAGATAGTTTAAGGATTTTATTAAAAGTCAACGCGGGAAAGACTTGCTTGTTGTTAATAACGGTCGGGTTCCGTAGGGTTTTCCTTGCCCTCTCGCAAGGAATACGATAATCCCCCTTTTGGGATTTTTCACGTCAACTCTTACGAGTTGACCGATCTGAGAACCATATCCTTACGAGCTGACCGATCTCGGCGAAGGTCAAATGCGGACCGGGATAAATCCTTACGAGATGACCCGTGCCCTTAATAAATAGGTGTTTTGTTTCGATTAAAAATTCGTTAGGTTCATCAGAAGTGGTCAGTGTCTCCTATATATTTATTTTCCAAGATTCTTTTAAAATCATGGAAAAATTTCTTGAGTGTCATGGAAATCATGGACAAATCATGGAATTCGTTTCAAGATTTTATGTAGACACATTGGTTGTCATTCGGATGTCGGATGTAAACAAAAAAAACTGTCACACTAAGCCATAGATCATGAAATTATTTTATGATCTGTGTGCTAGGTCATGTTATCGAAAATCAAAAGTCAACTAACCAAACTATCAATTCCAGTGCGCATGCCCATCTGGCTTTGATTTTAATGCAGTCTAAGAATCTTGAACGTCTATTTAAATATACACAAAGGTGTAAATTAAAGGTTTTATATCACTGTGATTAATCATGTGAGATTTAAACTTGTCACGTCTATTCCATTTTAGCCATATCTCTGCTCTCTGCTCGTAGAATCGAATAAAACATATTTGGGAAGGTCGCAAGATTTCATCACGTCTTCACTTCGGTGCGAATCTCAGTGTTTTCACATTTAGAATCCTAAATAAACGCGCCATGTGAAACTATGAATAGATTTTCACACCTCACTTTTTATGACCCCTAATGGTCCCACTCCCACGATCTAACTAAAATATTCCAAAAGCCAAACACCTTTTCCTAACAATGATCGTCGAATGTGCTCGCCAGATGGACAGGCGCATTATTAAACGTATAGCTAGAAAATGTTCAATGCAAAAACGTGACATTTTTATAGAAGGTTTGTTTTATAAATAGCAACAGATGCGGTACAGATTCCGCATACATACTATTTAAAACTGTGAGAGAGGTAATGAGTCCGTGAGAACAGGAACAAAGGAGTAAACACATCTGTAGAATTCGCCATGCGGGACGGGATTTTGTGGAAAGTGGTCGCTGTGATTATGTAACGGGCGATGAAGGAGTTATGGGGTCGCGAAAAAATAGAGAAAATAATTGGGAATTTCAGAAGTGACAAGCATCGAACTTCCGTGAGACGAAGAAGCTTTTTAATTGGTAGAAAAATGTTCGATGTATCGACAGTCAAGTTTCTTGGTTCACTACACCATTGAGGGAAGATTGGAAGGTCCAAACAAAACAATTTTTAGAAAAGAAAGTGGCGGCCCAAGACAGAACCTTGCGGCACACATGCGAACTGAACGTGTATGTTTTAAGGAAGTTTCTGCCACTTATTCCTTAAAAACAGAACTTGAGAAATCTGTCACAATGGCCCACGGATTGGAAGATGAGGAAGGTAACAACACTCCTAGAAAGAAGGTAATTTACTCCTTTAAATCGACCAAGGAGAGGAGCCCGCGATCGAAATTTCCCTTGGATCTCGTCGGCAAAAACTCCGATATCGGCACACGCATTGGACGTGCGTTCTCCTTCTTCCGACCAATCGAGCGTGAACAAGGTAAATTTACAGGTGTTGCCGTTATTACGCGTTCCTCCTTTCGCCGGGAAATGGTGGAGGCGTCGAACAGGTGGTTGGAGTGGTAGCGCGAACAGGTGGAGTCAGGTAATAAATAAAGTTCCGCAGCGAATATACGGCCAATCTGTTTCCTAACTACTTCGCGAAGTTTTCCCCGTGTCGGAGGAGTCGTGAGCGGTCGTTACACGTTTCGCGATTTAAGAGTCCATCACCCGATCCGATTTCAGGCGCTTTTAGCATGATACCTACCTCGAATATGATTTGAAATATTTTTTTCAAATAAAAACCACTCGAAGCGAACAACTCAAATACACATCGGTCTAGTAACGGATTTTTGATATGTTCTTTTTGTCCGTTTAGAACTGCTCCTAAAGTTGCCCTATTTTATGTACTATTTTCAGATCAAAATTTGACCCAAATAAGAGAAATTTGAAAATTCTGTTACTAGACCAATGCAGAATGTTCCTTTATCTCTTCATTGGACCCTATTTCGTTCTGATAAGATACACTAAACCAGGATCATGCTTTCCCTAAACCCTTACAATCGCTAGAGAGCTCGCTGTAAAGGGGGACATCCGACTTCGGCCACCCTTCCCCACAGAGAAGAAAAACACAGCCGACTTCCGCCACGCGAATTTATCAGTAGGATTAGTAAGGATTATGGCTCGTTAGGCCAGGTAGTTGCAATGAAATAAAATTGGGTGGATTTCGGTCACTAATTTCTTTCAGTTTAGTGTTAAGTTAGTAAAAGTAAAATTGGAAAATAGAGAAATTATTAAATAGTTCCTTCCTCGGTCAATTCGAAAGTAGGTAAAACCTCTCAGAGGACCGACGAGTTTCTTCCCTACGACCATAATTATTATATGAATTCGCTATCGCTTGTTAAGGGCAAGGATAAACAATTGAGGTTTAGGAAAACGAATAGGACGAATAACTTTTCTTGAATGTATGTTGCAAATGTAGATATTGTAAAAATAAACATTTGCGCTCTACACAAAGCCGAGTTATTAACTAGCGGATAATTGGTTAATACTAAAAATTTTCCAATGAACCATTTTTCTCAAAATCATTGCAATTTCATTGGTTTTTTGATTCGCTTACAATTTGACAGCAGGGCGCATTTCGGTTCCACCGGCCCATAGAAAGCCCTAAGCAATTCAGGTAGAACGGTGGCCGAAGTCGGCGTACTTATCAACGTACCATAATCCTCCGCTTACGCTGAAAAAGGTTCGTGGCCGAAATCGGCTGCTCCGCTGTAAAGTACTACCATCGTATGTATTCTGGGAATTTAAACAGTGGGAAAATTAACTTAGTTCTGGCTAGTTACAAAGTAGTGAAAGGGAAATCAACGTTAAGATGGACTCTTGCGATGAACAAAGTCCAATTCTCGAGCGTATTTTCGGACCTGGATCTATCGAAAGGTGTAAAGTGAGCGATCGGTCTAATTAATTACCGTTCCTCCCGGAGTCGAGTTAAATTTCGTCGTGCAACTGAGAAAACACGACGGAGACACAGCTGAAGAAATGCGGCGTACGGTTGAAAGATACTTTTAAAAATGTATAAATCATCGCCGACGTACCTGTTAGTCGGGGCGACGTTTATTTTTAAACTTTTCAGCGCCACCGTGTTTTCATCTCGGAAACGTGGACCTTTTATAGTTTTAGAATAACAAGGGTGGCGAGGTTTCCGCGTCGCAGCGAGATGTTTCGGTGTGAAGTTTCGTTGTTACCGCCTCTCTTCGAAATTTTCTTTGGATGGAACTAATTGTACTTCAATTTCAGTCTTTTTGAAGTGTGTGTAACACCGAATCGTACGTCATGGTTGAAAAGTTAACAATCTTCTTTCTTCGTTAACTAGGATTGTTCCTCTTTGTCCTCCCTTAGTTGGTTTTTGTAGTGGTTGTTCTTCCTTGGAGTCTTTTGCTGTATGGTTTGTTCTTCGGTATCTTCGGTAGTCTCTCCATACCCATTCTGCCTACATGTTGGTTCCATTGCTTTCGTCTGGTTTTCACAAATCCGCTAATGCTTTATTGCTCTCGTATTATTTTGTTTCTTTGCCTATCTCTTAGTAAGGCACCTTGTTCTAAGTACCTACCATCATTTCAATGTTATTTATTTTTTGTTCTGTTCTTCTAGTATCGGCTCTCGTTTCTGCTGCATTTTTGTTCTTCCATAGGTATTGCTCCATAAAGACATCCGCTCTCTCTTGCTGCTTTGTTTGCCTGTGTTGTCACTTCTATAATAATATTCCTACTTTTGATTACATTGATTTCTTCGTCGGATATCTCAATTGTTTCTAAATTTCCTCTGCTACTTCCTGTATTAATTTCTTCATGTTCGTCCACAGCATATAAGCTTAAGAAGTGTTCAATCCATCGTTTTTCTGCGACGTTTTCATTTGTTATCATTTTCCTTCTCAGTTAACCAAGAAAAGTTTGATTTTGATTGATTTTCATTACAAGGAAACTGTTTTTCTTAATTTCAGGAATTTTCGACAATGTTTATTACCTTTCTACTTTCTCATATGAGGTACTCATATATGAGAGTATTGTAATCGAGTCGATTTTTCGAAATTGAGTTATTAGCATTTCTCACCGGTTTGAGGTCCCCTGGGTCCAAAAAACATGTTTTTGGAAAACCATGTCTGTGGTAGGATTTTCTCAAAAACAAAAAACGGTCAAAACGTTGTATTTAGACTTTGTACCATACCAGGATGTGAAAATAAGCTTTTCATTAAAGTAGGCCAGGATAGAGGGGTAGTTTACTCTTGTCATTTTTCGGTTTTTTGAATTTTTCTCGAAATTCGCTTCAAGGATTTTTTTTAAACTTTGAATATTTATTGTACGATTAATTAGATATAAAAAAAGTTTTCTAACAATTTTGGCTAAATCTTCTGTGAAGGGCACTTTATACTTGTCAATTTTCGGTTTTTTTCAATTTTTTTCGAAATCCACTCCACGATTTTTTTTAAACTTTGAATATTTATTCTACTATTGAATATCTACAAAAAAGTTTTCTAACGTTTATGGCTAAATCTTCTGTGAAGGATACTTTATACTTGTCGAATTTGGGTTTTAACTTTCTCATATGAGGTACTCATATATGAGAGAGTATTGTAATCGGGTCGATTTTTCGAAATTGAATTATTAGCAATTATAAACGTATTGAGGTCTCCTGAGTCCAAAAAACATGTTTTTGGAAAACCGTCTGTATGTATGTGTGTATCTATGTATGTCTGTGTGTATGATGTATGTCTGTGGTAGGATTTTCTTAAAAACTAAAAACCACAAACGGTCAAAACTATGTATTTAGACTTTGTACCATACCAGGACGTGAAAATAGGCTTTTCATTAAAATAGGCCAGGATAGAAGGGTAGTTTACTCTTGTCATTTTTCGGTTTCTGGAATTTTTCTAGAAATTCACTCTAAGATTTTTTTTAAACTTTACATATTTATTGTAAGTACTATTAAATATGTACAAAAAGTTTTCTAGCGTTTTTGGTAAAATGTTCTGTGAAGAGCACTTTATATTTGTCAATTTTCAGTTTTTTCAATTTTTTTCGAAATCCACTCCATGATTTTTTTTTGCTTAAATTAATCGTATCTATTTCCCGTTTGGATTTGGCAAACGCATATTGAAACACTCTATATATGAGAAACTACTCTGACGAACACATCACGGTTTTTAACTGTTAACGTTAAAAATACAGACATTAGTTACGGAAAAAGTATTACAGAAAGTGAGTTTCATTATAACCTGTTTAATGTACACTGTAAAAAAATTGAGCAAAATTTCACTTTAAGACATTTTTTTGGGTTTTGCCATAATTGAGTGAAGTTTTCACTCAATAAAAATAAAGTAAACATTTAGTTTTGGGAGTGAAAATATAACACCAATAATGAGTTATTTTTACTTAATTAAAAATATCTGCGTTCACTATAATAGAGTATGTTAACTGACTTATTGCTTTTATGTCTCCTGTATATTGAGTTCTATTTAATCAAATTTCGTGTATTGTGCCCAAATAACGAGTGTTATGAGAGAAAATTTAACACTTTAAGCCCAAAATAACTTAATTCAGTTGTTTTGTTGAATTTTGGATTTTTTTAATTCTTTACAGCTTAACATCTTTACATTTTACAAAGTTCGGTATTTGGCGAATAAAATTGTCAGTTATTGATTGTCACGAAAAGGACATAGAAATCCATAATTTAACGTATTGTAACGTTTATTCTAATCTATTTTACACTGTCTTAACACTACTTAATTTATCTAACCTATTTCCTTACTAATTAATTTAGTGTCACACTCTTAACTGCTAATTTATTTCACTTGTCCGTTTATCGCACTGTTTTCACTCGCGGCTTCACATCTAATCTCCTCCGACCGCAAGTCCGTGTTTATGTACATAATATATCTCAATTGTACTCGAGAAGATTCCAATTATTCTTTTTTCTAATCATGTTTATTCTAGAAAGGCCCGGAACGTAATAATTCATTCTTCCTTTAAATGAATATTCTCGAGTATTCTGCAACTGTTTTTATGACTCAATTAGCGGAGCGGACTCCCTTTGAGGTAAGCCACCGTCCAATAAAGAGAACGCTTACGCTGGTTGTTTACATTTCGCGTTACAGTTTTTTTATAAAATTTTCATTACATCTTCGTACCTAATAGATCTATACTTAATCAAAATACGAAACGCTTGTACCCAGTGGGCACTTCAAATAGTGTTTTGAACAAACGAATGTGACCACTTTGATGAAGTTTAAATCATACTACGATTTTAATGTAAAAATGATCACACTGACCTCTTTTATCAATAACACATTACACCCGTTTCCATACGAAAGATCCATCATTTCACGCGAGATATCCGTTCCGATCAGCGGCTCTGTAATGTCGTCAGATTTACTTTGTAAACGACAACCGAATTAATTACCTCAATATTGCCATGTTGGCTCCAGTCTAACTTGTCAATTAAATTGCAAACAATGGGCCGCGGTCAGTCACTGAAATATAATGAGAGACAGAGAGAGAGGGCATTCGGTTACTAATTGAATCGAAAGCTTTAAAGATAAACCCGATAGGGATTTCGGACATCGTTAGTAATCGGTTTGAACGGTTTAAAGGAGATTTATTAAAAAAAAAATGAAAGTGGACAATAGATCGGTAAGTACGATATAAAATAAAAATGAAGTTGTTTAATTGCTAAAATTAATGTTATCATTAAATTTAATTGGATTTGGAATACCTTCATTCCGACGGGGGTGTTTAACCGATCGAAATTTTAATTACGGCGCCGAAAATATGTACCTTTGTGGATTTAAGACGCGATTCTTCAAATTAACATCTACCTAATCCCTAAATCCCCTCCTCAGTTCTATTTAAAACATCAGAGGAGGAGTAATTTTAAGACAATCATGGTCCGTGTTTACTTGCTTGGAAATTTCACGTCGAAAAATTTTTAATCAGTAAAGAGTTCATCCTCTTATTTAGTTTTACACCTTTTTTAATTCTCCTTAACAATGTACCGCGGTGCTCGGGTAGGGAGGGATTAGGAAACGCAAAAAAGGGGGAGACTTAATTTTCGGAGGTATAAACGAAGCATAAATTTTCAAAAGATAGTTGAGGATGAAGTGATGAAACTCAGTCATTATGCAAAGCAGCTAAATGCACGAGTGACCTAAGGCCCCCGTGCTTTATTTTAAAAATTTTCAAAGGAGAAAATCATATGCAAATTAGACGGTGAATATTTTTGCAGTGTTTATAATTCCCTTTTTATGATCTGATTAGCATAACCGAATGGCGAAACGACTTTAAACGCGGCCATTTTTATATTTCTTTGAAGAGAGAGGGAACTTTTCGGATATATACCGTTCATTATGAATTTCTTAAAAACTCATTTCGGGGAAAGTTTTTGCTCCCATAATTTAATGAATTACAAATTTAATAAAGAAATGTCTGCGCCTATCAATTAATTTAAAAAGTTGTTTTCGTCCTCGCGGTTTTCTTTATGGTTAGCTTATTGTATTTACATTTCGTTTGTGAAAAAGCCTTTTGTTTCTTTAATCTCATTTTTTAAGGTTTATTTCCCCGATCTGGTCGACAAGGGGGGGAGAGATACGCCGCCTAATTGAAAATTCCGTTAATACGCTTACTGTACGGAAATACAGAAGTGTCTGTATTTTAACGCAGAACAAAACAAGAGTCGATTGTAATATGTTTTTAATTGTGTGAACACATGAAATTTAAATCAGGCACGATTTCAACCTACACCCTGAATACGTACTTTACCTTTAAGGAAAAACTGTCACTACCACTTAGCTGATACCAAAGGGACTTTCACTATTCCAGTGATCGCCGAAATCCATCTCCCTTCCACCTTCCAAATTCTCATCTCATATTTTTTTCTCCTCTTCTGTTTCAGATAATTCTCTGTTTGCCGGAGAAGCAGTCCCGAGCAACGCCATCGATCATTCCGCAACAGAACACGGTAAGGCAACGTATATATATCTTATTCTGATTCGCCATTTAATTTGATACCTTATATAAAGAGAATACATTTCACTCAAACTGACAAGCCCGATGCATCAAACGGGAGAGTCGCGGAAGGAATTACGAGGGAAAACGTGAAAATTCGACGATGGTCGGAAAGCGGTTTTTGCATTCATTTAATTAAATGGCCGCAGCAACAAGATACCTGAATAACTTCTTGTTTAGACGTTGTTTGGTTATCGCATCCCCAACGCTTTCTCTGTTTGAGACTTTTTGCCTTGATTGTCCTTTATTTGGACTAATTATGGTGTAAAACAAATTTCAGTTTGAACAATTAGATATGAAAAGAACCTACTTAGTTAAAATAACTAATTAAGGTGACCAAAGGGAACGGAAATTGATGTGAACTTGACCGGCGACTGAGCTCCTCAGTTGCTGATTCAGCGTCTTGTTTCATTAGTTTTCGATTAATTATAATATTGTTCTCGGCGGTATGCGTGTTATTAAAACTAATTAACGTAACCTTATTGTTGTAATTATTAATTGTGATCTCTATAAGGGTAGTAAAGCGTACCACAACGAATTTTCACAGATTCTTACCAAGATATGTGCTTTGCTGTAATAATACCTATCAAGAAAAGTAGCACTTTTAACAAAAGGAGGTTGTCCAAGGACTCAAAGTTGGCCATGATAAGAGCACTTTTAAGTATGTACGTCTAATGACGCCGTTGAATAATGACATAAGCTTAGAGTGTTGCTTTTTTTCTTTATATTGCACTTGGAGCTGGTAGAATGAATATTTATCAACAAGATACAGTTACCTATCAAAAACCATGATACCACATTTAATCATATCGCATCTTGTGATCGGAATAATTTTCAAAGTTATTTATCTTTTGGAAGGCACAAAAATACTGACTCTTTCTACCTTTGTCAGACCAACTCTGGAATGCCCAAACAGTTGGTAAGTGTCTTATGATTTAAGTCTTGTTAATGTTAATAAGGTACGAAAAGGCAGCTTAATGGAGATTAGATGGACCTTATATTTCTATAAGAAGATTTTGGCTACGATTCAATTTTTCAAAACAGGCAATATTTTCAATATCAAATTATGTAAGTATGGTAAAACTCGTTTTGCATGCATATTTTCATAATTTCAGTCCATGTGACAAATCTGCATCACATATTTCTCAAGTACTTTTCATCTCATCTTCTGCATATACAATTTCGACTCATTATATTTGCCTCCTCTGCTCCCTTAGAAATTCTCAACCGCCTCCCGTAGCGACGCGGACCTGGGAGCGCGTTTAAAAAGTAAAGTTAATGAAGGAGCTAGTAAATGAAGATAAATGGTCCTGATATTGGATTAGCTATCTCTAGACGATATTATAGTATTTACGTGAAGTACCGAGAAACAATGATACCGTTCGTAATGTCTCGGGATGTGCGAGAGAGAGATAGAGAGAGAGAGGGAGAGAGAGAAAAGACGGATTTCGAGCGCTGACAAATGTCCCCCCTCTCACTTCTCTCCTCCTCGATTATCCTCGTGGAGAGGAATGGATGGATGATTCATTACGAGGATGTTGTTTTAAAGTTGGACGGATGGAAAAAATCCGAGCAGTTCGAGATTGAACTGCGAAACGGCGACGACTAATCCGGAAGGCGGGAAAATTTAATGTTATTAATCGTCACGTGATAGGTTCGTATCCCCCAACCTCGATCTTGCTTGATTTCGAAACTTTTCCTCCTTAAACGTACGTCGTATCAGCTTTTGGTGCAAAATTATGCTTACCTACTGTGTATATCCATCGAAGACTTTCAGTTTCCTCTTCTTGTTTCTGCAATCGGAAATCGGAAGTGCTTCATTCTTGAGGGAAGGAAGTATTTGATTTAAAAGTTACATAATCCGAAAGAAGAGAAATGACTTAGTTACAATACATGGTTAAGGGCAGCCTACTTTAACCATTTGGAACTGGAAACGTCACGTCTCGAATAGTAACTGTGTTGAAGTTGACCAGCAACTCATCGATCTTCTCTTGACCCGCTGCGTTGGTAGGCTTTCAGTTTACTCTTCTTGTTTCTGCAGTCGTAAGTGCTTCATTCTTAAGGGAAGGAAGTAATTAATTTAAAACTTACATAATTCGATAGAAGAGAAATGACTTAGTTACAATAGATGGTTAAAGGCAACATACTTTAACCATTTCGAACTGAGAACGTCACGTCTCGAATAGTAACTGTGTTGAACTTGACCAGCAACTCATGGATCTTCTTTTGACCCGCTGCGTTGGTAGGCTTTCAGTTTACTCTTCTTGTTTCTGCAGTTGGAAGTGCTTCATTCTTGAGGGAAGGAAGTAACTAATTTAAAAGTTACATAATTCGAAAGAAGAGATATGACTTAGTTACATAAATGGTTAAGGGCAGCCTACTTCGGCCATTTGGAACTGGGAACGTCACGTCGCGAATAGTAACTGTGTTGATCTTGACCAGCAACTCATCTATCTTCTCTTGACCCACTGCATTGGTATTTAAAGTGCTTAAGTTGTCGATTCAACTTCTTACGATCTCATTCTGAAATTATGACATTATTCTAGGCGTGTTATTATCTTCTTCTTCTTCACTTCAGGTATTAGGTCATTGCCTGTTACGATACCAATGGTTTTCTTGGTCTGCCTATGGTTCTTTCTTTGAATTTGTAATTGTAGATTTTTACAGGTAGACGGTTCTTATCCATTCTGTCGATATGTTCTTTTCATTGTCTTCTTTATTCTTTAATTCTTCTGTTCAAATCGAATATGTTTAGTACATTTCTTAATAAGATCGTTTCTTATCGTATCTATTCTGGAACAGCCTTTAACCTTCCTTAAGAACTTTAATGGGTTGTTCATATGGGTTTCATATGTTTCATATGGGTTGTTACCCATATTTCGCTTCCATAGCTCATTGTTGGTACACCAATTGTTTTATAAAATTATATTTGGGTCTCCTTCCTAGTTTTATTTTTGAAGGTTTCTGGTAAATCTATTCAGTTTAAATTCTACATCATTGCTGTGGTCATAGGATGTTTTAGTTTTCTGTTGTAGTAGGTAATCTCTCTGCAAATCATCCTCTTCTTCCGCAATCTTCACCAGATCCTCAGCGAAAAGTAGTGCGTTAAGTACTGTGTTTTTGTTAATTCTAATACCGTTTTGGGTTGTTTTTTACATATTTCTATAATTTTATCAATGTATGTGTTAAATAGTTTTGAGGGTATGCAGCAACCTTGTCTTACCACCTTTGTTTATGGTAATGTGTCCTTTCACGTCTATTTTTATGTTGCTGTCTCTGAATTACTTTTAATAAGTGTTTTGGGTATCCCTTTTCAATCATGACTTTCCATCGTAGAAAGTAATTAATGGTGCCTGACTGCGACAATTAGTAATTAGGTGAATATTAATTTTTTCATTAGAAGTGTACGTGGATCTTGTTGTATCATGTTTAGTAGAGCAGTTTTGTACTTCCTATACGGTCTTCCAAATTGTTGCGGCTGATGCTTTACGAAGACTTCGTTGATTCTGGAAGGATTTTGGATTCTTGCTGACGCACTCACAAGAACTGTTCTAAATAATTTTAGCAAACGCCCTTGTTTTGGGTTTTGGATTTTGAAATTTCCAGAAAACTCATTGGAATTTAATTGCTGGTATTTTGGAGGTCAAGGGAACAAAACCTAACGTTCAAATTAATGTCATGCGAGGCATACTTGCACGTTTAAGCTCTTGAGACGACGTTTCTGCAGTGGAATATGAAAATATCGCCGTATGAATATTTCATCACGCTCCGAACGGGAATCTCCTGCAGTTACTCTTTTTTCCTCCCTTGTAATTACCATTAAACTAAAACACCGAAACGGATCGAGAGGTACCTCGAAAGCGCTCTTTTCCTCTTTCTCCGTCTCTCTATCTCTCTCGTTCGTCCGGACTCTGCGTAATTGCCCGGAGCCAACTTTCTGAGCGGAGTTATACCTATAACCATCAGCGGTTAGTTTTAATTAAAATGGGGCCCATTCGATATTTTTCATTTTCGTTGGAAATTAAAGACGTCGTATCTTCCTCCTCTCCCTCTCTCTCTCCTCTCTCTCTTTCCCTCTCTCTCTCTCTCTCTCATCCAGGCAGGCGGGAGCAGATTCCGGCGCTCGGCGCGTCGCGGTAAAAAATGAAGAGGAGCGCACTCGTCTTTTACGAGCTCTTCCTTTCCGTAAAACGCCATTAATTGAAAACATTGTTTCTTGCGGTCGCAGCGAACCGGGTATAGAGGGAGAGGGAGGGATCCTTAAGGGCCGGCCTAAAATTTAATAATTCCCCCGGAAAACTGTATAATTAGCCGTTGCATCGTTCGACGTGGATAAAATGCTCTCTCTCTCTAATTCGTTTGTCGGAAAAGTTTAGGGAGAGCGGCTCTGATCTAGCCGAGTTGGATAGGAATTGATCAGCGGCATCTGTACGAGGTTAAGGTATTGATGCCTATGTAAGGAAGGTTCTTATTTTTCTTCTGATGTTTTCCATAATATTTTTCATGTCTTCTCTGTTCCTTGCAGCGACTATAGGTATATCTTGTAACTCTGTACACTTTCTGATGTTTCCTAACCAATACATTTTCTTTCTTCCAATTCCTCTTTAATGTCCCTAATCTTATCTTCGCTTATTAGTTGCAAGGATTGGTATTTCTCGTTTTGCACATGTCCAAGTCATGCTATTTTCTCTTCACAATTGAAGAAGCCTCATTGAGGTTTCTGGATATGCTCATAAATTTTGTCTTTTTGGTATTGATATTTCAACTGTTTTCTTCTACTGCATTGACCTGTTGCTGTAGGTCATGTATATTATCAGCGATTATGACCACATCATCAGCATGACGGATATGGTGATCCATTGACTGATACATAGATTTATAATTTCTTAAAAATTGGACTGCTTTGTTCAAAATGTCTGAACAAGCATATTTGTCATTCATTTATCTGAGTAGTTTTTATTTTATTTAAGAAATTTTTTACGAAGAAAAAGCTGCATCAACAAGACAATAGAATTGTCATACATATGAGCGCATTCATTCAGGGCATCCTCAAGCGGTGTTGGTAAATTGGTTCCCGGCAGGTAAGAAATCCATTGACTTTGATCCCAGTTTTCACGTCCGCTAACACCTCTTAAAATGCTGCTTTCGAATATGGATTGAATAGGAGTGGAGACAGCACACATCCCTTAAATTTCTATCTTGTAAGAAATCAATATGTTTGCAACCCTTTAACGAAGAAAAATTTGAATTTGATAAAGTTGGTCACTGCAAGTCGTAATTCATGGTTAGCATAAGTTGATTGTAACTCCTCAAGGGATTGGTTGGGGATGATCAACCCCTTTCATAAATTTTCATCACATTTACACCCATTGGCTGATACCAAAAATTATTATTTCTTAAAAATTGGACTGCTTTGTGCATATTTGTTATTCATTCATCTGAGTATAGGTTCCTATTTCATTTAAGACATTTCTTACGAAGAATTTGGTGCATTCTTGCCCATTTTTCAATGCTGAGCATCCTCAAGTACAGGCTGCCCAAATGATAAAGAACGTCGCATTAGGATTAACTTCAATAACAATAAACCTATTCGACGAACGTCGATTCCCCTTTCGCGGATGGCTCTGCGAGCATTTTCTCTGACATTACCTCGAACATAATGGCGAATTAATGGCGGGGCGCGTAAAAAGCGTAGCGGTGTGCCGAAGCGTGTTAATTTCGATATTAGCAGGAGGTGATGACGGATATTAAAAGCGAATTACCTAATACCTCCGGAGCCACCATATTGCCGGAGATTTCAAAGCCATCCGAAATTCCATAATTCGATTCGAGGAGGAAGAGAGGGAGGAGGAGGAGGAGGAGGAGGAGGAGGAGGAGGAGGCGTGTTGCTAACGGAGAGTCGAGCCGGGGTGATTAAAAATCCTATTTTATCGTCTTTTTCTCTTTTTTTCGACGATAAAAGCGGAGATAAACAGATTAAGATGTTATTACCTGGATCGGAAGGGCTTTTATTAATGCTTACATTAATAATTGCTTCAGAAGTCTAAGTTATTAAAAGTCGAAGTATTGGTATTACGATACTGAATAATATATTTAGTCTTCGAAAATAGTCAGTAATAGTAGCAGAAAGAAGCATAAGATTCGCTTTTAGAACATGCGACATCATGCAACTTATCTGGAATTTCCTGAAAATAATCCTGAATGTCTAAGCATCCTGGATTTATTAATGTTAACATTACTTTTGAAAAATTCCTGTAAAAATTTCTGTAAAAGGGTTACGACGTCCTATCCTATTCCTGAAGTCGGATTTATACCCAAAATTTTCAATAATGTCAAAAATCCTGAAGAACTTTCGTAGAATTTCAGGAACATAGAACTTTTCGGATATGAACTATAATTGATTTAGAATTTATTTTTCGAATCGTACAAACTCCTAAAGAATTTTAAAATCCTAAGATGTTACTCGAAGTATCTTTCAAATTAATTGGATTTTCTAAAAGTTGCTTCGTTCCTAAAATAACTTTAAAGGTTCTTAAATATATCTGAAAGGATTCCTAAAATTGTCCAAAACATGTAAGAATCTTGATAAACTTGTAAGGTCCTAAATTATTTTCATTAATTCATCCTGAAAACGTTTAAAAGTCCTCAAATTGTTGGATGTGTTACAAGAAATATTGGGTCGGGCTTAAAATGCACCAAGTCGATTATACACCCCCCTGTGACGTTAGGGATCGTACCTGTCGGGCGTTCGCAGGTAGTGGTCAGGTAGTCCGCACTACCAAACAATATAAAATTGATTATAATTCAATATTATGTTCCAGCGGATTTTGATTAACGCGAATATATTTTTATTAAGATCGTTGTTTCGATAAGCAACGATCTTAATAAAAATATATTCGCGTTGAACATGGTATTGAATTATAATCAATTTTATATTGTTTGGTAGTGCGAACTACCTAACCACTACCTCGAACGGCCGACAGGTACGATAGCTAACGCCAGGGGGTGTCTATATAATCGCGCTGGTGCATTTCGAGCACCACCGAAATATTGATGGACTTTCATAGAAATGCAGTATCTTGGAATATTTTTCGAAGGACCTATTTGCAGGATTCCTAAAACAAATTTAAGTTTCCATGAATTGTAAGACAGTTTGTAAGCTCCTAAACTGTTTTTTGATATCTCTGTAATTTATCTTAAAAATATTTAGAAATGCAGAAAAAAAATTTGAAAATACTACAAATTACAAATTGCTCAACAGTCTTGTTCAAGGCCTTATAGGACTTCACAAGTGTTGTATGAAGTTGGGACATCTTTTTGAAGGATCCATAATTAATTCAGCGATTTTCCCTAAAATCTTAGAATTCGTAAAGGGCTTCAGGGTTCTGGGTAAGATTCTTCTTAGTGATTCTAAGTTCAAGTCAGAAATTTTTCCTAAAATTGTATGAATTCGTAAAGCATTTCAAGGTTCTAAAATCTTTCTAGGGTTATGATATGAACAATCAAAGGGTTTTTCAGATAGTTTTTGAAATATCGGGGAATTTTGATATGTCTTCCAGGTCATAAAGGCTCTCTTGCAGGATTCCTGAAAAAATCCTGAATTTATAAGAATCAGAAGACAGTTTTGTTGTTTGCTTTCTTTTGAATATGTCTTAATGAATCTGTAATTTATAAGAAGCGCATAAAAGGGTTACAAGGTCCTACAATATTTCTGGGATTATGAAGGGTTTACCAAGGATTTCCCGGAATATCAAAGGACTTTGTAAGGTATTCCAAATCCTGGAATATATTCCTGCAAAAAATGTGACGTGACACGTCATAACTTCTGATGTGAAGTGTAATTGAAATCTTTAAAATAAAATAATATAAAATAAATAAAAATAAATATACAAGTAGTATATTTCTAAAAAATATTTTTAATGATGACACTTTTTAATGGACATTGCATTGACAAGTAGCTGAAAAAGTGAACACTTGATTACTTAGAAATCTCTGTAGTTATAAATGTAAATTCCCTTACATATATCATCCTAAGTGACAAGGGTAGATGTAAATTTATATCTACTTGCTTACCTGTTGCACATATGTTTCAGCAGTTACAGAAGGAAAAGAGAAATCGCATTATTTTAAAAACATTATAAACTTGATGAAAATATAAATAAAAAATCAATTTATCTGATGATGGCGTTGACTATCAATACACAAATGTGACTGACTGTCAATTCCGTGAACAATAACAATAAAAGATGTTCTCAGTAATAAAGTAACAACAAACTTTCCGCCTGTTGAATCCTCACTGCCTCTCGTTGTGTATCACCCAACTAACAATTTCATTACCAATAAATTATAGTTAGTCGTTATTGATAAGCGGCCTGATACATTTTTCTCCGTCGGAGTGGGAAAGGTCAGTAGATGACCCTCTCATCTTAACCTTATTTTACAAATATTTGTCTTTATACGAAATAAATTGTTCACGTTTATTTAGCCCTCCCCGAAAAGGAATTTCCGTGAGTCGACGTTATCAAAGGGAAAGCAATAAAATCACAAGGTCGACTGCAATGCTGATTAATGGACCCTATATTATTTCGAAAGTGACCTTTCACATGAAGAAAAATAAAATAATATTTTACGTGCTGGGAATACGCCGCTTGTTTGTTTCTTGTAGAGAGAAGAATATCGCGAGGGGGTGGGTGGCGTAGGGCGGAAAGGGAGACGGAAGGATAGAGCCCTAGGGTCCGAACACTGTCATTCGTCCGAGGAGAGAGAGAGAAAGAGAGAGAGTGATCAAGGTACCGTGACGGTTCTCTTTTACAGGGCGAAGGGAAAAACGCTCTCTCTCTCCTGCTTTTTAATACCTACGAGTTTAAGGTTAGCGTGAGGGGAGACATGATGGTGTAAAATCGATACTGCTTTGATAGTCAGTAGTTTCGTCGCCTGATGCACGAATAAATTTTATCTCGGTTTGAGCAGTTTTGAGAAAATACTTACCTGTCAATTTGTTTCTCATTAGTAGAATTCATTGTCTTTAAAATTTCCCATTGTGACACCCTTAAACAGACCGTGTCCTCAGCGCCTCAGCTTCCTCTCGCGTAGTCATGATATTCCGTTCAGTTATTGCGAACGTGCGACCAACGACAACACAATAATAAAAAGCTAAAATTTCCTCTTCCGCAATCAGATCCGCTTCACTTCTAAAAGATCAAGAAATGAAAATGAGCGGGACAGGAGGGAGAGGCGAAGAAGAAGGAAAGAAGTGTATAACAGGGAACACGGTTGCAGCTTGTTGACATTTCTATTAGAAGCTTGTCTCGTTCAGGCCGCCCATCAATTAGTGCTCTCGAGTGAATCGTCGTCTCGTGCTCTCGAACAAATCACTAAAGTTTACACAGACACTAGTTCTGGCCGTGCGCGAATCGATGGACGGCAATTTTACGCGAGTCAATTGCCGATGACCGACGTGGAGGATGAGATAATAAAATTAATGAAAAATATATATATAAAGAGGGGAGTTGTTCGTTCCTGCCTTCGATCTAACTTTTTATTAGCTCGGAACTGTCGAACGCGCGTTTCCTGTCCGGCGTTTCTTTCCTAATTTATTGGCAGTGGGTTTCCCCAATTTGGATAATAATTGATCATGAGGAAAATAATTGAGTACCCGTATTTTGGACCATTGATCCCGCATACCTGTCTAGAATTAGACATGTTGTCGTATATATGAGAAATGTATACAAGGCAAGACAAGACCTTCTGAGGTCTCGTTCTCGACCCAGAGAAATTTGTTTTACTGATCGAAATTATTGAGTACATTTTGGGCCATTGATCCCACATAACAGTCTAGAATTAGACATACCTTGTCGTACACATAAGAGTATATACGTAAATATATGTAAATTCAATATCTACCAATCTGGCGTGCTCGAAATGTCTTGTCGTATTTTGTTGGGAAAATAACAGTTTTTCTTCCCGAAAATAGAATTTGCCATATCAATTTTCCGCTCTTTATTCATTTTCCCTGAAAAGAATTGCTATTCTGCCCCTCTTCTGTACAAGACAAGACCTTTTGAGATCTTGATCTCGACTCTGAGAAATTTATTTTTGAAGGAAATTGACTTTATTCTTTTTCAACTCAATTTCGTACAATCGATACTGAGACTAAGTACCTGGGTATTGTTGTTTACATAGAACCGAATCTTTGGCAAGTAAACTCATCCAGTTGGTTATTTACTAATTAATAGGTCACTATGAGTAACATATAGTTTGTCTTATCTCGAATTTTCCATGGATAATCTTATTTTGAGTTTCGATGCAAGACGAGTCAGCTCAAGATTTTTCCATCGTTGTGTATTACCAACCTGGCGTGCTCGAAAAGTCTTGCAATTTGTTAGGAAAATTCCAGTTTTTCTTCCCTAAAATCAAATTCGCAGTATCAATTTTCCATTTTTTATTAATTTCCACTGTAAAGAATTACTCTTCTGCCCCTCTTCCTTGCAAGACAACACAAGACCTTCTGATGTCTCGATCTCGATTTAGAGAGATTTGTCTTTGAGGGATATTGACTTTTTTGTTTCCCTCCTCAGTAACCTGTAATTTGTCTTGTCTCGAATTTTCCAGGGATAATCTTGTTTTGAGTTTCGATACAAGACGAGAAAATCAAGATTTTTCTCGATGTTGCGTATTACCAACATGGTGTAAAGATCTTGTCGTAATTTGTTAGGAAAATTTCACTTTTTCTTCCCTAAAATCGAATTCGCAATATCAATTTTCTATTTTTTATTCATTTCCACTGTAAAGAATTACTCTTCTGCTCCTCTTGCCTGCAAGACAAGACAAGACTTTCTGAGGTCTCGATCTCGACTCAGAGAGATTTGTCTTTGAGAGAAAGTGACGTTTTTGTTTCTCTCCTCAGTAACATGTAATTTGTCTTGTCTCAAATTTTCCATGAATAATCTTGTTTCGAGTTTCGGTACAAGACGAGACAAATCAAGTTTTTTTTCGATGTTATGTATTACCAACCGGGCGTGCTCGAAAGGTCTTGTAATTTTTTAGGAAAATTCCAGTTTTTCTTCCCTAAAATCCAATTCGCAATATCAATTTTCCATTTTTTAAAAATTTATTTCCACTGTAAATAATTACTCTTCTGCCCCTCCTTCCTGCAAGACAAGACAAGACCTTCTGAGGTCTCGATCTCGACTCAGAGAGATTTGTCTTTGAGGAAAATTGACTTTTTTGTTTCCCTCCTCATTAACATGTAATTTGTTCTGTCTCGAATTTTCCATGCATAATCTTGTTTTGAATTTCGATACAAGACGAGACAAATCAAGATTTTTCTCGATGTTGCGTATTATCAACCTGGTCTAAAGATCTTGTCGTAATTTGTTAGGAAAATTCCACTTTTTCTTCCCTAAAATCGAATTCGCAATATCAATTTTCTATTTTTTTATTCATTTCCACTGTAAAGAATTACTCTTCTGCCCCTCTTCCCTGCAAGACAAGACAAGACTTTCTGAGGTCTCGATCTCGACTCAGAGAGATTTGTCTTTGAGGGAAATTGACTTTTTTGTTTCTCTCCTCATTAACATGTAATTTGTCTTGTCTCGAATTTTCCATGGAAAATCTTGTTTTGAGTTTCGATACAAGACGAGACAAATCAAGATTTTCCTCGATGTTGCGTATTACCAACATGGTGTAAAGGTCTTGTCGTAATTTGTTAGGAAAATTCCACTTTTTCTTCCCTAACATCGAATTCGCAATATCAATTTTCTATTTTTTTATTCATTTCCACTGTAAAGAATTATTCTTCTGCCCCTCTTTCCTGCAAGACAAGACAAGACAAGATTTTCTGAGGTCTCGATCTCGACTCCGAGATACTTGTCTTTGAGGGAAATTGACTTTTTGTTTCTCTCCTCAGTAACATGTAATTTATCTTGTCTCGAATTTTCTATGGATAATCTTGTTCTGAGTTTCGATACAAGACGAGACAAATCAAGATTTTCTCGGCGTGCTCGAAAGGTCTTGTCGTAATTTGTCGGGAAAATTCCAGTTTTTCTTCCCTAAAATCGAATTCGCAATATCAATTTTCCGTCCATTATTCATTTCCCCTGTAAAAAATTACTATTCTGCCCACTTCGCGTGTTCGAAAACGAGTAAACGTGGCCCGAGATTGATTCACTCAAAGCCAGAGTGATCGAATTGATAAAAAGTGTCCCTCATCTTGAAAGATTTTCCGGAAGTGAGGCAATCCTGTCCTGGAGCAATTATATCCCCACCGTCTTACAGAAGGAGAGAGAGAGAGGAAGGAAGAAGGAGAAGGAATCAGCCGCGATATCGTCAGGCATCAACTTCTTTAATCCAATCTCATTATCATTCTCTGTCCATATCAATCAGAAGTGCGGACTTGCTCTGCTTTTGCCTTATTAGTATTCCATCTCTGAGCATTTCTTAACGACGCCAATGTTTGGCTTTGACATAACCAGTTAGTTCGTATTAATAATTTTAAGTCGAGTTTATAAGAAAAAACGAATAGAAAAATGACATATTTTTTCCTCCTTCTCCTCCTACTTCTGCTTCGTCTCTCTCTTTCTCTCTCTTTCTCTCCCTCTCTTTTTCCGGCTGCGAAATTGTTTCTCGACGTCTTTTCCCGTTGAAAGGTACTGGCTGGAAAAATGCATGGCGCCGACAGCGGACTAAATTGAAGTATTATACTTTCGTTACACATGACAAAGCATTAAGCAAATCAGTTTTTGTGGGACGACCATGTTTTCCTTTCGGAATGATGCAATTAAGGTGCCGAGATGTTTGCTACTTTTTGACGAAGTGGCGATTGTCAATTCGCCGCTGACGAGACGGAAATGAAACGGGACGTGCTTGAAACTCATTAATGAAGACTTTCGTTATCGAAGTTTGGACTTGCAAGATTTATTCACAAGCTGTTGCAGTGAGAGGAGATTTCGTCTGCGAAAGGGATTAACGTGGAGAAAATCGTCCTGTAATGAGATTCTATGATTTCCATAAGGATGGATGCAACGTTTTAACCTTCGTCTTGTTGATTTTCTCATAAGTCTTTTCCGGTTTGTCCGGGAAAAGATGTAATTTTTCGTATTTCTTCCTTTACTTTTATTTGGGCATTTTTCTCAAAATTTTAAAAAAATATATTAAACACACTGTAAAAACCGCATGAGTATTCATGTAATGGAAGTATTTTCCATGCACAAATATGAACAACGTTTAGTGTGGTACATTAAAATTACACACGCGTACATTAAACGACTTTAGTATATGTGAACATGAAATTGAAGTTGCTTGAATGTAAAATTAAAGTACGATATTGAATTAGTTTGTGCATTACATTTCTTTGATACGTATACAGTCCTTTTCTACAGAGTCGCAGTATGGTATAAACATAAGTGCGAAAGAAATGCCATATATTTCTCGTTGGCTAAACAGAGAAAGAACTTTTGCAACGTTGCTAGCTCGCGAAACATGTCATCGCACACACTACCGGCCGCCAATAATGATATGTATGAAGAACACACGTACGAACGTCAAGTGCCTGGACTTGGAGTGCGGCCGGCAACGTTGCAAAACTTCCTTCTCTGTCATACTAACGAACTACTATTAGTTTCTCTTTTGCTCTTGTTGATTTCGGGACGTGCATTTCAATAGAAAAGCTCCGTAGATACATATTTAAGGTAATTGAAATGAAAATGAGCGAAATTTCCAGAAGATCCCTTAAATTTTGGAAATTTGGAATTTTAAAGGTGAGAATGAGCGTTTTGCTAGAAACAGTATTTTGTTTTTGTTGTGCCAAATTGTGACTTCAATTTATTTCTAATTTTTGTAAGTGGTAGCCCAAGAACCTCATTATTATTATTACTTTTTGACAATTCTTTATATTCAGAATATCTCCATTGCATTTTTCTAGAGATACTTTTTTAGGTATTATATAAGGATATCTTTTTTTTTGGCTTTACGAACTGCCAGTTTGATCACCTCATTGGGCTAGGCCTTTTAATAACATTGTAATTACAATTTTGTTGTAAGTTTGTGAGACTCTACTTCTGTATTTTGAAATAATGGCTATCACGTTTGCTCAAAATTGGTAACAAATTGCTTCCTGAATTCTTTGGCCGTTCTTTTGACTTCTATACTATCCTCTTTTAGTACAACCTGAAATTCGAGAATATTGTCTCAAAATAATTATAAATGTAGGCGTAAGGACCTTAGGGAACATTTGGTGACGATTTCAATTTTGTGATAGCAAACAGCAGCAATAACTTGTTGCAGGTTTTCAGCTTTGATGTTAATGTTCTCTAGCTTCAACTTCAAATAGGCTTGAAACCGCACAGTTTGATTACTTAACTAAGCAAGTGTTTTAAACACAATTAAAGATTTATTTCACAGACTTTTCTGCATCTCTCTTTTGCAAGGTATTATAGATTTTTTCGCTCATTTTAAGATATTTGGCATCTTATCGAGGGTATAACTGGTAGGCGGTTGATTTTTCCTTGGTCACATGGTCTGATGTAACGACAGCCACTTGTAGGCAGGATATCGTTAAATCCTAAGACACAAAACACAAATGTGTATTTTTGAATGTTCGAAGAATCTACGTTCTCTCGATTGAAGAGAATGAAAAATCTTTCGATTTTTCCCAAACAACACTATCGGAAACAAACTGGCTGCCATCCAACAGGCGTGCACGGCTCGAAATCTTCCCTATTTCTCAGACAATATGTTTGTTTCCCCGCGAGAGGGTGGGAGATCACTTGCATTGCTTGACATAAATGTACCATAAAGTAGATTCAAATTACGTCGCGTGTATTGCGGTCTGTAGTCTCTTTTCCATATCTGTTAAGAGCCAAAAATTATAATTGGAAGGGATAAATTTTAACGGGGACTAATGGGATTTTTGAATTATTTTATTCGCTCGCAGTTTAATGGTCCCGGTTGAGGGTGGCCGAAACAGATACAAATCCTCTTTCTTTGAAATCATCGAGACGCTCTGAAGATAACAATACGCCAAATGTAGTAAATAATGACAATAGGTTTGAGTAAATAAAAGTCGATGTGATTTATGCGATTAATAAGTTGCTTTTAGAAAACAATGCAGTCGTTTAAAAAAATGAAATATTACTGTTTCGGCCATACTTTGAACCTAAGGGATTGTTTCTATTTCTACTGACGTTCGTGGTTACGTCGCTTGTTTTTAGAGCCGTTAGCAACTCTAAAAAAGTGCCAACCATAAAATGTGACACTCCGAGATTTAATTAACCTTAACGACAGGAATGGCTTCTAGTAACTCGCATTATCTGCAAACATTTAAAAGGGTGTTAACTAACGTCTGACTCGCCGTTTGATGTCGAAGTAATGAAGTTGTTCTTCAAAGACTGTTATTGGCCATAAACAATAGTTCGGGTGCCGATTCACTCGGAAAGCTGGGCACGGTACGCTGGCTCGGGAATGCGAAGAGTACGATTTCTTTTCCTTTTGCCACATATTATTATATGCACACACACTCTCTTTCGGGAGGTATTTACGACGAGGAACACGGTGACGAGCTTTGATGCTCCTTTCGGATAGTTTTATGAGTTTTGCTTGACGCGCAAACCGACAAAGTGTGTTCTTCGTAAAAATACGTCACACATCGAAACGCCTTAGCCGAGGGGAGACGGCCACTTCGGACCGTAATTAAACCGTATAAATAGATCCCGTTTTATATAACCACGACTTGGAAGTCGCAGCAAGAAATGGATATCCTTGTGTGGAGGATTGACAATCGAGTGATTCGACGGTGTAGAAATCACTCGCTGTACGCTTGACGGAATTAATAAAAATTGTTCCAGAGATTTATCGCTGTTTCCTTTCATGGTTTCACACTCCGGAT
The DNA here is from genome assembly GCA_946251905.1 of Cryptocephalus moraei. Taxonomy (NCBI): domain Eukaryota; kingdom Metazoa; phylum Arthropoda; class Insecta; order Coleoptera; family Chrysomelidae; genus Cryptocephalus; species Cryptocephalus moraei. The sequence goes on along the minus strand of OX276455.1, from coordinate 3,632,447 downwards.
CCTCGGCTGTGCGTCGATGATGAAAATCCACCCGCGAACAGCCCCCGGCAATTAAATATTGCAAACAGATATTATTACAAACGTAAATTGCCCAACTTTCTTAAATTTAATTAGCAACTTTCCATATTTCTTACGGCCCTTCTTAATTAAACAATAATACACATCGGATTCGTCGGGTATTTAGTTTTTCCAACGAATATCAGTTGGTCTTAACCGCCCTGAAAAGGGTTGGGAACAGGGGCGCGCCGGAAACCCCTATTCGGTACCAGGGAAGGGTTTTATAATTGAAAAACTCGTAAACTGTGCTCAAAGTTATGTCTTATTAAAGAAAGTCTCGCTGAAATTAAAATTTACTTTGTTAATAACAATTTAATTGATTCACAAAAGATGCTGATAGTTCGCGTGGAGATATTTGGTTGTACCAAATAGATCACCTTTTATGGCATTTTGGTTTTGGTGCCGAAGTGAATGGGTAAATGAAAAAAAGTCGTTGTGATATGTACGAATGATATCACTTCTACGTAGTTCCTTGCTTTGTATTTCAGAGGTTCTGAAGAGCTTTTTTTCAAATTATTCTTGGTGAACGAAGTGTGAAGTGGTCTCTATAGAGAGTGGGCTGTATAGAATCTCTCTCGTAGCTCGTGGGTGGCTGCGGAGATGAATCTTGTCTCCAGGTTGTAAGGCTGAAGACGGTCTCGTAGTGTTGGAGATCAGGGCGTGACGTGATCTCTTGAAGTTCTTGGCGTTGAAGTTCTAGTTGAATGGAGAGAGGGCGTGACGTGCTCTCCGAGGGCGTGACGTGTAGGTCTGAAGTTGAAGTTCTAGTCGTGTGGAGAGAGGGCGTGACGTAGGTACTTCTCCGGGGTTGGATCTGAGGGCGTATCGTGCAAATCCGGGTTTGAAGTTGTCGTATCTTGAAGATCTCGTAGAACTCTCAGGGCCTAACATGAGAGCTTGTAGGTTGGGGTGACGTAAATCAAGACCAACAACACACGTCGTTTTTGAGCATAGTAGATAAACTGATTTATTGTTCCAAATTTCAGAGCTTTTATACATCTTATTTTACATTGGCTAAATGAGATATTATTTGTTTTGTTACCTTGCACCAGACTGACCTTCTCGAGGAGCGCTCGTTATCACGTTACCTAGACGTCGTGTTATGCTTAGTCAGCTGAGTATTGGGATTTGAGCTTGACCGGCTCACGTTCGGGTAACGTGAAACGATCGCTAGTGTTATTGATTCATGTGTGAACGTTAAGACAATCCAATAATATTTTACACAACTATCCTCGCTCTTAATCATGACTTGTTTTCCGTTTGTAAAACAACGCGTGTTAATTTCAATGGTTAAATTACGTAAAAATTCCCTAAATTCGTTTACAATAAATCATGATTTGTGCACCTAAAATTCCCTTAAATAATGTTGACTCTAGCGTCAACACTTGGGCTTATACGTTCTCGCCTTTTTCTGAATGCTCGTGGTGCCTTAACTTGTCTAGTATTCTCCAAGCCGGAGGGAGGAACGTTCTTGTTAATCCCCAAATTGTCCAGGAAAATATAAAAAAACACCAATGGATGTATTACAGTGTTTTTCAATTGTATGTAATGTCTAGTTAGTCGACGTTTCGTCCAGAGATTTTGGACATTTTCAAGACTCTGTTGTAGCAAGAAGGAAAAAAACAGGAACATCAGGTAAGTAATTACAAGTAACAATTGGATTGACTTACATTTTTTCAGGTGACAAAAAATTCAAAAACCTTGCTTAGACAAAGTGTGTCATAGGAACCAGCCAAACTCAATTAGACCAAAAAACAACACTAACGATGGCTCAACATAGAACAATCGTTATGTTGAGCTCGATACTTATTTTAGGGATAGAGACCAGTACTAATAATTGATGTGTTGTAGTTGAGAGTCAAGTAGTCAAGCACACTTTAAGCTACTCATCACGTGGAAAACCTCAGATCAGAAGAATACAATTTTGAACTCTAATAATTCTCAATGACCATTAAGCAAAAGCCTAAAGAAACTTTGTGAAAGGTATTTTAACATTGCAAATGTTCGGTTGATTTTATAAAGTTGATTTAATACTAGATTGTCCTTCTCATACGTCTCGTTGAAGTGTACCTAAGTATTATTTATATATTGAGCTCCACCTCCTTCTTGCTGTTTCAGTTCTGGTCCTTGTTTCTTCCTTTTGCGCACTTTTGTTACTGGAAATTAGTCACAAATGCTTCAATTCCTCGATTCTAACTCTAACTTAATAAGCTCAATAATTTGTTATAAAGCACAGACGTTTGCTAACGACACTCAGCTTTACTTTTTCGTTACTCAAGCATACTGTAAGTTTCTCATCACGTGGAGAACCTCAGATCAGAAGAATACAATTTGGAACTCTAATAATTCTCAATGACCATTAAGCAAATGCCAAAAGAAACTTTGTGAAAGGTACTTTAACATCGCAAATCTTCAGTTGGTTATATAAAGTTTATTTAATACTCCCATTGTCCTTCTTGCACATCTTGTTTAAGTATAAGTATTATTTTTATACTGAGCTGCATCTCCTTGTTGCTGTTTCAATTCTGGTGCTTGTTTCTTCCTCTTGCGCACTTTTGTTACTGGAAATTAGTCACAAATGCTTCAATTCCTCGATTCTAACTCTAACTTAATAAGCTCAATAATTTGTTATAAAGCACAGACGTTTGCTAACGACACTCAGCTCTACTTTTTCGTTACTCAAGCATACTGTAAGCTTCACATCACGTGGAGAACCTCAGATCAGAAGAATACAATGTGGAACTCTAATAATTCTCAATGACCATTAAGCAAATGCCAAAAGAAACTTTGTGAAAGGTACTTTAACATCGCAAATCTTCAGTTGGTTTTATAAAGTTTATTTAATACTCCCATTGTCCTTCTTGCACATCTTGTTTATGTGTAAGTATTATTTTTATACTGAGCTGCATCTCCTTGTTGCTGTTTCAATTCTGGTGCTTGTTTCTTCCTCTTGTCCACTTTTGTTACTGGAAATTAGTCACAAATGCTTGAATTCATCGACTCTAACTCTAACTCAATAAGCTCAATAATTTGTTATAAAGCACAGACGTTTGCTAACGACACTCAGCTCTACTTTTTCGTTACTCAAGCATACTGTAAGCTTCACATCACGTGGAGAACCTCAGATCAGAAGAATACAATGTGGAACTCTAATAATTCTCAATGACCATTAAGCAAATGCCAAAAGAAACTTTGTGAAAGGTACTTTAACATCGCAAATCTTCAGTTGGTTTTATAAAGTTTATTTAATACTCCCATTGTCCTTCTTGCACATCTTGTTTAAGTATAAGTATTATTTTTATACTGAGCTGCATCTCCTTGTTGCTGTTTCAATTCTGGTGCTTGTTTCTTCCTCTTGCGCACTTTTGTTACTGGAAATTAGTCACAAATGCTTCAATTCCTCGATTCTAACTCTAACTTAATAAGCTCAATAATTTGTTATAAAGCACAGACGTTTGCTAACGACACTCAGCTCTACTTTTTCGTTACTCAAGCATACTGTAAGCTTCACATCACGTGGAGAACCTCAGATCAGAAGAATACAATGTGGAACTCTAATAATTCTCAATGACCATTAAGCAAATGCCAAAAGAAACTTTGTGAAAGGTACTTTAACATCGCAAATCTTCAGTTGGTTTTATAAAGTTTATTTAATACTCCCATTGTCCTTCTTGCACATCTTGTTTATGTGTAAGTATTATTTTTATACTGAGCTGCATCTCCTTGTTGCTGTTTCAATTCTGGTGCTTGTTTCTTCCTCTTGTCCACTTTTGTTACTGGAAATTAGTCACAAATGCTTGAATTCATCGACTCTAACTCTAACTCAATAAGCTCAATAATTTGTTATAAAGCACAGACGTTTGCTAACGACACTCAGCTCTACTTTTTCGTTACTCAAGCATACTGTAAGCTTCACATCACGTGGAGAACCTCAGATCAGAAGAATACAATGTGGAACTCTAATAATTCTCAATGACCATTAAGCAAATGCCAAAAGAAACTTTGTGAAAGGTACTTTAACATCGCAAATCTTCAGTTGGTTTTATAAAGTTTATTTAATACTCCCATTGTCCTTCTTGCACATCTTGTTTATGTGTAAGTATTATTTTTATACTGAGCTGCATCTCCTTGTTGCTGTTTCAATTATGGTCCTTGTTTCTTCCTCTCGCACTTCTAGTCACGAATACTTGAATTCATCAATTCTAACTGTAACTCCTGACTCTGGTATTTGTCTCCTTTCTTTACCGACGTTTATGTTGAGATTACTCCAACAAACCTCCCTTGTGATAGCCTTCATACTAACCATAGTAACCATAGCATCCATAGTAACAGTTCGTTATTAAATATCGCTCGTTGCTCGTCAAGTGATAATTAATTGTATTATTTTTGCCAGCAAGTGTTGACTTCTACGCTCGTGTTTCGGGTTCATTTCCTCGATTTCCCGGCCATCTCGCTCTCTCTCTCTCTCTGTCTCTCCCGTTGCCCTCCGAAAAACTGGCGCTCGGCAACATCTTTTATGCCACAAGGTAATTTCACAAGTAATTAGAAGCAATTACAGCATGTCATTATACCGCATTGCTCAGAAATATATCTTCCGAGTGCGCGGGGAAACTTTTCGGCTCGGTAAGAGGTTAGACCGCAGAAAAAGAAAATACCCCTTCGTTCTTTCCCTCCTTCTTCTCTCTCTCTCTCTCTCTCTCTTTCTCGCCCATTCCTTAATTTCCGAACGGAGGAGTTCACATGGCTGGAAGTTTTCTACTCCCGCTTCCCTTCGCGTTAATGATTGCTAATGACGGTTTTGCACCTTTTAAATTCGCGCAATTTTCTACGCTCGATAGTTTCGAGGGACTTCCCGTGGAAATTAGACTCGAGATAACTGCGGCTGTTCTAATAAGAACCGGAGTTTTATGAATTTCACGGGCGATGAAGATTCCTTGCGAAACTTTAGGAAGGATACTGGATAGCTGTAACTTCGCATTTTAAACTGATTAATACTAAAAATTGAAATTTTGGAACGAAATATCACCGAAATTCAAAATAAATCGCGTCAGGTTCACTCGGGATACGTCGACGGTCCATTTGTCTTCGCTAATTACTCCGGCACATGAATTATGAATCCTATTGTAATGAGAACAACTTTGGTCGATTTATAATAAAATCTGAGGCACTAAATAATTTTGTCTGGTCGATTTTATTCCGCCCCGTAATAAATCTGAATATAAGGAAACGTCGGGGTTGGCCTACTTACTATATGGAAGAAATTAGGGTAATAACCAAGGAAGAATTCGGGTAGTGACCGTTTATGGGATAAAAATTAAGCGTTGTTAGTGGTTGTGTCCTCAATATTAGTTCAGTTTTGTAGCTAGAAATGGGCTGAACCGAGATGTCTTTCAAGATATGCTTGGCCTCAAACTTAACATTTTTTAAAAGTAATCAAATAACAGAAAAACGTAAAATGAGAAACTTGTCTTCTGCAACTTTTTGCTATCCATACATTGAATTTTAAAAAAAATGAAAAACCATGATTTTTCACGTTTTTTTTGACAAAGTGTCTTTAGCTTATTCCAAAGTTATAAAGTACGAGAATACCAAGTAGAAGGGACTAGTTAGATTTAAAGGTGTTTTAATTTTTCATATGAGGCACCACCCATACCTATAAGAGTATTGTAAATATGTCTATGTTTCGAATTTAAATTACTGAAAAATTGAACTGAAAAAACTGAAATTACTGAATAAATGACTGTGTATCTGTGTTCTGTTTTTCCCTGAAATTAAAAATCACAAACGAATTAAGCTTTGAGTTTAAACTTTGTACTATACTTGGACCTCCCAATACGCTTTTTATTAGAATTGGCCAGGATAAAGGGGTAGTTTATTTAGGGCCATTTTTCGATTTTTTTAAAATCATGTCCAAAATTTTCTTAAACTCTAAATATATATTCTACTAATTGATTTTGTTTGGATTCCGCCGTTCGAATATGTTTCATAAATTTTAATACCATTTCTTTTGTGAAATCATCTCTGAAAGACCCTTTTTTCAAATCTTATGAAATTTGAGTAGGTAAGTGAAAAAACTGAAAATCAAGTATTCCAAAGTTCAAATTTTGTATTTGGAAAGAGAGGTGAAAAGGAAATAACTATACTGTTTTAGATTTGTAGCGATTTTTGGTAAATAACTTTGTTTGGAATTTTGTTGAACAAATTTCATATTTGACCTGTGTTCGTAAAAAATGTCATTTGGCGTTATTTTTAAAGCAAATCCAAATTCATTTAATAAAATGACGACGTGTTCACTACACTACTTTCTGTTATTTTATTATAAATATTCGATTCTATAAAAAATATTCAATGTTTTACATAATTCTTCAGGCGGATTTCGAGAAAATTTGTAAAAACCCAAAAAAAACGACGTGTGGAGTACCCCTTAGAAGCGATTTAGCCAAAAATGTTAATAAACCTCAGTATATATATTTGATAGTAAAATAAATCCCCAGATGTTAGAAAAAAATATTGTAGTGGATTTTGAGAAAATTTTCAAAACCAAAAAGTGACAAGTGTGAGGTGTCCTTTAGATAAGGTTTAACCAAAAATGTCATTAAACTCTATTATACATATTCGACAGTAGAATGAGTATTAAATTTGGAGTTTTGATGAATTTTTTGGGTATTTTTAAAGTTCAGCGTTATACAAGTATCTTTTCCTAACGTTTCAACTTCAAGTTCGTATTATCGAAACAACTTTGGATAATTGCTTCAAACTTCGTCAGTACTTTAACTAAATTGTACTAAACGCTTTTGAGGAGTTTGACGAATTTTGGCGTTTTCATAAATTTTTTGGGTATTTTTAAAGTTCAGCGTTATACCAGTATCGTTTCGTAACGTTTCAACTCCCAGTTCGTATTATCGAAATAACTTGGGATAATTGCTTCAAACTTCGACAGTACTTTAACTAAATCGTACTAAACACCTTTAAAGTGTTTTATCAAATTTGGAGTTTCGATGAATTTTTTGGGTATTTTTAAAGTTCAGCGTTATACAAGTATCGTTTCGTAACGTTTCAACTCCAAGTTCGTATTATGGAAACAACTTGGGATAATTGCTTCAAACTTCGTCAGTACTTAAACTAAATCGTACTAAACACCTTTAAGGAGTTTTATTAAATTTGGAGTTTCGATGAATTTCTTGTGATTTTTTTAAAGTTCAGTGTTTTAAAATCAGGTTTTTGTAACAGTTGAAGCGCAAGTTCGAATTATCTAATCTTCTGGCATAATTGTCAAATTTCGTCAGTAATTCAGTATAACTGTACTATATAATTTTAAGGAGTTTCATTACATTTGTAATTTCGATGGATTTTTTAAGTTCAACGTTGTATTTTTGTAAAATTTCCAAACCAAAGTCATATTATCCAAAGTTAGATAAGCATCTCAAACTTCATCGATAGTTTAATATAACCGTACTGAATAACTTTAAGGAGTTTGATTAACATTGGAGTTTCGTTAAATTTTTGGGAATTTTTCAACTTCAGAGTGACGTAAACAGATTTTTCGAAATCAAATTTCCCTCCTGATCTGGCTGTTACAAAAGTATGACCGAATTTTGGTACTTTACGTGGAGAGGATCAAAAGTCATATGACGCCAGCCAAAAATTTTTTCTGATTTTTGTATTCATCAACGAGTAAAGGTCAAAAATGTATAATTCTCAGCGCGGAAGTAAAATTGTCATACCCGGTCAAAACTGGAACTTGACGAGAGCAATTTTATCCAGACCCATATTTATGAAAAGCTTATGGGAAGGTCCCGGTGTTGGACAAAGTCTTTACCCGAATACAATCTTCTCATATGAAAAAGTGAAAATGGCCCATATGATACGGACTTCGATTAACCATGACCCACTACAGAACTAACTCTTTTCTGAAGCTGCCAAAAGCTGTTAAGAAGTGGCTGCATTTGGTTTAGGAATTAAGGAAATAATTTTTCTTTTCGATGATCACTACTACGTTTTCTAGTTTGAATTCACATTGGAAATATATTGTTTATTTTTATCGAACGTAAGTCTGGATTTATTAAATTATTAAAAATGAGTTTCCGGCGCGATCTCGTACCTTTAAATTTTTAAAAGCACCCCCACCATTGTTCATATTTACGTCGCGTTTTATTCGCGTAGTCTTGTAAAAAAAGAACGCCGATAAAAAATTGATATCTCGTCATCATCGCTCTCTCATCCTCCCTCGTTAAACGTATCGATTCGTTTCCGTTCACTTTCATCGCAATGAATATCGAAACGCGTCCCGTCTCGCCCTTACCCCGTCACAATGGCATATTTTTTTACGGCGGAATAAAGAGAGGCGAAGCCAGTCGTCCCGCGGGAGCGAGACGTGCGAGATTACATCTTGATTCTATGAATAGGTAAATTCGCGCAGTGCGAAGGTGGTACATAACCTGACGACCCTCGGGACCATGTCGCCGTATAAAAACCAAATAAACCAACCATATGGGACGACACATATCATACAGATAACACACATACGCACACATGTGGATGTATGTTTGCTCGTTCGGGGAGCATGCATGATATATGAGGGCAGGTTAAGGAAGATATCGATGAAGACCCAGGTGACCCCGAGATGGGGACGTCTCTCTTATTTCGAAGCTTCGACAGGCTCTCCGAGGGAATTTATCGGGGATTTACCGTATATACTGGGCGTTCTGTGGGCATGAAAGTTCACTAAAATGATGAGAAGGTACAAGGCTGGCTAGGTGCCGAAACAATAGGCAAAAGTCGTACACCGTAGCTCTAAGCTGGATTATTGGAAGTATAGCTTTCTTAGCGCTGGATCGCTGAGAGGTATGAACGCCGAAAAAACGAACGAACCAATTCCTCTTTTCGTGAGGTGAGCTAACTTAAACTTAAGTTAGCGGCCACCGCTATAACTCATACACAGAATGTAATTGGATGCTCTGGTTTGCGCAGGAATTTGTGTCTTTAGAAGTACCTACTTGGGGTCAAAAAATTTTTTGGACACATTTGGCCAATTTTGGCCTAAAATGACAAGATCATCACTCGAGGTTCAATTTCATGATATAGTAGCAATCTTGAGATCAATTTGGCATTGGAAAACCTTTTGTTAATTGGCCGAAACAGCGGGCAAAAATGTCCAGAAATGGCCAACAATTCTAAAATGACTTATTTCGGCCAAAACATGCTAAATCCTGTATATACTTCTACAGTTCGAAAATGTGGACCCCGGCATTGTGCGTTCCATTTCATCAATCTCGCGACAGTCTTTCTGAAATTCCCAGCTTTCACATTTTTGAAGTATCAAAATATATACAGGATTTAGCACCTTTTCGCCGAAATAAGTCATTTTAGAATTTGTAGCTCCACAGGTCCGCAGTCTCAGGGGAATTCCAGTGGTTAGAAGGATCCATTGGATTCTCCGACAGTGTGTCTGAAAATTCCGGGGGCCCACATTTTGCGAACTGTCGAAATATATACAGGATTTAGCACGTTTTGGCCGAAATAAGTCATTTTAGAATTTGTAGGTCCACAGGCCCGCAGTCTCAGGTGAATTCCAGTAGTTAGAAGGATCCATTGGATCCTCCGACAATGTGTCTGAAAATTCCGGGACCCACATTTTAGAACTGTCGAAGTATATACAGGATTTATCACGTTTTGGCCAAAATAAGTCATTTTAGAATTTGTAGCTCCACAGGCCCGCAGTCTCAGGTAAATTCCAGTGATTAGAAGGATCCATTGGATCCTCCGACAGTGTGTCTGAAAATTCCGGGGCCCACATTTTCGAACTGTAGAAATATATACAGGGTTTAGCACGTTTTGGCCGAAATAAGATATTTTTGGCCATTTCTGGATATTTTTGATTGACCCCCTGCTAGCGTTTCTGAACTCTCTATGTACCACGTGTTCGACCTGTCGACATATATACAGGATTTCCCATGTTTTGGCTGAAATAAGTCATTTCCGAATATTTGGCCATTTCTGGCCATTTTTGCCCGATTTTTCGACCAATTAGCAGAAGGTTTTCCAGTGCCAAATCATTCTCAAGATTGTTAATATATCATGAAATTGAACCGCCAGTGATGATTAAACATCTTGTCATTTTTGGCCACAATTGGCCAAATGTGTTCAAAAATGTTTTTGGCCCCGGGTCCTTCAAGTACTTCTAAAACCACAAATTCCTACGCAAAACAGAGCATCCTATTACATTCTGTGTATGAGTTATAGCGGTGGCCGCTAACTTAAGTTTAAGTTAGCCCAGCTTTTGTAGCTCCAGTTGGTCAAAAGCTACAAAATTCGTTTTCTCGCTACAAAAAATCTTAAAAAAAACACAAAATCTCCAGTATTTTGTTTTGTCTGCCTGAGGAGGGTTGTCCGCCAACTTTACATATGTAAGAGTGTCCCAACTACATCCTTAAATCTGTAAACTTTGGTAACGATACACATCAATAAAACCTCGATTTGGATACATTATTGTTTAATCAGTGCCACGTATCACATAGATATCGGTCGGCCTTGTCCGAGGGCCACCATAAACAAACCTCTAATTTCGTCGGAGCAGCGTGACCGCCCGCCCCGTACGACCGTTACGTATGGATTTCTGGCTCGGGAACACATGTAACGTTACACCAGTCCTGGATGCCGGGGAGCGGGGCGATGTCGTGCCTCCGGAACACGGGTCCTGACATTAATTACCTATATCCCGTGTAAAGGACCGATCGAACACAACCTGTCAATTAGACAGTATTAGTTCGGATCGTTTCGCCGGAGCGAGATCATCCCGGAGCGGGTCGAGGGGCGCCGGGACGGGAAAGTATCTCGTGATGTCTGCATCCAGGCGAGGAGGTATTATCCCTATAGGATTGGTAACTAATTGCGCCTAATTACGACTAGGTTACAAGGTAAGGCCATTAGGGGGCCGAGCCGGGAAGCTAATGGCGATGCACGGAGATTAAATCTGGAAAAGTCGCGGTTTACCCTCTTGCAAAACTAAATAAGTCTAAGTCTACACTTGCCAGAAACGAATCGTACAATTAAACGTTACGCACTTGATCAAGTTAATCATCCCTATGGTCAGAACTTCCTATACCAGAACTTGTAAGATTTTCGTTACAACACAATTTTTTGACGTGATAAACGTCTTATAAATCGATGTGCGGGCTACCTGCACTTTCCAGAAAACATTGTAACGTTACGCCAGACCCATGCGTGCGAACGAGAGCACTACAGCATCCGAGTGAAAGCTCGATTTGGCGATCGGCTTGGTTCGCGAGCGCGATGGAAGGGGTAGGCGACAGCACGTTAGATGAAGTTATGTGAATCTGAATATGTACTGTGCATACCATTGCTTATTACTATTACAATAACAATTTCGGCAATAAGGTAATTAATTCTTGCATTCTAAGAGTTTGATTAGTTATATAATCTCATATATTTGTTCTTAATATAATACTAAAAAATTGTGATGAATGATATAAGTATTTAATATTCAATGAAAACAATTATTATCCTGTGTAGCAATTCATGTAAGGTTCAAGATTAATGTTCAGCTTCACACATGTCATAACAATGTGTCTAAAATGACAAGTCGGACCGGACAACCGCAGTGCGAAAAAATCTTCTATAATATATAACACATCAATGCAATTCATAAACGTATGAAATTTTTCATCAATGTTTTCTTATGACGTTATGACGTAAAATTGTCGTCCGTAAACCGACTTTACAGACAACCAATTTTTTTTATTTTGTTCTAGAGGTAAATGAAAGAAGTATGTCCAAATTGATACAAGCTCAAGTTCTGAGTCGCTCTTCTAGTTTTAGTTCAGATTTTGATAGCAATTCAATATTACCACTATTAATTTAAGAATCCAGCTTTTGTGTTGTAATTTTTGTTTATTAATGTCTGTTCAATCAAAAAGCGTTAGTTTTGAAAGACTGTAAGATTTGTCACAATTTGTGGAATTCAGTTCAGTTTCACATTTCAGTGCCTGAATTTTGTTAGAAAACTTAAAAAGCATCTTGTAGAACCATCATATATCTGCGGTTGTCTAATACGTATTATTATTCAAACGATGTTGATGATGATAGCACATTTCAGTGTCGAAATTTGTGTAAAAGATCAGAAATCAACTTTAGAACCATCAGATATTGTCTACGGTTGGCTTTACGTATGATTGTTCAAACAGTGATAATAACAGTAAAGTTCAGTGTCCAAATTTATGTAGAATTTAAAATCCTGTTGCAGATCCATAAGATATTGTCTATGGTTGGCTTTTAGGTATGATTTTTTAAACTGTGATGATGACTTCACATTTCAGTGTCTAAATTTGGGTAGAAAACGTAAAAATCTTCTTGTACAACGATCATATATTGTCAGCTGATAATTCATCGCTTTGAAGTATTTATTAATATATTTTCTATACTTCTACTGTATGTACGGTATTTTGTTCTGTTATATATTTGGTCTCTACTGTTGACATATATTGGGCAGATGATTGGAAACTAATATATACCATTTCCCTCCACTTCACTCATTACCGAATTGTTACATCTCTTTGGTTGGCTTCTTGTTGCATTGGAGGTGCTTCAGGAACTAGTGGTGGATTGGGTATTGGATTAGGACGATTTTGTGCAGTTTTGTTTGCTTCTTCATGTCTTGCTTCTAATTTCTATAGAATGAACCACATGTAACGATACCAATTCTTTTCCTTAAACAGATATTGATCTAAGTTGATTTTGGTGCCTCTTGAGTTTTCTTCCAAAATCTAGAATACCGTATGCTATTTGGTTCCAAGGTTCTTGCCTTCGGTAAGTCTAGTTGTCGCTTGATGGTCTTGGGTTATACATTTTTCATAAATTCTACTTGCAGAACATGCCTGGTACGTGTTGCAGTCATTATTAACTATTTCTCCTACAGCTAAGACATTTTGTTTTGACTAGTCTAGTCTAGACTAGACAAACTAGACTAATAAGTAGTCTAGTTTGGTCTTAGCTTGTAGTCTCTGCAGGTCTCGGATACTCTGGTCGTGTAAAGATCGATTCACAGGTTGTAAATTCGGCTCGAAGGACCATGAACGAAGTGTAGTTGAACCTAGTCTTGTAGTACTTTACTGTAAAAATCCGATTCACATATTGTAAATTCGGCTCGAAGATCTATTAATGAAGTGTAGTTGAACCTTGGCTTGTAGTATTTTACTGTAAAAATTCGATTCACAGGTTGTAAATTCGGCTCGAAGGACCATTAATGAAGTGTAGTTGAACCTTGGCTTGTAGTATTTTACTGTAAAAATTCGATTCACAGGTTGTAAATTCGGCTCGAAGGACCATTAATGAAGTGTACCTTACTCGCGTGGTCAGATCTCACGTTACAAATCGCGAGCTTTTTTTACTTACACAATGCATATTGATATAGTTATAACCAAGAATAAACCTGTTACGTTCGTTCAAGAAGTTATTGTTACGTTTGTTAATGTAGTAGAGAAAATTATTAAATTAAGTAAATACATGTGAATAAACTAATTAAATGTGTAAATAGATTACAATAAATTAGGTTTCCTGATTTAGTTCCTTAACTAAAGGTGGTCCAAGTAACTTTTGGAATACATAAAGGTTCCTTAAATAATGTAGGCATTAGTGAAATAATGTAACCTCGACTTTTCTCCAGTAGTACATACGAATCACACCATTTCAGTTTCTATAATACTATATATATTTTTCCCACAATGTGAAACGATAACAATACACAGAGCGTCCCGTTGAATTTACCGTGCCATTTTCCGCGTTTCCATAACCGAACCTCCGCACAGAACTACTAGCCAACATTTTCTCTCCTCTTTCCCTCGCCGGGCGCGTAAACTTTAAAATCCGTCCCCGAGAAAGGAGAGCCTTAACCCCTTTTCTGCTGATTGTCGTTGATTAATGACACCGAATGGGGTGCCACCCACTATATACCTTTTGTATGGGGCACAATAAAAAAGAACGTGAACGACATTTCGACGGAAGGAGGGTGACTTAGTCGACGGAATAGTGTCTTCTTCTCCTTCTTCTTCTTGCTGCTTGAATGATGGAAGTCTACGGGGGATGACACGGTATGATTCATCGATGGAATGTCGAAAGGTCGGTTAAAAAATGGCGAGAGTGACGTCACCGATGGAGGAAATTGATTAGCAGTCAAACTCTGGTAATTAAGAGTAATAACGCGAGTTGCAGTTCGGTTTAATTCCGTGTAACGAATCCCTAAAGAAAATCCATCCGAGAGTTGAAATCTTACGCGAAAACAATTCCAAAGAATCATCCGAGATCCTAACGACGTTAGACGACGACTGGTTTCCTTCAGAATGGGTATATACTTTCACTGTGGAACAATCGAAATTTCGTAATTTTTGCCTCCCCCTCCCCCTCTACTCTTCCGTTGATTAAATAAGATGACTGCTTCCGTTGATTGTAAAATTTGATTTCTCATCCGTTTTAAATCCCACCTTCCCCGATACCAGCAGCAGTTTATGATTCAATTAAAACTTGGAGCTCGAATTCATACTCCTGATAAAATAAACTTTAAAAGTTGAAGAGATTCCTCCTCCTTCTCCTACTCCCGCTCTCTCTCCGGTATTTTTGTTGCCCGTAATGAAAATGCTCAACACGAACACTCGAAACGTTATGAAATTATGAGAGGCGAACTCTTTGACGGGGCGAGTCGCCGCCGAAGTCCGCCATTGGCGGCGGAGACGTGGAATATCGCGCCCACCCTGTACTACTCTAATAAAATTACCCAACGGTGCTTCGGTTACACATTCCACACATGTGATGTGCTCAACCTTTCCTTGATTGCCATCGGAAGGTTGTAAAACAGTGAAGAACGGTGTTTGCGGAGAGAGAAGTAAACATCTCCACAACAAAGAGGCCTAAGAAAGTGGAAAGCTGCGTACACGTGGACCACACCGTTACTTACGTCGTTATGTACACACCCAAAATGGATGGCTTTGATCTTCGCTGAAGTGTCACACAAACACTGATGCCTCGCGATGATGAGTGAGGAGAATAAAATCTCGGGAAGAGCGAGAGAAAAAAATAAAGGGGATTATTTCTGATACGGGCAGGATGTTCGGTTGATGGACGTGGAGACAGAGATCTCACTTGTTTCGATTTATCTCTTTTGAATCTTGCTGTCTGGTGTCACTATCGTTGACCGTTGAGATTACTTAGGTATTCTACAAGGTGATCAGGAAGTACTGTTTAAGTTGGCAATCCTAAATTTTATTTTAGAATGGCAGAACTGGAACCACTTCCAGTTGCTTGACAGCTACTTCGACGTGACAGCATTGACACTTGAGCGGCGATTCTAATTTTTATTATAAAAATGGTACTATTTACATTAGAACAGGATATTTTTATTGGCATGGCTTATTGTCGGAGTGCAGTTCATGACCCCATTTCTGGATGGCAATATGCCTTGGAATCCACTTTGCACCAATTTGAAGAAATGTTTCCTGAAGTTGTGTTCACTATCGACGTTTTTAAACAGCACTGCATACGCGTAGTTCAACGGTATTTGAATGCAGGCAATGTGAAGAAGGGAAAGCCACCTGCTAGACCCTCCGTACTTACTGAAAATGTGGTGTAAGACGTCAGGACTCGACTGCAACAAAGTCCTTTCAAATCGGTTAGGAAGCTTTGCCTCCAAACAGGTTTGATCCTTATCAAAAGTTCACCAATTTCCACTTATTCCTAATTTCCCGTATTCCGTTTCGTGAATATGAACAATGATGACATCCTGGATAAAACTTTTTTCCGATGAAGCCTGGTTTCATCTCAATGGCTATGTCAATTCTCAAAATTACAGAATTTGGTCTGGTGAAAATCCACATGCTGTTAGAAGAACAACTTTACATCCTACTAAATTTGGTGTTTGGCTGGCTGTATCGCGGCAGAGAGTAATTGGTCCTGTGTTTTTTAACTTCACAGTTAATTCTGAACGATACATTCAGCACATTCTCCAGCCATTCGTTGTCCAATTAACGGTAGAGGAGCGCAAAAATGGGCTACTTTCAACAAGATTCGTCTCGAGCATATACGGCTCGTGCCACGATGCAATATTTGCGGGAAGTTTTGGGCCATCGAGTCATAAGTACGGGAATCTGGCCAAGTAGGTCACACCACACCTGACACCTCTAGACTTTTGTTTCTTTGGGTACCTTAAAAACAAGGTGTTCAGTAATGTTCTACATACAGGTGAAGAACGGGAAGCTGCGATTATCGAGGAAGTTGCAAATAATGGTGCTCAATTCGAGCAGTACCTTTAATTATTAAAGTTTTTTCTGGTGTGGTCTATCAACCGTAAATAAATGCACCTAACCTAAAATATTTATGTTTATTTAGCTGTCGCTGGCATGCAGAGTGCAGAGATTTCCGGTGTAGCGTTGCTAACCCTTTGGCAAAAAAATCCTCCAGTTAGGATTGCCAACTTAAACAGTATTTCTTGATCACTCTGTATTTGTAACGGTCTATTTACGGTAACTTTTCCTACGACTTGAAACTAACTACATATCTTTAAAAAAAAGGGGTTAGTTTCTGCCGATTCATCTAGAGATTGTGTCCTATATCCTATCGATCCCAATTCCTCCCGGCGTCTTCCCGCATAAACCCGGTAATATGTTATTTCCCCTGGATCCTGTGCGTTGCAAACTCAGGAAAGTTTTTCCTTCCCGGTTATTTTATAAGCCCAAAGCGATAGTACGAAATTTGTTTATTTTTTGCGTGACGGCTTGATGGGTGCAGACATCAAGGGATGTGTATCGCAATTTCGGGCGCCTCCGCGAGCTCGGATCGGGATACTTTCCCCATGCGATAACATCAACAATCTCGGGGAGTTCGCCTGGCCCAGCGTTTATCATTTTCAGAACTTAAAGTGTCCTTTTCCCTTGGAGTGCACTTTTTCTCTCTCTTCCTACTTTCGGGGATGCGAGCCGAGGCGAGTTTGTGGCTTTGGAGGGAAGGGTTGCGGTGATGCAATCCGTTTGATTTAAATTTGAAACACAGTGTTCGCAAGCTAGAATTTTGAAAATTTCTTGTTACTCAAATTGTTGGATAATTTCAATCATCAAAATGTAGTTTTGTCGAAATGTAAAACCTCTAACGACAGCTAGGGTGGTAAATCGTATCGGATATATTCATTTAGTAATAAACAATCTCTCCGAGAACGTTTTTTTGGCTATCTTCACACCCGTACTATTTCGGGCATTTCGGTAGCAAAAGAATCGTATCGTTAAGGTACATTTGAATCATCTCCGCTCATCAGCACAATTACGTGTGCTGATTAAGAGATTTATTTCTCGTTTCGAACCTTAATCACCGTCAGTTTAACGTATCGGTCTCTCCGCTCATGCGAGTGTGAGAGTTTGTGAGTTTTGTGAGTTGTGGCGCCAGTTTTGTGAGTTAGCACAGTGACGTCGCGTTCCTGGGCTCCCGAGTGCTTTGAAATTATAATTCTGTCGAGTGAATTGCGCACTTGAACGTTTTCTAAGTGATATAACGTCTACCCTGAGGAATTCGGGGACGAATTCGAGTCGTTTGAGCCGTTCGTCACATTTTTCGGCCTTATGATTATACTACGGTAAAGTGTATCCGGAGGTGACTGCCGGTAGTCATCTTCATCCAACTTCAACTTCAACAGGCAAGGGAGAAAAGGGCGAACTAAGAGGAGAGAACACCCTGGAAAATCGCGAGTAGGTGGCAAGTACTACAGGATAAGCGTATTTTCAAGTTTTTTCACGTTTAATGGAAATTGACGTTGAATTTAAGTTTTTAATAATTTTTAAACGTTTAAATACCTAAAAATAAATAACCTAAATCTAAGCCTTAAAATCCAAAAAATCTAAAATATTTAAAATTAGTTCGTGAAGGGAAAGTTATGCACGTAACATATTTAAACAATAAAGGGACTCACTTATTAATTTTAACGAAAGGCATTGATACATTTAATAGAAATGGACATAACACACTTAAAAACTTTCAATAAGTCTGTTTTTAGATGTCAACATGCATAATTTTTCAGATTATTCTAAATTTTCGTTCTGTACAATTGTTCTGTCTAATCACAGCTTATTAATTATTATATCATATAAAAACGATTTCTTCCACTTGTTGGATAAAACATTGTATGCCACTCGCGTGTTATGTTTTCTAAGTCTACACTAGTACCATAAATAACTATTATTTAAAATACTGAATTTACAATTTTGAGGCAAAGTAGGCGCTAACTATATTGCAATAAGAACGTAGTAAGAAACGAACTACAGTGTGATCGAATAAAAAAATAGTCAAAGCAGGCCATGAAAAAAAAGCCGCATGTCTTTACTTAGTTCCTAAATTTAAAAATACAGACGACGGAAAATACTAATTGACACTGACAAAGTCAAACTTGAAGATAATTTTTGACATCGTCATACGAGTGATTGGCATCTTCGGCGGGAAAATGTTCCTGGAATTCTTCGTAACAGGCAACATACGAATATTGCCATTCACTGTTTTCCAGCTTCACTCCATTTCTAAAATAGGATTCTAAAAGAAAACTTTTGAATTGCTTCGACAACATCATCTCGTGTCAATGTACGTCAACTTGACATTTGTAATTAATAACCTGAAGAAGAAGAATTTTAGGAAAAGACATGCGTATTTTAGGTCATGGCCTGCTTTGACTATTTTTTTATTCGATCGCACTGTAGATGTATTAACAGTTAATGGAGAAAATGGGATATCCGAATAGTGTGCTCATTTGAGGAAAATGAAATAAATAAATAAATGAAATAGCGATAATTCTGCCATTGGTATTGTTTTGAAATGTGTTTTAAACTATCGTGACTAATAAGAAATAATTATTTATTTTCAGTAACATGACCTAACAAAAATTATAATAATCAATAAAAACGATAATAATAAACGTCTTAGTTACCATGAATTCTTACTGGATGACTAATCACATTGATACATTAAACGATAGACTAACAACCTAGGTTTATAGTTTGACTCGATTTTTAGTAATATGTTATTTACGAATATTTTGGCACTGGTGGTTCCTACCCTTATACATTGTGAGGATTACTTTTCAAATAAGTAATGTATATCTAGATATTTTAGCGAAATGTTGGGTTTAACGTTTAACATTATGACATAACATAGCCGGTTGAGTTGGAAGCTTAAAATAGCTTCGATTTTAAAGCACATTGTGAATGTGATGCTTTGATGACGTTTTTGACGTCCCAATTAAAGGTAACATTAATTCATGACATCAAGGTTTATAGAAATTGGTTACATCATAAGATTCGACCTGCTTGACTGTGAATGCGGTGATTTGATGATATGTTAAACGTCATAACCAAAGTTAAGTTTAAAATTAAAGCTACTGGAATTTTTTAAACGTCATAATTGATGTTAACTCTAATCGGGCGCGTGCAAGTTCCCTCACGAACTCTTTTTTAATACGCAAATTACGGAAATCCCATCTTTATCACGAAGATATTAAAGGGCAAGAGGGCAAGGAAAATCAATGAAGATACAAATATTATACCTAAAGAAAAATATTATGCCTAATGTAAGTAACAGAAGAATCCTGACGGTGGGGTGGTGAAGCAATTCGACACCTCCGCTTTAATCCATGAAATCGAGGTTTGTAGAAATTGGTTACATTAGTAGCTTAAAACAGCTTGGTTAGAATAGGATGCTTTGATAACATATTAAACGTCACAATTAAAGTTAAGTGTAAACTTAAAGCTACATATTTTTTAAACGTCATAATCGATGGTAACTTTAATCCATGACATCGAGGTTTGTAGAAATTGGTTACTACATTAGTAGCTTAAAGCAGCTTGGTTAGAATAGGATCTTTTAATGACATTTTAAACGTCACAACCATAGTTAAGTTTAAAATTAAAGCTACTTAAATTTTTTCGTGAAATAGACTCCAAGCGACTTAAGTAGGTACTCGCTTGCTTCGGTTATGAAAGTGTCACCGGTGACACTTTGCTACTCTGCTACTCCACTTTTGACAGGTTTACCCTGTACTCCAGAAACCCCGGATTTTCCGCCGGGAAGCCCGTTTTCCCGGATACGACGTTATTGGTCGCACGAAAGGTGTGCCGCCCACCTGAGGCAGGTGAAAGTGCAGGTGCTGCCACGTCGATTGGCGGCCGTCGCGACGTCCCTCGTGCGCTCTCTCTCTCACACCTGATTCGGCAGGTACGGGACGCGAACTCCTCCCTCTACGGCACGTTACGTATCGACCTGGCAGGTGAGAGCGACGCCGATTGGTCGACGCCGGGCGTCGAATTTTCCGTCGGGCGTCCCGCGCGATTTTCCTTGAAACGGGAGAGATGGCCAAAAAATTGAGGCAAAATTGGCGCAGTAGTCGAGCTAAGCTATCAGAGACTGGATTTTATACAAATTTCCATATCTTTATTTTTTGGTATATTGCTTCAATGCTTTGTACTTATCCTCTTCCCACCCCAAAAAATCGTTTTTATAGTTTTTTATTAGTGTATATAATGTATATTTGAGAATTTCCCGATAAGTGCATATGCACGTGCATATTTCTCGTTTTGCATGTTTAAGCACATTTTCACCATTTTCATGAGAACATCAGTGATATTTAAAAAAATTTAATTTCCGTCAATTTTAGCTACTTTTTCTCCAAACCCATAACAGGATAGGATTTACATTCCATTTTACACTCATTTTGATCCTGTCAATTTTGCCATTTTGTGGTAAAAATCACAGAAAATTGCCTCTCTGAAATAAAATGAAATGAAATGACCACGTGATGCTGCTATCGTTGTTCATATGTGGTCTGTCTCCAATATATTTTTGGCCATTGAAACGTCTCTTACTAGAGATCCAAAAATGCTGGTTTTTGAAGTTCCTAACCTTCTTTAAAATATTTGACAGAAAATTCTGAACAGATTAGGTATGACATCAGAAAAAACACACCCTTGCCAAGCTTGCTGTTTGTTGTATAGGTACACGTTTAAAACTCACTTTCTTACATTTTCTTCGGTGTTATCGCATCCCTGTTTTTTAAAGAGTTTCCGCCATGAATATTGTACAAAAAGAAAGCAATTCATTTAAGCTTTTACGCGTCCCCCGTCAGAAAATAAACAACGCTTGATAAAATATTCCTATGGCCCCACGAAATTTAATATATATACAAATTTCAGGTAGATTTGTAAAGATGTCAGCAAGGCGGGTCGTAAAATTTTTTATGCCCCGGCACTCAAAAGACTAAATACAATTTTACGAGTTTTAAATGTCGCTAGCTTCGAAATATCCCCAACAAAGAGGTTATTCATAAGGGTTCGGGAGGGGGGAGAAGGAAAGCGCTGCATCGGCTAAATTTGAAACATCAGCGGGGAAATATGAAAATACTTAAAAAAGATTTAAACCTCGTTAAATTTTAAGTCAATTACGGTCTCCGGTGAGGTTTTATCGCCTTAGTTTTATAACGGCGATTATCGGGGCTAAACACACTGGGACTTGTTTTCTTTTTATCGACTTAACTAATCTCACCGACGATAAACTCTCCGCTCTTTTGTATGAAAGATAACTCAGTTTATCCAATAGTCAAAATTCGGTTGTTCATGCTTCGAAAGTAGTTTTGAAAAATCTATTTTCTACTTCAGATGTTTGATTTTTAAAGATGTTTGAAAAATGGTGTTCAAGATTTTTGAGTTTAATTTAGCCAATAGTCAAAATTCAATTGTTCATGCTTCAAAAGTAGTTTTGAAATGTCAATTTTATGCTTAAGATGTTTGATTTTCAAAGTTGTTTGAAAAAAGGTGTTCAAGATGTTTGAGTTCAGTTTAGCCAATAGTCAAAATTCGATTGTTCATGCTTCAAAAGTAGTTTTGAAATGTCAATTTTATACTTCAAATGTTTGATTTTCAAAGTTGTTTGAAAAAAGTTGTTCAAGATTGAGTTTAATTTAGCCAATAGTAAAAATTCGATTGTTCATGCTTCAAAAGTAGTTTTGAAATGTCAATTTTATACTTCAAATGTTTGATTTTCAAAGTTGTTTGAAAAAAGTTGTTCAAGATTGAGTTTAATTTAGCCAATAGTAAAAATTCGATTGTTCATGCTTCAAAAGTAGTTTTGAAATCTCAATTTTATACTTCAGATGTTTGATTTTCAAAGTTGTTTGAAAAAAGTTGTTCAAGATTTTTGAGTTCAATTTAGCCAATAGTCAAAATTCAACTGTTCATGCTTCAAAAGTAGTTTTGAAATGTCAATTTTATACTTCAGATGTTTGATTTTCCAAGTTGTTTGAAAAAAGGTGTTCAAGATTTTTGAGTTTAATTTAGCCAATAGTCAAAATTCGATTGTTCATGCTTCAAAAGTAGTTTTGAAATGTCAATTTTGTACTTCAGATGTTTGATTTTCAAAGTTGTTTGAAAAAAGGTGTTCAAGATGTTTGAGTTCAATTTAGCCAATAGTCAAAATTCGAGTGTTCATGCTTCAAAATTAGTTTTGAAATGTCAGTTTTATACTTCGAATGTTTGATTTTCAAAGTTGTTTGAAAAAAGCTGTTCAAGATTTTTGAGTTTAATTTAGCCAATAGTCAAAATTCGATTGTTCATGGTTCAAAAGTAGTTTTGAAATGTCAGTTTTATAGTTCAGATGTTTGATTTTCAAAATTATTTGAAAACGGTTGTTCAAGATTTTTGAGTTTAATTTAGCCAATCATCAAAATTCGATTGTTCATGCTTCAAAAGTAGTTTTGAAATGTCAATTTTATACTTCAGATGTTTGATTTTCAAAGTTGTTTGACAAAAGTTGTTCAAGATTTTTGAGTTTAATTTAGCCAATAGTCAAAATTCGATTGTTCATGCTTCAAAAGTAGTTTTGAAATGTCAATTTTGTACTTCAGATGTTTGATTTTCAAAGTTGTTTGAAAAAAGGTGTTCAAGATGTTTGAGTTCAATTTAGCCAATAGTCAAAATTCGAGTGTTCCTGCTTCAAAAGTAGTTTTGAAATGTCAATTTTATACTTCAGATATTTGATTTTCAATGTTGTTTGAAAAAAGGTGTTCAAGATGTTTGAGTTCACTTTAGCCAATAGTCAAAATTAGTTTGTTCATGCTTCAAAAGTAGTTTTGAAATGTCAATTTTATACTTCAGATGTTTGATTTTCAGTTGTTTGAAAAAAGTTGTTCAAGATGTTTGAGTTCAATTTACCAATAGTCAAAATTCGATTGTTCATGCTTCAAAATTAGTTTTGAAATGTCAGTTTTATACTTCGAATGTTTGATTTTCAAAGTTGTTTGAAAAAAGTTGTTCAAGATGTTTGAGTTCAATTTAGCCAATAGTCAAAATTCGATTGTTCATGCTTCAAAAGTAGTTTTGAAAATCTATTTTATACTTCAGATGTTTGTTTTTCAAAGTTGTTTGAAAAAAGTTGTTCAAGATGTTTGAGTTCAATTTAGCCAATAGTCAAAATTCGATTGTCCATGCTTCAAAAGTAGTTTTGAAATGTCAATTTTATACTTACGATGTTTGATTGTCAACGTTGTTTGAAAAAAGTTGTTCAAGATGTTTGAGTTCAATTTAGCCAATAGTCAAAATTCGATTGTCCATGTTTCAAAAGTAGTTTTGAAATGTCAATTTTATACTTACGATGTTTGATTGTCAACGTTGTTTGAAAAAAGTTGTTCATGATTTTTGAGTTTAATGTAGCCAATAGTCAAAATTCGATTGTTCATGCTTCAAAAGTAGTTTTGAAATGTCAATTTTATACTTCAGATGTTTGATTTTCAAAGTTGTTTGAAAAAAGTTGTTCAAGATTTTTGAGTTCAATTTAGCCAATAGTCAAAATTCAACTGTTCATGCTTCAAAAGTAATTTTGAAATGTCAATTTTATACTTCAGATGTTTGATTTTCCAAGTTGTTTGAAAAAAGGTGTTCAAGATTTTTGAGTTTAATTTAGCCAATAGTCAAAATTCGATTGTCCATGCTTCAAAAGTAGTTTTGAAATGTCAATTTTATACTTAAGATGTTTGATTTTCAAAGTTGTTTGACAAAAGTTGTTCAAGATTTTTGAGTTTAATTTAGCCAATAGTCAAAATTCGATTGTTCATGCTTCAAAAGTAGTTTTGAAATGTCAATTTTATACTTCAGATGTTTGATTTTCAAAGTTGTTTGAAAAAAGTTGTTCAAGATTTTTGAGTTTAATTTAGCCAATAGTCAAAATTCGATTGTTAATGCTTCAAAAGTAATTTTGAAATGTCAATTTTATACTTCAGATGTTTGATTTTCAAAGTTGTTTGAAAAAAGTTGTTCAAGATTTTTAAGTTTAATTTAGCCAATAGTCAAAATTTAATTGTTCATGCTTCAAAAGTAGTTTTGAAATGTCAATTTTATACTTAAGATGTTTGATTTTCAACGTTGTTTGAAAAAAGGTGTTCAAGATGTTTGAGTTCAGTTTATTCATTAGTCAAAATTCGATTGTTCCTGCTTCAAAAGTAGTTTTGAAATGTCAATTTTGTACTTCAGATGTTTGATTTTCATTGTTCAAGATTTTTGAGTTTAATTTAGCCAATAGTCAAAATTCGATTGCTTATGCTTCAAAAGTAGTTTTGAAATGTCAATTTTATACTTCAGATGTTTGATTATCAAAGTTGTTTGTAAAAAGTTGTTAAAGATTTTTTAGTTTAATATAGCCAATAGTCAAAATTGGATTGTCCATGCTTCAAAAGTACTTTTTGAACAATCAGTTTTATACTTCAGATGTTTGAAATAATTTTCGCGGATATGTTTCCACCAAAAACGACTTAATTCCGCGAACGTGAATGAAAGGCCCGCTCTGTCGCAAAGCTCTCTCTATCTCCCTTCTCTTTTCCTTTTACACAGGAATTTTAAATTAAACAGGTTGTTAACATATACGTACTTTACACGTTACATTTGAAATATGGTCGGGCTTTTAAAAACGAAATAAAGCTCGCATTCATTCAATACCACTAATGAAGTTTGTATATTCAACTACACCTCCGAGTAAGCAACCACAAACGGACCCTCTGTACATGGTAAATGTGTATATACTTCGCCGTGGTAATTAATAATGCAGATGCTGCTCGCCGTAATTAGTTGTTGGATATGGGAGTTTATAAGTTTTCCAGGGATTTGATTACTGTCTCGTTCCGTCTGTTTCTCTATTCGTGACGCGTTTTTGAGTTTGAGCGACGGATAGTTATTAAAAGCGTTATTGATATAAAAGGTGACTAAATTTTAGTTACATCCAAAATAGTATCGTCGTGATTTTTTCGTAAACGATGAGTAACGCCATTACATTGAACAGATAAACCAACCGCATTCATTATTTCCTTTTGATAAGGTTATCTAAGTCAGTATTACTAATGAGCGCCTCCTTTATTACGTGACAGATTGTCTACGGTTTTGATAACGTGAATCATGTTAACCGTTAAATATCTATTAATTTGAGTACAAGCCGCGTAGATGTTTGGCGATGCGATTAATTAAGTATCGTGAATGATTCCACTTTGGGCTAATTCATCAAGTAATTATTATTTATGTAATTATGTTGCAGTTAGTTTGACTAGTAAGTAGATGTGTATTATCAAAATTGGGTGTTTATTTATTTATCATAATTAACAGCACCACACATTAAAACAAATTTTGTTATCGATGCATTCGACAAAATAGAGTATTTTCAGGGTGAATTCAAGAAGCAATAAATAAATGTTCTTGGCATTCAAGTCGCTTCTGAGCAATTGCTCATTCCAGTCGATCAACCACGTGACTCTCGTGTTGTAAGACTTATGTAAGACTATTAATATTAATTGATAGTTAATACAAAATTGATATAACTAGATCAGGCGTTCGTTCTTATAAGAAGGTAATTCATATTTGTTTACTTGCCAACATGACTGATAGGTGCGGTGCGAAGGTGGCAGCAAATATGGCCGCCGTTGACGAATTGTGACAGCCAACAAAATAGCTGTCCAACGGCGTATCAGTAATAAGGGTCAAAAGGTAGCAAAATTGGGAAACTAAGGAATTTACTATCTATTCATTACGAAATAAAATTAATTTTGTACAAATACATCTTTTACTATTTTGTTGCGACATATTCGACTGTTATATGTCGTTTCGTGGTAAATTTTCATTGTGAAATAATTTTTGTAAAATTAACTTTATTGGAAAATAAATTTAATGTGGCCGTCAACAGGACCGTCATCCGTAAAATGTTCAAAACTGTTGAATATGTCAGAAGTGAATACACTAATATGTACTTGAAATATTAAACCTTGAAAGTACTTAAAATCATTAGTGTTGTTAACATTGTGTAAGAAATTACTTGAAGCTTCATTAAAAAATTATAAAAAATATTAAACTTATTAAAAAATGTATTTCTCACCTATTTATTAGGTATAGACTATATTATATCTTAGTTGAAATATTGACGATCTCTTTAATAAAACAGTCATCAGCGACCTGAGCTCACAATCTTCTAGTCTTCTAGTCGGTTTTTGTTTTTTTAATTAAACATTATTACAACTTATTTTATGAATTTAATGTTTTATTGGAACATTGATTTAGAACGTACGTTTGCAAAATTTTCACAAATGACTTTCGTTAAAGGTACAATAACAAATTATGTATCTTCTAAATATCGAAAATATTTAGATACTCTCGTTTTTAATAAGTCGGCCAAAATCGAATTAAATTAAATTGATTCAATAATTCAATTTCAATATGTGTAAGACGTTCATTTTATTAGACGGTTTAGGTACTATCTACACTTGATTTAAATAAGGTAGGTTATGTCAATTTTGCGTTTCTTTCTAGAGTTGTTCAATTACTGTCCTGAAGATGATCCGATGATCGAAACTAGTCTCTGCTCTTTTGTGAAATAGAGAATGAAAGTCTGAACCCTCCGTTGCTAGTCTAGTAGAGTAATCAACACTATAAATTATAGCTATCGATTGGCCTTATCAAGAGCAACGTTAAGCTTATATCAATTTCGAGAGCAAAAGAACGTTTCGTTCCTAATTTTGTGGACAACTAAGCCGTGACTGGATCTCGTTGATAATTATACGCTTTAAATATCTTTCAATACGTACTTCCCGACGCCCCGTCAAATAAGATAGGCAAAAAACACCGATAACAGTACTTAATTAACGAACTTTCAAAAACCGGCGATAAACTCGAAACGTGGGCGGCTTTCGGCTCTCTTCTCTTTCTCTCTATCTCTCTCCCACTCTCTCGTTATGGGTCGGTAATCGACGTTTCGACGAAAACACCCTCATCATCGGTCACTTGTCACGTCCCACGAGATACCGCTTGACATGGAGATGCAAGTGCATCTACTTTCATTAGCAGGAAACAAGGCGGTCGTTGCTGCGATAAATCCGGCCAGGAAACGGCCAGGTTGTGGGACGGGACGGCCGGATTTTTTCCTTTGAAGGCTTTTGTCGGCTACGGAGGTTAGGCCGGGTCACTAACTGATAACTGATAACTCTCTTATCTCGCTTAACGTTGCTCGACGAAGAGGGAGACGAAGGTTCCGTGGATGCGGTTGTAGGAGGCTTTCATTGTCCAACGATTGAGGATAAACGAAATGAGGAACGCACGTTTAGATTCTTTAAATTAAGGTAACGTGTATACTTTGTCCAGTCAGAGTTGGAATGGCAAAAAACGCTTAATCGCTTTTTAAGTAGTGAAGAGCGATGCTGCCTTGTCCTCCATGGGCGTATCATTACGGATAATAACTCTAACAATGAATTCACTTCCAAATCGCACAAACAAATGGCACACACATTCACACACCACTGCTTTCTCGAGTATGAGTGCCGAAGAAGAAATCACAAGGAAAGCACACGTGGCCGCTGTGTTATGGTCCAGTGGACCATCCAGTATCCGTAGAGTCTCGCGTACTTCCTCGTACACGATTTCACTGATCGACTGTACACCTGCACCTTAGAAGAAGAAGATGATACAAACGAAGTGCCGCCGTCGTAAAAAAAATTTTGTGGTCCAATGGACCCTTTAGTTCTTTATCTGTACATATCCATACATTCACATATATGATTTCACTTGAGCAACTTAACACCTGCATTTTTAAAATACCAAGGCGTTTCTGAATAAGCAAAAAGATAAGTCCCATGGTTTTGTATAGAGACAACGGGCTCTTTTCGAATGTCCTCGGAAAATTCAGATTTTATTGAGTGTTTCGATTGCTACTGGTTAGAGTATAACAGCCAACATTCATTAGACAGATGCATTAATCTTAGTTCTAGAAGAGCTCCACCGCATTTCATCAGTTCCCATCGTCATCAGGATGTTTCGTTTTCTATTCTTATTTCCGCGGGTTGTTGCCAATACAAATTTGCTATGATTCGTATGTCTCTGTCATCTATACCTGTTGATTCCATTATTTTAATCACTTTTTCGTGTTTGGCACAGTCTGATTCAGACTGTGCCAATCAGACCTGATTTTCTTCGGTAAGGTAGTGAATGTAGGTTTCAACCAGCTAATAGGAATCTTTCTTGTATTATATACAATGTTAAATGTTGATGTAAGAAGGCTTAGACCCGTTGCTTCCTTCTCTGCTGTGATTTTAATTACTTTTGCAGATATTTGCCGAGGGCTGGTTGGTTTCCCATTTTGTGTAATTTTGTGGCATGCACGACTTCGTCTTTAGTCATTTTAGCTCCTGAGTCTTTTATGTCTTCCAACGGTGGCGATGTCGGTCTGTCGTCATAAAATAGTGTCTCAACATGTTCTTTCCACCTTCTTAGCTTATCTTCTATCCCTGTTATTATGTCGTTATTGGCATCTTCTAGGACTCTGTTAATTTCTCTATATTTTGCTTTGCCTTACGTTTTATAATTCCTCCCTTCTTCCATTATTCCCAGTGCTTCCGATGTCATCAATTCCTCCATCATTATGGTTTTAAATCCGAAGTCTACCTTTTCTGTTTCTGGCCGCCGTTGATCCCTTTGATCTACACACTTTGGACGGTTCGGTTGTTTGCCGGCGTCGAAAATATAGAAAGACCTCTTTTTAATACGTCGACGGCGAAAAGAGAGAGCGCAGAGAGAGGGCAGGATATGAGCGCAGGTTATTGAAATGTTGACTCCCATGTTAATGAAAGAAGCAGGTTTAAGCCAGCGCCGCCCGCTCCCCCGGAAATCCCCTGTCAGTAAACAAAGCTGCTGGTCAAATGAGTTTTTGCAACGCAGAGGCGGCGGCGGAAGATTAACCATTATTAAGAGTGGACGTGGAGGGATATTATGTGCCTGGGATATTGTTCTAAGGATGTGACTGAAAATCCTTCTTCGGCCCACATATATATATATAACTTTAATAACACACACTGCCAATAATGTCTTTTATGGCGCTGCCTTTCGACGACGACGCCAGTTAGGTACCCAAAGTTTTAAAGCTCGGTTCGAAAGTCAATTCAAAAGACTGAAAGCAGCGTCATTTGCATACATTACTTAATGTACGTGTCTCGGTGTTTCGTCCAGTCTGACCATTTACAGCGTGGAGTGGACGAAGATGACTTCCAATCAAAACATTTTCAAAGTATATTTACTTAGTTTGTTACTAAATACAACTTAGTACCTTTCAATACTGTTGCATTGAGTTAGGTGCTGAATAATAGTACATCAGCCTCCTAAACACTTCATTTAGAATCTTCCTAGAATCCAGAATAAGCCTTTGGATGTTTTGGAATTAACTGGAACGTTAACTCATTAAAATTTTGCAAGGTGCTCCTTGTAACTTAAGAAACCAAATGAGACCTTCTGGATTTCCTTAAGGCATTTCTAATCCATTGGAGAGGTCTATCAATGTAGAGCAAACCTTCCAGTTTTTTTTTAAAATTGGCAAAGCCCTTAACAAGTTAATAATTTTTTGGGTACCAAGCATTAACAATTCTGTATTTTTTGAAAACTAGTTGGTCCTTTTGGATATCCTGGAAAATTGATTGAAGTAATAAGGGATTAAAAACTGTCAAGGAATTGTTCCAAACTTTCTATATTTATATTTACCTATCTTGGAAATCATGACGTTTTTAAAATTTCTGGGGATATCGTTTAGAATTTTCAAAAAATTTATATCGAACGTATCTAAGAATCTATATCGTATAACATATAACATATCTATCTTTTAGGAAACTAGATGAGACCTTCGGGATTGCCTTAAGAACACTTCTAATCCATTGGAGCGTTTTAACAATCTGGAAAAAACCTTCTCCTAGTTTTTCAAAAATTGTCAGAACCCTTAACAAGTTTAAAGTTTTTAGGGTATTAATCGTCAACAGTTCTATATTTTTTAAAACTAGATGGTTCTTCTGGATATCTTGGAAAATTAATGGAAATAATTTGGGATTAAGAACAGTCCAGAAATTGTTCCAAACTCGGTTAGAATATTCCAAAAATCTAGCTCTAACGTATTTAGATCTTTTTGGAAAATTTTGAGACTTCTTTGTAACTAACGAACGCCTTGTACCATATATTGAATCTTCTCGATTTTTTTACGAATACATCAAAAGAAACTTATTTTTAAACCCGTATGGTAAATTCTTTGAAGCCTGCTGACAATGTGTATTGAATCTTCTAGTGTTCTTTGATAAACAGGTTAGACAATTTTAAAGTGTCTATATTCCATATTTTCTAAAAAAAGTTGTTGGAAGTACCTACTCACTGATATTATTTAAAGGCTTCTATATCAGAAATTTTTAACTTTTTGGGATCCAGATTACACACCTAAAATGTCAATTGAAGCAATTTTTAGAATCATAATAACGTCTTCTGTGTGCTTTTAGGGATAACTACGCTCAAACAGCTGTTAACTATTTGAAATTCTATGGGAATTTATTTAATACTCTAAACTGAACGTCCTAGTTTTTTTTATAGTTCTTTTGTTTAAATTTTTTTTAATTCTAACTTAAGTTTGATTTCGTCAAATTACGCTTCTATTGATGATATTGTAACATTTATTTCTAATTTATTTACACTGTCCTAATTACTATACTACACACTACTTAATTTATCTTAACTATCTCTTAACTAATTAATTTATATCACTCTTCACTGGTCCGTTTTTCACATTATTTATTCACTCGCGGCTTCACGTCTAATCTCCTCTCCGGCCGCAAGCCCGCTTATATACATCTCAATTGTGTTCGCGATAGTTCCTGAAATAACTCGAACCTTCTTTTTTTATGTAGAAAGGTCCAGAAGGTCAAATCACTTTTCCTTAATAAGACGTTGCCGGGGCTCAATTAAGAGTAGCGGCGATTCTTTGAGCTAAGCCGCCGAGGTCCGATAAGGGTAAACACATTTCGCGCTGCTGTTTACTTTTCGCGTTACAATACGTAATTGCCTTGTTTATAACATTACTATATATAATTTATGTGGATGATGGATAAGGTGTAAGTAAGGTCTATGACAACACACATCTGTTTTAAAATGTCATCAAAAGAAGACGAAATCCAAGAAAAGTTCAGACAACAACATGATCTAATATATGGGGTGAGGTAATGTCAAACACTCTTTGTCTGGTTATAGGATGACAGCTCACACTATAAGATGATTCCGGTAATACTCAAACGGATGTTAAGTTTGTTCCACCAAAACAGAAAATCGTATTATCGACATGTTATTTCTCGTCAATACACGTTAGTCCTCTCCACATTTGTCATTGATATAAAAGGATAACATTTTTGCTATAATGGGAGAATGTTCTCGGGGAGCTGAGATGAAAGTCAGGAACCTTCTTGATAATCCCAAAATATAAAATAATTCTTGATATTCAAACTGCCGACGTTACGTTCATTATTGTGAACATAATCATGGCTCTAAAACAATACATATGTTAAGTATCTCTTATACAGGGTGGTGGTGATATAACCTTACAAAAAAAAAACGGTAATAGGTGACGATGAGTAGAACTCATATACAAAAAAAAGATCTAGTAAAAGTCTTTTCGTTTTCGAGATAAAAATAATTGAAAATTTTTACAAAATTTGCTGTACGCCAATGAGTTAATCAGGATAAAAACTGTGATTTTGGTTGTCTAGTAACGATAACCGGTACCTGTACCAACTAGTAAACTGAATGACATTTGTCAAATTCAATAATTTTGAATTTGCGGTAGAATGAAATTTACAAATCAAGAATATGCGAAAAAAAACACTGGTTTTCTTTTGTTATTTATTAAAGTCGATTTATAAACTTGATGTTGCCATTGCAGTTTAAAGTTGAGATCGTTGTTCTTTGTTGAATATTGTGTTTATCGGCAGATTCTAACCTAAAACCACAATCATGATTATCCGTTAGTGTCTTGACCCATGAAATTTGCTATTTACTTACAAACTGCAAACATAAACGCAAGTGAAATCTTGAAAAAGACTGGTTTTATATACTTCTTGTACAAAAATGATTATAAGAGAAAAAACACATTGAAAACAAGAAAGGCGACGACATATAAATGACAACTGACATATGCAAACTGAGAAGTAAATCACTGGCAAAAGAAAACGTCTATCAAATTTGAAAGCAAATTGTCAATTTATTGTAACTAGGTAACTAACAATTAAATCTTGGTTAAATATGTATGTATTTATTTTTGTAGTCAGTGGCGTCAAATGAGTGTGGATAGGGGTTAATTTTTCTTCATCATTTTGGACCTACCAAATATGGGTTTTCTGAATTGTTGGATCCTCCTAATGACCAAGAATTTTTTTGTAAGGTTATATCACGACCACCCTGTATAGCTACAAAAAGTATCACTTGCATGTCATCAAGATAATTGACATTTTTTGACACTAGTTTAGCACTCACAATTTTGAAGGTTTCTATTATTTATAATGGTCTTCTAATAAGGTTTTTAAATAATTGATATACAGTTATCAAATATCAAACATGTCATATTTTTTATCTTGATGACATGTAAGTGATACTTTTTTTAGTTATACAGGGTGTTAGGGGTTTGACTGCCTTTTTTTTAATAGGTGATAGTATTCATCAAAACAAACAAAAAAACCTTATATAACAGGTGTCCTAAAACCAACCGTTTTCGAGAATAAAATTAGAATAGTAAGGTGTGAAAAGTCAGTTTTATTAAAGAATGTCACATAATTTTCTACATGAAATGACTATAAGGTGTATTCTTTTAATGTGTTTATGTTTAATTTGTAACAAAACAATCTTTTCTTTAAAGAATACATTTTTTTCCCAATCAGTAGATCTCGATAAAATGGCTACGATGTGGTGTGGCAACACCGCGAAGGTATCGTTCGCGTCGTGACATGAGAGCCAGACAGTGACACTAGTGACAGTGACAGTGTGCATTTTTGAATTCGAAAGATAAGTGTGATCGTTACGGTTTCTTTTCGGTGGGTGTAAATTTTTCGGTTGTTAAAATGTTCAGTATACGTGAATATCACGATATGCTATTAATTTACGGGGAGGCACGTTGTAGTTCTACAAATGCACGTCGTATCTATCACGAACGATTTCCTCAACGGCGATTGCCTAACCGTAGAACATTTGTTGAAGTGTCTCAACGTCTTCGTGAAACTGGAAGTGTTGTTCCTCGTCCGGAAAACCATGGTCCAGATCGGCAGATCGATGTGAATACGGAGGAACATATTTTGGATGCAGTTGAAAGGAATCCGAGACGTAGTACACGAGATCTTGCTCAAGAAATGGGAGTGTCGAACTGGACCATCCATAGAACTCTACGACAACAATTATTATACCATTACCACCTACAGCGGGTTCAGGCATTGTTACAACAAGATCTCGCCCCCCGATTAAATTTTTGTAGATGGTTTCTAACTAAATCCGACCTAAACCACCTGTTTATTTCAAGAATTTTGGCAACTGATGAGGCATGCTTTAGTAGAAATGGCATTTTAAATTTCCACAACATTCATAACTGGGCAGAGGAAAATCCACATGCCATACAAAGATCAAATTTCCAACATCGTTTTTCTATTAATGTTTGGTGTGGAATCCTAGGACACCACCTACTGGGTCCTTTTGTTTTGCCAGCCAGATTAACAGGAGAGGCATATTTAAATTTCTTAAAGAACATCCTCCCAGAACTGCTCGAAGATATACCTCTGGACGTAAGAAGAAATATGTGGTTTTTGCATGACGGAGCTCCTGCACACGCGAGTCGACGCGTACTGCAATATTTAAACGATAAGTTTGAGAATCGGTGGATAGGTAGAAACGGCCCACATCGCTTGCCAGCCCGGACACCAGAGTTAAATCCACTGAATTTTTATTTATGGGGGCACATAAAGACCTTAGTTTATGCTACGGAAGTGGAAAGTGAAGAAGACTTGCGAGAGAGGATTTTTGCCGCTGCCCGTGTCACATTAGAACGAATCCGGGAATATTTCAGCGAGTGCGCGAAAATTGGATCAAGAGGTGTCGAGCGTGCATCGAGAACAACGGTGGACATTTTGAACACATGCTGTAATAACCAGGTAAATATTGAAAATTACAACATATCAATAACAGCATGATCCTTTTCTAATGCTGGTAGTGGCCCTGAATTACTGATCGCTATTAATATACCATTTATACATGAAAGTGTAATAATTACATAATTGAATCAATTGGAATCACTTACAATTATTTCGTTTACTAATACGTACAGCGGAAAGACGGCATTTAGGACGAGTTCGCAAATACGCCTCGCACGATCAGCTGTGTACACGACATGTGTCATGTTTACCGAGAGCCAACACCAAAAACGTCAAGTTTACGTTTTCTTTCTTGTCGGTGTTGCCAAGTTGTGCTGAAATACCTTTACAAAATAACTCGACTTTTCTCGAAAACGGTTGGTGTTAGGACCCCCGTTATATAAGGTATTTTTGTTTGTTTTGATGAATACTATCACCTATTAAAAAAAAGGCAGTCAAACCCCTAACACTCTGTATAAGAGATACTTAACATACTTATTTATTGTTTTAGAGCCATGATTATGTTCACAATAATTAACGAAACGTCGGCAGTTTGAATATCAAGAATTATTTTATATTTGGGGATTATCAAGAACGTTCCTAGTTTTTGCTATAAATTAGTTCATTAAGATTGATTCTCTCGTGACCATGATATTGCAAATGGTCTGTTCAGGTGAAAGGTACTTGATATTGGATTTTAATCTGCGTTATTTGTTTAAAATGTATGGTTTAAAATTGTATGAGTGTCGCTCTTATGATAAAGTTACTGTAGTTGTTTTATTGTAGGATATCTACCGTGTCAGATTTGCAAAGATTTAAAAAGGTCCTCGTTTCCCAGTGAGCTCGTAGAAATCACCCTTCCTTTCCCTTATGGAATTAAAAGAAAATAAAAACCGCCACCCAATGTTTTTTTCGGGAGTTCTCTTCCCCTCTCTCGCCCCCACCCACCTCTCTTTTTCTCTCTCCAGAAATTGTGTTATGAGAGGGAAACTCAATTCTGGTAATTTCCTGGAGCAGAATCAAAACTTAAAGCGTTTTCCTTGGTCGATTAGAGGGCATATTTTAATCCGGCTCTTCATTTACACACCAATTTACCATGAAAACGGGTTGAGGGAAGACATCGCGGGACTGTTTAAATTAAAACTTCCTCCATTCTTTTCCTTGATTTATTCCGCACTCTTAATTATTATCGACTCTAATTACCCACCTAAGCTCGGAATTTTTCTAGACGTGAAAGACAGACAGATTGCGGGAAATGGAAGAGAAAATTGTTTTTGGTGGCGGGGAAAAAGTACCTCGACGGGAAGGGAGGAAGAGCGAGAGGAAGAGAGAGGAAAAAAGTGGAGTTTATGCATGTAATTTTGAAGTCGCGATGTCAGATCGAGTGGGCGATTTGTGGAACAGTGGCGGAGAGCAAAGCTTGTTTTTAAAAGAATTATTGAAGAAATGTAATTCCCACTACAAGTCGAACATTACAAATTCATGATATTTCTTTTTCGGTAATAATGATGTACGCTTCTATAAGTAATAAGTATGCATAAATATTAGAAAACTCTGAAGGAATGAGATACGGTGCAATAAACAGTGAGCAATATCGTTGTATGTGTACGTAGCAACTCTATACAAATGTAGAATGCAAACACACATACAGAGAGACAGAATTTAATATTAATAAAGAAGCAAAGTATTAGGCCGACATGAGGCCCGTACATGTTATAACATTTCTCGATATTTCCTCTTTATTAAAAAGATTACTCCTCTGCATGTGAACGAGCAGGACCGGCCCCGAACATTCATTTCGTCCGAAGCTGCTGAATAATCGAGCGAAATCCGTACTTGATGGATTAAAATTTCCTTCCGGATTAATTATTTATTTAAACTAATTAGAAGTGCCGTCAAATGAACCTGCTCCGAGTGCCGACGCCCCAATAATAATTTACTTTACGACTCGACTCGTTCTCCTCTTAATTAAAATATTTCCGAAGCCGATACCTTCTTTTCATAAAGTTCCTAATAAGAAATCGCCCGGGAATAATAAACTGTGACGATTTATTCTCCTTCTAATAGCCGAAAGGCGACTTTCCAGAGTAGAGTGTGCTATAGAAAATATTCCTACACAAACTCCGTGAAATCATTGTTAGGAGCCATTAGGAAACTTGAATCGTAATCTGTATAAGAAAAGTTTTCTGTTGCTTACACAAATAATCAAACTCTTATAATAGATGAAGAGCTTTCGGTTATGATGGGGAAATTGGTCAGGACGATGGGGGACGGGACGGGAGGGAAGGTCAAGGGACAGATATTTTGGCGATTAAGGTTCTTCGGGACCCTACACACACGCAGACATGGCGAACTTCTCTTAACGGTATTAGGGGATGAAATTATTAGATTGATCAGCTTTAGTAGCTGGAGATATATTAGCTTGTTTTTGCACCACAATATTGTTTACTACAAACGATACTAATTAAAAAAATAAGAATCAAAACTTCTAAGTAGGTAATCAGTTACAGCGAATATGAACGGTGGTCTTTCATTCTGTAAGGATTCTAATGAATGTAACGATTGACTTGAGATAAGGGTTGTTTTGATGTTTTCACATATGTCGCTTATTGTGGAAGGGAACGACGAGTTTAATGAAATTAAAGGTAATTTGAACAAATTTGATTGTACCTATTGCTTCAAGTGAAGTTGAATGTAAGTGGAGGTGGAGGTGATACATAGTATGTAGTTTGTATTTAAATCACAAAATGTGATCTTCTGAAAACTTGCAAAGAAATCTTATTTTTAGAGGTATAGGTAAATAATTTAATTATGATTTTGATATAAGTGATGATTCTTTGATGATCTCATGATGATTTCGCGATGACTCCTCCTTGATAATCCGTTGGTCATGATCGCTGTGTGATGCCTTGATGATCCCTTGTTGATAGTATTTATTGTATTTATTATTTATATATAAGATCACCCTGTGTAACCGTAACTAGTATCGATAATGGTGATAAAAGGTTCGTAGTCATGAAAGTTATTATGTTTTATCAATGACTTCACTATGATGCAGTTTATATTGGTTGTCTTATTATTTTCTCATATGTGACACTTCTCGTAGTATATGAGAATTACTGTAATCGGGTTGATTTTTTCGAATTTCAGTTATTCGCATTTCTGGAAGTTTTAAGGTACTCCGAGTCCAAAAAAGGTGTGTTTGAACTTGACTGTGGACAATTTTCTCCCTAATTAATAATCCTACACAGTTCACACTTTATATTTAGACTGTGTAGCTTACATGAGTCATCTTAATAATAATTTATAATAAAATTTGCCTACGTAAAGGATAGTTCACTCGTAATTTTTCGATTTCTTAAGATTTCCTCGAAATCCGCTCAAAGAATTGATATTTTTGTACTGCCGAATATTGAATTAGTCCGATGCTTACATCTCCAATTTTTTTTTGTTACAGGTAAGTCCACTTTAAGCAGCTCCAAAACGGCACAAAGAAGGTCGAGAGTGACATGTAAGTAAGCTTAAAAAATTGTCTAAATTCCGAATTTGAAACTAAAAAACCGACATGACTATACTAAGTTGGCTTTGAATTTGGATTAAGCAGTCTTTTCTAAAGGTTTTTTTTTAGTCGCCGAATAAGAATATGTTGGTCGATTTTTCGTAATTTGGTGGAAACAAAAGTTATTAACAATTTAGTTGTTTAAACAGCTATAACTCTGAGACTATCTAGTGAACCGAAAAAAGTTGTAGATAAAACTTGTGCAAAATGAAAATTCATTCCAAAAAGTCTTATAATATTTTTGTCTATCTCCACTGGTTATGGAAATAATTACCTCAAATTGGTAATTGTGGAGTAACATGATCCTAAAGTAATGTGTTGGTCTATCAGAACAAATTTCGGTTTACTATATTGGTATAGTAGCAATATAGTTTCCTCTGATTTTGATCTAAAACAGTGTAACGTTTTACGTCTTAACTAATTTATTTCATTAAAAAAATAACACTTAATGCCTAATTTATATCACATAGTTGTTTATTTATTTTCCGCGCACGGCCGCTCAGGTCAGGTAGTCGATACTTCGAACAATAAGCGTCTCGTAGAAAACGGACTCACTCGAGGTGTGTTCATTTTGTGGAGAGACTTTTTAATGAAAGTAAAGGACTTATTAAAATTTCGAGGTTTTTCAATTATCTTCGAGCCATTCGGAGGTAACTCGTTAAAGTTTGTGACGTTAGTTTATTTAACGCCCTGTGTAGGGTGCTATAGTATATCTTTGGGGTATAAAGAAATCACGAGTATTTTTTTAAAAGTTATGTTTGGTTTATTTTCGTTCAATATTTATGTTGGTCGGGAATGGCGCGTCGGTTGGAAAAGCGCGCCATCCCTCATCTCCCTGATTCGCCCTAGGTGAAAACTGTCTCCTCCAAAGCTAAAAAATATGTCTCTGTTTCCGCAGAAAATATTTCATTTGAGAGCACGGGATGAAAAACAGCCGGCACATACGTTATAAAACACGCACATCTCTTGTGTATAGATAAACCGGGTTGGAAGGTATATTTGTAGGGATCCCGTTCCGTAGGAGTATTCTTATCATGGCCGACTGCAAATAACTGCGATTTGTCCGTGTCCGGCCCTTCGAACAAATGCCCTTACCCGGAAGGCGACGGAATGCGCAAAAGATTGAGAATGCGCGGAAAGAAAAAATGCATACTATTCCTGAGAAAAGACAATTTTCCGCGCCATTTACCACGTCACTCAACGGCATGTTGACCACGTCTCGCCTCGGAAAATAACTTATCTAGGTGAACGTATAATTAGATTTTTTCCTCTCTCTCTCTCTCTCTCGCCCTCTCGCCCCTTCTGGGGAAATTAATTAATCAGGCTTTCGTCCATAATCCACCACATACTTCATAAATATTAATAAACAGTTACATATATAGAGTGTAGCAACAAATTGCAATTATTTCTACGTGTGCAAACACTTATTCTCCTGAATTTCCTATTTCATTTTCTGTTCAAAAATTGTTGATGTTACGAATAATAGAATGTGTTGTGAACAAGAAAAATATCCCATTCATCACTCCTTAATAACGGCACTTTTTCTCCTCGCCGAAATATGCGAAATATTCCTCCAATTTTTCGTCACCGATGGCGATTTCGATAGACTCAAAATCCTTGAACTACTATAAATAAGACGTGAACAAAACACGTGTGGTCAACATTACACTTAATTTATTTAGAAAGGTAGCAATAAATTCCGATATTTGGCCTCTGGCTCGAGAAACAGGATACAGGAAACTTCGTTGGCTATCTACTTAAACAGTTTATTCGAGAATCGCCGGTATGCGATAAACGCAGGAAATTTTGGTATGTCGCGGGAAAATAAATGGATAATTAAATAAAGAACGGTGAGATGGTGCCCAGTGAAATTCTTGTAAAAGTTGGAAAAACTTAGTTGTCATGGCTCACCATTGCAAAATGTTATAACCGTCGTTAGATGTGAACACAAAGCGACTCAGTTGTCTTAAAATTTTACTAAACAGCAAAATATTTGTTCCAAATGTCACTAAACAACGAGGAATTTACTTAAAATATCAATTGAAAGTTACGAATTTGCTCAAAATGCAGGTACAAAATGGAAAACTCAAAATATCTTTTAATAACCGAAAGATTGCTCAAAATGTCACAATTTCTTCACAAGGGCTAAAATATCCTGCATTCCAAATAACGTGTTAAACCACATTTTGCCTTTGATTGGATTTCACAGAAAAAAAATTCTTTCATTTCGACAATAGTATAATGTCTAGAATTGCATACACCTACCTCTACCTGTTGATTTTTTCATTTACTACTTTACTTATTTTGAATTCATGCAAATTTCAATTTTCTATTTAAATTCAATATTGCTAATGGGAATTCCTGAATGAATGAATGAAGATTCCTTCAGATTTGCCGTTAAAACGAACCTTAAACGTTAACCAAAACACTAGTGAAAAGTAAGATTTCTTTAAATTCTTGGTTAACTTAATTAATAATAATTTATGTCTTATTACCTTATTCTTACTAATATCTTCTTTCACTGTCTTTGTATTGTTTTCTGATCATGTGAATCACTTGATTACCGAACAAGTACCGTCATTATTATTGTCAACTCTCTTTATCCGTACGTTTTGTTTTCGAATAATTGAGGGCTCCAGAATAATTAAAGTGCCTATTTCATATACAGACCGTTTCTACAGAGTCGCAGTATGGTATAAACATAAGAGCGAAACAAAGGCCATATATTTCTCGTTGGCTAAACAGAGAAAGAACTTTTGCGACGTTGCTAGCTCGCGAAACATCACAGTCATCGTCACACTCTACCTTATCATTCGCTGTATAGCCTCCGACGTAGCCTCCTGTATTTGGAATGGGTTACGGACCGGCCGGCCGGCAACGTTGCAAAACTTCATTCTCTACCATACTAACGAACTACTATTGGTTTCTCTTTCGTTCTTGTTGATTTCGGACCCTGAATTTCAATAGAATAAGTCCGTATATACAAATGAAATTATGTATTTGTGAAAATAAATTAATTTC
Source organism: Cryptocephalus moraei (assembly GCA_946251905.1). Taxonomy (NCBI): domain Eukaryota; kingdom Metazoa; phylum Arthropoda; class Insecta; order Coleoptera; family Chrysomelidae; genus Cryptocephalus; species Cryptocephalus moraei. The sequence continues at coordinate 3,591,306 of OX276455.1, read as the reverse complement.
GGGTATGCAATCTGCAATCTTATTTCAAGAATATATGCATATGCATATTTAATAAAGTTATGCTTTGATAGTAACGCATTCAATTTCGGTAAAAATTTGCTGGCACCGTTTTCGTACATTATAAATGGACTTTGGATAGAGTACACCGATTTTCGATCAAGTACCTACATAGCAATTTGATTGTTGTAATGACTGTTTTTAACTACTTCCCTTTCGCACTTCGGGATGTTTTTGCGGTCCAAGTAGGAAGATAATGAAAATAAAGCCAGGAAATTTGACTGGAACCAGCGAGCGTATATAAAAATTTGTACGGGGTGTCCGTCGAGTGAGATTTTCAATAACCTTTTATCGAGCCCCCCCTTCGGGCGAATACACATATATATATACACATACACACACACGCACACATACACAATATTATACCTATAGCGGCCCTTTTCTCCGAAAACATCCGGCCTGGTAATTGCATATACATGAGCGAATTTCATATTAATTTCTGATTATGCCGAAATGAACGACCACAAAGCTTTTATATTACGGATGGCACGGAGCCTTAATAAGACCTGTAATCCGAACTCATATGGAAATAATCAGAGATATTACCAACGCCCTGTTGGCGGGCCTGTCCATTCGTGATATTTGTTCAGGATTTCGCAGATTTAACATGCAAATTTTTCTGGGCCGAGGTCGTGGGTCCCGCGGATGAAAAATTTTTTAATGAAAACGCCACGTGTTTTTGGCAATAACGGCTGCCCGGGACACACAAGAAAATGTTTATGAAAACAAATTACGACTTAGGAACTTATTCTTCAGTACTGAAAATTCGATGAAAGTGTCAGTAAAAGTAGGTAAAAAATGGTACGGGTTATAGAGGAACTATTATTGAAGTGACAACTTTTATACGCGCGCTTAAAAAAAATAAACGTTTTTACATGTGGTAAAATCTTCAACTCGACGTCAGCATGAAATCTGTTACGCTGTGAGTCTTCTTATATCCAAACGCGTGTTATAAGTATATACAATCAATTGATATATTATAGCTACAGTGATTGTTAAAGTAATGTTAAGAAAATTTCATTAGTGTTATATAAAACAGTTTGAACTAAAATACACTTACTACAAAAAAATGTGAAAATGTTGAGTAAGTGAGTTTTATAATTTTATTTTTCAATTGAATTAATAATTTATACATTTTCAAAATACGGATTCATACTAATAGTCCAGTCATCTTAGGCCAAATTAGGTGAATATCTCGGAAAATCGACATACCCAGTATATTAACACGTAGAAACTTCTATTTTGGCATCCTAAAACTTTCCTCAAAATTCAAAAATAATTGGATGGATGCAAGTTTTAAAGACAAAAAACGATTTTTTTCTACATATTTTGCAAATATCTCGTTTTCTATGGGTTTTACGCTATTTGTATATAATTTCGATATTGTAGAGAATCAAATTCTCTACAACTTTTCTATTTAACATTTCTTCATACCTCGAACTGTTTTCGAGGTAGACGGCGGAGAGCGCTGGTCAGAGATTCATGTAAGCTCAACTGGTAGTCCCGATCAAAAACTCGTAATATTAAGGTTATAAATTATTGCTATATATATAATTATCATTTATTATTAACGTTTACATTAAATTCAATCTTTCTTTCTAATAATTCTAAAATTTATCAATTCAATAACACTCATAATCTCTGTAATTGAAAAATTATTAAGGGACATATTTTAATTACATTTTAATTATATTCTCATTTACACTAATTGCATTTGAAGTAAAAAATAATTAAGTACGTCTTGTTTAAAATCCGTAAACTCTTAAATATTAAATCTATCAAATGACACTTTTAATAAAAACATTAATTAAAAATGTATTCCTTTTCTTCTTTATTTATTTAGAAAGTCATTACATTGGTATAAATTAGATTAGAATTAAAACATAATTTAAGTATTTCCTCAACAATTTTTTAATTGCATGGCCAGGTAAGTGTTATTAAATAAATTGACAATTCATTAAAAATAGATAAGTAACCAAAAAAAATAAATTTAATGTAAAAGTTATTATTAAATGCTAATTAAATATTTAGCAATGATTTATAACCTTAATATTACGTTAATGTTATAGTTCGAGGTATGAAGAAATGTTAAATACAAAAGTTGTAGAAAAATTGATTCTCTACAATATCGAAATTATATACAAATTGCGTAAAACCCATAGAAAACGAGATATTTGCAAAATATGTAGAAAAAATCGTTTTTTGTGACTTTTGACCCCTGACTTTAAAACTTGCATCCATCCAATTATATGTGAATTTTGAGGAAAGTTTTAGGATGCCAAAATAGAAGTTTTTACATGTTAATATACTGGGGATGTCGATTTTCCTAAGTGAACCCACTATAATGACTGGACTATAAATATTTATTTGTTTAAAAATATGATATATGGTGCTTTGAATTTCAATTCAAACTCTGTAATTTCTTGATATGTGATTGATGCAGTCGTCAAAAGATGGGGATGGATTTTAGATTTTGTTTCAATACATCATCAAATAAGATATCATTTTGATTAATAGATATTAATAAGATGTTATAAAATAGATCATAGAGGTGGAGATATAAAATTGCACCATTTAATATGTATTTTAGAAAAATATCTATCTGTAACGCGATCAAAGAGTAGGAAAGTTATCCAAATAGCTCATACCTACAGAAGACTAGAGAAAAGAGAGGAAGAAATGTAGGTACCTCTCTATTGAATAAGTCTCACGTGCAATTGGATGCGTTCAAAAATGTAGAAAAGACAAAGACAGAAATGTCTCCGACCCTCTCTTTTTGATCCATGAGTTGAGCAGAGAGAAAAGTGTCTCCGTCTTTCTCTTCAGAACATTTTTGAACTTACCCAATTACTTTTTATAACATATGACTTATTGTCTACTTCTGTAGCTTCCTGGAAGAAGGACTTTAGTCCACTTTTTGAAAATTTTAAGTTAATCCGATATATGTGTGGGAAAAGCTGCGACAAATCTAATGCTTTTTGTAGAATCCAAAAAGTTGAAAAATTGCTCATTTTATTCATTCATTCGTTCATTAATTTTATCATTTTATGATGGTATTATTTTATTTATTTTCGAATTTGATAGTGGTGGACACGGGACGAGACATATCTCGTTCTCGTCTCGTCTCGTCTCGAATTTCGAGACGAGACGAGACCAGCACTGGTTCGAGACGAGACGAGACGAGACATAATTTCGTCTCGTCTCGAAAAGTCTCGAAGTCTTGAATTTTCTTTTAAGAAATTGCAATTTAAGAATTTTCTCTTCGTTTGTAAAATGAAAGGTGGGTATACCATTACCAGCACATTTTTCTAAAATTATGGTAGCTAATTTTACTTTTAAAATTTGATAATTCTCTCAAATAATACCAATTTCACATATAATATATAGTATAGTACAGATGATATTAATTTCTTATTTGTCCTTATAAAAATATATAGTTAATTTTATAAGTTTATTTAATAACTTTGTTTTATAGTTCGTATCCTAACAAGTCTATTTATTAATGATATTTATTTTCGATTTTGTACCTGTTCTCTATAATCTAGTTTCTTTAATTCAATACTGTCTAAAAATTAAATATTCTTCATCAAAGCATAACATCAATAAAACACTACTGTACATTCAACTTTACCACACCTCTATAGGTACTTCAAGAAAATCAGTAAATGTTGTCAAAAAAGTATACATTTATATAAGTACCATCTGTATACGTCTATTTATTTCGAGACTTTTCGAGACACGAGACGAGACGAGACGAGACCTGTACCAGATCGAGACGAGACATAATTTTTGGGAATTTTTCGAGACGAGACGAGACCATGTCTCAAAACTTATAAAAGTTTTCACTTTATCCGAGTACAACATTTTCGTTTTTCTCTTATTATACCTCGTGAAAACTTGAATAATGTGTAGCTACGTTGCCATTTTCGATGAGTTCATTTCGAGGCCCCGCGAAAAACCTACAAATCACTAATTAGGTATTTGCCATATATTTTAAATTAAACGAAATATATCTAAATTCATAGGGACGAACCCTCAGACAAATTTTATGATCATAAAAAATCGTGTAATAGGCCCAGCACCAAGTATTTCAGGTATAAAAATTAGTAAATGTTCTAGGACCAGCGAAACGATCGCTCATCGTGACGTCACTCCGCATATAAACACGAGTCCGGTCTGCAGTCCACAAATAGATTTTTCGAGTATTTCGGATTTATTGTTGTTTCCGCTGAAGTGTAGGAGTTAAATTGCGACCAAATCTAGTAATTTGTATTACTCGCGTCGTAAAATAGTGTTTTCACTACACTGTTTATATGCGGTGTGACGTCAGACGGCGTTTTGGCGCCAATTCCTAGCGTTTGAATCTCAAATGAGTTTTTTTGCTTGAATGTTTTTAATTATATTTTTTTTAATACTAACCTAAGATTTATATCTCTCATTTAGCCAGTTTTCAAAAAATGTGAAAATACCTAATTAAACCCTTTCCGCCTATTATCTATTACCCTACGTACGTCAGTAATCTCAGCCAAGAACTCCATACACGCCCCGCATAAGGACTCATGAATGTTTCATGCGCCGAAAACTTGAAGAAGAAGCGATCGCAAGGAGAAAAACCATCGAGTCGCATGCTTCGATGAGAAGGCAAAACTTTTCGTATAACAAAGCTCGATGTGCTTTTTTCGCGTTCTCTATTACATCCTCATTGGATCCGATAAAATATCTCCTCGGGATAAGCGTACTGGAAAATAATGAAAATATATTCTACTTATTTTCACGTTCCCATTGAGCTGCGGACCCCTGGAAACCGCGAACTTTTCCCGATAAGATGTAAATGACGTATTTGGTCAGATGGTGATTCGAATTATTCCAGTAGCGTCCGAGGGAAGTACGAAGAAGTTTCGAGAATATAAGGGAGATGTAAAAATTGTTGGGCTGAATGGTCTCGAGCGAAGGGTAGAATTAACGACTCGATGATTTTTTTTGGGGGATTTCTCTGGGTTTTCTTGTTCGGTGTGCCGACGCTGGCGGAACGTCACGTAACACAATGGCCGAGAGGCGCCACACAAGTGTGATTCAAAAGTTGCCCGAGTCACCTCGAGCGCTGGCCACAATGTACCTATTATATTAAATCAACGAGTAAGCCACGGACTGGACGTCCGATTCGCGCTGCGAGCGAGAAGAAGAGGGATAAACGTGAAAAGGGAGAGATGAAGGAGGAGAGCGAGCTCGGAAAACAGCAAAGTTGGCCGGAAACTCGATGCTCCTCTGTCATTATCACCTCTGGCGAACAAAAGAGATGAAGTATGGCTGCGGCTGCTGTAGCCAACCGAGAAAAGAACTGCATTAGGGAGTTATACTTGCAATGGTAAATAATGGGAAGGAACACGCGCCCGACGACGACGACGACGTCTACGACGCCGGACGTCGGAAGTGCGTCCGTCTGCACGCCGCTAGTGGAGCCACACGAGGAAATGCGGGGAAACTGTGCCTTATTTCGGAAAATTTGCATAATTTCGGGATCGCTCGGATGGGGAAATTGGAAAATTGGGAAAATTTTAGTTTGCCACGTGGCCAAATTGTTCCTTTCTCCCAAAATGGAAAGATTGTCCAGTGGTACATCAAATCATGAATGTCGACATTCATTCTGAGGCGATGACAAGTGTAGTTACTATAATGAATGTTACAGCAGTTTTGCTTCTTTTTACAGTGGTTGGACAGGATAATATCCGTGCACGTTCATATTCAAGAAGTTTAGATAACTTCTCTGGATATTTTCTAATATGTGACTAAATTGGAAACCATAGCAATGAGGTGTACTCCAGCCAGAGTTGCCCACGAGACGAGACGAGACTTTGAAAAATCTCGTCTTGTCTCGCAAAAAAATGGAAAGTCTCGTCTCCAGTCTCGTCTCGTCTCATGTCTCGCGTGAGAGTCTCGCAAAAATCTCGCAAATTTCTCGCAATATTTCGCAATTTCGTGCATATCTTGCATTTTGCCGTTTTATTACGTGCGGTTCCTCCTTGCTCCTCAATTAAGGAGCAAGAAAAATTTAAAGTATCGTCTCGAGACTCTTGCAAACGCGAATATCGTGGGCATCACTAACTCCAGCATAGATCCGACTAAAGAATAGTAAAGAGTCTTCATTCAGCGCGGTTTTGCTAGTGAATCTTACAATTTCTTATCAAGAATCCAAGTATTTTCCGGGCAGAACTTGTAATATTTCCAACATGCTCATTGAGCGCGCTTCAAAATTTATCTATACCTAGTCCCGAGCATTGTTAACATGAGAATTGGTAAAGTTATTAATGACGTTCATAATTAACTTAATATTTTTTACCGGATTTTTTTTTTGATATGGAGACACATATGATATTTACTGATCTGCAAAAAGCGTTTGATAGTAATTAGCAAACCTGTGCAACCATTCACGCCGTTAGAGAGTTATACGACGGTATGACGAGTTCTATAAAAATTGGACAAAAAGTAACGAAACGTATAAAGGTGACAAAAGGTCGTCGCCAAGGCTTCTGCATTGCACCTACACTTTTTAAGATATATTTGGAGGGATTGTTTGAAACCTGGAAAAAGAAGTGCAAACCCATGGATATCCCGATCATAAACTGTAGGTTGCATTTGACAGATAACCAAGTAATATTTGTAGAAGACGAAGATGATTTTCACTACATGTTCTGAAAATTAGGTAAGGAATATGCTAGATGAGATTTGAGAATTAATTCGTCGAAAACATGGTAGTATTTAGTGGTAGAAGGTGAAGGAAAACATTTAGAACTACGTGACGCAGAAATCAGAAGTACTGATATATAAGTACCTGGGTGTAACTATTACAAATAATGGTCGAAATCAAAGTGTCAGTTGACATCAAAAAATAGATGAGCAGCTAAGAATGAGTAGAATCTATTTCTTGAAATTGTAGCACCAGAATATCTCCTCCTTAGTTTCCGGAATGGTGCAAATCCAATTTAAGACCATTTTTTGAAAAATCACAATGGACCAACCTTCGTCTTTTTTGGAACTTGGAACTCATGTAATTTGAGCTGAACTCCCTTCACATTGTCATTCGGTACCTCTGTAAATTTAGCGATTACTTTTTTTAAAGAGAATCTAAATTTCATCAGTTCATATCTCTGAAAATAACCCTCTCTCCGTTCGGAAAGTGAAGCGATATCTGTGAATTATCTGATTAGTGATATCTCTCGACCGTGAACATCTGACTAACGATTGAACAGAACGTTTCATCCTTCTAATTTTTTTCTTCACGGTCCTGACGCTGACAGGGCGGCGTCCTTCTCCCCCCTCGGAGTCGCGACGCCGAGGGGAGAGCGGGAAATTCAAGATCATTTCTCCCCCGTCATCCCTTGCATACGATCTGTCCGCATGAGTGGTCGCTCACTCGTCCACGTGCGTCAGAATAGAACTTTAATTGTTCACCTATTCTCCTCCCGAAGTCGTGCTCGATAGACGGTTAACAATGAACGGGCCCCCCTCACGTTATTATACGTCACAGGAAAGAATAACAATTTACGGATTCGCACACGACGATGATTTACTTAACGATTTATGTGACGCGATGGAAAAAAAATATATATCTTTGTCATCAATAAAAGATGAGGCGGATCGTTGTTGGGAAAACATGGGGACGCGTTACGGAAGCGTCACGGTCTTAACGCTCTTCTGCGCCAACAAAAATTTTTCACGACACGAATCCGAATAATTAAAATGGCCGATGATGTGTACAAATGAGACGTCACCGGCGTTAGACGCCGTGCAGTCAAGGCCTGGATTCAAACTGATTAGTAGGGAAATGTGGCCGGGAAGTGTGTCGAAATATAAGCGGCGAAATGGGCACCTAAACATGAAACAGAATCTATCAAATCGCAATTGTCGTCAGGTGAGGCAAGTGGTGTTATAATCTGTCAATCTTTGCTTCTTGAAGCTTTTTCTTGTCTTCTTTGGTTGTTCTACGTATAGTTTTATTAATGTCAATAAATTCTATTGATGTTTTTCCCTCTTCATTCAGTTTCCTCCTTTTATCCATAAGCTCTTTTGTTATGTTTAGATGTCCTTTTCTTTTGTTTTCTTGGCAACTTCTCCTCCCACCCTTAACAGCCTATTTGTTAGTACATTATTTATAATATCCATATTTATGTTGTTTTGTTTTAAGTTCAACTTAAGATATGTCGATGACAATGACAACAATAAAATAATTGATTTTCGTATGATCTTAACTTCTTTGGAAAATTTTTGGGTTTTATAATTTTCAAGATTTTTTCAAAACGTGGTCCAAAATCTCCTTTTGCATTTTAACTGTCTGGTCCTTTGTGTTATTATTTTATGTTTTTGACCGAGGGGTAAGATCTAAGTTCTACCACCTTCTAGTCTAGACAACTCTAATTTTAGTTCATTTTCTTCGAGCAGGGTTCGACTGATGATGGGTCTAAGGGACCCGAAACATGTCTCTTGATAATAAAAAAAATCGACCTTTGACAACAGTGTTTCAATGCGATGGGGTGTTGACTTAGAGATACTCACTTGTGTGATTTGCTCCCCCGTCTTAGAGTCATGGACTACTTCATCTCGAAGACTCCTTTTGCTTATATTTACTGCATGATGTTACCAGCAACAAGAAGTTTAAAGTTCTGAAGAAATCCCAGTATTTTTCCATCTTCAACGTAAATTTGAACTTCTTAAGTAACAAACTTTCTCGCGTTCTGAATTACTGAATTTCTTTGGAGATATCCTCAATTTTCAGAGCTTGTTCAAAATTTATTAGAAACCTGGTCCAAAGACATGGAAAAATAAATGAATTTTGAGATACTATTTCAAAAAGTATTCGGAATTTCGATTAAAGGAGCTTCCATTCGTTATTTAGAAATAAGTTAGGAGTTCGTGGATACCTTAACGATTGTGTGATTAATGATTCTATGATTATAAAATAGTTGATTTTCTTATAATCTTAACTTCTTTGGTAAATTTTGGGGTTTTAAAATTTTCAAGATTTTTTCAAAACGTGGTCCAAACTCTCCTTTTGCTTATATTTACTATATGCTTTAACAAGAAGTTTAAATTTCGGAAGAAATCCCAGTATTTTTCCATCTTCAACGTAAATTTGAACTTCAAAAACTTCAGTAAGAAACTTTCTTGCATTCTGAATTACTGAATTTCTTTGGAAATATTTTCAGTTTTCAGAGTTTGTTGAAAATGCATTAGAAACTTGGTCCAAAAACATTAAAAAATAAATAAATTTTGAAATACTATTTCAAAAAGTAATAGGAATTTCCACTAAAGGAACGTCCATTTCTGACTTCGAAATAAGTTAGGAGTTCGTGGATACCTTAATGATTCTATGATTATAAAATAGATGATTTTCTTATAATCTTAACTTCTTTGGTAAATTTTTGGGTTTTTCAATTTTCAAGATTTTTTCAAAACGTGGTCCAAACTGTCCTTTTGCTTATATTTACTATATGCTTTAACAAGAAGTTGAAAGTTCTGAGGAAATCCCAGTATTTTTCCATCTTCAACGTAAATTTGAACTTCAAAAACTCCAGTAAGAAACTTTCTTGCATTCTGAATTACTGAATTTCTTTGGAAATATCTTCAGCTTTCAAAGTTTGTTGAAAATGCATTAGAAACTTGGTCCAAAAACATTAAAAATTAATTAATTTTGAAATAGTATCTCAAGAAGTATTCGGAATTTCGACTAAAGTAACTTCCATTCCTGAGTTCGAAATAAGTTAGAAGTTCGTGGATACCTTAATGATTGTGTGATTAATGATTCTATGATTATAAAATAGTTGATTTTCTTATAATCTTAACTTCTTTGGTAAATTTTTGGGTTTTACAATTTTCAAGATTTTTTTCAAAACGTTGTCCAAACTCTCCTATTGCTTATATTTACTCTATGCTTTAACAACAAGTTCCAAGTTCTGAAGAAATCCCAGTATTTTTCCATCTTCAACATAAATTTGAACGTCTTAACTCCAGTAACAAACTGTCTTGCATTCGACATTACTGAATTTCTTTGGAAATATCTTCAGTTTTCAGGGTTTGTTGAAAATGCATTAGAAACCTGGTCCAAAAATATTAAAAAATAACTGAATTTTGATATACTATTTCAAAAAGTATTCAAAAATTCGACTAAGGGAACTTCCACTCCTGACTTCGAAATAAGTTAGGAGTTTGTGGATACCTTAATGATTGTGTGATTAATGATTACAAATTAGTTGATTTTCTTCTGATCTTAATTTCTTTGGAAAATTTTTGAGTCTTAAAATTTTCATTTTTTTTTCTTCAAAACGTGGTTCAAAAATCCCCTTTTGCTTATATTTACTTGGATGAACTGGCTTAATAGACATTTTTTGATGCGTCCTACACATCTTCGGAACGAAAGTGCCAAATTATCTTTACGATACTAACTATATGTTATTTATTACCTGCTACAACTTTCTCGATGTGAGTTTAGTGATGGTTCAGGTTGAGGGACCGAAGGAAACTATTTAGCTTTCGGTTTCTGTTCTGGTCGATCGTGGCGATCTAAAAAAAAAGAGAACGTCGAACAAAACCATCGATTTTTTCCCCGGGACGGAAAGCGGCCAAAAAAGTGGGCATCGGAAAATAGTCCTTCCACCTCATTGGCATTGTACGGGTGTCGATGACGTGTGACCGCCGATCATCGATCAGTTTACTTAAAAGATTCGAGCGGTGACCACACGGCCGGAAATGCCGTGTTCCGTCGTCCTCTCTTTTCTTTTAAATACGTAAAAAACCCGCCAAGAAAAGTGATTCATACGGTGGACCCGGGGGTAGAATTGAATTTGACGCATTAGCCGTTTTCGGATATGTATAAATCAAACGGGCGGTTTTTTCGTGTTTTCCTGGAGACGATACATTGGTCATTTTTCAAGTGCTCGTGTTCCTCTAAAATAAGTTTTTTCCGTCCGCTGTTGTTGCGGAATCGTTTAAGCCGTCGGAACGGGAGTTAGCATTTTTACTTCTCGGGACGTTTTTAGGTTATTTATCGGGAGAGAGATGCGTGTAAAAACTTTAAAACCTCGAACCGATAGATCAAGATCGCGACGGGTTGAAACTGTGAGAAGGATCTCATGGAAAACAATGTAGTACGTCTAACGGAAAGTCAGGAAAATTCCTCTTCTTATGTCCACGTGTCAAACAGAACTTATCTTCTTCTTCTCCGATTATTGCGATATGCCCAACGCTTCCGTGATCAACGTATACTACCGTGAGATCATTTAAATTTATAACTAGAGTAGGCTATGATTTTTAAAGTAGTTTGGCAACACCAACTCCCATAGCCTACTCGTTTCATTTGAATTCTCAAAGTGACTCGCTGTGTAAATTAGAGGTTATGTAAACATTTTGATAATTATTTTGACCTTTAAGGTTTTCCAGTTCAGTGGTTGAGATTGAAAGGAAATCAAGCACTAGAAAGTACTGCGGTTTTATTGAAAATTAAAGAAAATTCTCATAGTGTTCTCCTCCTGCTTGGATACAACTGTTGACTCGCCGTTTCATATTTTCAAAGGCATTTTCCAACATTTGAATAGTCACAGTGTTGCATGCGTTAACAATTGCCCCTTGCAGTTCTTCAAGATTCTGGGGATTATTCTTAAAACGGTATTTTTAAGGTATGGGAAAATGAAATAATCTAGGATAGACAAATCAAGACTTCGGGGGGGAAATTCCACGACTCGATTATCGTAAAACTCGTGAATTCTTTCCATGGTTTACCTTGTCTTGTGAGCTGTAGCATTATCCTGTTGAAAGTACCCATGCAAGAGTTCATCGTCGTAAAGATTTTGGAAAAACGGTTCAAGTACATTATGCTGATGTCTCTCAGCGTTGATAGTTGCTTAAAAAAAAACAAGGCCAAATATGCGTCTTCTGGAGACTGCAAGCCAAACACCAATTTTCTGCGGATGAAGGGGAGATTGAACAAACTCATGGGGATTCTCTAAGGACCAAATGAGCATGTTTTGTTTGTTTATATATCCAGAAAGATGGAACCATGCTTCGTTGGAAGAAACGTAAGGTCCAAAATGTTGTTATCATTCAAAAAAAAAAACCATTGACTATATTCCATTCGGACACCAAAACCTCTTGGGAGAAGCTCTTGAACAGCCATTATTTTATATGGATGAAGATCTAGATCTTTTGGCAAGTTCCATAAGAAAGTTCAGTCTCCTGTGCAAGCCTGCGGAGAGATTTTTTAGGAGATTGTTCCATTCCTGCTGCATCATCTGCCACAACCTCAGGTGTCCCTTTTTTGGGGGCTCCGCTACCAGCTTTTCGACCAACAGTCCCCACTTTACGAAACTTCTCCACACATTGATAGATTTGTTGAACCAATTTTGGGTATTCAAGGGGAAAATTAGGGAATGTATTTTGGAAATGATCTACGCACCGTAAAATTACTCTCCGTAAGAAAAATCTTATGCTCTAAATTAAACATTTTGGAGCGTCACTTTGACAATTCAAATGAAACTGTCAGCAGTTGGTGTTGCCAACCTAATTTAAAAATCATAGCCTACTCTAATTTTAAATTTAAATGATCTCATGGTACTTCTGCCTATACTTCTATAAGATTGTAAGGATGGCCGATTACTATTCATTCCTTCTACGTAGTTTATTAAAGATACAGCATTTTGGTTAATTTTTAAACATTGTTTATAACAATTTGGCAATTGAAGTTTTGTACGCATTTTATGCCATTTTGTGTATTGTTATGAAAACTAACTAAAACCGTTGAGAAAACCTGTAATACCACAAAGAACCACGAACTGCTGTGAATCTTTTCATTGATTTTTTAGAGAAAGTACAACCAATATGCTTGTCAAGTATCCATGGGTCATTTTTATGTATCTGAAGCTTGCGTCAAAACTAAACTGTCTTAAGTATTTTGAAATCTCTTCTACTGGTACAATGAGGTATTTTTAAATCGTAAAGTCGATAAATGCCCTTCTCTGCCGCCCCTATAAATCAGTATCAAATTTTTGAAAATTAAACAAAATCTGCAGGGTGCCGAAATGTATAGCGAAACAGTGGGGAAGTCTGGATAACGTGTTATTGATTTGTGAATAATTTATGAACGGCGTTAATAAAATTATAACGGACAAATTTTGTGCAGCTCCTCGCACGGTCACACGACCTCCCCGATCGCATTATCGTAGAATGCACTTTTAAAGTACCCAAAAAGGTAATAAATCCTGTTCGCACCCTTCCATCGTAGACAAAAGGATCAGCTATTCCTGCACCAACACGGAATCTAATTATAAAAAATCTATCTGCCTGCCGTTCAGTGTGCAAAGCTGCACGATCGCCCTACGCCCTTCTTTCTCTCATTCTCTCTCTGTATCTGTGGGAATCAGAACGCAAATATGAATGAATCATTGTGCAGGGATTTTAAGGTCGCGTGTCACCGGAATTAGGTCCTGCCAGCCACGTGCTCTTAGGTATGCGATTAGCGCTCGCACTGGTGACATCAATCAACGGTGAAGTGCAGATAACGAACCTAACGTCGCGATTTTCCACAGTCGGAGGAGATTGAATGCGTGTGCTCGCCCTCCCCGCCGTAATAACCGGACCTTTTGATGTCGGCCAGGAGAATCGGAATTAAATCGACGGTGTTACGGTTTTGATTGGGGCGACGCGACGGCGAAATGAGCAAAGATCACCGACGTGTGCTCTCGATGAAAAATCCATGGCGTATACGCTTTGCTTAATCGCATCGTTAAGGGAAAGTTGTTTAAGGGATTTTCCGGAAATCGTCTTGGAAATAATATTTTCCCGCTTATTTCCGACAAAGGCCACCGTCAAAATTTGAGTAAAAATTCCATAATCCAAATGGGCCACCAAAATAACATTTATTCTTAATTTTAAAACCTTGCTGTTACTAAGTTACTAATTCAGTCATTGTTACAATTTAAAAAAGAACATTGTATAAAAATCGTCACAAAACTTATTTCACAGAAAGAGCATACCTACTTTAAGAAAAAAATTAATTTCCACAAAAATTGCAAATAAAACTTATTTACAATTATTATTTTTTCGGAAATCGTCTTAGAAACAACATTTTCCTGCTTATTTACACGCAGGAAAATTGAATTTTCCGGACTAGTAGGTATTTTAAAGACTTTACAAGACGCAAAATACACTGTTTTCACAGCACACGCACAAAATTGATGATTTTTTTATCGATGTTGTTTACTGTGTAACTATAGTTGCCAACGAAATTGCAAAACTTGATGTTTGTGGAATTTGTTAAAAAAATTTCTAAAATTTGTAAATTTCGTCTTTTTTACGATTTCTGGAAAAATTTAATATAAAACACGTCAGTAAAATCTCGGAGTTTTAAAATACCTACTAAAGTTCTCGTATCTCAATTTAGCTCCTCTTCAGTATGTGAGATTTTCCTTACTTTTGTGGAAATAATTATTAAAGCATTTTCCGCCCATATGAGTTATGTTTTCCACCATCGAATTTGACTTTTTAAAAAGATTTTATTTGTTTTATAAAAGATTTGGAACTTTTAGCCTTAGATAACTTGGAAATGGTAAAATCTTTTGGCAAAACCCAAGAGACTTTTTTTAAAGAACTAAAAAAACCTTTCAAATGAGCACCGATAAAAGTCTTTTGCATAAAAATTATCTGAGTGACAACAAAAATAAAGTCACTTTTTTTAAAAAAAAAAATAACCCACTAATTAAGTAACCCACTTGCAATTTACTTTTATTTGGGTATTATTGATATGATTTAAGTGATTTGACCGGTTCAGAAGGCTTATTTATTTAGAAAAAATAATTGATCAAAGTAAAAATTGGATTTTTGAAATTTTGAAAAAACAGCACTTTTTTAAAAGGAACCAAAAACTATTCATGATCCGTAAAAAGTTTTTCAATGAAAATCATAGGTAGTTTTTCAAAAAGAGATCTACAAATAATTCATTTAAACATTATTTTAAGCAATTACATGCTAGAATCTACGAATTTTTAATTTTGTGCAATAAGGGTAGTTTTCACCCCTAAAAAATAGAAAGCCCGGTTCGCTGCAGAATAGATTTTGAAAGAGAGGGTAAGTAGAGCCTAAGCCCAAATTTGTATGAGAATCGGCGTTAATTCCCAAAATTGCACAGTAATATGGTATTTTACCGTTGATAGCTGGGCTACACGTGAAGAATACCATATTGACGAAGGTTACTTTTTTCTCGCTTTACATTTCAAAACTTATTCGTACTCATTACCTACCGCACAATGCGAACTCGATTTTACCTTAACTTCGGCAAGGGTAATTAATGAGTAGAGCCTAGAGCCCGGATTTATAGGCAGAAAAAATTGAAGAAAAAGGCGTCTATAAAGGCAGAAATTTTGTGTCAAAACGACAGTAAAAATCATAAAAAGGCAGTTTGATAGGCAAAAAAGGCAATGTGGAAATGTCGGGTAAATCAATAAAATCGATAAAATACTTTTTGTTACTGGAAATCTAAATAAATCATAAATAATTTATAATTATTATAAAGTTACCCTCAGTTAAATACATATTGTATAAAACCTAAAAAAAATACTTCCTGGTTTTCCACAAGGTTCACAGAAAACACCATCACCATCAAGGGAAAGCTCAGGGTAAGGACGTATCCATGAAGAAATTTTAGAAGACATTTCAATGTTGTTATAACACTTTTAAGTGACAACAGCGCGAAATGACCTGAATGCCAAAGACAAATAATGCATATTATATGAAATATTTTAAACCCTACCCCTTTCGCCGCCAAGGAAATGTAAAAATAGACCATAAAATCCTTAATATATCAACCTGCCACTAACCCCAGGATAACAATAACGAGGGTAGCTTTACCTAAATCTTCGAAGAAAAGCTTGTCTACTACATTTTGCCCAGACAATAAAATATAGGCAGTTTTAAACTTAAATATGCACAATAAGGCTTGAAATTTAACAAAAAGGCACATATAGGCAGTTCTTTTAGTAAAGGCAAAAAAGGGCCGAAAATTGATGAAAAAGGCAAAAAATAGCAATTTGCCTAAATTCCGGGCTCTATTAATGAGCTTAAGGATACATCATAAATCTTAACCATTGTGATTCATGCGATTTTCGGTTTCACCCTATTCAGGTATTCTCGCACTAACTAACCCTTTGGGAACGATCACCCGCCCAAAGAAAAAAGCGTTTCGCAGGACCATCATTATCGCTACGTACATTAGGCGCCGCCTGGCATCGCCGCCGGCTTCGGCGTCGCGATGGGATTTTCATCAAGTATGCAAATGAGGGGGAAAATTACTTTTCCCATATAATCGTCATCATTTCGACATCGGCATCGAACACATACACACACACACATATTGCACTTTTTCCCGTATGGAAACACCGCGTGCTACTGCCATCCTAATGACGGCGAACGTAATGGCGGTCATGGAGGAGGTACGCACTGATGGCACAAATATTGCCGTACGAGAT
Organism: Cryptocephalus moraei; assembly: GCA_946251905.1. Lineage (NCBI taxonomy): Eukaryota > Metazoa > Arthropoda > Insecta > Coleoptera > Chrysomelidae > Cryptocephalus > Cryptocephalus moraei. The sequence continues at coordinate 3,574,744 of OX276455.1, read as the reverse complement.
AAAACAACGCAGTGACGTGATATTAAATCGTACGAGCCCCATTTGTCAGGCACGTCAAAAGGGAGCGCCGGTTAAAGAATGCCCCGAGATCTCTCGTAAAAGTTACTCCTTCGACATTCGATCAATATCGCCTATGAAACTTTGAGTTTATATCGTTTGTACTTACGGAATCGCACCTTGTACAAATCAAACTAACAGACCAAAAATACATATAAGCTTGAATGAAAATCGACGTACAACTTATAATACGCTCATCCTCTTGGATTAATCACTAATATTAATCAAATCATTGTATAATCAATGATGTGTATGGTTTCTCGAGACCAAGACGATACCGATAGTGGTCCTAGTATCGGCTTCACTCTTACCGAGACTAAATTTTTTGGAAGTTCCAGTTTGAAAAAATTGGAATGCGTCGTTTGTTCTCGCCACTATCTACATTATCTGACACCAGACTCTCCAAACGGTTAAATTGCTGCAAAACACTCCTAAACAAAGTCATTTAATATTAGGTACCCCATTTCCAAAAATTAGTCCATATATCACCGCCAATAAAATTATGATTTTTATCAGGGACATCCTTCGTTATCTCGTCTCTCTCTCCGTCTCTCACTCTGTCTCTATCTTTTCCGTCATTAGGCCCTCCTCAGTCATCACGTATCAGCCCGATAGTTGCCGGCACTTGCCGTAGTTGTTCGGGGTCGTTAGAAGGAAGGGATGGATGGATATCTTTATTTATCTTAGCCGAACGTCTTGGTCGGCTATGACCGCAACTTAGCCCGTGATCTGTGTGGTCCTTCTGGGCCCCGGATGTCTCCTCCCTTCTTCCTTCTTACGACGATTCCGTGTGTATGTTTGTACTTCGACAAGTTCCGTATCTGATGGGGAAGCAGGGGAAGGGGTTGTTTTCGGGCCGACTTCTCGCCGTGCTTATCTCTATTGCATGGTGATTCTCCTCCTTTTGTTCCTTCGGGGTGGGACGGGACGCGAGCGACCGGCCCTTTCTTTCCAGACGTCCCACCGGTATTTACGAAAGAGGATGTTTCCTACCGAAAACAGGAGGTCGTATCCTTCGACATGTGCGGTTTGGGTGCCGTATCCCGTAAACATTTCTTAAATTTTAAACAACGCACTTTATGGCGATCGTTAAGGGCGAATCTCCAGGAAGGGCCGAATGAGGAGAGGAAGAGTCTCTGGTTCTCTTCCGGACCTCCGCCATCCGTCACACACACTCATATGCGATCTACAAAACGGTGACTCACACTCGTACCCCACTCACTAAGTACGTACATATTATACGAGGGTGGTTTGATAAGTTCTGAATTTCCCGGGTAGTAACTTTAATGGCAACACTGCTAAAGTCACTAGATACTGGGTGATCAAGAATGACTGCTTGAGTTGGCAATCCTCCCTGGAGGATTTTTTTGCCTAAGGGTTTGCAACGCTACAACCGGATATATTTATTTGACAAAAAATTGACATTACAATCAGCGATTGAAAATGAAAGTCGAAATACAGAACAATGATTGAATTAAACAGCTAAAGTTAATGCTCAAAATGCCCCCCAGACGTAAATTGACTCTTCTTTTTAGGCTCTCGAAGATTTTCACCAGCATATTGGGGGTAATGTTTGCCACTTCCTGAACTATTATTGCCTCTTGCAGCTCTTCTTCAGTATGCAATATGTTCCTAAAGACATTGTCCTTCAAGAGCCCAAATAACGAAAAATCTAATGGAGTGAGATCTGGTGATCTGCTTGCCCAAATGCCCTGACTAATTACTCTGTCGCCAAAATTCTCTCTTAAATATCCCATAGTAGCACGAGCCGTATGTGCCCTTGCAGAGTCTTGTTAGAAATATCCAATTTGACGCTCTTCGTCTGTTAATTGGTTTATAAAAGGCCTCAAAAGGTGTTGGATATATCTCTCCGAATTGACCGTAAAATTAAAAAATATCGGCCCATACAACCGCGTCCTTGAGACTGCCAACCAAACACCAACTTTAACCGGATGCAAATGTGTCTCTCTGATAGCATAAGGATTTTCACCTGACCAAATTCTGTAATTTTGTTTATTCACATAGCCTTTGAGATGAAACCAGGCTTCGTCGGAAAAGAAGGTATTGTCAAGGATATCATTATTTAATATATCATTGAACCAACTGCAAAATAAAACTCTCTGCGGGTGATCAGGAGGGGTACATGACTGGACGATGGAAATTTTGTAAGGGTGGTACCTTAATTTCTTTTTAAGCACAGTGGAGCAACTTCCATATGATAAACCTGTAAAACCGTGAATTAGAACAACATGGAAAAGTGGGAAAAGTCTTATGGGTAAGAATGAAAATTGGTTGAATCTGAGGCATAAGAACCAAACCTGTTTGAAGGGAGAGCTTTCTTAAGGATTTGGAAGGACTTCTTTGCGTTCGAGTTCTGATATCCTCGACAACTTCCTCGTTTAGAGTAGAAGGTCTACCAGTTGCTTTTTGTTTGCTTACGCTCCCTGTGTTTAAATAACGTTCAACTACTCGCATGCAATATTGCAGAAAGACAGCAAAAGTGACCAAAGTCTCCGGAAACAACTCCTGAAATTGCTGGTATGTCGCTTCGAGAGAGTACTGCCAACCAGTAATTGGGTTATAAATCCCGCTTCGAAAGTATGCCATTCCAATGAAAATTTCGTGTTGTAACGTGAAAACCATTTTAAATAAACAAATTTGAAAAGAATACCAGAAATTTGAATTTGAAATAGCAAATTCAAATTACCAGTTGTACCATTTAAAAATTAAATTCAGTATTGCCAACTCAAACAGTCATTCTTGATCACGTTGTATATAAAGTACAGCAATCTCCGCCATTTTTTGCAAAAATTTGGCGCCAAATTTCAATTGCTAACAATAAATAATGAAAACAATGCTTGCTTGTTTTCATTAATTGCCTTACTATCTGCATTTCAATTATTAACGCATGTTGCTGCAGTTGTGTTTTTTTTTAACGATACAGTACACAATTAATTTTTATTTAACGTTAGCAATTCAAATTTGGCGCCAAATTTTTGCCCAAAAATGGCGGAGTTTGCGGTACTTTATATATCTAGCGACTTTAAACACTGCTCACGTCGACTGCCATCTATCTGTACACTTCTGTAAAATGTTGAGCAAGCTGCGCAATTTAGATGTTTGACAGCCGTTGAAAGCAGCCAACCTCGTTAATTTTTTGACACAAAAAAATGTTTTCCTCCAATAATCACAAACTTATCAAACCACCCTCGTATATATACATTACTCGTACGTGCATTTCCTTCCCTGGCGTGTTGTTCCTGCGACATATATTCTGAGGGTATCCGTCTGGCGGAATCACAATCAGAATCGGGCTATGTAGATTAGACGGTGAGCGATGTTCCGCGCTCAGTTTCGATACAGCTCACTTATACAGCGATTAGTTCTGCAGGGGTGCGTAGCCCTTGCCTCCCCCCTTGCACACATTCACTTTGTATGCGATTATACCTACACGATCGACGCTCCGTATTGGGAAGTATTGTTGAGTCAAATTATGAATATTTCAGAGTGTGCAACGAGAAAGAGAGAGGCTGATTGAAGTTGAAGGAAATTATTTGTTGAATTGGGTTGCCTCGTTTAAAAAAGTACATTTTTTCAATAACTAATAATTCGAAAAAATTATGTATAATGCCGAAAAATTTAAAGATATTTTGGGAAATTAATCAAACTGCTATCTTATATATTTGGTGTGTCTAGTGCAAATGGTCATGATTTCAAAGTCAATGTCGTTCAAGGTAACCAAATAAGTGACGTAACAATTTGAGGAAAAATAACTAAATACTAAAATTACTTAATATCGGAATAATTATATTTTGTAAATTAAACAAATAATTGTTCTAAATTTTAACAAAACAAACACATTCTTGTTATAAAACAATTCATCGAGGTACTAACGTACTATGACTATACATTACATTTGGTAAAATATGTAAAATACTTATTTTAATAACAATTAATTTTGAGGCTCGTTACTATTTTTAAAGTTACAAGTATAAGGTTTGACAAGAGAATTTTTTGCTTTGATACGTCATCCAATAGGTCGTCGGTGACTTAATACCTTATGGTAGCTATTTCACAAATTTCCTGATCTATACGCAACTTTGACGAGAAAAATGACACCAATTTGGTCGAATGGTCGTTAAAGTGTAGTAATTTTCTACGAAATACAATTGGTGGAATAACCTGTGTGACATAGTTTTAGTAATATCTGACCTACATAATTAAAAACCTGTTTTTTTATTAAAAGACTGTAAATTTATAAAGTTTCCCAAAATATGGACGGTCTATGCATTTTTATTCTTGTAGGTATTACGAGCCCTATAATCTTTATAAATATTTAAAAGTTTATGACTATCAAACAGCATACATGTTTTGTATAAAATGTGTAACCGCGTTCAACCGAGATTTAAACATCTGATTCAAATATATTTGGGCGTAAAAACCCGTTTTAACAAATTGTAGCTCTAAAGTGGAAATCCAACATTACAGTTTGAATAGTGTAATTTGGAGTGTAAAAATGACTTCAAACTGAATAAAACAGCTTGATAATGTGCGTTTATGTGCTTATCTGTTACGTACGAGTATTGAAAAGGTAATTGGTTAAAAATGAAGTAGCGCAATATTTAAAAAAGCTCCCATTCGACGGATCCAAGTAAAGCCAGAATATATCATCCCCGTAATTTAACACGTTCTATTTAATTTCACTTTTGGTGGCCGCAATCTTTCACGTTCCCCTAATTTGCCCTAATTTCCAGCTTAATTGTAAAAGTTGAAGATCCAAGATAAAGGTATCATTCTCTCCTGTCCGATTCCGGTAATTACTATCCAGGGCGTCTCTGGAAGGAAAACTTCCAATTAGACGATATCGAATTTCCATTAGGTTTTGTTCCGCTCGCGATGTTGTTGCTCATCCATCCATCATAACAGAAGGTAAGTCAGCTATTAATAATTGTATTTACGATGAAATAGCGCATCATTGCCCCCATTTCTTCAGATGACGCTAATGCGGATGACTCACGGTATTATCGCACCCTTGGTCGTTGTGTAATTAATCCGCTTACGTTCGAAGTCGGGTCCTTTTTTCATCGGTGCAAACTGTAGGGGAGAATCGACCTACCGCCACCACCACCACCACCATCATCATCATCAACATCGTAACGATCGTCGTCTCTACCGCTTCTCTTGCTTTTCGACAATTGTCGCACGTCTGTTTTTAACAGCCGATTTTTCCAGCAGAGGAGGTTTGTAAGGGAGGACAAAATAATACGAGTTTGTAGGGAAAAAGCGGTACCGACATCGAGGATAGGTGAATCGTGAAATGTTTAGTTTAATACAAGGACTTCTGTATTGCGAAAGATTGATAAATATATTAAGTACACATATCCCTCTTATATTGATTTGAACTGAGTAGTAATTTCCTCTTAACTTCTGGAGCACCATAAACTTTGGAACTTCCTCTTTTCAGAATCATCTTTAAACCTTTTTGGAATATTAGTACACAAGTTGTAATAAATTGTTGGTAATCTTCAGATACTATTTATTATTTGCTCCGAACTCTTCTTTGAAATTATTTAAAAAATTTACAGTTCTAGTTTGACTTTTACACCATATCCTTAATAATTTGTAATAGCCTATGCAATGATTTAGTTCCAAATTTTAACTCTAAAATTTGTTTTTTAAACACATCGAGGAATGTAACTCCCAACTACGAATAATTTACTCCAAACTCGCCTTTGAAATTATTTAAAAAAATTCTAGTTCTAGTTGAATTTTTGCACCATACCAGCTTAATAACGAGTTATAACAGCATATGCAATGATTTAGTTCCAAATTTGTACTCTTAAATCTGTGTTTTAAACTCATCAAGGAGTGTAACTCCCAACTACTTTTATTATTTACTCCAAACTCTCCTTTAAAATGATTTAAAAAAAATCTAGTTCTAGTTCTAGTTCTAGTTGAATTTTTGCACCATACGAGCTTAATAACGAGTTATAATAGCATATCCAATGATTTAGTTCCAAATTTGTACTCTTAAATCTGTGTTTTAAATTTATCAAGGAGTGTAACTCCCAACTACTTATTATTTACTCCAAATTCTCCTTTGAAATTATTTAAAAAAAATTCTAGTTCTAGTTCTAGTTTAATTTTTGCATCATACCAGCTTAATAACAGGATATAATAGTGTCGCGACCCGCGTTAAGCGCAAGGTCGAACACTGAGGGGTAGCTAGAGGTAGAGTAGCATGAAAGAAATAAACCTAAGTAAAAAGGGTATATTGAACATAACTGAATACATTAGCGGCGCGACCAGCGGCCAACACGACACCAGTTGCAAACGACACACAAAACAACAAAAAAAAAGAAATAAAAAAAGTAAGTAAAAAAAAGTAAACATGGGGCAACGTAGCAAAGCTTAAAAAACACAAAAAAACTAATGTTAAAAAGGGACTAATAATAATAAAAAAAGGGGGACCTAAATAAAAACAGTATACAAACATAGCGACTTACCCTAAGATGTTCATCTTGGCCGTGGCTCGGGGGACGCGCCCCGGAGACCGAGCAAGGGCGCGATTTGCAAACTAATTAACTGCCTGAACTGAACCAAGTGAACCAACGAACCAAAGAAGCGAAATGAACGAAATGAACCCTGTTTTGTCGGTCTCCAGCCAATTTATATTTTTTTCCTGATGACCAATCAGCTTTTTGTCGTTATTGACCTAACGTGGAAAGTTCGTCGATTCCCGGACGCTTTGGCGGATGTTCGATATTGAATATGAGACGTTGCATCCGCGCGCGATAGCTCGCGGAAATCGCGGGTCGAATTAGTGAAGAGTATTATCCGGGAATCGCTGAATCTATAAGTTACTGCAAAGTAGGTAAATTAGTTGCTTTGCAGAATAAAGAAAGGAAAAAAAGAAAACCCGCGAGTTGACATGATGTAAGAATAAAAGTTGAATTATCAGCGAAATTTTGATTAATTGATTGATAGATAAGCTGATTGATCATTTCTTGACAATAGCATATCCAATGATTTAATTCCTAATTTGTACTCTTAAATCTGTGTTTTAAATTCATCAAGGAGTGTAACTCCCAACTACTTATTATTTACTCCAAATTCTCCTTTGAAATTATTTTAAAAAAATTCTAGTTCTAGTTCTAGTTTAATTTTTGCACTATACCAGCCTAATAACGAGTTATAACAGCATATCCAATGATTTAGTTCCAAATTTGTACTCTTAAATCTGTGTTTTAAACTCATCAAGGAGTGTAACTCCCAACTACTTATTACTTACTCGGAACTCGCCTTTGAAATTATATAAAAAAAATCCAGTTCTAGTTGTAGTTTAATTTTTGCACCATACCAGCTTAATAACAGGATATAATAACATATCCAATGATTTAGTTCCAAATTTGTACTCTTAAATTTGTGTTTTAAACTCATCACGGAGTGTAACTCCCAACTACTAATAATTTACTCCAAACTCTCTTTTGAAATTATTTAAAAAAAATCTAGTTCTAGTTCTAGTTTAATTTTTGCACCATACCAGCTTAATAACGAGTTATAATAGCATATCCAATGATTTAGTTTCAAATTTGTACTCTTAAATCTGTGTTTTAAACTCATCAAGGAGTGTAACTCCCAACTATTAATAATTTACTCCAAACTCTCTTTTGAAATTATTTAAAAAATATCTAGTTCTAGTTCTAGTTTAATTTTTGCACCATACCAGCTTAATAACAGGATATAATAGCATATCCAATGATTTAATTCCTAATTTGTACTCTTAAATCTGTGTTTTAAATTCATCAAGGAGTGTAACTCCCAACTACTTATTATTTACTCCAAATTCTCCTTTGAAATTATTTAAAAAAAAAATCTAGTTCTAGTTCTAGTTTAATTTTTGCACTATACCAGCCTAATAACGAGTTGTAACAGCATATCCAATGATTTAGTTCCAAATTTGTATTCTTAAATCTGTGTTTTAAACTCATCAAGGAGTGTAACTCCCAACTACTTATTACTTACTCGGAACTCTCCTTTGAAATTATATAAAAAAAATCCAGTTCTAGTTGTAGTTTAATTTTTGCACCATACCAGCTTAATAACAGGACATAATAACATATCCAATGATTTAGTTCCAAATTTGTACTCTTAAATTTGTGTTTTAAACTCATCACGGAGTGTAACTCCCAACTACTAATAATTTACTCCAAACTCTCTTTTGAAATTATTTAAAAAAAATCTAGTTCTAGTTCTAGTTTAATTTTTGCACCATACCAGCTTAATAACGAGTTATAATAGCATATCCAATGATTTAGTTTCAAATTTGTACTCTTAAATCTGTGTTTTAAACTCATCAAGGAGTGTAACTCCCAACTATTAATAATTTACTCCAAACTCTCTTTTGAAATTATTTAAAAAAAAATCTAGTTCTAGTTCTAGTTTAATTTTTGCACCTTACCAGCTTAATAATGAGTTATAATAGCATATCCAATGATTAAGTTCCAAATTTGAACCCTTAAATCTGTTTTAAACTCATCAAGGAGTGTAACTCCCAACTACTAATAATTTACTCCAAACTCTCTTTTTAAATTATTTAAAAAAATATCTAGTTCTAGTTCTAGTTTAATTTTTGTACCATACCAGCTTAATAACGAGTTATAATAGCATATCCAATGATTTAGTTCCAAATTTGAACTCTTAAATCTGTGTTTTAAACTTATCAAGGAGTGTAACTCCCAACTACTTATTATTTACTTCAAACTCTCCTTTGGAATTATTTAAAAACTTCCAGTTATAGTTTTGACTTTTGCCTCATACCAGCTTAATGATTTGTAATAGCATGTCCAATGATTTAGTTCCAAATTGTAACTCTAAAATATGTTTTTTAAATAGATCAAACTCCCAACTACTTTGTAAAATCCGTCACTCCCATCAACTTCCAGAAATACTTCCAGCAATTTTAGAACTAATTCATTTTTAAGACACTCACTCCCGAAACTTAAGTAGATAATCTCTGGTAATAGAAATTCGGACTGCGCCATATAAACTTAATAACGTTTTTGTATTAACGAATAAAACTGAATGAGCTACTACTGTTTTGAAATTTTGCGATTCTCATTATTTAAATAGGAAACTGTGTTAGAAAAATATTAAATTGTATAACTACCCCGTAATGGAACATGCAAAAACTGGAAAATTTGTGAAATTGTAATTTCTTTAGGAAATTGTGCTTCAAAACAAAGTTAAATAATTCAATCAGCCATAATGAGGAGACAGGCGAAAAAGTAGGAAAAAGACAGTTTTATTGAAAAGATTAAACTTTTCCTTAGCTTAAAAAGGGCGGAAAATCGTTATTTACATGAAGGTCAGGAAAATCCCACATTACTGAAGAGGAGATAAATTGAAATAAGAGGCACTTTATGCCAAGTATTTTAAAGCTCCGAGTCAAGTCAGAGATTTTACTGACGTGTTTTGGATAAAAATTTTCCGAAATCATAAAAAATACATTTTTGCAAATTCCACAAAAATCAAGTTTATCAATTTTGTTGGCAACACAGTGAACAACATTGAAAAAATTTAATTTTGTGTCTTGTAAAGTCTTTACAGTACTAGCCCGGAAAATTAAATTTTCCTACCTGTGAATAAACAGGAAAATATCGTTTCCAAGACGTTTTTTCGGAAATATCCCTCTAGGCATCTAAGATTTTTGAAATTGTGGGATATTCATTATCACTAATCTAAGCTGTGTTAAAACAATATTAACCAGTTTAGGCTTCACAGATAATTGGTGAAAATGACTTTTACAAAATTTCAATTGCTGTGTTTTATTGCAGGTTTCATAACTTGCGAAGGGTTGTTACAATTTACTTCTAAACCTAGTTACCTGCTATAAATAGCTTGGGTAACTATGGTTAGCTAAGGCAACTATGAGTAATCATAGTAGGTAACTATACTTCAACAGTTACTCTTTTAAAGTAACCAAACCTTCCTTTTGAAGGTAGGCCGCGTCCTAATTTGTAATTTTCTATAAGAACGAGCAGTAGAAGGAACTTAATGTAATGAAGTGTTTGTTTGAAAATTTTCCAACGGTCCTAATAAGAAAGAAAGTTAAAGGTTAAACCAGCAAATGGGCTACAGAAACTAAACAACGCTTATGATGGTAGCAGATGATTGGAAGTATGAGTGTAGGAAAACTCTTGAAAACGGAAACTTACATCTAAAATTTAATTTTTCTAAATTTCTGGAAACCAATTACAAATCTAATTTCGCCCTAACTTTTTAGAATGATGTAGCTCCCATTGAAGACATTTTTGGAAATGGTTTTAAGTTTTTCTTTTCGCGACATCCTGTTGTCTTCCAGAATTGCAGAATTGCAGATCGACGTTCCCGAGAATCCTCCCCATTTAACTCATCCCGTCCGAATCTCTAAAACTCGTCGGCGCGTTGTTTTAAAATTTATCTCGCATCATTAGGTCATAATTTATTTTCGTTTGCGTTGGTCAAAAAATATATAAACCAACCCGACCCAAAGTATCCGTCCAATAAATCCGCGGCTCCTTTCGCCCCCTGGAGCGAGGCTCGGAACTGGGCTAGAGTGAGCGAGAGAGAGAGAAAGGAGGAGGAGGAGGAAAAAACTTTAATTAAAAATTAATAGCCGGTTGTCCAGCCGGAGCGGGCGACTCGTATAATTGATGTGCAGAAAGGCGTAAATACATTTTTATGGAGAAGGTAAGGCCATTGTTCCGGTGTCCGTTGGCCAGGAACATAAGGATGAAATATATGGCGGAAGGGAGGAAGGCGGCGACGACGGGAGAGTGCGAGGGCGGCGGTAGCGGTGGGAGGGAGAGAGAGAGAGAGAGGCCAGGTAATTACTTTCCAGACAATACAATCAATTAATTACTGGTGACGCGCACCGCAGCAGGTCGTCGGGACGCGTGCTGAGGCCGCCGCGGACGGCGACGCCGGTAAACAGACGAAACGTCGGGAGGTGGACGCCGGCATTTTAACACATCCCCCAAGCTGTTCAGCTGAAAATGTCTGCACGTACCGAAAAGACGAATTAATCACTCACTCCGACGGAAAAATCCCTTACTAATACGCTATCAATTTTAAAAATTCGATCAAACTCAAAAGAAAACCTACTTACAAACAATTTCCACAAATGAACTAAATTTGAGGTCAAATGTATATACGGCCTGAATTGATGAAAATGTTTCAATCAACCTGTACTCTTTTTTTCCAACAAGCCAAAGAAGATAGACTCATATTAATGAGTCGACCGTCAAGGTCATACGCGTGCAGGCAACAATATCACTTAGGATAACGGAGTACCAATAATTACAGTACTTTTCGTTGAAATGAGATTATTTAGGAGTATAGGGTTATTAATTTGATAATAATATATTAATAATATATGCATTCTTCTTGTCTTTAATTTGCGAGACTCTCGCGCAAGACTTTCCACTTTTTTTGCGAGACAAGACGAGATTTTTCAAAGTCTGGTCTCGTCTCGTCTCGTCTCGTGGGCAACACTGGCTGCCTCGTAAATCAACACGTATTGTTTTAAATATAAGAGGAGTTTATTTCCGAGGTTCGCATGTAATGAATCTGCGTTCTTGGCAGGATATGATTAATTACGAAAGTTCCCTCAAAGTAATAAAAAATCTGCCGATCGCAAAATAAATGTAAAGGTAATCAGTCAATTATACCCGGGGTGCGCGCATCTACTCAAGAAGAATAAATCCAAGAAGTTCCCAAACAATGTATTCACCGAATAAGGGGATGATAAATCACCACCTCCCCGTCTTAATACGCGGGGTAATCAATTTCAGGCGAGCAATAAAAATAATATAAACCTGCAGACGTGGTGTCAATTGCATTTTTATGTTTTATTTCGAGTGAGGGAAAGGCAGAACAACACATAAATAAATTTCCCTTCGGCGGCGGCGGCGGCGGAGCGAAGGAAATGCCCCGGAGTTTGATTACAACACTTTAATTCAATATCGAAGTATGCATAGAATTTATGCTCTTAAATACACTGGAGCGTCTAAAAGTTTTAATCAATTTTCGAACATGAAAAAGAATCCGGGGATTCGTTTCGGGAAGAGCCGCGATTTATTCCGAATAATGCTTAAATATACAACAAACAGAGGAAAATTGAATGCAACTTATAATTCAATCGGGATTAAAATTGTTACTGGCCTGCATAGTAATAAGGTAGGAATTATTGGAAGTTGTAATTAGGTTAAGAACTGTGGGGTTCACTTATACAATGTTTGTTTGCGGATTCGTTCCCGAGATTGATATTCCCGACAAATGTCTTATTTCAAAAAATATCCCTTTTCGATATTGAAAGATATAATGGTCGTAATTTTTACCAAAACAATTTTTACTCCTCCGAGAACATAAACGCTTCGAGACGCTTTTATCCCTTCTCTCCTCGATTCGAAATAGGTAACGTTTTCCCCGTGATTCCTCAAAGAAAACACTCAATAAAAATTATGATATTCCGTGCAAGCAGGGCGGGTCATAAAGCGCGGTTTTTTCATCTCTGTGCCAATGACCATAACAATAAAACTTTTATTATTATCCATTAACGGAAAAAATCAATATTATTCGAACAATCCGACGTGTTTACTTTGGGAATCGGAATATAGAGGTAATATAATTTAATACGTTTCTCCATTTTACTACCTACGTATCCCGGGAAATTACCGGATAGATGAATAGATGGATGGCTGGATCGGACACTGAAACATGTTGAACCTCGATAGACCGGCGGAGCGGTGAAATTTGAACAGTCCGACGTCAATCTAGTGAGCTTTGAGGTAATTTTTAGGGAGAATTGCACTAGAAATACCAAAACAAATTGTATTAAATTTTGTGGAGAATGGCTTCTTTATACTCTCTTAGATTTTCTATTAATGTTTCCATTTGACACATGCAGAAAACGCAACTTCTTCCAATATTCTCTAAATTCGAATTTGATTTCAATCTTCACTAGAATCAAGGTTCATTTGAACCTTTTTCACAAAGCGAAACCTAATTCAAACTTTTAAGTTTTCTCCAGAAAAATATGTAGCTTCAGTCTTTTTCTAAAATGTTTCAACCTTTGCCAAAAATTGGATTCTTTCAATCTTCCCGAATTTTTTTATGATTCGAAACAAATTTCAATCGTTCTCCAGGTGACGAACCTGGTATCAATATTTTCCAGAAATTAAACGGATTTGAACGCTTTTCAGAAAGCACAGCCCATTTCAATTTTCTTTACTTTTCCAGAAAAAAGTTATCTTCAGTTTTGGACACTAGCCTTCTCCGATAAGCTCTGCTTTTTTAAATCTGTCCCAAATTTAACTGAACTCAAAACGAATTTCAATCTTTGCCATTTATTTACAGAATACGGACCTAGTTGTAATATTTTCGGGACAAATTAAGTTTTTGTAAAATTTTCCTCTGATATCACAATTATTTCATACTTCCCTTTCCAGAACACAACGTTCAATTGAGTGTTTTTAGAATTTTTCGAAAAGTAAAACCTATTTTGAGCCTTTTAAGAAAAACAAACCCAATATCAAACTTGCCAACTTTGTGAAGGAAGACAGTCATCTGTATCTTCTCGAGAAATAATGTTTCAAAAATTTGTGGAAAATTAGAGGTAAGTTTCGCTCTTTCCCGACTTTTCCAAAATACTAGGCAGCCCATTACCAATTTTCCCAGAGAGCAAGTATATAATCTCCATTTTTATCCAGAAGTTAAGGGCGTTTTCCATATTTTTCTGAATTGAAGAAAAGTTTTCTAAAAATGTGGAAAACTACTCTACGGTTTATGTTTACGTTTTTTTGGGGTTAAGCTTTAAAAATAAGCTCAGCTTCTTTAAATCTGTCCAAAATTGTAACAGAACTCAAAACGATTTCAGACTTTGCTATTTGTTGAATAAAACTGACCTAGTTGTAATATTTTGGGAAATCAATCTCCTCGAGAAATAATGTTTCAACCATTTGTGAAAAGTTAGAGTTAAGTTTCGCTCTTTTCCGACTTTTCCAAAATACTAGGCAGCTCATTCCCAATTTTCCCAGAAAGCAAATATAAAATCTCCATTTTTATCCAGGAGTTAAGGGTGTTTCCATATTTTTCTGATTTAAGGAAACTGTGTCTAAAAAGTGGAAAACTACTGTACGGTTTATGTTTACGTTTTTTGGGGGTTAAGCTTTAAAAATAAGCTCAGCTTCTTTAAATCTGTCCAAAATTGTAACAGAACTCAAACCGATTTTCAGACTATGCCATTTGTTTACATAGAACTGACCGAGTTGTAATATTTTGGAAAATCAATCTTCTCGAGAAATAATGTTTCAACCATTTGTGAAAAGTTAAGACTTAAGTTTCCCGACTTTTCCAAGATACTAGGCAGCTCATTACCAATTTTCCAGAAAGCAAATGTAAAATCTCGATTTTTATCCAGGAGTTAAGGGTGTTTTCCATACTTGTCTGAATTGAAGAAACTTATTCTAAAATAGTGGAAAACTACGGTACGGTTTATGTTTACGTTTTTTTGGGGTTGAGTTTTAAAAACAAGCTCAGCTTTTTCAAATCTGTCCAAAATTGTAACAGAACTCCAAACGATTTTCAGACTTTGCCATTTGTTAACATAAAACTGACCTGGTTGTTAATATCTTCGGGAAATCAAGGTTTTCTAAAATTCTCCTCTGATATCACAATTGTTCCATACTTCCCTTTTCAGAACACTACGTTCAATTCAAAGTTTTTCGAATTTTTTAAAAAGTAACTTCTTTTTAACCCTTTAAAAAAGTCAAAACCATTTTCAATTTTGGCCATTTTGTAGAGAGAGACAGAGAGAGGAAATTGAATCTTCTCGAGAAATAATGTTTCAAAAATTTGTGGAAAATTAGAGGTAAGTTTCGCTCTCTCCAAACTTTTCCAAAATACAAAGCAACTCATTACCAATTTTCCCAGAGTGCAAATGTAACATGTCCATTTTTATCCAGACGTTAAGGGTGTTTTCCATATTTTTCTGAATTGAAGAAAATTTTTCTAAAAATGTGGAAAACTATTATACGGTTTATGTTTACGTTTTTTTGGAGTTGAGTTTTAAAAATAAGCTCAGCTTCTTTAAATCGGTCCAAAATTGTAACAAAACTCAAAACGACTTCTAGACTTTGCCATTTATTTATATAAAACTGACCTAGTTGTAATATTTTTGGGAAATAATTTTTTTCTAATTTTCCTCTCATATCATGATAAATGTTCTACACTTCCCTTTCCAGAACACAAAATGTAATTTAATTTTCTTCGAATTTTTCGAAAAGTAGAGCCTATTTTGAGCTCCTTAAGAAAATCAGACCCAATATCAATCTTGCCAATTGTGAGAAGGAAGACAGTAATTTCTATCTTCTCGAAAAATAATGTTTCAACCATTTGTGGAAAGTTAGAGTTAAGTTTCGCTCTTTCCCAACTTTTCCAATATCCAAAGCAACTCATTACCAATTTTCTCAGAAAGTAAATTTAAAATCTTCATTTTTATCAAGAAATTAAGGGTGTTTCCCGTATTCTTATGAATTCAAAAAACATTTTTAGAAAAGTGGAAAACGACTGTACGTTTTATGTTTACGTTGTTTTGGGGTTAAGTTTTAAAAATAAGCTCAGCATTTTTAAATCTGTCCAAATTTTAACAGAGCTCAAAACGATTTTCAGACTTTGCCAATTGTAATATTTTTGGGAAATCGATTTTTTTTCAATTTTCCTATGATATCATAATTGTTCCACACTTCCCTGTCCAGAAAGAACACAAAATGTAATTTAATTTTCTTCGAATTTTTCGAAAAGTAACGCCTATTTTGAGCCCTTTAAAAAAATCAAACCTAATATCAATTTTACCAATTTTGTGAAGGAAGACAGTAATCTCGGTCTTCTCGAGAAATAATGTTTCAACCATTTGTGGAAAGTTAGACTTAAGATTCGCTATTTCCCGACTTTTCCAAAATACAAGGCAGCTCATAACCAATTTTTCCGGAAAGCAGTAATTGTAAAATCTCCATTTTTATCCATAAGTTAAGGGTGTTTTCCATATTTTCCTGAATTGAATAAACTTTTTCTAAAAAAGTCGAAAACTACTGTACGGTTTATGTTTACGTTTTTTTGGAGTTGAGTTTTAAAAATAAGCTCAGCTTCTTTAAATCTGTCCAAAATTGTAACAAAACTCAAAACGACTTTCAGACTTTTCCATATATTTATATAAAACTGACCTAGTTGTAATATTTTTGGGAAATCATTTTTTTTCAATTTTCCTATGATATCATAATTGTTCCACACTTCCCTGTCCAGAAAGAACACAAAATGTAATTTAATTTTCTTCGAATTTTTCGAAAAGTAACGCCTATTTTGAGCCCTTTAAAAAAATCAAACCTAATATCAATTTTACCAATTTTGTGAAGGAAGACAG
Source organism: Cryptocephalus moraei (assembly GCA_946251905.1). Taxonomy (NCBI): domain Eukaryota; kingdom Metazoa; phylum Arthropoda; class Insecta; order Coleoptera; family Chrysomelidae; genus Cryptocephalus; species Cryptocephalus moraei. Next base: position 3,558,228 of record OX276455.1, on the reverse strand, counting down.
TAATCTCGGTCTTCCCGAGAAATAATGTTTCAACCATTTGTGGAAAGTTAGACTTAAGATTCGCTATTTCCCGAATTTTCCAAAATACAAGTTAGCTCATTACCAATTTTCCCGGAAAGCAATAATTGTAAAATCTCCATTTTTATCCAGAAGTTAAGGGTGTGTCAATATCAATCTTGCCAATTTTGTGAAGGAAGGCAGTAATTTCTATTTTCCCGAAAAATACTGTTTCAACCATTTGTGGAAAGTTACATCAGTTAAGTTTCGCTCTTTCCCGACTTTTCCAAAAATACGAGGCAGCTCATTACCAATTTTTCCAGAAAGCAAATGGAAAATCTCCATTTTTATCCAGAAGTTAAGGGTGTTTTCCATATTTTCCTGAATTGAATAAACTTTTTCTAAAAAAGTCGAAAACTACTATACGGTTTATGTAATAGTAATATGTAATAGTAATAGTAAAGCCTATTTTGAGCCCTTTAAAAAAATCAAACCTAATATCAATCTTGCCCATTTTGTAAAGAAAGATAGTAATCTCTATCTTCCCGAGAAATAATGTTTCAACCATTTGTGGAAAAATAGAGCTAAGTTTTGCTCTTTTCACACTTTTTCAAAATACAAGGCAGCTTATTACCAATTTTCCCAGAAAACATATTTAAAATCTCCATTTTTATCCAGGAAATAAGGGTATTTTAGATGTTTTTCTGAATTAATAAAACTTTTTTAAGAAAACTGGCAAGCGACTACCTATCACTACAAATTCAAAAAGAAAAGTTTACAAAACCTCCTTTTGTTACTGACTGGAGACTGCATAATTTGTTTCAAAATATTCTACCCCATTCCATAATTTTTATCTTCTCGTCATTAAGCCTCTCATTGGTGATAGGCTGATAGGTTTCGTACCACACTAAATCTCGCGATTTTTTAACCTTTTGCTTTTCAAAAATTCGAATTCTGATTTCAAGCGATGCAACAATCTCGTCTTAAACATTTGCCAAGTTAAAATTGAGAAATTTTTTCCTCTGTCGGAGACATTAATTCATCTTGAATTACACGAACTCACGGAAACGTTCCATCAATTTCCGAGGGGAGATCGCGTGCGATATCTCTCCAATTTAAAACGTTAAAAAGCAACAGTTGGACAGTCTGAAATTCGTCGGTCACGTATGAATGTGGGTCATTAATATTTCGCCGAGGAGAACATTATTGTAATGGGATTTGGAACGCTCGGCCCCCACAGTTTTAATCGGCACCTCTTTTTAACGTCATGCAGGTATGTGATTAAAATAGATGGAGGACCGAAGTTTTGGTGACGAATGAAGGTACCCACTTCGATTGCAAAAATTCCCCGACTGACGCCAAATGAACCGAAATTCGAATTAATGTTTCCTAGGCTAACATCTCGCGAGTAACCATTAATTCTAGATGATCGTTCCTCTCACTAATTGTATTTATTAAACGGTTCGTTTTATTTATGATGGCGAAGTGTGCCCACGAGATGCTTTTAATTTTTCACTGAGGAGCAGAACGGGAAGGGTTAAAAAGAGATTATCTCACCCTCGAAGAAGTTATATTAGAACTAATACTTCTCGCGACCGGGGGCGACCATGTGAACGTTTTAGGTTTAATGGTGATGCCGAAGGGGGAAAATCGTGGGCTCGCTGAAGGAAGACAGTACAGTCTTATTACCCGAAAAGAAACATACAGGACGATGTTCGATTTTTGAAGTCTCGCGTTGCCTGAATATCACATAGTTTTTATGATTGATGCTTACTGTGAATCCCCCGAGATTTTTTCCTGGAGAAGTAAATTTTCTAGGCACTCTTTATATATATTTGGCTTTTCTTGCCCGGAATGCGAGGAACAATCAAACGAATTGAATTTTTACTGCGTTGTAAAAAACTTTCCACGGGGTAATGTCGAAGAAAATTTTGCCCCAACTTTCCTGTATTTTATAGACAGATCCGCCGGTCGAAAAGTTAACATATAAATCTAAAAGGAGAATATTTCGTATTTCAATATTTGGCCTAGGAGTTAGGAGTTAAAGAGTTGGCGCGCATAAATCACAATTAAATAAAGTGGGGTCGCGCTAGGAAAGAAACTGCTCGAAATTTACTCTGTCTCTGTGTATGTGTGCATTTCGTAACGGTCCACTTGGAAAGGCTTGTATTGTTAACGCTGACAGATTTGTAGGGATACGAGCGATTTGTTTTGTTTATGTTTGGAGAAAAGATTTATGCACTTACCGCACCTTTTATGTACCGGCTAACCGGGCGAGGGATTAAAAGATTTAATGCAATACGTATACAAACGCGTTTTGACACTCATCCCGCGCTAAACACGCTTCCTATTGCATTGTTTATACGGACAATTTTGTCCGGTTTTATAAGACTGAATGCAATTACAGTGCACACGGGTGAAAAAATAAAACCCGAAAATCAGGCTAAGTAACCTGTTCTAGTATCATTTCTTGTTGACGTACGGTAGGGCCAACCAATCTTTTTGACCATTTTTAAGGTTAATAGGCCCAAAATAGAGAGGCAACTTAAAATTTTTGCAACTAACTGTATTGTCTCGATATTTTAGCGCAACAGTTATGAAACATTTATAGTTCGAATTTTTAATATTACGTAGTATCAGAAAATTCAAAAGAGTTATATATTTAATCACTTAGGTAGTTATGTTTTGTACAGTAAATTAATTACTTACTAATTAATTATTTTTATTTTAATAGACTTAAGACTACTATTAAATGAATTAGGGGAGCTCTATTACTGTCACATGGATACATTTTGTAGAAATTAATTTCCTTGTAGTGTATTCAAGTTAAAATAGTATATTTTTTGGCATTTTGGTAGATTTATCTAGTATTGCATTCGTTGACGAAGTCGAAAAAAGAGAAATTAAAATGCGGTTTTCAGTTTTTTGGGCTCGAGATCATACTAATCATTTCTCGGATATAACGAAATTTGTCGGCAAGCTACAGGACGCAATTTTTTAAAGAATCGCAACGAAATTTGGTACAAAAATCAGTTGGCCGAAAATCTCGGTCCAGTTCGTTAATGGACCAAATAGGTCTAGCTGTTTCAAAATGGTGGATTGTTATTTAAAAAAAAATAAAAAAACTTTTAATTTCGCGTCTGAGAGAAAAATGTTACTTGGGTTTTTTGTTGATCTTATAGAGGCGAACGACTTTTGTATAAAACAAATTTTTGAGAAATGTACATAAAAAAAGTTATATGCAAACCGTTTGAAATTTTGACGTTTGTTTTTTTTTAACACCTCGTATACATTTTTTTGACACATCGTGTCTGTTGTATTACTCTATATCCTACCCATAAATCTACCGTTAAGCCTGGCATGCCATGGAGTTTTTTAATATCTTGCTGCGTGTACTTTACAGTCAAAATCTTTTTTTTTAATGTTTAGGGCAGATATAGGTTGATTTTGTTATTTTATCGGACACACTCGAATTGCGGTCCGAGGACCTACAGGTACATCAGTTCTGAAAAAGGGATATAATCCCTAACCCGAATTGCGGTCCAGCAAGTTAGGCGATTACCTCTACCTAACTGAATGCCGAGGTGTGCTACACTATTTTCGTTTTATTCGCTATCGCTTGTTAGAGCAAGGATAAACAATTGAGGTTTAGTAAAACGAACAAGACCGATGAGCGAGTTTATGAATGTGGGATCCCGACCGCAATTCGCGTTACAGCAACAGGTAAAAGATATTTCTTGAGCGCAATTTGGGTGGGGTATTAGTGGGCAGGGCTATCCGGACCGCAATTCGGGTGCACCGATTTTATCAGTTTCATGAAGTCCCAAAACAGAAATTCAAATATTTGTTTCAAGTATTAACTAGTAACTAGTAACTAGTATTAACTAAGTAAAGTAAGTATTAACCATTGTGTCTCTTTCTTAAATTCTATATAAAATATTTCAAAATAAATATATGTCAAGTTGAAAGCACACGTATAGATGTTGCCGCTTCTTGCTTCATATTTTTGATAAGTGTGATAATTGTCTTCCATTTTCTAATTTATTCTATAAGTTTCTTATTTGATGTATAATTATTTTTTCTCGATTATCTAGAGAAAATCATTTTTCTTCACGTATAATTAAGATATGTTCATACTTATTATTATCGGAATTGATTCGTTTAAAGTACCTACACCTACCTACTGCATCTTTAAGCTAAAATGGAGATACTATTAGTACTATTTTGAAATACAGATACATACCTAAAATTGCCATTGAAAATTATTGGAATCTTTGGATTTAAAAAACCTGATAATGGTTAACTCGTGCTTATATAAGATGAAGTACCTACCGGACTACAAAGTGTAAAATCAGGCTGTTGGGCGAGATTTTCACAAGCGACACCGAACCCAATTTACAGATTAAAAAATAAGTGTTGATAATTTAGTTGATTCTCGCCCTCCGTCGAATTCGCTCCCTTCTCGTGTGGAGATGGTATCGAGGCGCCCCCATCGTCTCGCCTTTATATACGGGATCTAATAGTTGTTCTTAAATTGGTCCTGATTAGTCCACATACCTGCAGCTGTCCGTCTCGCATTGTCTCTCCGTCGTTTCACCTTACAAAGATCGGCCACCTCGCTTACTCCCTTCAATTAACGCGGGGCCATACGGGCGAATTCAATCTCTTTTGTACCTACAGATCGAACGGAGGGCCTTTATTCGCCCTGATTGCCTTGTATAGAGGCTACCTACGCGGAGAGTGTACGAGATAATAGGGGGATAATTGCGATTTTATTTAATAGAAGGGCGCGCGCTCCGGAGAGGAAGTAATTGACGTGGAGATGGTCGTGGAACGAAAGTTCGACGTCGATAAAACACGGCGGCTCGCTTCCGGAAGGCACGAATATGATGTAATTCTAAGGGAATGCCTTTGTACTATAAACCACTTTGTGTAAGGCGTGTGCCGTCGAACTATCCGGAACTGTCATTTCTTCCCAATACCTTCGAAGTTACCGTCGTCGCCCTCCGCGCAAAAACCCCCTAACGCCGTTATCAATTTGCTGAATAAGTAAGACATCGGCCATTATCACAAAACAAAAACGCCGGGGGAATCTATAAGCCCGGGCGACCGTTAACGCGATGATCGAATAATTGATGTGGCCCGCTGGAAAGATAGTTCTGATTGATGACACGGCTATCTGTACGATGTCCGGCCGGTGATGATCGCCATATTGAGACTTCCTTCCTGGTGCTCTGTCTCTCTCCCTCTTAATGGGCCAGAGATGCCGTGTGCTCCCTCCCGATCTTCGATTCACTTACTTGTTTTATTGATTATTTATTGGGGCAATAAAACGGGACGGGGAATAACGTCTTTCTGATTACCTATTTACTGGGCCCCGAGAAATGTTATGCCCGGAGTAAACTGCGGATTTGACGGACTCTCTTGCCCGACGATTGAACCTAAAGAAATTGTTCTACGGGCGCAATATTAGATGTTTCCTATTTGAGGTGAAAGTTATCGTACGTATCATTAATGTGATGCTAAAACACTTTACATTTGTATTCACATCAAATTAAAGTTACTTCTTTTTCTTCTTCTTCACTTCAGGTTCAACTTTTCTCTTCTCGTGCATCCGTTCCACGTGTTCTTCCCAATTGCTTTTATTTTCCTTTATTTTCTCGTTTATATTAAAAGTTTTTTAGTCTGTCCAGTTTTGTGCACCCTTTCATTCTTCTTAGAAATTACATTTCTTGTGCTTGTATTCTACTTTCTTCTTATTAATATTTATAAATGTAAAATACTGTAAAAGGCTTCTTATTGAAATGGAAGAAATACCATAAAAGTTGAATTTATTTGCTAAACCAGTATAGTGTGCCATTTATGCTTCATCCTGGCAGTTACAAGTTCTTATTATTGTTCATCTAATTGATGAAACTGAGGCAATGAGACCGATTTTTATAAAAATAAAATTATCTGTATTTGGAATAAGTCTAATAACTGAAGTAGACTTGATAATAAGTAGATTTAGAGAACTTAAATAATAAGTAGAATTGATTATAAATATGTGTGCAAAAACTTAACATCAAATGCAAATTATTCAATTTATAGAGTTGAAAAGGTATATTGGTTTACCAGATTTATGGAATTGGTAAATTCGTCTTTACTCAAAGAACTTATCGCCTACTAGATTATTTGAGTTTTCATTTGTATGAGTAATTAAATTTTTTCACGATTTTTGACTACGTTAATACAGGTTTGTTAATTGAAAATGTGCTTTATTTACGTCCATATAAATTATTGGAGCGTCCAGGAAACGGTCATTATATTAGGATTAATTGTTTTGGCTCGTTTGATAATTTCATATGGACAATTCATTTACACTCAGATTTGACATTGTTTTTCCAAATAATGAAAAATAAATTAACACACTCTAGGAAATACGATTTGAATGAAATTTGAATTTTATAAAAGTACAAAAACTACAATTTCTTTGAACTCTAATGAGTGCACCATTAGTACAAACATTCTTTAAAAATCTTAGAGGCATTATTTTTTTATGAAACCTTGCGCCCTATCTTTTTACTATCTTATATAAGGCATTCATATACTTATGAGAAGTATGATTTTTCGAATTGCATTTGAAGGTGCTCGAGTCAGAATATCATGTTTTTGAAAAAAGGTTGTGTTTGAAATTTATAAATAGACAGACAATGGCAATGCAAAAATAAAATACATAAATACAATACAACCACATATAATATTTTGTAGAAATAGAAATTATAGAAATAATCAAAATGAGACGCGAATGTGCTGTAAAATTTTAATTCAGTAAGCTAAGTAAGCAGTAAGCAGTAAGCTATTTCGAGAATTTTCATACATTAAGTAAGCTAAAAGTTTTTTTAAGTTACTGACAACATTACATTTGAAAATATGTTCTAGCCGACATACGATAAGTAATAACCACATCTCTATGCCTCTCCCAGATCGTCTTGATTATTTCTTACATTTTCAGATCAAAAGCCATAAACTCAACTTACTTGAAATCATGAAAATTGTTAAATTAAAGAAAAATCCGCGACGTACTCCAATTGATGCTCAAATGGTGTTTAATTGGGTTGAATTCATAAAATCTCTGATTTGTTTGGAGCATTGATTTTAACTAAGAAAATGTAAAACCTTTGTCTTATCTCATATAGGCGCTATTTTAAAGAAATCCTTGTCTCTATAGTCCAGGACACATCTGTTTTAACGGGGATGTAAAAGGTGACCGCAATATTTTTACATGAATACCTCTGAAATAATGACTAGAATAAGGATTGACTTATCCTCCAGAGCGGAGAGGTAGGGAACATTGTTTAAAATGCAACAATTTAAAAAAAAATTGAAAAAAACGTGTTTTTCCGACTTGTTTTGCTTCTAACTTTTTAAGTATTGAATTTAGAAGAGAATTGTACAGAGAAAAAAGTTGCAGAATCGCTTTTTATACGGAGCTTTCCTATCGAAACGCTTGGTGGGAAACCAGCGGGAGCAAGAGGGAAGCCAGCAGTAGTTCGTTAGCGTGACAGAGAGAGAAGTTTTGCGACGTTGCCGGCCGAGCACGCAGTCCAAGTCAACGCGTGTATCGCTTCACACTTTCGGATGTGTGCGGTACAGTGTGCGGAGCGGATGACTGTAATGTTCCGCGAGCTAGCAACATCGCAAAAGGTCGTTCTCTGTTTCGCTAACGAGAAATATATGGCCTTTCTCTCGCACTTATGTTGATCCCACCGTGCGACTCTTTAGAAACTGTCTGTATAAAATCGCATAGGTTAGAAATTCAAAAATTTATTAGCGGTTTTGCAAAATAGCAATAAACAACAAAAAATCGGACCAAAAAAGTGTTTTTTTAAGTTATTATTTTGGGCATTTTAAAATGTAGTTAGGATTTCCGTATTACAGGTAGAAAATCTTGAAGTTATAATAAAAGAGTCCTGTAAATTTCGTTTCGATCAGTTTATTAGATTTTGCACAATAATTTTTTGTAATCCAGAAAAATCAAAAAATACTGAAAATTTTCAAAATTGTTTAAATTTTTTTCCACTATTCGATTTCAACAAAACTAACTGAGCGTATATAAGAGGAAACAAGCTTTCATGTGCTTTTTTCAGAATTAAAAAATATTTATTAGAACGGTCACAGTCATTGTTTACAGTTGGTGTCAAATTTTTAAATTTGTCAAAATTCGAAGTGAGAATTTTTTTTAATGTAAATTTCAATCATCTTAATGTAAATTTCAACAAAAATATTAAACTGGTTACTGTGAGAAACAATTATTTCTTAAGATATGCGAAAAAATAGTAATTTTATTAACCATTTTATTAAACACTAGTCAATTTTGAGGAGTTATATCTCGGAAGCTAATGAACAAAATAACAACTAATTATATATAAAAAGAAGCTTCTTTCCGAGTAATTTCCGGATATGTTTTCAGAATTTCATTTAACAAAAAATTCGCCGAGATAATCTACGTCTTTGTTTATAAGCAAAACAACGACACCAACTTTACACAATGACTGTGACCGTTCTACTAAATATTTTTTAATTCTGAAAAAAGCACATGAAACCTTGTTTCCACTTATATGTGCTGAGCTAGTTTTGTTAAAATTGAATCGTTCAAAAAATTTATAAATAATTTTGAAAATTTTCAATATTTTTCGATTTTTCTGGATTGCAAAATTATTGTGCTGAATCTAATAAACCGATTGAAACGAAATTTACGGGATTCTTTTATTATAACTTCATCATTTTCCACCTGTGGTATGGACGTACTAACAACATTTTAAAGTGCCTAAAATAGTGAATTGAAAAAAACACTTTTTTGGCCCGACTCTTTTTTTATTGCTATTTTGCAAAACCGCTAATAAATTTTTGAATTCCTAACCTACGCCATCTTATGTAAAAAGCGATTCTGCAACTTTTTTTTCTCTTCAACTTTCTTCTAAATTCAATACTTAAAAAGTTAGAAGCAAAACAAGTCGAAAAAATATTCGTTTTTTTCAATTTTGTTTTTAATTGTTGCATTTAATTACGTCCATATAAAGCTAATTTCTGACAGATGGATCTTGGACTACTACTGCATATAGTTTCCCTTCGACGTTTATGATAACTCGTTAATCTCAGCAACACCTACATTTTTCTTTTTTGAATTTCGATTTTGTTCCAAATTTTTCAATCAATGTATCAATGTGATGTCCCTATTTCGATTTTTTTAACTGTTAAATTAACTTCCTAAAGTTATAATTTCACTTTCAACGTCATCCTATAAAATTCTTTGTTTCTACTCATCAGACACTAGGGACCTGACAGTTTTTATTTGTCAGGAATTTTGTAAGTAGGTTTAAAATTTTAACTTTTTCGTCATTTATAAATGATTATGATTAATATAATATATATTAATATACTGGTTTATGATTAATAATGTCGCGACCTGTGTTAAGCACAGGGTCGAACACTGAGGGGTAGCTAGGGGTAGAGTAACACGAAAAAAAAGTAAGCCTAATTAAAGAGGGTATATTAAACAAAATTTAGCACATTAAAGGCGCGACCAGCGGCCAACACGACACCAGTTGAAAATAATACAAAAGAATAATATGAATACGAGGGGCGGTGACAATTAATCGAAAACAATACATGGGACAACGTAATAAAACTTAAGAAACACAAAAAACTAATAATGAAAGGGGACTAATAATAATAAAAGGGGACCTAGATAAAAACAGTACATAAAAATAAGGACTTACCCTAAGAAGTTCATCTTGGACGTGGCTCAGCGGACGTGTCTCGGAGACCGACCAAGGGCGCGACTCTCAAAACTAATGAAGCCGGTTTTGTCGGTCCCCAGTCAATTTATCATCTTTTCCTGATGACCAATCAGCTTTTGTCGTTATTAACATAACGTGGAAAGTTCGTCGATTCCCGGACTCTTTGGCGGATGCTCGATCTCGAATTCGAGACGTTGCATCCGCACGCGATAGCTCGCGGGAATCGCGGGTCGAATTAGCGAAGAGTATTATCCGGGAATTGCTGAATCTATAAGTTACTGCAAAGTAGCTAAATTAGTTGCTTTGCAGAATAAAGAAAAGAAAAAAGAAAACACGCGAGTTGACTGACATAATGTAAGAATAAAAAGTTAAATTATCAGCGGAATTTGGATTAATTAATTGATTGATAGATAAGCTGATTGATCATTTCTTGACAATAAATATTACTTAATTTATTTACTCTTTTAATAGATTTGTTAATGATGGGTACTACTAGTGGCCCGAAACATCTCCGTTTATGTTTAGTAAATATGCTTTACGAATAAATTGTGTGAATTGGGTAAAGTGACGTCAAGGATTTTATTGGACTACCGGAACCTAATAGTTTTTTTTATATTTCAACAATACGGATTTGTTCCTTTAATTAATCAGCAGGACACGTTCAAATGTGAGTGAATAGTAGAGAAGTACAAATTTAGATAGTTTTCGATTTTCAAGTAGTAATACAGTTAAAACGGTCCAACCAGTTTATGAAGTATTCATATTATGTTTTCCATGACTGTCCTATCTTCCTTCTTTCCGTGGAATTATAATATGTTTTCCAAGTTCTGTATGATCGAAACTTAGGTTATACGCAATGAATATTTAAAGTTGCTATCTCTACATGTTCACCAACTTTGGTACGTACTGCTCTGGTATTCCTACTAATCAAGATTCCAAGGAGCAAAATCAAATTCCTACTAATCAAAATCAAAATTGTTTGTACTGTTACCCCAACTTAAATTCACAGTCCCTTTCGGAGTGTTCCATTTGATATCCATTGGTTATATGCTTGGATTTTTTGGAAATCGGACTTATCCGCCTCGAGGAAATTACCTGCCGAACGGTCTCGCCCTTTACGGTACTCCCCATCGATTAAAATGCCCCAGTACCCGCAATTTTTTTTTCAATTCCCTTAAGTGGGTTAATCAAAGAGAGGAAATTCGAAAACGATTTATGCGATCCCTCCTCCTATCTCCGTTGTCCCATTGAAAATCCATGTGCAGATCTGCGGAAGATCGGTAAAGGTAAAAGGTGAGGAACCCGAAATCCAGTTAACCGTCTCCAAACAATATTTATGGCGTAAAAATGAAGCTCTTTTATCCTCGTTGTGCAGCCGATTGCCCTGGCGCGAACATCAACCTAATAGAGTGTTAGGAAATTGATGGCGGGAGTAAAGGTGAAAAGCGATCCGGATTCGGTGCTAAACTACCGGAGAAGATTGGTTTCGTGCCGGGGCCGGAATCCTCCTGTAAATCTGGCTCCGGTGAAATTCCGGTCCTATCTCCTCCTCTCTTTCTCTCTCTCTCCCTTTCCCTTCGGACTTTGTGTGTGTGTGTGTGTATATGTGGAGTTTTCTCCTGCTACACACGCGTGCTCCTGCATAATCAGATGGGATCCGGGCGAGTAGATGCCACGGTGCATTCGGACAAAAGGTTTATTGGCGGCAAGGAGATTTACTTTTTTCCTCGGGAGGAATAATAACCGGGGCTAGGTCGGTGTTTTGCTCGGGGGATGGTCAGGAATATATAATGGCGGGCTTTATGGACGCTTTTATTTGAATAACAATATTCGATGCCGCTCCTTGTATTTGTGTAGATATATATACGTATCTCTCGGGCGAGCGACCGCTCTCCGGTATCCCCCAAGGTTGTATGTATCGATGATATTAAAGTTAGTTCCTTCAGGAGTCTGGCGGTTTTTTCGCCCTCATACCGACGAATTCCTGGAGGACTCGTCCACCGCACCGCACGCAATTAGAACAGACCGAGATCGGCCGGGACGGACGACAGGCGTCGTGACGCATCTGAGCGAAGCATGGGGGCGCCGTGACGCGCGGTTTGACGCGGCGTGTCCGTTCGGTGCAAAGATCATCCGGCCGTGAACGACCGCATCCACAGTTGACGTCCTGCAGGACGAACCCACACGCACACACACATACACGCTCATCCGTACGTAACGTGTACAAGTCGCAGGATCCCCACGGGATCGCTCCTAAGCAAATACAATCCTTTCGGCCGCTAATAACAATCGATAAATCCGTGACTATTCAAACTGTCCCTCTACCCGAGGGGGAAGAAGCGGTCGACGATTGCGAACGGGGAATTTTTCCCCCGTTGTTGTTGTCGGAAGGGTGGTCGGTATTAATCATTCAGGTGATTCGGCGGGATTTTCGGATTTTGACGCGAGGTGAACAATACCGTTTAAAAACCCACCCTCTTCCAGAGAGACATTTCAACGGGCGTTCGTTAGTCGTTGATCTCTTTTAAGCGTCCATGCTCGGATCATTCCGCAATTCATATCAGTTTATTGTTACATATTTAATCATTGATTCCTACTAAGAATTCCCAAGTCTTACATATAACAATATATATAATGGGTCTGGTACGGAATCCCGAAAATCATAATCCCGACAATTACAATCCCGATAATTGGGTATTTTCACATTTTTTGAAAATTGGCTAAATGAGAGATTACATTTATGCCTATAAATCTTAGGTTAATATTTAAAAAAAAATCTAACACATTGAAGCAAAAAAGTCATTTGAAATTCAAACGCTAGGAACTGGCGCCAAAACTAGCTTTCTGAATGTTATAGACCTCTGACGTCACATCGCGCGTAAACATTGTTTTAACCTATTTTAGTCCTATTGTCATTTCTTTAACCTGGGGTAATCTGTGCTTTTATTTACGTGGCTACAAGCAAAAGCTTGCATAAAAGCAGTTTAGGACAGCCTCTTCAAGTTTTTGAAGGACTACAAGGTAAATAAATGGATATGTACGGACCTCACAACAAGTGCTGTTTTGTACGCTGTTGTACAAGCACATCTGCTCCCGGACGTTCCCGATTATTCGACAAAAGTTTTATGTTCCTTTTTGAAATACGCCGCCTGCGTCAGATAAGAAGGAGCACGCTTCACACTGATGTTTACTTATCGCGTTATATTAAAAGCAGTTTAGGACAGCCTCTTCAAGTTTTTGAAAGACTACAAAGTAAATAAATGGCTATGTACGGACCTCACAACAAGTGCTGTTTTGTACGCTGTTGTACAAGCACATCTGCTCCCGGACGTTCCCAATTATTCGAGAAGAGTTTTATGTTCCGTTTTGAAATACGCCGCCTGCGTCAGATAAGAAGGAGCACGCTTCACACTGATGTTTACTTATCGCGTTATAATAATAATAAAATACTATATAAACCGCACTCGAGCGTTATACACTGAGAACACAAGCACAGTTAAAATTGAGAATACTCTATCGATGTGTGTGAAGTTAGCGACGAATTTTGCACGAGGGTCACTTTCCGACGACGGTTGTTAATTCCCTTCAAACTATAGATAAAATCGGAAGTATAATTTTCTACACTTTTGTTTTTATTACAAAAGTTACAATACAGTAACCTATGCACGACTGTAGCAATAATTTCCAGAGAACTTCGATAAATTAGCTATTTTGAGATTTCAGAGTCACGTTCATGTGTAATGGAGCTACTTAACACGCTATAACTCCGGAAGTATAACGTTCTTCATTTTTGTTCGTATAACCTGTTTAACACTGTAGCAATAATTTCCAAAAAATATCAATACCTGACTTATTTTGAGATTTCCTAGTCCCGTTCATGTGAAATGGAGTTACTTAGCACATTGTATCAAACACCAAATACTCAATGTTGAAGGATATCCGAAATGTTTGTTAATTCTGCCTGTGGGAAAAAAGAGGCAATCATGCATCCACTGAAACCTGCTTCTATGATATTGTAACGCGAAATGTAAACAGCATAGCGAAATGTGTTTACTCTTATCGGACGGCGGCTTACCTCAAAGGAACGCCTTTACGCTTAATTGAGCAATAAAAAATAACGTCCCAGCAACATCTTATTAAGGAAAAATGATTTATTACCTTCTGGACGTTTCTAGATAAACATTATTAGTGAAAAGAAGGATCGAGTTATTTCAGGAATTATCGCGAATACAATTGATATATGTACATAAGCGGGCTTGCGGTCAGAGAGATTAGATTAGACGTGAAGCCGCGAAAGAGTAAACAGTGCGAAAAACGGACAAGCGAATGGTACAAATAAATTAAAAGTTAATTGTGTTATATAAATTAATTAGTTCAGTAATAGTTAAGATAAATTAAGTGGTGTGTAGTGTATAATTAGGACAGTGTAAATAAATTAGAATTAAACGTTATAATATATTTTTTATTTTCATAATATTTCAATGGTCTTCTGGAACAGCCTTGGAAAATAAGATTTGGGTATTTGTCTCCTGCATTACATTTTTCCTTCACGACGTGTATTCTTAAACCTGTACTCAGTAAATCTAAATCGGCGATCTTTAAATAGCTCAACTTTGGACATTTTTGGAAATGTTTATTACAACCGTTTTGCAGGTCTTTATGTACCCAACCTTATTTTATAAGAATGAAAGAAAGTGCTACTTCCGGAGTTACAGCATATTAAATAACTCCATTATACATGAATGTGACTCGGAAATCTCTAAATAGCTCATATATTGACATTTTTTGGAAATCCATGCTACAGTCGTTGCATAGGCTATTGTATCCTCTATCGTTTGTTATATAAGAACAAAAGTGTAGAAAGATATATTTTCGATGTTGCCCAATATTTACGAGTCATCTTTCATAGTTTGGAGTGAATTAACAACCGTTGGCAGAAATGACCCTCGTACAAAATTCTTCACTAGAGATTCTTCGCTAACTTCACACACATACGTAGTAAGGAGTCTCAGGTGCAGGAAATGTGGAAATACTGTTTGGATAAATATCAGTGACAACACATTATACTCGCTGCAATTTGTTGATGACCAGGTGATTTATGCAGAAGATGAGAACGATGTCCTCTACATGCTACGAAAATTACATGAGGAATACCTAAAGTGGGACCACCAAATAAACTTCAGAAAAACGAATATATTGTCTCGATAGGAACATGTTGTGGAAATTATAAATATCTGGGCACAGTTATACTATATCTAACCAGGGTGGAAGGTATCCATCGAATAGGAAACGATAAGGTGGCAATAGAGCAGCAACATTCAATCATTTGGCATAAGACCATAAGGTAAAAAGAAGAATATGTCAAACTATCATCGAAAGTAGTGCAATATATGCTGCGGAGCTGTGGAAAGTTTCAAAAAGAAATGAAGAAAGGCTGAGGGCGATGGAAATGGACTTTGAAAAAAGTTGGGAGTTACAATCAGCATACTAGACACAATAGAAAATAAACGCCATAATTTGCGCCTCAATTTCTTTGAAAGTTAATCAAAGCCAAACGATACATCAAAACGTGTATTTCTTTACCGGACAAAACAGAGACCTTTCTTCACCTTCGCCCTTCCGCACACAATGCGTATGCAAATCCGTCGAAAATCTGCGACAAAATTATTCAATCCAATTCTTGTTTTTTCTTCGGTCCCAACCCCGCGCGGCTCCATCGCAATGACCTCAATTTATCATATCCTGTCAGATCCTATAGGGCGCTGTTGGGAGTAGCAAAAAGGGAAAGTTGCTCTAGCTCTCCCTTCTTTTAATTTAATAAGTAAAGTGTTCCCGAAATTAATGTGATAATCTTAACGGGCCGGACATCTATCATGAGTGACGTGCTTTAGCAGTTGCTCAACATATTGGTAACACGTTGTTTGTCAGCATGTCGCTCGCTATTAATGTGACATGTGGAGATTGAAGCCGATAAGTAGATTAGAGTAACAGGAAAGTTTACGCGATGCCAAATTTTAGTAAATATACATCGGAGGCCCAGTATTTGATACGAAAACAGTACAAAAACTCGCCATCATCGAGCCGAATAAAAAGTTTAATATCATGCATATGCAAGAACGCTCGTTGACAAACAAGAATATTCACTAGGAAGAGAATACAACCTGATTTGCTAACTTTTTTAATGAAATCATAGCAAACACACACACATACACGCAGCAGTGATCGATAAATCAAGTAAAGTGCGCGTTATATAGCGGACAAATTAGACGCCTACGGCCCCCAGAATGTCTTTTGATGCAAATCGTGGGACCGGGCCGAAGAAGTGACGGTCCAGGAAAATATACGTAGTAAAAAATAACAGTCTCATCCGAAACACATAAAGCGAGATAATCAAAGTTTTTATATGTGACGGAGGAAATTTTTTCAGTGTTATTCCATCTTTTCATATTATAATTCACCTTCGTAAAAGATAATAAATTCAGTAAACACATAAAGAAGTTTTTCACGACATAAAAGTAAATTCGGTTTTTTTTTCGCATAGGTCGTTCAGAGTTATGTTTATCTAAGAGAGGAGAAAATATCACGAAACCGTCTCCCATATAATATGCATAAATCAGGATATCTGGCCATCTTCAAAATTTGATGGTGTTTGTAGGTGGCGAGGTAGGGCCATAGGCGTGATCGCAGTCGGCCTTGCCTGAGTTATGTTTATGGACTTCGATGGGGCGAACGGGGGCCGAGGGGCGCATCGCCAATACAATTTTATTGGGGAAGTTGCGGGTTCCAAAACAGCCCTTTCTCACAATCACACATTCATATTTTATATTTATGCCTTTTCACTGATTCACCGCTGTCATATTCCCGAAGTGCTATTCCTTATTTCGTCTGCTCCTCCTTCCTGGGGGGTTACATATCACGATCGTAAAAGTAATTTGACTTGCAGAAGTGTCGACTATTTATAGTTCGATTTGTGAGAGAATTGGACGAGAGAGAGAAAAAGAGAGAGAGAGGGGGGCACATTCGATACGTTTCGCGGCCGCGACCTCGGACACTTATTCTCTTGGAAGGACACCGAACGTTATGGCGCACCTAATGACAGCCATTGATATAGCGTAAAGCAGTTTTTGTCATCTTCACGTTGAACGATTTGGACCCTTGTCCAAATTGGATCAAAGATGGGTTGAAACCTTTGTTCCAATCGAATGTCCGACTAAAATCCGATTGAGCTTACACTTGCATTGAGGGATGTAACGAAGTGGTCATTACGACATACAGTAATATAATTGGAACGTACAAACTAAGTACAAACCTAGTCAAGGGACTTCCAAATTAAACTTACCTTATTATAAGTTACGTAATTAAATGCTAATTGTTATAGTTTTGTTCGAATTATTATTGCATGAGAGGTCGCAGACGTGTCTAGGCTAAGTCAGTTCACTGTAATGTTCCTGTGTATAAGTGTTGTAACAGTGTTGTTGTCTCTGATTTGTGTCTATTTTGTTTGCAAATATAGTGACAATACCACGCAAGTGAACCGTCCAGATAATTTTTGTTATGTTTGTGGTGAATTGACTTTTGAACTTAAAGTTGTCACATGTGGTTGTTGCTGATCTTGATTCGTCTGAAGTTGGCGCCCGAATTTTTGAAAAAAAAATCCAATCTTTAGAGTTTTGAGGCGGGAAGGAATAGTTCTGGAGTTTTTTCATGAAAATTTCAATAGTTCTGCAAAATTTCCCAAAAAAATGCAACAAACATTTTAAATCGAAAATATGATTTTCGCGAATAACTTTTTCGTTTCGAGTCTGATCGCAAAATGACAGAGGAAAAAGTTGTAGAACTCTTTGGGCGCTACCTAGAACTCTAATCAGAACTCCTCTAGCATTTTTTTC
Organism: Cryptocephalus moraei; assembly: GCA_946251905.1. Lineage (NCBI taxonomy): Eukaryota > Metazoa > Arthropoda > Insecta > Coleoptera > Chrysomelidae > Cryptocephalus > Cryptocephalus moraei. The sequence continues at coordinate 3,540,560 of OX276455.1, read as the reverse complement.
AAAAATATTTTCCCAAAAATCGAAAATATGATTTTCGCTAATAACTTTTTCGTTTCGAGTCTGATCGCAAAATGACAGAGGAAAAAGTTGTAGAACTCTTTGGGCGCTACCTAGAACTCTAATCAGAACTCCTCTAGCATTTTTTTCAAAAATATTTTCCCAAAAATCGAAAATATGATTTTCGCTAATAACTTTTTCGTTTCGAGTCTGATCGCAAAATGACAGAGGAAAAAGTTGTAGAACTCTTTGGGCGCTACCTAGAACTCTAATCAGAACTCCTCTAGCATTTTTTTCAAAAATATTTTCCCAAAAATCGAAAATATGATTTTCGCTAATAACTTTTTCGTTTCGAGTCTGATCGCAAAATGACAGAGGAAAAAGTTGTAGAACTCTTTGGGCGCTACCTAGAACTCTAATCAGAACTCCTCTAGCATTTTTTTCAAAAATATTTTCCCAAAAATCGAAAATATGATTTTCGCTAATAACTTTTTCGTTTCGAGTCTGATCGCAAAATGACAGAGGAAAAAGTTGTAGAACTCTTTGGGCGCTACCCAGAACTCTGGCCAGAATTTTTTTGTGATTTCCAAAATTTTCATTTTTTAGAAATTTTGCAATTTTTTTTTTTTGAAAACCAGAAAGAACTCCAGAACTCTTGTTTATGAGCCGGAATCAACGACCAGAATTCCTCTAACTGCAAATCACGGCGCTGGCCCTAAAATATGTTTGTTGCATTTTTTTGGGAAATTTTGCAGAACTATTGAAATTTTAATGAAAGAACTCCAGAACTATTCCTTCCCGCCTCAGAACTCTAAAGATTGGATTTTTTTCAAAAATTCGGGCGCCAACTTCAGACGTGTATGATCTTGAGTTTAATCTCAATGTCTTATATATAGAATTCTATCTGTACTTTTTTAAAACAGAAATATATTTTAGTACTTTTGCTATTAATTGCTTTTAGCGATTTCATACGAAATAGACTGTTATTTTATAGAAAAGTATGTTTTAAGTGTAAGAAATGTTCTAAAATACATGGAGAATGGGAATGCAGCTAGACCTGAAGGTGTTCCTATAGAGTTGGTGAAGCATGGACCGGACATAGTGTTAGAGAAACTGGTGAAAGTATTATAACAAATGCTTGGAAGGGTACTGCATTCTAGATGATTGGAAACTATCATATCTCAGCTACATACACAGAAAAGCCAATAAAAAGATATGCTCTAACTATAGAGGCATAACAATAACCATTTCTATGGGAAGATCTATCCTGTAAACAAGGATAAAGTACGACTTTGATGAGATTGAAGAGCAAGACGGTTTTAGGGCGGGTAGGGCACTTTACCACAACTAATAAAGATGTATGAAGTGCTACATGAGACTAACTTTAACAAACGCTTCATCAGAGCCATAACAACAATACATGGGAACTTAGAGTTTGGGATCAAATTAAATAACAAATTATCCGCTCCATTTTATGTCATTATTGTTATTCTCACAATACACTGGGTGTGCACTTCTAATCGTATAGATGTTCTGTGATAGCCTGCATCTATCATCCACGCTGTTAGCTATTTATATTAGACGTACCAATTTTGTCACATGATGCACAAACGGTTCTCCACACAGCCATTCCCATGGAATTTCCTTGTTTTGGAGGTAACCGGCGCTCAATAAGATTGTCCCAATAGTCTTGACCAAATTGTCTCAATAAGATAGAATCCCGCAACTCATTTCAACCTGGAAACCAAGTACGTCGGTCGCTAACGGACATGCTTCTTTCTTTCCAGACAACATGCTCAGCGACCTTTCTTCACCAGTGCCTACGATGCCGGTGACGTTATCGCCGGACGACAACCACAACGAAATAGACCAGAACGCCTCCCTCAAAACCTCGAAAATTTCCAACGGTCTGTCCGCGGACGACGCGGAGGACTCTGCGTATTCCGCCGCCGAAGACGAAGACGTCAACGAAGAGGAGGAGGTCGGCCTGAAGGCGTACCTCGACAGGTCGGATACCGCCATCGTGTTCCCGCAGGACTTCAAGGGAGGAGATCAAGGTAAGCGATCGCTAAAAATTTTCGCTGTTTATTTCTGAGAGTCTAACAACGTCTCGGACTCATAATTCAAAAAGCGCGCTGGCCGATGATAATGCCGCCGCCACTCGCTCATTCACGGACCGTTCAAACTATAACGTATGGGTACACATGTTCGACATAAGCGCAATTTGTCAGCTCCTAAATTTAATTCTCCGTAACACAAGGAAGAATCGAATATTGTTCCAAAGCTAATAGACTATCTACCTCGTAATAGAATTCTATGAGTGTGTTGAAACGAAAAATAGACGACTAACATGTAACGAATACAGTGCGGTTAACGAAGTGTGAAAGAACGGCATTGTTTGCGTGTCGGGCCGAACTTCTTTTTTCTCTCTTGCCCGTTGTTGCTCACTTGGGCGAAAGCTTTTTGGAAGCGTTAAAAATAACATTGTGTTGCAACGCTCTAAGTTATATTAATATTCACTTAAGTACAAGGTGACAAACGTCAAAACAAAAGAAGGACGGCTAGACAAATTACGTAGCGCTCGGTAACGGCACGGGACGAACGTTGTGTTACAAATCCACAAGGTATTTGATGTGACGGAGCATATTTTTGATTTTTTTGAAATTTCGTTTAGTAGATGCTTAAGTCGAATTAACTGCTATAGAAGTGGAATATCACGTTAAAAGCGTTTCGAATGGTTGTTAGCTTGCTGATCACAACTATACTCTGAAGTGTAGTGTAGGAGACACGCTCATTTCCCTCAATTTTACTTGCAAAAACTTTAGGAAGGTGTTAAAGACAGAAAAGGTAACTTATCGTTATGTCAGATCCTTAGATGCATGCATTACAGGTAGATAATGTGGTGTATTCCGTCAATACGATATTAGTCATTTTCCCACAATTTTTTCACCCCCCTTTGAAAGGGTAATTCGGGATAATCGAATTTTTCTGAACTATCTGAGAACCTAATTTATAACCATCCCGAGTTTCACTTATCTTACTGTTTTAGTAACTATTAGCTTCACCCTTTTTTCCACCCCCTCGGGAAGTGAAATTTGGGGTGGTTTAGTCAATCGGTGGTTTAAGGTATATCCGTGCTGAATTTGTAGTTTGTAACGAAAAGTGCCTCAAAATAAATTTCAGTTCCTCGGAAAGAGAAAATCCCATCATTTTTCTGAACTATTGTGAAGCCTAAAGTTTGAATTTTTTCTGTCTATTGCGTCACCCTTAAGTAAATTCATCCCTTTGATAAAGGATTTTTTAAAAATATTTTTGGGACACTCAAGAATTTAGTTACAACGGTATCGAGTTTAAAATTTCTAACTACTCGGCAAGAACTTCGGAAAAATCACAAAAATAATCTGTTTTACCTGTGACGTCTCACATATTGTTCAGCTGGAGCCCTAAAATGTTTTGTTATTACGAGCCTGATGATGACTGCTAGACAGCCGAAACCGGTCGCTCATTTGAAATAAATTGGTGGTGGAGACTTGGTGTTTTCTTTTGGTTTAACTACCATGGCCACCTTCGAGACGCTGAACAACCTTCGGTCTTTAATTCGTTTTTCTTATTTTACTAGAAAGTACTTTGATAACGTACGAAAATACCAATTATAGTACATAGAAGGTTATGAGACTGAAATTTAAAAACTCACTAAAACATCGTTATAAGTCACTTGAAGGTTCTGAAATTTTTCAACAAGAAAAGTCAAGAAAAATCAAAAGAAAAGAAAAGACAAGCAGTTTCGAAGATACGGACGGTTGAAAATTCTGAATATTATTTTTAAAGGGGAGAGAACGTTTGATCGAATTTTCCCAAATTTTCCAACTAAAACGTTTGATTTAACGGCGTAGTTTTGTAAATTGAAAGGTGCTGATTACAACGAACTGAGTTTAACGACGATAAGACGAGCAGTTTTGGAGAAATGGGTGGTCGAAAATTCTGAAATTTTTTTGAAAGTGGGGGTGTTTGATCGAATTTTCCTAAATTTCCAAACTAATCCGTCTTATTTAATGGCATACCTTCATACATCGAGATGTGCTGATTACAACAAACTTAATTTCGCGACGATAGGACAAGCAGTTTAGGAGATACCGACGGAAAAATTAGAATTTTTTTTGAAAAGAGAGTTTGATCGAATTTTCCGAAAATTTCCCCATATAAAATGTCTAATTTAATGGCATTGTTTTATGGATCGAAAAGTGCTAATTACAATGAACTTAGTTTCGCGACGATAAGACAAGCAGTTTCGGAGATACGGAGGTCGAAAATTATGAATATTTTTTTGAAAGAGAAGAGAACGTTTGATAGAATTTTCCCAAGTTTTCCATCTAGAACGTTTAATTTAACGGCGTAGTTTTGTAAATTAAAAGGTGCTGATTACAACGTGCTGAGTTTAACAACGATAGGGCAAGTAGTAAGGGAGAAAGGGGTAGTTGAAGGTTCTGAAATTTTTCAAAGTGGGGTGGTGGTAAATTTGATCGAATTTTCTAAAATTCCCCATCTAAATCGTCACATTTAATAAAATATATATGTATTTCGAGATTTTTTTATTACAACGAACTTACTTTCGCGACGATAAGACGAGCAGTTTTGCAGATATAGGTGGTCGAAAATTCAGATTTTTTTTGAAAGTGGAGGGGGTGTTTTATCGAATTTTCCGAAATTTCCAAACTAAACCGTCTAATTTAATGGCATACCTTCATACATCGAGATGTACTGATTACAACGAACCTAATTTCGCGACGATAAGACGAGCAATTTAGGAGATACCGTCGAAAAAAAAAAATTGCATTTTTTTAAAGGAGAGTTTGACCGAATTTCCCGAAATTTCCCATATAAAATATCAAATTTAATGGCATTGTTTTATAGATCGAAAGGTGCCTATTGTAATGAACTTAGTTTCGCGACGATAAGACAAGCCGTTTTGGAGATACGAACGGTTGAAAATTCTGAATATTTTTTTGAAAGGGGAGAGAACGTTTAATCGAATTTCCCCAAATTTTCCATCTAAAACGTGTGATTTAACGGCGTAGTTTTGTAAATTGGAAGGTGCTGATTACAACGAACTGTGTTTAACAACCATAGGGCAAGTAGTAGGGGAGATAGGGGTAGTTGAAGGTTCTGAAATTTTTAAAGGTAAATTTGATCGAATTCTCTAAAATTCCCCATCTAAATCGTCTCATTTAATGACATATTTTTATAGTTCGAGATGTGTTGATTACAAAAAACTTAGTCTCGCTACGATAAGACGAGATATATATGGAGATATGGGTGGTCGAAAATTTTGAATTTTTTTTTGAAAGTGGAGCGAGTGTTTGATCGAATTTTCCGAAATTTTCCATATGAAACGCCTCATTTAATGGTATAATTTTGTAGATCGAATAGTACCAATTCCAACAAACTTAGTTTCGTGACCATAGGATGAGCAGTTCTGGAGATACGCTCCGTCGAAAATTCTGAAATTTTTCAGAGGGTGACAAATTTGCTCGCATTTTCCGAAATTTCCTATCTAAACCGTCTTATTCAATAGAATATCATCATCTATTGAGAGGTGGTGATTACAACGAACTTAGTTTCGCGACGATAGGTGAGTCGATAGCGACACTTCTGACAGTTCTGCTATTAGTGTTTATGCAAAAACACTGAATAATTGAAACTCTTCATTTAAGACCTTAACGATCATAAGGGTGACCAAAAGCGCAAATTATAGCTTTCTAGATAGTTTCAATTGACACGTTATTGGCATTATTGTATCTATAGTATAAAAAGAAGTTCCCAAGAGAAAATCATAAAACGTAATTTTAATTTATGGATGTCAAATTTGTTTAAATTTTAAAAGAAGCTCTGAAAGGCAATTTAATGATTTGAGTTAGCAAGAAATCTGTCTGATCTTGTTACACTATTTTTTGAAGCACATATTTACATTCGAATTTCAAGTTATACGTATTGTGCTGTCTGAATGTGAAAAACCCGTCTCGAATGGATACACCAATATCATCTCGACTAAGAAAACAATTAAACCGAACAGTTAAAGCGGCATCGTTTCCATTAATCCTCATATCTGTCGTTAGAGAGTGGTGAGTTAACGAGTTAACAATCACTTGTTGGTCGCGTTAATATTTCAAGCGTACTTGGCCGGACGGGGACTTCATTCGCGGTCATCCGCGCTAATTGTGCTTTACGTTTCGCTATCGTTTGAATTATTGATGGCGAGACGATCGCACGGACCACCGCCGCCGGGCTCTTCCAGTTAAATACGTAATAGTTAGAGACAAAACTGTCATCGAAAAGAGGTAGAAGGTTTCAATGGAATTAGGTTATAAATCGGATGAGAGTGGTAAGGTTTTCGAATTTTGATCTTAAATATCAAGTCGTTGCAATACAGAAAATTTTAAGTTAATAATGTAATGAAAGCGCTGACCATCACTAAGAGTAGGTATAACCATATAAGAGTTTGGATTCAATTGCATTACCTTAAACTAAACAGGCTGTAAAAAGTAGCAAAAATAGTTAAGATATGACTATTTATTTCAATAAGAACCGATTATGAAGTGCCATATTCACCAACTGTTTCCTGGTTGATATTAAAACAAAACGCTGACCCAAAGAGCAATCAGGGACGATGTATTACTGTCAAGAGCAGTTGATTCGTGATGCTTTTATGACTTAATTGATTTCGCAATGTAAACAGATTATCTGCATCTGACAGTTGCCCACTGTCCCTGGTCACTTCTTCGAAAAAAAACTTTATTGATAAGCGTAAAGGACATTCATTTTATTCGATACGAAGGACAGTAGGTCACGTTTCCGTTTTGTTAAAGGGTCCAAGCACATTAAAGGGATCAAATTAATATTTGTCTTATAAGTTTGGAGAGAGATTGGATTTTTTTAAATTTTAAAAATGAGGATGAGGGTTGTGTCGGAAAATGGCATAAGATTGTTTATAAATATTCTGGACCATTTCTATTCCTTGAAAGTCTTGAAATTAAACAGGGACTTTTACAAAAAACGTTTAGGAAGTCCAGATGAGGTGTCAAATGTGACAAGACTACTGGTTTATTTTAGTTTCCTTTAAGATCTACGTTTATTATTAATATTGTTCTATTAAGTATTAATAATTTGTTGCTTTTCTTACAAAAAATTACACTTTTTTTGGGGTTGTATTATCAAAATTAGCTAATTATTTATCTTATTATCTGATAGTCAATAAAAATAAAAATTAAATAGTATTTGAAATTGAAGAATACATTCTAACCTCTACTGGTAATTGCGCTTAAAGAAAGCTCTTTTCACCCTTCAAAGTGTGTGATGTTCAAGTGGTAGTTCTTGAGGTTCGTTGTAGAACCTGGACCTCATAATTGATTACAAATTAATGTCACTTTTTAAAATTACGTACACAATTCGTATAGACGAATTACTTGTTTAGTATTTCACAAAAACCCGATTCGAGTCTACGAGTACATTATAAACTTCATTATCTGCGTCCAGATATGAGGATTCCGGAGCTCTAGTTGCTTTCGAGGCGAAACGTCCCATAAACATGGGTGGGTCGCTTTAACTTTAAGCGATGCAACTATCCAAGAAACATTTTTGTCCGTCTTAAACATGTCGGACGTTATTGTTCGAGGGGATTAATCGCGTTGTAAGGAGAGCGGGCGTTTTAGTTGGTTTATGTGTGACATGTCGGAGTATTTTTTCCGGTATGGGGATCGCGCTCTCTGTACTTGCCAAGTCAAAAGCGATGAAACATAAGGTTATATCGCGTCGTCTGGATTTCAACCAAATACATAACCGTTTGTCAGAGCTAATATCCAGCCGGCTAGGGGTCTCGTCGTCGCGTGTATCGCCTTTTCATGCATATATACGCAGAACTGGATGCAGCCTAATTTATAGCGCCATAATCCGGAATCCAGTTTTCGAATCCACTAATTTCGATGCCGCTGCGTGGCACACGCCTACTTCGCGACGTTTTATTGGCAGCGCGGAGAATTACATCCGTTCCTCTTCTTTGAATTAGTGCGACTAGACAAGGAGATCGGCTCTCCTCACGCAAATCGACTCGAAATAACGCGGATTTATTTTGTCTCGTTTACTAGCGTTATCCGCGTAATTTTAACTAATTTCCATTCCTATTCTTGACCCAATTGGAAACGTTTCCTTCAGCTGTTTACCGACTCGCTTAAATAATGGGGTCCGTCTTGGGAACGCTGAAATATTTTAATTCGCTAGCGAATTTATGGCCTATTGTACATATGGGAATGGGAAATTCCATTCCAGCGTGCGTGTTTCGTCTAAACAGCGCTTACCAAGATTCCTTTCTTAAAGGAGTAGATTAATGAACACTAAATACCTGGCGCGCGATCATTGGCGCGCCATTTTGCGTCTGGAGCAATTTATATTCTTTAATTTCAAACAGATTTTCTCGTCAACCGATAAATATTGTTTTTAAAAACCGATAAAAGTTTCATCTGATATTTTCATCTCACATCTTAGTGAAGAAGAGGTTGATTTATTTAAGGCTCTCCATGGCAAAAATTTTGTTATAATAGAAGAAGTCAAAAATATCACTTCACAAACCAGTCCCTTTGATTTATGGACTGCGGAGTCAATATTGCACCACATTGTAAAAAATTCCTGCGGTGATCAACGCAATAACAATTCAATACCAGCTCATTATAGCAGTGTCAAGCTATGCTCACAACTTAAAGTAATACATGTTAATATTTTGGCGAAAGGTATTGGCATCCCTTTGAATATTGCACGTGAGCTAGAGAACCTAGATGTTACAAGTACGTTTCTAAAATACAGAGCAGATCGTAAGGTACATCGTTACTTAAAATATACACCACTGTATTGTGAAGTTGCTAAGGTACCTACTGTTTGAAGTTGATGTAGGTTATGTAAAAAGAAAGTTAATCATCGGAAATATTACAACATATAGTCAGAGTACAGTAGAAATCGTATCAAATAGGCACAAAAATAGGATGTAACTTTAGGGATATATGAAAATTGTTTTTCAATCTGCAAGGAGGTAACAGATTTTTTCGCGAACTAAAATTTAGTCATAATATTTTGGAAATTTTCACCGTATTTGGTCGTTATGTAAGCAAATAATCTTATAAATCGAATTAAAAAATAAAAAAAAACAAATTCATAATTTTCAGAAGGAACTCTTTGGACGATTTGCCCATTGAAGTGGATCCATTACAAATTTGTAAGGTGGATGTAATATATTTTGTACATAACGCAACATTACACTAACAAAACCTTGTTTAAAATTACAATGAAAAAATTCCCAGTCGTCGATTTTAAATGGAAACTCCTTATTTTTACGACGTAATAATTTATGTACTCAGGTAAGAGATGATAAATATTTAACTCGAATTAATTGCTTTAATTAGTAATAGAAATTAATGGAAATAAAATATTTGATTTGGTAAGAAAAACTGACAAATGCAACATCAAAGCTCAATGATAACAACCAAAGTAGAAGTTTAAGTGCATCGAAGATTTGATTAGTGTTTATCACCACCATCGAATGAGGGTGGATGAATAACTATACTAAGCTCATATAAAAATTTTGCGCAGGATATTACAGCGCGCCATGGACCGAGAGTAGTAGGTGAAACAGTAATCCAAACGAAGTAATTCCGTTTTAAAGTTAGCTCATCCTTACATCGTTAACCCTTTCCCTTCAATTAATTCCAGAGATTACAACCCTAACCCTCGAAAATAATTTCAATAATCTTAGTAATATCCTTTCTAAGATATGCGGAGGCAGCTCAGGAAACTGCCCGATTTTCCGCCCGTTAGCCAGACCGCTGGACATCTCAGGAAACCTTAAGATAATGTCTCCCCCACAACAATTTCTTCCCGAGGCTTACGAATGCACATTAATCTGCATCTCTCTCTTCGGAACGGAGGGCGGGTCGGTCGGTCACCTTCGGGAGTTCGGAGTTTAGGTACGTCGAGAGAGGAGCGCTCTCGACGTGTACCGTCCGTCGTGGGGGCGAGAGTAAATGTTAACGTTAATCGGCGTAAGGGCGGGATTTGTGTGGCGTGCGGCCGTTACGTGGTCATAATCTCGCGTCGGAGTTGTTCTAAGGTCCGGCACATAAGGAAATTAGAGCCAGCCTGGCCGAAATTCCTCAGCCGTTTAATTTAAGGGGGCCAGGAAGGCTCAACAATGCTACTACGTTTGCCGTTTCGATAAAGCGAACGGTTCAACGCACAAATATGGGCGTAATTAAAATTGCTGAGGGTCTACGGCGACGTTGGCGGTGCATTTATTGGAAACGGGGGTGCCACGTACTTCAAAAATCTTAATACTGTATCAATACGAAATCGTACAATAGATAGACACGACATCATTTAAAAAACATAATGCAGTTCTTTGGGAACTTCTTTTTATACTATAGATACAATAATGCCAATAACGTGTCAATTGAAACTATCTAAAAACCTATAATTAGCGCCTTTGGTCACCCTTATGATCGTTAAGGTCTTAAATGAAGGGTTTCAATTATTCAGTTTTTTTGCATAAACTCTAATAGCAGAACTGTCAGAAGTGTCGCTATCGACTCACCTATCGTCGCGAAACTAAGTTCGTTGTAATCACCACCTCTCAATAGATGATGATATTCTATTGAATAAGACGGTTTAGATAGGAAATTTCGGAAAATGCGAGCAAATTTGTCACCCTCTGAAAAATTTCAGAATTTTCGACGGAGCGTATCTCCAGAACTGCTTGTCCTATGGTCACGAAACTAAGTTTGTTGGGATTGGTACTTTTCGATCTACAAAATTATACCATTAAATGAGGCGTGTCAGATGGAAAATTTCGGAAAATTCGATCAAACACTCGCTCCACTTTCAAAAAAAAAATTCAAAATTTTCGACCACCCATATCTCCATATATATCTCGTCTTATCGTCGCGAGACTAAGTTCTTTGTAATCAACACATCTCGAATTATAAAGATATGTCATTAAATGAGACGATTTAGATGGGGAATTTCAGAGAATTCGATCAAATTTACCATTAAAAATTTCAGAACCTTCAACTACCCCTATCTCCCCCACTACTTGCCCTATGGTTGTTAAACACAGTTCGTTGTAATCAGCACCTTTCAATTTACAAAACTACGCCGTTAAATCACACGTTTTAGATGGAAAATTTGGGGAAATTCGATTAAACTTTCTCTCCCCTTTCAAAAAAATATTCAGAATTTTCAACCGTTCGTATCTCCAAAACGGCTTGTCTTATCGTCGCGAAACGAAGTTCTATACAATTGGCACCTTTCGATCTATAAAACAATGCCATTAAATTTGATATTTTATATGGGAAATTTCGGGAAATTCGGTCAAACTCTCCTTTAAAAAAATGCAATTTTTTTTCCGTCGGTATCTCCTAAATTGCTCGTCTTATCGTCGCGAAATTAGGTTCGTTGTAATCAGTACATCTCGATGTATGAAGGTATGCCATTAAATTAGACGGTTTAGTTTGGAAATTTCGGAAAATTCGATAAAACACCCCCTCCACTTTCAAAAAAAAATCAGAATTTTCGACCACCCATATCTCCAAAACTGCTCGACTTATCCTCGCGAAACTAAGTTCGTTGTAATCAACAAATCTCGAAATACAAATATATTTTATTATATGTGACGATTTAGATGGGGAATTTTAGAAAATTCGATCAAATTTACCACCACCCCCCTTTGAAAAATTTCAGAACCTTCAACTATCTCCCCTACTACTTGCCCTATCGTTGTTAAACTTAGCTCATTGTAATCAGCAGCTTTTAATTTACAAAACTACGCCGTTAAATTAAACGTTCTAGATGGAAAATTTGGGAAAATTCTATCAAACGTTCTCTCCTCTTTCAAAAAAATATTCATAATTTTCGACCGTCCGTATCTCCGAAACTGCTTGTCTTATCGTCGCGAAACTAAGTTCATTGTATTTAGCACTTTTCGATCCATAAAACAATGCATTAAATTAGACATTTTATATGGGAAATTTCGGGAAATTCGGTCAAATTCTCCTTTAAAAAAAATGCAATTTTTTTGCATCGGTATCTCCTAAACTGCTCGTCTTATCGTCGCGAAATTAGCCATAATTAGCCAAAATATGCCATTAAACTGGACGGTTTAGTTTGGAAATTTCGAAAAATTCGATCACTTAAATTCTCCACTTTCAAAAAAAAATCTGAATTTTCGACCACCCATTTCTCCAAATCTGCTCGTCTTATCGTCGCGAAACTAAGTTCGTTGTAATCAACAAATCTCGAAACACAAATATATTTTATTAAATGTGACGATTTAGATGGGGAATTTTATAAAATTCGTTCAAACTTACCACCACCCCACTTTGGAAAATTTCAGAACCTTCAACTACCCCTATCTCCCCTACTACTTGCCCTATCGTTGTTAAACTCAGCTCGTTGTAATCAGCACCTTTTAGTTTACAAAACTACGCCGTTAAATTAAACGTTCTACATGGAAAATTTGGGAAAATTCTATCAAACGTTCTCTCCTCTTTAAAAAAAATATTCATAATTTTCGACCGTCCGTATCTCCGAAACTGCTTGTCTTATCGTCGCGAAACTAAGTTCATTGTAATTAGCACTTTTCGATTCATAAAACAATGCCATTAAATTAGACATTTTATATGAGAAATTTTCGGAAAATTCGATCAAACTCTCTTTTCAAAAAAAAATTTAATTTTTCCGTCGGTATCTCCTAAACTGCATGTCTTATCGTCGCGAAATTAAGTTCGTTGTAATCAGCACATCTCGATGTATGAAGGTATGCCATTAAATAAGACGGTTTAGTTTGGAATTTTAGGAAAATTCGATCAAACACCCCACCCCTTTCAAAAAAATTTCAGAATTTTCGACCACCCATATCTCCAAAACTGCTCGTCTTATCGTCGCTAAACTCAGTTCGTTGTAATCAGCACCTTTCAATTTACAAAACTACGCCGTTAAATCAAACGTTTTAGATGGAAAATTTGGGAAAATTCGATCAAACCTTCTCTCCCCTTTAAAAAAATATTCATAATTTTCAACCGTCCGTATCTTCGAAACTGCTTGTCTTATCGTCGCGAAACTAAGTTCATTATAATTAGCACCTTTCGATCTATAAAACAATGCCATTGATTAGACGTTTTATATGGGAAATTTCGGAAAATTCGATCAAACTCTCCTTTAAAAAAAATTCCAATTTTTTTTCCGTCGGTATCTCCTAAACTGCTTGTCTTATCGTCGCGAAATTAAGTTCGTTGTAATCAGTACATCTCTACGTATGAAGGTATGCCATTAAATTAGACGGTTTAATTGGGAAATTTCTGAAAATTCGATGAAAACCTCACCTCTTTTTGAGAAAGGATAAATGGTGAAATAGTAACTTTTAGTTGTGAAATTTGTCAGAAACCGTCTTTTCAAAACATTTTCATGGCAACTGGTACATTTTCATACATCAAGTCAAATTTTCCTATGATTCGAAATAAAACAGATATCAAATTTCCTGACAGATCCATATCGCGGTAACCCAATTCGCCGGGGCAACAACGCACGGATCCGCTCCTCCAAATAAACTCATTACGAAGCTTCATTAATTTCCATATCACGAAGAAGAAACGAGAAGAGCCGCCCGCCCTGGCGTCGGACGGAAGGGGTATAACGTCCCGCAGGCGAGGATAATACATTACAATTCCCAACAATCCGAAGATGTTTGAATTTAATAGCAACATAGATCATGAGCGTGAAAGTTTCACGTTTAAGTTCTGCCCGAGTATGTGAAGAGGAATGGATGTTAGAGAGACCGCAACCTCTCGGGATGGACTCTCTCCTCCTCGGCAGAAACGCCCGCCTCGGCCCGAGGGCCCAAGAATTTCCTACTCGTGCTCCTTGTCCTTTCTTATTAATACAGAGTCGTACGCCTATAACGTTTTAGATACTTAGTGCCCTTGCCGGGGAAATTTAATATAAAACGAATTCTTAGGGGAAAATACCTAAAACATTTCTCGGGACGGAATTGGGTCAGGATGAGTTTTCGACGAACGCGCGAGGAATAAATAAATTCAATCAACGATATTTAGGGTCTCGATGAGTTATAATAAAAATGTTTTTACTGGTATATATATAATTGTAAACCACTTATGCGCTATTTTCACGTTGAAAGTGGGAGATGTTCATCAAGGAAGTCTGTGGTAGTTAACAGCAATAAGAACGATGGAGAGATAGATAGATTTTTTGATGTTTTAAAAGATGGCTGTATTGAATTTTCATTAAACTCTTTCATTTTTTTATTTTTGTCAAAAAGTTTTGTTGATAAGACTTTAATCGTCCCCCACATACACACATACACACACTGTCTCCTTCCTCCCGCGTTCATAAATAAAAGACACGCGGCGTGGCGTTCCCCTGCCTGTCTCGCTCCCATCGGCTTCGTCGTCATTCCAATTAGCGACGAGGTAAATTACGTGTGTAACAATTTTATTCAGCTACATCGTTTACGGGGGCTTTACGTGCGCGTCGTTTTGTGTTTTTTTGTGCGTACGCGAATAATAATTTACCTTGCGAGCGGCGGTGCATTAAAGCGGCCATGATCCCGGTCCGCTCTGCAAATGTGACGCGCCGGTTAAACGGGCAGTGATGGAGCGTCCCGGGGAACGGTGCCAACTCCACGGGCCGGAAAAGTCTTAAAAGACTTACGAAATACACCGGACGACGGTCTCTCCCCTTCGATCTGCTGGGGAAGCCTGCAGAGCCCTACATATTAGTCTTAACTGAATAATAGAGATATTCTAGATCTCGATGAACTTAAGAAATACTGGGAAATATATACAACGTGATCAAGAATGACTGTTTGAGTTGGCAATACTGAATTTCATTTTTAAATGGTACAACTGGTAATTTGAATTTGCTATTTCAAATTCAAATTTCTGGTATTCTTTTCAAATTTATTTATTTAAAATGGTTTTCACGTTACAATACGAAATTTTCATTGGAATGGCGTACTTTCGAAGAGGGATTTATAACCCAATTGCTGGTTGGCAGTACTCTCTCTAAGCGACATACTAGCAATTTCAAGAGTTGTTTCCGGAGACTTTGGTCACATTTGCTGTCTTTCTGCAACATTGTATGCGAGTAGTTGAACGTTATTTAAATACAGGGAGCGCAAGCAAACAAAAATCAACTGGTAGACCTTCTACTCTAAACGAGGAAGTTGTCGAGGATATCAGAACTCGAACGCAAAGAAGTCCTCCCAAATCCTTAAGAAAGCTCTCCCTTCAAACAGGTTTGGTCCTTATGCCTCCAATTCAACCAATTTTCATTCTTAACGTAAGACTTCCACTTTTCCATGTTGTTCTAATTCACGGTTTTACAGGTTTATCACATGGAAGTTGCTCCACTGTGCTTAAAAAGAAATTGAAGTACCACCCTTACAAAATTTCAATCGTCCAGTCATTAACCCCTCCTGATCACCCGCAGAGAGTTTTATTTTGCAAATGGTTCAATGACATATTAAATAATAATGATATCCTTGACAATACCTTCTTTTCCGACGAAGCGGGGTTTCATCTCAACGGCTATATGAATAAACAAAATTACAGGATTTGGTCAGTTGAAAATCCTTATGCTATCAGAGAGACACATTTGCATCCGGTTAAAGTTGGTGTTTGGTTGGCAGTCTCAAGGACGCGGGTCTATGGGCCGATATTTTTTAATTTTACGTTCAATTCGGAGAGATATATCCAACACCTTTTGAGGCCTTTTATAAACCAATTAACAGACGAAGAGCGTCAAATTGGATATTTCTAACAAGACTCTGCAAGGGCACATACGGCTCGTGCTACTATGAGATATTTAAGAGAGAATTTTGGCGACAGAGTTAATAGTCAGGGCATGTGGCAAAGCAGGTCAGCAGATCTCACTCCATTAGATTTTTCGTTATTTGGGCTCTTGAAGGACAATGTCTTTAGGAACATATTGCATACTGAAGAAGAGCTGCGAGAGGCAATAGTTCAAGAAGTGGCAAACATTTAGGGGCACTTTCTAGGACCCAAAAGGACCATTTTCCTTCATTTTGGGCCACATTTAAAAAAAATTCAAATTTTGCGTGGAACGTACCATAGATGAAATTAGGTATTTCCTCCACTGCTCCAGAGGGTTATGTCCTCTCAGAAATTTTACCCAGAGTCCCAAGCAATATTAATGGAGCTAATTTAATTAAATTGGTGAAAGATTAAAGCAAATATCACTATTTTTCTTCCTATTGTGCTCTATAAATAATTTTGGTATACACTTTGGTGATTAGACTAGTTAGTCCCAATTGGTCTCACGTCTTAACCCTTGGTTTTTTGGCAATGGGGAGAAAAGTCGATTGCGGCCAGTGTTTTGGGATTATTCCCGAATCGTAGATGTTATTGAAAAGGTCCGTGAGCGTGTCGACGAAGTGCTCATCCATATCCATCATTAATTTTATTTCGCCCTGTATATTATCGGGTCTTGGAGCAATATCACTATTACTCGTTCATAAGTTGATGCCTGATGGGAACTGTCAGGGAACCATACCCTAAATGTTTAGTAAGCAAATTCTCTGATTTTTCTAATAAGCTCAAATCAAACTTTAGAGAAATCGAGTTCATTCTACCCAACGTGCTGCAATTATTCTGCAGATAACTACATACACTTCACTAAAAGATTGTTAGGAAGAGTACGTCTCGGAAGTAGTTTATATAATTCGCATAAGCTCTAATCTAAATCCGTCGAATCTCCCTGTCGTCGAAATCCGGCGCGGTAATATCGATGATGCCGGAACGGTCCCGATAAATCCGCAAACGTATGAAAAGAATCCAAGTGCGAGCGGTGCCGGCGAGATTATCCAAATGGTAGTAGTATATACGAGTTACAGATGCAAGTGGTTTACATTACCGAAGTATTACAGACCGATTTATGCGATGAAAGGAGTTTTGCATGTATCCATACGGAGAGACCCCCAAGTTGAAGGGTCAACCACATAAACTTTCGGAGCCGCCGCCGCTATATAGCCTAGCCAGGAGTTGTGTATAGTTGGCGGGAGAGTTGGAACTCACCGAACTCAGCATCTTACAAGTAACGGCCCCGAGCAACTACGATCAACTATGTTAAGCATTTTATTAAAACGTCCACAATCTTCAGGTTAACTTGGGAAATTGATGGGGAAAGGCGTAGGGGAATGCAATGCGACGAGAGGGCGATTCCACGCCATAAATTTGAAATTTGTTTCATATATAGGCGGAAGTTGGGACGGACGGGTTCGCTTCGACGGCTTCAATTATTATCGAATGCCTCGGATCTTTTAGTATCGAATACAGGAAACTAAAATGATTATTTAGTGATTCATAAGTACAATTAATGAGCTGAGCGAAATTTAATTATTTTAGTAGTTAGTTATAGCCCATTTTGGAATGAACTACAAACGCTTTATATGATGGGTGTGAAGTTAGTCACAAATTCAACAGAATGTGAACATATCTCAATAAAACATATTGTAATGTTTATTTTCTAATTTATTTACGCTGTCCTAATTATACACTACTCACTACTTAATTTATCTTAGACTATTACTGAACTAATTATTATAACACACTTTGAACTATTTCCTAACTAATTAATTTATATCACTCTTAAATGTTAATTTATTTCACTAGTCCGTTTTTCGCCTTGTTTATTCACTCGCGGCTTCATGTCTAATCTAATCTCTCCGACCGTAATCCCGCTTATATACACCTCAATTGAATTCGCCATAGTTCCTGAAATAACTCGAACCTTCTTTTTTTATGTAGAAAGGTCTAGGAGGTAATAAATCATTCTTCCTTAATAAGATGTTGTGGAGACTCAGTTAGCGGCGTTCTTTTGAGGTAAGCCGCCGAGGTCCGATAAGAGTAAACACATTTCGCGCTGCTGTTTAAATTTCCCGTTACAATATTTTTATTTATATTACAGTTATTTTTTACGTTATCAAATAATTAGGAAGATGGTAACCAATTATTACTGTCAAAAAAATTTTCTCCTCTATCTCCGAGGATGGTGGAAGTAGGGGTGAAATGTGAACAATGTAGTTTTTTTATTACAATTTGTAGCACTCTGGGTTTCTTATTAAAAATTATTAAATAAATCATTTCATCATAAGCTACCCGAGAAGACGTTTATATGGTCGTCAGGGGGTGTTAATAGGGGTGAAAGTAAGCCTGATCCTTTTGGATTGTTGAAATTCGTAACACCCTAGATTTTCTAGTAATGCTTCTTAAATAAACCTTTTCGTCTTATACCACACGACAAAAATCTATATAACCATTAAGCGGGTGTTAACAGGAATTTTGTAAAGAGAAGGAGTGTTACATGTTCCAATAAAAATCTAGAGGGATCAACCTTACTTCCACCCTTATTAACACCCCCCTCTCGACGGCCGTACAAAGGTTTTTAAGGGTGGAATATGATGAATTAATTTATTTAAGAATTTTTCAAAAAAAAATAGACTTAACAAATTTTAATAAAGAAACTAGAGGGATCAACCGTACTTCCACCCCTATTAACAATCCCCTAACGGCCATGCAAAGGTTTCTTCGGGTGGCATATGATGAAATGATTCATTTAAAAATAAACTAGAATGTTGCAAATTTAAAAAAAAAAAATTAATTGTTCACATTACACCCCTATTTCCACCACCTTTAGAGGCAGAGGAGAAAATTTCTTCGACAGTAATAATTGATTAACGTTTTCCTAATCAACTGATTAAGTTATATAACTTTTTTGATTAATTCTGCTGAATAAGTAGAAACTTTACCAAGATGTGATTTATGCTTTTAAACTTGTGGATGTGACTACTTCATACCCGCTTTATATGCATTCATTTTTGAAAATTTCTTCATTTTTCAGTTGGCGCAGTTCGTTTCTTCCACAATTTAATTTGCTTTCTTAAATTAGAAAAGGGATTTTCTTCATTTTTTTGTGATATAAGAAGCTTTTTTCGGCATCAACTTTTGAGTCATTTCAACAAAGCAATCTTTTCAAAAGTACTTTTTTCAAATAAGTTTACATTAGGAGCGATCAAGCACACCAACATTAATTTTTTAATTCGTTTATATCATTTGCTATTTATCAATTGAATTTCATTTGATTCACTCCAATTAAAATGTGTTTGCTACTTAGACACAAAATGTTATCTTCATGCCTGACCGCCCAGATATAAGAATTTGAGGGTGTCGATCTTTGCGAAGTGTGCCTGTCTGCCTGCACCTCTTAAGTTAGCAACCCTCTCACTTTTCTCGACTCGATTATCCCTTACGGTCCCACCCTCATTCCACACATACACATGTAACCCCTGCTCCCAGTCCGAGAAGTGTTGATTTACACGCGAAACTTGTAAGAGCCATCCGTCTCTTAACTGAGGACAACACCGGAAATAAGTAACGTGTGCCCAGAAAACGTGCCGCGAACTCTCTCCTCCCTTTCGAAAATATACGTTAAAGAGATGAAACAATGAGATTGCCGCGGCCCCGTTATTCGTTATCATTCCATTTGTCTTGCTTCCTCTTCGAGGGCCTCTCTTCCTCCGCGGCGTTTTCTTGTAATGGATCCGAGGAGACCTCCTCGGGATCGCCCACAATGGAACGTTGATGGTAACGGAGACGAAGAGGGTTGAAACTGAAACTCGTTTAAATCAAATTACGCCTGACGTTTCGGGCACTTAACGAATTTTAAACTTGTGTGGGAGTGTGTCCTTGCTAGTCGTGTTCAGAGGTGTTTAATTAGCTCGTACATGTAGCAACTAAACGCCAGGAGGGACGGTAAGAATTGAACTTTTGAAATTCATGGACTAGTAATTGTAAGGTTATCTGCTCTTTTGACACCCAAACGTCCCGTTAACATTAACCTCGTCCGATAGATTAACCGCGCGTTTTATATGACATCGTCCTTGTCGGTGGCAAACGGGGAAAATGGCCACCGTTATTTATGATACATGTACGCCCGACTTTCCACGGAACTTAATTAGATCATATTCCGTTTTCATTAGACTAATTGAAAAGTTAAGACAACCGAGTAAATATATCATCCGTCTCGGTCGGTTTCGCCGACGCCGTGGCAAAAAAAAAACATACTGTCACGTGCGGAGTCGGAGGGAGGTTAATTTTCATTATATCGCTTTCGGGGTAATTCAGGAAATTTTCGCTTAAGACGACAATTAAAAATTTGCGATGCTGTTATTGGTGATTAAATCGGAATCGAGAAATATTGTTTCAGCTCGTAATGTGACGGTAAACATAGCGCAGTGTTAAATTGTGTTTATGGAACTCAAAATGCGAAATCATTCCAAAATTTAACGCCTGATTTAAGTAACTTGCTGCTAAATACTGCTACTTGATTCATGTTTTTTTTTTAAATTTCCCTATATATATCTAGATAGTTTTGAGTGTCGGGTGCGAATAGCACCAGGCCGATTAGAGAGGTACAGGGATTAAACGAAAAGAACCGTATAAAATGCAGAGATTTTACCAGAAGAAAATTTTCTTGAGATACGCAATAAACTGTCTACTTTTTGTGCCATACCTGTTTATTTGAGCATACCTTTGAGAGAATTTTCCACATAATCTCATTGTTATTTTTCGGATATTAGAGTACCCTACTTGATCCATGATTTTTTCTTTAAATTCCCCTGAATATCAGATATTTCTAGAATATTTTGATTGTCTTATGAAGAGCAGAGATTTTGGTAAGGGGCAATTTATTGGCAAAAGCAATAAAAAGGTGGTCCACTTCTTGCAAACTTTGGTAAACTCATTCCATTCAGAAGTATAGAATTAGATTTGGTGAGTATCGAAATTTGGTAATATTCGGTAAAAGTAAGTTTAACTGACTGTAATTTTGCAGTCTTAATGAAGATCACTCATCAATCAAGCACTGGAATTGATAGTTACTGTTAGATATAAATAGAATATATAGATGTTCACATCTGAGTTAAACCTTCCACAGCACATTAGCCATTCACAAAATTAATATAGCGACAGTATTTGTTAATTACCAAAAGAGTAATTGCTAACACTTTGCCGTGTAATATTAGGAGCTTCTAAAATAAACTCTAGACCTAAACTCCAGTTTGCTTTACTGACAAATCTGTGTAATAGTATTAATATAAATGAAGCTATGGATAGGGAAACCGGAAATTTGCTAACGATGCATGGTACTTTGCCTTGATAGACTGTATGTCCGTAGACGTGGTGGTGGTAGAGGCCTAACCAATCTAGAACCCAACCACGAGATTACAAATCAAGGACTCTTGTAGCTTAAACAACAAGACAAGTGTCTAGATGTGGTATAGATGCGAAGTACAAGAAAGCACCCCAGCAGGTATCAATTCCAGGACACCTACCACATCTGAAACGATACAAGTGAAGAAGTATAAGGCTGAAATGAGAGAAAAGATGTCAACCAATTACCGAAAAGCCAAATTCCTAAAAACCGGCACATCCACCATGTCATGTCAGGTTGTTCGATTCTGGCAAAGAAAGAATATGTGGAACGCCACAATACAGTTGCTTCTTCAACTGCACTGGGAGATCAGCAAATAACATAACATCAAAGTTTCAGATAGATAGTATGAGCACAAGCCAAATGCTGTAGTGAGAACGGATGAGATGATCTTGTTGTTGGATACACAAATCCAAATAGACCGCTTAATTAAAGCAAATAAACCGTACTCAGCCCTGAGAGATAAAACTAAAAAAATGTGCCTACTAATAGACATTGCAATCTCTTCAGAATTTATACCATTCGGACAGAGGCAGAAAAACGTTTCAAAAATAAAGACTTTCAAAAAAGAATGTGAAGTCTGAAGTCCAAGATTAGTTATAGGAGCAACTGGACTCGTATCCCACAAAACGTATGTCACCATGAAGGACATTTCAGGGAAACACCATCTCTTAACTGAGTTTGATAAAAGCTGTTCTGCTGAATACAGCAGGACAAAAATTCATTGTAGGTGCATGGTGTGCACTTGATAACTTTTGCACAAATAAATAATGCCATAAGGAATATATTCTGAAACTCCGAAAATAAAAATGATAAACATCTTTATTGATTAGAACTGAGTATATACTGGGTGATCAAGAATTACTGTTTGAGTTGGCAATCCTACCTGGAGGATTTTTTTGCTTAAGGGTTTGCAATGCTACAACCAAATATGTTTATTTGACAAAAATTTGACATAACAATCAGCGATAAGATTGTAGGTTATGTGAATAAAAATTAACGCTTAAAAAATGAAACTCGAAATACAGAACAATGCTTTAATTAAACAGCTAAAGGCAATGCTCAAAATGCCCCCCATTTTGGTCCAGACAAATTAACTCTTCTTTTTAGGCTCTCGAAGATATTCACCAGCATATTAGGGGTAATGTTTGCCACTTCCTGAACTATTGCCTCTTACAGCTCTTCTTCAGTATACAATATGTTCTTAAAGACATTGTCCTTCAAGAGCCCAAATAACGAAAAATCTAATGGAGTGAGATCTGGTGACCTGCTTGGCCAAATGCCCTGACTAATTACTCTGCCGCCAAAATTCTCTCTTAAATATCCCATAGTAGCACGAGCCGTATGTGCCCTTGCAGAGTCTTGTTGGAAATATCCAATTTGACGCTCTTCGTCTGTTAATTGGTTTATAAAAGGCCTCAAAAGGTGTTGGATATATTTCTCCGAACTGACGGTAAAATTAAAAAATATCGGCCCATACACCCGCGTCCTTGAAACTGCCAACCAAACACCAACTTTAACGGGGTGAAAATGTGTCTCTATGATAGCGTAAGGATTTCCACCCGTCCAAATCTGTAATTTTGTTTATTCACCTAGCCGTTGACATGAAACCAGGCTTCGTCGGAAAAGAAGGTATTGTCAAGGATATCATTATTATTTAATGTAGTTGAACCAATTGCAAAATAAAACTCTCTACGGGTGATCAGCAGGGGTTAATGACTGGACGATGTAAATTCTGTAAGGGTGTTACTTTAATTTCTTTTTAAGCACAGTGGAGCAACTTCCATATGATAAACCTGTAAAACCGTGAATTAGAACAACATGGAAAAGTGGGAAAAGTCTTATGGGTAAGAATGAAAATTGGTTGAATTGGAGGCATAAGGACCAAACCTGTTTGAAGGGAGAGCTTTCTTAAGGATTTGGGAGGACTTCTTTGCATTCGAGTTCTAAACTTCCTCGTTTAGAGTAGAAGGTCTACCAGTTGATTTTCGTTTGCTTACGCTCCCTGTGTTTAAATAACGTTCAACTACTCGCATGCAACGTTGCAGAAAGACAGCAAAAGTGACCAAAGTCTCCGGAAACAACTCCTGAAATTGCTGGTATGTCGCTTCGGGAGAGTACTGCCAATCAGTAATTGGGTTATAAATCCCGCTTCGAAAGTACGCCATTCCAATGAAAATTTCGTGTTGTAACGTGAAAACCATTTTAAATAAATAAATTTGAAAAGAATACCAGAAATTTGAATTTGCTATTTCAAATTCAAATTACCAGTTGTACCATTTAAAAATGAAATTCAGTATTGCCAACTCAAACAGTCATTCTTCATCACGTTGTATATTTGCCCTGAGACGAAGTCCAGCAGAGCTACTCCACTTAATCCCGGTAATTTTATGCGCTTGTTCGATTCGTCTGTTATTCTTAAATAAATGCGTAAGCATTAAATGAGTAAAGTACGCGTCCCGTGAAGAGGAGAACCTAAACCGTAAAATTTCCATCGTCGATGTGATCCATCCACAGCGATTTGTCATCGTTCACCTCGCCCTCACGCATCCGTATCATCATCATTTTCTCTTAAGGCTTCATTTATCCCATTCCACTCGGGGTCCCTCCTTCTCGCACGCATCTCGCTTCCCGTTTTCATTTCCTCTTCGACGACGTGTTCCGGCGCTTGTCACTCACCATTTTTACAACTCATGGACTTTTATAATCCGCCATAAACATATCAGATACGTTTTACATATAAAAGGTCGGCGAGATTGTCTACGGCGGATGTTCGGGAGCTGGGGAATTGAAAATTTTCGGAGGGATTACGGGTTACGAGGTCCTCGGAAAACAGCCGATGACGCGGTAAAATATATATGTATATACGCGGTATGGTTTCTATTTTGTGGAATCGACGTCGAAGGAAAAGTTAAGTCCGCAAAAGTTTCCCTGTTACGCATCCCCATTCGCAACATCTCGTTTACTTAGGACGATTTTCTTGATTCATTTTTTCTTTCTTTTTTGAAACGACTTAAGCGTATACATATTACGAAAGCTAATCTCATCTCTCGCACTAAGGGGAACTTCACAGCAAGAAATCCTCGATACCCTCTCCGCCCTTAACATTCAATATAATTAATTGCGGTGCAACAACTTAGTCAAAGGCATATTTCGTAAGTTAGCAAGTTCTGCCGGCGGAGAGAGGACCAACTTTAAATGTTAGCTTAGCTTAGAGATGCAACTTCTCCGGCGGGAGGAGTGGGGGTGGGCGAAACGGGGTGGGCCCCCTCTAAGACGCCGTCGAATCCTCGAATAGTTTCCCATAATACCTAGTGGTCAGCCCATGTAATTAAATTGTGCAGTGGGAATCGGGGATTTCGGCGGAATACATAAAGGGATGTTTGGACTGCGAGGGCCTATGCATGCATACTAATGCCCTTTCGACCGACGACGGAGGTAAAGTAAATTGCAGCTCAAAGGTCGGACTTAATCATCTGCTAAGATAATCGGCAAACTCCTGGGAGACGGGGACGGGAAGGTAAACGATCCGGTCCCATGGCTAATCCCATTAGTCTAAGTGTCCGCGGAGGAAGAAAAAGTAACTCAATACGTTCGTGGACTTCATAACGAGCGTAGACGGTGGACGCAAGAGTGAGAAGGTCTTGTCGAAAGAGGTCTTGTCTTGTCTTACAACAGGTTAGGAAGTCTCGCTAGAGACAAGACCTTATTTTCTAAATAGACCTTCCGACCTTCCTGGTTCTAGCCCAATGCAGTCCCATAAGGGTCACTTTAATGATGTGCCCAAAAAGGCCACGACCCAAAAATTTAGTAAAAAATTCATAACTCAAAAGGGCCCCCAAAATAATATTTTCTCTTCATTTCAAAACCTTGCTGTTACTAATTTAGCCATTTCGAACAAATGAAATATGTTTTCAAAAAACATTTATTTGCGTAAAAATTTCCACAAAACAGTTATTTGTCAGAAAGAATATACTTTACAAAAAAAAAATTAATTTCCATAAAAACTACAAAAAATCGTATTTACAATTATTATTTTTCAGTACACTGAAATATATATTTTCATATTTAATTTTATTCATTAAAATTTTTTAATGACACTTTAACACTCCTTAATTTAGATATTTAGGTGCAGTGCAACAGATATTAAACAATGCCTCCTCAATTTGTATCCCAGTATGTAATGAAAAAAGACCGAGGTCATTCAGAGTCGCTTAATTTTTACTGTACTGTAAACGTTGTCATAACCTTCTGGTCCTTCTTTATTCTTGTGGTTCCATACTTAACTCTTAAGTATGGCACAAGTGAGACTTAACTCAAGAGTTAATTCCCACTTAACTCTTGTGGCCTGAATCTCCAGATTCGCGGCCAATAATAAACGACTGAAATAGAAAAACGGCCAGCTTGTTGACTTGTTATTGTGTCAGCCGTCAACATATAACATTCCAAGTTGTCACGTACGCAGATTAAAACCTAGCAAAAGAATTCAGTTAGTAATATGTCGAAGACCATAAAACTTTACGAGGACTGTAGTCGAAATATATACTCGCATATATCGTAAAATTATAATATATTACCTTATAACATTAAAACGTCTGAGCTGATTGCCATAAAATCCGTAAAGGAGCGGCTTCGAGAATCGGTTTCTCCGCGGCAGGAAGTTGACGACGCTATTAAACTCTTGTTTCAGGCCGGGGCGAGAACTCTCCTGCACAGCCCAAGATTGTTATGAAACGCGCGACGGGAGAGGGCGAAAAGAGTTGCAATAAAAAATTCATGGAATGTTGTCGAGAGAATTACGCCGGTTGACACCTCAGCTTGCGGGGAGAATCTGGAGTTAAACAAGATATAGTATGCGGAGTTGTGATCCCTCAGGAGATAAAAACATCTCCGTAATCCAGCGAGTACATTTTAAAGCGGCCACTTTTCTTAAGCTGATTATGAGCGTAAATTGAGATAAGTCCGCAATATTTATGGCACTTACATGGTAACCTGCACGGGATCCGATGTTATTTTCCTCGGCGGAAAAACTTTTTCAAAGCGGATTTTTAACATAAACGACGAGCTGACTATAAAGCTCTCTAAGAGGGTTTTTAACTCTTAACTTCGCTAAATTAATGGGTAGATACCTTTTACGGCGCAATTTGTATCCTGAAAAATAACGGACGTAACATGGGAATATGTTCTGGCGTTTCTTTATGGGGACGGGAGGTATTACTCCCGTTTTTCACTAACTAAATGGATTGAGATATTATGGACCGTGGAAAGCGCTCTACGTTACCAGCAAACCAAACGAATAGACTTGGTGATTTGGGGCCACAAGATGAACCAAGACTGAACGTCCAGATTTCCCATATTGAGTACCAATTCTACTTTTGACTTCGTCAAGTAACGATTTGGAAAATAATGGTAAACTTGTGGAAACGGTAAATTGCAATGTGATTTTTCCAGAGTTTGTTAAGCTTTTCCAAACACCCAACTTTAATTATAATACGCATTATTAATATGCAGAAAACGTATCAATCCATTTTTTAGAATGAAGCTTGCAACGACATTAACAAGATAAGACTGAGGATATTGCAAAAGTGCACTACTACTGACACACAGCATTTATGTCCACCTTAATAAAATAGTGCTTAGTATTTATCGTTACTGTAAAACAGAGATATTGCTGAGCACGGATCTACATTGCATTAGCAAGACAACTTAACCAAACAACCTAGAAACCTGGTCAGTTGCTAAGACGCGTATTTCTAGTACTTTAAGTCCTTTAAATAACGTGGACCTTATTATACTTCGTCCAGTCAGAATTGGAACGCCAACAAAAGCACCTAATGGCTTTTTAAGTAGTAAAAAGCCATGCCGCCTGGTCGTCCATGAGCGTATCATTACGGATAATAACTCTAACAATGAATTCATTTTTAAATAGCATAAATAAATGGCACACATATACACACACCACTGCTTTCTCGAGTATAAGTGCCGAAGAAGACTACACCTGCTCCATAGAAGAAGAAGAAGAAGATACAAACGTAGTGCCGCTGTCGTAAAAAAAAATTGCGACCCAATGAACCTTTTATTTCTTTATCTGTAGATATCCATACATTCACATATACGATTTCACTTGGGCGACTGCACAAACACGAACACATACGTTTTAAAATATACCAGTGCGTTTCTGAATAAGCAAAGAAATAAGTCCCATTGTTTTGTATAGAGATAACGGGCTCGTTTAGAATGTCCTCGGTAAATTCAGATTTTTTTTTTGAGTTTTCCAATTGATACTGGTTAGAGTATACTGTTAGACACTATGTACTCTAGCAATATCTCTCTATTTTCATGTATTTCAAGCTGGACATTCCAGTTTCCATCAGTGCGTTTGCGACCGTAGTCCCGCTGTGACAAACACGTAAGATCAAGAATTCCTGGGTTGATGGAGTAAATCTGTTGCACTTATTGCCTTATCCTTGGAGTTGAGAGGAAATCCCCCAATCGTCGTGTGAGGGGACGCAGAGAGAGAGAGTGAGAGAATTGCCTCCGTCGCCTTTAACAAATGACCGGCATCGTTCTAAAGAAAACACACATAATACGTAACGCAGGTAGAGGAGAAGGAAGAAAAAGAAGACGAAGGAGCGGTAGGAGGAGGCGGACGCCAACTCGGTGGATTGCCGCCATTAGTCTCCATCCAGTGGGCCGTGGAATCAGTATGGATGTCGGTAGGGGGACAAATGAAGAGTTATGGATCCGTAACTGCAGCGAGAGCGAGAGAGTAGATGTTAAGTGGGTAGAAAAGTGAACGACGATTGATATGCGCTTTTTGTGTCGTTTGTCGACGCCTTAACGACTCGTTAAAACGTGGGAGGATGCAGTCATCGACATCGAATTTATTTATCTCTCGATGTTCGACAAGTAGTTGGGAATGTACTTACTCTCTCTCTCACACTTGACGCGGTTATCTCGAGGAGAGGAAATCACGCGCTTTTCTAAGTGGATAAAAATCTCGTTTCGTCGACCGCAGGCGCGTAATTAATTAAGTGTTAAAACTATGGATGCACTTAAATTATATCAACGACGGCAACTTCAAACAACAACAACGGCTGTTGTGAGCTTCATCTTGAACGAGGAGGGGTCGGAGAAGTGAGGGCAATTGCTCCCCCTTGCAGGAAATTTTAATAGAAAAGTACAGTTTTGTTGCGGTTTGTTACAACGTCACCGATCTCATAAATCGATCAGGAGAAACAATTATGACCTAACGTAGTAATATCTCCCTTCAAATTTCGAAAATTATAAGATTAACACAAGAAACAAGATAATTGGCCGGGGAATATCCTCGTTTTCTGAAGAAAAAGGAGTAGCTTTATTTGGGCTTTATTCTCATAATACAGAAATACTACACATTAGCAACGCAATGTGATTTGGCAAGTTGACACACTGTGACAATTTTGTTGTTAAACAAAGTGTAATCTCTTTTTCTCTAAGCTATATGTCTCTAAATTATGCTGTATCTCATTATGTGACTTCATATCTATCTGTATCTCTAGGTAAATCCCTATAATAATATATCTTTCTATGACTTTACATATATAACACTATATTTCTTTATAATTCTCTATATACATCTCTCTTTATCCAT
The DNA here is from genome assembly GCA_946251905.1 of Cryptocephalus moraei. Lineage (NCBI taxonomy): Eukaryota > Metazoa > Arthropoda > Insecta > Coleoptera > Chrysomelidae > Cryptocephalus > Cryptocephalus moraei. Next base: position 3,511,594 of record OX276455.1, on the reverse strand, counting down.
ATATGAATCGCTCTATAACATTAGCTCTTTGTCGTCTCTCTATATTCCTCTTTGTCACTTTATATCAATTTATACTCTTCTATATCTTTCTGTATCTCTTTATCTGTATATGTTCGTGTATGTTCCTCTATATTTATATCTATAAGTGAGGATTTTTTGCAGTAGATTTACATAAGGTGTCAGCTTCATTTTTCTATATATTAATCTATATCTCTATATTTTTACCTCTACATTTTTCTATAATTCTCTACATCTCTCTATATCCATCGATTTTGTAACTTTATATCAATCAATTCCATCCTTCTACGTCTCTCTATATAAGTTCACTATATTTCAGAATTTGGTTTAGTATGAAATCAAAGGCGAAAATATTCTCATTTTGGATAAAATGAACACTGATAAAAAATTAACTACAGATCAACCCTCATATGAATCACATTGTAGCAAATGTTATTCCACTGTTTCTAAATGTACTCTGTCAAATTTTGAAATTTTAACATGAACTCTTACGAGATGGTCTTTCAAGTGCTTAACTTAAATGCACTTAACATGCATGCTAATTTAGAGTAAATATGTCAAAGCATGTCACATAGTTTGTTCCTCAGCCATGTTTATAAAAATCGTAGTATATATAGTATGTGCTATGAAAATGCATAGAGGGTATTTTTCAACCCCTTTCCAAAGTAGGGGATGATTAAAATATTAGTTTGGAGCTTAATTAATTTTTGAATCTCCCAACACTTTTAAATTTGAGGAGAAATCGACCTAATGATATCCTGCAGACGTCATAAATTTTTTGATACTAAAAATACCCGAACTAACCACCCACTTCCTCTCTCCTCCGTCTCCTTTTTCTTCTCCTTTGATTCCCCCGATTTATAAGCGCAGCCTTAATAAGCTGCACCTGCATTTAAACCTTCTCGGAACGACAAATTAGAACACTAAAGATCCATTGATATATTGTAATTTAGTCTTCTCGGAATACCGGCTATCGAACTCTTTAACGAGTCCCGCGCTTCCATTCATCTTAATATCTCCGGAAGGTCAACCCAATTAGTGAAGATCCTCCTCGTATAAAAAAAGACGTAATTAAGATATTTGTTTTTGAGAAACATGTGCGTAATAAGAGGCGTTCTCGTTGACATATTGTCGGGCGATGATGTTAAGGGTTCGTTCCGGAATAGGTGTGACGATTAACTTTAACAACTTCTTATAAAGTTTATGAACGTCCTAACGTCGCTAATAATTACAATACACAAAAGTGTCATAATTAAAATTTATATGGATTGCTTTATAGGTCGTTACATTGTTTATGGCATGCTTGAAAACGCGATTAAAATTGATTATTATATCCCTATATATGTACATGTAGACTTTGCGTAAGGGGGGAATATTTTTATTTGCCTGTGCGTCACGTACTTTATTGCATGTTGCTGTTGGAAAGAATGTAGCAAAAGAAATAAATTCGGTGGAAATCCTTCTGCATTGTTAATTTTTGCGCGAGGAGTCGTGCCGGGGCGATAAATTATAAGGAAGAGTGAGTTTATTTTGAAGTTCGCAAGGGATTATGGATTCTCGAAGAGGTTACTTATAAATTTGGGGTTGATAATAGGCGATTTACTATGTCATTTAATGGGAAACTAAGGCGTTCCAGGAATTTTGTTTGTTTCATATAGTCAATCAATAATGGAATATGGAAATATATGAGATTATGTAGCTGATCAAACTCTTAGAATGCAAGAATTAAATACCTTATTGCCGCAATTCTTATTGTAATAGTAATAAGCAATGTTATGCACAGTAAATATTCAGATAACTTTATAAATAATAGTGTGCTGACTGCTGTCGCCGTCGTCGCTGACGACGGAGTGGAAACAGTGCAATCAGAACGCGCGTAGCGCGTACACCCTTCGTCCCCTTCCATCGCGCTCGCGAACCGAGCCGATCGCCAAATCGAGTTTTCACTCGGACGCTGTCTTGTAAAAGAGATAGATGCGTCGCAAGGCAACCGCCAAGGTCGATCTCTGTCTATTGTTGTCGCTCTCACTCTAGCTCGCACGCAAGGGTCTGGCATAACGTTACGATTTATAAGACGTATATCACGTAAAAAAAATGTCATTTTGGCAGGAAATTTAATTTTTTACAAAAAATCGTTACTAAAATATTTACTAAAAATGCAGTGTTTGAGGTACTTATAGCAAAAAAACCGAAAAGTGGACAAACTAACCCAGATCCAAAGACGCAAATTTCTATTTGGTAGTACTCTTCTATTTTGACTTTTTTTGATCATATTAAACAATAAGATTCCTTGAACGCATTAGTTCTCTTTACCCACGTTTTTTTTTCTTAGTCAATAGCCTATGAGGCATCGTAGACGTCACTGTTTTAATAAATCTACCGATCTCCACTATGAACGCTATGTCTATAATAATTCTCCATTATTAACGGGTGAATCTGAATTTCGGGGACTAGCCGTTGCGGGCTGGAAACGTCCCGAAAAAAAGACCGTCCTGATGGATGAAGAGTACGCAACAATTAATTCGGGCGGCGTGGGCGCGCGAAGTCTTTTATGGCTCGGAAACAATTTTAAGAAATACTGTCAACGTGTTTAGATAAATGACGGAGATTTCCTCGTGTGCTTACATAAATAAGCGGCCCGTGGAGGGGGAAAAAGATGAGGAACAGTCCGCGAACAAAGTGCTCACCGTACCAATAACATGACTCAAGTAATGATTCGTACACGACCGCCTGAATTATTCATTGCGCCCCCTCTGGCTTTTGCCAGAATTTATACAAGAAGTCATGATTTTAGGACTCGCGGCTCGTATCAATTATGAAGGGGGTAGGGGAGCAGCGGCGGGGGTTCAAGTTTTTTCAGTTAGATCCAAGGATCTCAATTTAAAGAAATCGCCTCGAACACAAATGACACACTAGACATTCTTCATAGTTTTGTCTTATCTGCAATAGGAATACCCATTAGGGTATCCATAGGTTCACCATCCATGTATTTTGTTTTCTTTATATTGATCTTGATGTCAAGCTTTTCCATATGCTATTTATTCTATTGAATAGTGACTGTAGGTCTTCAATTTTGTCGGTTATAATTACTATGTCATCAGCATAGCGGAGGTGGTATATTCCCATGCCATTCACTTTAATACCCAATTCCATGCCCTCCAATGGCTCAGCGAATATATTTCCTACATGGAGATTAAACAGCATTGGGGACAGTCTTGGAGTATTGGAGCCAGAAACTGCCCAAGACCGAGATTGTTGCCAACCTCAATGATGAAGACGGCAACTCTAAGAAGAAGAAGGAGGCAGTATGCACCCTTCCGTATATCAAATTCGTCCTTATAGTGGTCCCGATTTATCCCCACTGTAGCTTTTTGGTTCCAAATTCCATGCCTTCCAATGGCTCAACGATTATATTTCCTACATAGAGTTTAAACAGCATTGGAGACAGTCTTGGAGTATTGGAGACAGAAACTGTCCAAGACCGAGATTGTTGCCAACCTCAGTGATGAAGGCGGCACTCTAAGAAGAAGAAGGAGACAGTATGCACTCTTCCGTATATCAAATTCGTCCTTATAGTGGTCCCGAATTATCCTCACCGTAGCTTTTTGGTTCCAATGCAGATTTTGGATAATCTCAACTCTTTTTGGTCAGTGTTGGCCTTATATAGTAATGCCACTATAACATCATGCTTAACATTAAAGTTAGTGGGGGTTTCATTTTGGAAATCCCCTTCTGGACGGTCAACGCTTCAGGAGATGTCATGAAATCCATCCACAAAACAGTTTAACACGTTACTGTACAGTTAATGAGGAGTTCAGATTTGGAAAACCACTCTAGATGTTCAATTTTTCAGGAAGTTTAGTTTAACATTGTCTAGTGCCTTCTCATAGTCTATAAAAATGGGGTAAACGTCCTTACATTTGTCTGAACAGTGTTGTACTAAGGTATTTAAACAGAAAATTGTCGCTGTAGTTCCTATTCCCCCCTAAACGCTTCTAATGTAAACATTTTAAAATCTTTAACGTTGAATCTGAGGTCGTCACATCGACACTCCCGGATACGCCAATGTCTTTTCTGTTGGCTTCCGCTCAAAAGGTGCATAATATCTTCTAAGGATACTTGCGCTATTGTGTGGAAATATTCGGGGGATTAAAAACACATCATTAATTTAATACGAATAGCCTAATTCAGTAGAGCGTGCTTAAGTAATATTTACATATGAATCCGAACGATCTTACGTACACAATCAATCTTACGGTTTTATAGGTGACAAAGCGCCTTTCCCAGGAATTACGTTCAGATTTCCGGAGTTGTTTTGCGCCCCTTACACTTACATATCTCGTAAATGGTATATCGAGGATGAAAGGTTCTCGGGGGCAGCTTCGTGCATAATTTCGTCGACGTGCAAACGTGCCAATGCGATAATGTGGGCGAGTTAGCCCGAAAATCTTCGAAAAGTGGCTTTTCTTGTAAGGAGTTACTTTTCTTAAACAATTCGCATGACGAAAGTGTGGTATTTCATTAAAAACCCAATAGCTTAGAAATTTTCTAAAATCAAAAACTTATTTTTTAGTATGTTATTCCCCATGCGATTTTACATAAAGATACGGCCATTTCAATAGGTCTAATCACTTTGGTGGCTGGAAAATTGCATGAAAAGCAAAATGAAGCGTTTTTCTATGAGTTAACTTACGGAAAATTCAGTGACTTTTTAAAATCAAAATCTTCTCTTTTAGTATGTTGTTCCCCATGCGATTTTCCATAAGAATACGGCCATTTCAATAGGTCTAATCTTTTTGATGGCTGGAAAATTCCGTGAATAGCAAAATGAAGCGTTTTTCTGAGTTAACTTACGGAAAATTCAGTGACTTTCTAAAATCAAATTCTTCTCTTTTAGTATGCTGTTCCCCGTGCTACTTTACATAAGGACACGGCCATTTTAATAGGTCTAATCATTTTGATGGCTGGAAAATTCCGTGAATAGCAAAATGAAGCGTTTTTCTATGAGTTAACTTACGGAAAATTCAGTGACTTTCTAAAATCAAAATCTTCTCTTTTAGTATGTTGTTCCCCATGCGATTTTCCATAAGAATACGGCCATTTCAATAGGTCTAATCTTTTTGATGGCTGGAAAATTCCGTGAATAGCAAAATGAAGCGTTTTTCTGAGTTAACTTACGGAAAATTCAGTGACTTTCTAAGATCAAAATCTTCTCTTTTAGTATGTTGTTCTCCGTGTGATTTTCCATAAGAATACGGCCATTTCAATAGGTTTAATCATTTTGGTGGCTGGAAAATTGCGTGAAAAGCAACATGAAGCGGTTTTCTATGAGTTAACTTACGGAAAATTCAGTGACTTTCTAAAATCAAATTCTTCTCTTTTAGTATGCTGTTCCCCGTGCTACTTTACATAAGAATACGGCCATTTCAATAGGTCTAATCTTTTTGATGGCTGGAAAATTCCGTCAATAGCAAAATGAAGCGTTTTTCTATGAGTTAACTTACGGAAAATTCAGTGACTTTCTAAGATCAAAATCTTCTCTTTTAGTATGTTGTTCTCCGTGTGATTTTCCATAAGAATACGACCAGTTCAATAGGATTAATCATTTTGGTGGCTGGAAAATTGCGTGAAAAGCAACATGAAGCGGTTTTCTATGAGTTAACTTACGGAAAATTCAGTGACTTTCTAAAATCAAATTCTTCTCTTTTAGTATGTTGTTCCCCGTGCTACTTTACATAAGGATACGGCCATTTCAATAGTCCTAATCTTTTTGATGGCTGGAAAATTCCGTGAATAGCAAAATGAAACGTTTTTATATGAGTTAACTTACGGAAAATTCAGTGACTTTCTAAAATCAAAATCTTCTCTTTTAGTGTGTTGTTTCCCAAGCGATTTTCCATAAGAATACGGCCATTTCAATAGGTCTAATCTTTTTGATGTCTGGAAAATTCCGTGAAAAGCAAAATGAAACGTTTTTCTATGAGTTAACTTACAGAAAATTCAGTGAAAATTACTCTTTTTTTCGAGCAGAATTTAACCCCTAATATTTTTAAAGTTACCCCACAAAAGTTGGCGGTAACACCCCAGGAATACTTCACTTACCCATTGATGGAATTGTCAACTAATTTGATATTCCCTTAAATTTCTTCTAAAATTTTAAAACGTTTCCTTTTAATTTTATAACATATTTAACAGAATATGTATGTTTTTTAAGTTGCTCCACAAATGTTGTTGAAACATTCAGTGACCTCTCAGAAAATCCCAATTATGAGTTACTGGACTTTTCAACAAATTTGGAGTTTCTGTATATTTTTGTGAAATTTTAAAATATTTTCTTTCAATTTTATAACGCAGTTAAGCTCTTTGAGCATCTATATTTTTGAAATTACACCACAAAAGTGGGTGAAACTTTCGTTAACTCCCAAAAAAAACGACAGTTAGTCATGGATGACATTTTCACAAAAATTGTGGGTCTCATACTCTTCTCCTGAAATTTTAAAATTATTTCTTTTAATTTTATAGCAAGTTGTCTATATTTTTAAAACTATTTCACCTAAGTTATGGAAACATTCAGTAACTTCTCAGAAAAGTACAATTATGAGTTAGTGAAAACAAATTTTGAAAATAGTTCAAGCAACAAACTTTGGAGTTTCTTGAATTTCATATAAAATTTTAAAATGTTTTTCTTTTAATTTTATAACTCATTTAAGCTGTTTAAAATTACTACACTAAAGTTTATGAAATTTTATTAACTCCCCAGAAAACTGCAGTAAGTCTTGGATGAAATTTTCCCCAAATTTGGAGGCCCCATAAGTTTCTTGTGAAATTTTAAAACGTCTCATTTTCATTTTATATTATTTTGGTTACATATCATTTAAGCATTTATATTCTTATCAGTGAAGTCACTCTTATATATAATTGATTAATTTCTATTTTTAATATTTATCCACAAAACTTCCAGCAACTCGTAAGAAAACTACACTTACTGACTGACCACATTTTGATTAAATCTGAAGTCTACATAATTTTGTGAAATTGAAAAATACTTTATTTTACTTAAATACTACATTTTTGCAATTGTGATCTCATATTTTGAATTCGATTCTTCCTTTGGAAGTATTGTAGGACGTCTTACCTTTCGTTACATTGTCTTGTTATTTGTATTGTCTACTATTCCTGATCAAGCTCCGAATAGAAAATATAGAGTACCAATATCTTTATGATTAGTTGAGAATAATCATATATTCGATGAAATGGTCGAGTTTAGGCATTAAATGGTAAATTTAAATACGAAGTTATCTACTTTCATCAAATAGTTTATGGCCATATAGTTAATTTAATATTAGATTACAAATCTAAAGGTGAAAACATAATTTTCTAATGCTTAGAAAAATTTCTATTTTTAGCTTTGAAGGCTGCTAGTTTAGTTTAACTTAAATCCTTATAAAGGATTTGGGATAAACCTAATTATAATTAGGGAAAACAGTGATAAAAAATTTATAAACATAACTTGAAAAGGAATTTTTTTAGTAATTTTCGTTAAATTTATATGGTTTATTAAAGTTATTGGAATTAGTCTTATTCCTAAAATACAGCAATTAGGGTTAATAAAATTATGAATAAGGCAATAAGTTGATTATTGAAATAAATCAATTGCTCAATTGTTAATCATTTAGGGAGAAATTAATTGAGATAATTGTATAAATATTAAAATAGATAATTCAAATTGATTTTGCTCTCATTGTGGCTGTAATTATTCAACCAATGTGATTAATTGATGAATAAGCCATAGTTTTTTGTAGACTAATTTGTCTAAATCCAATAGTACTTCCAACAATTGAAGAAAATATAATAATGAAATAGGTAAATATATTTTGTTTAATAATTCTTAGGGCAACTTTTTGCCATGTTAATATAATTAGGCAATTTATTCAGGATAATCCGTTTATAACTTCAGGAAATCAAGCCTGAAAGGGGGCTGCTCCCATCTTGATAAATAAAGCTGATACTTGTGAGTAAATTCGGTATCTGATGTCCAATTTCCAAAAAGGGTAAAAGTCAATTTTTAAAAAAATAGAATCATTATCTTAATATGGTTAGTAATAAAAGATCATTTTAATTGTAATATTTTTGGAATTATACGAATTCATTCAATTTGGAATTCAGAAAACCTTCAAAAATGAGAGTACATAGTTAGTTTTGAATGTCTTTGGGTTTACTCTCAGTTTCATATTTTCGATACGAATTAAAAAATGATTTGTGACCAATCAATCGGCGTCGCCTACGAGGGGAGGAAATTTCAAGAGGGGGGGGGGGAAGGGAGTTAGGTGGGGACTCCGGTGGGCGGCGGGACCGGAGACGAGGTGAGTCCCGGAATCGGAATTTATAAGCAGAATTAATTAGAGTAAAAACCACTGCAGCCTCTCCGCTGCCGCACCGCCACTCTCCTCTCTCTCTCTCTCTCTCTCTTTCTCTCCCTCTCTCACTCCCGTTCGGTGCCTGAGCTGCTGCTGTTTTAATTTACAAAAGCCAAACTTAATTCTTGTTCTGACTAAAGGAATAAAGAGAAATGTAAAGGAAAATTAAAACGATTCAAGTCCGGGGGCTTTGATTCGGTTTAGCCCAAGCGTACGCCAGCCGCCATTCTCCGGATTTCTTATTCTTAAAGATATTTCGACGAACCAACCGAAGGCACGCTCTCATCCGCTAATCTTGCTCCGGGAGAAAGAGGGGGGGGGAGCGACGCCAGGTTTTCCTTCCGCCTGCCCATTTCGCCCCCCCTACAACACCCCCGCCACGGTCCAAAGGTGAATGTATATATATATATATATATATATATATATATATTTGTTTTCAGCTTGATTAAACCGTGCCACTTCGGGACGAGAAAACCGCGAAAGTTGCTTAACGTAGAATTTTTCTTCTTGCAATTCGACAAATGCACTCTTACGTGCACAAAGTCGAAAATGGGATTTCTAGAATTTTCATCGAAAAGTCGATGAGTTATCGACCTTTGTATTAATACCAAATATGTCTAATGCCGTGTCTCGAGTGAAATCTTCCAAAAATTTTATTTGGTTACAAATTTAGTTAGCCTAAAAATAAGACGCCACCGCCCAAATATTCCCCTAACTACTGGGTTATCAAGAATGACTGTTTGAGTTGGCAATCCTACCTGGAGGATTTTTTTGCCTAAGGGTTTGCAACGCTACAATCAGATATGTTTATTTGACAAAAATTTGACATAACAATCAGCGATAAGATTGTAGGTTATGTGAATAAACATTAACGCTTAAAAAATGAAACTCGAAATACAGAACAATGATTTAATTAAACAACTGAAGGTAATGCTCAAACTGCCCCCCATTTTGAACCAGACATAAATTAACTCTTCTTTTTAGGCTCTCGAAGATATTCACCCGCATATTGGGGGTAATGTTTGCCACTTCTGGAACTATTGCCTCTCGCAGCTCTTCTTCAGTATGCAATATGTTCCTAAAGACGTTGTCCTTCAAGAGCCCAAATTACGAAAAATCTAATGGAGTGAGATCTGGTGACCTGCTTGGCCAAATGCCCTGACTAATTACTCTGTCGCCAAAATTCTCTCTTAAATATTCCATAGTAGCTCGAGCCGTATGTGCCCTTGCAGAGTCTTGTTGGAAATATCCAATTGACGCTCTTCGTCTGTTAATTGGTTTATAAAATGCCTCAAAAGGTGTTCCATATATCTCTCCGAATTGACGGTAAAATTAAAAAATATCGGCCCATACACCCGTGTCCTTGAGACTGCCAACCAAACACCAACTTTAACCGGATGCAAATGTGTCTCTCTGATAGCGTAAGGATTTTCACCTGACCAAATTCTGTAATTTTGTTTATTCACATAGCCGTTGAGATGAAACCAGGCTTCGTCGGAAAAGAAGGTATTGTCAAGGATATCATTATTATTTAATATATGCCATTGAACCAATTGCAAAATGAAACTCTCGGCGGGTGATCAGGAGGGGTTAATGACTGGACAATGGAAATTTTGTAAGGGTGGTGCTTTAATTTCTTTTTAAGCACAGTGGAGCAACTTCCATATGATAAACCTGTAAAACCGTGAATTATAACAACATGGAAAAGTGGAAGTCTTATATGGGTAAGAATGAAAATTGGTTGAATAGGAGGCATAAGGACCAAATCTGTTTGAAGGAAGAGCTTTCTTAAGGATTTGGGAGGACTTTGCGTTCGAGTTCTGATATCCTCTACAACTTCCTCGTTTAGAGTAGAAGGTCTACCGGTTGATTTTTGTTTGCTTACGCTCCCTGTGTTTAAATAACGTTCAACACTCGCATGCAATGTTGTAGAAAGACAGCAAAAGTGACCAAAGTCTCCGGGAATAACTCCTGAAATTGTTGGTATGTCGCTTCGAGGAAGTACTGCCAACCAGTAATTGGGTTATAAATCCCTCTTCGAAACTACGCCATTCCAATGAAAATTTCGTGTTGTAACGTGAAAACCATTTTAAATAAATAAATTTGAAAAGAATACCAGAAATTTGAATTTGAAATTGCAAATTACCAATTGTACCATTTAAAAATGAAATTCAGCATTGCCAACTCATTCTTGATCACGTTGTATAACCTAAGTTTCGTCGCTTTTCCGTCCATCGCCGATCCGCCATTTCCCCGAAAGGTACGCCAGGCAGTTGCGGAGCAGTCCGATTAACGCAATCATACCCTTCAATTCATAAGGACGAATTAAAAGCGAGTTATTCCTGCATAATCAAATTATTCCGGCCGTATTACCGAAATCCGGAGTTTCGTTTCTCTCTATATCCGGCACCGGCGCTCCTCTCCGTCCGGTTACTATATAGATTTAATTTCTGAGCTTTTCATAACTTCAATCGTCTTTGCTTTAATGTTTTTCAACGCGGAAAAGTGAATTTATCAAGCATACACCGGTCGAAAGAGAAAGAGGCGGAGAGCAGTAATAATCCGAGGAGGTTGAGGGATATTTTCGATGGGAGATACTGTCTAAATTTTCTTCGGTCTGCAATTATTGCGTTAAATTATTTGCGATTTCGTTGATAGAGACATGAAAACATCCACCTGTTCCGCGATATTATTTTTACTGCCGAACGATTTCCGTGAAAGTGTCCGCAGCATAAAAATGCGGGAGTACCTCTTTCCAGGCGAATTATCCACTCGAATGATTTAACGGCCGTTTTACGAGACAATTAAAACTCCGTCTTGGCAAAACGTTCAAAGACATAGCTACCTTATTGGTAACGGAGGAAAAATTAAAACTAACAAGAGTTTAATATAGCAGAGACGTGTCTCGTTTTATTTTTCACGAGGTTGTATTCGTGTTGGGGGACTTTCGTAAATCATCCAGTGTTGATTTTTATTATTGCTGGATCCGATTTGGGTAGGTGCTGGAATAAACTGCTCTTCAACAGTTGAGCGTGGTGCATAATGTGCTGAACCGAAGAGTCAAGAGTGATAATACTGCTGGTATCGGGCAAGGAGATTCATTAAGTCCTCTGCTCTTTAATATCATAATGGACCACATGATAGATCATGTCAAGAGTTCAGGAAGGGGATACAAACTAAGTAAGGAGTGATCAAAATTGATGATGCAGCAATCGTGGCTTTATATTCTTTTTTCTCAGAAGCTTGCAAATATCAACACCAAAAACAACGACCGAAGGTTGTCCACCTTCTCTAAGTTAGCCATGGCAATTTAAACCAAAGGAAAACACCAAGTCTTAACCGACTGCTTTATTTAAAGATGAGCGACCGGTTTCAGCTTCATGGAAGCCATCCTCAGGCTCGCATACAAGTTGTTTTTAGGGCTCCTGTTGCTCGAAATGTGCGGCGTCACACATACAAAACAAATACGTCGACATACACAGTTAAAAATAAATAAAAATTAACACACATCGAACACAAAGTTTTCTCAGGACTTGGATACAGCCCTAAAGGAGTGAGCTTCCTCATTCTAGAGAGGTCGGGAAGTAACTACCCTTTAGGGCTGTATCCAGGTCCTGAAAGAACTTTGTGTAGTTAACATTCTTGTTCGATGTGTGTTAATTTTTATTTATTTTTATCTGTATATGTCGACGTATTTGTTTTGTATGTGTGACGCCGCACATTTTGAGCAACAGGAGCCCTAAAAACAAGTTGTTTGTGAGCCTGAGGATGGCTTCCATGAGGCCGAAACCGGTCGCTTATCTTTAAATAAAGCAGTTGGTTAACACTTCGTGTTTTCCTTTGGTTTAAATAAAAACAAAATCACTCGTCATAACCAGAGAACCGTTGCAAACTTGCCATTGCAGACCAACCTATAGAATTATCTTGGAGTAAATGTCTCCTAATGTAGAGTAACTGGTGCACTTCGCCTCATATGGAACAACAAATGTATGGGCATGAGGGTCTACAAAACTTGTGTTCGACCCAGAGCGAGTAACAAAAGAACTAAGTCTATCCTAAGAACTACGAAAGTGAGAATACTTATCTGGATGCACGCTGAGGGACAGAATAAGAAACAGAGCCATTGGAGTGGAGTGCCAGATTTAGGACATTGTCAAATGGAAGAGAATTGGAGCGATTACGTCAGCAGGATGGATGCAGGTAGGATAGCTAAGATAGCCCCAGATGGAATCCCAGCTACTAGCAGACCCCCTCAATGCAGGACTCTTGGGTGTCTACCTCAACCGAGGATCAACTTGGAATTTACAACCCCTAGGTCAGCTTCGGCGGCTCTTCCTCCTTCTGCTGCTGCTGTTGCTGCTGCTTCTGCTGATCCGGACACTTCGGCTGCTCTTGCTGCTGCTTCTGCTTCTGCTCCTGCGGATTCTTGTCGGACATCACGAGCTGATGATGATTTCGCAGATGGCACGACCAACTGTCTATCTTGACAAGTCTGCTCTGGTTGACAGTGTCGACATTTCTACAATGGAGATGGTTACATCATTCTAGATGGTTGCGGTGGTCTGGTCTAGATGACTGGGAAATTCATGATGGAAGGGATAGCATAAATGCTGAGGACGGTCGGGGTTATCCAGGGCTAGTTTCGACTTGTAGGAAAATCCAGTCGGTTGTACTGGCTGTAAAGGTCGAGGTGACTAGAACAAGTTGGCTATTAAAGATGGTTATTATAATGATCAGAATGATTGGGATAATCGGCTTGTTTGAAAAGAAACGTTGAGCTAGTTAAGCTTAACGTCAAGAAGAAGAGGAAGGTACTATTGCAGATGAGGGTATCTAGCACCAGTTCAAGGTCCTTTTTGATTTCTGAACCGTGTAGAAATGTATCCTTCTGTCATCGACTTTGTCACCGACTTTTGAAGAGCAGTTTATATTAGCGAGCGATGAAACCTATAATATTAACTCCTATAAAACGTTCCGCGGGGAAAACATCGAGTCGCAGCTATTTTTGAAAACGGTTCGAGCAGGTTGGTCCTCCGGTAGACGAATCATTCGGTAATGAAATACAAACAGCGAGCTTCCCGTCGAAATAGACCGTTCGTTCGTCAATCGAAACTCTCGGTCGCGGCGTGGGGATTTGAATGGTCGCGTCGAAATAATTGTCATAACAGTCGGCGGGGATAAAGTCATCGGAACACGAGGGAACTAAAGCAACGCGTAATCAAAAACCAGAGGAACGATCAATTATTTGATTATTACTATTTCAATGGCACTCAATTCGATGGTCGTGCCACATAATAACCTTCATAAAATTTTACGTCCCCCCCAAACTCGAATCAATACACACTCAATGACTGACATTAAAACGTGAATACGAACGCCGTTAATACCAGAAATAACAAAGTCACTCATGAGATGCGCTCTCCTCTCCTCCCCTCCTGTGAACGAAAACAAAAGGGATTTTTTGCACTCCCGGGGACCATCTTCCTGTTAAGAACTACGCCGAATTAATCCTGAGTGTGCTATTACGGGGCACCGTTATTGCTTTAAAACGATTAAAAGTAGTTAACTGGATTATTTCGAGAAGTTGTATCATCGCAATTAATTGCGTTTTATTTATAGACTTGAAAGGCGATTGTTCCCTTTTTTCCTGATTAGATAACTAAGTTTACTCGTTCGGTCCCTCTTCGGTGCTCGTTTTTGCTGTCCTCTGCCACCCATTACGACCTCGCTTATCTTCATTTTCAGTCTTATCGACTGAGTGGTATGTAGGTGAAAAAATTATTGGACGGACGTGAAGCGAGATTGAATTTTCATTGTAGACTTAAATATTTGTGTTTGATTAAATCGTTGGGATTAGATTCTTAAGTAAATTTTACCTTTTTGGATGTTTTTGAAATCCAATTATCTAGCGTAAACTACCCCTTGATGATTATCTAACCCGCTAAGAGAGACACTTTTGTATAAAAACTGAACTCGAAGATCAGGGTTGTTCCTTAATTTTTTGGGATTGCTCATTACGGATCTGATCTCATATTTTGAAAATTGAAGCTGGCGGGACTAATATCTCAGACGTCTAGCCAAAGATTTGAAATTATCAAATAGAAGAAAAATATAACCACTTTCTGCGTCGAATTTAAAAAACAAAAGACTCCTCTTTTAATTTCCAGTTCATCAGTTGTAGTATTTTCTACTCGTACTCTTCCTCTTTGGTTATAATAAAAATTGGATCTTATTCTTATGTTTCAGGTATCTTATTTGTTTCGCCTTTAATATTTCGACAAATTTATCGTGTTTCACTCTATCAAATGCTTTGTTAGCACCATATATATCATTAGATATATCCGAACTTCATGTACATATCCGAGAATGTACGTCACTGACGACGGAGTGCAATCAGAGCGCGTATATCTTCTCCCTCTTCCATTGCGCTCACGAACTGAGCCGATCGCCAAATCGAGCTTTCACTCGGACGTTGTCCTGTAAAAGAGATAGATGCGTCGCAAGGCAACCGCCAAGGTCAATCTATGTCTATTGTTGTCGCTCTCACTCTAGCTCACACGCATGGGTCTGCCGTAACGTTACAATGTTGTGTACCGGCAGGTAGCCGGCACATCGATTTATAAGACGCATATCACATCAAAACATTATATATTTTTGCTCCTCGTGTATAATTTTCTTGCTTCCTTATGTATAAAGGGGGAAAGCTTCACTTAGAACTCATCCACAAAATACTTTTTTTTTACTTTCCAAGCATAAAAAAGGTATTTCTCTCATCTAGCATTACAAATAATTAGTATTTTGTATTTTGCAGGCAAGGGTGTTAATAGCTTTATTATATGAGCAGTTTCTCACATCTCCTTGCTTTGGTATCAGCATAACATCCTTGTCTCCATCCTGTGGCGTTATTTCTTCTTTCCAAACGTTTCAAATTAAGTAAAATACGGTGTTATGTAACCCCTTAGTTCTTAGTTCTTCTAATCTATCTTCCTTTCTGTCTCCTGCGGCTGATATCGTTTTCTTTCTTTACATTCTTAATAAGTATCAATTATTGTCCCGTCTCACGGTCGTCTTGGCCCTATTAACAATTAGCTCATTGAGGTCAGAACAATATTATAATTCATGGGTCGTGAAAAGTAACGTAATCAAGTAAACGAAAGGTGCTGAACCAGCGAGTGGGTTCGAGTTGTCTCCCAAATGCGAATTATTACCTATTCCCCAAAAAAGGTCATGACAGAATTGTATCCGAAGGCTACTTGTCGAGTCAGACAAGTTTCGGGAAGCCTTTTGATACGTGAAAGTCGTTTGATACGCTCGAAAGTACGTTGGAAACGCAAGAGGGGCAAGGATCAAACATGGACTCACTGAGCCTAATAAGCATCATCAGAATTTGCTTTAGAATATGTAGAAAATCTACCTGAGGGAGACAATTCGGGCCATGCCGGGTGACAATTCGGACACAAAAAATGCGAATTATTATCTGTTCCCCCAAAAAAGTCATGACAGAATTGTATCCGAAGGCTTCAAGTGGGTCAGACAAGTTTCTGGAAGCCTTCTGATACGTGAAAGTCATTTGATACGCTCGAAAGTACGTTGGAAACGCAAGGAGGCAAGGATCAAACATTTAAGGGGGGGCAAGGATCAAACTTGTACTCACTGAGCCTAATAAGCATCATCAGAATTTGCTTTAGAATATGTAGAAAATCTACCTGAGGGTGATCTACGTCTACCTGACCCATGCCGGGTGACAATTCGGACATACAAAAAAACTTACCTGCTCCCCTTGGGAGACAACTCGTGAGTATTTAAATGCTTTTGGAGACGTGATCGCTGTCCAAAGTAAGCTACGCTTAACAATATATTGTAATTTCTTTCATTTCTTAATTATCCGGCTATTGTTTAAATTAATTACTGTCTTCGTGTGGATCTACATATCGGTTGTGGCGATCAGAATCGCTTGCTGAGTGTCGCGTTTGAGCTAAATTTTTTTGGAAAGATTTGCGGCGTCGGGATCGCCATTCCGGGGGATTTTAAATCAGGGAAGGGGGGGGGACGAAAACCCGCGACGTTCCAATTTTGAAAATTTAACCGTCAAGGTCGCGCCATAAAAGCACCATATATATCATTAGTTATATCCGAGCTTCATGTACATATCCGAGATTTATAATATTAACATAAACCGATGCTAGGAGAAAAAAAGTTATATTAGCGAAAGGGCTTTTGTCGCTTCCAGGCAATCGCCCTAGCTGTCGCTCGTTGAGCCATGAAAAAGTGCCCTTTTCCATTTTTGATATTGAAATTGCCGCTACGCCGCCCCGCTGCCGTATATAGCGCGTTATGATAATTCGTGAGTATTGCGTGAAGGAGATTCGTACGCGCGTAAATGTAGATGCGACTTTCAATTTGACGGAGGATAATGGTGGAGGGGGCGGTGGCGGAGGAGGTCTCGGGGAGAGAGGTGGCGGTGGTGGTGATCGCGGAGGGATGGTTGGATTACGACGGCGACGATATTCCGGGCGCCACCACCGGCGGCTCTGAGGACCTCTTCCTCCTTCCTCTTCTTATTCTTCTCCTTTCCTAAAAAGTCCCGCCCGGAACGTGCCGCGATTCGTAAAAAAGGACCCGTTACACCGCTTAATTCCCGCAGAAATTGGAACGGGCGAACTCGGGACGGCGTCTGGACGAGAGGAAGAGAGAGAGAAAGAAAGGTGATGACGACCCGCCTCATAAATGTTCCAGGCGTGATATACGGGATGTTTACCCAACAGGCGATCTTTGACCAAACAATAGGAAACCCCACAAACATGACAAATTAATTCAAAAAAGATATAACAAAATGTTCAAGGAGATGGTCGATAAGTGTCTGGAAGAATCCATGGTGCCCATCGAATGGAAGAAAGCTAATTCTGCTAATTATACTTATATCTACAGGAAAGGTGACACACGTCACCTTTCTAAAATATGACAGTGATTTTGTTCCCACCACTGAAGTATTCTAGTCATGATTTTTGCCTTTTTTTTGTTATTCTGATGTCTCTCCGTTCTCAAAAACATGTAATATTGAACTTTGGGCCAGAAATAATGAGGGTACCTGCTTTAATTGAAGGGTGAAATAAGCTTACAAGAAATTTGGGCCGCGGTTTAGGACAGGTAGGTAGGAAGTGTATCGGTACGAACGGTCAGCAAGGATTTCCCTTGCTCTTTTAGATGGAATTTCCCGTAATTTGCGTATTCTCTTGCCAGTACCCATTTTCCTTGCCCTTTAATATCTTCGTGATGAACATATTTTCGTGGTAAAGATTCCTAATTCGACCACCAATGCGCCACGGTTAAATTTCTTTACCGCCCAAAATACCTGTACAATAAAACCACTTTTTTGGTTATGCCGCCCGAAATTCCCATCAGCCCATCGTGCCCACCTGGTCGCGGCCCAAACTTCCTTCGCCCATATTGTCACGCCCAAGGATACGTTGGTGCGCTGGGGTGGAGAACAAAAAATATTTACTACTGGTTCTCAAACAAGTTAGATACGAAAATCATGGATTTAGTTAGGTACGTATAACTTAGACGAAAAGTTAAACAACCGAACATTTTAGTTATATTAAATGGTTAAGGATAGCTTACTTTGGCTAACCGTGTTGAACTTGACTACTGATGGATCTGGTTTACTTGTCGTTTTTGTTGGAAATAACTTTTTGGGAAGTTAGAAGCTATTAAGGGTACGTAAGGTGTTCTGCAAACAATAGATCAGACGTATTACTCGTGACTGAATTAGAAAATAGTCATACTTCTCATGTTTATCTTAGGTTGAATGGTTTGCTCAGAAATCGCAGTAAAAGCTGGGTGTTCGTGGAGTTTTCATACCGTTTTGTCAAAATTATGCGTTACTTTCCGACAAACTGATCTTCTCTTCTTCTCAAGGTGCCGTCTCCATTTAATGAAGTTTGGAGACAATCTCCGCAAATCTCATACGGTCCTTAACAACTTGGAATAAGCAGCGAGCGTCCATACCACTCCTATCACGAATATTCTTCAGCAGAGAGTATTTTTTTCTTATAATACCGCGTCGACCCTCAATCTCACCTTCCATTATTAGTTTAAGAAGGTTACTCCGCATTATATGACCTATAGTAAATCCATCGAGAAGAAAACTTCCATGAAACACAAACGTCGAAATTCAAAGCGCGCGACCAGCTAGCGAATAAGTACAGGGTGTCATTTAAAATCATGGTTTTCTCCCCGCAGCTTAAGTATGTTCCAGGTCTCGTTTTGGGAGGCGAGCAGGGAAGGTGTCTTTCCATAATTTCAATAGATCACAGAAATATGTTTATACAAATTTATATCAAAAACCTGAATAACAATAGCGATACGTTAAAATTAATCATCAACTAAAAGTCCACTATCACCGTCAACGACTTACCTGAACGCTTGTAAACAGACAACCATAGATCAGACAACTAAACTTGTTACTTTTACGGAACCGACTCTGTACATCAGCAATTCCCGCCAAAAGTTTTATGACTTTTCCACCAATAGCAAACGACGTGTATTAGGTGTTGTCTAACTTTACTACCTTTTCTCGTTTCGTGGATGTTTTCTTCTCCGTGGATTTACTATAGATATGCGGTTTTTCTCTTCTTCACGTTTATCAACAATTCCCTTCGTCGTTGTGCTCTTCTAAATATTTCGCAGTTGGTTACATGTGCTGTCTATGGGACTTTGAGTAGTCTACACATAATGTCCATATTTTGAACGCTTCTATTTGTGTTCGTGGTGTTTACTTCCAACGTCCACATCTCATACACACAGTAACAGAGAGTGTATGTATAGAGAGTATTTCATCAACCGATACTGTAATTCGGATCACATTGAAGATATCTCATGTTGTTAGATGTGCTTCTTGCTTTTTCTATTCTGGTTCTTATCTCTAAATCAGGATCCAAGCTGCAATTTTTCCATGTTCTAAGGTATTTGAAGTTTTCAACCACTTCCCGTTTTTTATTTTTGGTGGAGGTTCGCGTGATATACTTATATACCATTACTTTGGTCTTTCCAAAATGGTATTTTGAGTCCTAGTTTATCTCCCGTTATACTTAGTTTGTCCAGCAACCGTTGGAGTGCTTCTGGGGACTCTGCAATTACAACTGTATCGTCTGCGTATCTCAGATGGTTAATAATTTGTTCGTTAATCTTAATTTCCTCCTGTAGTCCATATTAAATACCAAGGGCGACAAAACACATCCGCGTCATCCTTCTCCTCAGCTCCTTACGACAGCTTGCTGGTGCCAGTACAAATTTTTACAAACTTGTTGATCTAGTCCTTTATTTTCTAATATTTTTGTGAGCTTTAGCTATTTGACTCTGTCAATGGCTTTTTCGTAATCTGTGAAACAAGCGTGTCTTCTTTTGACGATCTTTACATTTCTGAAAAAGAACTGTCATGCTGTACAAGGATTCTCTGGTTTCCAAGCTCTCACAAACTGCGACTGTCTTAGATAATGGTGGGTAAACTGATGAAATGAATTGGATTCATTTCTCACGGCGAGAAGACGTATGTAATGTTCGATTCAAGATAATCAACTGAGGAGTAGACGCTAAAAAACCGTGTGATATTAGACTTGATGTGTAATAATGCAGGAGCAATTTATGTATTTGACGTCGCACCGCGACGATCTTATCCGAGAGGATCGAGATAGTACGTATTTCTGGACGCATTAATTTTCGTATTGTAACTCCATTATTCATACATATCAAGATGATTGCAAGAGATACGTCGAAAAATCGGACATCACGGGCACGAAGCCATGAATAATGCATCCGAGACGGGCATCGTGTAAAAGAGTGTATGAAATCCCTCAAATCCGAATCCGTTCTCGGAGGAAATTGCACATCCCCGTGCCCTGCGAGATTAGAATAGACTCGGAATTAAATGGGGCATGTGATAGTGTCGGCGTAACTCATATTTACGTTTTTCTGTTTCGCTACTTTTTCCTCTCTTTCTCGCTCGCCCGAAGGGGGCAAGCAGCGGGACGCCCGACGTTTTCTACCCTTATTCTTCGCCCCCTCGTAACTGGTGTCATTGAAATAATGAAAAATAGTTCGAGACGAAACGCACCGCTCCAGAAATAAAAATTCGTTCCCGTCTTGTTTATGCTCGCTCGTTCCGTTCAGTTAGCTCCCGATGATTTTACAGAAGTAATCCGACCAGAGCCGTCCTCCTACTCGCGAGGCTCACTCGCCTTATATTGAGATAAACTGCTTTAGGAAAACAGTGATTGCCGGGAGGAACGGAGGTGGACAGGATATCTTCAATCTGCTCACCTTATGCGAACGCCGTTAGTTATACGACAGATTGCGCCAAATTGCGTTTGATTGCCGCACGAGGGAAGGTCAAGCCGTTGAGGTTTATTACGACGACGCAAGGAAATTCACTTCGCGCTTTAGAGGTATTGATGACCGACCGCCTCTTCGACAAGTTATTGGAGGAAGTTTGAGTGGACTTTTCAAGAGAAAACTTTAAACCAATGAAAAAACACCAAGTCTTAACCAATTGCTTTATTTAGAGATGAGCGACCGGTTTCGGCTTCATGGAAGCCATCTTCAGGCTCGCAAACAAGTTGTTTTTAGGGCTCCTATTGCTCGAAATGTGCGGCATCACACACAAACCAATTACGTCGACACACACAGTTAAAACATAAATAAAAAAAAATTACACACATCGAACAAGAATGTTAACTACATAAAATACTTTCAGGACAAGGATACAGCCCTAAATGAGTGAGCTTCCTCATTCTAGAGAGGTTGGAGAGTAACTACCTTTTCAAGAGATTTTCAAGATTTCAAGAGAGACTTTTCAAGAGATTCTAAATGTCGAATTAAAAACAATTTAAGCTCAGGTTCGTTTTATCTGTCACTCCAGGCAAATTAGGTGATTCAGGACAAGCTGATACCAAATTTACGTCCAAGAACCGCACTATAAAACGGTTTCGAAATTGAACAATCGCTCAACTTTGTTAGGGAGCAAGAAGGTATGTGAAAAGTCGCTTAATTACGACGAATTAACTCTACTTTAAAAGTCACAAGGTGGATAAAATTCTTTTGGGTTTAACTGTACTTATTGTTATTATTGTTATTACTTAACTAGATTCACTTGTTGGTACATTGAAAAACTGAACGTTAAAAGTGACCAATCTTATCAAAATTTTTCCTAAAAATTCTACAGATTTCCTAAAGTTAATATTACTTTTCCCAATGCTAATAGCATCCTCTTTCACTAAACAAAAAAAAATATTTCATCAAAATTGACTGTGTCCGATAAGACGAACCTTTACCAATAATTTATATATGGAATTCATTGAAAAAATACTAAAATACGAAAATGTCAATTATGACAACTTACCTCATGTGGTCAATCAAAACTCCACTGAACTTTTGAAGAAACTTATCAATCCACCTGTAGTCCAAAGTGTAAAACTTAAATCGAAGTAACTTGGACTAAACTATATACGTATCCGTAGGTAGCAAAAAATTAATTCGACTTAAGTTGGACACCGCAAAGTCTCTTCCCGGCGATCTGCTCCTCGTGCGATAATTATTTCCCGACGAAATCCAGACGATCAAACATCGGCGTCGTCGTCAGGGTCCCTCCTCGGAGGTGGACGATCTCCCCCCCGGCAAAGTAAGCCGACCTGTAGGGTGATGGATTACACCATCGATTAGATCTGATTGCCGTGGAAAATCCCTGCTCGCCGATCCCGTTTGACCCCCATCCTTCTCGTCCGCCCCGACTGTTACCTTCCCGGCAATCCGACCTGACAGGACACGGGGAAAATGTACTTATTTGTTTAAAATGTTATGGTGGAGAGTGCAGTTCGTGTCAGTGGTTTAAACGGTTATACGGCGCAAATAACAATTTTCACTCACGAGACACTCATATTTGAGAAGTACTTATTTTAAACTTAAAGTAACAAATTTTGCAAATTTGAGTTCTGAATGAGGTTTCTGCCCCCTGAGTGCATAGTTCATCTTTTTAAAAAAATGTCTGTTTGTATGTATGTAGCTATATCGGCCGAGATAAAGGAGTTATTTACTCTTGTTTTTCGATTTTTTTAAATGTACTCAAAATCCACTTCAACATTTTTTCTCAACTTTGCACATTTATTCTACTGTCGAATATGTATAGCTAAACTTCCTTTTCTCTAAAAGGCAGTTTACACTTGCCCTTTTTCGGTTTCTAGCAATTTTCTCAAAATCCACTCCAACTTTTTTTCTAAACTTTGCACATTTATTAATACTTTATCCAACACATGAGAGTTATGACTGTCATTATTAATGTCATTTTAGACAAGTAAACTATCAAATAATACACTAGTGTGTTTTAAACCATAACTCACTATTGAGTTATGGATTATAAGTCACGTTCATATTTAAAGTATTTATATTAAGGTTGCCCCTGGCAACCAAACAAACAACCTACTTTAACCAAAATTTAAAAAAGTCACTGTCAAGTCATTCTGACATTTATGGGGTACTGAGACGCAAGTAGCTTTGATTTAATCGCAAAGCTTATTAATTATTATCTCATAAAAAAACGATTTCTTCCACTTGTTGGATAAAACATTGTATGCCACACGCGTGTTATGTTTCCTAAGTCACTTGAGAATTTATACTACTCGGCCTGACGGTCTCGTGGTATAAACCTTCTCGCGTGACTTATTTTCAACATAAGGCACTTGTACCATAAATAACTATTAAATATGAACGTGACTTATAATCCATAACTCACTAGTGAGTTATGGATTATAACACTCTAGTGTTTTATTTGATAGTTTACTTGTCTAAAATGACATTAATAATGACACTCATAACTGTCATGTGTTGGATAAAGAATATTTATCCAGTTATAACAATAACAGTTGTTTTAGGGTATCGTGTGCATCTCTATCATTTTACCTAACATCGAAAAAAGTAAACTCCTTGTTAAAATGTGACAGTCGTGTTTATAGCGACTGTGTAGGTTGCAAGTAAGACATAAAATATGACACATATAGAGTTATTTTCAAGCGACACAAATATAATGACTGTTTTTGAATTTCCGTAAGAAATATCAGAATAATCCTTTATTGTTCCCTTTAATATGAAGAAATTTTCCTAAAAATGTAGCAAGTTGATAAATGTTTTTTTTTTGGAGTTATACTTAAAAATTGCTGTCGTAAAGACAACTAGAAAATGCCAAAAACATGATATCCATATTATTAATTACTTTTGTCATTTTGATTATCTCTATAGAATACTGTTGTTCTTTGGAAGCTTTTCATAGAATAATCAAGATATGCTTAGGTATATAATATTGTAGTAGTATTTCATTAATGTTCAGCAACATACTAACTGATAACTCAGTGTCCTGTAACACCATTACAACTCCATATAAAAAAATATCTAAGCTAAAATGTTGTTGCTAAAATGCTAAAACAGTGTTAAAACTATCCTTGAAAATGTTTTACATTTTTGCTCTAAGAGCTTTTATAACACTAACAAACATAGTGAAAGTATTCGTCATAACTTAAATTCCATACCAGCATTTCTAATAACAAACCAGTGTTCGAAGGGCAGTAATAAAGCAATAATTGCACCCACGTTTAAAAATTGTAAAGCAACTTTGTTCAACTACTCAACTAAGGTCAGGTTACCGAGAATACATATAGATAGCTCACAGTTTTGAATTTGCTGTGAACCTACCATTCATATCTTCTTTTGAGATATTTTCGTCAAATCTTCATTGATTGAATATTAGTCAATATTAGTAGTGGTCGGATTGAAATGATGCTTCGCTGCTTGTGTTTCGTTATGAAATAAACATTCAGGCTGGTAGTTTCTATTAGTGTTTGGTCGCCTGCGTGACATAAACGGCATATTTTTATTATACTTTTATTAGACGCAATTCGACGGCTAAAACAGGGCACGTCCCGTCTAAAAATTCCTCATTACGAGTCCTGGTTCTTCCTGACGCCGGCGACTTTACGATCCTACGCCTTACGCCTTGTAAATATATATATATACATCTATATGAAAACCTGAAATTTCATCATGATTCATCAACATTTCACCATCAGTCTGGGAATGTGACGTAATGTCATCTCTCCCGCCTTAATGTCGGTACATCTGCGGGCCCCGAACGACCGACTCACGTTGATATTTATGAACACGGCATGCGAGAGGTGAATTCGAAATTGATAATTTACCTTCTATATTAAGCTTTTCTTACTCATACGGATTATGCATCGGGCCGACGCGACGGTCTGGATTGTCCCTTCTCTTTTAACGACGTAATGACTCGAGTAAACCGGGGACGGAACGACCTATGGGAAGGAATGTGCAGGAGATGCACGACGCATTCCTGACGCTCTATATATGCACCGTTTCATCGCTGCACCTAATGCGACTCGGACACGTGGGAATATAACTGAGCGACATTTAGCGCTTGGAGGACTTGAGCGATAAAGTAGATCGAAATCGCCTTGATAACGACGGATTTCAAGGTTTGAAGCTGAAGTTACTTGGGTAAAAGTGGAATCCAAAACCAACTGCTTCATATGGTGAAACGTTCAAAGGGGTTTCGCGATTTTTCAAGCTCACGCCATTTCTACTTGACACACTGGGACTGAGCTGATGATGTGACGTTCCTACCCAATTTTACAATCCTGTTAGACACACCTTTTTAGTTTTGAAACTTTACATTATTGTTATTGCGGCTTCGTTCGTAGTTAAGTGAGATCATTTTTGGGAACATTCTCCTTCTTCTTTCCTTCTTGTCAATTCAATGAAATAACAATTGCCCACGATAATCAGACACACGAGATGCAGAGAAGAATAGGACTAACATGGGCAGCATCGGCAAACTGAGATATGTGTTAAAATCAGATCTGTCAATGTGGTTGAAGAGGAACGTGTTCCATCAGTGTGTTATGTCAGTACTTTATATGGTGCAGAGACGAAAAACTCTGTGTAGCCCAAGATCAATGCTAGAGGTGTATCCCTAAGAACCCAATACAGTAATAAAACAGTATACATGAGATGCTATATATTTGCTGAAAAATCTTAAATGGTATTGGGCTGAGCATATTACCAGAAGAACGGATGATAGATGGATAGAATGACGGCCAAGACAGGATTCTCTCAGAAGCAGTGGCAGACCTCTGATAAGATGGTCAGACGACTTAAAGGAGTTTAAAAGAAATTGGATCCAAGTGGCCGAGAAGGGCGGAGAGATTTGAGGGAGGCCTACGTCCAGCAGGGGACACTTCAGGCTGGTTGATGATGATTTTCCTTCTTGACAGAAGGGTAGTGATCACGTAGATTACACTACTGCAGCGATATTGCCTTCGTTACTATTTCTCTACCCTCTTCACTGTCTCTGTCTCTGTCTCTGTTCCAGTGGACTCCGTTTGGTCAGACCATGTTCTTGGAGAACGACCTTTTGGTCTCGTCCCTTCTACTTTACCATGTATCGCGAACTGCTCAAGCTATCCTTATTGCGTCTTGTAACGTGACGGAATATATCTTGGTGTTCACTATTTGGGATAATCGCCGCTGTTCTTTGATAAAGATAACTCGTTTTTTTGTAGTTCATGGGACACGAAGTACTCTTCTCCAGTAGTACATCTATTTTTCGTCAGTCCTGTAATTTCACAGTCCATGATTCTGCTCCGTCCAGGGCTATGGGGAATATTAAGGTTTAAACTATTTCCGTTTTGTTGTTAAGTGTGATATTATTGTCTTTCTAGGTTTTTCCAGGCTTTTCATTGTTCTCCTTGCCATTTCTGTTCTGCGTTTTATCCCCTACGTGCAACCTCCTTCATTTGTTATTAGTACACCCAGGTAAACGAACTGCTGCACTATTTGGCACTGTCATAATTCAGTTATATCTGGTCAGTTACTATTTCCTCTGTCCAAAATCATGTTTTTAGTTTTTTCATGGTTGATACCTAGACCATATTCCCTACTATTAATTTCGTTACTCATGAGAGTTCTTAATTCTGGTGGGTCGTTTGCTAATAGGACGATATCATCCGCAAACATGGAAAGTGCGTTAGTCGGGAAACATTACGTTGGTTAAAATGCTGCGTATGGTTCCGTCTACTTTCCAATAGAAATTATTGAGTCAGTTCGTCAATGAATGTTTTTGATCTCTTCAAAAAGAGATCTAAAATGACTGGCAGAAATACCAGAAAGATTCGTCCAGAAGAAGTTCCAGTGTGTGCTGGTCTCCACGATTTAGCTGTGGTTGTTATCAGGAATTATCCATCAATAGACTAACATAATTTTTCGAAAACAATGCTAGCCTTAAAAAGGCAGCCTAGTTTTCCCACCACAGCTGCTCGAGACTGTCTTATATGCAATTTCGCGCGTTTGGACCAACTTTCAGAACCTTTTTTGGGGAAATTAATTTCCCATAAATTCGCGTATTTTGCAAAAAAAGTGCGCAAATTGTTTATAACGCGGTTGTGCGAGAACTACGACTTGTGCAGAAACCATCTTCCGCGCACTTAAATTACATGTTGTTATTTATCATTTCCCGCAAGATAGTTTTTATAGCTTGAAATTGGTCTAAACTATGAATTTTTTAAAAGAAGTTACTTTTGGAGGTTTTAATGAGTATAATGGAGTATAACGGGGTATAATGATGAAAAATGGTCGGATCGGGTTGTACAAAAAACCATCTTATAAGTTTTTCCTCTACAAAAGTCCTGTTGGTCGTATAACGATATGTTCATTAAAGAATGCATTTTTGACGTGATATACGTCTTATAAATCAATGTGCCGGCTACCTGCCGGTTCACAAAACATTGTAACATTACGCCAGACCCATGCATGCGAGCTAGAGTGAGAGCGACAACAATAGACAGAGATCGACCTTGGCGGTTGCCTTGCGACGCTTCTATCTCTTTTACACACGACAGCGTCCTAGTGAAAGCTCGATTTGGCGATCGGCTCGGTTCGCGAGCGCGATGGAAGGGGACGAAGGGGTATGCGCTATGCGCGTTCTGATTACACTGTTTCCACTCCGTCGTCAGCGACGACGGCGACAGCAGTCAGCACACTATTATTTATAAAGTTATCTGAATATTTACTGTGCATAACATTGCTTATTACTATTACAATAACAATTGCGGCAATAAGGTATTCAATTCTTGCATTATAAGAGATCGATTAGGTATATAATCTCATATATTTGTTCTTGCATCGGTCAATGAGTGCTGTAATAATAGGTTATGTTATGAGTTCGACTAAAACATTATGATGAATGATATAAATGATGGTTTAATAGGTCGACTGCTTTTATTTAGTATTCAATGAAAACAATTATCCTGCTCAGCAATTCATGTAATGTTCAAGATTCATGTTCAACTTCACACATGTCATAACAATGTGTCTAAAATGACCAGTTGGACCTGCCAACCGCAGTGCGAAAAAACCTTCTAATGATAATTTAGTGATAATAATTCTATTCAATTCATAAACGTATTCCATTTTTCATCAATGTTTTCTTATGACATTATCATGTAAAAATTATCGCCCGTAAACCGACTTTTTTTGCAACTTAATTTGTGGGTGGTTTAACTGGTTGGTTGTCATGTATGACCTGTCCTTTAAACGGTAGTATCGGTGTTGACGGTCTAAATTTTAGTGTGAAAACGCATTCTTTTTTAGCTATATTGGTCGGCCTAGCGAGCATCAACCCCCGCTAGAAACAATAGTTGCTACGCATTTTTTCCCCAGTTTCAGTTTGCAATCGGAGGGTGTCGATGCCGCTCTTTTCCCCCATCGCGATCGTTTCGAGAACTCCATCCGGCGCATCATTTAATTACCGGTTAACGACACCCCCGATGACGTTTCGCTATTGTCATCGCGAGCGTATATCGCCAATAAAATCATTTACCCGTTTTATTTTAAAGTCAAGTATAACGTTCACTCATAACACTTTCGTCTTCATTATGGCCGTGGGTGAGCAACGCCGTGCCGCCCCGTTTTACGATTCAGTTGTAGAAACTTTTAATTTTAATGACCCGCTCGGTGCAATTGTGATAACTGAGAGAGAGAGAGGGGGGGGAAATTTACTGATGGGACGATGATTCAGTAGGTGTAATTTGATATCTCAACTTCCCGCATTTGATGATATTAATAATAATACTGCTCAAGTCTATAATAACTTTACAGTCATCGCCATTACCATCGTCGTTCCGAAAGGGAAGAGACACCGTATTCGCTCTCCTGCGAGATTTTCTATTAATCTTTTTTGGTACATAAAATTATTTCTTTACTAATTAGAAAATTCCCAACTCTCGCCCGCATCTTGCTAGCTGCTAACGGCCCCTTGGAATAGCCGTAATTAGCGCAGTTATCAGCGAACGCTGTACACCCAGTGGTTTGTTTAATTCAGCAATCTTGAGCGCCTAATATGGCATCAGAGTATTTGCCTAGTGGGTACGTGTATTCGTAGAGATACGTGGGCGAAGGTGATTTTGCACCATACACACTTACGTTTCGAGTGCTCACTCCGACATTACAGTTGTCGTCGTTATAATTAACAACTGAGTTAACTGTTATGGTCTGCGACTGGGGGCGCGGAAGGTACACATCTCGAAATAAGTACGATTTAAGTGTGTGGGGGTGGTGGGGGCTTTAGTATAAAGTTACACTCTCCGAGATCGTTTCGATTACGACTCTTCCCGGCCTTATTGCACGCACGAACACTCAACTTAGTAGCAGCAAAGAATCGAAACTATACGATACAATATGAAAGCACTAAAAGATAATAGGTACAAGGAGAGAAAAATTGGAAACACTCTTTTCTAGGAACAATATAGAAGAACAAAGTATAGAGGACTTACAGCAACGTGCAGTCAAGAGGCAATAGTAGAATATGAGAAAAGAGCAAGAACGAAAGCTTGGACGACCAATAAGATACTTAACTTAATGTAGAAGAGAGGACTGCTGAACAGGAACATTCATTAACACAACAGTGTGAAGAATCAGATGAGTACCACAACAAACATGACTCCTTTCAATTCCATAAAATACTAAACGAGACAGCAGGAACATTCAGAAAGACAAACAGTTCTCATATCCACAAAAACAAGAAAAACATAAGGGACACCAGAGAAATTATACAAACGTAGGAGAATTATATTAAGAATTTATTCGAAGACCATCGAATCCCACAAAATTACTGTACAGAAGCTCCCAGAAGGGTCTGCAAACAGACCCTATCAAACCTAAAGAATAAAAAAGCACCAATTGAAGATGACAAAAATGTGAAAAACACTCACTTCGGTTCCAAAGACGGTCTGGGTACCAGAAAGGCTCTTCTTAGTATGAAATTATAATGCAAAAATGGTACGACCAACGGAAAGACGTCTACATCTGTTTCAAAGACAATCAAAACACATTTGATAACGTACGTATGATCTCTTATTCCAGATACTGAGAGACATTGGCCTTGATGGCAAAGATATTCGCCTGATACAGCACCTATACTGGAACCAAGAACTTAAATTCAGACTTAACGACACGCTATTCACAGATACCATGAAAATGTAAAAAGGATTTTGGTCTTGAGACTTTGGTCAATGAAAGTTAGATCAATGAATGGTATAGAGGCATTTGCAACTTTTAAGGATACGTTTGGTGGAGCGTATTAGCTACTAAGAAGTCCTGCGAAGAGCGAATGGAGGTAGACAATTGCTGGATATTATCAAGAAGAGAAAGGTAGCTTACTTAGAGCATATTTTAAGGGAATCCAAATATAAAATATTCAAAGAGATTCTAATGGGCAAAATGGAAGGTAAGAGATTGCTAGGTCGGAAGCAGCATTCTCAGAGATATAGGAACTGGTGTGGTGGTAGAGATGTTGTGGCAATATTCAAAAAAGCGAGATAACATTCATTACATGTTATCACGTATACAATATGGACAGTGCCTAACGGCACCTTATGAAGAGTAAACTTAACATGAGTTCAGTAAATTGTTCAAATTTGATTAGAACGTTTTCAACTGGAAACCATTCCGTGCTTTACATTTTTTTTTTCTATTAACTTACATAAACAAAGAACACGTTCTTTCTTTTTTTTGGAAAAGATCCTCGTCAGTATTTTTATTTATTCGCCAATAAAACCGGGTCGAGATGGTCTTATTTCGAGGAAGCGCCACTGGTTCAATGTACATAAAACACTCGGAGTTCCAATAAATTCGGTAATTCGCGAGAGTAAATATCCAGGATCCGAACGATAAATATGTTAAAGGAGGGCCTCCTCTCCTCCTCCTCGTCCTCCTCCTCCCTCTTCCTTCTCCCTCACGTCCTACAACACACCAGCAGCAGCGGCAAAAATAAAGCGTTTCTTCACAGGGAAGAGAGCAATCCTGCAGGTGATTGAAGTGCTCCTCCATCATAAAACGCACGAATCCCGACTAAGATAAACAGACGGGATTGATAAAACGAAATAAGTGTTTAATTCCAATTTGAACGAGAGAACGAATCTGAAATGCAAATTCAGATTTAGATTGGGACAGGCCGTGAGAGAAATGTACGAGGGACGTGCCAATCGAGCATTTTAGGGCAAGTTTTCAACGGGGAAAGCCTTAAGTTTATTTTAATTCCTAGTAAAATTTCCCTCATGCCTATACCGCAAGCGATTTGGTAACATTTACACTTAGAGCGGATCAAACGTTTGGGTGTATCGTAGAGCATCCTTACGCTGATACAAATAAAACCCATTTCCCCAATGTGTAGACATTGAAATCATATCAGACTGTCGAAAACATAAAAGCCCTCACAGTTGATTACATATTACAAATTTTTAAAGCTACTCACATTGAAGCTACTTGTTGTGTTATGAGTATATTTCACTGCGACGGCCTTCGGTGTGCCGTTTTTCGAAGTTTCAAATGATGTACTCGGCCATATTAATTCGGCATCTACACACAGATTCTAATTCACACAATAGTTTCATTAGATGAGAATTAATTTCCGACAAATGATACGTATGCAGCGCATTCGATGAAAGCGCTGTGCACCGAGACGCGTTTAATAATGCCGTGAAATATTCCGTTTGAACGTTAACTGAACGGTAAAGACGCAATTCCAAATTTTTCAGATCTGCGATCTGCAGGTTCGTTCCGATCCACGGCAATATATCCGAATTAGTCGACTGGCCGGATACTTGAGTTTCATTGGCGAGTGCCAATTAGGATTTCTGCTGGAACAAACGCCATATAAACAGATTGGCTTCGTAGAGTAGAGTAGATTTCCTCTGAACATGCAGTTTAACGTCCTGCAACATCGAAACTTGCTATTCGCCCAGTTTTGGGGTCTTTTTCAAGTTAATGAGCCATTGAATGGGATATACGCGACAAAGTACATAGAGAGAGAAATATAATAGGAAGGTCGAAAATTAGAGCGGATTAGCATTGAGTTGGAGAATGGCTTGGAATTACAAGGTTTGGTGTAAATGAGAAAAATGGGTTTAAAGTGATTTGATAGATTGCGTTCTTAGAGTTTTCCTTAGATATGGTAACCCATGAATAACCATGAATTATGAGAAACAAGATAAGCTTTTCTATTGATTACATTGCTCATGGTCGTCATGTTACCCTTTTTTCGGGAAACAAGACACAATTCAAACTTTTCTTTTTTCTCCGGAAAATACGGAAACTTTAATCTTTCCAAACAAAGTTTCAACCATCTCCAAATAGAACAGCTTCTTTCAGTCTCTCCAAATTTTCTAAAATTCCAAACAAAAATTTTCATTTCAACCACTATTCTCCAAAAAAACAAACCTGATTTGAATTTATTCCAGAAATAAAGTTCATTCTAACATTTTCCGGAAAGCAAAACCTAATTCAGACTTCTTGTCCTCCAGAAAAGAAGGTAATTTTTGTCTTTTCCAGAGACAATATTATGAGCCAGCTATCTTTTTTTATATAATACTTGTTACGAGCTGAACATTTAAAATTGAATTATTAAAAATTTTGGGGAAGACCTCCAGACCTGCTGCAATAAGTCTCAGTTATTCCAAACTTAATTTGTGAACTCAAATACATACTCAACTAACGTACAGTGTACATTAGTACATATACTAAGTAGTTACTACGTATATTAGTATATATGAGATCGGTGAAATACGAATTTCGCATCATGAACTTACTCTCGTCATTTTTCCTATAACTTACTTATATCGTTTTTGTAGTGGTTGTAAATTTGGAGGATTTTTGGAAAATTGAGACCAATTCGAATTTTGTTCCAAACTGTATTCAAACCTCTGAAGTGAAATTCGATATGTAATCCGATCCTGTTGTTTTTGGAAACTATGTGCTGTAAATTCGGCATCATGAACTTACTTTCCATACCGTTTTAGAAACCACTCGAAACATTTGATGTTTCGATAAGGGCAAGATGAAGTCAAATTGAGGTTCTTCCGGGCTATAATTCAAACTTCCCAAGCGATATTCAATGTGAAATTTGATCCTGTTTTCATGGAAAACCTTGTGATGCGATCTCAGCATCACAAACTTACTATCCATGTAGTTTTAGAGACGATACCGAACTTTCTGGATTTTGGGAAAGGTGATATCGAATTGAGGTTCTTCCAGGCTATAATTCAAACTTCTGAAGCGAGATTTGATGCGAAATTAGATCCTGTTTTCATGGAAAACTTTGTGATCAGATCCTGGCATCGCAAATTTACTCTCCATGCCGTTTTCTGGACGATGCGAAACATTTTGGGATTTTGGGCAAGATGAGATCAAATTGAGGTTCTTTCAGGCTATATTTCAAACTTCTCAAGCGAGATTTGATGTGAAATGCGATCCTGTGTTTATGGAAAACTTTGTAATTAAATCCTGGCATCGCAAACATACTCTCCATGCCGTTTTCGGGACGATAGGAAACTTTTTCTGGATTTGGGAAAGGTGATATCGAATCGAGGTTCTTCCAGGCTATAATTCAAACTTCTCAAGCGATGTTCGATGTGACATTCGATCCTGTTTTCATTGAAAAGTTTGTGATCAGATCCTGACATCGCAAACTTACTCTCCATACCGTTTTCGGGACGATACGAAACTTTTTCTGGATTTTGGGAAAGGTGATATCGAATCGAGGTTCTTCCAGGCTATAATTCAAACTTCTGAAGCGAAATTTGATGCGAAATTAGATCCTGTTTTCATGGAAAACTTTGTGATCAGATCCTGTCATCGCAAATTTACTCTCCATGCCGTTTTCTGGACGATGCGAAACGTTTTGGGATTTTGGGCAAGATGAGATCAAATTGAGGTTCTTTCAGGCTATATTCCAAACTTCTCAAGCGAGATTTGATGCGAAATTCGATCCTGTTTTCATGGAAAACTTTGTGATGCGATCTCGACATCACAAACTTACTCTCCATGCGTTTTTCGGGACGATAGGATTTTTTTTCTGGATTTGGGAAAGGTGATATTGAATTGAGGTTCTTCCAGGCTGTAATTCAAACTTCTGAAGCGAGATTTGATGTGAAATTCGATCCTGTTTTCATGGAAAACCTGGGCACGCGATCTCGGCATCAAAAACTTACTCTCCATGCCATTTTCGAAACGATACGAAACCTTATCTCGGTGTTGGGAAAGATTGTATCAAATTGAGGTTCTTCCAGGCTATCACTCAAACTTCTCAAACGAGGTTCCATGTGAAATTTGATCCTGTTTTCATGGAAAACTTTGTGATGAGATCCTGGCATCACAAACTTACCCTTCATGGCGTTTTTGGGATCATACGAATTTTTTTCTAAGTTTTGGGAAGGATGAAATCAAATTAGGTTCTTCCAGGTTATAATTCAAATTTCTGAAGTGAGATTTGATGTGAAATTTTGTAGTTTTCATGGAAAACTTTGTGATGAGATCCTGGCATCACAAACTTACTTTCCATGCCATTTTCGGAACGATACAAAACCTTTTCTCGGTTTTGGGAAAGATGATATCAAATTGAGGTTCTTCCAGGCTATAATTCAATTTTCTAAATTGAAATTCGAAGTGAAATTGGATTCTGTTGTCATGGAAAATTCATCTTCAGTATCACAAACTTACTCTACATGCCGATTTCTGAACAATTCAGAACATTTTCCGGATTTTGGGAAAGATGAGATTAATTATGGTTACTTCACATACACACCATTACCTTTATGGGACTAATTGTTTCGTGTTTTTCAATTTTCTTCCCAATTTTATCAAGTGGTGAGCTTTCTTTTAATTTGCTTGGTCCGGTTAGAGGTTGTCTAATTTTTTTAAACAGAATCTCAACTCCCCTCGTAAAACGAGCACTTCCGATGAGCCGAAGTGTATTCAGACTAAGTTTAAATCTCTTGGACAAACATGGACACACCTAAATCTATAACCGGCTGCTTTCAGAAGATTATCGGCGAACAGATCAAAACCAACTTACTGGAATTTAATGTTTAAATGTTGCTTAACACTCTCGAATGGAATTATAGGGATTCGTGTTTCTCTTACTTATAGTCGGCCGTCGGCCGTAATCCGCCCGCTTTTACTAAATGACTTGCCGTGTACTACTTTGTTCATTAGCTCGGATAGTTTTGTTTCGTTTCTGTCGTACAGGAAAATCCCATTCTGCGAGACGAATCTCCGACGGCGACGAAGACGGATCTCCCAACTTTTTAACCTGATTAGAGGATTTTTATGGAGAAATTAATCCCTTCCGGATTCCGCTCGATTACGACATCGATCGTTTAAATCTTTGTTTTCGTTGTTACCGCACCGCACCCCCACCCTCTCCTGGTTGGAAAGTCTGGATAACTCCCGTTCATGTGTATCCACCCAAATGTATTGTTTCCTTTTTTTTTCGCTCTCTTCCCCTCCCCTTCTCCCTACTCCCCGTGCCCGTGCCGTTTTTTGTCGATTCATCCGCTGCTTCCTTCGCAAACACTCCGGGTCGCGCAGCTGGAGAAAAACTCCCAACATCCTGCCAATTATTCCAATATATCTCCTTTTATGCGGTGCGAATGTTTCACGGGCATTGTTTCCCGCGGAGGAAAAACTCCGTGTTCGACTTCCGAGTCGCCTACAGTGTGTATGTGTGGAGAGGGCGGCGCCAGGACTACCTACTCTTGGCCCAGCTTTGAGATATCCAGAGGGAAGTCGAAAGACGTGAAGGATGAATGGGTTTTCATAGCGTTAAAAGCGAAGAGGTAACTTAGAGTATTCCTTCTCCTCCGTATCAGGTATTACGCTTTTGCCTGCTAAGGCACCCAGTTCTGGATCCACCAATACTTCTTCTGCCTCTACATTTATGGCAGCAGCAAGAACCTGAAGAACAAAAAAAGCTGTTGGAGGAGATATCCCAATTGAAATTATAAGGATATTATTAGACTAATTCATCTAAGTGCTGGAGAACCTATTTAACAAAATATATGAAGCAGGCGTGATACCAAATGATTGGCTGAAAATAAGAAGAACTCCAGGAAATGTGAAGAACATAGCACCATTAACCTAATGAATCATTATGTTGAAGTTGTTCCTCCAAATAATACACAGTAGACTACATATACAACAAATTAGCCGAACACACTATAGACACTATAGAAACCTGGGCAATAATAAAATCTATGAGAAATGCCAAAGTGGATCAAAGATACATCAACCTAATAGAAAATAATATACAAAACTTCTACAATGACTATCAAGATTCACGCACAGACAAATAAAATAGAATCCAAAAGAGGCGTCAGACAGGGAGATGTAATTTCGCCAAAATTGTTTACTCTGGTTTTGGAAAATGTCTTCAAGAAAGTCAAGTGGAGGGAAAAGGGAATAAACATCCATGGTGAATACCTAAGCAATTTAAGGTTTGCTGATGATGTCGTCCTGTTTGGAAGAGATAAGCAAGAACTAACTAAGATGTTGGAAAAACTACATGTAGAAGCTGCCAAAATTGGACTACATATGAATAATGCAAAAACACAATTCATGACAAACGTTCCTGATGCAGACCAAACCATTACGTTTCATGGACAAATTATAAACAAAACACAATCATACATATATCTTGGAAAATCAGTGACACTAAGCAAACAAAACCAAGAAATTGAGATCGATAGAAGAGTCAGATTGGGATTGCCTATGGTAAATTAAAATACGTTTTCAACATGAAAATCCCCATGGCATTAAAAACAAAAATCTACAGCCAATGCATTCTCCCAGTCACTACATACGGATCCGAGACCTGGGTCCTGACTAAAAGGATTATTAACAAACTAAGAATACATCAGAGGGCCATAAAAAGAAGAATACTGGGAATATCACTGAGAGACCGCAAAACAAACCAGTGAATACGGAAAGGACAAAAGTAACCGACATCATACAGAGAATCAGTTCCTTAAAGTGGCAATGGGTAGGACATGTTGCAAGACACAGAGAGAATTGGAGTGGACACATCACTAGATGGAGACCTTGGGGAGAACGAAGAAGTATTGGCAGACCACAACAGAGATGGTACGATGATCTGAAAAAATTCCCTGGGCTGAACTGGTACCAGAGAGCAGAAAATAGAAGTGTATGGTCAAATATGAGAGAGGCCTATATGCAATGGATAGAAGATGGCTGAAAAAAGAAAAAGAAAAGAAAGCCGAACACACTAGACAAACCCAATTTGGTTTTAAGAATGGGTTCAGAAGAAGAGAGATTGTTTCAATACGTGTGCACGAATGACTATCTGTGTTTCATAGAGTTTCAGAAGACTTTCGACCTGTTGAAGCAAGAGACATTAATGGAGATCCTAAGAAGATGTAACATTGACGATAAATCATATCAAACCTCTACCAAGAACAAAAAGCACAAATTAGAATCAGAAGCTAAACGTCTGTGGTGTCAGAGATGTAGAGACAATATCCAAGAAAATCTATCAACCAATAGACATATACAGTATGAACAGTGACTCGCATTGCGTACGGCACCTAAAGAAGAAGAAACCTCCCCTTCGCGTTAGATATTTCTTACACCTTCTCCTTTTCCCTCCCCCCTTCCCTGTGCTCTCATTTTCACCGATGCCCAGGGCCCTTCTGGCGCGAAATGAGTCGGGCGACGATGACGTACACTGGAAATTGGATGTCACTTGGAGGTGTCAACGTTGAACAGCAGCGCGTCTTCAGGCCGCAGGCCGGATACGATGAGAACACCAGACAAATCAGCCGGAAACAAATGAGCACTGCCGACTTTCGCACGAAAAAAAAAAAGAAGGGAATTGATGAAAGGTGGCGGCGGTGATTCGCCTCTTTCTCCGTCTCGGAACAAAAGAGGCGTAATGATTATGCGAAGGATCTCCACGTATATTAGACTGGAGGGGTAACCGTGATAGTTTCTTTTTTTGACGTCCCGAGGGCGTGTCGCCCGACTGTACAATGAAAGAGGTTGGCATGACAAAGTTTGGTGAACGTCAAGGACACATTCAATTTTGATGATTTTGAAGGGGACAAAATCAGTATATTGGGAAGAGTAATATTAAGCAGAAAAAAATAAAATCTGGAAAATTTTGCTGAGATTGTTCACATTCTACGTTCATTTTCCAATGTTTAATTTAACCATAATAATAAACTTTCGCCGTCTAATTACATGCTAACATTTAACATTCATATTTCATATGAATGTGAGAATATAATCGGGAAAATGATTTAAAACAGATACCTACATTTTCCGACTTCCGCCATGTTGGAATCCTTCTTACCGCTAAAATAAGCGTAGAAATAACTTCCTATTGAAAACGTAATTCCAAAAGGCCATGTCTTTTAAACGAATCATCTCCTAAACTAATAATTGATATTTCCATACTAGTTACTCAAAGTAGGTACGAGGGTGGTCCCAGAAGTACTCGACCCAACAAAGAAAACACAAAAATTTTGGAAAAAAATATATTTATTTTTCAACATAATCTCTTTTCAGCTCTATACACTTTTCCAAATGGTGTTCAGTAAGTTCGATACCCATTTTATAATAAGGACTGTCTTGCTCTTCAAAATGGCCATTAATTGCAGACAACACTTCGTCATCTTTGGAAAATTTTTGACCACTGAGCCATTTTTTAAGTTTGGGAACAGAAAAGAATCCGAGGAGGCTAAATCTCTTAATCATCTCCTAAACTAATAATTGGTATTTTCGTACTAGGTCCTCAAACTACGAGGGTAGTCCCAGAAGTACCCGACCCAACAAAGAAAACACAAAAATTTTGGAAAAAAATATATTTATTTTTCAATATAATCTCCTTTCAGCTCTCTACACTTTTCCCAGTGACGTTCAATAAGTTTGATACCCATTTTATAATAAGGACTGTACTGCTCTTCAAAATGGCCATTAATTGCAAACATCACTTCGTCATCGTTGGAAAATCTTTGACCACTGAGCCATTTTCCCAAGTTTGGGGACAGAAAAGAATCCGAGGAGGCTAAATCTAGTAATCATCTCCTAAACTAATAATTGGTATTTTCGTACTAGGTACTCAAAGTACGAGGGTGGTTCCAGAAGTACCCGACCCAACAAAGAAAACACAAAAATTTTGGAAACATAATCTCCTTTCAGCTCTATACACTTTTCCCAGTGACGTTCAATAAGTTCGATACCCATTTTTAAATAAGGACTGTCTTGTTCTTCAAAATGGCCATTAATTGCAGACAACACTTCGTCATCTTTGGAAAATCTTTGACTACCGAGCCATTTTTTCAAGTTTGGGAACAGAAAATAATTCGAGGAGGCTAAATCTGGCGAATACGGTGCATTAGGTAGCAATTCAAACTTCAATCCATTAATTTTAACCATTGCAGTAAGGCATGAGTGAGCTGGTGCAGCGTCTTGATAAAACAACACTTTCTTCTTAGCCAAGTGTGGTCGTTTTGCTTGATTTCTTCGCTCAAACGTTACAATAAGTTGGAATAATACTGAGGCCTTTCAAATAAAAGTATTGTATCACATAACGATGACCAATTTTCTACATTTTCACAAATTCACTGAATACGTTCACTATTGATGGCTGCCAAACAAAAACTAAACAACGTGGCTTCTTCAACCTTGAAACATATGCTTTATAGATTGTGTACTTTCTAATACAGTGATATTTTTCAAATTACCGTCATCTGTGGGTCAGGCTTGTGGGACCACCCTGGTACTTTCTAGTAAAATCAGAAAAATGCCAAAATTTCATGATTGATAAAGCAAACCTCATCTCAAAATTTTCCTGAACAAGGTTAAGGTGATGTTAGAATTAAACGCTATTATTAACGCTTCAAGCAAATTTTTAAGCTAGCAGTTACCCCCACACAAAGATTGAAGTCATCCTAACTGCTCAATTAAAGCAATAGTTCAATTGCTAGAAAGAGTATCTTCATTACGTATCGTTGCCGAGGCTCCAATGTACTTGTGTATGTGTGTTGTGTGTTTACATAATTTCTAAATGAAGTAAACCTCTATTCTAGTTGTATCATGCGCGTAATAATTATCCTTCATACGTTAATTTTCAAACATTTTAACATCCCATTACCAGCAAAACGAAGAGCGAGAGAGAGAGAGCTCATTACCATGAATTTAATAGTTGTCGAGCGGCGCTGTGTCGGTCGGTCGGTCGGCGGAACATCAACAATGGTGCCGGCCATAAATCCGTCGAAAATGTTAATAACACAAAACATCAAATTAATTAAATCCGTAAAAACATTCACCTTTGTTTATCCGAATGAAAAATGTGCGAATCGCTGAACAAACAAAATATCGTCGATTGCCAATAATTCCATTTATCCGCGTCCACACCTCCCATTCAGCTCGTTTCGAAATCATAAAACTCATAACATGGCCGAATGTCCAGGGCTAAAGCAATAAACAGAAATTTTAATCACAACATACCCCATTAGCACATTTACTAAATATACCTATGTGATATTACATCATCCTGTTTGCAATATAAACACATTCCTTTATGATTTGACAAATAAATTTTCTACATTGCTTTGAAAATGATCATATTGCGCGTTTTCAATTCCATGATAATTAAACTGGTGGACCAAACAGATATAAAACATGAAACAAAATAATTGCGTGCCCTCCGAAATGGATGCCCCCGTGATGGCGGCTCGTTCTGGCGATCTGGACAAGATGTATTTATTGCCCCCGCACGCATACACACGGATTAATGACTATTTTTGCTCTCTTTATCATCCCTCTCCTCTACGATCCCTCTTCTGTCCGCACAGATATCAAACATCGCACAATTATAACTTCATAATTTAAACAAAAATTTACATGTCGACCGACCTGTCGTTACGTGCTTATAGATTTCTCTTGATTTCGGTCTATGCAATTAAACAGGTATTTTGTCAATCTAAGTAGACAGTACAATCGTGTCATGAAATACCTTGTAAATTACAGGAATGTTGCTTAAACTTTAAGTTATGAGAAATAGACTGATGGTAACACTTTTAAGTTTCTAGTGTCGATGCTGGTGTTTTCTGAAGAAACCTAGAATTTCTATAGTATGTTGCTGAGATCTCGCTTATAGGCGAATGAAATTAGAAAGAAAAGAGGTGTTTTTGTAAAAAACTGTGTAGACGGATTTGACGGTTGAAAACGGTAGTTTGAGATATTACAAGAAGCCCCTCATCTAGAGATTCATCAATTTTTTAGTGGAACCATTATCAAATTAACAATTAAAGTGCCAAAATCACTCTTTTATCTATAACTCCAAATGTCTTAGATTTAGACGTTTGCGGTCAATAGTGAACTTTTAGAGAAAACAATTTTCTTTAAAATGAGACTTTCTAAATTAAAATTGCCCTATAAATAAAAAAGTTATTGCAAAAAAGGAGGCAAAATGGGTATTTTTAAATATTATTATTAACTTCTTAATTACTTGTTCGAATTAAGTGAAATGTTTACAATTTGTGAGTTGTAATGTACTTTACAAGTATGCAAAAGATGGACTCTATCGGTCTAGTAGTTTTTGCAAAATTCTAATTGTTTATCCCGTTTCTTGAAAAAATCAACAATTTCTAAGTCCTATCCAGTCGATTTTTCTAAACAGATCTTAACAAACTTGGGCTCATCCTCTTCGTAAAGACTTATGTTAACGTTCTATGTAAAAAAAGAATAAATTTTGCAATGTTTATTTATAAAAAAAGGCTTAAAAAAAGTATAGGTTTTTAAGCTTATAAACATTTACAATAACTTGGTTGGTTTTTGTTCAAACTTTATGGCAATGATTTATTCGAAAAGCTGATTCAAAAATACGCATTTAAAAAGAAAAAATAAAGCCCCCACAACCTTTGTGAGCCAAGATAGCCCTTTTTTTTAAAAAAATTCACCGTCGTTACAATCATTAATATTAGAGGCTGAAAATGATAAGGTTTTTAGAAGAAGAGTTAAAGTTTCCAATGGCACTTTCAGCATTTAAAACAACCGAATATTGCTTAACGGAGAGCATTATAAACAAAGAGTAATTGCGCGTTGATTACTTTCCTGCTCGGAGTCCACGGAGTGGGGGAAGCCGACTGGGCGCTTGGCACAGCTCTCGTGAAAAGTGAGCGCGCGGCTTCAAATCGGAACGCTCGAAAAAAAGACTATCTCGGGTTCTATTTGACCAAAATTGCTCATTCTTTTTTTTAAACTGGAATACAATGAAGAAATAATAACGATTAACATACTTTCTGTGCAACCTACTTGATGTGTCATAAAAGCTCAGAAGTGTATAGATTTTATAATGTTAACAATGCATAAATAATATTTATTTATAGGTGTAATTATTAAGCAATAATTAATAAAAATATATTCAAATTGATGTACTATAATTAGAGTATATGAAAACATTTAAAGCAATCATAACCTTTGGCGTCTTTGGATTAATCAATTTTGCACCGAAAAGTATGTTAATTGTTATTATTTCTTCATTGTATCTTAGTTAAAAAAAAAGAATGAGCAATTTTGGTCAAGTACAACCAGAGATAAAGCCTATTTTTCGAGCGGTCCGATTTGAAGCCGCGCGCTCACTGTTCAGGAGAGCTGTGCCAAGCGCCCAGTCGGCTTCCCCCACTCCGTGGACTCCGAGCAGGAAAGTAATCAACGCGCAATTACTCTCGGTTTATAATGCTCTTCGTTAAACAATATTCGGTTTTTTTAAATGCTGAAAGTGTCATTGGAAACTTCAGCTCTTCTTCTAAAAACCTTATTATTTTCAGCCTTTAATATTAATGATTGTAACGACGGTGAATTTTTTTAAAAAAGGGGCTATCTTGGCTCACAAAGGTTGTGGGGCTTTATTTTTTCTTTTTAAATGCGTATTTTTGAATCAGCTTTTCGAATAAATCATTGCCATAAAGTTTGAACAAAAACCAACCAAGTTATTGTAAATGTTTATAAGCTTAAACACCTATACTTTTTGTTAAGCCTTTTTTTATAAATAAACATTACAAAATTTATTGTTTTTTTACATAGAACGTTAACATAAGTCTTTACGAAGAGGATGAACCCAAGTTTGTTAAGATCCATTTAGAAAAATCGACTGGACAGGACTTAGAAATTGTTGATTTTTTCAAGAAACGGGATAAACAATTAGAATTTTGCAAAAACTACTAGACCGACCGAGCCCATTTTTTGCACACTTATAAAGTACATTACAACTCACAAATTATAAACATTTCACTTAATTCGAACAACTAATTAAAAAGTTATTAACAATATTTAAAAATACCCATTTTGCCTCCTTTTTTGCAATAACTTTTTTATTTATAGTGCAATTTTAATTTAGAAAGTCTCATTTTAAAGATAATTGTTTTCTCTAAAAGTTCATTGTTGACCGCAAACGTCTTAATCTAAGCCATTTGGAGT
The DNA here is from genome assembly GCA_946251905.1 of Cryptocephalus moraei. Taxonomy (NCBI): domain Eukaryota; kingdom Metazoa; phylum Arthropoda; class Insecta; order Coleoptera; family Chrysomelidae; genus Cryptocephalus; species Cryptocephalus moraei. The sequence goes on along the minus strand of OX276455.1, from coordinate 3,468,269 downwards.
TATAAATAAAAGAGTGATTTTGGCACTTTAAGTGTTAATTTGATAATGGTTCCACTATAAAAAATTGATGAATCTCTAGATGAGAGGCTTCTTATAATAACTCAAACTACCTTTTCCAACTGTCAAACCCGTCCACACAGTTTTTTACAAAAAAAAAATCTATTTTGATTCGCCTATTAAGGGTTTTTGAACGTACTATAATTTACTTGCTCCTTCAAGAAATAAACACGTTTTTTAAATGAGTGGAGATATTCAAGCCATTCAAAGATGTAGTTTACAAAATGTGGGAATTTTTTAAATTTTCTAATACATACAAATTTTTGAACAAATTTGGATATTTACCCCTTCCCTATTAAACCCTGGTTTTGTCCTCATAAAGTAAACCTAGACCCTAAAGCTGAGATTGACGCAGTACAGAAGTTGTAATGGTATACTCATGTAAAATTTCCTAAATTAATTTCTCACCTGAAGAAAACTTCGAGCCTTGGGATAATATGTATAAAACATAGACTTCTTATGCTGTCTTATATCAAATTAGGAACTGTTTTGTTGTTGAATACTGAATGTACTCCAATTTTTGCTCCAAGTGAACGTACTGTATATGTTCCCAACTTTTCTCCCAAAAGCGAAGAAGGGTTGATTGTTTTACCAAGTGATTTTCAGCCGTCTACGTCTCTGGTGTCTAGGAGACGTGTTAATTTTTTCCCTACTTCAATTATCTCTCCTACTCGTAACGTAAAATAATACATTTCATAAATCAACAAAGGAAATAACGTTCTCGTATGAACCGAGGAGGCGACGGTTAACCTCGAGCTCGTTTTCCCTCCCTCTCTGTTCTGCATTATTAGAAATTTCGCTATATCTCAGATGGTTTAAGATCAAATAATACAGATGTTCTCATCGATATTTTAATATTAAGCCAGTCTGGAATTTTATATACCCCTCGACAAATAAGATACCTTTACTCAGTCGTGTGTGCTTTATTGAAAATAGGGCGTAATTAAAATTTCAAGACATTCCGTAGGAGCGATCGGGATGTCTGGGATACGTTGCATTTTTAATGGAAATTTGATGAGATATTGATCCGTGGCGATGGGGACGGGGGTTGGACGTCGTCAAGGTGGAAAATAAAGTTTTAACAACACGATTTTAGTGAAGCTTTCCCTAATTGCAGTTTAGTGTGGAACGTTTTGTACCTTACTTTGAAATTGTGTCAGGTTTCGGTTTCGCGAGAAAAAACACGAATCGCACTTGCGTCTTCACATTGCCCCTTGAAAATCTCTTCCTTTTGACCATTAAGCCCCCATAAAACGTTTAAAGTTTGGGAAGAAAACCACAAACTCGAAAAAGTTTCCACATCGCGAAACGTATACCGTTATCATTCCGACGAAGGGAAGTAAAAGCTTTCTCTCTCTCCCTCGCTCGGTCGCCCCCCGCCCATCTAAGGAAACATAATTGAAATTGCTTCACTCTTTGCCTAACTTTCAATTAGCAATTTAAAAGATCTTACTTTTTATGTAGATGAGGTAGTTTTCTTTTAAATTGCCGAGTTTGTCGGGAAAAGATGTCAGTTATCATTAGCGGATCCCACTTCGGGGTCCTTCGGTGTCCTTTTCTGATCTTTAAATTAAACGAGAGCTGCAGGTAGCGACGGGGGTCGGTTTGAATTACATGAATTTAAAATAGTCCAAATAGTCTCCTTTGATGCCGAGTGAAATTAAGTTGAAGTTAATTTTATTCCAGAAGAGCTAGGCTATTTCGGTTGGAATCGGGAAATTTTGAACAAATTTTGACAGTTCGAAAAATCGAAGTTGATCGATTGTGATGTGTATTTTCCTTGTTTGCGAAGTTGTTTGTGCGATACTTCCCTTAAGTAATTGAAGTTTTTCCCGAGTATCAGAAAGACATTTCCCTGCACGAAATCGATGATGAATATGGAACAGAGAGGGTGAGGGTACGTCCCCGCAATATCCACTCACGTAACCCCTTGAGTTATTAGCACAAAAACAGGTTAGGATTAATCGTGAATCACGTAAGGTCGAAATCTCTCGGTTGTAGGTTAGCTATATATCCTTCGCCGTCCTGAAAGAGGAGCGGCACTGATTCTTACTTTCTAATTCCGGGCACGTTCCCTTAATACCATCACACATCCATACCCAGCCATGCTTAACTGCTGAAATTTGTTGGACTCCATTGTTACCATATACTTTTGTTTCTTCGGACAACGCCGGAGTGGATATAAATCGGTTTTATTTACTCTCCCGGTTCGGGAGATTTCCGGGAGACGGGAGATATCCGACACGGGCAGGAGGGAATGTGGAAATCACGGAATTACTTCGATTCTTTTGTTTTTATTAATGGGCGAGAAGAGCGTTAAGGGCGACCGTTACTATTTACTTCGATTTCTGTATAATATGGTCGTTACTTATATTTTAACGCGTCATGTTGTGAAAAATATGAAATTTACATTTAAAATTAATTAAAGTTGTGTGGCTATCTTATATTATTGTATTCTTTTTAAATTTATTTAAAATAATCCTAAATTATAAATTTAAATATTTTTTTAAATTACAAATATTTTAATCAAATACAACATATTTGTCTCTTGTATTATAACGAGAAAGTTTTTTAAAATTGGAAGAGGTGAGTAAAGATTTAATTACGATTAATTAAGAGTAATTAATTTTTATAATCTGATTATTACACCTCATAATATTTACTTTTTTATTAATCTATGTTCTATGCATTATTAAAATCTGATAGATTATTAGCACTACTATCAGCATTATCTACTTCTATATTTTCATTATTAACATCATATTCTAAAAATGATACAATCAGTTTATGGTAACTAAAGTACTATAGATACGGCATCTATTGTTGTCCCATATCTTGTTGTACCGACATTTCTATCATTATACGTATTTAAATTTAATTTTGTACTCCACGTGTTCCACTATCGTATCTCATGTAACACGCTCTTTCTTCTTCTTCTATTGTATAGACATATATCTCTGTATTTTCTGTTGGATAGAATAGACCCTGCACGCTTATACTCCACATATGCATATACTTATACTTATAACTAAAGACCGGATTTATATGCACAAAATTTTGCCAAAATATGCATAAATTTTAAGAAATATGCACAAATTAAACATAAAAGGTGCACACTTTTACACGGTAGTATAAAGATTGAAACAAGTATAGAGTATGAAAATAACAGAATATGAAAGGCACATATGCAATATGCAAATGCATACAAATCCGGTCTTTACGTTATAACGCTAGTTTGGATATACGATTACTCACAGCGTAACAAAATTCATGCTGACGCCAAGTTGAAGATATTGAAATGACGCCAAGTTGAAAATGTTACCCCTTCTGGGGAGGGTTGACATTTCTAGTGTCATTCTCGCGCGAATCGTCACAAAAAAATTTCTTAGTAAGGTTTCTTAATAATATGCTCAAAAGTGGCTTGCATATAAATTTTTTGGACATACCTTGCCAGATTTGAGCCAAAAGTCTACAAGAATCTGGAGCCAGTTTCGTCACAAGGTGAACGAAGACTTGTTAGGGCATGTAGTTTGAGTAGAAATAGAAAAATCTTATTTTACCGATAACTCAAGTATGCCCAAAAATCGCTAGTTATGTCTTCATCAACTTTTCTCGACCTAAACACCAACTGAATCAATTCTACTACTAAATGACTTAGCAAAACGTTTCTAACTTCTCCACTGTACAACCCAATACAATCTAACTTATAAGAAGCCCAACCTAACCAACCCATTTTCAATTACTCGATAAGTCTTCTAGTACGTTTAACAATAATTACATTTACCCATCTACTTTTTCCTAATTTCTCTCTTACCGACACGGTCCTTTACGATCGTACGTCTGATGATATCTCTCGGTGCAACTCGCGTTAAACTCAGGAGAGCGCGTTTACATGCGCCACGGGGGCTTCGGGAAATCGTGAAAATCTTCGACCGTTAACCGGGAACTTCTTCCTCTATCAGTTCCCGATTCTCGCACTCTCCGCAATCGGGAGAACGGCCGTTACATAAACAGAACGGTTAGTACTTAATAAAATTTTCTACTTCGGACAAGTTAACGGTCGGCTTAAAGGCTCCCGTTCTACGGGGATTAGCGATTACTGCGTGGCGGGCGGTTTCATGGAAGAAGTGCAGAAATCGGCCTGAGAAAATTCTATGGAAACTTGATTTTGATCCACGTTTTATACTGCAAACTACTTGTTTTCCGACCTCGAATAACTTTCCTTGTTTCTAATAAATTATAGCTCGGAACGGACCGTTCTACCTCATATGAAGTTATTGGGACGTATTTTAATGAATTTATTTATTATGGCGACAGTGGGCGAGACACTGTATTTCCGAAATAATTTCTAAATTAGTCAAAGGGGACTTTTACCGTAAAATAGTTCCCAAGTCTCACGTTACATATCCTGATTGTAGAGGATTCTATTGATAAATTTTATAGAAAAGTGGTGAAAGTGTCTACAATCAGAGGCTAATTTACGTACTACGCCTTTTTTACTTTCTCATATGAGGTACTCATATATGAGAGAGTATTGTAATCGGGTCGATTTTTCGAAATTGAGTTATTAGCATTTCTGAACGTTTTGAGGTCCCCTGAGTCTAAAAAACATTTTTGGAAAACTGTCTATGTATGTGTGTATGTGTGTATGTGTGTCTGTGGTAGGATTTTCTCAAAAACCAAAAAGCACAAACGGTCAAAACCTTGTATTGAGACTTTGTACCATACCAGGACGTGAGAATAAGCTTTTCATAAAAATCGGCCAGGATAAAAGGGTTGTTTACACTTGTCATTTTTCGGTTTTTTGAATTTTTCTCGAAATTCGCTCCAAGAATTTTTTTAAACTTTGAATATTTATTGTACGATTAAATACCTATAAAAAAGTTTCCTAACGATTTTGGCTAAATCTTCTGTGAAGGGCACTTTATACTTGTCAATTTTCGGTTTTTTCAATGTTTTTCGTAATCCACTTCACGAATTTTTTTTTAAACTTTGAATATTTAGTCTACTATTGAATATGTATAAAAAAAATTTCTAACGTTTTTGGCTAAATCTTCTGTGAAGGATACTTTATACTTGTCGATTTTGAGTTTTTTGTATTATTCTCGGAATTCGTTCCAAGAATTCTTTTTAAACTTTGAAAATTTATTGTGCAATTAAATATGTATAAAAAGGTTTGTAACGTGTTCGGCTAAATCATCTGTGAAGAGCACTTTATACTTGTGGTTTTTCGGTTTTTGAATTTTTCTCAAAATTTGCTACAAGAATTTATTTTAAATTTAGAATATATATTCTACCATTGAATTAGTATAAAAGAAACTTTTTTTTTGCTTACATTAACCGTATCTATTTCCTGTTTGGATTTGGCAAACGCATATTGAAACACCCTATATATGAGAAAGTACTCTGATGAACACATCACGATTTTTTTATTTGTTATGGTATGTTCCAAATCTTTGTTTGGCGACTTGTACGTATTCATATATCACTAGTATAGTAATATGTTACTTAATAGCATTTGTAGGCGTTTTAAGGTCCCTTGGCTTCAAATATTGTTTTTTTTTTAAAAAATGTGTCTAGTGAGTTTTCCTCAGAAAATAAAAATATTTATATTTAAAAATATATTAGTAATATTAGTGAGCTTTTTATTAGAATCAGCTGGATTTAAAAGATTACACTTGTTATTTTTTGAAAATTTCTCGAAATCCCCACTTAGAAACCTCCTTAAATATTCAATGTTTATTCTCCTATTAAATATGTTTGATACAGTTTTATATCATTTTTTGCTAAAATCTCTCTGAAGGCGTTTTAGACTGGTCGTGTTTTAAAAATTTTATTAACAGTACTATTTTATATATCTTTCTGATTATTTAACTAAAATATGAGAAACTATACGTTCTTTTTAGCATGGAGATTTTTTTTGCTTCAAACAATTTATTGGTCCTTCCCTTTTCCTGCTTCCCACTTTAAAACCATAATTTTCTGTTATTTTTAGAGCCTTTGCTATTTTCTCTTGGATATCTTTTCTTATATCTCTTCCGCCATGTCTTCTTCCCGCACATCTCACGTTTGTCTATAATATTATTATAACACATTAAAAGTTATATTTATTATTATTATTTGAAAATTTTTAATTCAACTTTGAAATTAATAATCTTTTTTTATTTGTTTCAGGTAAGCGTTTGACTTGTATTCAATGGGAATGGTAAGATTTTTATTACTACTTTTGTTCCATATCAATAACCAGATGCGTTATCAGAAAATCGCTGAACAACTTCAACCCCCGTAACAAATTTAAGGGACGTGTAACTTTTTATTTTAATCGTCGAATTTCCCTACCCTCGCACGAGGCGTTACGGGAGAGAAACCCCCTCCGCCCTAGTTTATGATTCGGTGGAAAACAAGTGCGTTTTGTTCTTTATTTATGAAAATTGTTTCTCTCCAGAGAACACGAGACGAAACTTAACTTACGACAGGGGAGAAAATCGGTTTAAGAAATTGGAATCACTACGGACGAGTAAACAAGGTCAGGACAGAGGAAAAAAATGTTTCTAAAGGTTTAACTTTTACATTTGTACATAAAGTTATGGGCGAAGTTGAATTCGGGCGCACACTTCGCGCATAGATCCGATTTGATTAGATTATCTTTTGACGGTAGTTTTTAAACTATTTTTTCGTTTTACGTCGTTACGTTAAAAATACCAGCGATGTAAACGGGATAACCTCTGCGCATAAACAAGAGTGGGGGATTTTTTCAAATTTCAGCAGGACGTTTTCGTTGTTTTTCTCTCGTAAAAAACTTACTAAATAATTATTTGGAAAAATAAGAGTTTTGGGTGATTAAACTACCACGATCATAAATCTGTAGTAGTAGTAGTTTGTATGGCAAGACATGCCAGATCCAAAAATGGGGAGCCAATTTGAGAAACTCTGGAATCTTCAAAAGTCCCATTAATCGTCATACTTCATTTTACTTACTACTTACTTTACTCATATGGAGAACCTTGAGAACTTTTGATAATTTTATTAGTTTTCTCATTTTCGGTAACTTTATAGTTATTTATGGTACTAGTGTGTTATGTTAAATATAAGTCACGCGAGAACAGGCCTCGTGGTATAAATTCTCAAGTGACTTAGGAAACATAACACGCGAATGGCATGCAATGTTTTATCCAACAACTGGAAGAAATCGTTTTTTATGAGATAATAATTAATAAGCTTTGTGATCAAATCAAAGCTACTTGCGTCTCAGTACCCTATAAATGTCAGAATGACTTGACAGTGACTTTTTCACATTTTGTTTAAAGTAGGTTGTTTAAATATATAATTACTTTAAATATGAACGTGACTTATAATACATAACTCACCAGTGAGTTATGGATTATAACACACTAGTGTGTTATTTGATGGTTTACTTGTCTAAAATGACATTAATGATGACAATCATAATTGTCATGTGTTGGATAAAATAAATTAAGTATTTTTATGAAATGACTGTGGTAACTGGTACTACATACAATGCAGGAGCTAATTTGAGAACTCTCCCACGCTCCTATTAAGGTTTTCTGTATTTCTAAATAAATAAAATGTCTCTCTGAAACGTATGCTGTAGTGACCTGTGACAGAATACAATGGAAACCAAATTTAAAAACCTTTTACACTCCCATTAAGAGTTCACAAAACGCAATTAAATTGAATGTATACTCTGTTCAAAACAAATGCCTATGCACGTCATTTTGATGACGTCAGAATCATCCAATACTACCAACTTATCCGTGTATATTTTAGGTTGACAATATATATGGTTATGTGTATTCTCAACCTAAAATATACACGGAACACATAAATTGCGATGTCCTGGGACTATATTAAGTTGGTAGTATTGGATGTTTGGTGACGTCATCAAAATGACGTGCATCGGGAGTTGTTTTTATCAGAGTATATGCCTACAGTGTCAGTTGTATTGACTGCAACTGTTTTATTACCGCAGAACCCATTTGACAACCTTGAGAAGCTTCAGTACTTTTGTTAAGAAATTAGACGTTTATATCTGTTTTATAAAAGTGCGGATGGTAAATCGAGACTCCATTTAAGAACGTTTAAATGCTTCCTCACACCTATTTGAAACCGTTGAGAGCCTTTAATTCTCCCATTAGGTATCCAATTCTCTATTTATTGAAGAATCAGTTTGAGAGCCTTGAAAATCTCCTACATTGTTTTCATGGTTATCTGTAGCCTGAAATAAAATGTCTGTTGATTAGCTATGACATAATTGATAATAGACTTTATCCAACACATGACAGTTATGACTGTCATTATTAATGTCATTTTAGACAAGTAAACTATCACTAAACAGTCACTAGTTTAGTGAGTTATGGATTATAACTCACGTTCATATTTAAAGTAGTATTCTATTTATTTATTTATTTATTACCACTGGCAAACAAAAACCAAGTCACTGTCAAGTCATTTTGACATTTATAGGGTACTGAGACGCAAGTAGCTTTGATTTGATCACAAAGCTTATTAATGATCATCTCACAAAAAAAATCTTCCACTTGTTGGATAAAACATTGTATGCCACTCGCGTGTTATGTTTCCTAAGTCACTTGTATGTTCAACATAACACACTAGTACCATAAATAACTATTAATTTTCTGGTTGGTTGTTCCCATGTATGGCGGTGTATAATCTTGTGTTGACTAAATCTGTATTAGTAGTTTGTATGTGTGTAGGTAGTCGGTGTTTCAAAATGGCTCGAGTTAATTCGGATCTGTAGCCTCATCACGTCGCCCAAACAACCTCAACGGTCTTATTGTTGGCGTCTCGTTCCCTCTAATATATTATTAAAAAAAGATGCCTCCGGATTGGATTAGAATTCAGTTTGTTCCTCCTAATCAGATCCAACGGATCCGTAAATGGAAAGCGAATTTGGTTTGTTTGAAACGTATACGGTAAGAATCTGGGTTAATCTTCTCTTGTGTATTGTTTTCCGAAGGAAGGAATGGAAACGAGGGTGTATACTCGGCGAAAGGGATGTTTTGATCTTTCCTGAAATTTGATGTTCTACAATTACATGAATAAGTATGGCCTTATTTGGTGGATCTGCTCCGGGGAGTGGAAGTGCTTCGCACGAGGGTCCTTTTGATAAATCTCTCCCTCTCTCTCTTTCTCTCTCTCTCTTGGGGGAGGGGGAAGATTTTACTTGCGGAATTGCTTGAATTCAGGTCCCATTAACGGTTAGTTCGTAGAACGGTGTAATGATAGCGTTTTATCAAGTGGACAGGACGTTTCAAAATCAAACTCGATAAAGTGAAAGTTTTGATTCAAGCCGCGAAATCTTCCAGGATAACGTAAAACTGTATAGTGAGGGAAAAGCAAGAGTTTTAGGGATTTTTTTCTGTGGTTCTCTAGGCGGTAGAGTTATCCGGGGAAAATTGAAATTTATAGATAACTCTCAATAAAATATTTGATAAATCCGATATAATATAAAATAAATGGAAATAAAGGAATGAAAGATGAAAATCGGCCGCAAGCGGAATCGGAAATGCCGGAGGCGAACATAAAACCCAGTAAATCACGTTTTGTGTACGTAAAAATTCAAGAACACCGCACAAAATACACCATTCAATAAATATAGAGGGTAAATAATCCGAAAATGTTACAATCATCCGAAAGACTAACCTTTGCTGGCAATCTCGTAACTCATCCGGTAGCACGCTCGCCGCCATCCTCATGCCATTTATTCCACTTTATTGAAGGCGATTCCAAACATTGAATGTATCTCTCGAAATCAAGTAATCACAAAATTGGTCGTCGGGAAAAAAAGAGGGAGAATTTTTCGTCTCACGCATAATCGTGTCATATTCTCGGGGTAATACATTCGATAAAAAACAAGGGTTTTATTTTCGACCGGGCTTTAATAAACATTTCCTTTTCCCCTACACCGTTCTTCAGATTACAACGTATATCTACTTTCGCATCTTAAGAAAGTGTATGCATTACTTTCCTTTCTTTATGGCGGAGAATAAAAGTGATTGCTATCTTAATAACGGACCAATCTTGTTGTTAACCACTCAACGGTGCTGCTGCTGGTGCTGCTGCTCTGCTGCACTACGTACGCCCGTTCAACTTTTACATTCTAACGCTATGTTCACACAATTTTACAACCTGCAATAGAAAATATGTATTTCATGCAAGTTTCCTTTAAAAACGAAACATGTGATGTGATGTGACGACGAGACGTACTTATTACCCATTTCAAATGTATTGACCTTTGAGTTTACTACTTGACTTTCAAACCAGTCGTCTTGGTTTTTACCAAGTTAATCTTGACACAACGTCACATTTAAAAAAATTGTTTCTACGGTTCTATCTGCATTTACCATTTACTCGTCCTATTAAAAATCGGGCATATAATACACAGCATTGGCTCTATATAAGTAAGGAAATGGAATATCGTTCTCAATGTATTGAATCAATAAATAAATACACACATATAAATAAAAAAAATATTTTACTCTGGATGAAACTTCATTTAACAAAAACATACAATAGTATTAATTATAAAAATCATATCATTAAGTTAATTGGTACGAACTACATATTAAGTGTTTAGATCTAGTCAGTGCATTCGATTATTGAAACAAACACAGCGAACGACTCAACGAGAGAGAGAGAGAGAGAGAGAGAGAGAGAGAGAGAGAGAGAGAGAGAGAGAGAGACAGAGAGACAGAGATAGCGAGCGGCTCGGCAGCGTTCGTAGCGGCTCGGTAGCGTTCGTAGTGGCTCGGCTCGGTAACGCATTCCGGTAACGCATTCCATTTAACGGTCAGATTTTTTGCTGCGCTACTACCCTCGCTCCCCAACACCTGGCGTAAGGAACTAAAGTTCCAATATGAATGCAGGAAGTATTGTAGTTTGGAATTTATAGCGGTCGCCCTATACTTTGAAGTGAAACTTCTATCTTCTCAAATGTATGCTGCGACAAATCAAGAAAATCTAGATTTTTGGATCGGTTAGGGTTAGGTTGGTTTAAAAAGTTTAATTTTTCCTGTTTCAATTGGTTTTAATTCAGTTTTTAACACTAATTTAATTGTAATGGTTTCGTTCATTACTATTGCTAAACAAAGTTGTAATGATAGTTTTAAATGTCGATAAATTTAAAAATGCAGTTAAGCAAAGACCTTTTCAAGCGAGGCTTCTTTACTAGGTTTTCTCTAGAGTAAAATTCTGGAGCGAGCATCACGAAAATGGGTAATGCTGTAATACTGTATTGTATACATGCTCTGTATAATACATAGGATTCCGAGCATGGAGGGAGAGAATGTAAGTTCTCCCACACTCTCTCTCTCTCTCTCTCTCTCTCTCTCTCTTTCTCTCGTTTTATGGGTACGTTACGGTGAATCGACAGCCGGTTATCAGCTTTACGTTGATCGGTCATAAAGAGGCGACGTTGCCGTTCTTGCGGGAAAGTCATGAAAGTGTCGAATTTTAATTTAAAATTTCCAAATATACCCACTATTTTTTAACCTAAATAATTTCTGAGTTTTGAAGTTTTCACTATGTATTGCAACAACAATTTTCCACGAAAATTCATGTTTGTGTTAAATGAGAGTCTCGTAGTACTATATAGTTGAGAGTTTTGTATTCCGTGTAGTTAAGAAAATAATGTTTGTGAAATGGTTTTGAAAAGGCAGGTACAACTCAAGAAACATCATTAACGAAATATATTTGTTTGGTAAAGAGACCGCTACTATTTCCATAAACGAAGTAGGATAGTTATCTGAGCTCCCTATTATAAATTGACGTGTCAATTAAGTTTGTGACACTCTTCAACAAAATTTTAAAGAGGCGATTTGAAATGTGACGGTTTTTACCAAAATTAACTGCACCTTTCTTGATCATCATCATCATCATCATTCAAATTGAAGATGAGAAATTATACTTTACTTGCAATTATTTTACATGTCGTCATCTTCTAATGTTTTGAAAGTAAATGGGGACATCTCTAAAATTCTGCTTCGTAAAATTTATTTATTAATAGACTATTTGGAGGAATTAACCTAATACCTAATTGCCCTCTATGCTAGTATAACATTGATTCAACTCCCCTTACCCGGATCTTCTCTTCTAGGTTAAAGTTTTTAATAAGCGCGTCTAAAAGCACATGTAAAAGCCCCACATGACGCTGGTCCACAGGAATATAGGAAAAAGGAAAATAGAAAAATATTTGCACAGGATGATCCAGGGAGAGAGGTCCTCGTTTTTTCTCCGCCTCCGGACTCCGTCATTTCCAACTTCATAATACTTTCGATAGCTACATTAATCTTTCCCAAAAACACTGTGATAATTTAAAACCGACCCTACGTCAAAATGTTTATTTAATCCGGACATCACATACTGCACGAGGACGACGGCTTTTAAACTTTTGCGGGCCCGCAAGAAAATTAGACCTTTCCATATTAAAGACTAATTCAATTTTTCTCTCGTTCATCATCGTCGCGAGATGAAAAAGTGAGCGAGCGTTTACGCGCCGCCGTTCGTGATTATCACTGGGAACGTTATGAATTATCTACGTACGTTGTTTGAACTAATAATTATAGGATGGGGCCGTATGTATGTATGTATATACGTGCGTGTATGTGTGTGTGAAATGGATCTCTATTGCGGGTGTTTTGCATGAAAACTGTGTGCATCTCCTGTTTTGTAATGTTCGACTAATCAGCACGTTTTATTCCAATTGAAACGCACTGGACATGGCATTGGCTATTAAAATCGTTACTCCGCTTTGGAGCTAAATACGGATACCTGGGTAGATAATTTGTTTTTAATTACAATGTACACGTATATAACTTTTGTACTTGCTGTCACTCTCACTCTCTTTATGTAGCTTCAGAGAATATTGATAGGTTGTAATAAGTGTTTCACATATACGTAAAATGTTTGTCAAAAATGTGTACGTTTGTTCCAAGTGACGCTTTAGAACTGTTCTAAGTAGATATACAAAGCCGGTTCTGGTTCATTTGTTGAACATAACCTCATACGTGTAAACGTAAACGCCTAATTGTTCGGGGGTTAACACAGCTTTAGAGCAACTTCAAACAGCTCCGTAATAGCTTATTGAGGTTATGGTCAGTAAGTGAGCCAGAACCGGCTTTGTATAGCTACTCCTAGTCAAAAATGGTTTTTAGTTCCATGAGATCATTTCAATTTATAATTAGAGTAAGCTATGATTTTTAAATTAGGTGTTGGCAACACCAACTCCCATAGCCTACTCGTTTCATTTGAATTGTCAAAGTGACTCGCTGTGTAAATTAGAGGTTATGTAAACATTTTAATAGTTATTTTGACCTTTAAGGTTTTCCAGTTCAGTGGTTGAGATTGAAAGGAAATGAAGCACTAGAAAGTAATGCAGTTTTATTGAAAATTAAAGAAAATGCTCAAAGTGTTCTCCTCTTGCTTGGATACAACTGTTAACTCGCCGTTTCATATTTTCAAAGGCATTTTCCAACATTTGAACAGTCACAGTGTTGCATGCGTTAACAATTGCCCCTTGCAGTTCTTCAAGATTCTGGGGATTGTTCTTAAAAACGGTATTTTTAAGGTATGGGAAAATGAAATAATCTAGGATAGACAAATCAGGACTTCGGGGGGGAAATTCCACGAGTTGATCATCGTAAAACTCGTGAATTCTTTCCATGGTTTGCCTTGTCTTGTGAGCTGTAACAGTATCCTGTTGAAAGTACCCATGCAAGAGTTCATCGTCGTAAAGATTTTGGAAAAACGGTTCAAGTGAATTATGCCGATATCTCTCAGCGTTGATAGTTCCTTCAGTGCCAAATATGCGTCTTCTGGAGACTGCTAGTCAAACACCAATTTTCTGCGGATGAAGAGATGATTGATGGGGATTCTCTGTGGACCAAATACGCATGTTTTGTTTGTTTATATATCCAGAAAGATGGAACCATGCTACGTCGGAAAAAACGTAAGATCCAAAATGTTGTTATCATTCAAGTTATTTAAAAACTATTGACACTATTCCATTCGAACACCAAAATCTCTTGGGAGAAGCTCTTGAACAACCATTATTCATATGGATGAAGGACTAAATCTTTTTTTAAGATCTTTTGGCAAGTTCCATAAGAAGGTTCAGTCTCCTGTGCAAGCCTGCGGAGAGATTTTTTAGAAGATTGTTCCATTCCTGCTGCAACATCTGCCACAACCTCAGGTGTCTTTTTTTGGGGGCTCCGCTACCAGCTTTTCGACCAACAGTCCCCACATTACGAAATTTCTCCACACATTGATAGATTTGTTGAACCAATTTTGGGTATTCAAGGGGAAAATTAGGGAGCGTATTTTGGAAATCATTTACCCACCGTTGCATGGAATACTTCCATTCGCCATTTTCTTGTCGTTCGACGTTCTTAAAATACCTCTCCGTAAGAAAATTCTTATGCTCCAAATTAAACTTTTTGAGCGTCACTTTGACAACTCAAATGAAACTGTTAGCAGTTGGTGTTGCCAACCTTATTTTAGAAATTATAGTCTAATCTAATTATAAATTTAAATGATCTCATGGTATTTTGCCATAGTCTTCCCACTGAATTTAGCACACTAATACCTCTATAATTCGCATAATTTTTCCTATCGCCCTTCTTGCAGGTAGGTATTGCTAATATATGCTGTAAGCTCTTCTGGTAGGTTTGCTCCTCCCAAAAATTGATTAAATATGTAGTTCAACAGCTCAACTGGTATATGGGGAGTATGTTTAATTGGTTCAACAGCAATTCCATTTGGACCAAGTGCTCTTCTGTCATCTTCCTCCTCCAATGGTATTCTTGATCACTTGTCATATTGTTTTTTTTTAAGAGATGTCCTCGTGAAACACGCTCCTTTGCAATTTCTGCTTGGTTCAACGTTTGTGTACCTCCGGTTATTATTTGAAGTGTTTTAAGGAATTTACCGACCGGAGAGGTCCGTTTTAGTTTTCAATTAAAGCCGTTGGTGGCCCGGACCGCTCGCTAGATTTAACAAATCTTCAATTTAATATCGACGCGGTGCGCCGCCGTCGTCGCAACGTCGACGTGTTTAATTTCGTTTCGGTCACTCCACCCACACCTGTTAAGTCTGCTACAATTGAATCCCTTTTAACCCTCGTTAATTGTCCGGAACGGGGAGAAATCATTAACCGGACGACCGGGAGAGAGAGGGAGAGAAAGGGAGAAACGGGGGGAGCCGTGATATCGCCACCGCAAGGCGCACCTTTCCTCCGTTTTCAACCCTTCGCAACAATAACGCGACAGATGAGTCGTGTATATAGTTTTTAATGACCCCCCCCTCTCGGTCGGCGATCGTCACTTCCCTCCGAATTGATTTCGGAAACTTTACGTACCTCTCTCTCTCCCGGCACAAAATTATCTCCCGAAGTTTCGTTGTAATTAAGAACCGCGGACGGGTCGTTTCGACGTGCTTCGTAAAATGTGGCACAATTCAGACTTCGGTCAGGTCAAGACGCACACTGTAGTTACATTTAAACACACAAGACGCCTCATTAATAATAATTTCTTGTACCTACACAATGACAAAATCTCTATATATATAAAAATTAATTGCTGTTCGTTTTGTCTCGCTTAAACTCGAGAATGGCTGGACCGGTTTTACTAATTTTGATCTTGAAATATTTGTGGAAGTTCAGAGAAGGTTTAAACGGCGAGAAACATAAATAATAAGTAACGGAAATACTAAAAAAGGTACGTTTTGTAATTTGACATTTGGAATCAAACAAATGAAACTATAGTGCCAGTTGGTTGTCAAATAAGTACATATCAAGGCGATTATTAAAATTTATCATCAGTTTGTCAGTGCGCGAGAACTTTACTGATTTTAAAATGCCAAGAAGAAGACGACCTGACTTAGGTCGTCGAAGTCAATCAAATGTGCGACGAGCTACCTCACGTGCAAATCGCACTGACGACCAGCGAGACACAGATAATGATAACATTCGTGTTGGTATGACAGAATTGCGTTCAACGGTGAACAATTATGAATTAGATAGGCTTACAATGGAATGACTTAGGGCACATCAAATACAACAGCAGCGAGCACGACACCATGAATTGGACCGATTCAGTAGACGAAGTGTTCCTGTAAACCTAGAATGAGTAGCATTTCACTACGACCCGGAAATAGATTATTATGCCGACCAATCCGTAACGATTGGAGAAATGACAATCATTTGTCAATATTGTAAAGCGTTAAAATACAGCGGTGAATCTACTGGATTATGTTGTGCTGGATATACCAATAATATACATTAAATTATACAAAAATATAATAGGTGCTTTCAAATGACGTCGTTTGGTGCAACGCATATTGTACAGGAATATTTCATGCCCACTTTCAAGGTAGTTTTTGATAAATTATTTCTTAAAAATTTTAAAAGATAATATACAATTGCAGATACAAGGACAGCTTGCGGAATCAACTTGGAGTTTCCCTGTTTTGCGCATGGGCTATACGTCGCGTGTTCGCGAGTCGTAAAACCATTCTTCTTCTTCTGTCGTTCCAGGATTAGGCATGTTGCCTGTTCCGACTTCACCATCTTGTTCTCGGTCTGCCGATACTTCTACGCCCAAGGGGATTGTAATTAATGATTTTTGTGGTATTCTTTCTGGAGACATCCGCATCACATGTTCTTTCCATCTGTTCTTGTAGTTTGTTGTTAGTTCTGTTATTGGCTGTACCTTTAGTTCTTTTCTGATGTCCTCATTTCTTATGTGGTCTAAACGTGTACAACCCTTTACTGATCTCAAAAATCTCATTTCCGATGTTTCCAATTGCCTGTAGTCTTTCTTTCTTGGCGCCCAAGTTTCTGATCCATATAATAACGTGGGGATTGCCATAACTTTGTAAAATTTGATTTGCGTTTCTCTTGATGTCTTTCCTTTTAGTGTTCTTCTGATGGTTCCACAAATTCTTTGATAGTTATTTATTTTGTTTGAGATATCTTTATCTTCTTCGTATGTGATATCACATCCTAGATATCTAAAATGTGATACCTGCTCTAAAGTGTGGTCATCAATTACAATTTTTGTTCTAATCGGATCTTTTCCCAGGAACGCCATAGTCTTTGTTTTTTCAATAGATATTTTGAGATTATAATCCGCAGATAGCAAATTTAGTTTGTGTATAGCCAGTTGTAATTTATCTTCTGTGTTTTGTATTATAACTTGATCATCGGCAAATAACATTGTATTTACAAAATCATTGGGCCTAATCTTTATCCCAGGAGGTGCGGTTTTTTTCCATTCTCTCGCGAGGTCATCTAAATATATATTAAATAATGTAGGAGATAGAGTACATCCTTGTCTCACACCTTGATTTGTCGTAATTTCTTGGGTTATTCCTTTGCCAGTGTCGATAATGATTCTGGTGTTTAGATATAGGTTTTGTATTATGCTTACTAGGTGTATAGGATATCCTCGTTTTTTCATTATATGCCAGAGTTTGTCTCGGTGGATTCGATCAAAAGCTTTCTTGTAGTCTATGAAGGCTAGGTGTGTCTCTAGATTGAATTCTTTGCGCTTCTGGATAATTTGTTTCAGACTGAAAACGTCGTCAATGCAAGATCACTAAAAACCATTATCTATATATATTTACGCGCCGTAAAAAAAGCCAAAAAATATAGTACATCAAGAAGCCTTAAATTGATTATGTGAACAGCTGTGTTGCATTTAATTTAGTGTAGATAAAAAATTTGTATCAAGTTTTGACCATATTTTTCAAAAATATATGTAGGTAATACGAAGTTGAACGGGTACGGCTTGTAAATAAATAAAAATTTCGATTTTAACGCTGCACACTTGCACACTAGCGTTTTCTGAAAAAATAAAACGAAGTTTACAAAGAGTTGCCCTGCATTAAGATTTATTACGATTGGCCGTTTTCCCGACTATTTCCGAATTAATTTTGGGTGTAGCATATGTTTTGGTTTTGTGTGGTATTATGGTCTTTTGTGAAGTTGACGGAACTTTGATTCGACCGATATGTAGTTATTGAGATGCGGCGATAATATCAACTTTGTGTTTTTTACAAAATCAAATCGGTTAGAGGAAAATATCCTGTATTTAATAATCTAACATCGTCATCAACATCGTAAAGCCCTTACCTGTAAAGGACGAGTAGAACTTATAATGTTGAAAACACGCTGTACAGAACGTAAGCAATAGCCATCCTTATGTAAATAGGATATAAGAATGGAATCTCTTCATTCGTGTGCTTCTCATATAAGTTCAACAAACGTAATAAAGGACGTGAGGGATGGTTTAGATGTAATTGAAAAAACAAACACTGAATGTTACCCAGACGACTCAATTTCATGCAGGAACTTTCAATAAGCATACATCTCCATTCCGTCCCGTCATAATTCAAGTAGCCCATGAAAGCACACCCCCTCTCCCCTTCCTCTTCTATCTCTTACATAACAAACACGGTATGTGCACAAACGGTCCTCGAACTATTTATTTATACCTGTTTTTGGTTGTTTTCTTTTCTGGTTATAAATCTAAACGGCCAGGACGTTTCAGTAACTAGCGGTGTCCTTGCCCGGCGAAAGATATATGTCTGGGAGATAGCGGGACATCTTGTATTGATTCAAGTTAAAAGCTCCTCTCTCTCGCTCTCTCTGTCTCTCTTCTCCCTTTGCCTTCTTCATTTTCGGGAGGAATTAAAAAAAGTCCCGCGGAATTGCAGTTATTTAAAAATTAATAGGCCGTATCGGGACGGGACGTTATTCGACGACTCGATTGGATCAAAGGATATATATATTTAAGATACACTAGGCCTTCACGATATCCAGACAAACTCTCGGTCTAGGTATTGGTATCGCACGAGACCGGGATCGAGACGAGAGGTAAAAATTTCCGAGACCGATATCGAGACACAATTGACCGAGAGTCTCGCCGAGACGATAGTAAATTTTGAAAACTCTCGGTCTCGTTATAATTTATCTATTATTTTTTCCATATATGTATCATCCAAATTTATACATATTATTATATGCGGGTGGTGTACGTTTCATTCATAATGCCTCAGGTAGGCAGGTTAAACCTACCTGCTTTAACCCCTTAGTTAGATTTGGTGGTGCTTGAAATGCACCAAGCCGATTGTAGACTCCCCGTGGCGTTAGGGATCGTACCTGTCGACCGGTCGCAGGTAGTGGTTAGGTACTCAGGTGCATTGTTTGCACTACCAAACAATATAAAATTGATTATAATTCAATATTATGTCCCAGCGAATTTTGATTAACGCGAATATATTTTTATTAAGATCGTTGTTTCTTCCTCTATAAATCGATACCAAACTCAAAATATTTCCAACAAAATCAAATTGTTCTATGGTTTTATGGACATTATCTTATGACGAGAGTAATTCGAGACCGAGACGGGACCTAGACCGAGACGATAGTAATCCTTCACCGAGACGAGAGTGGAAAAATTTAATTTCAACGAGACCGAGACGATACCACCGGCAGGTCTCGGTATCGTGAAGGCCTAATATACACGTGCTAAGCGAGAGGAATCAAAGTTAAGCAGATAGCTCGAATTCGAATTTCCTTCATTAAATTCGCGGTTTCGTCTATTATTTTTTATCTTAACATCCCTCTTAAACATCTCGCATCAAACAGGCCCTGGCACTGACTAATGAACGGTTTCTAAAGTATCGACACACCATCAACATTGGTCTTTTGCCTCTTGCCATTATCATTTGGAAATATGCCAGTTATTAATGAGCTAAAAAGTGGTTCTCTATCATAAAAAAGGAGGAGAGCCGAGCGGATAGAAAAAATAAAAAGCTCGCCTGGAATATAAATTACACGAGACCGCAAAGGTTAAAATAGGTATCCATTTTTCTCTGGGCGGTTATAAACTAGTGACTAGAGGGAATGAGAGAAATATCTTCACACTTACTACGTATCGCACTGCAGGAGTCTTTGAACTGGTCCAATAGTGTTGGTTGTGCTGATTCAAACCATACCCAAATCCTTATAAACCAACTTCGCACTTGAATACAAAATTGTACAAAAACGACCCAACCTTAGGTAATTCTGAATTACCTAACCGCACAGCGTGACATTTCTACGTCCTTTCCCAACCCCGGAATCCAACTCTCTTCAACCGCCTCCAACCTTGCCGACTGGTCTATTTATGATAAATAGCTGTTTAAAATCAATGTGTTGTTGAACCACATTCGAGTACTTTTCCGCGAATAAGGCCGGCTCTTCTATTGTTTGTTAATCCCGACCATATTGTAGGGAAGATCTCGGAAAAGCTACTTCGCCATCGTCGCACATTATCATGCAAATTCGTATTCTTACATTTGCTCCGTGTTTTCTTAGACAAGTACACTGCCGGTCGGGGAGCAGGAGCGTAGAAAAACGAGGACTCCGAGGAGACGCTAAATATTTTAGGGCACATTTTAAAGGTTTGAGCTTCGAAAGATACCTGTGGTCCTTATTAACGGAACATTTATCTCTCGCGTGCGCTTGGTTTCGAGTAATAAGTATTTATAGAAAACGTAAATGTGATTATTATGTTTTCATTGGCAACACTTCGCGATGGGCATTTAATGTTATGAAAGCCAAATTATAGAAACAATAAATTATCTGATTAAATTTCTGGAGCGGAAATGGGAGATGACATCCTCCGTGGGTTGTACACCTCGGAGCCTTTTGACGGTTGCACTGGAAATTGTTCAAAAATAAAAAAAGAATGTTTATCGAGAACTACACGACAATTTAACACAACAGTCTTCGGTAGTTTCACTTTAATGTCGAAGATCAAAGAAAATGGAAAATCACGGTGTGGCCTGTGTTTATAAAAATATGATTTTAGCACGCCGGGATCCATATTTTCATCGACGCATCTTCCTAAACGGTCCCGGTCGTATACACAACTGGGTCAAGTGAAAAACTTAATACACCTAAACTATGACGATATTTTTGATCTGGCTCCCCTCCTCGCTCCGCTTCCCTCTCTCTCTCGGTGAACTGCTTTCAGAATTTAATTAACGAATTCCGGGCGCTTTATTTAATTACCTATTTCCATGTTTTAAAAAATGGAGGCGCCACCATCCGGTGTAAGAATTCTGGACGCTTTCCTCCTCTCCGCTGAAAAATGCGGATCATATTAGAAATTTAATTACTACTAATTAAAGAGCAACTGCTGGATGAGCTCTCGGCGGGTTATTTTTCCCTTTTTCGTTTGGTCCAGGAGTGGCTTCCGGAAAACATACGTTTAGCTCTCTGCGTTGTAAGGATTTTTGTGACGTTCGCATTGCGGATGGATTGTCGCACCACCTTTAATAAGGTACAATTAGTCCAGTCTGCTTAGATATTGGTGTGGTTTTTGCTTGATGTAAACCAGATTATTTTTGAAATTGGTTAAGAAAAATGTGTAGATTCAGAATATCTCTATGCTGCGTGCGAAAAATAACGGGAAGTTTGTTTAAATAAATGATAACTGCAAAATCGCTCATTTTCTCTCCAGAAATCAAGCGCAGCTTGAAAACGAAGGCTCGGACTAAAAAATATGACTAATTACTTTTTGTTTGTTTTGAAAATATACTTAAGGTGAGTGTATTGCTGAATTGAAAATTGCGATATTTACATTGTAAAATGGCAAAAACCACTTAAAAATAAATTTTCAGTTAGAGACGCAATAAACAAAGCAAATATTAATAATTATTTATGGCAATGTGGATTTGAGTATATGCATGTCTCACGAATGCGTATGCACGATCCGGTGACAGTGCGATCAATAGTTTTCCCTAGGCGAATGAATTAATTAAACTAAACACGAAAATTTCGATCTAATATAACTTTTGTAAAAAAGATCTCAGATAATGCCTGAATTTTTGGCATACTTATCAAGACAGCACAAATGATAGGAAATCCAAAAAGTGTAAATTTTTTATTTTCACAACCATTTTATAATTTTTTGAAAACTTCGCGTTAATTAACAATAGTAAAAAAAAGGTTAAATATTGATCAAAAATAAATAAAGTTTTTTTACTTTGATAGTGCTTGTAAGTACGGTAATTTTTCCAGTTGTTAGACTGCGATATCTTTATTAGGTCCGGAGATATACCGAGGTAAAGTTATTAACAATTTACAGGTTAACTATGTGGCATATCGACATTTAAGAAAACTCGATAAACACCTTATTGTATGTACTTATGAGGGGCATATGTGCGTATAACAGTGTAATCGATTAACCCTCTGATTTTTAATTCCGAAAGTAGTGAAAACGCACGAATTTCGCCACGGCGGAGGAGTGCGCGATGGTGGGGGTAGCTGTGAACGGCGCGCTGGAAAATGTGTTCGTGTGCTTCAAACTCGCTAACGCAGAAAAATTCTGGTTTTCTCAGCAACGGAAGCTCCGATTGACATGAACTTTTTTTTAAATCGATATAGCACATTGACAGACTACCAAATATGGAGGTCTTATTGAAATATATTTATAGTTTTTTTACTAAATTCGATAATTAAGATAATAATCAATATTTATTTGCATATTTCAGTTCTCAATTGATATTTATTTTTATATGTTGATATCTTTTCTTACATAACATTTTATACATTGATAGTTATTTAAACAATAGTCTGCTTAGAGTATTATTTAAATAAAATTTCAATTTTTAAAAGGGAAAAATAACAAAACTGTATAGAATAATAACATTTACAAAAAGGACTATTTATTTTTCACATTGTTTAAAATTTTAATATTCTTATAAACACATATTTATCGCAGTATATTTACATAATATTACTAGCATCTACTTTACTCTTCTTTTTTTTTGTACATGTTCAGTAGGCAAATCTACTTGTACATCTACATCACTAACCTCATCGTCACTGTCAGCTTCAACATCGCTGTAATTAAGATCTGCGGTCTCGATGCATTCGTTTTCATAAACATTTTCATCGACCTCAATTTCATTTGATTCCGTTGTTACAATTTCATCTACATCAGGTGTTGCAATCTCATGATTTTTGCACGTTTGTCCTCGGCAATGTGTACAATAATCAGAACATCGCAAACCATGCTTTACGCATCCGCACGTTTTCGTACATTGTTTAGCGCACCTACACCTAATATCTTTCAAGATATCATCAGGTACTAACGGGCCTGTTACGTATGACGTATTGATGTGATTCAAATAATTACATGTTATATACAAACAAAACAATCGTTGGAAAAAAATGTCAGTAACATTCATTCCAATCTAAATTTATTGTTAAGATTCGATATAACCAAAGACAATAAAGGTTAGGTTAGGTTAACCTAACCTAACCTAACCTAACCTATATTGTCTTTGATATAACGTTTCTATACTGCTCAATACGCAATACATTCTTTGAAAGAAACTATGTAGTTATTTTTTAAGATAAAAAAAAATTAAACAAATTGTAGAAAATATCTATAAATTTACAAAGGCTTCCTGTGTGTATATCAATCTCTCGATACCAGTACAAATATGCAATATGTTATTTTTTAATCTAACTTTATCTTAAGACAACTGAAATATGCAAATAAATATTGATTATCTTAATTTTCGAATTTAGTGAAAAAACCATGAATATATTTCAATAAGACCTCCATATTTGGTAGTCTGTCAATGTGCCATATCGATTTAAAAAAAAGTTCATGTCAATCGGAGCTTCCGTTGCTGAGAAAACCAGAATTTTTCTGCGTTAGCGAGTTTAAAGCACACGAACACATTTTCCAGCGCGCCGTTCACAGCTACCCCCACCATCGCGCACTCCTCCGCCGTGGCGAAATTCGTGCGTTTTCACTACTTTCGGAATTAAAAATCAAAGGGTTAATCGATTACACTGTTATACGCACATATGCCCCTCATAAGTAGATACAATAAGGTGTCTATCGAGTTTTCTTAAATGTCGATATGCCACATAGTTAACCTGTAAATTGTTAATAACTTTACCTCGGTATATCTCCGGACCTAATAAAGATATCGCAGTCTAACAACTGGAAAAATTACCGTACTTACAAGCACTATCAAAGTAAAAAAACTTTTTTTATTTTTGATTAATATTTAACCTTTTTTTTAATATTGTTAATTAACGCGAAATTTTCAAAAAATTACAAAATGGTTGTAAAAATAAAAAAATTGCACTTTTTGGATTTCCTATCATTTGTGCGGTCTTGATAAGTATGCTAAAAATTCAGGCATTATCTGAGATCTTTTTTACAAAAGTTATATTAGATCGAAATTTTCGTGATTAGTTTAGTTAATTAAGTCGCCTAGGGAAAACTATTGATCGCACTTTCACCGGATCGTGCATACGCATTTGTGAGACGTGCATATACTCAAATCCACATTGTCATAAATAATTATTAATATTTGCTTTGTTTATTGCGTCTCTAACTGAAAATTTATTTTTAAGTGGTTTTTGCCATTTTACAATGTAAATATCGCAATTTTCAATTCTGCAATACACTCACCTTAAGTAAAATTTCAAAATAAATAAAAAGTAATTAGTCATATTTTTTAGTCCGAGCCTTCGTTTTCAAGCTGCGCTTGATTTCTGGAGAGAAAATGAGCGATTTTGCAGTTATCATTTATTTAAACAAACTTCCCGTTATTTTTCGCACGCAGCATAGAGATATTCTGAATCTACACATTTTTCTTAACCATTTTCAAAAATAATCTGGTTTACATCAAGCAAAAACCATCTACCTATCCTTTTCTGGTTCCGCCGACTGGGCTAAATAGTATACTATTAAACGGGTGTAATATACTATTATATTTTGGCTGTTCAAGTTTTCGTATTACACTAGGGAATTTTGCGTGGGTTGGTTACACTGACGTCCCTGGCATTATCATCAATGCCCAAGCCCCCAGTAATGTAGTAGTTAAAGTTTTCACTAATTGTACATTACCTACTGATTGGTTGTTCTTCTTTTGTAACTTGTAATGCATTTTGTAATAGAATAATATAAAATAATACCAAATAATACATTTTTCATGAAAATTTTGAAGGTTATGTTTTTATTGAAATACTAATAATGTTTTACCAATTTAACAAAACTAAAAGTTACCAAAAATAGTGTAATAATATGAATATTATTACACTACTCGATGTAATAATGATATCATTAGTAACGCAAAGTAGATAAATTAGATTTAATCAAAAATAACTTGTTTCGATTGAAAAGCGATTAATGTAATATTCGGTTAATATCGTCGATGAGATTCATGTTTAGATTTATGCCAAGCCAGTTCAAACTTCATTAATGTATACCAAGGCCCAATTTTCTGATATTATTCTCTTGGTAATTTCATGAGACACGTATTTTTCATTTTTAGAAAAACGTTTTTGGAGCCCATATTGTGGCGTTATTTGGAACATGAAAATTCACATTTTTCTTAAACTCCTGGCTGTCATTTTCAAATAATCCTCGTTTAAACGAAAAACGTTAAATAAACGTTTTTCTGCAAATGTGCAGAATATTATCAGCTTTCACATGAAGTTTTCGAAATTCGAATTACTCAGAAGACTTTCAATATATAAGCTGGAAAATCTAAAAACTTTTTTTTTTCATTATTCAATATCTCAAAGGAGTCGCCCTTAATTTTGACGAATTTTGAATGTGTTATAAAATGCCAATTAAATTCTCTTCCTGCCGAACGGCAGTTTACCATTTTGTCCCGTTCTTCCTTTCAAATGCAATAATATTTTCACACGTTTTGAATAACATCCAAAATTCTCAAAAGTCAAGAGTAGCCTTTTTGAGCTATTCAATTTTGAAAAGAAATGACTTTTTTCAGTTTTTCCCGTTGACTCTAAAAACTTTTTGAGCAGTTTAAATTTTGAAAAATTCATGTGAAAGCTGATAAAATTTTGCACCTTTTCAAAAAAATAATACGTTACAGTATGAGCTTATAAAATGGCATATTGCCGTTTGGCAGAAAGCTAGGTTATTTTGCATTGAGTAACATATCAAAAATTAGCGAAAGTGACCTTGGTGAGGTGTTCAATTTTGAAAAGCAATAACTTTTTGAGTTTTTCCCGTTGACCCTAAACTCTTTTGGAGCAGTTTAAATTGTAAAAAATCCATGTGATAGCTGATAAATTGAATAAAATGTTACACATAATTTTGATTGAAATTATGCAAATTTTTGATAAATATTTGAAAAAAATACGTTACAGTATGAGGTTATAAAGTGGCATATTGCCGTTTGGCAGAATGGTGGGTTATTTGGCATTAAGTTATGTATCCAAAATTCGCGAGAATTAAGAGTGGCCTTTTTGAGGTGTTCAATTTTGAAAAGCAATAACTTTTTGAGTTTTTCCCGTTGACCTTAAAATGTGTTCGAGCAGTTTAAATCCCGGAAAATCCACGTGAAAGTGATAAATTTTTGCACATGGTTTTGATTAAAATTTTGCAAATATTTGATAAATTTTTGAAAAAAAATTCGTTACAGTATGAGCTTATAAATTGGCATATTGTCGTTTGGCAGAATGGTGGGTTATTTGGCATTAAGTAACTTATCCAAAATTCGCGAGAATTAAGAGTGGTCTTTTTGTGGTATTAAGTTTTGTAAAGAAATGACTTTTATCATTTTTTCCCGTTGATTTTAGAAAGTTTTCGAGCCGTTCAAATTCTGGAAAATCCATGTGACAGCTGATAAATTTTTGCTCATAATTTTGATTAAAATTTTGCAAATTTTTGATAAACTTTAAAAAAAATACGTTACACTATAAGCTTATAAAATGGCTAAAAACTTTTTGAGTAATTTAAATTTTGAAAAATCTATATGAAAATTGATAAAATTTTGCACATTTAAAAAAACGTTACAGTATGAGCTTATAAAATGAGATATTTCCGTTTGGCTGAAGGACAGCTTATTTCAACTTGTGTAACGTATCCAAAATTCGCGAGAATTAAGAGTGGCCTTTTTGAGGTGTTGAATTTTGAAAAGCATTAATTTTTGAGTTTTTCCCGTGGACCTTAAAATGTTTTCGAGCAGTTTAAATTCTGGAAAATCCATGTGAAAGTGATAAATTTTTGCACATGGTTTTTATTAAAATTTTGCAAATTTTTGATAAATTAAAAAAAAAAATACGTTACAGTATGAGCTGATAAAATGGCATATTGCCGTTTGGCAAAAAGATAGGTTGTTTGGCATTGAGCCACGTACCCAAAATTCGCGAGAATTAAGAGTGGCCTTTTTGAGGTAATTAAGTTTTGAAAAGAAATTCCTTTTTTCAGTTTTTCTCGTTGATTTTGGAAAGTTTTCGAGCCGTTTAAATTCTGGAAAATCCATGTGAAAGCTCATAAATTTTTGCATATTTTGAAGAAAAAAAAATCGTTACAGTATGAGCTTATAAAATGGCATATTGCTGTTTGGCAGAAAGATAGGATAATTTGGCATTGATATCCAGAATACCCGACAATTAAGAGTGGCCTTTTTGAGGTGTTCAATGTTGAAAAGCAATAACTTTTTGAGTTTTCCCCGTTGACCTAAAAAAAGTTTTGGAGCAGTTTAAATTCGGGAAAATCCATGATGAATCCATTTTGATAATTTTTTGGAAAAATACGTTACAGTATGAGCTTATAAAATGGGATATTGCCCCTTGGCAGAAGGACAGCTTATTTGGCCTTAAATAGCGTATCCAAAATTCTCCAGAATTAAGGATGTCTTTTTTGAGATATTCAATTTTAAAAGCAACTGACTTTTTTCAATTTTTCCCATTAACTCCAAAGAGCTTCTTTTTTCGAGCTTTGAATTTTAATAAATCCACATGAAAGCTAGCAAATTCAGCACATTTTGAGAAAATAAACACGTTTCGATAGGATAACTTGGATCAAAATGCTTGCGATTTGAAAGAGTTATGAATTTTCACATAATAAAGAATGCAGTCAATTTTAACATGCCGCCGCAAGGCTCCAAAAACGTTTTTCGGAAAAAAAGGAAAGAACATGTATCATGTATCTCATGAAATTCCAAATAGAATGATATCCAAATTCCAAAAAAACGTAAGCCATTGATTTTTTTTCTTCTTTAAATCCATATGAATTTGACTCTTAATATTCCGCCTCTGACTTAATGAAGTATTATTTGATGTACATAAAATTTTGTTCAAGAAAACATTTTAGCATCGATTTACTATAGTTTCTATTTTATTATCAAATTTATCCAAAATCGTAAATTCGCAGCCACAATCAAATAGAAGGACTGTCAGAAAAACAACTGTAGAATGTATGGTCTCCTGCTGTTTTAATGAGTAATTACATATTAGATTAATCTTAATTATTATTAATCATATCCAAATTAATACTTCGTTCAGTTGAAATCGAATGAAACCATTTCTTACTGGTTTACTTCTTACTAATTAATAATTAAATAAAAAATAATTATTTTGCTACAACTACAAATTGAACTTGAGGGTTTCTCATTAGGTTAATTCAGTTGAATTATTGTGCTGACATTTATCGATCAGTACTTATCAAAAAGGACGAATGAAATTTCAATAGACATGATATGTTGGTTTTTAAAATGAAAGATTAGAAGAGAGAACCACTTTAATGCTGTTGATATTAAAGCAAAACTGTTTAGGTTCATAACCTTTTAGAATTCTATATTTTATTTACTTTTATTTTGCATGATTTAATTTCCGAAAAGTTGTACCGCTACTGATGAGAGCGAGCAGCACTTACTACATGCGCGAAGGATGATTCATATTCCCATTTTTATGTGGTCCCACCTATAGTTACCTAGGTTCTGAGGATTTAAGTATGTCTTGACGCAACGTCGACTATCGAAGCGGTGGTTTTTTTTCTGTTTGCACCCCGACCCCTAATAATTCAATGCCAGTAAAAAATTTTTCATGGGTTACAAAAACACCCATCAATTATGTCCCTAGTTAGCGGTTCTGTTACAATTAAAATTCAAAATACCGAAATACTTTTTTTAATATCTGAATATTCAGTTGGGAAAAAGAGCCCCTATAACTAATACCGGACCCGTTCGCGTAGACGAAATTTATAGTCCCCGGCTTTCCTGTTTGTCGTCCATTCTTCCCGAAAACTTGCTTAATATGTTAATGACACCTACGTTCTCCATAGCCCGCTTGCGCATACATATACATCCCTCCGTCCGCAACGTTACTTCTTTTCACTCCACTTATCAATTAGCGTCCCCCCCCTTCTCATGATTAAGTTATTCCGAATCGTTTTCGATAAATTGGGGTAAGAGAGCGGGGCGGGAGAACACAAAAGGATGAATACACGCGATTTGGTTAGTCGCCCGTTTTATTGAATTTTTTTTTTGTGTGTCAGCCGGAGGATTTCGGAGGAATAACATTCGATGCGTCGGGATCTTGCTTCTCTTTGCTTTTTTCGGTTTGTGAATGGATGTTAATCAGATTTCGCTGTGCGACGACGGCTCACCTCTTTCAGGGATTAAGGTTGATTGGGGTGGATAACCCCGGGGGTTCGATGCTTCTTAACGTGAAAACTTCTATACGCGCGCTTAAAAAATCTTCTACTTGCCGTCAGCATGAAATCTGTTACGCTGTGAGTCATCTTATATTCAAACGAGTGTTATAAGTATAAGTATATACATATGCGGAGTATAGGAGTAGGTATAAGCGTGCAGGGTGTTCCCTCTCCGCGGTTCTATTCTTTCCAACTGAAAAGAGAGAGATATATATTGTAACGTTTATTTTTAATTTATTTACACTGTCCTAATTTTACATTACACACTTCTTCATTTATCTTAACTATTTCTTAACTAATTAATTTATATCGCACACTTAATTATTAATTTATTTACACGCTCTCGCTTGTCCGTTTTTCGGCTTGTTTATTCACTCGCGGCTTCACGTTTAATCTCCTCTCTGTCCGACCGCAAGCCCGCTTATATACACCTTAATTGTATTCGCGATGGTTCCTGAAATAACTCGATCCTTCTTTTTTATGTAGAAACGTCCACAAGGTAATAAATCATTCTTCCTTAATAAGATGTTGCCGGGACTCAATTAAGCGTAGCGGCGTTCATTTGAGGAAAGCCGCCGTCCGATAAGGGTAAACACATTTCGCGCTACTGTTTATGCAATGGTCAAGCACGTGGGGTACAAAATTAAATTTAAATATGTCTGATAATAGAAATGTCGGTACAACAAGATATGGGACAACAATAGATGCGGTAATTACAAGATACTTGGATAAGTTTCATTCAGATGTATTTATTTCTTATTGTAGTTACCATACACCGATTGTATAATTTTTAGAATATGATGTTAGTGATGAAAATATAGAAATAGATAATGCTGATAGTGGTGTCAATAATCTATTAGATTTTAATAATGCATAGAATATTAATTAATACAAAAGTAAATAATATATATTGTAATATTCAGATTATAAAAATGAATAGGGTATTTGTTTACTCACCTCTCCTATTTTAAAAAAAATCTTGCCATAATATTTAAAAGGTATATGTCTTTGTACTACAAGTTTATGTTGCGAATTTTCTGCTCCCAACAGCTTAATGGAGGCTTAGATTATTTAATCCACTTAGCCGTGTATTAATAGAAAAGATGATTATGAATAGATTGATCGAGGTCGCTGTTACAAGTTTAATCGAAATTTTAACGCCGTTACCTTTTAATCAAGGAATAATTTGCTGAACCTTTGATAGGGCCTGTTCGATTAAGAATTTTTTTCCATGGATATCGATTTTTCTGAAGCGATACCATCTTTAAATCACGACAAAATACCTTAACACAATCCACTAGGGAATAAATCTACTTGTTTTCCCATGGGGTTTAACAAAACCAATTTCTAATGAATGTCGACGTTAATTTGGCAATAACTCGCATCTCGTGTAGTTTGTTGAATAACATCCTATTGAAAACATCTAAGAAAAGAGTATTCCGTAATTTATTTCGGAGCAGCAGCAGGAACGCTCCTCTTATTGTTTTGTTTCGGGAATAACTTATCCGAAAGGTAATTTAATGGGACTATTAATTAAGCTTTTAGATAAACACCACTATAAACCAAATCCAGGATAACACCACTAACGAAACTAGTTATGAAATAAATCTCTACGATCTCGCGTTAGTCATTGCAACACGCCCGTCCATCAATCAAGCCTGGATGACAAACTTACTTGCACACTATCTCCTCTTTCGCATTGTCCTGTAGTCCTGTCAGTACTTCGATTTTTCGGGAGTGAAAGGACACATGAGCGACTTCCCTAACTTCCGGCGGAAGTCCATCAGGAGACCCCGAGGGAACCGCGTAGGTGCTCCTCGTTGATGCGACAATTGTTTCGCTCCCCATATAAGTCCTGCGATGGGCAGGAAGACCCATTCTTCCGGAGCAGGCCGGAAGTCGGGAATATTTTTCCAAATTCGGGAAGACGGGATGCCTTCGATCTGATTGAGTGTCGATTAGGGAGTTGTCTGTTTTCATACATGGAAAATATCGCTAATTTCCATCCGCGATAAAATAATCCCGAAATGCGAGCGTTAAGCGGTTTCCTCTTACCGGAGAGATCCCGCGGGGGGAGTGAAAGAGAGAAAGAGAAAAAGAACTTTCTCGGCCGAGAAATTAAATTGTCATTCTTTTTCCGAAAAGGAAGAGAGGACTTTACGAGCTGATTTAATTAAATTACCTATCAAGGAGAACCATAATCGCCCCCAATTATATCAAGGAGATTTAAAAATTAATTGGGAGAAATTAAAATGATGACGTCGCTGGAAATAATTTGTCGTCGAGAATGAGAACTTGGAGGACGCGAAAGGGAGGAACGGTCCTTTCGGCCAGGAACAATAAAAAAAAATTAGGGGGATTTTCGGGATCGATGGGATTAAGGGTTGTTCGCGGGAGACACTAAAATAAGGTTGATAATTTGAATTATTTTTATTTTGCGTGATATCGCTTAGATGTCGAAAGAGTGGAAGGGACAAATTGATAATAACGGTGACCAGTCATCACGAAAATAATATTTTTCTGTCTGCCAATATGACCCATTACTCACAGAAGGAAGTAGAAGAAAGAAAAATATGGCAGGATATGAGAATAATAGAATAAAAAAATTTTTAGTGAAAGTGGACTTTATCAGTTACTGGGAAAAGTAATATAAACTTTAGGAAATCTGTACTTTTTGCAAAAAAAAAACTGAAAAATCTTGCCAAGGTTGGTCACTTTTGACGTTCATTTTTTTCATGTTCCAATAATTGATTCTAATGAATTTGGCAATAATAGATTTTGACCATCCAATTACACGTTAACGTCCAAATTTCACTCTATAAATCTGACCATAAAAAAAATTTTTTTGGTGAAAGAGGACTTTATCAGTTATTGGGAACAATAATATAAACTTTAGGAAATCTGTACTTTTTACAAAAAAAAAAACTGAATAATTTTGCTAAGATTGGTCACTTTCGACGTTCATTTTTTAATGTTCCAATAATTTGTTCTAATGAATTTGGCAATAATAAACTTTGACCATCCAATTACACGTTAACATCCAAATTTCACTCTATAAATCTGACCATAAAAAAAATTTTTTTTGGTGAAAGAGGCCTTTATTAGTCATTGGGAAAAATAATATAAACTTTAGGAAATCTGTACTTTTTGCAAAAAAAAAACTGAAAAATCTTGCTAAGGTTGGTGACTTTTAGTGTTCATTTTTTTCCAATAATTTATTCTAATGAATTTAATAATAATAGACTTTGAGCATCCAATTACACGTTAACATCCAAATTTCACGATATAAATCTGACCATAACCTCTTGTAAAATGGCAATTTCAAATGACCATATCCTTTAAGCGAATCATCTCTTAAACAATTGGTATTTTAGTACTAGTTATTCAAAGTACTTTCTAGTAAAATCAGAAAAACGTCAAAATTCAATATTTTTTTTGTGATCCGCTGATTAAGTCTGATTTTTTGAAGAAAATCTAAAAATAGGACGTAACAACAATTTGGCAATAACAAAAAGCAGGTAAAGATGGAACTTTGCCTAGCAAATGCATACAAATTATTTGTAATAAATGGGAAGATACACGTATTTGTATGCCAGCTCGCTAATGTGTTCTCAACCATCGAAAAATTTACTCTATATAAGTATGATATAATTTTGACCTCCACCGACATTAATATTTATGCCTGTATTTTGTTTGCTTCAAGGGAATCAAGGGAAGTACAATGAGTACAATTGAGTCCAAAAAAAATTATGCACTCTGTGACTTAAAGTTGACTTAATTCGTTGTAATTAAGCTGCACGAAACGACTTTTCACATAGCTTCTTGCTCCTTTTTTAAAGCAAAATTGATCAATTGTTCAATGAAATGATGTTACCGCCATTATTCAAAATATTTCACTTTTGACAAGTCAAGAGAGGCAAATACGAAAAACCTTCAAACTCCAAAAATTCTCCCTACGCTCTGCAACACCCTGTATGATTAAGATTTTCCAGAAATGTTCATCGTCGAAGTCGTATCTGTCGCCTTCCACCTACTCGACGTAATAACGTACCGAGATAACATTTTCCGCTCGTAATAATCGAAACGACCCCTCCGCCACCGGTTGACTTTTAAACGTTCCCTAAAATCTGAATCTCCTCTTTCTCTGTGCCTCTCGTGCTAAACTCCCGAGATGAACCCGACCGACCAACCCTAAGATATTATACATAGTAGGGTAATTAATGCTACGACCTAGCCGATTTGCATGCTTTCTGATTATTTATGCAAATAAATTGGATGTCTAGAGGAGCATAACCAGCTCCCTGGCGGCTATCGCTCGTTCCTGTACCGGTAAAGGGGAAAATTGGTTATTCTCAGGACGAGGCAGGAGTTGCGGCCTACTGACTCCCGCCCCGAATCATTAGCGGGAGGGAAAAAGGGGATGAGTTATGAGTGGCGTGGGAAGATGTTGAAAATTTCTTATCCGGGATTAAGTCCGTGTCGAACGCATTATCAAAAGATTTGAATAATGGAGACGTTCCCCCAGGGGGACGTTCAACTCTCCTTTAACCGATACGTTACTGCTTGGAACCATTCCGCATTGGGCATTATTTTGAAGTCTCATAGCATACCTACCTCTAGGGTAGGTTTTATAGGCTGAGGTTCGTCTTAGCTGACACTGAATTTTGACGATTTTCTGACTTAGTACTTTGAAGAACTGGTACGAAAATACCTACTATTAGTTTAGAAGATGATTCGACCTTTGAAATTTATTGCTATTTTACATAGGAGGTTATGGGAATGATGTTTAAAAACTCACCAAAAAATCTTTAGTCAATATAAATACATGGAAAATGATGGGAAACTTCCTTTTTCGCATAAACTTTTGAGTTTTATAGAACAAAAAATGTTTCTACAGTAAATCCATCGAGAAGAAAACTTCCATGAAACACAAACGTCGAAATTCAAAGCGCGCGACCAGCTAGCGAATAAGTACAGGGTCGCATTAAGAATAATCGTCTTGACTATAATTTATCTTTTACTAAGATTTTACTAAGGATGTTCATTTCTGTATACATTTAAAATAATGGTTTTCTCCCCGCAGCTTAAGTAT
Source organism: Cryptocephalus moraei (assembly GCA_946251905.1). Taxonomy (NCBI): domain Eukaryota; kingdom Metazoa; phylum Arthropoda; class Insecta; order Coleoptera; family Chrysomelidae; genus Cryptocephalus; species Cryptocephalus moraei. Next base: position 3,433,592 of record OX276455.1, on the reverse strand, counting down.
GTTCCAGGTCCCTTTTTGGGAGGCGAGCAGGGAAGGTGTCTTTCCATAATTGCAATTGATCACAGAAATTTGTTTATACAAATTTATATCAAAAACCTGAATAACAATAGCGATACGTTAAAATAAACCATCAACTAAAAGTCCACTATCATCGTCAACGACTTTTCTGAACGCTTGTAAACATACAAACCATAGATCATACAACTAAACTTATTAATTTTACCGAACCGACTCTGTACATCAACAATTCCCGCCAAAAGTTTTATGACTTTTCATATAGCAAACGACGTGTATTAGGTGTTGTCTAACTTTACTACCTTTTCCCGTTTCGTGGATGTTTTCTTCTCAGTGGATTTACTATAGTAAATTACCAGTTTTCTCTATAGTTCCATATTCGCAGAACTGTATCTTTTACTGCAATTATCTGCGGACACTGATTTTTTTTTCTACAATATCTTTAAAGTTACGATTTTCACTATATTTCGTACTCGTACCACATTTTCCGACAACTTACCTAAAATATAATACTTTTCTTATGATCGCACAGCCGGGAAATCAGGGAAAAATCAGGGAGTTCTAAATTTAGTCAGGGAAATCGGGAAAAGTGAGGGAATTTCGAATGGAAAATTTTGTGGCCACCATGAAAATTGAAAATTCGGCGGTGGATAATCGAACGTAAGTACGATGTTATATTCGCCGTTATAAGGAAGCGTTTACAAGTAGAAGTCGTTTAAATATAAGTGAAGTGAACGTGAAAATTTTTCGTTTTTATTTTTTTTTGCAAAAACTACAGATTTCCCGTTAAGTTAATATTACTTTTCCCAATTGTCACGATTCATCAAAATCGGCTGTGTCCGCTAAGACGAGCCTTTCCCATAGGATCTCACTAAACCCCTTGGAATCAATCGTAGTAGTGTCTCTTCACGCCCCCATTACAATATCAAAGTCCCCGTTTAATTTTCGCCCGAGGATCTCTCCATCGATCCCCCCACACCCCGAGCTCCGCCGTTATGTAAAACCGGAGCTGAGCTTCCAGGAAAGTGCATCGCTAATGCCGAAGGCAATTAATTTGTCCGAAGATTAGCCATGCATCGTGGTACCTCTCTCTCGAGTCGTATGGCGGTAGTAGTGCTCGACTTCTTTCAATTAACTTTAATTAACGTTACCAAAGTCCGACGAGGGGGCGACGAAGTAAGACGGAGGCTGATCTACGATGATCTTATTACTCGAGGCGAACGGGGTGAAGGGAGCGAGTTCCGAGTTTGGGGTGGGGGAGGGGGAATAGCGCAAAGTGGAGTTGTCGTTTAGGGGAGGTTGTCGACGAAAAAGGTAATTAACGTGTTCAGTTCTTTGAACAAGCTTTGAGAATAGTGTTGTGACAAATAGGAACTTTATCGGCCAATAAGCACTCGCCCTAAACCAGTACTTGTGTATTTAAATATTTTAGAAGTCTTTTGAAAGAGCGCTTTTTAAAAAAACTCCCAACTCCGTATGTGCCTTTTGGAGTCTCTAATTGGAAACGCTTATTATTTTTTCTAGCTCGCAATTTTCTTCGGAAAATTCAAGAACGTTCTTCTTTGGGTTATAATTACATATGAATCTGTTTTTAAGCCAAAATGCGCCAAAAAAATATTCTGCAAATTTACTGATCTAACTGGAAAAAGTCTAGTAGCTATAGTATGAAATGAATAACTTTTGACTAACCTTTTCTCATGGTATAATCTTTACTGCTCTTTACATTTTTCACGTCAATTTGACAGTTAGAAATTTCAAAATGGAATTGACAGACTCAAAATACCAAATGTCTAATAATCTTTCGTTATTTCTTGTTGCATTTCTGTAAAAAAAGGAGTTAGAAGATGTCACAATTTCTTGGTTACAAAACAATGAAATGGGAGGTAATTTTGTTATTTTAGGAGACATCCCTATATAATACGAAACATCATTTCTGGAATCAGGGAACATTCCTCCTTCATTTGGCAACGGAATATTACATATTGGAAACCAGGGCCGTTTTTAAAGGAATATCAAAAAGAAACCTATTTTTCACAAGGTCAATTTGATAGTTGCAAAATTACAAATTTGAATTGACAGACTCAAAATAACAAATAACCTTTCTTTACTTCCTATTGCATTCCTGTAGAAAAAAATAGAAGATTTTACAATTTATTGGCTACAAGACAAAATACAAGACAATGAAATGGGAGGTAACTTTCTTATTTTAGGAGACATACAATACATATACAGATACAATACGTTCATTTGGCAATAGAATATTGCATATTGGAAACCAGCCCGTTTTTGGAGCAAATTGCAAAGGAAAAAAGGAACCCCATTTTGCACAACGTCAATTTGACAGTTCGAAATTTACAAAATAGGGTTACAATTTGGCCTCGTTATTTTTTACTACATTTCTGTAAAAATTGAGATAGAAAAATATTTCACATTTTTTTGGCGACAAGACCGCATACAACACATTGAAATAGTAGATCATTTTGTTAATTAAATAAACCGCTTTAGAACGAAAATCAAATTTCAGAAATACTTTTCCCCTGAATTTATCTTAGTATTCTAGGTTTCATTAACTCACTCAGCTTACTCTGTAGCTCACTCAGTTAAATTGAAATTTACTTCATGATCGAGCAACAACACTCTTCATACTAGCCATTTATACTGACACTAATACGTGTTCACCCCCACACCGTTTACCTCTCAAGGAATGATTTTTCACCTCATCATTCCCCCATAAACGGTTTTTTCCCTCTAAAAAAAAAAGTTAAATTGAAATTAGAGGATTAGTTATGTGTGAAAATAAATTACATCGAGGTTACTTACTCTTATCTAACTCGTCTAAGTTTGAGCCTTTGCTTCTATCTTCGTTCCAGATGTCTTCTAGACAACTTTCCATAACTAAGTTTTCTTGCTTGTTGTCTTTTTCTCATCTTAATCAAGATGGAATTGTTTTTTGGGGGTTTCATTTCTTTGTTTGGCACTAGTCTAGTATCTATCCCACATTTTCAATGGTGGAATTTTTGTTTTTTGTCTTTCTGTTAGAACCAGTTATTCAGCACCATATGTTCTAGCTTTGTTTTCAACGTTTCTTGTTTGCTTCTTATTTTTACCTAATAACCTCGATTTTAGTTAAGTGACTTGCCTCAATTGTGTTTTCGAAATCAGCTTTAGTGTTTCCTTTTTTTTTATTAATATTTGTAATTATGTCCAAAATTCACTCCTCATGATACTGACTATATTACTGCTGCGTTGCCGTATACAACACCCAAAATACCATCTTGAAACATATGTTGAATGACAATACGTCGCAAAAACATATTTGTTGCAAAATAAGTCATTACGTTTATATATTCTATAATAGTAGATTAATAGTTATTTAAAACACAAGGAATGTAAAGACGTTTTACCGTTCGAGGCAAGTGTGTACAATGAAATGTTTGATTTAGTTTAGACGTACGTTACTCTGACATAAGTTGACTGACCTACGTCAGACTTACATATGTCTGATATGTCAGTCTGACATATGCGGTACTACGCATAAATCAGCTTGATTTACTCTTTTGATTTTCCTAGGAATGTAAATTACAGTATTTACATTCCGTCGTCAAGGAAAAATAATACACGAATGTTATTTGCCATTTTCATGCTACGTATCTATACATATAAGAGCGATTTACGACAGCGGCAGCGTGAAATCATTTTTTTAAATTTTTAATGCAATTTTTTATAAAAGCCTTTAACATCCATATGTTAAAGTTGCGCCATATGGAGGCGTAACTATTCTACTAGCTGCAACAATCACCAAACATAACGCGAGTTCTGTAAGCGTTGCCAAACGTTATCGTCTCTTTCTTTTCCTTCCATTGAAAATAATACACACATACAAAGAATGTGGCATCGTCGTTCAAGGCAGTAAGGTGTCGTGGAGTACATTGTCGGGTCATGTGTTATCTGGGGGTAATTTCGGTATATCAAAATCAGGAAATAATTGGTAATAAAGTGAATAGCCCAGCTGTAATGAAACTCCTACTAAATAGGTAAAGTCTCATATTTGAACTCTCAGTGAATCTATAAATTGGAAAAAAACGTGCATACCGAGATTAATAATAATCTGTAATCTTACACTCGTCGTAGTGTGATGTCAGTCCCAAGAGAAATAAATCTTGGGTATAGATATTTTGATTCGGTCGTAGCGTTTAGAAATTGTGCGCGTACAGTACGTTTTATAGTTGTTTTCTGGAACAAGTGCTATTGATTTTTTCCCATTGACCTCCCTCTTTCAAGGGTGATGCGATGGTTCGCATTTTATGATTGGCCCGGGAGCGTATAGTGTGTATTGCGAGTGCCGCCACTGCCGAAACTATAAAAACCATCAGCGTGTCGCGAAGAGGCATCCGAAAGTGATAAAGCTATATCGTCTCTCGAGTTATTTCGAATTCCGGCTCTCGGCGATGGGTGGCTGAGGTGGCCACAAGACCTGACCGCGAACATGGTGCCGTTCCACCGCGACATTCCTCCTTCTTCCTATAAAAACCCCCTCGACCTCTTCTCCCCCTCCCACCCCTTTTCACTCCCCTTCCTCCTCCTCCTCCCAAGTCCTCCCTTCCTCTCCACCACCGTCGCCCCTCTCTTTCTCTCTTCTTCTCCTCTATTTGCATACGCTCGCCGGCGATGTCTCCTCCACGGAACACGAAAAAGGTGTTACTTCGGTACGGCCCGAGACCGCTGAAATTAATGAACTGCTGTCCACGTAGGAAACGAAGTAATCCACTTTTCCAGCAATTTGCTTTACCTTCCTTATCCTTAGCGCTTATTTAATATTCCCTTTAGGAGGACGGGGCGATGGGGAGAAAGCTCCGGGAAATTGCATTAATCGGAGGAGAGAAGAAGTATTTTTTCGGAGGAGGAAAAGTTGCCGGGGGAATTTAGAAGCTTCCTTAAGAAATAGTTAGTCGTGTTACGTTTTTGCGAGAACTTGTATAGGTGGAATTTCGTTATTTTTATGGTACAAACTTTGAATAACTAATGTCTCGAGTATAATTGACTATATAATGACATATATGACGCTAATTTGTACTATACTACAACTTGTAATAGCTAACCTCATTAATGATGTAGTAGGTAACGATTCTCATGATACGACTGCTACTAATTTTTTAAAAATCTTCTCCTTTATTGTTATTAATTTTTTAAGGCTCTTCTGATCAATACAAAATAATTGTTGATTGTAAATTTCCTCTTTGCGCGATTCATTCCTTCGTTTAATAATTGATCTGCAAGGGTTTCCGCCAAATCGCGCTTTGTTTGTCGGATGATGTAATACTGAAAGGTGGAACCGTGCTGAGTACGAGAAAAGGGACTTGTCAAAAATATCCCCATTCATGTTATTTTGAAACCACTGGCGGTAATTAAGTCACGTTCGATAATTGAGAGGTTCGAGCTCTTGCACACAATGTAATTTATACGAAAAATGGGGATCTTTCCGGCAGTTAACGTGTGACAGATTTTATGACGTATGAGAGGATTCAGTTAGTTTCTGTGGAGGTCGTGGCGTTTTCTTTTTCATATTGTAAGAAGGTATTAATCACGTCAGACCAATTAAAGGACGTGGAAGTACGTAAACACTTCTACCACGTTATCTGAAGCCCTTAAACCGGTTTAAACTTTTCAATCCGATATCACCTATTGCAGATTCTTTCGGTATTGTTTATATTGATTAGGGGCGATTCGTTTTATCGCGGTTCCGTGTCCCGATATCTCTCACTCTCTCCCTGGGCCCTACTACCCTCCTTATCTCTCCCGCTGCTTATCTTTTTCGACAGCAGTGTCAACAACATTTTTCAAAGCCATCCTCTGGGAGCCCTTTTTACGCCCATCTTGACGTATCCTCAAACCTTGCAGGTTCCACGTTCCCCAGAGTGCGTATCGTTATCAGTCATGGTAAAAGAAAATAACGAACGTTCATTTATTACCATTTCGTGGAGAAAGAGAAAGAAGGAGAGAGAGAGAGAGAGAGAGAGAAAGCGATGGCGAGTCCAAGGGATGGCCGAGAACGGAAAGTAGACGATGATTAAGTGTTGTATTAGTGTTGTATATTAAATGTTGCTTGTTGTTCTTTTATCTGTGATTTATAATTCCCTCTATTAGGCCGTGGAGGATTCGTAGTGAGAGTCTCTCTGCTCCGGTTCGTGTAATTGAGTTCTACTCCCCGGTCCGGACGGATTACGAATAACCTTCCTACAAATAAGCGATAATTGAAATGTGGGATTCAATCATCACTGTATTATAAGATAATTTTTTGCAAATCATGGGATCTTAGAGAAACTTAACAATAATAATGTAAAGTGCTGGAGATCGAAATGCAGACATTTTTAGAAACCACCACCTACCTTCCATTTTAAGGTGGTAACGAACCCTGATTCATTGATGCAAGTTATGCGATAAGATTTACCAATTTTTGTTAATCTAACTGAACATTAGTTAATTTTCTTAGGCGAAAATAACATAAGTCTTCGTAAAATGACCCAATATTAATACCACTTTTGACGCGATATACGTCTTATAAATCGATGTGCGGGCTACACATCCCAGAAAACATTGTAACGTTACGCCTGGCCTGACCCATGCGTGGAAGCGAGAGCGAGAACAAGTGACAGAGATCCACGTTCGTTTGGCTTGCGACGCATTGTACGCACACGTATATTAGCGTTTCGCTTCTGACGCATCTATCTCCCTTTTATTCTGCATGGCGCTTGGGTCCGCGTGAAAGAGAGACAGCGGCAGTACACAGCTTGATGTTAACGTATCGCCGGCTATTCATAAAGTGAACTGGATATTTCCAGTCAATACCATTGCTTATTTCAATCACAATTGCGGCAATAAGGTAATTGATTCTTGCATTCTAAGATTTTGATTAGCTATATACTCTCATAATGTTCTTGCATCATTAAAACAAAGTAGCATCGGTCAGCGAGTGCAGTAATAATAGGTTATGTTATGATTTCGACTAAACAATTATTATGAATGATATAAGTGACCGTATAAAAAGTCGACTTCTTTCATTTAGTATTCAATGACAGAAATTATCCTACGTAACAATTCATGTCAGGTTCAAGATTAATGTTTAACTTCACACACGTCATAACAATGTGTCTAACATGACAAGTTGGACCGGCCAACCGTAATGCGAAAAAAATCTTCTATAATATAAAACTGGTTAAAATTATCGTCCGTAAACCAACTTTACTGACAACCTAATTTTTTAGAAAAAATGCATAAAAAATTGATTTTACAAAATAGTGCTTGGCTCAGGCTGTAGATTTCCAAACTGCAATTTTTGTCTAGAGCAGCTTATGGCTTCCCATATTAACCTTCTCAATAAGAAGGATTCAAAATATCCTATGTGTATTCTCAGAAATAGAACTAACTGTCCATAACTTTTTTAAAAAGCTTTAGACAAAGTCACTAAAAAATTTCGGATTTTAAAGGGTGTCTTTGTATTGAATTCACTGATTTCAGGACATTAAAGACCACTAGATAGGTATTGAGACGCTTCCAAATTTATCACCAAAAGTGATCCTAATTGATTCCAAGAGAAGTCTTCTTCAGACAAAGATGGGGAAAATTCTGCTCTTATCCTGGAAAGCAAAATTTAACACTTTCAAAAAACTTCCAACAGTGTCCAATCCTAACAGGAAAAGGTTAATTGATGTCACGCATTGCAATACGTTTCAAACTCCAAGTTATATTTAAACAATTGCAGTTCTACCAAAATTCTTAAGAAATTTCTCAACTTCCTTTGATACAAGAATGCCTATCTACCACTTCCTTAAAAATGTTGTCTATGAACTAGAATTATGATAAGTAACTTAAAAAGTATCCAATTTCACATCAGGTAACATTTTGACTCATAGAATCCACAATTTTTAGTAAAAATAATTAAGATTACTAATTACTACTTATTAAGAGGTCTTGAAATATATTCAGTCTGCTTCTTTCTTTACTCGGCACTGCATTTGTAAATAGATGTACTTTACTCAACCAGTGAAATTGTTGAAATGTATCTCAGACACTTATTGTATTGTTGAGGTTGGATTACAATACAGTTATATTTGATTAAGCCTCACCTGCTACTATAATGGTTACAATTGACCAGGAGAGACAGGTGGAAATGGATATTTAGTTTACCACGTGCAATCAATTTTGGCTGTTTTATTTAAGAATTATTAGCGGCTATTTCACAGCTAATAATTATTAGATATATGTATATAAATAAGCTGTAGAGTTATAACTGTCAGGAGAAAAGTTGACAAAGTCAGAAGGTTGAAAAGTTTTTCATACACCTGAAAGTAAATGAAGTCATTTTCGCTAAATTAAATTTTTTGGGTTTCTGAAAATTTATTTTTGTGTTGACGTTTTCCCACAACACTGCGGTAATTTAGAGGGGTTTATAAAATAGAAAAGTTCTTTAGCTGTAATATTTTTACGAGGTGAAATTATGGTCGGGGATGACGTTATTTTTAAGGAGGAAGATCGCCATCGCGTAATCAAGGCGTATGATAGTAAAACGACTGAAAAGTTTCGTATGACATCCATCAAGTCCCCGAAATCGGCCTTATCCGTCTTCGTCGTCGGTTTTTCCATCGGAACGTAACCGACTCCTTCGTCCCTATCCATCGATGGTATCTCGACGTCTTGGAGCTTTTACAGCCTTCCTCCTCTCCCGTCTATTATTTCCACAATTGTCCGATATCCCGTCTTGTGCTTCTGCAGCACCTTAGTTATCTCTTGTTTTCGCCGGAACGACCGTTGCAGGTCCCGCCAACTCCCCCAGGATCTAATGGCGGTTACTGTTATCGCACACGTTATAGTTTTCCTCGAGGAAGGTACTCCATAAAGTCGACTTCAATTTATTCCTTGATTTTCACCGATACGTCGAGAGATGCGAGATTCCGCCGGATGGAGTCCCGTCCGTTCCTTTTCTTTCGCTAACCTTTCCGGGGGTCGACAGTTTAACCGAATACAAGCGAGAGAAAAATCTCGCAGATTTCCCGGCCGGATAAGTACACGGTTTGATACCTTATACTACGGGATCGGCGAATTACGGTTTACTCGACCGCCGGAAAAATGTTATCCTGCGTGCACGTTAAATTTACTGCATACATTGTTCAGTAAACGTAGCTAGTCGGCCTAGTGTCACGTTTTGAGATTGTAATATATCAAAATTATAGAAAACATCAAAAATACTCAAAAAATACAAATTTTGAGTTAATACGATCATACCATCTAAAACTAACATTAAGTTAACTGGATACATTGTTCAGTAAATGTAGCTGGTTAGTCTAGTGTCACTTTTTGGGATTGAAATATATCAAAATTATAAAAAAATATTTCAAAAACAGTCAAAAATGTAAATTTTGAGTTAATTACATCATACCATCATCGGATAAAAGAATGAATACTTTACCTATTAAAACTACATGAAGTTAACTGGATATATTGTTTGGTAAATGTAGCTGGTTAGTCTAGTGTCACTTTTTGGGATTGAAATATATCAAGATTATAAAAAATATTTCAAAAATAGTCAAAAATGCAAATTTTGAGTTAATTCCGTCATACCATCATCGGATGTAACAAAGAATACTTTACCTATTAAAACGAACATTAAGTTAACTGGATACATTCTGCAGTAAATGTAGCTGGTAAGCCTAGTGTCACTTTTTGGGTTTGAAATATATCAAGATTATAAAAAATATTTCAAAAATAGTCAAAAATGTAAATTTTGAGTTAATTCCATCATACCATCATCGAATGAAAGAAAGAATACTTTACCTATTAAAACGAACATTGAGTTAACTGGATATATTGAACAATAAATGTAGCTGGTTAGTCTAGTGTCACTTTTTGGGATTGAAATATATCAAGATTATAAAAAATATTTCAAAAATCGTCAAAAATGTAAATTTTGAGTTAATACCATCATACCATCATCGTATAAAAGAAAGAATACCTTACCTATTAAAACGAACATTGAGTTAACTGGATACATTGTTCAGTAAATGTAGCTGGTTAGTGTAGTGTCACTTTTTGGGATAGAAATATATCAAGATTGTAAAAAATATTTCAAAAATAGTCTTAAATGTAAATTTTGAGTTCATTCCATCATACCATCATCGGATAAAACAGAGAATCCTTTACCTATTACAACGAACATTGAGTTAACTGGATACATTGTTCAGTAAATGTAGCTGGTTAGTCTAGTGCCACTTTTTGGAATTTAAATATATCAAGATTATAAAAAATATTTCAAAAATAGTCAAAAATGCAAATTTTGAGTTAATTCCGTCATACCATAATCGGATGAAACAAAGAACACTTTACCAATTAAAACGAACATTAAGTTAACTGGATACATTGTTCAGTAAATGTAGCTGGTTAGTCTAGTGTCACTTTTTGGGATTGAAATATATCAAGATTATAAAAATATTTCAAAAATAGTCAAAAATGCAAATTTTGAGTTAATTCCGTCATACCATCATCGGATGAAAGAAATAATACTTTACCTATTAAAACGAACATTAAGCTATCTGTCAAAGTCTATAACTAGTCATAGTCATAGTCTAGTCAAAGTTATAAAAAAAATATATCGAAAATACTCAAAGATTGTAAATTCTGAGTTAATGCCATACCACCATCGGATAAAACAAAGAAACCTTTTGAAATCAGTAGGTTCAGTTTGGTAAAGTAGACAGTTTTAAGCCAAATTTGAAAGAAATTCCCAGTATTTTAGCTGCATTTGAAATTTATACATTTAATTTAATTTAAAAAAATATTTTGACATCTTCTTTTGAAAGTTCCAAATTCCAATTTTTCAACATGTGTCCGATATTAAGAATATGAAGGTATAATATAAAGAATGAGGCTTCCTCATTTAAGTAGTTATTAGTCGCTTAGTAAGAAATTAGTAAAAATTGAGATTTTATAAATAAGGAATTGATTTCGTCATAACTCTTTTTTCCAACATATGTATTAGGAGACGAATGGCGTTTTATTAAATTTTAATCTTTTTATGAGTCAATAAGAGAGTATCTTCGTATATATTATAATTCCATATTAGAAGGTTGAATCAATAATATTACATTTATAAAAATCTAATATTTTCACAGATAATACGTTAACATTTCGAGCAATTGAATACTCGAAGTAACAACATGATGATTAATATCAAGGTGTACATATTGGAGTTTTTTGAAATTTCATTTTTGTGTTGTTGGCATATTAAGTCTCACATTCAATTCCTCTATATTCCCTGGTATCTATATTTTATGTAGTATAAACTAACATGAAGTCTTGCTCCTTTAGACATATATAAAGTTCAGCTGTTGCATAGCTAAAATTTAGTTACCAGCTATTTCTCAATTTTTATTATGTAAAAATTAGCTATTTTAGAATTATATCTAACTGGGATGATATCTAATTTTATTTGATACTTTTCTAGTGCGTCAATTGGTTAATGCTGAAATATGACATATGACAATCACATTCCTAATGTTTGCCATAGTATTTAAAGTCTTGGCATATCATCTACTTTTTTCCTACGATTTAACTTTCACCAACTAGCTAAGTCGCTAAGTTAAGCTAACCACTATGACTATTTTTTGAAAAAAAGTGATATATTAGCATGACGATTATTTGAAATTTGGTTTTGCTATTACAAGATTATAAAAATCATACTCCTGATCAGCATAGCACACTATGCTTTCAGATTGGTTTTAGTGTTTCAAATGTTTTCACTTCAAATCATACATTTTTAAGCAAGTTTAATTTTGAACTTCAATCTTAATATTAACTAAACATTACCACTGGTTTTTCGATTAATGTACATTTGTTAATTACTTGTTCCTTTTCTTAAATCTGGTCTGATGATAGGCCCTAGTCGTCCCAAAACATATCCTCCTTAACCAATAACTTTAAGTCAGAAACTTATTGTTTAATTTTGCACCTTTCCAAAATTAATATTGGTACATCCAAAATTTGGTTATTTCAGATGTAAAACTTCTTGGGAGTAGCGACCGTCATTTATTATTGACATGAAGTTTGGTGTAGGTGTGTAGGACTCTTGACAAGCCAAATATTATCATTTTTTAAAGGTTTCAATCCATAATGCTTTATTGAATAAGGATTGTGTTGTGATGTATACCTTTTAATGGAAGGTTTCAATAGTGCCTCAGATTCCATATATACATGAAACTCTGAAAGGAGTGTACTTGTTTCTAATAAACGTACATTTTCTGTCGTTATCGTAAAGTCTAAGGGCATTGTAATGTCGTCACTTAGAACGTCCAACTGCAAAATTAAATATTTTAAAAATCGATAAATATCTCCTCAAGTACTAGACCAGTAACCCCCCTTCCCTCCCCCGATGCCATCCCCTTCATCCCCCGTACCTTATACTCTCTTATTAAGTTCCTTTCAGCACATTCCTCGGGGCCCTTCTCCGACTACTTCAAGTACATTTTTACCATCTTAATTTGGTCGGCAATCGCGTAGTATAGATTGGCCCGATTGAAAAATAAAGTTCTGGCTCGTATCAAGAGAGAAAAGCCGAATTCCTTTCGAAGTTTTACCGGGGGAAAATGAAAAGCCTCTCTCTTGTTTTCATAAGCCGGAGCTTGGCAAAGGCGGTGTTTGTATAAAAGGATTAGTCGCTGAAGTTAGGAAAGAGTAAACAATTAATTAGTTTGGCGACTAGGAAAATATTTTGCTCTTAATTGAACTACGGTAAGGTTTATAATTCTTCTCACGTAAATTGCTAATGAATACTGCTTTCCGGATTTTAACGTGAAGGGGGAGGGGAAGGAGAAGGCTTATGACTACCGGAATTTTAAGGTCGTACTGCGTCATTTATCTTCCGAAAGTTGAATACCGTGTGATTTTCGAGACAAGTGGAAATCATTTTTGGTGAACAGTCACCGCAATGAGATTTAATAACCTGTGAAGCAGCCTGGGTTTTAATCCAAGTTTCTTGTATAACAACTCTATTCCTCCTCAGTTAACTCCAAACCACAAATTTAAAGTTTCATAGTTGTGTTTGTTGTACGGCATTTGTCCAACACTGTCTCTGGACAACACTGCTTCAACTATTCCTTAACTCACATGAGATTAGGATGGTGTGAAGGTAATGATAATCCCTTGCTCTCTGATCAATTTTATTATCTTCACAACTACTCGTCCTATCGTCGCGAAATTAAGTCCGTCGTAATCGACGACGTCGAATCTATAAAGATCGACGATAAAATGAGCCGTCGCTTCCACCACAACTCAATAATAACTTCCACCTCTTACGTAAACCAGAAACTAAATCCTCGTGATTGATCAAGTCGTACGTTTCTAATTCAATAACGCGACGTATCTCTCCTTCCCTCTCTCTCTCTCCCTCACGGAAAACATTCATCAAAAGCCACGTAAATACATGTTTGTGACGAAACAATAAATATTTCTGGATCTCTCGTCGCCGGAAAGGCTGTGTTGACACAGCCACCCTTGATTAACCGTCCTCGTAGAATAGGAATCGTAAGGGTTAATTCCACTTTCGCCGATTGCGCGACATCTCGTATATGGCAGCCGCCGAATTTTAAACAATATAAATTCTCTCCGTTGCCGTCGATGTTGTCCCCTTTTTAGGCCGGCAGAGAGTGGGGAAAATCGGGTCCATCTGGGGAATATCGAAATATCGAGGCTGGAAGGAACGTATGTGACGGTGAATCCCGGAATCTTGTTGGCGTAAGTCAGACAAGGTTTCTCACAAATTACAGCCTTGATTTTTGGAAAGCTACAATTGAAGTCAAGTGTGAAGGATCAGACATGTATTCCTATGAACCCAACAGCTCCGAGGCTGTAATTCATCCTTTATTTAATTAGTAATGTAATATTATCTATAAGAAAACGATTAGACTATCTACAATAAAATAAAGGAATTTTGTTTATGCATATCTTTAATGATGTACCTACCTCTTATGGTCTTTATTACAGTATAACTCTAAAAGATATGTTTCCCCTAAAAAGTAGAGACTGAATACATAATACATTTATTCGATTATACGTATATAAACACGTGCTTTTTTAACTGTTACTATACTACTGATATAAAGCTTCTAAAGCTATGAGTATAAAAAGTACATTAATCTATTAGTACATAAATAATATTTTATGACTTTTTTTTTCGAAAAAAGCTCAATTAGGACTTTTCAAACACCCCAATTTGGAAGAGGCAATGAGACCAGCGTTTTTGAAAAAAGTTTTTACATGAATTTTCACCTCAAATTCTCTATATAACATCTAATTTTGCCAATTTTTTTTTTTCTAAATTGCTGTATGTCTAAAAACTTTTTTTACTACTTACAAATATATGTATAAAGTGCCTAAGTATAGGATAATTCTGATAGAAGTAATCACGTGTGTTTACGCCTCTATAATTACATTTACACCTAACAGAATTGAACTATCTCTTAGAATATCAAAAATTCTTGTACGTCATATACGAATGTGTAAAAAGGTATGCTACTGGGTTCATACCACAATCATGGAGTTAAAAATCCCTCTCTTTTTAATTATAAAATCCTTTGAAATTATATTTTTCATTGCCATTATTATAGGATCTATAATTACCTTCTCATGTAATTCATAAATTGGCCTGGAAATCAATTCAATCTCAACCATTCCCCTATTGAGAGTAAATGATGAGATTAATTCTACTAAAGCATCAATTAATTATTTTATTAGGTACTCAAGTAATTGTATGAAATATTATTTTAATAGAAGTTATTTGTACATTCCTTTACAATGAACAAATTAACAACAAGATTTATTTAACCATAATAATTCAATGGGAGTTTGTTTATCAAGATGAAATCAGATCTTCAACCTTCCATTTAAGTAAAAAGTAAGCCTATAAGAGGCTGGAGCTAACATTGTGTAATAATATGTAATCCCCTGATATACACTGAAGATGATAGATTCAAGAGAGTAGATGATCAGATTAATTCTCCTGAAGCATCAATTAAGTATTTTATTACGAAGTTAAATGCATCAAATATTATTGTAATAGCAGTTATAGATGGATACGAGCTGAAGAAGAACAAGATAGAAGAAAATTTGACATGTATTGTGCTGTGTGCCCAAATGCCATTAGAAACCCTTCACTAATTACCAAGTCTTGCAGAGCCTTAAAAGTGTGCAGTTCTGCCACAGAATTGGAAAGTGGCTTTGAATCGCAGAGGTCTTTTACTAGTTTAAAGCTATAAAACTGGCAGTCATTAATATCTGCTGCCCCCTGTCTGCCTGTGATGTCCCCTGACATGGCAATTTGTTTAAACGAAGGTAGTGGATGGATACAGGCTAAAGAAGAACAAGAAAGAAGAAAATTTGACCTGTATTGTGTTATTTGCCCAAATGCCATTAGAAACCCATCACTAATTACCAAGTCTTGTTGAACCTTATAAGTGTGCAGTTCTGCCACAGAATTGGAAAGTGGCTTTGAATCGCAGGGGTCTTTTGCTAGTTTAAAGCTATAAAACTGGCAGTCATTAATGTCTGCTGTTTCCTGTCTGTCTGTGATGTCCCCTGACTTTTAATGGCAATTTGTTTAAACGAAGGTATTGGATGGATCGGGCTAAAGAAGAACAAGAAATATGAGAAAATTTGTAATGTATTGTGTTGTGTGCCCAAATGCCATTAGAAACCCATCACTGATTACCAAGTCTTGTTGGGCCTTAAAAGTGTGCAGTTCTGCCACAGAATTGGAAAGTGGAGTTGAATCCCAAGGATTCTTTACTAGCTTAAAACTGTAAAATTGTCTGCTGCTCCCTGTCTGCCTGTGATGTCCCTTGACTTTTAATGGCAATTTGTTTAAACGAACGTAGTGAGTGAATACTGGCCAAAGAAAAAGAAGAAAGAAGAAAATTTGACATGTATTGTGCTGTGTGCCCAAATGCCATTAGAAGCCCATCACTGACTACCA
The DNA here is from genome assembly GCA_946251905.1 of Cryptocephalus moraei. Classification (NCBI taxonomy): domain Eukaryota; kingdom Metazoa; phylum Arthropoda; class Insecta; order Coleoptera; family Chrysomelidae; genus Cryptocephalus; species Cryptocephalus moraei. The sequence continues at coordinate 3,417,562 of OX276455.1, read as the reverse complement.
AGTCTTGCATAGCCTTAAAAGTGTGCAGTTCTGCCACAGAATTTTAAAGTGACTTTGAATCGCAGGGGTCCTTTGCTAGTTTAAAGCTATAAAACTAGCAGTCATTAATGTCTGCTGTCCCCTGTCTGCTTGTGATGTCCCCTGACTTTTACTGGCAATTTGTTGAAACGAAGGTAGTGAATGGATACGGGCTAAAGAAGAACAAGAAAGAAGAAAATTCGATATGTATCCAATTGCTATTAGAAACCCATCACTTATTACCAAGTCTTATGGAACCTTAAAAAGTGTGCAGTTCTGCCACAGAATTGGAAAGTGGCTTTGAATCGCAGGGGTCTTTTGCTAGTTTAATGAAGCTGGCAGTCATAAATGTCTGCTATCTCCTGTCTGTGATGTGTCTTTTAATAACAATTTGTTTAAACTAAGGTTATGTCGGGACTACCTTTCGTTCCCAATATGAACCATATCTTGAGTCAAAGGTCTTTTGGTGCGTTTCCCCTTTCATAATTCATTTAAGGGTTCGAGACATATTTCTACCAGAAAAACCTTATAAATTTCCTTTATCAACGTGAATCGTATCTTTTTACGTTCCCTTTACTTCGCCGGGACTATTTCTCAAGCATCCCCGGCTTGATTATGAATATATTACCGAGAGATGTGTATGTGTATGTATGTCGGGGTGGTATCGATGGAAATTCTTGCAATGTTCGCATGGATATGTTTACAAATACTCTTCTCTCGTTTCGATTTATCGGGAATTGAATGAGACGTGCGGGGACGGGAGGCGGCGCTGCGGCGGCGGCGGCGGTGTGGAGGCGTCGCGGAGAGAGAGTGTATGTTTAATTGTGAACGCGCACCTCCATTCAGCCTTTCAATTTCGGTGAATGTTTATCCTTTGCACTTGTCAAATTCGGTGCGATCCTTGATTGGTATGCGATGATGGTGTTTGTTTTCGTTATCATGGAACTGACTGACGGCGGAGGAGGCGTCGCGGATTTTTCTACACAGATACATTTTAAATGTTTACATTTAATACACTCGGAATTCCAGTGGGGAAGTTAGGGTGATGTACAAAACGTCTTGTAAAAAACAATCAGTATGTTTTCTGTGTAAGAAGCTGATTTCACTTGTAATGTCATTCATTGCGTACCACTATTAGGAGTTTCGTGGAGATTTCCTAACATGTAGACAGTAAACGCAGTTGGAGAATATTTGGCGTCACAGGTGCAAACGAACACCCGGTATATTTGACTATCACCCTAATTTATAACGTTTTGTACCCATATATGAAACCAATTTGTATTTTTAAAAAGTAGGGCGTCAAGTTTGTAACTTACCACATCTGTGGTCATAATTTTTGCATCTTTGAGCCCCTCATATACTTTCCAATTCTGCTCTCCATATAATATTTTGAGCTTAATTGTCATACAATTTCTTACAATTTACCGCATGCTCTCGGCGGTTTTATTGCCATTTGGACTCTATGAACAAACCATTGCTTAGTTTCATATGACTGACCCATAACGACTTGAAAAGACAACGAACATTGACACCCATAACTTGATTCAAAATACTTAGCAAATGATTACTGATCACTCTGGTATCTGGAGAGGTAACAAATTCCTAAGCTGAAGCCATGAAATAAGCAATTCTGACTCACTTTTCGCAAGCTGTAGGTCTCTTTTAATTCAACACTCTTTGAAATCGAATGTGGTTCAATATCCTTAAATTCACATCTTAAATGTGTTCTTCCTTTCCAGTCTCCATGTGTTTTGGTTCAGAATGTCAGGGTGTATTTGCTTCTTGTTGTTAAAAGCTAATGTTTTTGTAAGGAAAAAGTAATACTCACTAATACAATTGTCACACACTACCCCAGGAACCCATTTTAGCAAGGTTTGTTACTGAGATTCGCACTCCGTACGCAAACAGTAATACAGCCTTCGGGTCGCCTACAAGGCGGAGTTATTTGATGTGTCGATTGTAAACGTCCACAACATTAAAAATCATACTTTAAGGCGGAAACAGACTATCGTCACGTCACGTGAGTTCACGTGCTGTCACGTTATCTCACGTCACTTTAACGTAACCTCAGTCTGGTTCTAATACATTTAAATACCATGTGAAATATTACTCCGCACTTTTTATCCGTGACGTGAGTTAACGTGACAGCACGTGACCTCACGTGACGTGACGATAGTCTGTTTCCGCCTTTAGTGTCACAGCGTTCCGTGACGCGTGACGGCATACTTAATTTTTCCCCTGTGCAAAACATACACCCATATACCCCGCGAAAAAAATTTTTCACTCAAAAACAATTATTGTGAAACGGTATTATCGTCAGGCAGACTTCCAAATCCAATTTTTGCAATGGTGCAATTAAAACGGTCCCCGGAGGGGAGCTCGTCGTTACTCAGGATTAGCTCCAAATCACCGGAAAAATTTTGATCCCTCCCATAACTATCCGGCTGCATGAGCTGTAAGGTAAGAGCGTTTCACTCTCGACGCGGGTAAAAGGAGAGAGAGAGGCGACGAGGATCGACCCTCACCTCAAATTGAGTGCGGGTAAGCGTTTTAATACGGCGACGGGACGCATTAACAAACCTTACTTTGTCATTTAAATTAAACGAAAGAATGGTCGAACGCCATCAAATTAATGGAGTGAGGGCGGCGAGGGAGGGTTGCGAGAGACGGAAGGAACGTCGTCATCGTCGTCTGCGTCAGTCGCGATCTACATCCAGCTCATTACACAGGTAAATTAAACTTGGGATCGTGGAATCACCTGGGGAGAGGCAGCCCCGGCCCTGCAGCCGGGGAGGATTTACGGCCTGGGACAATTACATGCTGTTTGGTTCGGGAGGGCGTCGGGACGCGATTCGGCTTCGCGTTGCGGTCCCGAAAACCTTCTTCGATCGCTGATTGAGGCCGGGAATAAAACGCCTCCGAGGGGAATCGTTTTTAGGAGAAAATTTTACTACGTGCGATTAGTCTTTCGGATGAGAGATGAGACTCAAAGTCTTGCCAATAAGTTTAATGTTGACTAAACCGGTTTCGACTGCTCAGCAGTCATCTTCAGGCAGACTATACAAATACGAAGAAAGTTGCCACCAGTATGGTAAATTAACGCTAAGTATATACCTAAAAATTGTTTCTAACAATTCATCGTAGGTAAAAGTCACCTATACCCTGATTTTTAATGTTGTGGACTTTTACAATCGACACATCAAATAACTCCGCCTTGTAGGCGGCAGGTGTGGAGTGCGACATTGCCGGTATAATTTTTTGACTGTAATCATTTGGCAATTATATATAGTTTGATATTTAGGTTCTATTTGTTAAGGTTGTTCGTACAACACAATTAATCCATGAACGACGATCATATGATACTCGTCCTCACCGATAAACCAATAGCCGAAGAAAGGGGTGGTAACAATATCGGCATCTCTCTCTTTTTGACGGATCGTAAAAGTCCACAACATTAAAAATCAGGGTATACTGGTGAATTGTTAGAAATGACTTTTAGGTTAGGTTTACATATAAAGCGAGGTACCCGCAACTCACTCGCCATAATTTCCTATCATGTCAATCACTTTCACTAAGGTCTCTTTTTGCCATAGCTTCTTCTCTTCCTTTTCTCCATGGTTTTCCTCTTTTCTTTCTATTTGGTGGCTGATATTCTTCCGCTACACGTGGTAACCATACTTGTCCCAACGGCATGGGACAAGTTCTTAAACTGAATTTTACTTCCCTTTTTGAGGATGGAGCTCATATATCAAATGTTCCAGTCTTCAGGAAAGTCTGGAAATCTGGAAGTCTGGAAGGAAATCTTCCAATCTTTCTTGTTGGAAATGATTTTTAGGTTAGGTTTACATATAAAGCAAGGTTCCCACATCTCACTCTACATACTTTCTATCGTGCCAGTCGTTTTCTCTCAGGTCTCTTTTAGCCATAGCGTCTTCCCTCCCTTTTCTCCATGTATATGCTGGTTTTCCTCTTTTCCTTCCATTTGGTTGCTGATATTCTTCCGCTAGATGTGGTAACCATTTTTGTGGATGGAGCTCATATATCAAATGTTACAGTCTTCAGGAGTGTCATCACCATCACCATCAATCATACATTTATTCATGACTTGTACAATCTCCTCTAAAAGTATATCTGGTCCACTCTTAACCAATAAAATATGGATGTCTCCAGGTCCTGCTGCTTTTATGTTTTTTGAGCTTTTTAATGTCTTTCGCAATTCGTTATTGGTCCTATTTCAGTACTGTCTTGATTAGTAGTCATCTCTGTCCATTTAAATTCGTGCCGTGTCCCAGTCAGTAATTGGGTGTAATGGTTTTCCCATTGTTCTAAGGAAATGAGGCTTAGATTACATCTTTGCTTTTCTTCTTTTCATAAGTTTTTGACCATTTTCCACGCTTCCCACATTTCTTCCCATCTTTCCTGCATACAAATTTTACTTTTGGCTGCTTCTCTTTTTGCCTTTTCCTTCATTCTTGCGTATAATTTCCTATCTTCTTCGTCTCTTCTATTCAATCTTTATTATATGCCCACTTTTTACTTTTACCTTTTGTTCCAACCTCCTTGTATATAATGTAAAATTTTACAATATATGGAGTAGATTTTTGTTATTAATGAATTAAGATTGTGGTCGTAACTTCCACTTTTGAAAAAGTTTGTACTGGGGAATGAATGGAATATTAACTGAATTTTGTCTAAAGAAAATAGCCAAAAATGTAATCTACTCACTTTCGAGTAAATTTTACTCACGTTAATGAATTATTGACTCGATTTAATATAAAAATTACTCATTACTCACATTTTACTCAATACTCAATTGTGAATAACACATTGATTCAATATACAGTTAGGATTTACCGAACCTACTTACTATTGAGTAATGTATATCCAAACGCGAAACAACTCTTGACTCAATTTTATATAAAAAGATACTACCTAATTCTACTTACTTTCTAGTAAATTGCCTCAAAAGTGAAAAAATAGTAATTCTAATATATCTGAATATTTCCGAATTTTTTGTTTGAATTGTACTATTGTCCTATTTTCCGGAGTTTTTGTTATTTTTGTTGACGAGAACATTAAAAATAAAAAGTAACTCTTATTGGAATACAAGTAATTTTTCTTGGCCTTTTACGAACACTTTCAAAATACAAAAGCAAATCTTAGCATCAAAAGTACAATTAAAAAAGGGACTTCAAGTTAATGTTTCAAAAATGTTTTGGAACTTAAAACGGCAGTAAATTTTTCAAAAAGTTACTATTTGGTTTGGAAATGGAATAAACGGTCAGAAGATGAAATAATCCATTTCTCCTATGTAGAATAATATCAGTAATTATACCCCTTGTATTGTGTACTTATTAATACGTATTATATAATTTTGTTACGTGACCTCTTGCTGACATTAAAAAGTCTAAGTATTTAAATCCGTACAAAACATGAATTTGATAACCAAAAAGTGATACCTCTTGAAGGTCCTTTTGCAATTAGGTAACAACTCGTATTTATATTTTATCTTTGTACGTTCTAAGATTTTTAAGTTTTTTGTAAACTCGTTATTATACAAGACAACCACGCTAAAGTGGATACTTATTCAGAATTTTACATTTTGAAATCTGGTCAGATTTGCTTTTGCAGTTCTAGTATGTCGTTATTAGAGTTTCATCTTGTATACATGGTGGAAATAAATGTATTAGAGCCATTAGGACTCCTATACCTTTTGACCAAGCTACAAAAAAGTGAGATTGAAAATTTGTTTCTGGAAGACGTTAAAGCCATATAAAATTAGAGTAGTATTTAGTTTATTGTGTTAAAATCAAGTATTTTTGAGTGAAACATACACGAAAAGGTACCATGTTTCGCCTATTTTATGTACTCGAACTTACACATTATATATTGTATTATAATTATTTCTTATTGATTAGCTGCACTAAAAAGTGTTCAGATTTCCCGATTTTGAGGTGAAGTTACAAAGTAATGTACGAAAACAGAATATTACGCCATAAAAGGAAGCATAGGGTATCTAATAGCACCTGTATCTATGTATACTCTATTCAAAACAAAGCCCGATGCACGTCACTTTGATGACGTCAGAATCATCCAATACTACCAACTTAATATAGTCACAGGACATCGCAATTTATGTGTTCCGTGTATATTTTAGGTTGACAATATATGTGGTTATGTGTATTCTCAACCTAAAAAATACACAGAACACATAAATTGCGATGTCCTGGGACTATATTAAGTTGGTAGTATTGGATGTTTGGTGACGTCACCAAAATGACGTGCATCGGGATTTGTTTTGAACAGAGTAATTAAAAATTTTGTCTGGTGACAATAATTTTGTGAAAAATGAGTACATGAATGTTAAACAACCGATGTTTACGTGAAATATACACAAAATTGAATATCATCAAGATAATACAAAAATTAACACGAAGATGGTGTTGTTACCGTGCATATAAAATGTTAGCAGTTTGAATAGATGAGTTTTTCTTCGTTGTCCGGTTGTCATTCTCATTAATATAGAAAGTGTAATAATATTTCCCCCGATTTGGATCTCGCTTGGAATAAATTAACAGAAATTGAAATTCAACGTAAAGTGTTCGTCGCGTCCTTCGGAAGTAGGAGAGGAAAAAAGGAGATACATCTGCGGGCGTCTTTTCGCTCGAGAAGAAGACAAATAGTCGCCTCGTTTTATCCTCTTGTCAGATATACATGACCCCTTCTTTTCCTTTCTTCGCAATTAGCGCCTTTTCTGTTCCCTCCCTCTCCCTCTCCCTCCCTCCCTCGCGACGACTAGGTACATTTTTTAATTCCTCAATTCGCCCATTATAAACACAACATTAATTATCAATTTCGTTGGCAGCTGAAGTCTCGCGGCGCCATTGTTTCGCCGAGGCATTTTTAATTGAGATTATTGCACCATCTTTATTCAAATGAACATTTCTCTTAGCGCTGAGCCGCCGGTTCCCATTAAAAGTATGCATAATTACAAGAACCGCGAGCATTGTCTCTAGAATTAGTCATTTGTGCGTTACTAATTGTATTCTTAATCTCTCCCTCGTAACCCCATCATTATTTCATTAGCTCGGATTAAAAGTAAAACAAATTTTTATCGCTGCAGCTTTCCGCAAGGACGCTAATTTTCCAAATGGAGAAAGTACGCCTCGTCATTACGCTAAGTAGATTTGTTTGTTTACGCCAAAACATCGTTCAACGGGAATATATCTCGACGACCCGAATTATTTGCAAAAATTGTTTTTTTTTTCTCTCGCTAGCCGCTTTTGTTATACGACTAATTTAACGGCACCGAGTAAAAAAAATTTGATACACTTTGATTGCTCCTGCTATAAAATAGAATTTATTACGACCGACAGTGAAATCCCATGGAAAGCTTTCATAACTTATAACTAAGTTATAAGAATATCCCAAAAAACTATAATTACCCATGTATTTATACCAAATGTTAATCTGGCTTCCTCGTCGATGAACCACCCCTTCAGACCGTCCCGATAAACTCACATAAATATGCTGTCGCTCGGAAGTTTTAAAGTATGAACTCCCTCAAATCTTCAAGTTTCGTAAACTGTTACACGCTTCATTATTAGGAGACGTACCTTATAAATTCGATGATATATGTTAGTCTGGGGGAGTCTGGAGGATATATCTGATTTCCGAACTTTCAATTAGGGACGCGAGTGAAAAATCGGCGTATAAAGTATTTCTCTGGACAGGCGCGCAATTCATCGATCAATCACGTTGGTAGAAAACTACGTTTCTTCGGATAGTTTGGTGGTCGGCGTGCTTAATTCATCGAAGGAAAGTGAAGGTTATAAGCACTGCGAAGCTTCTTACTATTGTTTTCTTCCCGGCGCAATTCGACACTTTCACTACTTTCCTAAGAGAACGGCAACGTCGCCGTCGATAACCGACTGTCGAATCACCGTTGCGTACCTTATATTCTCTTCCCTATATGCTCGGAATCGTATGTATTATGTTATAGCTGGTATAGGTATATAAGTATATAGATAATCCGGTAACTACAGAGCATGTATATAGCTACAGCGTTACACAATTTCGTGACGCTCGCTCGAGCATTTTACTCTACAGATAACATATATACAATATAACGCTACAATATAATACAATATAACTCTACAATATAACGCTTCTCTTCGAAACTTCACTCGCGTATCGACAATGTAAGTTCTCCAACACTTTTTTGGGCAAATCCGGAATGAAAGTCGTTAAAGTGTTTATCAACCCCCCCTCGACAATTATTCCGCTAACATGCAGGCCAACAAAAGAAATAAAACGGCGGCAAACAATTTGTCTCCCTTTCGCAAGGAAGCCGACAACCGGACTAATTTTAGGCAAAGAGTTTTATAGTTTCGCATCCTTTATATAGCTTTTTTACAAATGTCGGAATTGTCTCTCACTTCTGAGTTGTTTGCTCACCCTCTCTTTATGAGACTGAAAAGAAAAACATCAAGGAAGGAACGGGGCGCCCCCCCGTTTTCGCTCGATCGCGATGCTCACTTCAAATTATTATATTCGACGCTCCTTTTTAGCGCTTCGCTTTTGTTTCAAGGCTTATGAGATACTTTCAAACAAAAATCAACAAAAACTCCCTTGCTTATGAGGCGCCCTGCCCTGCCTCGCTCCTGCCTCTCCCTTTTTGTCTTTCACATTCCGCTGCCTCCGAATGTACCTTTCAAATATTTTCTTAGTTTTATTTTAAGACGGGGAACTAACTACTTAATTTGTACTGAAGTTGCGATCTCCCCGTTATATCGCGATTTAAGACACTGTGAAGTCGCTTAAGAAATATCTCTTGATTTATGGATGGAAATTTAAAAGTTCATATCGATTATCATCAACTTGTATAGATTGTGTTGAGTGCATGTTTTTTGGTCGTGAAAGAAAATGTTAGGCTTACTCCTTATGTGACATATAACAAAATATTGACTTATTGGAATATCTTGTAATTTTTAATAGGAAACCCAAAAATTTATGACAAGATCACTATAATCAATCATACATATCAATCATTTTAAGTCAAAATTATACAAAGTTTCTAATGTTGCTGTCTTACTGTTGTGTTGGTTGTGAGGTGCACATTTAACATTTAAGGTGTTTTTTGCATTACAACGTATACTATGTCCAGCCACAATTGGAACACCAACAAAAACACTTAATGGCTTTTTAAGTAGTGAAGAGCGATGCCGCCTTGTCGTCCATGGCCGTATCATTACGGATAATAACTCTAACAATGAATTCACTATCAAATAGCATAAATAAAGGGCACACACATACACACACCACTGCTTTCTCGAGCATAAGTGCCGAAGAAGACTCCACCTGCTTCATAGAAGAAGAAGAAAATACAAACGAAGTGCCGCTGTCGTAAAAATAAATTTGCCACCCAATGGACCCTTTATTTCTTTACCTGTAGATATCCATACATTCACACATACCATTTCACTTGGGCGACTGCACGAACACGAACACCTGCATTTTAAAATATACCAGTGCGTTTCTGAATAAGCAAAGAAATAAGTCCCATGGTTTTGTATAGAGATAACGGGCTCTTTTCGAATGTCCTCGGTAAATTCAGATTTTATTGAGTGTTCCAATTGCTACTGGTTAGAGTTACTTAAAAAATCATCAAAGTAGTCAAACAAAAATTACACAAAAAATTCATTACGACGGTAACCAGTTTTATTCCTTTCCAAATATCTAAAGCTTTTCTTTAAAGTTTTTTCCTATGATTAGTACCAAGATATGCATAAAAACTCGAAAATGACTAATTTTACAACGAAAACGAGCTCTGCAGGCCATGCTTAACAGTTAAAATTGTAACTTTCATTTTGATTTATATTTATAATTCATGTGCTCAAACAGTATTCCTATTGTTGCAATTTTCATATTTTTGTCATCCATTGTGTAACTTAATTGGACTAAGGATAACGTTATTCTTACATTTTCTACATTGAAAACAGTTTTCTGGATTTATTGTGTACTATAGCCAAGCTTCGCAGAAAGTGAATTTGTGATTTTTCTGAACCCCCTCTATAACCGTAATTTTCTTAAGTATTGCCTAAATTTCATCCCATTTTCCACACCCTTGAATTTTGAATTTTTTTTTTCTAAGCCAGTTGGGGACCTGAGCTATAAATGAGGAGTTTCAAGTTTCTAACTACAAAATCAAACTGGTAAGGATAAGTTTCACCCCTACTTTTCACCCCTTCGGAATGGGAAGTTCGGAGATGTAGTATTCTTATGAATCACCTTGAAGCCTAAGCTAGAAGCGTTCCAAGTTATAACTTTGTAGCTTTTCGGGAACTGTTAAATAAATTTCAACCCATTTTCTACCCTCGCGGTAAGGGAAGCTTGCGATTTTTTTTTGGGCCAGTCGAGGCCTAAGGTATAACTTGAAATTTGAGATTTTCTGATTTTTCTGAATTCATTCCGACTTCAAGCTAAAATTCAAAGCTGAAATCGTAAGTTACAAATTTTAAAGTAATCGAGAAGCGCCTTAATGTTTCAAGAAATACAGAGATTACTGTCTATTATTGTATTATTGCTTATGCAACAGGTCAATCTGGCATTTTTTTCTATCAAAATTTTAAATATAAATAAAATATACTTGGTTACGGTAAGGGGCGGGCACGGGTCAACTCGTAAGAATTAATGCCCGGTCCGCATTTGACCTTCGCGAGATTGGTCAACTCGTAAGAATATGGTTCTCTAGATCGGTCAACTCGTAAGGGTTAGAACTACCTGAAAAATCCCAAAAGGGGGATTATCGTATTCCTTGCGAGAGGGCAAGGAAAATCCTGCGAAACCTGACCCTAGGGTCATGAAACGCATATGATCATTAACAACAAGCAAGTCGTTGCCGCGTTGACTTTTAATAAAATCCACCACTATCTCGGTGCGATCCATTGTCACCGTTTAGTTGGAACGTAACAAACCACCCCCTTATATCATATTCTTAGTTTCAACAAATATCCGAACTACTTCGTTGTAATCATCATCTCCTCGAATATTTCTGAGAATCCTCTTACGAGTTGACTCATCCAAAACTACCCTTTAAAAATTTACCTGCCGGTTCGCTTACGAGATGACCGATCTTAGGGTGGGCCATTAAAATTTCTTACGAGTTGACCGCCGCCTACGTAAAAAGTCCCAATAATTGTTTTACCTCCTTAGGTCATTTGTATGTTGACCATTTTTTCAATAAATTACTTAAAAGTTCAATTTATTTTTATTTTTTATCAACTTCAAAAAATGGGTATCTAAGTAATACATAGATGGATATACATATGTTATTATAATATTATCAAATTTCTGAAGAAGGCGCTTTTAACTTCTACCAGAACTCAAACCTGGATCCCAAATATAGCAAATGATGAATACCAAAAACACGGAAATTTACAAATATTCTTATCATCTTTGTTCCTGTAGGTAAGAACACAAAACTCGTATGCTTTGTTATGCTATTAGCCGAGAGAGTAGTTGTTTAAAGTTGATTTGTAATTAGATTTTCACGAGCCTTCCGTCGTGTGATTCAACCGCAACATAACGTTATTCCCTCAATTCCCCAAAAATGAAAATCATCCTCTGGATTTATTGTGTGTCTGCGTCGGGCGTCTCTTTTCCGAAGTGTTCCGCTTACGTTCGCACATAAACTCGCACCTTAACTCATCGAATTCTTCGGCAGGGAACCGCTACAACATTTCACTTTCAATTTCCTCCCCGCCGCTATCACAATTTTTTACATACTATCGATGTTCGCAGCCGTTCCGTCACTTATAACGACCCACTTACCCCAAAAACAATAATAAATTACCCTCGAGTGCCAATAAATCATCGGTTTATAACTGCGGCCGGAACGAAGGGTGGCTTTTATGATGGCCTATTGTTACCTATAATAAAAATACCTATAGTAGGCGGAAAGTTAGTTATTTTGGTGGATGAGAGGAGACAAGAAGCGTAGCCCGGGAGAAGTGTAATGGTTTTATTGGCATCACGTTCTTGTGAATTTCACATATTTTTTGGGGGTGTGCCCCGGGACCCGGAGGCGACTCTCGCCGGTGGACAATTGCGAGATTGCCTTTCTTGCTCGCTTCAAGTCAGCAGATAATATTATTTGTAAGTCGTCCTCGTAACAATATCCTTTTTTCTCTCGCCCGAACGTCATGATTTAGAAGGACACTTTTACGACATCGATGTTGACTAATAGACTCTCTCTCCTCGAGCTGGAAGAGAGAGAGAGAGTCTCTCTCTTTCTCTCACTGTCGACTTGATTCCGACGACCGTTAGTGTAAAAATTTATTGGCAGTCTGTTTATTTTTATCAAAAAACTTTTTACGTGCGGGGGTGCAATCCGCCGTCCGGCCCGCTTGATTTAGTGGTCTTGGTGGACCTCGACCATCCCAGATAAGGGCCGGGATCAGGGTGGACCTGTGACCTGGAACGGTAAAAGGTGAAAAAATAGCAACATTTTTTAACGGTCGAGGGTAGATAAAACGCACACACCACCAGCACACACATAGAGAGGGAGAGATGCGGCCACCCTCTTCCCGATAAAATACCCACAAACACCCCCAAGCTAGGATTATTTATTATTGGAGGTTTTTTACCTTTTCGGTACAATCCTTCACGTCCGGGAATAAATCAACGAGGATACATTTTAATCGTAAAGACGAAATTTGATTCGATGGAGAGATGGTTTATGGAGCGGGTTCAAAGGGTATTCAAATAACTAATTGGTGGAAAGCGCTTCATGTAAATACTATGGCATCGCACAGTTAAAGGAAGTTTTAATCATCACTGTGGGCCCTGTAATCACTGTGGATTTGGTGTTCTCAGACTATGAAAGTGGTATCCAATACCGATCCGGCGACAGAGCATTCGCCATTTAATAGACCGTCATAACAGAACTAAAAGGTAATTAGTTCCTCAGTGGTGATAATTCAGTTCTTTGTACGTCTCAGAATTGTTGAGCATTACTCAATGGCAGGTTTTAATTATTTTTGATTACGTATCTCGCTTATCATAAATACAAAAAAAAATACTTTAAGGCAATATGGCTTCATGAGAGTTTGTAATGATTTTCAAAACTTCATATACAGCGTGCGAAGGATAATTTATTTCTCTTCAAGACACACACTATATATTTCTGTGTTCTTAAACAGACCGGTGTATATGTATATGCTCTGTATCATAATTTATAATTTTGGAATTGGGTTACCTTAAGCAATTATCGACTTATTTTACGAAAATCGACAAGTCATTGCATTTATGAAGAATTGAACTATGAGAAATAAAACTCAAAGTCTTGGAAACAAGTTCAAGCAGCAAGAACTAGCAAAAAAGTACATCGAAAGTAGTGTAATAATATTCATATTATTACACTATTTTTGGCAACATTTAGTTTTGTTAAATTGGTACCTCAGCCTGTCACTGACGTCAAGGTTAAATCATTAGTATTTCAATAAACATAACCTTTAAAATTTTCATGAGAAATGTATTATTTAGTATTTTATTATATTATTATTTTGCGTATTTCTGAGGGTGTACAAGTCAATTCTACATTTTTGTCTTCCATTTCAAGCACGTAAGTAAGTAGTTACTGAATTTATCCAAGGGCTACCAGATTTTCAAATTCAAATACGATACGTCCATGTCAGTGACGTCAGCGTAACCAACCAACGCAAAATTCCCTATTGTAATACGAAAACTTCAGCAGCCAAAATTTAATGAAATAATAAAGCAAAGTAGGTAAAATAGTATATTACACACGTTTAGTAAGACGTATTGTCACACTCGTTCTATTAAAGCACTCGTGTGACAATACTCCGTCGTATTAAACTAGTAGATATAATAATATACTATTTGACCTTTAGTTTTAGATCTTCTAGCTTTGGTCTAGAACCCTTCTTTATATATCAGTATATTCCCACCTTAAAAGTAGAGTAGTTTTTGACCTTTGATTTCGATATCAAAATATGTCGTGGAAGCTTTGAAAATATTATTCGCGACGAAATGTTCCAGGCATATTTCAATATCAAAATTCATAATCAATGACAGCAAGCCCAACGATTCCTTCCAGATTTCGACTATTTATTTTGATTCTGTATATCAAGTTAGATAGATAGAAGTTAGTTAGCCCTTGGGAAGATAGTAAACAAAGTGACATAAAATGCAGGCGAGATTTCGATTCCAAAATTGTTATAAATAATGTTCCAAAAATGGACAATGTTAACGTCTGGAAAACAATAGGTACTCGTAAAATTCAACTTTGAGTGGTAAAGTTGTAACACATTGAATTACGTTCGAAATGATTTTCCAAAAAATTGATTCAGGAGTTTCAGAGAAAATACACAGGTATTCTTAATAGTGATATTATTGACGTGATATACGTCTTATAAACCGATGCGATGCTGTCGCTTCACAAAACATCGTAACGTTACGCCACACCCATGCGTGCGACCTAGAGTGAGAGCGACAACAATAGACAGAAATCGACCTTGGCGGTTGCCTTGCGACGCATCTATCTCTTTTAGACGACCGCGTCCGAGTGAAAGCTCGATTTGGTGATCGGCTCGGTTCGCGAGCGCGATGGAAGAGGACGAAGGGATATGCGCTACGCGCGTTCTGACTGCACTGTTTCCACTCCGTCGTCAGCGACGACGGCGACAGCAGTCAGCACACTATTATTTATGAAGTTATCTGAATATTTACTGTGCATAACATTGCTAACAATAACAATTGCGGCAATAAGGTGTTCAATTCTTGCATTCGAAGATTTCGATTAGCTATATAATCTCATATATTTGTTCTTGCATCGGTCAATGGGTGCAGTAATATTAGGTTATGTTACGATTTCGACTAAAACATTATGATGAATGATGTAAATGATCGTGTAAAACGTCGACTGCTTTCATTTAGTATTCAATGAAAACAATTATCCTGAGCAGCAATTCACGTAAGGTTCAAGATTAATGTTGAACTTCACACTTTGTCCTAACAATGTGTTTAAAATGACCAGTTGGACCGGGCAACCGCAGTGCGAAAAAACCTTCTAATGATAATTTAGTGATAATAATTCTATTCAATTCATAAACGTATTTCATTTTTCATCAATGTTTTCTTATGACGTTATCACGTAAAAATTATCGTCCGTAAACCGATTTTACAGACAACCAAATATTTTTTTTTAAATTAAAGGCGAATTGGAGGCAACTCGAGCGAAACAAATTGAAACTTCTCTTCGAAATTTCTTGGTACGATGAAGAAAAGCAAGTATCCTTTAGAAATCACAACCCAATGGTGAGTTAAGGGAAAAATGCGATCTGTATACCAGATGGTCGAGTTATTTGGTGCGTACCTGGGGTGTATCTATACCTGCAGATGACTGACTGACAGACATCCCGAGGGACGTATATATGCAATAAATCTGCATGTTTATCGGAAATTTTGGGTTGTTGTTGTGTTTACGAGTTCCTTGCGGCGTTTATTTAAAAATTCGTCATTTACAAAGTAACCGAAATAAACCGCGATGTCGTCGTCGTCGTCGTCGTCTTCGAAATCCCTCCGCCGCCGTCAGTAATAACAAAGTAATAATTTCATGATTTACGAGTCGGAATGGGAACGAAACTTTGAAAAACCATAAAAATTCATTTAGTCATAATGATATTAAAAGCGTAGTATTTCACGTTGGTTCGGTCGTCGTGCCTTTTGACGTTCCTCCTCCTCCTTCTCCTCCTATCTGTCTCTCTTTCTCCCTCTGTCTCTCGTTCTCTCTCGCTTGATTCGCAACAGGTTTCAATAAGTTCGATCGCCGATTAAAGAGCTTTTGAAAAATGTCGGCCGGGCGCTTCGCGGTGTGTAACAGATTGCCGAGCAGAGACGGCATCGGGACATTTCACGGGAAATCAAAATCGGAAAAGCGAGACGGGATGCGACCCAAACAACCACGAAATTAAAGAGTTTAGAACTTGGAGGAATTTTTATTAAAACCAAATATTACATGGAAATGAAGGTATCACTGAGCTAAATCATCAATCAAGGATCGAGTTAATGCAGGCTTTCCTTGCAAGCTGTTGTGTTGTATGTAATAATTTAGGAAGGGTCAAGTGCATCAAAGGGCTTTTATTAGTTCAACATAAGGTGCTGGTAAATTGAGAAGTGCGGTTTTAAGATTAAAGTGTCGTTTTTCGATATATCTCATAAACCAAGCGGAACTGGACAATACAGAAGTGTAGGAAGTTGAATTTCATATCGAAACTTCAAAATTGTCTTTTTCATAAAATACAAACTAAGAAACTAATGGGAAAAAAATTTCTGGGCAAAGATAAGATAAGGAGTTCTTCAGAGAAAAGAAGGTAGAAGGTTTATGAAGAAGTTACTTCCATCAAAATTTTCTGAGATATCGTCATTCAAAATTAGCTTGTTAAAATTACAAGCAAACAAAGATTTCGCATTATTGTTCAGTTTATATCATTAGATTAATATTCCATATTGAGAATAAGCTGTTTCAATAGGAAATTCAAGTTTCTACAAAAAAGTACTTTTGTGTTTTTGAGATATACTGAACTGCAAAATGACGCATTTCATCTTTATCACCCTTAGAGGCCCAATAAACGGTTGAGGCAATTAAACCTCATTTTACCCAATTGTTCGTTACTTCTCTTTCTTGATTAGCCTATGGTTATAGTCTGCAGTTCACGTTTTTGGTAATGTTGCGGTTAATCCGTACCTCTTTTCGTAATACATAACCACTAATTTGTTACAATACGATATAGTATCATTGCTTAAGTTGCAAGATATTTCACATCTGATGATGATGCGGTAAATATCTGAAAAATGTTGCAAGAGAGTGTTGCAAATCTAATTTTCATTAGCGATAAGGAAACGAAATACAACTTTCTGTGCATGATGAGTATTTATATATGTAACATTAAAAATAAGGGTTAATAGTAATAAGCAATGTTATGCACACTAAATATTCAGATAACTTTATAAATACTAATAGTGTGCTGACTGCTGTCGCCGTCGTCGCTGACGATGGAGTGGAAACAGTGCAATCAGAACGCGCTTAGCGCGTACCCCTTCGTCCCTTTCCACCGCGTTGTCGAACCGAGCCGATCGCCAAATCGAGCTTTCACTCCGACGCTGTCGTGTAAAAGAGATAGATGCGTCGCAAGGCAACCGCCAAGGTCCATCTCTGTCTATTGTTGTCGCTCTCACTCTATCTCGCACGCATGGGTCTGGCGTAACGTTACATCGATTTATAAGACGTATATCACGTCAAAAAAACTTATTGGATAAGCTTTCTAGATGATTTAAAGATAAAATTACTTCCAAAACAAACACTGCGAAGAAAATATGAAAATGTTATTTAATTACTAGAGAATTTTATTGAGTGAACTTTTGAACTCGTCGATTACTATTGTTATCAATTACCAATATTCTGACAATGTTTGTCGTGTTAAACTCTTAATGGGCTGTACCTATTAATGCCATGTAATTGTTTAACCAAAATCGCTATCACTGCGTCATCAAATGCTTTAAGGAAAATTATGCGAATATCGGTAGTACTACTTTGTTTCCTTATCATTCTTATGCCATTTTCGACCACGCCCCACGGCTCGCGACAAAAATTCTAAACGTCATAAAGCGTTTAAAGTAAATGGCTGAGATAGGCGAGAAGTTTTACCAGACTGTATCGGAAGTTTTCCCCGTTTTTCCGCTCGACAGTCGAGACGTGAAAATTAACAAGATTCCCTTGTAGTTTTCCGTCGTTGAAACTTCCACGGTGTGTGTGTGTACGATTTTGTGTGTGAGTGTGCGGTTGAATGTGAACAAAGTACACCGACAATTTACATCTTCCTTTGTTCTGCGACTTGAGAAATAATTACAGCAGTAAAGGTGTTTTCGGTATTCGTATCTCGGTGACATGTTGCATTATATCTCTTCTGAGGTGGATAGTGCTACGGGGAAACGGGAAATTCGATGGAGATGTTGGAAAAATGTCTCTCTTTGTTCTAGTAGTAAGTTGGTATAAAATTGATTTAGGGGAATTCAAGCCCTTCGTTAATTTTTGAAACGCGTAATGTAATGCATGGCTGTACCGATTCAGACCCTTCAAAATGACTTTATCTGTCGAACTGTCATCCTTTGAGGAAGTATCTCGTCTGTAAATAAAATTCTTGACGGTCTAAAGAGAGTGTTGCTTAATTTTTTAAATTGCAAATATGTACTTGGTGTAAAAGTACATGACAACCTCACTTTGGATACATAACTCAGATTCAGTTAGTTAAAGTACATCTTGTGATCGGAGGTGTCGACTTGCCCCACCGTCAGGATTCTATTACTTACATTAGGCATAATATTTGTATTTAGACATAACATCTGTGTCTTGATTGATTTTCCTTGCCCTCTTGCCCTTTATTATTTTCGTGATAAACATGGGATTTCCCGTAATTTGCGTATTAAAAAAGAGTTGTCTATCGGTCTATCATAATTCTTCCAGATTTTCCATCCCTTATTCTCACATCTTAAATTCACATCTTCAAGTCGTACTTCAAACACTCCCTGAAGCTCCCTAGCTGTAAATGTAATGTTTCCCAAATGATACTCCAACTTCCAATTAACTCTTTGATTTTTACTGGACTATCGGTCGCAGAACCACCCCCTCATGTCTCGAGTCTGGTATTCCTAACTAGCTACTTGCTTGCCATCTTGGCCCATTGTGCGTCTTAAATTAACTTTAAAATATTCAGTAGAGTGGAGATAAGTGTACAATCTGGTACGAAATTAATTCGGAGAGCACCGTAGGACGACGGTTCGCGATATCGAATTCGTCGAGGGAGGGAAATTCGAAAATTGCAAAATCCGTAAATAAATAAATAAGTAAATAAATAAGAGGAGGTGACGTTGTAGAGGAGTTTCGTTTATTTTCTTTATTAGAATTTGTTATTAGAAATTATTAGAATGGGAATGAAGTGTTTGGTATAGGTGAATACACTTGAAGCGTTCAATTAACAAGACTGGATATTTTGGCAAAACTCTTACGGTTTAATCGAATACATACATATTTTGGAACGTTTGGCGCTCGCCCAAAAACTGCGTTAAAAACCTATTCTAAATTTACGCCACCATCGATCAGGTACTACAATGAAGATGAAAAATTAAAGAATGAAAGCTATAACCACAATATTTTAATTCCTGTTCTTCTCATTTTCTCTCCACTACACAATATGTATGTTGTAAATTAATAAGTAAAGAGAAACACGATATTTCTTTTTTTCTGTATTTATTTTAATGTGTTGTTCCAAAATAATGCTGTAACCTAAATTCAAGGGCGATTTGTCGGGTTTAATTTTATTTTATTACCGAAACGTGATATGTAAGCAGGAAGAAACTTCGGGCCGTTAAAATTCATGGGCGACCAATAAAACTTACTCTTATTAACGAGAGAAACCGTACGCACCTAATAAATTGTCGGTTATGAATTAGTACGCTCTGTCGTTGGGGGGTGGAGTTAAACCGTACACTTTCGAACTGACGATCCGAAGGGATCCAATCCTTTTAAGACTCCTTAAGAGTGCTTTAACCCTAAACTTATAATCCTTATTACCAGTGCGCTCTCTTACAGCTTTAACCCCTAAAACGAGGGGATGATAGCACGAATTTCGGACAGTGGTCAAAAACCAAAAATTTCTCATAGCGATGCACACTAATCCGTCCGGCCTCTTATGCTTATGGACTAATCCTCGAAATAGTATTTGTAATGTGGAGCTAGGAATATATTTCGTTAGTTCGAAATTTGGGAGTAAAACAGTTGTTCTATCGATGTTTCTTTGAAAGCTAAAGTATATACAGGGTGTTCGCTAAAATGAGGTCAGTTTGCTTATTGGATGTTATGTGATCAAAAATGATTTGACTTTTAATATGTCATTTTTCATTTTAGACCTTTCAATATGTATGTACAGGATTATCAAATATACTCTGTTCAAAACAAATCCCGATGCACGTCATTTTGATGACGTCAGAATCATCCAATACTACCAACTTAATATAGTCACAGGGCATCGCAATTTATGTGTTCCGTGTATATTTTAGGTTGGCAATATATATGGTTATGTGTATTCTCAACCTAAAATATACACGGAACACATAAATTGCGATGTCCTGGGACAATATTGAGTTGGTAGTATTGGATGTTTGGTGACGTCATCAAAATGACGTTCATCGGGATTTGTTTTGAACAGAGTATATTAATTTGACAACCATTTTTTGTAAATAATTCGGGTATTTAATAAGCTGCTAAATACTGAATTAGTACAGTATTTCAACATAATACGTGAACTCTTTTGGCCTGTTGAAGTCCAGAAAGTGTTGTTTTGTTGGTGACTTGTAATAATAAAATTAAGCAGTACTGACACTATTAGATTTTTTTTAAAAGACAGTATGTGTATTTAAAAACAGTATTTTGTTTTTATACCTTCTTTTATGTTAAACAGTCAGAGACTTTTATTGTCGTTTTGCAGTTTAAACTTCTATATTCGATACACATGTACAGGACATCAAATATTAAATTTGATAACTATTTTTTGTAAATAACTCGGGTACTTAATAAGCTACTTAATTCTTAACTGGTACAGTACTTAACCATAATAAGTCAGATCTTGATCTACTGAACTCCAAATGTGTTGTTTGTTGGTGACTTATAAGAATAAAATTAGGCAGTAGTGGCCCTATCAGAATTTTTTAAAAAGACAGTTGGTGAATTTAAAAGCAGTTGATTTTGATTCTGTCTCTTTTATGCCAAACAGTCACAGCCTTTTATTATGTCATTTGGCACCATGACAGCTATTCTAGCACTAAAATGACCGAAAATAGTGCTTTAATGAGACTTATTAAAGCATTGTTTCTGGTAATTTTTTTGTTGGGTTGGTAACAAGATATTCCCTAATGCTGTCAGATGTCTGTCAAAACAAAATTAAAAATAAATATGGCCGCCGCGTCGATGGGATAGGGATGCAAGTATGCTACTGTTGACTATAAGCTATTCGTTTCTGTATTTTGAAAGATGTATCATAAAATAAATACAAGATTTCGATTTTATTTAAATCCATTAAAATAAATTTGAAAATGGTGTGAAAATTGACACATGTCTAGGAAACAGCAGTAATACCAACTTAAATGTCACGATAAAAAAATTCCCCAGATAAGAAATTATAAATTATTTAAACATAAATAAAATTGAAATGGAAGCCGGAACATAGAAAATGTTGTAAAGTACTCGTTGCAGAAGACATTTCAAGCCCTAGTCCGTTCTAAAGCTCGCCGCAAGCGGCTCGTTTTAGAATCTCGGACTCGGGCTTGGAATATGACGTCTTCTGCAACTTGTACTTTAAACTACTATTTTGGCTTATTAAAGCCCAAAAAGGATTATTTGTTGGTGACTTGTAATAATACAATTAAGCTCTACTGGCACCATCAGATTTTGTTTAAAAGGACTGTAGGTGAATGTAAAAACAATTCATTTGTCAGTAGACGTCTCAAAATTCATTTGGTTCTATATCTTCTTTTATGTTACACAGTCTCAAACTTTTAATATGTCATTTACGTTTTA
The DNA here is from genome assembly GCA_946251905.1 of Cryptocephalus moraei. Classification (NCBI taxonomy): domain Eukaryota; kingdom Metazoa; phylum Arthropoda; class Insecta; order Coleoptera; family Chrysomelidae; genus Cryptocephalus; species Cryptocephalus moraei. The sequence goes on along the minus strand of OX276455.1, from coordinate 3,395,892 downwards.
GACTTCTATATTTACGAGACATGAAATTTTATTTTATTAAAAAATTAAAATTTTTATATTAATTAAAAAATATTAAAATAATATTATTTTTGTAACTCGATTATTTAACAAGCTGCTAAATTCTAAATTGGTACACAATCCTTCAACATAATAAGTCAGATCTTTAGGCCTATTGATGTCCAAAAAGTGTTGTTTTTGGTGACTTGTAATAATAAAATTAAGCTATATTGGCACTATCAGAATTTTTTTAAAAGACAGTAGGTGAATCTAAAAACAGTTCATTTTGATTCTATATCTTCTTTTATGACAGTCACAGGATTAATAGAAAGAAATCAACACCGTGCAGTGTAAAATCAGCTTTTGTAATCATAGCTGGTAACTTTTATGTGCAATATGGCCGAACATGGTAGTACTCCAATAATATCATTTTTTCTCTGGGATAAAGTGATTGTAACGTAAAGATCCAAGTGATAGATACGAGTCAAGTACTTAGAGAACCTTTGAGGACTTCTTTTCGAGAGTGGTTAGTTAGTTTTTATAATATTAGGGTTAAGCCCGAGAGATAGATATTTTAGACAACATAAACATATTTTGGTGGCGACTTTTCGACAACTTAACCGGTGTATTATGTGGCCCTAGTGTCGAAGAGTTTCGGGAGTAATTTTCTGTTATTACGTTGAACGAGTTTCCGAAATCTGTCCTCCGATAGAAATCATCCCCCAATTTAACTCGCATTCAGGGGAAGGAATCTAAAACGGCGTTGTATCGACCGGGACATATCTACCCCAGGTGACTGCGAGAGGACTAAAAGACAGGCCTCATTAAAGGGTGCTGATGCGGGTCCGGTGACATGTGAATAGGCGTCTGTGTATAGGGGTGGCCGAAGTCACCCCGCAAAAGCCTGTGCACGCACAAAAGTGACCTTGTTTTATTTTTATGGCGAGGAGGCCGCCGTACGCGGGATGAATCATTCATTCCCCGTTTTTTTTTCCGGGATTGATTTTGCCGAGATTCGAATAGTTTTTCGCGGACGCCAAACTCATTTCCACGTGAGACATAATTTCGGGTTTCGCTGAACGTCGGCGTGGTAGTTAAACTTTCGTTTATCCGCCTCGCGGAAAATGTACACGGAATCACTGCAAACATTCGGTTTATACGAGCGCAATAAACGTTGGACGTATTTTCATTGCGATACGTTTGAGTTTGTCACAGAAAAATTAATGCGGTGTTAGTGTCTTCACGCTGTTACGCACCTTAGAATTCCATGTAAACTACGAAGGAGGAATAAAATACTCGTCATTATGTTGATTTATTGTTTGTGGTTCAAAAACCCTTGGCACTAAATATATTAATTCTTTTAACCTAAAGGTTTTCCGTTGCTTGAGTCCATCAACAAGTGTAATAAAGCTGTGGTTGTGATTCACTCTCCCATCCTTCAAGGATTGGAAGGCCCCATTTACTATTTCCTGTTCTGTGTATGGAATATGGATCTTGGTTCTTTCTAGCAACTGGTTTTCGTGGATTGCATGCAATAATAGTAACCACCGTTGTTTTGGTTTTCAAACCCTTGTACCACTTCTGTAACACTGATGAGGGCCACTGGCATAAGAATAAAGAAGGAGCAGAAGGTTATGACAAGGTTTACTGTACAGTAAAAATTAAGCTACTGTGAATGACCTCGGTCCTGGAATGCAAATTGAGGCCCGACTCTAAAAATGTTACTACCTCTTGTATGACTCTCCTTATATTAATAGCTATTTTGATAGCAATTAATTGTTGCTTTATAAATCATCCCCTAATCTTAGGATTTTCGCTACATTATTGACAGGTATTGTATCCCTAAATTTTTGGTCTTCATATATTATTTCTCTTATCATAATTGGAGGATTATTAATATTATTTACTAGGTGATTTATTTCGTGCTGTGGATCCCATTGGTCATATATTGTCTATTATTTTTCTTATCATAATTGGAGGATTATTAATATTATTTACTAGGTGATTTATTTCGTGCTGTGGATCCCATTGGTCATATATTGTCGTGCCAAGATATTTGAAAGGTTTCAGGCTTTCTATGGGTTCATCATCCACGTATATTACCGGATCTGGAGAGTTTCTACCAATGATCATGTATTTTGTTCTCTTTATCTAAATAAACCTCGATCGAATGGACAGGCACTGAACGGTAGTAACAACCTTTGATAACCTTATTTTACAAAAATCTGCAAAAGAATGGCAAAATTTCAAAAAAGGACCATTTATGACGTCATGGTCGGACCGAATATTAAACACTTTTGAAAATTAAACCAAAAAAGGCCCCCTTCTAACTCAAAAATTGTGCTAGTCTCGCTCTTTCTTGTATCATTATATATCAATAACACACTATTTCGTATACTTTGAAAATTTCAATAAAAGGCCTCAAAACTCCAAATGTGTGTATGTTTACCATAAGGAGCGATGAGTTTTCGGTCTTTCACGTATCATTACATGTCAATAAATCACAATCTCGTGATCACACATATTGCATTGCGGAGTTTGTTTAATGTTAGTGAATTTATTAAAATATTAAAACCAACAATTATTTTTGCATTCACCAATGATAGCTCGCTTCAACATATTCTTCCTAAAAAGTAGCTAATGTATGGAAATATGTCGTGTAATAAATTTAAACTCGTTTTAACATCCTATACACATTTATGTTTTAAAAATCACATAGTACCTGTATAACAGCATGGATAAAGTACCATAAAAGTATTAATTATTACATGAATTAAGAGTCCCGTTCCCCATTCGACAACAATTGATTGTATACCGGAATACTAGGGAAGATATGAGCATTTACACTAATTCTCTGGCTCACTTCCATTTTATGATGAATAAATTGAATGTGTTCTAAAAACAGAGCAATTATCGAATCTCGTAAATAAAAGAAGTATTTCAAACTTTAGTTATCAATCTAGATTCGCATGTATCTAAATAAGAAGGTTTTGTTCAGATAGAATTAAACAATAACTTGAAATAAACAATCTTGAGGCCATACTTATCTCCCATGCTATTTATTCTGTTCAGTAAGTGACTGCATATGTTCAATTTTGTCACTTGACACAAATGAGTAGATATTAAACACAGCACTGCACTGCGTCAGTATCCCGGCCGACATCTTAAGTGTACAATGCGCGAGTGCATCTGCGCGAATATCATACCTCTTATCTCTATTACTCCTCTGATTGTCTCTTTATTCTTGTGCCACTGGCTTTTCCAAAACGTGATCAAGCTCTTGGTAACTTCCGACCGTTCGATCGTCCTCATTTCGTTTCGATGTTAAGACTTACTTCCGTTGTGGCTTAAACGTTAGATTCGCAATTTCTCCCATTACCTTCTCGCAATAATCGTAGGTCAGAATCCCGTCGTCGGATCCGGAAAAGGAATTCTATTTAGGGTAGCGGACAGGAAGGTATGCAACATACTTGCTGCACATCGTCGTCCTTCGTCCGCAAATTAAGTTAGCCGACGGCGGAGTGCACTTGACAGGACGCAATAACACGGCGGCCATTTCGGCTGCGCTCCATCACCTCGTTCTTAATGAAAATGCCGTTGGCTCGCCTCTTGGTGCATCCTTTCTCTCGCTTTATGTCTCTCTCTCACTCTCGTCCTCTTCGGTTCAAGCCCGGATTGACCCGGACAGGAGTGAGATATTAAAGGTGGAATCTTGGTCGAAAGGTGAACGTTTCAAAAATGGATTCCGTGAGAGGAGATTCGTTTAAAGAGGGAACATATAAAGTTCGTGAAGGATTGCGCGTCGTTTCACGTTTGGGCGATGCTGAGGTTGCGGCCAGTTTCATGCAATAGCCTTGCGATCCATGAGTTAAAGTGTTATTTACACTTAAAGATTGGTCGTTCAGGGAAATGTCTTTTTCGATATTTGCCTTTGGAAAAATGTTCCTTTTTGGGAGAAATTTTGCCATTTCTAAGTGTGTTTGTGGTGGAAGAGACACTATTGTTGTGTTACACTTTGGGTGTTTAGGGGAATTTTTTTTCTGAAGAGCACCTAAGTACTTCTGTTATGAACGGTGACAAAGGACTGCCCATAGTTAAACCAAATTTGTGAGAAGGCTTCCTTGTTCCTTAGTGTCGTCTGTGACCACCGACCTAAGTATGTTGGTTGTGAGGTTATGTACCACTAAACCAATGACATTTGAAGAACGTATATCTTAATGGACTTGAGTAAAACATAAATGGTGGATCAACCACGAAAACATTGAAATGCAAAAGCACTAAAGCATGCTTCGAAGTAATGAGTGGAAAAATGAGACACAGCATGGCAGTTGTTTGGAAAGTAGACAACGAATGCATATTCATCTTGTATACTCTAACCAGTAGCAATTGGAACACTCAATGAAATCTGAATTTACAGAGGACATTCGAAAAGAGCCCGTTGTCTCTATACAAAACCATGGGACTTATCTTTCTGTTTATTCAGAAACGCACTGGTATTTTTAAAATGCAGGTGTTCAGTTGCCCAAGTGAAATCATATATGCGAATGTATGGATATGTATAGATAAAGAACTAGAGGGTCCATTGGACCGCAATTTTTTTTACGACAGCGGCACTTCGTTTGTATCTTCTTCTTCTTCTAAGGTGCAGGTGTACAGTCCAGATACTGGATGGTCAACTGGACCATAACACAGCTGCCACGTGTGCTTTCCTTGTGATGTCTTCTTCTGCACTTATATTCGAGAAAACAGTGGTGTGTGAATGTGTGTGCCAATTGTTTGTGCGATTTGGAAGTGAATTCATTGTTAGAGTTATTATCCGTAATGATACGCCCATGGAGGACAAGGCGGCATCGCTCTTGACTACTTAAAAAGCCATTAAGTGTTTTTGTTGCCGTTCCAGTTGGGACTGGACGAAGTATACCTGTCATTTGCTTGAATTTGTAACAACACTTCGAGTTTGTTTGCAGAGAGTCAGCCTTTCTTCCCCAATACCGCCTAGCACAATTCCCTGTTAATACCGTAAAGAAATCAATGAATTTAATATGCTCGTGCTCGACGTTATTAAAGAACCACTTCTCCGATGATCAAACACACGTGGGTTATGTGTACTCACGTTAGTCAAATATTTGCGGAAATTTCGGCAACAGTGGCGAAGACGATATCTCCATCCAGCATCCACATATACGTAGCGTACGTAGCGTACGTCCGTCCATGGTAGTAGGTACACAAGCGGGCCGCCGTTCCATCGGCGTATCCATCGCTTCGTGTTTGACTTCGTGTACCTCGTTATTCGGTTGTTCTACCTCCGAATGTTTGAACAAATGCCGATGTGCTAATGGAAATCGTGGCGTACGCGATTAAAATGAAAATTAAAAAGCTGCCGCCGGTGATGGCACCGAGTGTGTGTAGGTGGAGGGAGTTGTTGGTTTTCGAACCGGTGTTTAACTTGCTTAATAGCTTTGCCGTCGATTTAGGTTTTTCGCTGGGGACGTTTCGAAAATATATCGAAAATATAGACATAATAGAAATGAACGCCAAAAAATAAAATTTATCAATTATTTATCAATCATTACAATTAATTAGAGAAATAGTAGAAATTGGAGGTACCCTTTAGAGGTGCTCTGAGTTCTAAAAACATGTTTTTGGAAACATGTTTGTGTGCGTATGTATGTATGTATGTATGTATGTGTGTGTATGTGTGTGTATTGTGTGTTCTCATTATCATTTATCATTATCAGCAAATCATTACCTAACCCAACTTCCAGATAGACATTATATCTAACTGTCAACTGTCAAATTTCTTGAACCTTACTTGAACCCTCGTCAAACGCTGGTCATCGGTCCCTCTCAAACTGAACTTGGTTTAAACCTAGGTTCAACAGTGAGTGACTCATCTACAACAAAAATTTATAATTGGACTTGGTTCACAATAGAACATGCGTTGAACTGTGCCTGTACAACCGGCCTTATAAATAGTGGAAAGTTGAAATTTTGAACTTAGGCTGCATCCCCTGAAAACTCGCGACCACATAAATTTCATCAGAATCAGTTAAGGGCTAAGGGCACTTTACTCTTGTCATTTTTAGTTTTTTTTAATTACATTATCTCAAAAACTGATCCATCGTTTTTTAAACTTTGTATATTTACTGTACTATTCAATTATTATAGCCCAGTCTGTGTAGATTTTTTACGACATTAATTCAGTACCGGATGGGAGTGGTCAAATGTTGTAGGCTCTGATCAGTTTATCATGCCTCTATAGTTTTAAACATTCAAAAAGTGTGCATTCACAAATGGGAGGGGTCCAAAATTAGCAAAAACAAGTTTTTTGATTCTACAAAGCAAAGTATGCATTTTGGCGAGAAACGTTTCAAGTATAAGTTGTAGAGAATTTAAAAACCTACAATTTGAGCTGTAGCACGATTAATTTTGTTAAATATTTATTGCAAAAATGTCAAAAAACCACTGAAAATGGTCATTTTTTGCATATTGATTATTTATTGCAAAAATAATACGATTTAGGTTTTTACCGCTTCAAAAGCTAGCTTTTACAATTCCAAACCTAAACAACTTTTATAAAAGTCAATTGATTAATTTGTTGCTGAAATATTGCTATTTGTTTATCCCAAGACGCATAATGTTTATAGCTGTATTACTTACAGAATTCAGGATTTAATTCACAGTTGCATCAATACGTACCCGTCAATCACAACATAATTTGGCACAATAAAGTTAGAACGCGGTAGGTACTGCCTTTCCAACTTTATTAGATCGACTAAAAACGTAATATTCGTAATATTAATGTTCTTTGTTGGTATTCCATGGTCCGGCAGTATTAAATGTTAAGTTAATGGTGGGTTTCGCAAAATCAATGTTTAATATTCGGTGAAACAACGAAGACTGTTGTACTGTTGATTAAATTTTTATGATTGCCCTTCATGGATCTATGACGAGAAATTTATCATTATAATGAACATTGTTTAATAATCGTCAAATATTAATTCAATGAATTTTTACACATATATTTGATGGATGAAATATTTAATTTTAATGTTCTTTGGTCTAATGGATGAAGTTATTAGTTTATGACCAGAAATCATTGTAACAATCACCGATTCATAACATTAATGTTCACAAAATTGACGACAGCAATTCATTAACTTTCCGTCAAAAATTTTTTCCATTTTTTTAAAACGTTTTAGTTCGTTATCGCTATCATCCTCTCTTCTGCGGGTTATGTCCTAACCGGTAGGTCTAAGGGCTCAATTAACATACTTCCTGTACACGAGTGTCTCCGTCCGAGAAGGACAAAAACCTCATCCTCTCCTCTCGGATACCATAAATCCACTTGACGAATCGCCACCTTTACGGCCCCGGCCGAAGAAGAAAGAATATGCCCACCGACAACGCGGCCAAGTGCATATGCGGAAAAAGAAAAGAGAAAAGTATCAGGTAGTGCGGACGGGATGCAGGGAAGTCGTCGCTCGGTGGTCCTATCCTCTCCTTCTCCCTATTCACGTGAGGGCAGAGTGGGCGACAGATGGTGCGAATAGTGAGTGCAACGACAATAATCGAAACACCTCCGGGACTACGTGTCACAAAATGGGGCCCCGAACAGGTCCCCATTCACAGAGGGTGAGGCTCGCCCGTTTCCATTCGCAAAAGGTATATACACACCGCTCCAGTGGCAGCTGGACGGAATCTCGAGCTTTTGTATGCACATTATGGAAATTAATCGCGAACGTCGTCGGGAATTATTACTCGTAATAAATTACTTTCGGTATAATGCGCGAGAGAAGTGTCTCTGTGTGGCGAGAGTCGTCGAGTCGGACGAGTCGAAACAAATCTGCGGCGCCCTTTAATATTGCGTTTTTCACGTCACTTCGTCGTATAATGTCATTTCGAAACCGGAAACCCCGACAAGATCTCCGTACGAATCTAGGAAAAAAGTCCCCGGAAAAAAGTACTGGAAAAAAAGTCCCCGGAACGACCGAAGGTTGTCCAGCTTCCCTAAGTTGGCCATAGTAATTTATCCAAAGGAAAACACCAAGTCTTAACCAACTGCTTTATTTATAGATGAGCGACCGGTTTCGGCTTCATTGAAGCCATCCTCAGGCTCGCAAACACGTTGTTTTTAGGGCTCCTGTTGCTCTAAATGTGCAGCGTCACACATACAAAACAAATACGTCGACATACACAGTTAAAATAACTAAAAATTAACACACATCCAATAAGAATGTTAACAACATAAAGTTCTTTCAGGACATGGGTATAGCCCTAAAGGAGTGAGCTTCCTCATTTTAGAGAGGTTGAGAAGTAACCACAAACGTATTAGATCTTCAAGGATTCATGTGTGTTATTTTCATATTTATATTTTCATGTGTCATTCGATATATACTTGTAGATACAAAGGTACTTAATATTCAATGCATTTAATGCATTTTTTTTCCTTGGGACTTTTTTCTGGAACTTTCTTTGGTTTTTTTTCCGGGACTATTTTCCTCTGGTACTTTTTTCCTGGGACTATTTTTCCTGGGGACTTTTTTTCCGGTACTTTTTACCCCACACCTGAAAGGACAATTATTGTGTCCTAACCTTTTAACTGATGAGGAAGTTACCCCTTTAGGGCTTGCTCCATGTTTCCAATCCAAATTAATGTTCTTGTTCGACATGTGATTAGTGCGGACCACATTTTAACTATATTTGTCAGTTTGGTCTTATTTTGTGACGCCTCACATATCGTACAACTTCGGCCCTAAAACGTTTATATTGTGAGCCTGATGATGACTTCTAGCAAGTCGAAACCGGTCGCTATGGTTTAGTAAATTAGTTGGCAAAGACTTTTACATTTACATCTACATGTACCATGACCAACTTTGGAAATCTGGACAACCTTCTGTCGTTAGTATCGAATATGCGTCAGTAAAAGCTCACAAAATAATTTTTCAGCTAACCTAGCCAACAATTTAGGTGTTATACTATACCAAAATTTTATCATAACAATTGTTATTTCAAAATAGTATAAGTTGAGCCCAAATAATGTCCATAGATTAGGGAACCAAGATTTCAAAAAAGAGGAGATGTTAGATGGGGAGGCTAAATCAATTAATGAATTATTGATAATTTTTGTGATTGGTGAAATTTTTCATAGGCTAATATAAGGTAATTTTTACTACAGCAATTAAAGTAACTAGAAGATAAATTACGATGAGTAAATAAATTATTACATTACTTCCAAAGAATTTTAGCATATGCAATTAATTGTATTTCTGCTTTTATTAAAACACACAAATTTGTTATGTTTAAACTGATGTCACTTTGAGTTTTATAAAAATAGTACTTAGATTTACATCACCCATTTCATATTCAGATACAAATTTATGACCTAATACCTTATGATAGAAATTTACCAAACTTACTAAATTTGACGTGAAAAATGATACCATTTTGGTTGAATTGCCGCTAAAAATTAGTAATTTGCCACTAAATACAACTGGTGAAACTAACCTATGTGACGTAAATTTCTACTAATATCTCACCTAAGTTATTTAATATTTAACTATTTAATAATCAACAAAAACACTCTTTTTTACCCAAATTTTTACCAAACTTCCCGTAACATCCCTCTACCGAAAAACCACCCTCCGTTTTTTACTCACCCATTTCGTCGCGCCACTGATCTACACCCTTCCGCCCTCGATGGCTTTTTGTATTACGTTTTTGACCGTATCCGACATTTGGTGTACACGTGCTATGCAATAATAATTGTTAGAATATTTTCTATTGTACACTTTTGCCCGTCGCAAGATGTTGCACGTCGACCAATAAACGTGTGTCCCTCTTATTAGTTCAGGTTGATGATCGTCGGTGAGAAAACTTTCCCCGAAGGCGCTTTTCTCGCTCTCTCTCTCTCTCGGAAGTTTCCCTTTCGGAAAGTTTAATCCGTTAGTTTCACCTAAGTTCGGGTCGGATGCCACCTTTATAGGAAAAATGTCTGTGTCGGTTTAATCATAATCGACGCCGAAGAGGAAACTTTACATTAACGCGGAAGGGGGTGGAATTGGAACGGGCATTACGTCGATCAGTTCGATCACGTCATATCGAATATTGATATCAAGATTTGTCTATGAACGTAATTCAATCGAAATAATGTTTATTCACTGCGCAAAGGTCAAAATAATCCTCAGGTTTGCTCAGTAACTAATCTGTACCTTCTGTAGTATAATAATTTTTAGTCATCCGTTATTATCATTGCTGAATATACAATGCTATCGTTAGTCGCTTCTTATTTTCATTATTTACCATGTACCTATCATAAATGTAAATTTACTTATCATTGAATATCCTTGAAATTAATAACGTTGACTAACAAGCGTGGCAGTGATGACAGTTACCTGCGAAGATGAAATTTGCAATCGTTGTACCTATCAAGAGTCATAGAGTTAATTATCGGACAATTCGACCCAAAATACGATAATTTAATGCAACCTTATAACAAATTACATCCCTACAGAGTTACGAAACTTCAAAGTGTCGATATATAATCGATACAAATTTGACTCAGGGTTGCAACTTTAAATTATCGTCATAACGGACAGTGTCGGTTCTTATGCAGAACACCCTGTGTATACAAGTGTTCGTCTAATTTATCCCCTTAATATTTCCAACTACTATCCAATCTCTCAATCAAAGTGTAACCACAAATCCTCAACTTATATTCAACTGATTTGACCCCATGACGAAGAAACTAGTCTCCTGTTGTGTCAACATTCGAGCAAATATTTTCAATATTTCTCCTCGTTTATCTCGTTCTTTCGACCAACAATAAATAGTGTTTGACTTTGGTAGCGCGATTAGGATATCGCCACGGATTTATTCTAAAGGTCAAGTCATTAACGTATCGAAAGGTAGGTCCTGCGTCCGGACGGTGTATGTTTATCAGTCTCGTTTGAACAAACTCCGTTATCTCGCCGTTATGAGTGACCGTTATCGAGGGTAAATAGTGGTTTTAATTAATACCGAGAAGAGGCCGATGCACAAGGTCTTTATGTGGGAATCGAGTGTCTTTCAGAGTTTTCGATGATTTGTGTTGATTGTATCTCAGTCATGTCTGCGACACTTTACATATTGAAATGTGACATTTCTCAGATTTTCATGTCATTTTCTTAAGTGCCTTAAGTCAAAAACAAAATAAACGAACTCGTGTAATTCGATATCTGTGGAGTTCTTAGATTTGTAATTAATTGAAAAATTTTAACATTTTATAAAAGATTTATGTCGGAAATTAACAGCATAAATTTGATGGATAAAATAGATGAAAATATCGGAACGAATCACATACTTACTCGTGGCTTAAAGAATTCTTAACTTACCGTTAAACCCATAACAGTGGATAAAGGTTGAAAATCAGATTACTGAACATAAGAAGCCTTTCAAATGATTCAACTACTTTAGCTCTAACTGACCTCAAGTGAACAGAGGCATCTCTTAATTCCAAATCCGTCCCTACCTTGTAGCAATTGTACTCTCATTGTAAAATCTTAATAGTATAAAATGCCTCCCAGTTAACAATTTAGATGAGATATTACTAGAAATTTAGGGTTGGCTTAGGTTTAGGTTAGGATAGGTTGTTTTAGTTGTATTTAGTAGAAAATTGCTAAGTTTTAGGGGCAATTTGAACAAAGTGATACCATTTTACACGTCAAATTTAGTAAATTTGGTGAATTTCTATCTTAAGTTATTAGGTCGCCGACGGCCTATTTGGTGAAGTCTCACGTCGAAATCACTTCCTAGCTATGTCAAATTTGTGGAATGCTCAATCCCAGTTAACAATTTAGGTGAGATATTACTAGAAATTTAGGCTTGGTTTAGGTTAGAATAGGTTATTTTGGTTGTATTTAGTAGAAAATTACTAAGTTTTAGCGGCAATTTGAACAAAGTGATACCATTTTACACGTCAAATTTAGTAAATTTGGTGAATTTCTATCATAAGGTATTAGGTCGCCGACGACCTATTTGGTGAAGTCTCACGTCGAAATCACTTCCTAGCTATGTCAAATTTGTGGAATGCTCAATCCCAGTTAACAATTTAGTTGAGATATTACTAGAAATTTAGGCTTGGTTTAGGTTAGAGTAGGTTATTTTGGTTGTATTTAGTAGAAAATTACTAAGTTTTAGCGGCAATTTGAACAAAGTGATACCATTTTACACGTCAAATTTAGTAAATTTGGTGAATTTCTATCATAAGGTATTAGGTCGCCGACGACCTATTTGGTGAAGTCTTACGTCGAAATCACTTCCTAGCTATGTCAAATTTGTGGAATACTCACAATCACCTTCCCAATTTATGATTGTCACAGAAATATATTGATTTGAATTAAAAAGCCACTTTATTACTCTATCAATTTAGTTCTTCGATATGTTGCTTAATCCGAATATTACTTTGTTCTTAAAATTTTGGATACTTCCTTGTTTAATTTGGAAATTATAATTATTCCGTAGTTAAATTTGTACTGTTCGAATACAAATTTAAATTTTCCCCACATTCTTTTCAAAACATCTAAGTAACATTTTTCTTAAATTACAAGTTAAGTAAATTGAAAGCGTTTATTGGGATGAATAACTAGGTATTAAAATTAAGTAATTTTGACCACCTGGTCACAATGTAACGAGGCATTTTATACCAGTTAAATCAATATAATGATATGTTCATGTAAATTGACCACTTAATTAGTGAGTGAAGTAGGAATTCTGTACCTAATGTAATCTATCAGGTGGTTTTTGTGATACCTACTAAATTAACTTAATACATAATACAGCAAAAATATGATCTAATAGGTGAATCATGGTGGCTTACATATTTCACCAGTTTGCTACCATTAAGTAACCTATTAGGTGATATAAGTTATGTAGTATGAGGGGCCTTCTTCTACCGATTTGGTAATTAGGTTCTTGTGCGACCTATTACGAGGTCTAATACTACTTGACACAATATGGCGACTTATTGGAATCTTTTTTCACCAAATTTTCACATCACCTATTTGGTTACCTTGAATGACCTCTCCTGATTTACTGAATTATAAGTTATGTAGTATGAGGGGCCTTCTTCTACCGATTTGGTAATTAGGTTCTTGTGCGACCTATTACGAGGTCTAATACTACTTAACACAATATGGCGACTTGCTAGAGGAATCTATTTTCACCAAATTTTCACATCACCTATTTGATTACCTTGAATGACCTCACCTAATTTACTGAAATATAAGTTATGTAGTATGAGGGGCCTTCTTCTTCCGATTTGGTAATTAGGTTCTTGTGCGACCTATTACGAGGTCTAATATTACTTGACACAATATGGCGACTTATTGGAATCTTTTTTCACCAAATTTTCACATCACCTATTTGGTTACCTTGAACGACCTCACCAAACTCACTGAAATATAGTTCAATTTCTACATAAATAGGTAAAATTAACTTTGATTTTTGTGAACAACGTCTCAATTGTAAGATGGGTGTATATATAGTAAATGCAACGAACAATAATTATTATAAAAATAATGCATCTATTTCTCCTAAAGCTAACTAGAGATCCCAATAACAAAACAATATTTCATTTTATGAAGGCATTGAAATAGTCTGAATTTCGACGAGGGATTATTATTAATCCTAGAGATTATTGAGGTTGATTATTAAAAAAGTTAGATATACTCAAATAAATATAGTGATAAATTGAAGTGTTAATGTGGAGATAAGACCCGTAAATATGTAATAATTATTCTTGCTAAAATAATTTCAGCATATGAATTAGCTAGCACTACTCGGGTTAGTCTTCCAATAAATTGTAAATAATACTTCAAATCTAGTGTTAATACGTTGCTGAAAAAAAATTAATTTAGTTCCAGGAAGTGCTGCTAAATATATGAACTACTTGAATAGGTACTCATTGGTACTGCAGTAGTTATATATGCATAATATATAGTGTGTTCAAACAATAAATCCCAGTAGTTCAGTTGGTATTGTGCTGTAAATCATGCTTAGTTGCCAAATGGTTCTGTTTTAACTCTTTTTGGACTAATATTATGGAAATTACATAAATGTATGTAATAAACCTAGTCAGTTAGAAAACCGACATTTTTAAAAAAAAACTCTCAAAAATTTACTCGAATACGATAGGTACCCATGTTAGTAGTTTTGGTAGAAAGAAATTATTTAATTCCATGAATTGTTGAATACCTATTGGTACTACTGTAGTAGGTATTGTCACGGATGTAAAATAAGGGTGAGTATACGGTGTGTTCAAATAATAAATCCCAGTCTGTATTTCCTCTAAAACATACTTAGTATCTAACTGTAGATATCTTTTAACTCTTTTTGGATTAATGTGACGGAAATTGTATAAACGTGTAATAAACGTAGTTAGTTAGAAAACCGGAATTTAAAAAAAAAACTCAAAAATTTATTCGAATACGAATACCAATGTTAATAGTTTTACTAGAAGGAAATTAAGTTAATTCCATGAAGTCTTCGATACCTATTAGTACTAATGTAGTAGTTATTGTGGCGGATGTAAAGTAAGGGTGAATATACGGTGTGTTCAAATAATAAATCCCAGTCGGTAGTTGCTGTAAGTCATGCTTAGTATCTGAATATATCTTTTAACTCTTTTTGGATTAATGTGACGGAAATTGTATAAACGTATGTAATAAACGTAGTCAGTTAGAAAACGGAGATTTTTTCAAAAAAAAAACTCAAAAATTTACTCGAATACGAATACCAATATTAATAGTTTTGCTAGAAAGAAATTATGTAATTCCATGAAGTGTTGAATACCTATCGGTACTACTGTAGTAGTTATTGTGGCGGATGTAAAGTAGGGGTGAATATACGGTGTGTTCAAATAATAAATCTCAGCTGGTAGTATTCTGCAAATCATGGTTAGTATATTTTAACATTTTCTGGATTAATGTGACGGAAATTGTGTGTAATGCATGCAGTCAGTTGGAAGACTTGAATTTTCCCAAAAGAAAATCTCTGCAATACGTACTTAAAAGCACGTAGAGGGAGCCTCTCCCAGCGAAGCGCCCCTACCGACGCCACGTGTCCGAATGCGTACGTACAAGTGTGTTTAGTGTGTGTACGTCGTACGTACCTCGCGAAAAATCACGCAACGCATATACGTGTGTGTGTGTGTGTGCGCTCCTCGCGCCGCCCCCGCCCCCCGCGTTCGCCTCTCCCCCCCCACCCTTCTCCCCTCTCTGCGCGCGAGCCCTATGCGCAGGGGGTGGGATGGCGACGTCGGGCGTCGGTGGGGGCGGTCGCGGAGGAGTGGGGAGGGACGCTCGCGACTCGCGACACCGAAAACGTAGTGCCGTCCGCGTCTCGCGTAGTAGTAGTGCTCGTCGCAGTCTCGTCTCTCCCGCTAGTCGGCCATGGTCGCGCGAAGCGAGAGCATGTTCGGGTGTTACGACAGTTACTCCTATCGACTGTGGAGTTTAGCCAATGTTTGGAACACCTGTCAACGTGAGTAGACACGCGGCGTCGCGACTACCCTTTTTCAGGGGGTCGCATAAGTATACGCTTTTTTTGGGTTGCGTCGACTCGAAATTTTTGGGTTCTTTGCGCGAAACACTCGAACAGGTCGATTTAATTTTTTTGGTTACCATACCCCCACGTGAGAATCTTACATCCACTCTTCACCACCTCGAGAGTTGTGGGCCCAGGCACACTTTTTTCGAAAGAAAGCTAGACATTTTTCACAGTTCAGTAGTGCCACCCCAGACCATTCCAAAAACTTTTCGAAAAACGCGCATGTAGCGGTTACCCAATATTTTCAACCCTTAACTCCAGTACCATTAACACCTACCCCCCTCCCCTAAAATTCGCGTCATTTCAATCCAATAAATATACACCACCCCATGAATAGTTCAAACATTTTTCCAATCCCAAAAATAACAAAATCGACTTGTTCGAACCTTATAAATTTCACATTCCACAGTGATGATTTTCCAGTCATTTTCCCACTTTATCTCAATGTGATCCCAGTGATTATTTACATGAATGTCGTTCAACGCGTGCAGTTGTTGTTTTTCGAGGTTAGCTCGCCGGCCGTTCTTGTTAGCCATTTGTTTATAAACAAATATGATCAACGTTTCACTGTCGGTTTCCCGGGACGCAGGTATTTTTGTTTATTTTTTTTTTAATTATTTTCGTAGGTGTACCGATTCGAGTAGAAAATTTGAGTTTTTTTAACAATAGTAGTTGATTGCGGAAATTTGAATCTTGAAAAAATTTAATCAAAATCGCTAGATTAATCAGTAGTTATTAGTACAGTGGGAGGTGGTCCACATTAGGGAGTTAAACATGAATATTGTTGAAAAAGATTCGTAATTTTTAATTGTTTTTTGGACACAATGTGCTCTTCTAAATGACGTTGAAAATTGTTAATCAAACTCAAACTCTTCAATTTTTTTGTAAGCAATAAGTTTTTAACAACTCTGAATACCGAAGAGCATCAGAGTAATTCACAGTCTTATGATCACAGTTTTCTGATCTGGTCGTTGAAATTGGTTCATTATTGCTTCAATATTGCAATCATTATCTTCCGTCGATAAAATAGTGTCTATTTGAACATAATCGTCAGAAGCAAGATGAAGTTAGGAGTTATTTTAATGAAGCTAAGTCCATATGTTCCTCGGCTTCATTTTGAACTATGTTCTGCACATTGAACCCGGCTTTTCTAAAGCAATGCTGAATGGTGTTTGTTGTTATGGTTTCCCCAGTTCCATGTAATCACTTGCAAAACATTTAGGTTTTTTGATAAATCCTTAGTTGATCCATTAATTTCCATCGAAGCTAACAAGTGTTTCAAAACATTTTTTCGGCTTAACATAAGCTAAAACCAAAATAAAGTGTCCATGTGTCCATAGAGAGGGTCCTTATTGTAGAGAAAATTTGACGTTAATATCTTATGGTAAATTGACGGTTACATAGAAAAAGTGTCCATAAACCTATGTGTCCATATGGTAGAGGTATCCACAGCAGGAGGTTTCACTGTATTACAAAATTTTCATTATTACGCCACAATTAATACGCCTTCTATTTTGTACTGTAATAATGTTAATTTTGGAACAAGTTTGCTCTGAGTACTTTAAGAACCATATTAATTTCAAATTTCGAATTATGATCCTACCAAAAAATATCCACCTTAATTAGGGATCGGGTAAGGTTAACATCATTAACGCCATTAAACATCATTAATGACTGTTTAAGCGATAAAGTTGTTTTGTTTATAGCAACTTTTATCCTTTTGTTTTACGCGTATTTTGACATTTAACCTTCTTAATAAAATGTTTCTTTCGAATCGTCTATCAATTTCGAATTTTTACCAATCCCACATTTTTCATAAATTATTTCAATTAAATCTTCATCGCCACTATTTCAGTCCTCCCGCTATTATAAAAATCCAAAATTTATAATCTTAATTAAGTGAGTTAATTATAAAACTAGTTTAACGGTGTTACGCCAATTTTCACCGGTTATTTTATGACGTGTAACAAATGTGAATTACCATTAGCTAAATATAAATTTAACACAAAATGTTGTCTGTTAATTGGACAGCTCTTAGACTATAAAAATCTTATTTTAGCGTATCGCCATCGGAATGAAATTTTCTAGGTATAGGAATATATACCGGGTAAGCGGCGATATTTCTTTTTAATTAACACGTAGTAGAAGGTGATTAATCCGTGATTTACCGGTAACGCAACGTTCGCCTAGTAATATAAATAGGAATGAATATGGAGAGTAATTGCTTATTTTATGCTAATTCGAAAGTAATCAAAAGTGTTTCCGGTTAATTTAATTATCTCGTGTATTGCAAGAGAAACATCGAAAATCCTTGAATATCTCACATTAAATAAGCGTTTGTATTGCATTAAAAATAATAAATAAATCAGAATGTTCCCGCCAACAATAACAATGCCGACGAGCATAAAGTATTGAATTAGAAAACAACAGCTATAAATTTAAACGACTGCATATTTGTTAATATCACGAAAACTATGTTTTTTTTTCTGAAATACGGTTGATTGATGAGTATCAACATTTTGGTTTGTTAATAGTAAATGACACATTTGATTTATTGTAATAATAAGATTATTTCAATCAAATCTTAGTTTTGGCGAATTCGCCAAATATTTGGCCTAATGCGTGTGCTGAAGTAAAATCGTTGCTTAATTAATGGAGTTGCTTGGATCTTTAAAAGTACGAAGTTAATTCCATGGTTTTTCAGTTGTAAAGGTATGAAGTTTTTTAAAATCCGCAAATCGAAATGGGCAAAAATCTAAAAACAAAAATCGATTAAAAGTAACTTCAATGCATGAACTTCATGATTAGGCGAAAATCAACTAACAACTTTTATTTCCTTACCAATTTCCTGTTAATATTCAGGTAAATATCTAATAACTCGTTACATGAAGTTTGTGAATTCCGCCCATTTCCCTCTTCTTACCTGTCCCACCCCATTCACAGGTGGTTCGCCTCTCTCACCTGTTCTTATCGGATTGGGCAGGTGAGAGGAGAGGGAGGCGCGCTTGCCTACTTGCATACTTTCCTCATTGGCAGGTGTGTTTGTTACCTGCGTCGATTCCTTTATCGGCGCTCGTTGGTTGGATATCACGTCATTAATTCAATTAACGGTTTAATCGCAGGTAATTCGATGTCCCAGTTTCGGTTAGGTAGGTAATATCCAGTGGCTCGTCAGGTTCTTTTTTTGGGGATTTGTTTGGTACACCTTACGTGATAAAAACTGAAAATTTGCCAGTGTTTAATCTAAGGTGGACAGGTGTGGATGTGTGTGTGAACGATGGAGATTGCTCGTGGTACTGTTGTAGCTTGTGAGTAAAATTACGGTTTTAAAATACCAAAAGAGAGGTACATTTTTACACATTTGTAACGCATTTGTAACGTTCTAACAAGGTACAGTTTGTAGTAATTAAACGTTGGATTTTGCCTATTTCTCATTGCTTTGTTTGCCTTTGTCATTACATAGTAACGTATCTACTTATTGAGAAATTTTCCGTGTTGAGGCTGTTCCCTGAAAATCATGACAAAATACCCTAAACGGCTTATAATATATTGTTCCGAAATTGTAATCAGCGCTTTCCTCAAAATTACTGTAATCCCAGGTTTTAATGACCTGTAGGTACAAGCAATAAACCAAAAGAAGAATTTAATATGTATCAGTATATTGCAGTTATTTTCCTAAATTATTGCACATTGTGAGTTTTACCACAAATCAAACAAGCCTAATAATAAACTTACTTGACGATTAACGACCTGAAACCTCCAAGTAGTATATATTCAAGTACTCGACTTAAGGTTAAGTCATTTGTCCGTTTTCACCATTAATGCTAATTTCTGGCCCGGAGAACGCGTAGCCTCGCTCTCTCGCACAGTTTATTTTCTCGTCGCGTTAAATATCGCAAAAAAGAACCATTAAAACGTACAGATGTGACCTATAATTGCCGTCCGTATTAAAACATATCGAAAATAAACGTGTGTCGGCGACGACACATTATAAATAATATGTAATATTGGTTTGCGTAAAATTAATATTAACAGAGACACGTACCACGTATTTACAGTGAAATTTACGATATAAATTTTATCGGGCATCAAAACGGCAACTTGAAATAAGGTAATAAAAATCTTCTCTGAGGAGAAAATTTCATGAAATCATTATTTTTATTATGTTCCGTTTCCTGCAACGTAACCGTAATAACGCGTTTGGATACGGTGATGTATTAGTTAATATTCTACAGAACATTTGCTTTATTGGTTAGTTAGGTAGTTTAAAACGGGAATTTGAAAACTGAATAAACGCTAAATAAAATTTCTGAACAAAATCCAGAAATAAATATTATTTCGAATGAAACTTAGCTAAAAAAATTTAATCATTTATGAAACATTACATTGTATACATCTAGCTATATTTGTAATGAAAATTGAAAAAGTAAGCCTGAATGAAAGTTAAAGAAAATAGGAAAATCATGTTGGCACGCATGCTGCTTTGAAAAAAACATAAAAATGAAGATGAATTAAATTACATTTAATTTACCTCACTTATCTTCTGGGAAGATGCATAATGTGAATTATCTCAATAGAATATTTAACTCAACTCTTCATCAAAACGAGTCTTAAGTTTTGAGTTTAATATTTTACACTATATTGAGTGTGAAATTGAGTAAAATTATAAGTTATATTGAGGTATCTATACTTTTGTTCTCAATGAGTTAAGATTGTAGATTATTCCCACTTTTGAGTAAGTTGTACGAAGGAAAGTGAAATATTTACTCAATTTTATTCAAAAAGTAATTTTAGAAATGTAAAAAGTTAATAAAATTAATTCATGTATGTCGAAATTTGTGGTCTAAATTTTAATCTTGTCGATTCTGTGATTTTTTGTTGTTATTGAGAGAATAAAAAACCAAATCTTACTGCAATAAATATAAATTTTATTGGCATTCATGTAAATGCCTTTCAAAATACAAAAAAATCTTGTTAATGAAGTTAATATTCCAAATATGTTGTAAGAAATTAGAGTAATTTTTTCAGAAGGTATATTAATAAAACCTGGAAAATTCTTCAATTTTTAATTTTCTTAAGTAATATCAGTAATTGTACTACCAATTACTTATTTAACTGTGTGCTGCATTCACTTAATAATGCTGAAAATACAATATTTACACATGTGAAACAAGAACTAACTAATATATTTTGGAACCAAAAATGATGACATCTTAATGGTCTTTCTGCAGTTACGTTCAGCTGTAAATTTTTGTGCTAATAAGACAAAACATCCCAAATTGTGGCAATAATTTTGTGAAACAATGTTAATTTTGTATGGCATGCTAAATAACAGAAAATTGCGCAAAGTACCTAATAATTAACACTCAATAATTTAGAATGATTTTGTTACCGTGAAAAATAGTTTGTTGTTAATTAACTGAATTATTATATTAATTACAGTTATACTTACAGAACTAATAATTTATTTTGGAACCAAAAATGATGACATCTTAATGGTCTTTCTGCAGTTACGTCCAGCTGTAAATTTTTGTGCTAATAAGACAAAACATCCCAAAATGTGGCAATAATTTTGTGAAACAATGTTAATTTTGTATGGCATGCTAAATAACAGAAAATTGCGCAAAATACCTAATAATTAACACTCAATAATTTATAATGATTTTTTTACCTTGAAAAATAGTTTGTTGTTAATTAACTGAATTATTATATTAATTACAGTTATACTTACAGAACTAATAATTTATTTTGGAACCAAAAATGATGACATCTTAATGGTCTTTCTGCAGTTACGTTCAGCTGTAAATTTTTGTGCTAATAAGACAAAACATCCCAATTGTGGCAATAATTTTGTGAAACAATGTTAATTTTGTATGGCATGCTAAATAACAGAAAATTGCGCAAAGTAGGTACCTAATAATTAACACTTAATAATTTAGAATGATTTTTTTACCGTGAAAAATAGTTTGTTGTTAATTAACTGAATTATTATATTAATTACAGTTATACTTTTGTCCAATGTAGCAATATCAAATTCGTTTCTTGTTCAAATCTCTTTTGTCATATCGTCTTGAAATACAATAATTGACAAATTGACATTCACTTATTAATTCCCTGAGCAAAGCAATTGTTGCAAGACATGAAAACTTTTTTCTGATGCTGATATTTGATATGTAATGAAGTACCTACACTCTTAGTATTTTTCAATATATTTAAGTTAAAATCATTCTGTTGTCACATGCTTCTGAAATTTTTTTTTCTGATACCGTTATTACTTATTTCATATGTAATGTACTTCCAGAGTCTTTTTGAATGTAATGAAGTACACTCTTAGTATTTTTCAATATATTTAAGTTAAAATCATTCTGTTGTCACATGCTTCTGAAAACTTTTTTTCTGATACCGTTATTACTTATTTCATATGTAATGTACTTCCAGAGTCTTTTTGAATATATTTAAGTTGAAATCATCCTGTTGTCACATGCTTGAAAGTCTTGAACAAAATGTTAATGTACTCAAATTTAAAAATGTACTCATTTTTTCTTTACGTGGGAGACTAGATGTTCACCTACTGAACTGTTTGGAATAAAAGCAATGAAAATACATTTGAGTCCTTCGAGAGCCCTGGAATTGTGGAACGACAGTCACTTGTCTTAGAATAAATCAAAAATTAAACTAGGTATTGTGAATATAGAAAGAAATCAATCATATCTTTAAGCCTCGTCCTTATACGTTGAAAGCCCCTGGAAAACCTGGAAATGTCCCTGGATTTTTTGTCATTCACACTCCCAACTAGACGTTACGTATAACGTCCATTTATCGATCGACTTAGTCGACTTTCAACGGAAACAATAACACCTATAACATCGGTACAAACACAATAAACAGGACCGTATTTCAATATTAATCTATTCCCGTCCCACTTCTCGATCTCCTCCTAACGGCGTTACAATGTTACGGGCGAAACTATAAACCGATTCACTTAACAATTATAGCCGGCGGAGTGTGAGTGAACTCTAATAGCAATGACGGACTTTTATCGATTTCTTCTATAAATTACAGTTATGTGGAGAAGGAGAGCTTTACGAGCTCGTTTAACTGAACACACCGCTGAACGAACTCTAAATATTTTGGCTGTTTCGTCCACTTAGGCTCGGGCGAGCGACGAGAACGTCGCCGCAGGAGTCCTAGCTGATGAGTTAACGAGGTTTTAAAGTTTATTTTTAAATAGGGAGATAGTCCAAGATTTTATCAAACTGCATTAATCGCGGCAAAAGTTTTCGGTGTAAACGCTTCAATGTAAATGACGTGAGTTTACTCAGTTACTTCTCGTTTTATTGAAGTACTTAGTTAGTGCTTTATAAATGTGACAATTAAGTACTCTAATGCCTCCTTACTTAATTACTACAACACTAGCACCCCCAATCAGTTCGTCCCGATCATCTATATAGCTGGTTGGTTTTAAGCTATTTTAAGCTACATGCAATAGCTCTCTTAAGTAAGTTAGACTCGTGATTTTAGTTAAACTGCAAGGCATACTAATTGCCCTGGTGAATTAAAATTTGAATCGTAGCTTACTGTAATGTGAGTTTAACTGCAATCACTAAAGTAAACTCTGGATTCATTTAGTGTCTAATTCAGTGACTAAGACTGGAATTCTATAGCAACTGACAGGACTGAATTGTGCTTAAAGTACAGGTAGTCTCAATTAGTTGGTTAGATTTAGCTACTTAGTTATTTTCTGTTAGATTGTGTAGCTTTGATTCACCTCGCCTAATGTTGTTTGATGTCACAGCTTGTTGGTGGCCTTCAGAATTAATTATTGTGGTTTACATTATTACCGAAAACCCATGTTTCTCAGTAATGTCATTGTGTAGGTTTCTCAGAGTATTTGTAGAAAAGTGAGGTTTTTAACTAAACTTTGGAGTTACTGGAGAATACTTAAAACAACCAACTAGACCGCCTTGAACTGATAGTACTTACAAAAATTTTCTAAAAACTGTCCAGATGTCTGGATTAGTCGTGAGGTGTATTACTGCTTTACTTCTAATTACGTATATTGTAATACATCTGCGCAGGTTACCGTTGCGCCATAACCGTCATTGTGTCTTTTGTGGAAATGTGCGATTTTTGAAGAGATCCCAGAACAATTAAAACAACCAATCTAAGTACCTCTAGATCTAGCTCTAGCTCTAAGATCAAAATCCAAGCTTAAGAAAGCAAGAAGGAAGGAAATGTAGGTACCCTATGTGCAAGCTGAAGGGCAAAAAGGAATCTAAGTACTACATGTGATAGCTGAAGGAAGCAGGAAGGAATCTAAATACGTCAGGTGCAAACTGAAGAAGGCAAGAATGAATCCAAGTACCACAGTGCAAGCTGAAGGAAGCAAGAAAGAAGGCAATGTAGGTACTCCTGATGCAAGCTGAAGAAAGCAAGTAGGAAGGAAATGTAGGTACTCCATGTTCAAGCTGAAGGGCAAAAAGGAATCTAAGTACTTCATGTGATAGCTGAAGGAAGCAGGAAGGAACCTATATACGTCATGTGCAAACTGAAAAAGGCAAGAATGAATCCAAGTACTACAGGTGCAAGCTGAAGGAAGCAAGACAGAGGGAAATGTAGGTATTCCAGATGCAAACTGAAGGCAGTAAGAAAGAATCTAAGTACTTGTATGTAAGCTGAAGGAAGCAAGAAGGAATCTAAGTACTCCAGGTGCAAACTGAAGAAGGGATCAAAGTACTACAAGCACAAGCTGAAGTAAGCAAGAAAAAAGGAAATTTAGGTACTCCAGATGCAAGCTGAGGAAACAAAAAAAGCCTAAGTAGGTACTTCGTATGTAAGCTGAAGGAAGCAAGAAGGAATCTAAGTACTCCAGATGTAAACTGAAGGTAATAAGAAAGAATCTAAGTACATACTTCGTATGTAAGCTGAAGGAAGCAAGATGAAATCTTAGTACCCAAGGTGCAAACTGAAGAAGGAATCAAAGTACTACAGGCACAAGCTGAAGTAAGCAAGAAGAAAGGAAATGTAGGTACTCTAGGTACAAGCTGAAAGAAGCAAGAAAGAGGGAAATGTAGGTTTTCCAGATGCAAATTGAAGGCAACAAGAAAGAATCTAAGTACTTCGTATGTAAGCTGAAGGAAGCAAGATGAAATCTTAGTACCCAAGGTGCAAACTGAAGAAGGAATCAAAGTACTACAGGCACAAGCTGAAGTAAGCAAGAAGAAAGGAAATGTAGGTACTCTAGGTACAAGGTGAAGGAAGCAATAAAGAGGGAAATGTAGGTACTCCAGATGCAAACTGAAGGCAACAAGAAAGAATCTAAGTACTTCGTATGTAAGTTGAAGGAAGTAAGAAGAAACCTAAGTACTCCAGGTGCAATCTGAAGAAAGCGAGAGGGAGTCTTCTTGACCGTTTTGAACTGACACTCCTCACAAGAATTTTCAAAAAATCTCCAAATTTCTGGATAATGTGCGACCCACTTTACTTCTGATTACGTATATTGGCTAAACTTTGGAGTTACCTAAGAATAATTAAAATAGCCAACTAGACCGTCTTGAACTGATACTACTTACAAGAATTTTCAACTGTCCAAATTTCTGGATTAGTTGTGAGATATATTTCTACTCTACTTCTGATTCTGCGCAGGTTGCTTTTGCGCCATTACTATCATTGTGTCGTTTGTGGAAAAATGCGATTTTTAGGTAAACTTTGAAGTTATCTTAGAACAATTAATATCTACAACCAATTAGACCGTTTTGAACTGACACTTTTTACAAGAATTTTAGAAAAATTTCCAGATTTCTGCATTACGTGCGATATGTATTTCTACTTTACTTTTAATTACGTATACGTATTGGGCAGGTTTATTTTGGACAAAAACTGTCATTGTGTAGGTTTCAGAGTACTTGTGGAAAAGTGAGAATTTCCAATAGTTACCTGAGTACAACGTCAACAAGTGTCTTGACCATTTCGACCTGACACTTTTTACGACAACATCCAAAAAATCTCTCCAAATTTCTGGATTAGTTGTGTATTTCTTGGACGTCCGCCGGCGGATTTGTAACTGTCACTCGAACATTCGAAATATTTCCAAATTACCCGCCTAAGTCACGTGACGTTTACCTGTCGGCCATATTTCGTCCTGTCCACCAATGGGGACGCCGTACAGGCGTGTCTCGTACCGGTTCATTGGCTTTTTACTGGCAATCAAAGCGTATTACGTCACCATCGTGACGATTCCCGGTGAGATTTCAATCAGTTCTGCTAAGCAATTCATTATATTGTAAAGAACATTTTATTTTCGTGATCCCGAGGAGTAATATATTAGGCGGTAATCACGGGAAAAAAAACGGGCCGACGCCTACTTTGCCACCCAGCTCGAATGGGATAAGGAATGATTTTAATTTAGTGTAAAATTGAAAACGCTCGGTTGGAAATCTAATTTCTAATTTTACTCTGGGGCGTTGGAAAAATATTTCCATAGCGTCCGTCGGTACATTAATTCATGTTTTGGGTTGTACGGGGCTTTAAAAAATATATAGTATATTCATCCGTCAATAATCACATTTACTATCTGAATTAATATTTATTTGCAAAGTATGAAATTCACCTCTGTACACGTTGTCACTTCTCCTAGTGATCAAATCGGAGTAGGGAGCTGTCCCCCTCCCGTCTCTCTCTACTAAACAACTTTCGGATGCAACGCCTACCACGATTCCTGGCTTTTTGCCCTGGCTTTTCGGTATGTGCTGATTTTTATCGGCGACGTTTCCTACACCGACGATAAAAAATGTTTTTAGTTACGCGCGTAATTGGGTTAGATAATAAATCACGTCGGCCACCAGACGAATTAATAAATTATTTCGTAATTAAAATAAAAATTAATTGCGAACGCAGTCGTTTTGTTGTTGCTTTAATCGACGATTAAATATTAATAGCGATAAGTCGACTTCATTCAATAACGAATTTGAGAAGTTACATCGAAGTTATTGAATGAAAAGGCGGAGGAGCCTGCGAAGTAGGTACGTGTAAGGTAATACACATTAATTTGACATCCTGAGCACATAATTCGAAACACCTTCCTGTAGTAACAAGTATTCTATTTCTCTTATTAAAGTTCATAACACTCTTCAAATTATTAAATGAATATTGCGAAGTGCCTCGCTAACTCCTATTTTCCCAAAACAATAAGTTTGTTGATTTGTGACTAACTTTACCCAAAAATCATTCCATTAGGAGATGGGAAGTATTGAGTTCCGCCACATACTTGGCACAACTCGGTGACGTCCCAGATGTCCCAAAATGTCAATTTGACATTTTTTAAAACAAATTTTGGTAAAGGGCGTAAATGGCGCGTTCGCCAATATATTAAATTACAAAATGAGGCACAAGACATTAATGAAAAGTGTTACCTAAGCGAACAGTAATGGTTGTAATAAAGAGCATATCACAATTGGAACACATTCTGTACCATCTAGGAGCCCAAGCTATATGCGTGCCATAAAACCCATAAAAACAATTTTCTCCCTTATTTTTCACCCCCTCGGAAAGGGAAATTCGGGATTTTCAAATTTTTCTGGACCTATTCTGGACCAAAGCTGCAAAATTTAAAGTTTCGTACCTATAGAGACACTGCTTTGTAGTATATTAGATTTTTTAAATAAAGTACATTTGTTTGCATTTCATAATGGAAATAAATTTAAACAAGAGTAAATACAGACTTACATTAAAAATTGATTTGAATTGATTGTGTTTTGGTATATGTACATATCGGCCAGTTTTACAATAAAATTGTCGGTTAACGTATTAGGAAACCGTTAAAAGCAAAAATAAATATTGATCAAGGTAAAATGGGTTTTCCCAAATTCAAATTTAACTTGTGATTTTAAAAATAAAAAATGAGAAGAACTTACTGTTTTGTTGATTACATCGTTGTTAGCCCTTTGATATTCAGGGAAAAATCCCCAACGTCTCAAACTTTGATTTATTTTATTATCGGCATATTGTTAATTGCTACGTTAATTGGATTTACGTTGAATCAACTTTAATTGGGTCTCATTTTGGTAGTTTTAAGGTACACTTACACCTCAATATTTGTGGTAGAAGTTTCAATCATATATTCGATCAAAATTAGTTATTTTTATTATTAGTTATAAACTGAAAATTGGTTCATAACTAATCAAATTTCTATATATCTGGAATGGATTTACTAGTCTAGTCAAGATGTGTGTTTGCTGCGAAAAATAGTTAGAAGGCTCGGGAAAATATATAAGACGCGGAATGCAAAACTGAGAAATGAGTTTTGAGGATTTTTTCTGCAAAGAAAAATTGCAATTGTTATTAACACAAAACGAAAAATAAAAACGCTCTTTCGATTTTTTGATGACAACTCAAAAAACATAAGAGATAGAGGAATTCGCAAAAAAGATCCTTAAAGAGGAGGAAATTTCCTATAAAAAAGTCCCTACTCCCGGATTTCTATCTCTTATATTTATATTTTTAATTTGTTGCTGAAAGTAAGGCTCCACGCGACCGTTACGGCATGCGCTCGCCGGCTCTGAAGCGACTACGTCATAGAAAATAATTTTTTAAGGTACTAAGTATTACTTTAAAAATTTAAAACAAACTTTAGTGTATTCTAGACACTTGAAGGAATAAAGTCCCGTTGGAAAAAAAAATTTAAATGCATTTTTCAAAAAACTAGCCTATTGTACTTGTTATTTTCGTACTTCCGTCTTCATTCAAAGCAGGCTAAATGTTTAAATAAATTCTCCATAAATATTTTGCTTCTTGGAGTCCTTTCTATGAGTGTACTCAATAAGGTGACGTCATAAAATTATTTAAAATTTCTTTATTTAGCTTACAACGAATTTTTTAAAATCAACAAAAGACGCAAAATCCAGAAATTGTTGTTAATTTTTTTTTCTCATATGTATTGTTTTATGGCTGTTTTTATATTCAAACTAAGGAACTAAGGATTAAATAATTGTGTAAAATTTTTTATAGGCTATTTGTTTAAGAATTATTTATGAATAAACGGCTTAGTTTAATATCTTTGAAAATTCTTTTTTTAACATTCTATTCTTAATTATGATTTTTAAATTAAAAAAAATTTCATAAATAATTTTGTTATAGTTTATAATCGTTTTTTTTAATGTTTTCATTATTTAAATAATTAGTTAAGGAATAATTTTGTGATTTTTTTATTACCTGATTTTCAGGAATAAATATGTTTAGTTTTGCAATTTGGATAATTTTAAAACAAATTGATTAAAAATCCTTACATTTAGAAAATCTTCCAAGGCCTTTATTTTATGTAATATGAATAGGAAAAACTCTTACTTCACTAGAGTGGTAAAAATTTTAGTTAGTTTATAGCTGTTCTATAGCTCAAATTTAGTTACCAGCTGTTGTTCCATTTTAGATAGAAAATTAATTGTCTACCTAATACTTTTATAATGATTTCTACCAGGAATCATTACAACACGTTGCTTATCTCGACACTTCATTCTAATTAATTCACCATGCTGAATTAATTGATATCTGAAGCACGAATTAAATTAACCACTGGTGAAATATTAATTAGCTAAGTATGCTGAAATGCAATATCTCCAAAAGTTTTAGTTAAAATTTAATTAACTTAACTTAATCTGATTGAAAATATAAATTAAACCGATCTCCTCGATACTCTACGTTTACATAAGAACTGTAACAAAATTTTACAATCATTATGAATTTCAATACGTCATTAAATACGCTTCCAGACTTCTACGACGGAATCAGCTTTGCTTTTTAGTAACTGCGACGATTTTCCCGAAATACATTCTTTTCTAAAGCGAATACACCTTTCGTGTCACTGCGAAGTAGGTGTCGGTTTTTAAGGTGACGCGTGTCTCATTTTATAGTGCTAAAATTCCGTTTGGACCGGTGCCAGTTCCACGGGCTTTGTGTTGTTCTTGGTCCAGAGGCAAAAAGCAGCATATAGTAGCAAAGAAGAAACTTCATATAAAATACCTCTGTAATGATGGGAATCGCGACCTTTGTGACATATAACGTGCAATAATTAATATATTCAAATTGAAAAATCATTGAACGCCAAGTTTCGATCTCAAAAACTGATGTATTTTCATGTGGACTTTTTCTCTTTGCGTGTATTAAAGTTTTGCCCCGGTCGGGTCCCGTTGGATACTTTATGAAGTTCCAAAGTTGTTTAACATATTCCTGGAAGTAATTCCTTCCAGATTTCGGTTTCTTGAACGCATTCCAAGCGATGGAACGTAAAAATTTACCAAAACGAAACATGTTGTAGGGATAAGAATAATTTATTAGCCGGAACGCGCTCGGAAGTCCCCAAGAAAAAGGAAAACTCCGCACTCTTTCGTGTCGATCCGTTCCATTACTCATTATTGTATCAGCTCGTTGTTATTAATAATATCGTAGTATGATTCCTCTCTCTCTCTCGTATCATCAAGGTGGTATATTAGAGTCGCGATTCGCAGGCCGCATGACTAACGGCGGCTTCCCTTGATAACAACAATTAACATAAACATTATCTCTAAACAGAAGAGTCCATAGTGCGAAGGAAAGGTGAGCATCCGCGAGAAAAAATATATAGCGGAATATAAGTCACGTTCGCCACGTCAGAGTATTTATCGGTGAATCACGGGGCGGCTCGTTTGATGTTCGGGAAGGTATCAAATTTATTACTCACTCCTTGATAGTAATTTGTAGCAATAAAGGATTTTGCACTGGAAGTGCTTTGCCGAGGTTTTCGGGATCTTTTGAGTTGCAACATTCCACTCCGGCGGTTATACTATCCGACACTTTCGGCGTTAAATTGTATCGCAGGCACTTCCACAATTTTCTTCACAACTAAACACAATGTGTGTAGGAGTATTTCTGTTGAGGTAATCTTTATGAATTTTTATTGGATAGCGTTTTTAAAGATAACGGGTGTCTAGTTACAACATCAACATTACCCCTTTAAAATTTATCAACCCCATTTACTACACCCATACGAGACGATCTAACGAACTTCTTGAGATCTAATTATGCGTAACATTGTAACATACTTTCCTGTCGGTATTAATTTTCCGATGTTGCGTCTACCTCTTTATCGAGTGTAGTTCTTAATTGCCACACAGGATGTTACCAATAAACCTAGCCTCGGTTAATTGTTTCCCGTCGACATACCTTTCGTAGGATTAAATTAATGTGGAAAACGCAACGAGACTACGACCTGGATAAAACGGCGAATATTAGGAAATGTGAAAGCGGAAATGCGTATTAAGTATTCACCGCAAGCATTAATGAACACGTTAATAACACGAAATGTATTGGAATTAAGAGGTGGTGTTTCCGTATAGTTTATTAGTGCGAAATGGA
This sequence comes from Cryptocephalus moraei, assembly GCA_946251905.1. Classification (NCBI taxonomy): domain Eukaryota; kingdom Metazoa; phylum Arthropoda; class Insecta; order Coleoptera; family Chrysomelidae; genus Cryptocephalus; species Cryptocephalus moraei. Next base: position 3,364,926 of record OX276455.1, on the reverse strand, counting down.
GGAAGTTTTGTTGTGTGAAATTTTGTTTTAACTTATGTTGGAATTTTATTCACTTATTGGTGTGGTAAATTTGTTTTTGTTTAAATTAGAAGCACAAAAAATTAATCATATTTTTCTAATTAACAAAGTGATTTATGCAAAAGAGAGATAAATGCCACGTTTGCACTTCCTTCCTTTTGTCCCGGTGTTAAAAATAGTGACACTGACATTTTCTGTAATTAGATTGTCTTGCGATACTTTCCAAAATACAATTAATGGTTTCTGGAATACAGGATATCTATTCAATTCTGCAATACAGTTATCAAATTGCATTAGTAATGATTTTAAGTGCATATACAAAGGCGATTGCTTAAGTCTACTTGCGAGGGAAATTATTATTGTACACAGGACGTAATTATTTAATTCATATACAACTAATAGTTAAAATATTTGAATATTACTTGTCCTATGCAATTTTCACTGCCCATTCACCAAATTATACAAATTAAAATAAATTGCTTATGAATGACAACTTTGGAAACACTGTACAAACCTCAAAATTGAATATTTACATTTTATATTTATGTGAGCACTTCACGAATTATCTCGAATTATTTAAGGGAAAGTTCCAATAAAATATTTATTCAAGACTCAACTCTGAAGGTCTGTTGGAACATAAACGCGTTCTATTCAAAGCGATATAAAAGACATAACCTTAAATTTGTTAGACTTGCCATGACTAACAACTCCTCTTCCTCATTGGATTCAGATGCCAAATGGTCGTTCTCATCAATTTGTCTTTGTCTCTCTGCCAGTTTTCATTAACTTTTGATTTTGTTTTGGTTCGTAATTTCAATTGTAGTTGCATATGTTTAATTGTGTTGTTGCCACATAAGTTTACACGGGAACAAAGCGGACCTTTCCAGTTTTTCTCGGCAGAAAAGTGTGGTATTACTTTCTAAAATAACACAATATTCAGAAATTGTATTAATTAAGAGCCCCCTTAAAAATTTAACTATCTTTTTGGAATCATCACCTTCATCTTTGTTCTCAATAAAATCCTCTTAATGATAAGTGGAAAACATTCCTGTCATTTTTAAAATGGTTCCTATAGATTCTTGAATTCGCTCAAAAGCTAAAGTATTTTGATGGCTCCTAGAAACTATTTAGGACGATTCTTTCAGGATCAGGAAATTATCTATAGGCCCTCCTTACATTTCATGGTATTCAGGGAATACCTTGATTCTATTTGGTTAATAAACGAAATTTTTGCGTCTTGTTGAATTAGCTCAATTAACGGAATTGTCGCAACCCAATGATCTTCTGGGATCACTTTAAACTATACTGATCTTTGATCCCTTGCTCTTTGAACTAACTAACCTTCCATCGTTCTCCATGCTCGTTCCACTGTTTGATTGTTTCTCTATAAGGAATCTAACTGGACTGTTGAAGGGATATTGCTTGTTGGTAATCAGAGTTGTATTAATTGGCCTTTGGGTCTGTGTGGAACAGTTGGGTAGTGTCGTCTCCCTATCTGCGTTAATGTAGGTACTCACATTTGTACTGATTGTAGCCATTTTAATTAGAGTCCAACCCAACTTCACTAGAGTCCAGTACAAAAGTACCTATTGTTTTGGTTCTTGAATCCAATCCAGTGACTCGTCAGACCTCCTCTCATCTTTGTGGCTGCTGTTCTGGCCTTTTCTATTCTTATTTTGATTTCCATGAGCAATTTTAAGTAACGCGCAAAGTACTCGCCTCAGGTACTAATAGACAACAATCTCATGAATTTCCAGTGTCGAGTGTGCTATCCGAGATTCTAGCAAACGCAATACACTAGTACTGTTCGTGCAGTGGTACCATTGCACTCCCTTGCAATAAAAGGCGGCGCTGTACTAACAGTAACTAACTAATGTTTGGAATACCAAATAGAGACAACTACGATTATTGCTCAGTTTTAAATATCTGTGGTTAATTAAGTAAAGGGATAGTTAGTTAATCAACTATTCATGTAATCAACTTTCATTATAGAATTTGCTCCTAAAAGTAAACAGACAGTAGACATCTTGGATTGAGATCTACACGGAACACGGAACGAGAGAATCCTTCACGGAAACGATTCTGGGCCTACGACTGCGGTCGGGAAGGTTAGGTTTGTTTGGTTTGGCTGAAGACTGAATGATCACCAACATTAGTGACTTCTTCGAATTGCTCTGCTCAATATTATTGTCTTTACGCACATTAGAATGGCTAAACCAATCACACAACATAACACAAACTCTTATGAAGGGTGATCGAAGACTAAAACACACAGGCAAGCCGTTTTAAATTCATGACGGTTCGTTTTATCTTTCCGTTCGAGAAGAACCCCCTTGAGTTGTGTTCAGATAAAATTCTATTTTTAGAAAGGGATTTGTCGCGTAGCTGACATAGTCCTTAACGAAGTCTTACAATTTATATGTTTTACTGTGTTGTTTCTCCAGGCGAAATATAAATGGAAGTTTGTAAAGCAGGAAAAATGGGGAAAAAGGGGTAGAAAATGCCTATTTTTCCAATAGGCCCTGTAGGGCCTCCTGGCTCAGCGGGCCCCAAGATTGACCTAAGTATCCTACGAGGGGCCCCCAGATGGTATATGTATATTGGCCTAGGGCTCACTTGAACCAAAAATAGGCTAGAAAGTAATAGATATTTTTGCAATTGCATAGTAGTAATAATGATCACGCTGTACAATGTAGTCAATAAATAATTTGCTTTTTTTGTTTCTCATTTTTGACAACTGGTTCGAATAATTGTCATCGCTCGTCTTGTGCTCGGACAGATTTATGGTTCGGGAATGAGTAATTTTTGTTGCGAAGTAAGAGAGTCCGACGGAGGTGAGACGAGAAATTTTCTCAAGCGAGTACCAGTACCGATTGACGCGCACATTTCCCAATTTCGCAGTGAAGAAAAACGTTTGTTACGTTCGTTCTCGTTGTTGCAGCTCCGACGCTACCGAACGGCTCGATCAAGGAGGAGGACGTCGTCGCGGCCAGCGCGGAGTACTTCATAAAATGTCCCCAGTGCCAGAAGGGATGTCAGACATTCCAATCGCTCAAGGAGCACATGGAGCAGTCGCACGGCGAGCTGACGCCGGTCTCGTGCTCGTCGGAGGCGGCGAGCAACGTCTCGGCGCCGAGCACGATATCGCCGACGCCGCCGCCGCCGCCGCAGCTCGCCGCCTCCGGGCCCTTCGGGTGCTCGCAGTGCGCGACCTCCTTCGGCTCGAAGGACCTCCTCGAGAAGCACGAGCTGCTGCACTCGCCCAACGCCCAAGTCGTAAGTAGAAGTACTTCGTTTTGTTGTTAATGGTGCTGGGGGGACGTGATCTCTTGGAGGCGGTGGTACCGCAGTAGTACCGTAATTATTTAGCAGAAAATTTTATGGAAGCCAACACGTGGCCACCGAGATAGGTGAACTCCCGACTACTTTGACTGCTTGATTTTTTTTCTTAGTGAAACAGGGCGACTCAATATATTGGAAACAGTAATATTAGAGAGATATTGCAACTGTACGTGAACGTCCGCAGTAATAAGGTTGACGTTATTTTAACATTTAAGCATGCGAAGTTGCATTTTGGAATAACGTATACATGAATAAGGTTAGCGTTAAACACTATTTATGTGCGCTCACGGTAAAGCACTATTTTTACCTTATTTCACATTCGGACGAAATCGACTGGAGTCGTAAAAGTTCGTTTAGTATTGAGACTTTCTAAATGGTGTGATATATTTAACATAACCACAAAAAACGTTTGTGTAATGAACTGCATGCAGTCGACAGTTGATTAGATTTATCTCCGGTAAAATTGGGTAAAATGCAAACTGAGAAATAGCGCAGGTTGAGATTCTCACATAATGATGACATAACTTTGCTGAGAGAGGTTGTTGCTCAAAATTGCCTCATGAATCCAGAAACGTGGGAAAAAGTAAAAGAGAATGTTGAGAAGTCTTGTGGGAAATCTGAAATGAAGTACTTGCCTCTTCATCTGAGATGTCATCAATGTTAAAATTTACACCGTTAACTTGAGGCTCTCGGTTTATTAGAATATTTTGCAAGATAGCATATTCTACTGCCTCACCATTTTCTCCACCTAAAATTATTGGTTCTAGAATTGCTTTCATATTCTGAAAGTACTCAAATATTTCTTGTTTATTTCACGACTAGGTTTAGGTTATGTTGTCTTGTCAGTTGTCAACCGGATAAAATCGTTAGGATGCATGCCTTACAATATCTCTATTTTCAACCAAAAATAATGCTAAGCAATACATTATTATGGTCAACATAAATAGTGTTTCGCACTATTAGTGTATTTTTGCAATATCTCTATAATTAACTTCATTGGCCAGTTTTGACGTTCCTTTTTTTTTAATGTTCCATTAAGTTTCATTCCCTAAGATCGCACGCCCGTAATGTCGGTCGTTTACCCACAACCATTTATACGTTAATTTTAATTGTCAGGATTTCAATATGGAAAATGTTCAAAAACTTAAAATATCATATCCGGATAGTGAGATTATATTTATCCTTCTCGCCGACTAGCCTTAGTAGATCTCAAAGCAACTCCTTCATTAAATTTTGCTTCCACCGGCATCTTCGAGAGTGTCATGGTGAGTCATGTCCCATAACTGGACCCATATGTCCCAATTATGTTAAATCCTTTGTAAACTTTATACCTTCTTGAGAATAATGCGTTTTCAACCGGGCTGCAATTCCTTATAGTCCAGTAAATGAAGGAAAAAACCTGGGTTACATTCTGCAAATGGATGAAACCGAGGGCAATTGTAGGTCTCGACTGGGTCTTTCGAAATACAGAAAGTTGCCGATTGTCCGGATGGGAAATGGCCCTCAAGTTCCAAAAATCCGTTTTCCCGTCAATATCTCCGAGAATATGGCATTTAGAGAATTTTTGCTTAGATACAAAAGGAAGATCAGTTCGTTAGCTACAAAAGTGGTGTTTTTGACTTTTTCCGAAAACTCGACAGTTTTCGAGATAACGGCTCCGGAACGAGCCCTTTACTTGTTGCTCCTGCTCGAGCAAATTCGAGAAATGGAGACATAAGCGGGCGGACAAATTGTCCAATAACTCGAGTAAAAATGGATATTTTTTGATGATTCAAAATTCACGTGAAAGAGAAAACCCATAGCCAGGGTATCCTGGGTCTCGGGCCTCATTTTTATTTTTCTTGAATATTGGAAACCCAGTCCCCAAAACCTATCGAACGAGCACATAAAGGTTGTTTCATTCTCTGTCTGTTGCATCCCAATAAAAAGTATCTTTGTTTAAGTTGATTTTTTGGTATTTCCGGAGTTTTAATAGAAAATAAATTTAAAAGAATCACAAAACGTGAAACACGCATTTTAAAGAATATATTTAGTAATTAATTACCTATAAAATGGCCTAACCACACCTTTCTAAATAAAAATGAATTCTTAACTCTAAATTGAAAAAGTCACAGTAATGTAATAACTTGTTAACGCAAACAGCTATAACCACAATTTAGCTTTTTTTGACAATTTTAATTTAGTTTGGACAAATTTAACAATTTAAAAAAGTTTTCGATTGCAAACTAGCAAAACAAAATAAAAACGCTTACCTTAATGTATACTTTCATATATTGTATATTCACCTAATAGATGCTTCACTTGACACTTCACATATATTTGACATAAATTCTACTTGTAAATGTTTGCTTATAAGCGAATATAACATCGTACCTACGTTCGATTATCCGCCTCCGAATGTTCACTGTTTTTGTGGTTATGTTGTCCAATTTTTCAATGTTCTGTCTAAGAAAAGTATTATATTTTGGATAAGTTACCTCAAAATGTGAAAATCTAGTGAAAATCTTACAAAGGACACTTCAAAAATATTGCAGAAAGAAATTAGTGCCGTTAGAATTACCACTAGAAGTGGTAATTCATGAAAAACATTTTTTGTTTCTAAACAATCAAAAGATAATGAGGAAACAATAATTTTCCCATCATTTTCCACGTTTTTAGTTTGTCTAATGGCAAGTGGCATGTAGATTGCAATGTAATGTGGCAATTTCAAATGGCCATACCTTTTTAACAGATCATCCCATAAAGTAGTACCTTGTTATTGCAAGTACGTTCTTGTAAAATCAAAATGTGTGGTTCCATAAAACGAACCTTAAGCCTTTGTGACACATACACAATTAGATTTTCCTTACAACTTTTTGGCGTCACTTATGATTAAGCATTAATATTGTTGGGAGTTAACCCCTTTCATGAATTTGTCTCATAGCACAAGTTGTGACGTGAAACGTCTTTAAAATCGAAACTGGCGCCCTAGCTTACTGATAACTCACTACTCGGACGTGATAGCGCGGGAATTTTTCTTTAAAGGAAAAAGAAAATTTTGTGTTAATGTCAATAAGGTATTATTTAAAAATAAATTTGAGAAAATTGTCACGTATGAAGAAAAATCAAGTTTTTCATAGCAGTTTCTTCGTTTAACTTAAAATGATTGCTGGGAAACGTTGGAAATGCAAAAAGGAAATTTAAAGTGAATACGTGTCCATGTCGTGGCAATGTGCCAACGCTGTTACAAAATCCATTTATAACGTTTTCGATCATATCTGGCGAGATGGATCTAATCACTGGACGTAGGCGGTTTTTTTCAATTCTGTGTGGCCGATTTATTATCTGAAGGAAATCATAGTCGCGCAAGTGGAACCAAATAGTGTGGAATTTATCAGTCTCATCCAGAATTACCTTCAATTACAACGAAATTACAATTATTTTTGGTGGAAATATGCTTCCACGGTTCAACTAGGATCTTTAGTCTCTCTGATTCAAATGAAATTTTGTCACGGACCATTTCAAAATGCAAACTTTAAATCGAACATTGTATACTATGTCCAGTCACAATTGGAACACCAAAAAAAAACACTTAATGGCTTTTTAAGTAGTGAGGAGCGATGCCGCCTTGTCCTCCATGGGCGTATACTGATAATAACTCTAACAATGAAATCACTTCCAAATCGCACAAACGAGTATAAGTGCGGAGGAAGACATCACAAGGAAAGCACACGTGGCCGCTGTGTTATGGTCCAGTGGACCATCCAGTATCTGTAGAGTCTCGCGTACTTCCTCGTACACGATTTCACTGATCGACCTGCACCTTAGAAGAAGAAGAAAATACAAACGAAGTGCCGCTGTCGTAAAAAAAAATTGCGGTCCAATGGACCCTCTAGTTCTTTATCTGTACATATCCATACATTCACATATATAATTTCACTTGGGCAACTGACCACCTGCATTTTAAAAATACCAGTGCGTTTCTGAATAAGCAAAAAGATTATTCCCATGGTTTTGTATAGAGACAACGGGCTCTTTTCGAATGTCTTCCGTAAATTCAGATTTTATTAAGTGTTCCAATTGCTACTGGTTAAAGTATACTGTCCACAATATTAGTACATTACTTAAATTACTCACCTAAAAATCAACTTCGCAGGTCGAATTAACCCTATGTGAACTTGGCAGAAGGTTAAGGTCTTCGTTTCAATTAAGCGCGCTTTCTGCATTTTCAAAATATTCTTCGTAATAATCTGTTTAGTCGGTTCAAAAGTCTTAGTGTTAATTTCTTCATTAACGGATCCAGTGTTAATTGTACCACAATTACGTAGGTTTGAGTCATCTGGAAAGCATCTTACGGAACGTGAGAAATCCTTTCCGATGTTTTCGCGTCGGGTACAAACTCCCGAGCCTCAATTGAAAAGGTTAAACGAAAAAAGTTAACAAAGGGCAATTTTTGACACAGCTGCGTGCGCTCGTATATACAATGCCTCCATGTAATAAGTGTATGTGTGAGAGGACAAAACAATTATTACTCATCTCCTTCGGATTTTCTCTGTGTGTAATGTGTGCTCCGTATACGGTAACGTTACGTAAACACACCAATTGACCTACGTACCCTCTTAACCCTTTACATTAATGCGAGTCAAACGCTAATCAAGCTAAGAAATTTAAAATGCTACACAATTATAACGAACCGAATGACATTTGACACCATTAAATGTAATCGTGAAACGTTGATGCGGACGGGAATTTGAAGAACGATCTAGTTAAGAGATTAATAAATTGTACGCGCTTGACGTAAATTACTCGTGGAACCGTATCTTTACGTTACTTTTTCCAAATTAAAAGGGTTCTTTGTTTGAAAGAAAATCTCATCACCTTATGTCATCATTAAATTTCACGTTTTAAAACAAAAATATTGAATTATGATGTTATGTAAATATTATTAACAACGTTGTGATGATTTCACTTTTTGGATAATTTTTAACCATAACTCTAAAAGATTCCCGTATTTGAGAAGCATGCCAATGTCACTCACTAGTCATGTAATATTATGATAATAAATTATCATAAACTTATTACTCATCATATTACTTTACCGCATTTTATCCTATAACAAAATTTCATTAATTTTTTTTTGCTGTCTTTAGAAATTAAGGTTGTTTATTGGATCAAAGTTGGTTTTCAAAAGTTCAAAATACTTTAATGCCAAAATATGAAAAAGTTGCCAAAATTAAATGAAAAGTAAGGTAAGTAAGTAAGTAAGAAACAAGATGAATTTTCAACATTTTTCACAATACCATTTTTGGGTACTTTCAAGAAGATATATGCAAAGAAAACTACTGGAAGCCTAATTTCCTTCCAGATATCCATAATCTGAAATTTCGTTGCTAAAAAAATCTCTGGACAGATCTAAACTATCATTAGATTTCCAGATATGCTTAATCCTCTTTTCAGAATCTATTTTTCACGTAACCATTTTTAGGTACTGTGTAGAAAATATATATATTATGTAAAAAAGAGTGAACTTAAACCTGGAAACCTTCTTTCCAGACACCCGTAATCTAAGATTTCTTATGCTTAATCCAGGATTTGCAGTTTCAATGTTGTAACTTCCAAGTTCCACCTTCTGGATATCTTCGACGTTGGAATTACATCTTGGAAGCTTAACTTCATTTTGGACATTCATAATCTGAAATTCTATCATTGTAAGTCATTGGATAAGTCGAAATTGTCCAAGGCACGCTTAATCCTGATTCCAGAATTCAGGATGTGGGAGTTTTGATGTTGTTAGCTCCAAATTCTAGCTCTTGCAAGTAGCAAGAAACGAGAAACATGTTATTTGTTGTTAAAAAAATACTCCAAATTCCAAAAACAATTTAGATTGACATTATGACTTACAATGGAAGTACCTGGTATCATAATGGGGTCATTATAATAGTAGTTTAAAGTACAAGTTGCAGAAGACCTCATATTCCAAGCCCGAGTCCGAGATTCTAGACGGACAAGGACTTCTGCAACGAGTACGTTACAACATTTTCTATATTCCGGCTTCCATTTTATTTTTATTTATGTTTAAATAATTTAAAATTTCTTATCTGGGGATTTTTTTTATCGTGACATTTAAATTGGTATTGCTGCTGCTTCCTAGACATTTGTCATTTTTCACACCATTTTCAAATTTAATTTAATGGATTCAGATAAAATCGAAATCATGTCTCAAGAATCCGAATCGCATCAAGTACAAGAGGCATCCCTATCCCATCGACGCGGCAGCCATATTTATTTTTAATTTAGTTTTGACAGACATCAGACAGCATTAGGGATGTTAGGCATTAGGGAACATTATCTTGTTACCAACCCAACAAAAAAAAAATTACCAAAAACAATGCTTTAATAAGCCTCATTAAAGCACTGTTTTCGGCCATTTTAGTGCTAGAATAGCTGTCATTTTAGTGCCGGAACATAAAAAGTAATTTAACAATTTTGATAAATGACTTGTTTTGTCCTGGAATGTCACAAAAACTGTTTATAACGCAAAGTAATACCACTATAAACCTCCTAATAGCTCAGGTAATAGAGAATTTTCTTGTTATTAGTGTTAAAACCATTTTTGACGCAATGATGCTTTTAATTTCTGTTTTCAGAATCCGTTCAATAAACTAAAATGTGGTAATTACATTTAACACTATGCATTTTGTACGGTATTGCCTTAATTTGTTTATATTACAATTGTGCAAGAAATATCAATGTGATAAATTTTATCTTGCGCCTGTTCAAAGTAGACATAATAAGCTATCATTTCCCGAAATGTCTTCCATTTATGTTAACAATTGACAATGTTATGAATTCTGGAAATTTTGTCATTTTTCATTATTTTTCTAGCATTTTTCGGTCAAAAATGGGCGGATCAAGGTCTATAAAACACCATTTTGAATTTTTTTAGTAATGCGGGCCATTCAATACTTGTAATGACAAAAGCAATTTGCACCAAAAAAAGTCTTTTTGAAACAAATTACTCTTTTTACCTGTAATTCGAGTTTTAAACGTCTACAGGATATTTCAAAACATGTGGCGCAAGTAAATTGCTGCGCAACTTTGTAACATGAAAATTCTCTATTACCTGGACTATAATCCCACTGTAAACCTCCTAAATTCGATCATAATGTCGAACAGGTAGAGGACAGGACAGACTGGTATGGTTTAACATGCAGCCTGGTTTCTCTTACACTTAAGGCATTCTATTCGTCACGTCGTATGGTTTTGAAGTAGACTGCATTAAGACAGTTTATGCGCAATTTCTAGAATTACGGGAACGTACCCTCAAGAGACAAGGTGACCGAAACGAGGCCACGAAATATGCAAAACTTCTGAAAGAAATTCCAAATTCCTCGGAACATCCATGACATTATGACATTAATCCCGACGCAAATAACCTCCCCAATTTATTAATATAACGTTCCGTGTTTTGTAATTAATATGTAAATTATTTTATCGTCGCAATGTTTATCCACAGAACTAAACAGTGTTTATCTGGTGTGCCAAAAGTTAAAATTAAAAAAGTAGGTCAATAATTTTGTGTGAATGAATCCGCGAATCTCGATAACCTTTTTCGGTTTGCTTACGAATAAATGATTTGTAAACGGCGAAGATGTGCAATCGGCCGAAGGGTTAACGAGTTCAATGAGATGTCGAAGTGGAGCGATAGGAGTGGAAGACATTGTAAGTTTTTTCCGTAATGAGGAAGCAGACGTGTGTACGCGACGCATGGCAAAATATTGCGATATTAAATTGTTGTGGGCTTCTGTGTATTCTAAAATTCGATCTAACTGAGTTGTAATCTTTGAGTATAAGAGAAAAGGCTAATTTCTCTGCTCTAGAGTCAAGAAATGTCTGCGTCATTATTTTATGTAAATAATAAAATCGTAAAAGGGATTTTTCCGACATATTGAACTGTAGGTCGTAGGAAAAAGGGGTGTATGGTAGATTTATGTGAATTAAAAATTAACAAAAAATTTGAGACACGCCTAGTTAACACCGGTAAACAAATGGAAGAGCCCCTTACCGACTACGTAACACGACCATCGACAAACGTCGCTTTTCAGGTATAGTCTTTACGAGGCCAGTGTAACAACGAACTGCCGACAAGAAAGAAGAACATAAACGAGCCGCCTCCATAGGCGCGCGCGCGGAATATTTTTTACTCACTTAGTCAGTAAAATTTCATAGAAAAATTTTACATGAATTATTGTAAAATAACTGAGTTTAAACATTAAATAATTAATCGTAATCTTCAGAAGAAGATTCGGAGCCGGGACGAATGACAATGGGGTTATTAGGTGGTAAAACGTGATATTCTTCCTCTTTTTTAATTACATGCGAAACGCAATTTTGTTTAATTTGTTTGTAAGAATCATCCCTAAAGACGGTTTCAATGTTCTCAAACACAATGTTAGTGAAAGTAGGACTGTGGTTTGTTTTCCGCAAGCGATCCTTGACGTTAGCCCAAATTAATTCTATGGGATTAAAAAAACCCCATGGCATGCCAGGCTGAAAGGTAGATTTATGGGTAAGATATACAGTAATATAACACACGATGTGTCAAAAAAATGCATACGAGGTGTGAAAAAATACAAACGTCAAAATTTTTAAATATTTGCATGTAACTTTTTCTCTGTACATTTCTCAAAGATATATTTTATACAAAAGTTGTTCGTCTCTATAAGGGCAACAAAAAAGCTAAGTAACATTTTTCTCTCAGACGCGAAATTAAAGTTTTTTTATTTTTTTATTTTTTTGACAAAAATAACTTTATTTTTGTAAGTTTCTCGACAGATTGTTTTATACAAAAGTTGTTCGCCTCTATAAGAACAACAAAACACCTTAGTAACATTTTTCTCTCAGACGCAAAATAAAAGTTTTTCTTATTTTTATTTATTTTTGAAAAAAATAACTTTTTTTCTCTACATTTCTCGAAAAAATGTTTTATACAAAAGTCGTTCGCCTCTATAAGAGCAACAAAAAACCCAAGTAACATTTTTCTCTCAGGCGCGAAATAAAAGTTTTTTGATTTTTTTTTTGAAAATAACAAGCCGCCATTTTGAAACCGCTATACCGATTTGGCCCATTAACGAACTTGACCGAGATTTTCGGCCAACTGATTTTTGTACCAAATTTCGTTGTGATTCTTTAAAAAATGCGACCTGTAGCCTGCCGACAAATTTCGTTATATCCCATTCCCATATCCCATCGAAGAAATTCGATGATAAGTGATTTCCTGGAACTACTATTAGGAATTTTATTAATTTGACGAGAATGATATGAAGCGTTATCAAGAACTATAACTGTATTATTAGGAATATTGGGCAGAAGTCGATCTTTAAACCACTTTTCAAACAATTCGGCATCCATATCCTGATGGTAATCGGCGAAACTCTTATCGATATTCTTGGCGGAAAGAAGCAAAGCATTAGACACAAAACCGTTTTCGTTTCCTGCATGTAAAATTACCACCCGATTTCCCCTAGAACTGGGTGTATTTAATTTACAGTTGTTGCCGTCATCAACCCAACCACGTTGAATTACTTCATGGGTGTCAAACCATGTTTCATCTAAATATACAATGTTGCTCCCTGATTCCCGAAATGACCTAATTTGTCTCAAATAATCCTGACGCAAAGCAACAATACGAGGTGACTCCATGATGACCATTCGAGAATCTAATTTGTTGTGTTTAAATCCGCAACTTAACAGAATTGACCTTAAAGTGTCTAAAAATTTATATTTATATTCCTCAAAAGACTGTAATTTTTGAAAAATTTATAGTAAAGTGGGCACCTTGTTTCTAGCATAAAAATCGTAAACTGTTCTGCGTATAACGTCTTTAGCAGCGTCATCTAATGCTTTGAACTTCTTTTGTTTACCTAATCTATTTTGATGATGATCTACAATTCCTCGCTGAATTATTTTATAAATTGAAGAATGTGGAATTGATGTCAAGTCTGAAATTTCTAAAATTAAGCAGCGAACCGATTATTCGGGGTGTCTTTGTTGGAGGCGCTTAAACATATTTAAAATTACTGTTTGTAATTGAGGATGTAGATCCTTATTTGCAAACTCCCAAGAAGGAAACGAGGAAGAGCAAGAGGGTTGAGTAGTCACGTTTTCCACATCAACTCGCACTGTTTCTGTCGCCCACGGTCTCCAAAACGCCATTCCAATGACAATTAATTATCATTATAAATATAAAAACGAACGGCAAATTATATAATTATGAAATTAACTTAAAACAAACAAAATACCTCTATAACCTGTCTCGGTGATGTAAACCGTGCCAACACTGGTAAAAGACTGAAGACACGTGTTTCAGACGTTCTAGGAAGGATCCAGTCGTACAAAACGTTTGTGAATCCACTACAGCACAAGTGAGAAAAGTAAACTATTGACAATATTTAGGCGTCTGACTTGCTCGGCTTGGAACTGGAATGGGAGGATTCTACAGGACGAGTTCGCTAAATAACGTATCATGTATCGAGCTTGCCGTATATGTTGTTATTGATCGATACCCGTATAAGCTTGGTTGTTACACTGGCTTCGTAAAGACTATACCTACTCGCTGTCTAAGGAGGGTACGATAAGGGCATCATCGTCGGTGGTGACGTTCACACTACGTTGTGATATTCAATTGTGATTTCTTGACTTTGCTCATGTTAATTCAGAACGTTCGGTTTATTTATCTTTCTTTTTATTCGAGTTACGTAAGGCACTTCACGCATCGGTGTGCATGTAGATCTGCTGCGTGTAGCGTATGTTTTCCACACAAGCCCATATCATATCCATTCCGGCTTCAATTGGCCAGACATTTATTTAACACCAAATGGAGCACAGAGAGCGAGAGAGAGAACGTATTCCGAAACACGAGGAGTGAGTGATCCAAATGGATTTAACAGGGCCCCCGACTCGCAGTCGTTAGTCATTGGATAAATAGAACGCTTTTTTATAAACCACTTTTAAATATACTCATAATACACTTGACGTTTGTTTATGCGGCCATTAATTGCTACAATATGCGAAAGTGTTTACTCCAAAGTGGACCACCTTAGCGAGCAAAAAAGGTATTACGAGTCGAGCCGGTTGAGTCACCGACTTTTTTGGACGTTGCGCTCATGCGTCGATATATAAAAAATTTTTCCTCCCATCGATTAAATCACAAAAATAATTTTTTTGTACAGTTCTGACATATAGAGAAATTAGTAAAACTTGCGGTGCCGTCATCAATGACGTCACATTTATTGCCAATTGCCGTTGGTGTCACATAAAAATTTGCTTTAAACAGAGCACACTGTTATCCCAGTTAAAAAGAGATAGCACACTGTCGGATGTTAGCCGATAAAATATAAGTTGGTAGCCGTGGGCACTGTTGTCAGACCATTCACGAATTGACACGAAAGTTTTGTTATGATTTTGAGAATTTGAGGTTATACTTCGAAATCTTTGCTCGCTTCGGTAAATTGTAAATTAAATACGTGTTTGGGTGTTTTCGAGTGTAAGGAATTGCAATAAAATGCCTAAACCATTGAATAGGCTGTGTCAGCAGCTGGTCTCGTCTCTAATCAGTTACTTTGAACTGGAACGAAATAATGGGGGCCCCTTACTCCCGTTAAACTGCGTTAGAGAGGTAAATTATTGATACTATTGGTTATTAAGCTTCTATGGCCCTTATTGGAAATTTTAGCGTGTTTCAGCTGCACTGAAGATCAGTGTGTGTACTGTGAGTAGAATCTCGCAAAAGTGAAGAGTGATGTGGTGTTAAAGTCGCCAAAGAAAAACCGGAGGAACCGTCAGTTATTATTATGGGCAACGCACCGTACCACAGTACATTGGTAGATAAGGCTCCTACAAGTGGATCGACAAAGCCTGTTATAAAGGATTGGCTTACAAAACATAACTTTCAATTTGAACATACAATGTTGAAGAGTGAACTACTTCAAATTGTTAATCAGTAAGTAGAAATGAAATATAAACATTTGTGTTTGTGTAATTTTTTTTCTAGAAATAAACCAGAAAAGATATACCTAACGGATCAGATGGCTGAACAATATGGCCATAGAGTGTTACGTCTTCCTCCCTATCATTGTATATTCAATCCAATCGAGTTGATATGGGGCGTGACGAAAAATTATTATAACCAACATGTAGGTCGAGATGGAAATGCAAATGATAACTGTTTGGACATGTGGAAAGAAGCATTGTCTACCATTACACCTGTGGTCTGGATGAACTCCATCAAGCATACAGAACAAGTAATTGAGAAATGGTGGAATCGTGAACGAATGTTTGATAGAATGGAAGTTAACAATTTAGTGATTGACTTGAACAGTGACTCAGAGAGTAATAGTGATTTTTAGGAAATATTTAACATCTACACGAACATGCCATCTGTAGTGACTGTGAATCTAAAATCGAGCCTGATATGTCTGGTATCTCACTTTTACCTATATCAGATTCTGACTAAAGTAAATACATCTTACTCTAGGTATGTGCACATAATGTATTATTAGAATATTATTATATTGTAACTGCAGTGCATGCATATTTATATAGTAAAACTTTTTTTAGGTGAACATAAAATGAAGGCTCGATGGACACATGTAAAGCTGCCAATAGAGAGTTGATAAGAGACAGTACTTCCGACGGGTTGACCAGGGTGTGTTTCCTTCCGCGACTTTCATAACTACAATATTCTGCTTGAATTCCAGATTCTAGGCCGTTGGACATGCACCTCCCTACAATGTCTCTACGCTCCTCGATCCAATTACACCTGCCAATTTAGTGTACACTTTCTTGATCCAAATGTTGCAGATCAGTTATTATATCATACTTGTAGTTTGTAGCTTATCTTCAGAGCAGTGTTTCCATTTCATTTTCATTGGTGTAAATATTTCTTTTCTGTTTTGGATTTGTCATCTATTAATGTTATTTGTTTTCTTCTATTTGCTACTGTATTCCTTAATATTTTTGGTTCTATACTTATGGTTTTCACAACAATGTCAGTCCCGACCTCCATACTTCTCTATTTATTATAAAGAAAAATGCACCTTTAATCCCGAAAAATATATGTATTCTTTATAAAAAATCACTGAGATGTTAAACTGAGTTCAGGTGAGAGAAGTTAGTGGTATAATTCAATGTCGGTAGGGGTATTTGTCCTCGAAGTAGTTGTTTCCTCTAATTGCTCAAAAGTTCAGTTATATTTGAATTTCTCTATTTATTATTTTTAATTGTAGGCTTAATTTGGGTTTCTTTGTTTCAATTGATGACCACATATATTCTGGCAGCAGATACTTTACTTACTTTATTGTTGTTTGTTTCTCACATGTTAATTTGTTCTGTATTGCCCTCTATTCTTTCTCATCTGTATTTGTATTACCTAATATTACATTGTAGGTCATTTTGGTCAACAATTCAATTTCAATCTTGTATTTTCTGTGCTGTGCCAAGTCCATTCTCTACTGGGTTTCTCTTTATATGAAAGTGCACACTTCCTGTGGATCACACCTCCCACAGGGAGGTGTGATACTCGTGTGATACTCACACCTCCCTGTGGTCTTTGGTGGACAGTGAGTTTTTATAACAAAGTAATGCATAAAGTCAAAGCACTTGCAGATATGTAATTCAATTAACAAGAATGCATAATGGCAAATTAGAAAAACTTATAAAATGACACTGACTAAATGAGTAAATTCCATATACCTTACTCATCCTAGAACACATGATCCTATTTGAATTGTAATTAGTGTATATAAATGTGTTTGTTATTAAGAATTTCATAATTTCTAATATAATTAATCTATTAATATCTATTTTGTTTGTAAATAATTGTATAATAGCATAATAGTGTATAATGTAATATGTATAGGTAATGTAAATGTATAATAACACTAATAAAATCACACTGACTAAATGAGTAAATTCCATGTACCTACTAACTCATCCTAACACATTATGATTTTATTTCATTTGTAATTATTGGTGTATACTAATACCTATATATTTTAATTATTTAAGAACTTCACAATAATCTCAGAGCAAAATTCATGAAAGACGAAGAAAATGTATACTTTTCAGTTATAAATTTACTAGCCAAACCAACAGTCATGTCAAGTAAAAAAATTTGATGTGGCAACATGGCGACGTGCTGACGTCATAAATTTTGATGACGTGCACCGCAAGTTTCGCTAATTTCTCTATAGTTCTACTAGAGTTCTTAATAAGTATAGAAATAATTCTGCTAATTAAGGGTAAAAAAAATGTAATCCAATTTTCTGCCAACTTCACAAGTTGTTTAAAATGAATGAGTTCTGGCACCACTTCGATGAGTTCTAGAGTTCTATGAAAAATTTAAACAAAATATCTTTAATTAGAGGACACTATTAATGACGAAAATGTCTTTAAAAGTCAAAAAATTACTAAACTATGATCGCACTGAGGAACTGAATCGCATGAGTTTTGAGACGTTCTGTTATAAATGTGTTTATTGTGTTCAATAAAAATGATCTTGTTCATCAGTTTATCGTTATAAAAAATATTTTAAATGAAATGTATGTATCTGCCTGAAAAATATGTAGGTACTCTCAAAATTAAAAAAAAAAGTTTTTCAAAAAAATTAAAACTGACATCTGATTAATGAAAATTTGGTAAAATTTGAAGTAGACGACAGTTTGTCCAATTTCAATGAATTGTAATTAATTCTATTCCATTCCCTTACTGTACACTAGTTATATCACTGTAGCACAGGCTCGGTAAAAATGGAATACCATAGGTATTATTATTAATAATACAGGCTTAGTGAATAGTTCTCAAAAAAAATATTGACTGAAAAAAATAACTAAAATGTATTACATGAATAAAACAACTAATATTTAAACAAAACACACCAATCATCATATTACAACCCTCAAAACATACCATTTTTTTTACGAAAATAATGATTTATTTGCAACTTTCATTTTCCATCTACACTTGATGTACCTACACGTACCTACACATCGTTCCTACACCTGGTAATTAATGTTATCAATTATCTCCGCGGAATCGATCAGAATGAGATTATTTTCGGTAAGAGGACTATCTGGTCTGATCTGGTCTGGTCTGGTCTGGTCTGCTGTGGTTTGCTGTGGTCTGCTTTGTTCTGCTCTAGTCTGATCTGTTCTGCTCTGGGCTGCTCTGTTTCTCTCTGGTCTAGTATGACCTGTTCTGGTCTAGTTTAGTCTGCTCTGGTCTGTTCTGGGCTGGTCTGGTCTGATCTGGTCTGGTCTGCTCTGTTCCTCTCTGACCTAGTCTGACCTGCTCTGGTATAGTTTGGTCTGTTCTGCCCTGGTCTGCACTGTTCCTCTCTGGTCTAGTCTGACCTGCTCTGGTCTAGTTTGGTCTGCTCTGGTCTAGTTTGGTCAGCTCTGGTCTAGATTGGTCTGCTCTGGTCTAGTTTGGTCTGTTCTGGTCTAGTTTGGTCTACTCTGGTCTGTTCTGGGCTGCTCAGATTTGGTTTGATCTGCTATATTCTGGTCTGCACTGGTCTTGACTGGTCTGGTTTGGTCTCTTCTTGTCTGGTCTGGCCTGGTCAGCTCTGGTCTAGTTTCGTCTGGGCTGGTCTAGAACTATTGTAGACACGGATCTTCCCAGAGCTCATGCAATTCAGTCCATCATAGTGCGATCGTAGTTTAGTAGTTTTTTGACTTTTAATAACATTTTCGTCATTAGTGTCCTCTAATTATAGGAATTTTGTTTAAATTTCTCATGGAATTCTAGAGTGTTGGCATACGCAAAATTGGAATATTAGCAAAGCAATTTCTATACTTGTTAGGAACTTTGGAACTACGTCAGAATGGCCTTTCTTGCGAGTCGGCGACAATGGTCCCGCTAATGCACGTACGCCGCACGAAATGAATTTATTATCATGAAATTTATCAAAAGGCCGGATTCGTTCGGAACGTCTTGTTTATTTTTAATTGCGAAAAATTCAGACGCGGTTTGTTCCAAAAGTATAAACAGAGGATCCCGTCCCGCCACAGTTTAACAGTTCTAATTATATTTCTTATGCCATTCGGAAAATTATTATTATTATTGTGCTAGGCGGAACTGTCTGGATGTTCGACACTTTCGGTTATTTCGGTTTTATTATAGAGAAAAAAAAGTGCCATGTGTTATATATTGCGAAGTACGGCGTCTTGAAAAAATCAGACATTAATTAACGTCATCTTGATGGAATTATTTCAAGAACGCGACATGTGACTCGAGTCTTTGTTATAGCCGTGCCTTTGTTTTTAGGTGAAGTTTCTAATATTTGTCTTTGTGAAGACCAGAAAATGTCTTTGCTTGAAATAGTGATAATAGTGTCTCTTCCTTTGGATTTTTCGCGAAAACCCAGGTTTAATTTACAAAATTTCACTTTTTGGAATAATTGAGACCCTAAATTGACACCCCCATTTACAGTTTCCATAAGATATTTAACTCTTTAAATGGACGCAGCATGAAATTGTATCTTAATTGCGGTACATAAAAAAATACTTTAATTACGAGAAGTAAATTATGTTATAGCAACATAAGGCCCCTTCCTAAGTGGACATTTCTAAAAGCAACCCCCAGGGGGTGAAATCAGAAAATCAATCAAGCAATTTAACAAGTGACTCTTTCGCCGATTTCTTTTCAAGTAATTTGTGTCTTTAATTAAGTAATTTATTTTTTTATCAAAAATGATTGTTTCTTTGTACCTGGCAACAAAGACGTATAATTAGGAAAAAGTGTATAAAATGTTTAGATTACTAATTCTTCTATCTTCAGTAAGTATTCAAATATGTACGTTCTACCAGAAAATTTTAATAATATACAGGGTGTTAAAATCCAAGTATCACATACTGTAAAGTGGATGGTACAGCCCAGAATATTCAGAAAAGTCTTAATAAACATGTGTCCTAAAACTTTTCAAGTTTTGAAAAATTCTTCAACTTTTTTGTTATCTTCATTTCTAATTTCAATAGATAAGCGAAATTTGTCATTTACTAACTTTGGTGTGCTATCGAAAATGAACATGTTTTTGGGGTAAGTTTTATTTTTAGGGGTGGTTTAGGGTGAAAAATACCCTAACTTTTTTATGCGTAACTGTTAATAGATTTTGAAAGAATTATGAAAAATGGAAGCTTTCGTTTTCCTGAAAATTAATGCTGAAAATTGAATACATTGTTAAAAATGTTTGTGGTATCAAAAAATGGATCACAAATATTAATGGACGTTACTTCAAGCATAATTTCAGTAGAACAGCGAAATTTAAGTAATTTACTAATTTTACTGTCCCATTTACAATTTTGCAATAAGTGCACATGTGTTATTACACAATTGCAAGTAATAATATCAAATTTCGGTATGAAGGTTGAGTGAAATTAAGAATTTAAAAATTAATTTTATTCAAAAAATATTTCCATTATTCCTAACTTCCATACCTCGCTGTAGTTCGAATGCGTGATATTTTAATGATATAAATAGATCTGTAAAATTTAATAATCACACGTAGATATCTAATAAAATTTATTAGTGGTATTAACCTGTGTCTAATAATAACGCGACACGTTGTTTAGTCTCAGAGAAATATGAAAGTTCTCTTATAGTTTGTCTGATTTTTGGAACTAATAAACACCGTAGTGGTTTTAAAAATGTGCCTGTTGCACACCTGAAATATCGGATTACTTTAAAACTGCTTTACAAATATTTGAGCAATGTAGACTGTTTTACTCGCTGTCGAATTAAATAAATATTCGATAACCCCCGCGTGAGTTTACACAATTTTTTTAACCCGAAACGTACGTATTACCTTGATTGCACGCCATCAGCCACAAACGTGATATCTCCAACTTTAAATAAAAATTACTCAAACGTGCGCCCCACATATGCACCCGGCCTTGACTCTAGAAAGTTCTAATTCGTCAAAATTAGGTTGCCTCCTGGGATACTTATCTCGACGTGAATGTTTTCAAAATATCGAACACATTAAAGGAACGCTATCTGGTGCAATTCGTTAATATGGCGAGGATCGCAAGAGAGATGACCTCGTAATGTGGCATTTAAAAATTTAATGGCGATTAGTAATCCGCGAGGTTTTTAATTACGGCACACACCTTATTGCCGGGAAATTGCGGAAATTTTAATTGTCGGTAATTCGGAAGGGACGGTATTTAGGATGAGCGTAAGGAGGTGGTTTTGATTGGTGGAGATGTGTGGTTAAAGTCCAAATGGTATTCATTCCAATCAATCTTACTCTACGTAAACACTTGTGTCCAAGAGGTCTGAGTCAAGCTTTAGCACCCAATCAATACTGAATATTGATGGTGACTTTTGCTGCTTGATTTGGTGATTACTGGATTCTTTTCAATCCTCGGGATGGTTTATCACATTTTTCACAAATATACTTGACGAGTCAGTTGACCTAGTGTGCCATAGTTGAATACCCTGATTTTTAATGTTGTGGACTTTTACGAGCCGTCGAAAAGAGAGAGATACCACCCCTTTCTTCGGCTATTAGTTTATCGGTCAGGACGAGGATCGTATGATCGTCGTAAACCGAGCGATATTGTCAAATGTACTCACATCTCTAAATAAGATGCATTAGGGAATGGGTGGATAAAAGCGGTCCGGTATAGAAAGCTAAAAATAGCCTCAGGTATGTATTCATTTAGAGAAGAATAATTCTGATTACGGTTCATGGATTAATTGTGTTGTACGAATAACTTTCACCAAATAGAACGTAAATTCCAAACTATTTATAACTGCTAAATGATTACAGTCACAAAAATTATACCGGCAATGTCGCACTCCGCACCGGCCGTCTACAAGGCGGAGTTATTTGATGTGTCGATTGTAAAAGTCCACAACATTAAAAATCAAGGTATAGAAAACTATTTTGTGCGTTGTAAATTTAACGAAGTTACAAGTAGTGTAATTTGATTAAGGATCGTTCTGTTTTTACCGTGTTTATAAATTTTAAAGGCCGTTTTACGCAAAATTGATTGCACGCCACGACTTAACACACCTACATCCGTTCCCCGCATCAAAGGATAAATCCCTTTGGCGTCCGGATCCACGCGTTACTGGCCTTTTTTGCGCTCCATCTTATTACGCACAAGATTAAGTGACAAAACAGGAATCCGCATTACCGTGTCACTCCTAAAGCCCCACCTGCTCGCGTCGGGGTAATCCCCCAGAAGTAGCTTAGGACCGTTTTTCTGTCCCGGACGTGTGTGTGTATTGAAAAACCGCCCCTCAACGCGAAACGGAATAAATAGAGTGTGCGCGCAATTTACTCGGCCATAAATCGCACAGACGTGTCGTTGCGCACCTTTCGTCATATGTGGGTATTCCGTTTTATTCACGTTTGTTTTATTATTTCTTTCAGTCTTGCAAGGTATGCAACAAGACGTTCGCGAACGTTTACCGTCTGCAGAGGCACATGATCAGCCACGACGAGAGCACCTTTCTCAGGAAGTTCAAGTGCAACGAGTGCGATAAAGCTTTCAAATTTAAGCATCACTTAAAGGTGAGTCGAAACTACTACTTCTTTTGCCCATTGCGCGCGTACGCCATAATATTATATTATTTGGCGGACGAACTTTGCAATGAAATCAACTCCTTTTTGGTTCTTTTTTAAAATGATAATCCATGAGTCAAAATGCGTGGATATAACACGGATGACGAACAAAGAAGTGTTATCAGTCATAACTAATGAGAAAATCACATAAGTAATAAATAACGACGATAAGAGACGCACGGGGTACTTTGTACGTATAATAAACAATACGAGATAATTGTACTATATCTACTATAACAGTATTATGCATAAATAACACACTACTTATTTGTTGAAATTCTGATATCGTACAGGGTCAGCCCGGTTCTAAGATAAAAAAATTAATTTGCAACTTTGAGATTGTACAGTGTCACCTTTGGAAAAGCCTGATTAAAATTACGTCAGATTGGTTGATTAGTAGGTAAATGGTCTTGTTTGATAACCCTAGCATAAAAAATGTATTTAATACGACTTATGGAAGTTCAATATTTCAAATGAAAGAGAAGCGTATTCATAAGTATTATAGAGGATTTCTTTTCTCAAAGATCTCGTAACAGGTTTACGTAAAGAAATTGTAGAAGTAAATATAGGGGTACCTCGGGGTTCTGTTTTGGGACCAATATAATGGAATATCCTTCATGATGATGTTCTTCATTTAAAAGTGTCTGAAAGTATTAAGTTAATAGCACTCGCAGATGATTTGGATATAGTATTGTTTAGTAGGCATTAGTATTGACATATTGACATTTGGGTATCATTTAAAAATTAACTAAAAATAAAGGTTCTATCGAATTCTATCTGTCACAACTATTAAAATTTCGAATTAATGGCTTGTCCTTTCCTGACTTTCAATGAAAATTGTAAATGTGCTTAGTATCAAACAATAAAGGTATCCGTATACGGTATACATCCGCACAAAATACAATTAAACTCAGATATTGGGTTTTATGGAATTAGGAACAAAGATCAGTTTTAAACAGTGGACTTTGAAAGATTATAAGTAAAAAATTCAGGACCACGTTATAATTATTTATGGTACTAATGTGTTATGTTGAAAATAAGTCACGCGAGAAGATTTACATATTATATATTTATATTTTTTATATTATATTATATTATATTTATATATTTATAAATTCTCAAGTGACTTAGGAAACATAACACGCGAGTGGCATACAATGTTTTATCCAACACTTGGAAGAAATCAGTTTTTATGAGATAATAATTAATAAGCTTTGTGATCAAATCTAAGCTACTTGCGTCTCAGTATCCTATAAATGTCAGAATGACTTGACAGTGACTTTTTTACATTTTGGTTAAAGTAGGTTGTTTGTTTTATGTTGTTTGACTTATAATCCATAACTCACTAGTGAGTTATGGATTATAACACACTAGTGTGTTATTTGATAGTTTACTTGTCTAAAATGACATTAATAATGACAGTAATAACTATCATGTGTTGGATAAAATATTTTTATATGGGGTTCCCATAGAGGGCGTTTCTCGTCGGTTGTCAAATAATAAGCATAAGCCGAGAGCAGGGGTGTGTTCTCAATTTTGTTACATCGTTACAGAAAACGTATTTGTAATTGTATTTGTATTGTTGTGTATGTCTATTTATATATACTGTATTTGTAATTATTGTAAATGGAACACGTCTGAGCTCATGGAGTCATGGACTATTTTTATGAATTTTTAATTAACGTTCCTACCGATACACTTCCTACCTACCTGTCTTAAGCTGACGTCGAAATTTCTTGTAAGATTGTTTGACCCTTGGATTAAAGCAGGTACCCTCAATATTTGCCGTCGAAAGTTCGCCCGCCGACAGTCACTAGGCGTTGTTAGTCTGCTGAATCTGATTTTCAGAAATCCAGATGTATTTTCAATAACTACTACTCGACATAAATTACCATTATTTTTAAAGCCTAATAGCATGTTAGCAGATTTATGACCATTTTGTATGCCGAATAAATAAATAAATCGTTTTCTTCATAAATAACAACGAATTTAGCACGAGTATCTCAATGAAATGTTGATCATTTATAGGCGGGGCCCAAAATATCGTGATATTACAACTTACCTCTAAAGTGTGGACCCACATTTTAACAAATTATTTATAATCTATTGACTTAGGTATATCAAATTTGGTACATAGTTTAACGAGTTTGGTTTCATCAGGAACACATCAGGATCCACAGCGGCGAGAAGCCGTTCGAGTGCGGCAACTGCGGCAAGAGATTCTCCCATTCCGGTTCCTATTCTAGTCACATGACGTCGAAGAAGTGCCTCGTCATGAACCTCAAATTGGGCAGGTCGAGGGCGCCGCAGAACAACTCGCTGGCCGACAAGAACGCGCAGCAGTCGATGCGGGGCCCGAAGAGGTCCAACATCAGCCCGATCAACAACAACATCACGACGAGCCCCAATCACAACACGTACCTACCGATCCTGCCGAAGTATTCCGAGGCGGCCGCCGCTTTCCTGCAGTCCTCGCTGCCGCCATTCTACCTGACGCCCCCGAGCCTCTTGGGCACCGGCCACCCCATCAGCCCCTACACGATGCCGTCGTTGGGGCATCTCTTGGAACAACTCCAGCAGCAGCAGCAACAACAACAACAACACCAGCACCACCATCACCAACAGAGCTCGAGTCCCCCGAGGCCGCCTCCCGTCGCGGACGACTCCCCGCCCGACGACGAACCGAAGCATCGTCCCGACATTGCGGACAACCCGATCACGATGGACGACTCGAGCTCGAAGTCGGACAACGCGGCCAACTCGAACGCCTCCGAATGCGGCGACCTGGTCATGGACGAGGACGCCGAGCCGGACGCCGCACACCAGAAGGACTCGGAACCGACGCGTAGCGGCGACCTCGAGGCCGTCAAGAGGATACTCGAGACCGTGAACGCGACCGTCACCAAGGAACTCCTGCAGGCGAACATGCAGAAGGTGCCGTCGGAGTCGTCGTCGCTGAGCGATTGCCGCAGCTCGACGCACTCGCCGAGGCAGCGGCTCGCGTGCGACAACTGCAAGAACTCGTTCGAGACCGCTTCGCAGATCGAGGAACACGAGTGCGGCGACGTGAAGAGCGAGGGCCTCGCCGCGAAGCTCGAGGACGCGCTCACCAACAAATCGGACGACCTTCAGAACGGCGGCAGCGTCAGCGGCGCCGAGGACCAGGACTACGACAGGATGCACTACAACCCGAACGAGGAGATCGAGTCCGAGTCGTTCGCGACGACGGACCACGTCTCCGAGGACGGTCGGAAGGTGCGCGTGAGATCGTTGATCTCCGACGAGCAGTTGAAGGTATCCTTCTTTCTTTAAGCCTAATTTCTATACTTCCATAACTTGATATAGGCTCCCATAATTGTTCTAAAGGAGTTCTATGTCCGTCTTCTCCGTAGATTTACCACGTATAGACTGCGGATCCCAATAAGGCACGTTAACCTCTATAGCCCAGTGGGTTACGTCGTTTACTGTTATTTCAGAAGTCGCGGTTCTCAATTCTATTATTCTACAATTCGGGCTATCTTTTACGATTCTTCGTCTAGTTTAAATTGCATATATGCCTTGTTGAGGTCTAATTTTGTAAAAATTTTACCTTTATCTTATCTTGTCTTATCTTTATCTTCTCTAGGGTCTTCCAACACTTATTTTTGTTTCTCTTGGACGCCATACTATGAATCTGTTGGTCCATCTGTCATCCTTATGTCGTGCTATATAGCCAACCCATCGCCATTTCAACTGTGCTGTTCTTCGCACAACATCCGCCACTCTTATTCTTTTCCTAATTTGGTCATTTGGTACTCGATCTCTTAAACTAATCCCGAGCATGATCCTTTCCATTGCACGATGTGTTACCTGGAGGGTGTGTATAGATCTTCGGGTTAAGGACATTGTTTCCAAACCATATGTAAGAACCAGAAGTATACATGAATCATAGACTTTTCACAAAAGCTGTCCAGCAAAGTCCCTTTCTTCTAGACATTTCGGCCGTTTGATTTTCTTTACCTAATTGTATTTTATGCCCGAGGTATGTGTATTCAGTTACATTTTCTAGGGTATGATTTTCTATGTTTATTTCTGTTAAGAAAGAGCTATTATTTTAGTTTTGCTCAGGTTCATTGTTAATCCTACTTGTAAGGACCCTCGGTAATAGCGTTATCTAATGTTGTAAGGGTGCCCAATTATTTTGACATTCTCACAATTGTAGTTGTCAATAATTGTAACATTTTGACTTAAGCTATCTCAGAAAGGGCGACGTGTTGTGTACATGTGTTCAGTTTTATTCTCGTTTATGGTTAGTAATTTTTCTGCTCCCTTCTTCTATCTGTAGAAAATTTTCTTTTGCTTTGGTTGTGCTTCCTGCCACTGTGTCGATATCGTCCACCAAAGCCAATATCATTTGTCATTCACTGTTCCTGAAGATCCCCGTTTGATGTTCGACTTTTTTATAGCCATATCCAATACAGCATTGAAGAGTATTGGGGATAGTCCTTCACCTTGTTTTAGGTCGTTGGTCACTGTGACCTTGAAAACTTGTGAAAAGATTGTGTGCTTCTAAATAGTTCATTAATATTTCTCCTCTCTCGTTCCTGTGCCTCCAAATCCAAAGTTGCCTCTTTTATTCTCTGATTCTGCTGATTTCTTGTCCCGTTTTGCATCAAAATCGCCAACGACTGACTTATTATTTTTCATTTCAAGGTACTCAAGGACAACTACAATTCGAACCCGAGACCGAAGAGGGAGGACCTGGAGAAGATCGCCGGCGCGATCGGCTTCCCGGTGCGGGTCGTGCAGGTGTGGTTCCAGAACACGAGGGCGAGGGACAGGAGGGAGGGTCGTCTCATCCAGGTGCCTTACAGCTCGGCTCCGGTGCTCCAGCGTTTCCCGCTACCCAACGCCGGCAAACTTCCCATAACCGCCCCGATCAACCACTACATCTCCGAGCAACCGCTCGACCTCTCCATCAAGAAGGAGAGCGTCTCGAACGAATCGTCGCCGACCAGCTCGCCTTGCAGGCCAAGCTCGGCTGGTCATACGTTCGACTGCGGCGACGAGGCGGTGAATCTCAGCCGGAGGACCTCGAGGAGTCCGACGCCTTACCTACCCTACCAGAACCACTACCAAAACTCCAACTGCTCGGAGCCCTGCCAGTCGCCCTCGCCTCTCGATCAGGTCGGCTTCAACAGCAGCCGGTTGGCGCAGATCTTGGCGCAGCCAGCCCACAAGCTCGGCCTGCCCGGCATGTCGGTACCGATCGACCATCTGATGCCGTTCGGGATGGACATCCCAGGGTTGTCGCAGTTGATCAACAACAAGATCTCGAGCCTGAGCCCCAACTCGGAGAAGAGGGCGTGGAGCGAGGGTGGGCGGGAGTGCTCCGGCGACGGCCACGAGGACGATCCGCCCAACGGCGTGAAGAGGAGCAAGATGTCCCAGTGCGTGCTCAAGGGCTTGGGCAGCCCGATATTGGGGAACCAGGAGCAGGAGATCGAGGGGCAGTTCACGTGCGATCAGTGCGACAAGGCGTTCTCGAAGCAGAGCTCGCTCGCCAGGCACAAATACGAGCATTCGGGTGAGTTGAATTTGACGTTTCTAATGTAACTTCGATTACCGCGAAGTTGTGCGAATCCTCCAAATTCTTAAAGTAACATACCATGACGAAGGTATCGGCTTTGCTTATTAATATATACAGACCTTTTCTACAGAGTCGCAGTATGGTATAAACATAAGAGCGAAAGAAAGGCCATATATTTCTCTTTGGCTAAACAGAAAAAGAACTTTTGCGACGTTGCTAGCGAAACATCACAGTCATCGCACACTCTATCGGCCGGCATATAATATGTATGAGGAACACATGTACGAACGTTTTCATTCGCTGTATAGCCTCCGACAGGAGTATTTGGAATGGGTCCTGGACTTGGACTGCGGCCGGCAACGTTGCAAAACTTCCTTCTCTGTCATACTAACGAACTACCATTAGCTTCTCTTTTGCTCTTGTTGATTTCGGGCCATGCATTTCAATTGAAAAGTTCCGTATATGTCGGTTTATAGCGTTTGTCTTCGCTGTCCGACTCCTAGACTCTTTTGACAATCTGCCTGTGTGGCTCTATCCATGGCCTTCCTTATTCCTTCGCCCCACGTCTTCCTAGGTCCTCCCTTTTTCCTCTGTTCAGTGGGAACTCATAATAATGCGATCTTTGGAAGTCTTCCCTCTGGCCTTCGTTGTACGTGGCCGTACCATATTAGTTCTTTCTTCGTAATGTCTTCTAACATTGTTTCTCTAAAATCTCTAAATTGTCTGCACTATTCCCCACACACATCTTAGCCCATTAATTCAAGTAATATTAATATATCTTAGCTTATTAATTCACGTGATTAAACGGTGACCGGTTTCGGCAAGTCACGCCATCCTCAGACCTACAGTGAGACAGTGGTTTTCAGTTTTTCCAAAGATGGTTTTATTTCGAAAACCTTTGAAGAAATTGAACTGTTAAGAGAGGTTAACCACTTGAGAATTTATGGCCATCAAAAAAGGGGAGTTTCAAAAAATAATCCAAAATTGTATTTTCAAAATACTCAAGTACATTACTTTATTTAACTGTACTTACAAGTACTTCCTTTGTCAAAATTTTAAACTTGTCTTGTCTCCTCTCATTACCTCAGATTCTTGTACGGGACTCCAAAGATTTACCGAATCAAGACTAAAACGCTTTTATTGCCTATTCACCCTCGCCTCCTTGAAATTGCTAACCTACCCCAAGACAGTCTAATTTGTCATCAGCATTATTTTTCTTTAATTTTCCAGGACAACGTCCGCACAAATGTGATGAATGCCCGAAGGCGTTCAAGCACAAACACCACCTGACGGAGCACAAGCGCTTGCACAGTGGCGAGAAACCATTCCAGTGTAGTAAGTGCCTGAAAAGGTTCTCCCATTCCGGTTCTTACAGCCAGCACATGAACCATCGTTACTCGTACTGTAAGCCGTACAGAGAATAATGCAAGTTCCCAGGAGCTCATCTCAGTGTAAATAGGACCTAAAAGTTGGTACGCAATACTAACTCAAAAAAAAAACAGTCTTGCCAAATATAGTTATACGAGTTGTATATAGTGTTGAAGAGAGCGAAAGAGAGAGAGAGAGAGAGAGAGAGAGAAAAGTATATATACAATATTTATGAGAGATAACTTTAAATTATCGTTTTTTAAGGACTAACGTCTGGACTTTTGATGATCCTGCGGCGGTGCAATTTTTTTGTTTTATTAAACTTTGCGAAGATATTTTTCTAGTTTTTTTTTTGTTTTTTTACGGTCTCAAAAGTCTGGAATACTCACAATGTAACTGTTAAGCTTTATTTTTATATGTTCATTTACTCGATTGAAACATTCTGAAACAATTAACGTTTGTATAGAGTTAATTTAACTTTAAAGGAAATTTTGGGAGGGAGCAAAATTACAATTCCAAATTATTTTTTTTTGGTTAATGTGACAAAGGATTTTTCGTTGCTGTGATTTAAGTGCCATATTTTAGTTTTAACAGTGAAACGCTTCCTATTAGTTGCTTTTGCGATTCATCCTGAAATTTCCCTGTTTCGTCTGGTACCTGTATGAAAATACTCATAGTATACAGTAAACACTGTGCCAGAAAATCAAACGTCTTCCACCACTTTTGTATGTAGTGGTGTTACAGGCAAGGGGCACCAAAGGCAATTTTTATTTCCCGTTTTTCCAACTTTCCTGGAGATAGTCTACTCGTGCAATGTATGACAATGGCGCAATTTTTCTAGTAGTACATACTTACCATGTTATAATGGTGTAATTTTGAACAAAACTGAAAACTGAAATCTGGTAAATTGAATTTCTTGAATTGAAGCAATTCTTCGTAAATGTATTAATTAGTTTAACAAAATAATCTCAAAGAATTTAGTTTTTTAAAATAAATTACATGCAGTACTCATTGAAGATGGAATCAATAGTTTTTTGTTGTTTGAAATTAAGTGTCCCGACACGTTGTAGAGGTTTATCGAAAGCTCAAAACTGTTCGTTGCCGCTTAGCTTTTAAAGAAGTGTCACTTTTGAAACAGTTCCTTTTCTAATTTAACTAAAATTGTGCAATTGTCGATGCAATTAGTTACCAAACGCGTTACTCAAACTATATATATTAAGAGCATTAATTGTGATTCAAAATATTTAGGATATATTTTTACGATTACCAAAAAAAAAACCTGTAGATATGTAAAGTATCTTGCTTTAAGTGCCATACAAACCAACGACACAACTTGTATAGCCTAAGTACATATAGATAACTGGTTTCGAAACATCGATTTATTAAAGAGAAAAACAATACAATGAATTAAAAACTTTTAGATTTTAAGGTTTAAGAAAAAATGGTAACCTGCCTTTAGTTTGTAAACAGTACAATAAGTGGCGACGATGCAAATTTCGCTCCCACTGCATCTGAGGTGTTACATGACAATACGTAGTGCTGATAGTATAACAACAAATACAATGAACGTAATGGTGCAACAAATTACACACTAAATTTTGGAGCATTTATTTTATGGTTTTGTATTAATAAGCTGCCGGTGATTTTGTTACCATTTGTGTATAGCGGGAAAACAATATATTTAAAAAATCGTGTAGGTGTATGTTAGGTAATTTTCAAGGAGCAAATAATAAAAAATAACGTTTAACGACAATTACTGCGAACGATACAATCCAGTCTTTTTCTTTCTTTCGGATGCTAAACATGACCATTTCGAATTTATAAAAGAACATCTTGAAACACCATAAACGTCCAATTATTGTGAGAACAAATCTAACAAAAACTAACTCACTTCGAGACTTTCATTATTAAAATGTACCTTTACTTTAATTTTAATGAAACATAATCATAGTGCCAATCTATTTAATTTCCCATTTAAGTAATTGAAATTTAAAAGAGAAAATTAAGTGTTAAAGGCAGGTCCCTTATTACTTCTCTTATTTAAATATTTTTGTGATATCCTACATCTTTATATACATTTTCTCCTTGAATATTACAAGAAATCTTTGAGTCATTCCAAAATTAAGTACCTAAATATGATTTCCAGTGTGTGAGTTGATATATTGTAAGATTTTCGACAATAAAAAATTAGCCATTTGATATAAACCTATTTACTTAGTACTGCTGATGTTAAAAGATATGTGAAGTAGCATTTATTATATAGAAAAGGAATCTCAAGGTATGTGAGAGAAATTTCGAAATATAAGATATTATATAATATACAGTTTATAATATAAATACGTATAAATTTTAATTATTACTTAAGATACTCCTTGAACCTCTCTGTGTATAGGTATATTTTAATCTGTAAATACTAAATGTTTATTATTCCTTCATCGTGTTTTAACTCCCTCATTTATAGGTCTAATCTTGTATTCCTCCTATTTTTATTTTTATATTTATCCGCAATGTAGTCAAAGGATGATGGTGATGCATTCTTGTTCATACATTATTGTTGCGTGATTTTTTGTTATGTATTTTTTTACATTTTGGCTAGTTTGACCAAAGAGTTTGTAATATATTTAGATGTATTTTAAAATGTAATTTTTTTATATTTTTTTTTTGAGTTTTCGTTCATTTTTATTGTATTTTTATATATAGTTGGTCTTGTAAAAATGGTGATTATTAAGGGATGTCTGTGTAAAATCTATTACAAAAGTTGACAAATGTATTTTACTCAACACAAATAAAATCGTAAAACAAAAGGGTTTTTCATTTCCTCTTCTATTAATGTAGAAAACCGAGATATCCAAGATTAAAGGTTTAGTTTAGGCCATCGTTTTCAGCAAAATGGGAATAACTCCTAAACCGCTGGACAGAAATGGCTGAAACTCGGCGTAGGGCTTCAGGGGCCCTTCGCCCATCTGCCCTGCGAGTTTCAGCTCGAAATTCGAAAGTTTAGGTTTTACAGGTATAAAAACGTCGAAAATTCCATTTTTTCGATTTTCCAATTATGCGTGCAATCGATCAAGGGCGTCGCCCTGAACACGATGGTGAAGGTCCCATGGCCCTACGGCCCTTCGTTCCCGAGATATCGTCGGTTTTAGGAATAGCCACATGAAATCAGAAAAACGTGAATAACTCCTAAACCGCTGGACAGAAATGGATGAAACTCGGCGAAGGGCTTCAGGGGCCCTTCGCCGATCTGCCCTGCGAGTTTCAGCTCGAAATTCGAAAGTTTAAGTTTTACAGGAATAAAAACGTCGAAAATTCCATTTTTTCGATTTTCCAATTATGCGTGCAATCGATCAAGGGCGTCGCCCTGAACACGATGGTGAAGGTCCCAGGGCCCTACGGCCCTTCGTTCCCGAGATATCGTCGGTTTTAGGAATAGCCACATGAAATCAGAAAAACGTGAATAACTCCTAAACCGCTGGACAGAAATGGATGAAACTCGGCGAAGGGCTTCAGGGGCCCTTCGCCGATCTGCCCTGCGAGTTTCAGCTCGAAATTCGAAAGTTTAAGTTTTACAGGTATAAAAACGTCGAAAATTCCATTTTTTCGATTTTCCAATTATGCGTGCAATCGATCAAGGGCGTCGCCCTGAACACGATGGTGAAGGTCCCAGGGCCCTACGGCCCTTCGTTCCCGAGATATCGTCGGTTTTAGGAATAGCCACATGAAATCAGAAAAACGTGAATAACTCCTAAACCGCTGGACAGAAATGGATGAAACTCGGCGAAGGGCTTCAGGGGCCCTTCGCCGATCTGCCCTGCGAGTTTCAGCTCGAAATTCGAAAGTTTAAGTTTTACAGGTATAAAAACGTGTAAAATTCCATTTTTTCGATTTTCCAATTATGCGTGCAATCGATCAAGGGCGTCGCCCTGAACACGATGGTGAAGGTCCCATGGCCCTACGGCCCTTCGTTCCCGAGATATCGTCGGTTTTAGGAATAGCCACATGAAATCAGAAAAACGTGAATAACTCCTAAACCGCTGGACAGAAATGGATGAAACTGGGCGAAGGGCTTCAGGGGCCCTTCGCCGACCTACCCTGCGAGTTTCAGCTCTAAATTCGAAAGTTTAGGTTTTACAGGTATAAAAACGTGTAAAATTCCATTTTTTCGATTTTCCAATTATGCGTGCAATCGATCAAGGGCGTCGCCCTGAACACGATGGTGAAGGTCCCATGGCCCTACGGCCCTTCGTTCCCGAGATATCGTCGGTTTTAGGAATAGCCACATGAAATCAGAAAAACGTGAATAACTCCTAAACCGCTGGACAGAAATGGATGAAACTGGGCGAAGGGCTTCAGGGGCCCTTCGCCGATCTGCCCTGCGAGTTTCAGCTCGAAATTCGAAAGTTTAAGTTTTACAGGTATAAAAACGTCGAAAATTCCATTTTTTCGATTTTCCAATTATGCGTGCAATCGATCAAGGGCGTCGCCCTGAACACGATGGTGAAGGTCCCATGGCCCTACGGCCCTTCGTTCCCGAGATATCGTCGGTTTTAGGAATAGCCACATGAAATCAGAAAAACGTGAATAACTCCTAAACCGCTGGACAGAAATGGATGAAACTGGGCGAAGGGCTTCAGGGGCCCTTCGCCGACCTACCCTGCGAGTTTCAGCTCTAAATTCGAAAGTTTAGGTTTTACAGGTATAAAAACGTGTAAAATTCCATTTTTTCGATTTTCCAATTATGCGTGCAATCGATCAAGGGCGTCGCCCTGAACACGATGGTGAAGGTCCCATGGCCCTACGGCCCTTCGTTCCCGAGATATCGTCGGTTTTAGGAATAGCCACATGAAATCAGAAAAACGTGAATAACTCCTAAACCGCTGGACAGAAATGGATGAAACTGGGCGAAGGGCTTCAGGGGCCCTTCGCCGATCTGCCCTGCGAGTTTCAGCTCGAAATTCGAAAGTTTAAGTTTTACAGGTATAAAAACGTGTAAAATTCCATTTTTTCGATTTTCCAATTATGCGTGCAATCGATCAAGGGCGTCGCCCTGAACACGACGGTGAAGGTCCCATGGCCCTACGGCCCTTCGTTCCCGAGATATCGTCGGTTTTAGGAATAGCCACATGAAATCAGAAAAACGTGAATAACTCCTAAACCGCTGGACAGAAATGGATGAAACTGGGCGAAGGGCTTCAGGGGCCCTTCGCCGACCTACCCTGCGAGTTTCAGCTCTAAATTCGAAAGTTTAGGTTTTACAGGTATAAAAACGTGTAAAATTCCATTTTTTCGATTTTCCAATTATGCGTGCAATCGATCAAGGGCGTCGCCCTGAACACGATGGTGAAGGTCCCATGGCCCTACGGCCCTTCGTTCCCGAGATATCGTCGGTTTTAGGAATAGCCACATGAAATCAGAAAAACGTGAATAACTCCTAAACCGCTGGACAGAAATGGATGAAACTGGGCGAAGGGCTTCAGGGGCCCTTCGCCGATCTGCCCTGCGAGTTTCAGCTCGAAATTCGAAAGTTTAAGTTTTACAGGTATAAAAACGTGTAAAATTCCATTTTTTCGATTTTCCAATTATGCGTGCAATCGATCAAGGGCGTCGCCCTGAACACGACGGTGAAGGTCCCATGGCCCTACGGCCCTTCGTTCCCGAGATATCGTCGGTTTTAGGAATAGCCACATGAAATCAGAAAAACGTGAATAACTCCTAAACCGCTGGACAGAAATGGATGAAACTCGGCGAAGGGCTTCAGGGGCCCTTCGCCGATCTGCCCTGCGAGTTTCAGCTCGAAATTCGAAAGTTTAAGTTTTACAGGTATAAAAACGTGTAAAATTCCATTTTTTCGATTTTCCAATTATGCGTGCAATCGATCAAGGCCGTCGCCCTGAACACGATGGTGAAGGTCCCATGGCCCTACGGCCCTTCGTTCCCGAGATATCGTCGGTTTTAGGAATAGCCACATGAAATCAGAAAAACGTGAATAACTCCTAAACCGCTGGACAGAAATGGATGAAACTCGGCGAAGGGCTTCAGGGGCCCTTCGCCGATCTGCCCTGCGAGTTTCAGCTCGAAATTCGAAAGTTTAAGTTTTACAGGTATAAAAACGTGTAAAATTCCATTTTTTCGATTTTCCAATTATGCGTGCAATCGATCAAGGGCGTCGCCCTGAACACGATGGTGAAGGTCCCATGGCCCTACGGCCCTTCGTTCCCGAGATATCGTCGGTTTTAGGAATAGCCACATGAAATCAGAAAAACGTGAATAACTCCTAAACCGCTGGACAGAAATGGATGAAACTCGGCGAAGGGCTTCAGGGGCCCTTCGCCGACCTACCCTGCGAGTTTCAGCTCTAAATTCGAAAGTTTAGGTTTTACAGGTATAAAAACGTGTAAAATTCCATTTTTTCGATTTTCCAATTATGCGTGCAATCGATCAAGGGCGTCGCCCTGAACACGATGGTGAAGGTCCCATGGCCCTACGGCCCTTCGTTCCCGAGATATCGTCGGTTTTAGGAATAGCCACATGAAATCAGAAAAACGTGAATAACTCCTAAACCGCTGGACAGAAATGGATGAAACTGGGCGAAGGGCTTCAGGGGCCCTTCGCCGATCTGCCCTGCGAGTTTCAGCTCGAAATTCGAAAGTTTAAGTTTTACAGGTATAAAAACGTGTAAAATTCCATTTTTTCGATTTTCCAATTATGCGTGCAATCGATCAAGGGCGTCGCCCTGAACACGATGGTGAAGGTCCCATGGCCCTACGGCCCTTCGTTCCCGAGATATCGTCGGTTTTAGGAATAGCCACATGAAATCAGAAAAACGTGAATAACTCCTAAACCGCTGGACAGAAATGGATGAAACTCGGCGAAGGGCTTCAGGGGCCCTTCGCCGATCTGCCCTGCGAGTTTCAGCTCGAAATTCGAAAGTTTAAGTTTTACAGGTATAAAAACGTGTAAAATTCCATTTTTTCGATTTTCCAATTATGCGTGCAATCGATCAAGGGCGTCGCCCTGAACACGATGGTGAAGGTCCCATGGCCCTACGGCCCTTCGTTCCCGAGATATCGTCGGTTTTAGGAATAGCCACATGAAATCAGAAAAACGTGAATAACTCCTAAACCGCTGGACAGAAATGGATGAAACTGGGCGAAGGGCTTCAGGGGCCCTTCGCCGACCTACCCTGCGAGTTTCAGCTCTAAATTCGAAAGTTTAGGTTTTACAGGTATAAAAACGTGTAAAATTCCATTTTTTCGATTTTCCAATTATGCGTGCAATCGATCAAGGGCGTCGCCCTGAACACGATGGTGAAGGTCCCATGGCCCTACGGCCCTTCGTTCCCGAGATATCGTCGGTTTTAGGAATAGCCACATGAAATCAGAAAAACGTGAATAACTCCTAAACCGCTGGACAGAAATGGATGAAACTGGGCGAAGGGCTTCAGGGGCCCTTCGCCGATCTGCCCTGCGAGTTTCAGCTCGAAATTCGAAAGTTTAAGTTTTACAGGTATAAAAACGTCGAAAATTCCATTTTTTCGATTTTCCAATTATGCGTGCAATCGATCAAGGGCGTCGCCCTGAACACGATGGTGAAGGTCCCATGGCCCTACGGCCCTTCGTTCCCGAGATATCGTCGGTTTTAGGAATAGCCACATGAAATCAGAAAAACGTGAATAACTCCTAAACCGCTGGACAGAAATGGATGAAACTGGGCGAAGGGCTTCAGGGGCCCTTCGCCGACCTACCCTGCGAGTTTCAGCTCTAAATTCGAAAGTTTAGGTTTTACAGGTATAAAAACGTGTAAAATTCCATTTTTTCGATTTTCCAATTATGCGTGCAATCGATCAAGGGCGTCGCCCTGAACACGATGGTGAAGGTCCCATGGCCCTACGGCCCTTCGTTCCCGAGATATCGTCGGTTTTAGGAATAGCCACATGAAATCAGAAAAACGTGAATAACTCCTAAACCGCTGGACAGAAATGGATGAAACTCGGCGAAGGGCTTCAGGGGCCCTTCGCCGATCTGCCCTGCGAGTTTCAGCTCGAAATTCGAAAGTTTAAGTTTTACAGGTATAAAAACGTCGAAAATTCCATTTTTTCGATTTTCCAATTATGCGTGCAATCGATCAAGGGCGTCGCCCTGAACACGATGGTGAAGGTCCCAGGGCCCTACGGCCCTTCGTTCCCGAGATATCGTCGGTTTTAGGAATAGCCACATGAAATCAGAAAAACGTGAATAACTCCTAAACCGCTGGACAGAAATGGATGAAACTGGGCGAAGGGCTTCAGGGGCCCTTCGCCGATCTGCCCTGCGAGTTTCAGCTCGAAATTCGAAAGTTTAAGTTTTACAGGTATAAAAACGTGTAAAATTCCATTTTTTCGATTTTCCAATTATGCGTGCAATCGATCAAGGGCGTCGCCCTGAACACGACGGTGAAGGTCCCATGGCCCTACGGCCCTTCGTTCCCGAGATATCGTCGGTTTTAGGAATAGCCACATGAAATCAGAAAAACGTGAATAACTCCTAAACCGCTGGACAGAAATGGATGAAACTCGGCGAAGGGCTTCAGGGGCCCTTCGCCGATCTGCCCTGCGAGTTTCAGCTCGAAATTCGAAAGTTTAAGTTTTACAGGTATAAAAACGTGTAAAATTCCATTTTTTCGATTTTCCAATTATGCGTGCAATCGATCAAGGGCGTCGCCCTGAACACGATGGTGAAGGTCCCATGGCCCTACGGCCCTTCGTTCCCGAGATATCGTCGGTTTTAGGAATAGCCACATGAAATCAGAAAAACGTGAATAACTCCTAAACCGCTGGACAGAAATGGATGAAACTCGGCGAAGGGCTTCAGGGGCCCTTCGCCGATCTGCCCTGCGAGTTTCAGCTCGAAATTCGAAAGTTTAAGTTTTACAGGTATAAAAACGTGTAAAATTCCATTTTTTCGATTTTCCAATTATGCGTGCAATCGATCAAGGGCGTCGCCCTGAACACGATGGTGAAGGTCCCATGGCCCTACGGCCCTTCGTTCCCGAGATATCGTCGGTTTTAGGAATAGCCACATGAAATCAGAAAAACGTGAATAACTCCTAAACCGCTGGACAGAAATGGATGAAACTCGGCGAAGGGCTTCAGGGGCCCTTCGCCGATCTGCCCTGCGAGTTTCAGCTCGAAATTCGAAAGTTTAAGTTTTACAGGTATAAAAACGTGTAAAATTCCATTTTTTCGATTTTCCAATTATGCGTGCAATCGATCAAGGGCGTCGCCCTGAACACGATGGTGAAGGTCCCATGGCCCTACGGCCCTTCGTTCCCGAGATATCGTCGGTTTTAGGAATAGCCACATGAAATCAGAAAAACGTGAATAACTCCTAAACCGCTGGACAGAAATGGATGAAACTCGGCGAAGGGCTTCAGGGGCCCTTCGCCGACCTACCCTGCGAGTTTCAGCTCTAAATTCGAAAGTTTAGGTTTTACAGGTATAAAAACGTGTAAAATTCCATTTTTTCGATTTTCCAATTATGCGTGCAATCGATCAAGGGCGTCGCCCTGAACACGATGGTGAAGGTCCCATGGCCCTACGGCCCTTCGTTCCCGAGATATCGTCGGTTTTAGGAATAGCCACATGAAATCAGAAAAACGTGAATAACTCCTAAACCGCTGGACAGAAATGGATGAAACTGGGCGAAGGGCTTCAGGGGCCCTTCGCCGATCTGCCCTGCGAGTTTCAGCTCGAAATTCGAAAGTTTAAGTTTTACAGGTATAAAAACGTGTAAAATTCCATTTTTTCGATTTTCCAATTATGCGTGCAATCGATCAAGGGCGTCGCCCTGAACACGATGGTGAAGGTCCCATGGCCCTACGGCCCTTCGTTCCCGAGATATCGTCGGTTTTAGGAATAGCCACATGAAATCAGAAAAACGTGAATAACTCCTAAACCGCTGGACAGAAATGGATGAAACTCGGCGAAGGGCTTCAGGGGCCCTTCGCCGATCTGCCCTGCGAGTTTCAGCTCGAAATTCGAAAGTTTAAGTTTTACAGGTATAAAAACGTGTAAAATTCCATTTTTTCGATTTTCCAATTATGCGTGCAATCGATCAAGGGCGTCGCCCTGAACACGATGGTGAAGGTCCCATGGCCCTACGGCCCTTCGTTCCCGAGATATCGTCGGTTTTAGGAATAGCCACATGAAATCAGAAAAACGTGAATAACTCCTAAACCGCTGGACAGAAATGGATGAAACTGGGCGAAGGGCTTCAGGGGCCCTTCGCCGACCTACCCTGCGAGTTTCAGCTCTAAATTCGAAAGTTTAGGTTTTACAGGTATAAAAACGTGTAAAATTCCATTTTTTCGATTTTCCAATTATGCGTGCAATCGATCAAGGGCGTCGCCCTGAACACGATGGTGAAGGTCCCATGGCCCTACGGCCCTTCGTTCCCGAGATATCGTCGGTTTTAGGAATAGCCACATGAAATCAGAAAAACGTGAATAACTCCTAAACCGCTGGACAGAAATGGATGAAACTCGGCGAAGGGCTTCAGGGGCCCTTCGCCGATCTGCCCTGCGAGTTTCAGCTCGAAATTCGAAAGTTTAAGTTTTACAGGTATAAAAACGTGTAAAATTCCATTTTTTCGATTTTCCAATTATGCGTGCAATCGATCAAGGGCGTCGCCCTGAACACGATGGTGAAGGTCCCATGGCCCTACGGCCCTTCGTTCCCGAGATATCGTCGGTTTTAGGAATAGCCACATGAAATCAGAAAAACGTGAATAACTCCTAAACCGCTGGACAGAAATGGATGAAACTCGGCGAAGGGCTTCAGGGGCCCTTCGCCGATCTGCCCTGCGAGTTTCAGCTCGAAATTCGAAAGTTTAAGTTTTACAGGTATAAAAACGTGTAAAATTCCATTTTTTCGATTTTCCAATTATGCGTGCAATCGATCAAGGGCGTCGCCCTGAACACGATGGTGAAGGTCCCATGGCCCTACGGCCCTTCGTTCCCGAGATATCGTCGGTTTTAGGAATAGCCACATGAAATCAGAAAAACGTGAATAACTCCTAAACCGCTGGACAGAAATGGATGAAACTGGGCGAAGGGCTTCAGGGGCCCTTCGCCGACCTACCCTGCGAGTTTCAGCTCTAAATTCGAAAGTTTAGGTTTTACAGGTATAAAAACGTGTAAAATTCCATTTTTTCGATTTTCCAATTATGCGTGCAATCGATCAAGGGCGTCGCCCTGAACACGATGGTGAAGGTCCCATGGCCCTACGGCCCTTCGTTCCCGAGATATCGTCGGTTTTAGGAATAGCCACATGAAATCAGAAAAACGTGAATAACTCTTAAACCGCTGGATAGAAATGGCTGGAACTGGGCGAAAGGCTTCAGGGGCCCTTCGCCGACCTGCCCTGCGAGTTTCAGCTCTAAATTCGAAAGTTTAAGTTTTACAGGTATAAAAACGTCGAAAATTCCATTTTTTCGATTTTCCAATTATGCGTGCAATCGATCAAGGGCGTCGCCCTGAACACGATGGTGAAGGTCCCAGGGCCCTACGGCCCTTCGTTCCCGAGATATCGTCGGTTTTAGGAATAGCCACATGAAATCAGAAAAACGTGAATAACTCCTAAACCGCTGGACAGAAATGGATGAAACTCGGCGAAGGGCTTCAGGGGCCCTTCGCCGATCTGCGCTGCGAGTTTCAGCTCGAAATTCGAAAGTTTAAGTTTTACAGGTATAAAAACGTCGAAAATTCCATTTTTTCGATTTTCCAATTATGCGTGCAATCGATCAAGGGCGTCGCCCTGAACACGATGGTGAAGGTCCCAGGGCCCTACGGCCCTTCGTTCCCGAGATATCGTCGGTTTTAGGAATAGCCACATGAAATCAGAAAAACGTGAATAACTCCTAAACCGCTGGACAGAAATGGATGAAACTCGGCGAAGGGCTTCAGGGGCCCTTCGCCGATCTGCCCTGCGAGTTTCAGCTCGAAATTCGAAAGTTTCAGTTTTACAGGTATAAAAACGTCGAAAATTCCATTTTTTCGATTTTCCAATTATGCGTGCAATCGATCAAGGGCGTCGCCCTGAACACGATGGTGAAGGTCCCAGGGCCCTACGGCCCTTCGTTCCCGAGATATCGTCGGTTTTAGGAATAGCCACATGAAATCAGAAAAACGTGAATAACTCTTAAACCGCTGGATAGAAATGGCTGGAACTGGGCGAAAGGCTTCAGGGGCCCTTCGCCGACCTGCCCTGCGAGTTTCAGCTCTAAATTCGAAAGTTTAGGTTTTACAGGTATAAAAACGTGTAAAATTCCATTTTTTCGATTTTCCAATTATGCGTGCAAACGATCAAGGGCGTAGCCCTGAACACGATGGTGAAGGTCCCAGGGCCCTACGGCCCTTCGTTCCCGAGATATCGTCGGTTTTAGGAATAGCCACATGAAATCAGAAAAACGTGAATAACTCCTAAACCGCTGGACAGAAATGGATGAAACTGGGCGAAGGGCTTCAGGGGCGCTTCGCCGACCTACCCTGCGAGTTTCAGCTCTAAATTCGAAAGTTTAGGTTTTACAGGTATAAAAACGTGTAGAATTCCATTTTTTTCGATCTTCCAATTATGCGTGCAAACAATCAACGGCGTCGCCCTAAGCACGATGGTGAAACCGCTGAACAGAAAGGTCTGATACTCGGCTGAGGGCATTAGAAGCCCTCCGCCGATCTGCCCTGTGAGTTTCGTGGCGAAACTCGAGAGTTTAAATTTTGATGTTCCGTGTTCCCCTCTAATAATTAAAAAATATTTCTATCGCCATCTGTCGACCGATGGCTACATATGAGAGTTCGCTCGATTCCCATAAGATGGCGCAGCAGTTTCGATTTTGCGCCATCTATCTGACAATGGCTACATATGACGGTTCATCTGATGTTGACGAGATGGCGCGATGTCGCAGCGCCATCTTGTCGAAAACGCGTGAACCTCTATATGTAGTCATCGCCCGATAGATGGCGATAATAAAGGAGCGTTCCGTGACTTTAAGCGTTCCATTATTAAAACGTTTAAATCTCGTTTTTTCGGTTTCCCAATTTCTCGTGCAATCGATATTGATAGAAAGCGTCCTCCTAAAGGTCCCATGGCCCTACGGCCCTTCGTTCCCGAGATATCGTCGATTTCAGGTTTAGGCCGATGAATTCAGAAAAACGGGAATAAGTCCTATAACGCTTGACAGAAAGGGCTGAAACGCCTAATCAAACGCATATAAACCTTTTATAATTTATTAAGTTAAACATGTTCACTCTACAAACAGTTCGATGTGATGTAAATTAAGCAAAAAATCATTAAGAAAATATGCAGTAGAGGCAGATATTTAGTTATTTAGTACACTGTACAAAATAACGCGGAGTACATTTTACAGAAAAGTCACAAATTTAAAAATTGATCTAAGTTTAATTAAAACATGGAATATTACTAGGTATTATTTGAACTAATTCGTGTCTTTTTACAAGAATGGGCATACGCAAAGAATTTTGTCAGATAGCAGCAGACATTGCAATAAATATTGTCCAGCATGTGTAAAGGCAGGTGAATGTGGGTAATCCTACCTCATTAACAATATTGTTATATATTATAGTACATAGTGACAAAATAAAATAAATAAAAGAAAACAAGTGATAGGTATCGATACAAAGTATGAATTTAAGGCGTTTATCCAAATGTAAAAAAAATCTATTTTCAAAATTCTGAGGAAATGTGAATTGGAGAAGATTTTCTTTTATGAAACAGTCATGTTACTCACCAAAGAACATAGTATCCTGTGTCCGTTGCTGTTACACTGTGTCCCGCTACGGCCACAACTACCAGTCACCTCTGTCTGTTCAGACCAAGACTGATAGCGTAGGTCACAAGAAAATTAAAGCTTTATGATTCCATTCACCAGACTGGACAGTTCGTCATGCGCCTCCTGCTATTTGCCGGCTTATCACGAACTGTTCGGTAAATTTTCTCCTGACTGTTTGATCACTCCATAA
Organism: Cryptocephalus moraei; assembly: GCA_946251905.1. NCBI lineage: Eukaryota > Metazoa > Arthropoda > Insecta > Coleoptera > Chrysomelidae > Cryptocephalus > Cryptocephalus moraei. The sequence continues at coordinate 3,321,004 of OX276455.1, read as the reverse complement.
GTACCCCATTCTAGAATCAATAAAAGTTGTTTTGTAGTGTTTCGATTGAAGATAACCAGAAGCACAGAACAGAAGCAACTCGCATTTCCTCAAAATAGTTTGATCTAAGTTGCATTTAGGACATAGATTTAAACATACAATATCTCAGTCAACAAACATAAATTAACATTTACTAATGAATCTCCTGATTGATCATTCAGAAAATACAATATAAACTTAAAAATTCGAAGTAAACATACAATATGATGGTTATTAACATTCTTTGGATGAGTAGGCTTTTGAACTAGTTAAGAACCATCACCTTTGAGGTCAAATCAGAAGCATGATATTTCCTCAAATACGTCTTCAAAACATTATAAATAAATAATACTAAAAAAGGCAATTTCGGCCAACTAGATTCGTCAATGTGGTATTTATGGGATCCTTATCTGAATCTTCTGTTCCTGGCTTTGGTCCTCTTGTCCTCTTCAAGGTTGTCCCAGTCCCTTTGGTTGTGTGGACCTTCTAGTGGCTTCTCTGCCGGGGGTAATCCGTTGCTTCCGTAGGCGGTCCCTGTAAATGAATTGTCGTAATTAGTTCTTGTGTTAGCACCAAGTGTGTGATCGTTAGTAACTCACAGAAAAGTTATAATTAATAACAATGAAATCACTACCACAACATAAACAAACTATCCGCCATTTATCATTACCACAGAACATATACGTCATACGTCCCGTGTCAAACGTGTCACTCACAAAACATACATTATGAATGGAACAGAATGTTTACACGGAATGACGAATACGTCTTTTCGAGCACGGAACGCCACTGTTGCCCACCACAAAACATATACAGGGCACATTGGTAGGATTTAGTGTTCTGTGATGTCTACTGTCAAAAGCTCCCTTTGTCAACATTGTTCAAATTTCAATCTTTAAATAACAAAAGCCTCAAATATATACCCACACAACAAAACAAACCAACGACAGATATATTAAAGCAATAGTTTATAACCTATTTTGAATAAAACTTTGGTAAAGTGTTTCCCTTCACACTTCTACAAATCTATTCGGACTATTTGACTATTACATTTATCAAGCTTATTGATTAATGTGTGGGTGTAACTAAAGTTGCTGTTTTTGATTGTATCCTGAATACAACGCTATTGTATAGAATTAAGATGAGTACTTTAACTAATGCCGATGCTAGTGCACTTACCTTGGAAATAGGACCCTTCGAGACAGTCCATCGGTGGAAACGTATGCCGGAGTGTGATGAATTCGTGGGAGCAAGGTAAAAGATTATTTGAGATGTCTTAATATTCGAATGTTCTAACTTCTAAGTGTTTAGCTTTTCATTGCAAAATTTCTGGAATAATATGAGCCTAATATGAAGGTCCGTTGTCATGGGTTAAATTTTGGAAATTGGAGAGCTATTAAAGTTTCTGAATGAAAGAAATGGGAGAACATGTACCACTTAAAAATGGCCCTTCTGATTGGAAAATGTTATTCTGATTAACATAAATAGTTATTTTGAACACTAGAATTCTACAAAATCCCTAATTTGTGACCTGTATTTCACTTAAATGGTACTGGAAGACATATGCCTCTATATCTCTTTAATAATTTAGCTGTTCTATTAGATTGTAATCTTTGTAGGAGAAGTAAGCATACTGTGGTCGCATACAAGGATGCTATTTATGTATTCGGAGGAGATAATGGAAGAAGTATGCTCAATGACCTCCTGAGATTTGATGTGAAAGAAAAAAGTTGGGGGCGCGCTTTTGCCACAGGAAGCCCACCAGCGCCACGGTAATTCACATTCAATGTTGTCTTGAAACTAATTAAAATACATCTATATTTTTAAGGTACCATCATTCTGCTGTAGTGCACTCCTGCTCTATGTTTGTCTTTGGTGGATACACGGGGGACATCCATTCGAACATGAACCTGACAAACAGAAATGACCTGTTTGAGTACAAATTTCACTCTGGACAGTGGGTCGAGTGGCGTTTCTTAGGAAAGACGCCCGTGCCCAGATCTGCCCATGGTGCCGCCGTTTATGACAATAAGTTATGGATTTTCGCCGGGTATGATGGAAACGCTAGATTAAATGACATGTGGACGATATCTTTAACGGTGAGGTAGTCGGAATCGGGTATAAAATTATGGTAAATTTCGATTTTAAGGGCGATGCAAGAAATTGGGAAGAAGTGGACCAAAAAGGTGAATGTCCGCCGACGTGTTGCAATTTTCCTGTGGCCGTCGCAAGGGAATCCATGTTCGTTTTTAGCGGTCAGAGTGGAGCCAGAATGACGAACTCTCTGTTTCAATTCGGTTTTAAGGACAAAACGTAAGCAAAAGGTGTACCATTAAGACAGAAAGAAACAGACAGAGAAGACATTTCTTTTCCTAATAACTCCCGTTCACTTACCTTAACTATCATACGTTCCCAGGTGGACGAAGATCTCCACGGAGCACATACTGAGAGGCGCCCCTGCGCCCCCGGCCCGCAGGTACGGCCATTCGATGGTCGCTTTCGATCGCCACCTGTATGTCTTCGGGGGCGCCGCGGATGCGGCCCTCTCCAACGACCTCCACTGCTTCGATCTGGACTCCCAGACGTGGTCGGTGGTCCTGCCGGACGCCGAGTCGCTCGTGCCGTCTGGGCGACTGTTCCACGCTGCCGCCGTCGTCGGCGACGCCATGTTCATATTCGGGGGCACCGTCGATAACAATGTGAGGAGCGGCGAGATGTACAGGTGCGCATATTCAATATCTCAGATTCCTTTCAGATTGAAACACACTTTTTTAGATTCCAGTTCGCGAGTTATCCGAAATGCACGCTCCATGATGATTTCGGTAAACTCCTTGAATCTAGAATGTTCTGCGACGTCCAGTTCTTTGTCGGCCCCGAAGAAGAAAAGATCCTCGGCCATGTCGCTCTGGTCGCGGCACGATCCGCCTATTTGAGGAATAAGATACGGCAAGCAAAAGAAACTCGCGACAATCATCTCAAGAGGAACAGTGGTAATTACAATGGTTTCCTATCATTTCGATTTGTTAACGTGAATTACCTTCAGCCAAGTCTAAAGTGCCGGCCTCTGAAATACCTCTGTTAGAAGTGAAACTGCCCGATGCCGATCCGGAAGCCTTCGAAATGGTGCTAAATTATATTTACATGGATTGCATTGACCCAACGAAAAAGGCGAAAGAAGGAGAAGACCCTTTTTCGAACCGTATAGTCCTCAGGATGATGGACGTTTATAGACTGGCAGTACAGTTCAACATGGCTAGACTTGAACACCTATGTGTCCAATTCCTAAACGTCACTATATGCCTGAAAAACGTCTTGGTCGTCCTCCACAGCGCCGACCACTTACAACTGGACTTCATAAAAGAACACTGCCTCAGATTCATAGTTAAAGAAAGCAACTATAATCAAATAGTAATGAGTAACGAGTTCGAATTCCTAGAGAGGAGTCTCATGGTGGAGATCATCAGGAGGAAACAAGTACCACAGTATAAATCGAACAGCGAAAGTCACTTCGACACCGCCGGTTGTACCTTAGAACAGGACATGGCGATGTTCTTGAGAGTCACAGGGAAGGAGTTCTGCGACATCGACTTGCAGTTGGACGGACACGTCATTCCTGCACATAAAACGATTCTCGCTGCCAGATGTGGATATTTCGAAGCTATGTTCCGGTCATTCATGCCCGTCGATGGGAAAGTTAACGTAAGGATAGCGTCATCAAATTTGGTTCATAACTGTACAAAACAACTGTTTGAATTAGAAATTCTCACCCTGGCTCATTGATTTGTACTAGAAAACACTCTTCCTTTGCACTGGACTGACAGTGCACATAACATACTGAATATTAGAAAATTGAAAATCGAAATACTCAAAATTAAGAAACGTAAGTGCCTAGGTACTCATTTTTCAAAACCCCCTATCTTTCAGATCCAAATAGGAGAGATGATCCCGTCGAAGGAATCCTTCGACTCCCTCCTCAGATACATCTACTACGGAGACGTGAACATGCCACCCGAAGACTCGCTCTACCTCTTCTCGGCGCCGTTCTTCTACGGTTTCACGAACAACCGCTTACAGGCGTTCTGCAAACAGAATCTAGAAATGAACGTTACCTTCGAGAATGTTATTCAGATCCTAGAGGCGGCCGACAAGATGCAGGCGACCGATATGAAGAAATACGCCCTCGACCTCATTGTCCATCACTTTCCAAAAGTGGCGAAGCTGCCGAGACTGAAGATGCTCACCAAGGAGTTGATATTGGACATCCTGGAAGTCCTAGCCGAGAGTTTGGACATGAACATGAGAAACGACGTGTCCAACGGCGCACTGAATTCGGATACTTGATGCGAGAAAGTGCGGAGAGATTTAAGTGTGATACCAGAGAAGGTCTCTATTATTTTGTTTACTGTAATATCTGTGATTATTGATCTTAGCTTCATTGAGAAGTTTTTTGTTGATTATGACTAAAAGTAAAAAGACAAGAAAAATTAATTTTATATACTCTGTACGTTTTAAGAATAGAGGATGAGATGGAAAGTGAAAACTACCGTAGTAAGACTATTTGAAAGATAGGCTGCTTTCACTTTTCACTACTAAATAGTGTTAAATACATGGTTCAATGTTTCCTTTTCGAGAATTTAAAAACCAAAGCATATACATTAACTATCGACTCGATCTAAAACAAAAAATGTGGATAACCAAAGATTCCCCATTTTATTTTCAATGTAAAGTAGGTAGGCATACATATTTTTTTTTTAAATTCGAACTAAACAGTAATACCATGTATTAAAATCTTCAAATAAAAACTTATAGATGTGAATTTCGTTATTATACTCTATGCAGAACCAGTGATTAAGAATTTAAACTAAGCAGTTTGTATTAAAACAAAACAAAAATCCAGAAACACTAACTATAATATCCTTTACTATCCAACAATTAAACAAATTACCTGAAAATGCAATGTGGTTGAATTAATTTTATTGGTTTGAAATTGGAAAAAAAACATCCGTAGTAAATCTTAACGCTTAATGAAACTTGTACAAATGTTACAAAAGTTGGTACAGTTATACTGTTTACACCATTGCATCTTAATTGTTCAGTGTCGTTTCACGGTCACTATTCCTCGTGGATATTAAACAATTTTGCTACTTCGTTTAGGTCTTCATACTTTTTCTGATCTTTTAATACTTGCCTGGCGATTGACATTCTATTGAACACATTCCATAGAAGGATGCCAACCACGATGTCATCCCTCAAATAGAAGATAACACCTTTACCAAAATCTTCACCTTCCGCTACCTTCGGGGCGCTTATGTCTTTCCGAGTTTCTGCGAGTTGGCTCTTTTGCTCTTCCGTAAGGTACTTGTCACATTCTTTAGGCACCTGGTGAAAAAATTAATCACATTTTGCAACTCAACATGCTAATCCTTTATACCTCTTCGACGTTCGATCGAATCCCTTCGTCAGTGGCAGTAACTGCAGCTTTCGGATTATCCTTATCTGTGGCCTTGGCGAAGACCCCGACAGTAGGCAGAGCAGAATCGACTATTCCTATCGCCTCGTAACCCACATCGGGCCCCAAGTCCGACCAAAACATACTTTGATGGAGATACGGCTTACGACCGCCCGCCATATTCTCCCCAGCCAGTCTGCCCGTCACAACGGCATGATCGTGGTGCTCGATGCGCCTCCTGCCTAATTTCGAGTCGTAGAAGCAGGAGCAGTCCCCGGCCTGGAATTTAATAGTCGTCTAAACGCGCTTTAATTTTTGTTTCTCGTTATTTACAATGTAAAGATCAGTTCTTGCTTGTAGCTCTGTATTCACTAAATATCCTCCGAGCGATGGGTCCACTTCTAACCCGGCATTCTCGGCTAACTCTGTGTTAGGTTCGACTCCTACCGCTACTACCACGTTGTCTACACGCAGGGACTTTCCGTTGCTCAGCTTGAGTTCCAGGGTTTTGCCATCGGACGTGTTCACTCCTGTCACTTCAGTTCTTGGCAGCACCTAAATGTAATAATTATCAATAAAGTACAGTAGGCATAATTGTATGGTGGCATGATTGTTGCTTACATGCACTCCTTCGGCCTTAACTTTCTCAGTTGTCCAGTAACTGAGATATTCCGGTAAAATCTTACCCATGTTGCCACCTTCGTAGAATATCTGGTAAATGTTTTTGTCTTTGTTTTTATCTAAAATTGTGAAATTGTATCACTGTAGTCCAAGAGAGTTAAAGACTTACCTCTGCGTGCCATAGCGCATGCTAATTCGCTTCCTAAGAAGCCACCGCCGATGACAGCAATACTCTTACTTTCACTATATGCTTCCAGCAGATGTTGAAAGTCATAGATGTTCCTAAAAATCTTCACTCTATCTTCTACTTTTGGATCTGCCACAGCAACTTGGAAAACAGGAGATAACTTCGGAGTTGCACCTGAAATGAATGACATTGCAGATTCCAGCTCAGTAAAAAGAATTTCAACTCACCAGTCGCAATTAGACATTTGTTATAATGTATCTTCGACCCATCGTCCAGTGTAGCAACTTTCTCTACGGGATCTAACTGTTTCACTTCCCAGCCTCTGGCTACAGAGACACCACCATTCGGATTGTTCATTAATTCTTTACAGTCAGTATAGAAATCCTGTGGTTCATAAAACAAACTGAAAAAAACGTTCATGTTTAACTGAAATGTTTATGTATGTCTCTTCAGCATACCTTCTTTCCGACCCATTCCATTGCCTAAAAATTAACTTCTCAATAGACTCTTTGTTATCGTTAAACCATATTTCTTTAGATAGTGGTGGACGCATGTACGGAAAGAAAGATTCCTTTGACAGGACCAAAACCTGAAACATTTAAAAACAAAAGGTTAGAATTGTGAGATGGTAAAGATCTATCTCCAAATGAATTTGAAGTTAATTTAGTTTTCTAACTTTAGCCGTCGGATCAGCAGATTTGATGGCACGGAATGCAGAGAACGACGCAGTGCCTCCTCCGATCAATAAGTATGGAACATCCTTGGGGATATCTTGGGAAGTCGCTGGTATCTTAATAACATCAGGCTTTCTTTTCTTCTTACCTTTAAACAAATACAGGTATTACAAAATAGAGAATTTTCGATAATTGTCGTTAACTTACGAGAGGCAGCGCTCCGCTCTATTTTTGGTTCTTTAGCATCAAATACACCAATGTAATAGACCTGCAAAACCAAAATTGTTTGCAAGACATGGATTCGTGTATTAATGTACTTACCGTTCCCAAAGAAACTGCTGCAAGTAAAATTCCGAGCCAAAGCCAAAGTTTACCTTTCCTTTTAGGGTCTTTGTGTTCACACTTCGGTTCTGGCAGTTCACTCATTAAATTAGGCGAGGGGCAGTCTTTAAGAGATGGAATTTTCTAAAATGATAGATAAAACCACTACAAAGCCTGTTTTGTAAAGTTTTAAAATACCATCAAACTTCTATATCTCAAATATCTCCTTAGTCAAACTCGGATGAATGATGAACATTTACAGTTATTTCTATAACTGAAGATTTGACTTATGGAAGTTTCATTGTACATTTGACTAAGTGAATCATAAATTTATTACCGTCTTATGTCCAGGGAAAGGAGGATTGCAGGGGTTAATACTGATCGGTTTACATTCTTTCAATTTTAGCAGGCCAGATCTGTGGGAGGATTTACTTGCAGGCTTGTTAGTGGAAGGATGTGATGTTATCGTATCGTCTTTACAGCTAGGTTTCTTTTCACCTACCTTCTTATCATCACCACAGTCTGTACTTTTCTTAGATAGGTACCTTATGAACAAATGCTGCTGTGATCCTACAAAGACATGGGGCAAATTAATAAAAATAGGTTTTGTTCATTTTCTTGACAAAGTTTCTGCTTCCCCGGAGATTACAAGTTTTACTGAAGATAATGACGATTCTCTCACCTGTACGAACTAGTGTATACTCCTCGATTAAACTCCTGGAATAGCATAACCTTCTTACTCCGGCCGTGAGAAGTCTCGAGAATTGCGTGGCCCTCAACATCGTTCAAATAATGTAAACAGTAACATCAAAGGTTTTCAGAGCCGGTTTCCTTCAGAAAAAGTGTGTTCGGTTGGATCTGATGGGTGAAGGTGGAAAAAGTGTAATAAAATGATGGTTAATTTTGATGTCAAATTTTGAAGTAAGAAAACTTACTCTTTTGTTACAGGGGTACAGGGCGACAACAGACGGGTCTCATGATGTCCTAAACCGAAACGCCGGTTCGGGTTACTCTCCTATAAAACACATGGGACAGGCGACAAAAACTCCCAGTCCGATATTCTGCACTTTTTGTAAGTTTCGATACAATAACTTTACTCGAACAAAGAGGAGACCGCTTAGTCGGTGTTTTTTAACTAATGCTGTGACGGAGTTGATAGCTATTTCTTAAATCATTTGTTTCTTTGAGTTAAATGAAATTAGAGCACAGAAAAATTTGAGGTTAATACCTGAACGGTCACAGAACTTACATATCATAGAACACAGAACTGATTGATAGGATAGTAGAATTTTTCGTGAAAGTAATAGGCAACCAACTGTGACTGACCATACATTTCAACCTGAGCATCTATCGTATGGTAATCCCTACAGAGTCTAAATTATCATCAATTCTCCCCAAAGCAATGGATTTTAGAAACAACCCTCTCCACATATTTAAATTTAAACGATAACACCAAAATTCATATATTAACCGAATCTTTGACGATTTCTCTGTACTTATACAACGGAATCACATCGTCTGTTGTGACTACCATGAGATTATCCGCGCATACCGACGGATTAATGAAGGGATTATGTAGTTCCGCAATCTGAGTAGATGAAGCAGCGGCTGGATCGCCACTAGCATCCAAGTCGCCCGACCAATACTCATTCCCTGGAAACGCGTTTCCATCCCAAGCATAAGATACCACCAGGAGTTTACCTGAAGGGAAACAAAAGCGTTAGTTGAAATTGTGATTTTATTGCAATTTATCATACCTTCGTTCTCGTCTTTAAGTTTCTCGTGAGGTTCCCGTCGGTAAATGTGGATTTTTATGCCTGATGAAGGATGACCGTCGATTTTGAATATCTCTCCATTATGTACTTCCCCGCAAGCAGGGTAGTTTATGTAGGAGAAACATAAGTCGCTAATGTTGTGAAGATTTGCACCCAGCAATCTAAAAATTGCACATTTTTTGACTGTACACTTGATATCACGTCACTTACTTTAATCTTTTGGCAAAAGTGTCCATGTAAAGCTGTTCCTGATGGTGAGATCTCGTCCAAACCCCCAAGCCCAATCCAACTACGTGAACATAAGCGTTTATCCTTTTCTCTTTGGCTCTAAAGTTTGCTTCCATCAGCAATGTATCCACTGAAATAGCTATCCGTTTGTAGTAATAAAAGTTATCAAAAACTCCAGTTAATCCTAGACTGGAGTACCTGTGTTTGCTATTAGGAAGACTGTGAAAATAGCGTCGAGTCTCTTCATATGTGAAGCATTTTTCTTCGTAAAACTTGGAAAATAACTGGTGCACGCTGTTATCAACAGATACCCCGTATCCATTCTTTTCAGTATTTTGTTCCTCTGTTACCACGATTTCTTGGTATTCCATTACGTTTGGTTTTTCTAATCTGGCACCTATCAGGCCTACAATCACACCCTCGTCTTCTACAACATTCCTGTTCTTGTAGTTTAATTTCCCAATATTTCCTCTATCACCCATGTTTACAAAATATGTAAAGGAACTGACTGATAGGAATGCAGAACATTTCACTTCATCATAACTCAAGCAATCCTCGAGTAGCAAGGGTGGTTTTTCCTCGTCGGTTCCTATAGTTTCCCATTTTTTCGAACCTCGTGCTCCGTTTAGAAGCATATACTCATCGTAGGGCCCCACGAAAATCACCGCTCTTTTCGTCAGAAGCCTGTCGATGAAATCTTTGAGGCTCATGTTCGAATATAGCTTCTTCTCGACGTTGCTGCCGTGTTCGATTTTGAGTAGAATGAAATAGCAGTAGAATTCCAAGACGCTCTCGTGGACTATCGGATAAGCTGAATTTATGTTTCTCTCGAGGATAGGTGTGGGAACGTACTGCTTTAGAATTTCACATCGACCTGAATGAATCGGAAACTCTATGGGGAATTTCTTGCTGGATTTTATGATGTCTTCTAAAGTGTTTTTGGAGGGTTTTGCGATTTGTCCTTGGCTAAGTAACGAGAATGTTTTCTCGGACCACACTGGTGGCCTTGGAGACCAGTTAGGAAACATATTGCTGCAAGATAAGTAGTTAAGTAGATAAGAAAATTATTTAAATCTAATGAGAAGGGCGATTTTAAAACAGCTGATTCAATTTAAAAAGTATTCGTACTTACAGCAGAAATTTGTTAGAGTCTGTAGTCACAATTGTAAGTGAAACAACTAATGATAACACACTGCGATAAGCGATAAGTGAGCGTGTGTCGTAAGATGGTTATATTTAAACCGGGAATTTCCAATGGTTTCATTGTATATTTACAATTAATTTCATAATAACCGCTACATATTACTGTTTTATGGCGTGGTGTTGTTAATATTGGTACCAAGTACCAATTAATTACTGTTAATATCGAATTATAAATGTGAACGTTATGAATACTAATGTTTTCAAATTTAAACACATCACTCCTGCCTAAATTTTTTCAATAAGTTAGACAACTTGATTTACAAGTTGAAAGTAAGTAGGTTGTATATAGATCAAAATATAACCCAAAATTCTCTTTGACATTATTTTTAGGTTAGAAAAGATCAATTTTTGGGCACAGAAATGCTACCATCAGCCAGAAATGTTCAAAAGTTATACCCCTACATACACACCGTAGTAAAACAAGTAAGGCTGCCCTAAGAAACGCTATAAAAACCTCACATTACATTTTTGTAGAATGCTAGAGCTTCCAGCTACTATTCCTCCCAGTTTATGGAAGATATTGGCGATGTGAAAGTAAAATACTCAATCACGAACGACCCGGACGAATGGAAATACGTCGAAAGAGCCCTGCCAGCTTTATTAGTACCGGAACCACAGAAGAGGTCTGAATACCCATCCGGGTGGAAACCGCAAGGTGAAAATCTGGATGGCATGCCTTACTTCATACGTAGGACCAAAAATCATATGCTTCCGGTGTATTTGAAACTAGGACAAAAGGGGATAAGGAGGCACACCATTATCAAGAATATCCAAGGTGATATTTTCTTATTGGAAAAGGAGCTGAAGGAGTTTTTGAAGACCGAATCTGTTACGCCCTTAAGGAGCCAGGTGAACGAGTATGCCGGATATATTAGGATGAATGGAGATTTTGTTAATGCCTGTAAATATTGGTTTGAAAAAATGAATTTTTAGATCGAAATGAAATGCAGGTAATTGTGTTGTATTATTTAAAAAAAAATGGTAATTGTAACATTCATTAAACGTTTGTATTAAAAGTTATGACAATAGACTAGTTGTTTTTTTATATATGTATCTGTCTAATAATGGTGGCTTATGTGTCATCATCAATTTCACTAATGGTCCTTGTGCAGTAATACCATAATAATACAGTAGGTAATAATTACCATAATACATACTTATTTAGCTCACCGTAACTAGTCGACTAAATAACACATGTTTAGTTGTTCAAATTTCTAATTTCCTAAAATGGGCATATTTAAATGCAAGCCTGTAAAGGTGTATTTGTAAACATTCAAATCACCAGTCTCAAAAAATCAATATTAATGAATCATACTAAGGAGTACTGACTAATACATTTTAAATGTGACATACAAATACGTAAATTCCGATCGATAAACAGTTCATTAAAACAAAGAAGAATCGCTATTCAAGAACAATTTCGTTTATTATAAATAAAATCAAGTATTCATAACAAAACCAAATCTTTAAAAATATAGGAAAACTAAAACAATTTGGTAAAAATAAATAACTAAAATTACAATAAACATATTTCTCATACACTCGTCCTCACTCACTCTCAATCGCTCAGACTTACATTTAAAGTGATATTTACCACTTCCAGTCAACTTCTTATGCTGAATAAATTAAAGATATTAAAAAGAAAACGGGGAAGTAAAAATCTGTCATGCAAGAAGCAAATAAATACGTAGGTACTGTTTCACAAAATAATGAAATTATTTTTATAAAGCGGTTTCTGTCTCTTAACGGAATGAATTAAATTAAAATAACTAGTAGAAGACATTTATAGGCGATGCGTCCCGTCGGACGCTCAATCGAGTCGGTGATCGTATCACTCGTAAAAATGTTCTATCCTCGGAATCTCCACGAGTCCCCAACACTGAGGCATTACCTACACTTCGTTACATTCCAAGAATTGCTGCTTGCAGTTATTGCCGTATCTACCTCTCCTTGCCGCCTCGTAGAGGACCTCCATCGCCGGCGAATTGGCGGTCTTGTCCAACAGGAAGCTCACAGCATAGCTAACGTGAAACATATTTGACACATTAAATAAAATAGAAACGAGAACAACATGAAAATTGGGACAGGAGATGCAGCGAGATCAACTCTTTCTCATATTGGGGGTGCAAGATCATCCGAAGCCTGGAGAGTGCATATTGCCATAATTAATACGAACGAATGGCGGGAACACTACAAGAAGGACCTAACTGAGAACCGACCAACATATACAGTCTTGTCTCCGAGACTCAACAAAGTGGAACGGACTTATATAGAGATTACACCATCTATGATCGAGAAGGCCTTAAACTCCATGAACAAGTAATTTTTCACGTAGGAGCGTTTCTACTGACCTTCCCAGATGGCAGAACATGGAGTTCTGTCCGATGTCGTCTGAGCACTCGCTGGTCGCCTCGCATAGGTACTTCTGCATACATTTATCCTCTCCCGTTCCCATCGATCTCACGTATCCCTTCGCCATGGCGATCCCGGCTATGGTCGCGTCGCTGATCGAGTCCTTCTTGCCCAGGTTACGTGCGGCCATGGATCTGTGCGAGAAGGACGTCTTCAGGGCGTCCAGGAGGTTCACCACGATGTTGATGAACTGAGGGGAGTTCGTTTAAGAGGTGAAAAAGGAGTTGCGTAGGAGTTAAGTTTGATGCAAGATGTCTCGAATTGAAAATAAAGTATGTACCGCGGAAGTGAAAACTTTTGTACGCGTGCCTAGAAAATATTTTTATATTGAGAAAATTACGGAATTATCTAATTATCTTGTAAATTAGGCATCTACTGTTGTGTCATATCTTGTACCGACATTCTACCATTAGACACACTTAAATTTAATTCTGTATATTGCATACACTTTTATTAAACGCGTTATAGCGTTACAATGCTGACGTCAAGTTGAAGGTTGTACCTCGTATATTTTTCTCAAGCGCGTGTATAGAAGTTTTCACTTCAAGAAAACTATTGAACTGAATAATTGGTTAGATTGGTTCTTCAAATGGACCTATTTACAATGCTTTTAAGTAGGTACGAACTGCATGATGAATTTTGTTTCTAGTACCATTTCTGTTTTATTTTGAAAGTGTTAGTATTGGGAACGTACCTCGCCAGCCTGCTTAGCCAACATATTAACCTGTTGCGGATCTCTCGTTCCAACGAGAGCTGATAGCACGACTCCAAGAACACCCTGTGCAAGTAACCCACTACTAATGCCAAAAATTTCTTGCTATATACATGGAAAAAATGGCGCTACAAGCGTAAGCTTCGGAATTGTAGTTGTATATGTACAGGGAAAGTATAATTTTTTTTAAATTAAACATCACCAAAGTTTCGAGCTTAAAATACGACCTCGTCAAGGTACGCAGGAACATAACGACAAACTTGTAGGCCCAAAAGTACATTTTTAACATTAACAACGCACTAAGGAAGTTTAAAAGTAGTAACACCATGTAAATTTGGGCATCATAGAACTCCCAGCTAGTCGTAGTCCAGCTAACAGTTTAGGTGAGATTTCACCAATTGTGTTTGGTAGAAAACTATTAATTTTTAACACAATTCGACCAAAGTGATGCCAAATTTATTCGAAGGATTAGTAAATTTGGTGAATTTCTATCAAAACATGTTAAGTCGCGAACGATCTATTAGGTGAAGCCTTACGTCGAAATTACGTTCTAGCTGTTAAATTTGGTGAATACATAATAATACAATTTATTAGGAATTGCCTTTACAAAATTTTTACGTCACTTAATTGGATATCTTGAAGCATCTCACATAATTCACTAAAATATAACTCAGTTTCTACATAAATAGGTAAAATTGACATTTACTTTGGTATACGACACCTAAGTTGTTAACTGGGAGGGTTTCAATAGAAATTTTCATTATTTCTTATGGAGTTATCTAAGAAATACGTCGACTTATGTCAGAAAGTTAATGGGTGCAAGAGAGACCCTTCTTCTCTCCTCAGAGTTTGTTGTTATGTTTCTGTGGCACCCTGTATATTGTTACATTCTATAGTAAATCCATCGAGAAGAAAACTTCCATGAAACACAAACGTCGAAATTCAAAGCGCGCGACCAGCTAGCGAATAAGTACAGGGTCGCATTAAGAATGATCGCCTTGACTATAACTTATATTTTACTAAGATTGTTCATTTCTTTCTTTTCTGTATACATTTAAAACAATGGTTTTCTCCCCGCATGTGTATTAGGTGTTGTTTAACTTTACTACCTTTTCTCGTTTCGTGGATGTTTTCTTCTCAGTGGATTTACTATAGGTTGTGTTACCCTGTCGTCGTAAGGGTGCAAACTGAAGTATTTCCAAGAGTTAAGTGGAAAGAAAATTGAGAAAAATTAAATGGATAAATAATAACCATGATTATACACTAGTTTTTTTTAATAAAATTGGTTTCAGTTAGACTGTATTATCTATTCAACTAACTTTTGATCGAATGGATTTCCATTTATCACGTCATCAAGTTAAGAAAACGATAATTGTGAATAAAATTTGCAATTTCATTAACATCCCACTAATTACCCAAATTGATTTGATGTATTTTCCCGTCATGCACCGTTTACCTGTAAAGGCGAGCCTCCGTTGTCAACTTTGTCGATACCTTCGCTGTTGGCCTGGTGGCCACCACCTAAGATCGCTGTAAGGATCTTCAGACCGACGGAGAGGAGGTTCGCCCACGGCGACTGCGCGACAGGCCCATCGTCGAGCCCTTCGCTCTTGTTGGGCCCTTGGTTCGCACCACCAGGATTGAAGATCATCTGCATCAACATCCCTAAAGGGAAAGACGCGCTTGATCCAGACTCGGCTCGACGGAGACGAAGCGTAAAGATGGATTTATGAACTCTTGAGGTTGAGGTTCAGTTGAGGTTCAGTTAGGGTCAACCAGAGTGGCGAGAAGGGGCCTTTGCAATGTTTACTGTTGCACACAGCTGATAGTTAAGAAAAATTTTTTTACGTAGATTACCTGCTGCTTGAAAATGCTCACCATGTTAATTCTCGTAAGAAAGAAATAGTGTAGAAACAGTTGCCATGGATTGCCACACCCTCTCCAAATATCCTACGTCATTATTAATGTCGAGTATTGCACGACAAAGAAACTCACCTGAGCCTCGACCTTACAGTTCATTAAATCCAGCTCAAAGTCCAAATAATCTCGTATCTACCTTCCGCCGCTTCTGTAATCTTCTTACCGAGAAAACTGGACCAGGAGAAGCCGCCGCCGGCGCCGCCCTCCGAGATCTGATTGGTCTGGATGTCGTCCAGGTCGTCGAGGGCGACCTTCTTGACGGCGTTCGGCTTCTCGGCGAACTTCCGCTCTTCGGCGAGGTGCCCCTGGTGCTGCTGCTCCCTGGCGGCGGGCGCGGCCATCCCCCTCGAAGGGTAGAAACCGGCCTCCGTCGCCGGGTACGCCTGGCCGTTCGGGTAGCCTATGCTGCTGCATATCGAGCTGGAGATGAGGAGGGCCGTGAACGCCCAACCGATCGCTTCCCTGTACATTCTGAAGAAGAGGAAGATGTGGTTAGACCATTAGTTGGACCCAGGCAACATTTGAACCAACCCTTAAAGAAGGTTTCACCAGAATGTTCAACCTTTGGTGGTAACACCTTTCAACAGTCGTCCGCAGAGTTCTTTAATGTTAATCATAAAAAATGCCCTAGTCATGTTATGGAGTCATTTGTGGATCACCAGGATCAAATTACACCACTCAATACGCCCTGATCAGTTGTGGGTTTTCACACCAAGAAACCCAAGATCAAGAAATTGGAAGAGATGCGTGGGCAGACCACAGGAATGATGGTTAGACGACGTAAAAGGAAAAGTAGGAAGAAATCCTCATCATTTCCACCTCTAAAAATAACTGCTTCCAGAACTTCCCCCATGACCTATTAACGATTGATTGATTGTCGTGATTCCTAATGTACCAATATGTACTTCGGGTGACTTTGCCATACATTAAAAAGGACAAGTACTAAGTAGGTACCAGAAATTCGCGTCTTAGTACCTGACTAGGTTTCTAGGTTATCTGCTTATGTTGTCTTGTCATTGCAATGTAGACCTGTGCTGTGCACTATATAAATAAAGATAAATACTAATCACTATTTTATTAAGGTCGACTTAAATACTGTTTGTCGGTATTACCGCACTTCTTTAATACCTCTACTTTCTGCTCAACAAGCATTAATAACATCAATTCCGATTCGTATATGTACCAATTTAACCGGCCACGATCGCTGACCGTCGTATACCTTCCGTGTAATGGATCTAACGGTCCCCGATCGTCATTTATTTACCAAAGAGCCTCCTTATTTGTTTATAACCGTTGCTCGTTGACCGACATTTGACAAAGATGCGACCGGCCTAACAGACAGGTCAAGGTCGGAGAAAGAATCCCACGTTTGCCTAACTCGTTTGACGTCCGTTACGATCGAGGAAAAAGTTAATTAAACCTAGCCGGGCGTTAATTCGTAGGAAATAACTGGATAATTGCCGTTCGAGACGTGGTAATATTCGAGTAAACAAGAAGAGGGAGTGCTAAGTCGTTAATTGGGTCGCATATGGGGCGTTCGGTTTGAGATTCATTGAACTGCTGTTGATAAATATCCAGAGATGGGGAAAAAGGAGAAAATGTGGTTTTTTGTCGTTAGCGACTAGTTTTGACATATTAGTCAGGTATAAAACTATGATAATTCTTAGAAAAAGGCCTCCTTTCCATATTTATCATATTTTAATTTTGTCCGACAAAACTACTGAGTCATGTAGCGTGTCTGACACACCAAAAATGAAAAACTGCCCAGTAAATATGAATTATTAAGTTTATCAAGATTAAGCTGATTTTTTTGTAATTTTGGTAACATTTTCGAAGATTGCTGGTAGACTCGTCATAATGAAGCCATACACGAAGATACAGCCCAATATTAATTAATCACTTTCAAAATGATACGTAATATTTTGATAGATCATATACGTTTTAAATTATGTACAATAATTGTAATAACAAATATTGTTTGAAACGTTTTCAAAAACAATATTCCAAGTATTGCTCGCAAACACTTTGTGGGGAGGGTTTTGAATATTTTCGAAATATTTCTAAAAAAAGTTTTACTCAAAAATGCTTATAAATGTTTATGAAAAATTTTAAACTAGCAATGTGAAACTTTAAATTTGTGCCAAAAGTTTCAGAACAATTTAATAAAACTACATATAATTTTATAATATTTCAGAAATTTTCAACCTATTCTGGACTAACTGTACCCTTATGAACGTAGTAACTACTAAAGTATTTAAGACATTTTCAGAAACTTTTTTACGTAGTTTATTTGGACCTTCAGTAATCATTTTATTAAGCAACAATTACATTAAAAATATTTTAGTAGTTTCCAAAATATTTTCGAAACGCTGAAAATGTGATATTTTTTTTAAGTATTTGAAAGTAATATTTCTGAAACTATTTTTCAATGTGATTTTAGAACCTTTTTACAATAACTCCCACATTAATCCAAAGATATTTCAGTAATTTTTATAATATTTTTCAAAACGTATTCATTGTTTAGCTTAAACCTTAAACCATCCCATTACCTTATTACAAAACCTCATTAAAAGAGTAGTACTTCCTGAATAAACGTGATTTTCAGTTAGACCCGGATAAAATAACTAAATTTATTCAGCAGATCAATTAGGATATCATGTCGTGACTAAATTCGATCTTCAATTAGCGTCTAATCAAGTAACAATTAATTCAGTGAATCAGTTAGACCCTAACGAAGATTGCTTCGTTTTTCAGTTACAACCCAATATTTGGTGACTAGATTTATTTTTGTTCAAACCAAATAGTTAGAAATAGCTAGATTTCTATAATTAACCAAAAAATGCTTCAGTTAATCAGTAGGGAGTAGAAATAAAGTGACTAGATTGCTTCACTGGAATTAAATCAAATTGATAGATTACTGTAGGTTATCAGTTTGAATCTAATCGAGTCACTAAATCACTCCAGTGTCGATCGATAAACAGGTGGTTTTTAGTTAGAACCTGATCAAGTAAGTGACTAAATTTACCTTAAACCACCTCATTACCTTATTACAAAACCTCATTAAAAGAGTACTTCCTGAATAAACGTGATTTTCAGTTAGACTCTAATAAAAGAACTAAATTTATTCAGCGGATCAATTAGGAGTTAATATCGTGACTTAATTCCATCTTTAATTAGCTTTTAATCAAGTAAGAGTTAATTCAGTGAATCAGTTAGACCCTAACGAAGAGACATGATTGCTTCGTTTTTAAGTTACAACCCAATATGTGGTGACTAGATTTATTCAAACCAAATAGTTAGAAATAGCTAGATTTCTGTAATTAACCAAAAATTGCCTCAGTTAATCAGTAGGAATGAGAAATAAAGTGACTAGATTGCTTCATTGGAATTGGAATCAAATGGAGAGATTACTGTGGGTTATCAGTTTTAGGGCTGGTACTTTTTGCTTCTGATTAAACATCAGATTATATTAATTTCCGATTAAAACAGCCCACCAACTAAAGTACGACTACTTTTGTCTGTTCTTTTTAACTGTTCTTCAATTGATTAGCTGTTTTAATCGAGAATTAACTTAATCCGATGTTTAATCAAGACCCAAAGTACCAGCCCTTAATGTAATCAAGTCACTAAATTACTTCAGTCCATCGACAAACTGGTGATTTTTAGTTAGAACCTGATCAAGTAAGTAACTAAATTTATTCAACAGATCGGATCTAATGTCGTGACTAAAGGTCTTAGATCAGCGTCTGATCGACTAACTAAACCAATTCAGTGGATCAGTTAGGCCCCAAGGGAGTCATTAAATTGCTTCGTACTTTGGTTAAAACCCAATATTAGGAGACTCGATTTCTTCAAGCTGATTAGTTAGAAACAGCTAGAGGCCTGAAATAGCTAAATTTATATAATTAATCAAAAATACTTCAGTTGATCAGAAAAAAGGTGAAGTAAAGCGACTAGATTGCTTCATTACAGTTGAATCAAATCAAATGACTGTAGGTTATCAGTTATGACTTAATAATCAGATCTTTCTATAAACCATCAACCAGAATCTTATTAGGTGGTTAGAACCATTTTAAAGCGGTCCCTTTTTTAATACGCCATTAAACAGATGATTTTCAGTTAGAACCTAATCAACCTAATCAAGTAACTACGTAACTAAATTTATTCAGCAGATCAAATCTAATCAAAAAGGTCTTAGATCAGAGTTTGATCAACTAACTAACCCAATTCGTTGGATCAGTTAGGCCCCAAGGAAGTCACTAGATTGCTTCGTTCTTTAGTTACAACCCAATATTAAGTGACTAGATTTCTTCAAACTAATTAGTTAGAAATAGCTAGTCCTACAATAGCTAGATTTCCATAATTCATTAAAATTGCTTCAGTTGATTGGTAAGAGAAGGAGAAATAAAGCGACTAGATTGCTTCATTGTAATTGAATCAAATGGTTAGTGTTATCAGTTATGACCTCATCAAGTAGATTAGGTACTTTAGTCGAACGATGTGCAGTTATAAGCTAATCAAATGATCAGATTTCTTCTACTAATAATATTATTAAGCGACTAGAACCCCTTTATAGGGATTTTTTATCTTATAATCATTCTTTTCATATATTTCCTAAGATTGTTTTGCTGTATAAGGGAATATTTAAAAAATATTGGGAGACTTGAACGATGAGTCTTAGAGAAACCCACACATTTGTTTCATCATCCGTCAACGTTCACAGATTTTAGCTTCTTTTTTGATTTCCAACTACAAACCCATAGGTACATTTGTTTCATCATCAGTCAGTGTTCATAGATTTTAGGTTTTGATTTCCAACTAATTACCCTTGTCGATCTGATCGACTATTCGTTAGTTATTTGTGCGCGATTCGACTGCACACATTCGCTGTTCGCCGGTCCAAAATCGTGTCTCGTCAGTGGAACGCAACACCGTTATGAATTTATTAAACACTCATAATACATACGGCGATTATAATGTAACTGCGAGTAGGCCATCTCGTTCGATGGGTCAACGAGAATCTGTGCCAGAACGTTCGTCGTACCTGCGAACAGCGCTAGAGTGTGGCGATTTTCCTTTCGTTGCGGTTTTTGGGAGGTTAAAAATTTACAAAAAAAACAAAATAAGGAAGAGATGAGCAAACAGACACTGATGTTCTCTCACGCGGTACGACCTGCTTTAACGGAGCGTCGGCCTGATTTTTCGGTGAACAATCAGGCCCGATTATGCCTAGCTATCTAACTAGACGATCACACTGGGCGACTTTTCAGTTACCGAAAGTCGGTCGAAATTGCTTCGAAAGATGCGAATTAAGAAGAGTCGTTGGTCCAGGAATGCCCGAGAGAATAACTTTTTTAAAGTTAGATAGGTACTACCTCCAATCAGGATCTTAGATATAAAGTACCGTTCTTCTTCGAAACTTTCACACATCTCACTCGATCAATTGTTTTCCGTACCTACGTAGCAATTAATTTAAAAACCGAACTAAGTATCTATAATCTATTAAACACGATAACCACAAAAGCAAGTGCTCGTAAAAGTCCTAATTGAATCTATTGTTTACTCACGACGCATTGATGAACATTGAGCACCGGTCTAGGTGCTTTCGAAACAATTGAACATTAAAGTACTAGTCAAAATAAACGCTTTTACTTCAATTATTTTGAAAACGAATTAATTGCAAATGGAAAGTTCTTCCAGTGGCACATCTAACGAGACGGAATTGTTGCAACTTCGAAATCCAAATTAACTATTTTCTCTTGCATGAACGTACCTACATTTTTGACGTTCTATTGTTTGCGAATCGAGTTTCTAACTATTGTCATTGTTCCGTCGAATATGAAGACGATTCGACGACAATTTCTTAATAATTTCCGGGATAGTCACGCAATTAAACTCCTTAAAAGTTTCTCCTTTAACGAACGCAGAAAATCTCTCTCTAAATTGTTTTAATTGGCCATATGTTCATCAACGGTTAATTTTTCTTTTGTAAGTTATACTGAAACATGATGGGAATAATGTACCACCAGGTTAACGACCGGTTACCTAGTTGGTATCTTTCCAATGGTCGAATCTCCGTTAAGAGCATACAGCGAAGTCTCGCAATTAATCGATTAATAAGTTAATTGCGCGGAGAAGCCGGTGGAATGTTAACAACGCGAAATAATGGATAGATCGGAAAATGCCCAAGGCGCGCGAGTAATTTCCATACGGCACACACTCATACATCCTTTTTTCTCAGATAATGTATGTCTGTACCCTGAATTTACTTTTCTTTTACTTTCTCTTCTGAGTAAAAGGTTTCACATTCTTTTGTCGAATCTAATATTTTTTCCATTTCTGTACGTGTGTATCTTTATGGTCAACGGGACTTTCAACGAGACAACCAGACGACAAGAGATATACCGCAGAACCGGCATCTTACGATACTTATCTCAGACTTTCAGAATTTTCATACGATACGAGAAAATTCATTTTCAGGACTTCATGAGCTTCCTCTATCGCGACCGTCTCAGTTTTATCAAACGAATTATCGAGGCGGCCGAACGAGCTGAAAAGTGTGTGACCCACATTGAGGATTTCGACGTTCGAGACTTTACACACATACACGAAGATGTTCTGGAACAAGTGGCACACGGTAACTTTCTTCGGAAAACGTTGGGAAATCGGTCCGGTAATTCACGAGACGGATGTAGGGAAATGTGGGTTGAAAAGAGGTGACGCCGACGTGGATTATTTGAGAGTGGAAATGGGAAGTATAAAGGTACCACCTTTTGAAGATGGAAAATGTTGTGGATTTGATTATGTAGTACTAATATATCAACGATCGAATAGAATCATTAGTCTAGAGAATTAGAAGAAGTGATACCACATACAATACAATTTGTTTTAAAGGTACCGTTATCGAAGTGGCAAATTTAAGGATTTCATAGTACTATAAATGAAAAATCATCGAATACTATAACTGGAACAAGTGCACTTCATTACTTTTTCGCTCTTCCCTAAATCAGGACATTATGACATTACAATAAAATCACTCTTCCGACGACTGTAAAAAATGTTACATAAAAACCTCATCCCCAAGAACCCTTCCACCAACTACATCTAAAGCATTTCTGGATCGGTCAAGCCACGTTTCCAGAAGCCCCAAAACTCCCTGAAAACCATGCGAGCGCAACCCGTCCGCTTACCTGAAAATCCTGAAGGTTCACTATACCTCTGGAACGTATCGTTAAGCGCGTACCGTGCGTGAGTGTGTCTTTATATGCGACGTCTTCTCGTGTCAAGAAGAATACCACGAATGCGTCTTCGGATACCTTGAACTTGACTATATATACGATGACCCACTTTATACCGACACGAAAGAAAGAATTACATCGCAGCGGTACTGAAACTCGACGGACGGATCCACCAGGTGAATTCCGGTCAGCGGGCGGCCGCGGCGGAGGTGCTTCTGGTCCATCGGCCGTTTTAGAAAATCGAAAAGACGTCTGACGCAACTGGTCTAGAAGATTGTGGACGTCGATGGAAAATTCGATGAGCAAGATCGATCTCCTTTCGGGTTATTAGTTAATACCTACACCACAAAACTGGCCGTGGATTGCTCGTTTCGAGCTAGTGATCAAAATAGGTTTTTATTAAGCAATATGCCTTTCATATGGTCTTTCAAGCCGTATTGGTGCAGCCAAATAGATATATACTTAGACCTAACAGAAGCCTTGGTACGTCTCGTTTGGATCCATCAACTATTTCGTATTAGACTCGCTGTGTAAAACCTTTGAAAATAAGGCGTTGCTTGACTTGCAGGTTATTCTCATCCAACCAGTTCTGAAATGAAAAACAGGAGAGCTCATGAGGAAGCTAAAATAGCTATGCTATGGAGATGCTCAAAATTGGAGGAAACGTTCTGGAAGAAACGATATACGATTATTGTTAGTAAATGTCTAATGGAAGGACAAATACCGCAGCCACGGAAAAACGCTAAAGTCATTCTGCTCCACAAAAAAGGGACATTACAGACTTACATAGCATTACTGCTGTCACACCTTTACAAGTTATTAACGAGAATAACAACGAATCGATGCGTACCAGCTAGTAGAACAGGCAGGCTTCCCTAAGGAACTAGAGGTACTATTGAGCACTTACCAACCGAGATCTGAGCTTTCTTGACAGCTCTGGACGACGCTAGAATTAACTCTAGGTACTCTGCCCTCCTATATAATTTTCACGTAAAAATAGGCAAAGACCCAATAACCAAAAAGGTAAATCTGGGTAAAGGTGTTAGACCCAGTGATACCATCTCAGCTAAACTCTTCACTCTGACCTTGGAAAATGTGTTCATAAACTAGTTTGGAACGGAAAGGGACTAAAAATCGATGGAGCTTACCTCATCCATTTAAGATGTGCGGACGACATAGTTCTGATAAGCACAGACATCTATGAATTAGAATCAATGCTGCAAGACCTAAATGAAAAGTCAAAAGTAACAGGGTTAAAGATGCATCTTGCCAAAACAAAAATACTAATGAGCAACAGCCAAGGAGATATTATTATAGATGAAACCACCATGGCAAAGGTAGAAGAATTTATTAGAAGAATACGACGAACGTGGGCAGCATACTGTAAACTCAGTTTCATCTTTAAGAATAACATTATTCCAATACATTTAAAACGCAAAACGTACGACAGTTGTATTTACCAGTGGCAACTTACGCCCTTTGGACAGTAACAAAAAAAAGTGGCAGAACAACTGTGAGCAACTTAAAGAGCCATAGAGAGGACTAATATGCTGGGAGTAAAGCTCGAAAACAGCTCAAAATATAGAAGCATAGAAGAAACTATATTCAACACTGAATGAAAGAAATCTGAAGAAGATATATTACCAGTGGCAACTTACGGCCTTTGGACAATAACAAAAAAAGTGGCAGGACAACTGTGAGCAGCTCAAAGAGCCATGGAAAGGACTAAAATATACTGGGAGTAAAGCTCGAGAACAGCTCAAAATATAGAAGCATAGAAGAAACTATATCCAACACTGGATGAAAGGAATCTGAAGAAGATATATTACCAGTGGCAACTTACGGCGTTTAGACAATAACAAAAAACATTGCAAAACAACTGTGACCAACTCAAAGAGCCATAGAGAGGACTATGCTGGGAGTAAAGCTTGAGAACAGCTCAAGATATAGAAGATAGAAGCATAGAAGAAACTATATCCAACACTGGATGAAAGAAGTCTGATGAAGAAGAAGAACCAGTTCTGAGTACCGAGTACCGAGGTTGTGAGGGATATGGTAGGGTAGGCTTCTTTGGATCGATGGATAGATTTCCAGGTTAGGATCTAGCTCTCTCCCAGAACGAGAAGTGGAAGAAAGAGCTAGAGCTCGCGTGGGCAGGGGCGCATCCCTGAAGTAGACCTGTCTTCACCGGGATCGTGAAGACTGCCTACCCGCTACCCAAACAAATAGTTGCAGAATTTCACAGGGAGCTATAACAATCAGATTAAGATCCTTTACAAATAAAAAAAATATTTTAAGGAAACCAATTTTATCCAATCAACAAAATTATATTTTGAAAACTTTTATCAGTTGTTATTTTATTAACCTGAATTGGAGCCTCACTATGGGCCACACTAACGTAGCTTTGGATCAAGTACTCAGCACAATAAATAAAAGTACATTAAGGACAAGGGAAAACCAATGATAGATTATACAGATGACATACCTACCTAGTAATTGTATCAAAACAACAGAAAGAATTCTAGAAGAAATTATAAGAAATAAAAAGAACTTAGTACTGAAAATGAACCAAGACAACCAAAAATGGCGAGAATGGCTAAACCAGTGAATAGCAAAAATCCTGGATCACCTATTACAGGCCTTAAAACTAAACCTTTAATACTTCCAAAATCATGGTACCGAAATTTGATTTGACAATTATTGTGTAATTACAAGTGTACCTAATCCAAACGTAACCCGAGATATTAAATAAGTAACCAAAATTCTTGCCTAACGCGACTTTCCATTCGATCATCGAAAAATCTAGTCTTGAATTCCAACCTTCGTCTTAAGAACGTTGAACCAAAATATAGCGGATGTGTAATCTGTGGTATGAAAGAAAGTTATTCGCTGAATCATATTCGCAAAAGAACATCAATTAAAATTTTCCTCGTCGTCGAACTCGTAATCATCATTTCTAAACACAGTTATGTACTGTACACTGATGCAGTGATTACTACGTCCGTTTTAACCTTTTGGTACTTTACAATAAATGATCGTGTACTCGAGCGAGTCATTCAGATCTAATTAGATCAGAACCTAAAATTGCAAAATAGTATAAAGTGTCAAGGTAGGTACATTTGTGCAATCCATTATCAAGACAAAACCTTTGAGAAAGTCGATATTGAACTCTACATCGAATTAAGAAAAAAACTGTATAAGCTCCATAGGCGTAGTAACGTTCAAAAATTTTATAATAGACAATTCCGTGTTGTACGGGAAAAAGGGGACCGAACTCTCTCTTTACAAAATTAACAGCACTCCATGATCAACACACAATTTGATAAGTGTCAAAAATAAACGTAAACATCCAACCGGGAGTAATGCGAACGTTCCCAAATCTAGGTTACCGTGAACGTAAGATTAAACAAACCTAACTGTTCCTTTACTCCATTTTTTGATAATAAAATTAACCTATCTACATAAACTGCGCAGGTTGAATGAGATGCAAACAGATATGGAAAATAACGGCTTATCCATAAAAGAGATGCGATCAAATTGAGGACTAAACATGAAATGTGATCGTGTGTTTTGTAAGAATGGATGTTTAACCGTTCGTAATTACGTTATTTCCTGGGTTATTTGGTTCTCAACTTACAATTAAAGTACAATCTGTGGTGAGAACAATAAGTAGGTATTATTTTTCTCATCTCAATTGAAATAACGCTGATTATATTAACGGAAACCGCGTTTAAAGTTTCTTTTTTACTGTATCAAGACCTATAAAATAATTTCGAACTTGTACAGCACAGCACTGGAAAACTTCATCTAACCACTTCCAATCAAGCGTAAACCATAAAGACCTTCCGCCTCTGCAAACTACCAACTAACCATGAAATTCCAAGTATATATATATTTACTAAACACGTCTTAGATTGCATAGTTCGTAGCAATTATCAATCGCATCCAGAAGATGCCGAACATAAACCTGATCTGGTTAATCGTAGTGCTATCATTTTTGGTAAACGCCTCAGTATCTGAGGACGGAGTTTTGGTATACAAGAAGGGTAACGGCGAGGAATTTAAGGAAAGTGAACATTCCGCCGAGGGCGAAAGGGGTGACAAGGGGTACGATTCCGTACATCAGGTAGCTAAGGGGGAAAAGGGTAGGCACGACAGGGAGAAACACAGGAAGGAGTACGCTGAAAGCGGTATGTAATAACTAAAAAATGCCTAAATATGCAATATATATGGCCTTAAATATATGTAATATGTATTTATGAATTTTTTGGGAAATATCTATTTCATTAGTGCAAAGTAAATGGAATTTAAATCCCATCCTGTTAAGGATTTGGAGAAAAAATAGGTAACGTTGACAGAAACATTTTTTTTTAAATATTACTGATGTGCTTATGAAAATGGCGAAAATATGCTTAAATGTGCAAAATATTTATTTTAATATTCAAATATGCATTATATGCACTAAACAAAAGCGTTCTTAGGGTGGGAAGTGCGTATATAAGTACAAAGTATTGAATTAACATACCAAAAAATAAAGGTATGCATTTTGCGTAAAACTTAGTCTCTATATAGTAATAACGGATAGTTAATCCATATAACAAGATTATTCTTAGTATTGTTTGATTAAAGACTGCCGGGTATAGAAAAGGTATCATGAGCTTCAGAAGTAATAATGGTTTTGACCATACTTTAGCCTAATACTGAATTTTACGATTTGCGTTTTGTTATTTAAGTAAGTTACACGCACTAACGTAATTTTGGTGTTTGTTCATAACATTGTATTCAGTATCCCTGCAGGTTCTTTAAAAAAATGTTATAGCTATTAACATATTGCAATGAGTATATCAAAACCACTTCCCGGCCTAAGAAAATATCAAAAAAACGCTTAACTGCATTCATTACTACTGCATTAACAGGACAACTTTTTTACATTTCAACTCACAAAAATTAGATATATCGTATCCTGCTCACTTAATTACCTGCATTGAGACGTGCATCACTTGTCATCCAATAAAACTGAACAAACTGAAATTCATTAGGAGGCCACAAGTCTGCCCATGACCGCCAAGACGGCTACTACGACGTGAACAGTAAATCGGCGAAGGGCCGAAGGGGTTTCCATTACGCGGACCGCGGCAGTTACGCCAAAGGGCACGACACGAAGGGCCGTCACAACGTCCACAAGCTCAACGAGTTCAAGAAGAGGACCGACTTCTTCGACGAGGACGTCGACAAGGCCCACAAGGAGAACCACGGAGGATTCGAGGTGCAGAAAGTCTTCGGTTCCGGGGCAGCCGAGAAGGAGGGCCGATGGCAGAAGTCTTTCGTCCAGGGGGAGTTCGGGAAGAAAGGGGATTTCGAAAAGGGGAAGGAATTTTTAATGGAAGGAGGGTTCAAGAAGGAGAGAGGGAGGGACGGTTTCTCTGAGAACGTGGCGGACTTCGCGAGGAGAGACGGAGGGGGCCACTTCAAGAAGTACAAGGACTCGATTTGAGATTGTTTACAAATTCCTTGTTTGGTCCATGTTGTTTGTTTTAAATGTCTGAAATTCAAATAAATTTTATATTTTGAAATGTTCTACTGAACTTATTCTTACGGGTTAGTCTCAATTCACTATTTAAAGAACTCACACTGCAGAAACAAATGACTACTGAAAAGTGGGAGTGAGATTAAACACCCCATAAACACGTCATGAGAAACTTTATGGGAATACCACAGAACCAAACCTGACTTTGTGGTATCACCACCTAAAGGTCATGTATGTATAAGCTTTCTAAAACTTAAAAAACAAAAAGAATACTTGGAAAGAAAACATGTCTTTACTATTGCTACAATCTACTACTGTGTTAACAAATAATTGATTAAAAACTTGTGTTCCTTGTTTCGAACGACTTTCCTTGATGAAAAATCATAAAAAGCACCTGAAAAAACATCTAAACTATTAGGTGCCAAATTACGTATCCTTGAAAATTCACAGTATTACGTCTCTCTCACTATAATAATCGCACTTAATTTGAACCTACACGACACCATTAACATTTCTTTAAAGTTTTCCTGATCAGGGCGATCCTCTGTTTATGCGCCTCGGTGGTCAAACTACGTTTGTAAGGTTTCAGCTCGTCCGTACCGAAACCGGGAGTCCACATGCTGTAATTTCTATTCAAGAACTGTTGAACGTCCTTAACTTCGATGGTGCTGACGTGCCTGTTCTTCGCTATGAGCGCCGCACCGTTCAGGCAACGGTCGACGAACTCATCGACGTAAGTCAGGATTATCTCCTCCACCTCTTCCTCCAGATTCAAGGTTTGATCCGTCTCCCTTACCAAGTCTTGCAGACGTTGCTTGGTGAGCACCTGCAGAGAATCTCCAGCGGACGTGTTCTGTAAGGTCTGCTGGGATGGCTTCGTGGCTGGACTGGAGTTTTGTACTGGGACCGATTGAACGCCGACCAAACTAGGAGCTGGAAGTTTTATGAGAAGCTAGAGATGGGTTAGGAACACAGAAAGCGTTACATTACCTCCCACGGTTTCCACTATGGTCATTCCGGGCTTGACGTCGCCGCTATGGTCGCTGGTAGCATTTGTATGGGAAATTGCATTAACTGGTAGTCCATTGGAAGCATTTACGGTGGACATCATCGTGTGCGATAGGGGAACCTGATTTATCACTATGTTCTGCTGCTGAAGGATGTTATTCGACATATTCCCCACGGACATTGTTTGAAAATGCAACAAATCAGACTTTCATTTCTAGATAATAATAATAAAAGGAGATGCAAGATGCAAACCAGCATCAACCTTTTTCGATCAAGCACAGAACACGATCAAGCTCATACAACGAAATAAACACGGAACAATAGAAAAAAGGCAATGCATGCAACTAAAGTCACTAGAAACATCTGGGGACTTTACTCATGAACACAGAACGCACTAATATTTGGATGGAAAGGTTTATGTCCATTACTTTTCCAAGATTTAGGCCACGAATTATTTGGCTGAATTGCCCAGGCAGCGCAGGCCAAATAAACCTATTGCACACAACAGTGACAACACACACACACACACACACACACACACACACACACACGAAAAAGATTTAGGCAACGCTACATACATGGCTTAAATAGTCTGCCTCTCCCAGGCTTCATAAAATTTATCACTTTACAATGCTGTTACTCATTTCAATTCTACATAATTTTAAAATAGTTTACATTAATGTTGTGATCGTATTAAATCCTAAGAAGTAATATTTTCCAGATATCATATAACCATCTGCAAAACATAAACGCTACGAAGGGTAGCTTTCAGAAGATGTCCAAGAGGCACCTTTTGGTTTATAATGGCAAAATTACCAGGAAGGGAGGAAGGATAGTATAAAACTAGAAGGAAATAGTAATGCCGATTAGGCAGTTCCGTCCACCAGGAAACCTTCCTGGAGGTGAAGTTGAGTACAAGCGGTGCTGACAGAAGACCGAATCAATATTTCAGCATCCTCTAACAAAAAGATAAATTAACACAAATATAAAAATCAATTTCCTTGCTTTGGTATGAAAACAACCCCAAAAGGGAGAAAAGATTTATTTTAATGAGATCTCCTACACAGGCTGCATGATGAACAGGTAACATTTAGACAAAGAATCTTAAGTTTCATTAAGACAAACATCATATGTCACAGGTATAAGAGAGAAGAAATCAAAATTAACAACAGTTTCGTTCTTAATTATTTTTTAATCATTACACTTCTCTAAAAATATTTATTCTTTATTTTTGTTTTACCTACGTTATGTTTTGCTACTATATAATTTCAATTACTTCTCAATCTCGTTCTTCATATTATAATATTAAAATAAATAGTCGGCAAGATTCAAACAAATACATACAGCAATTTGTACATAAACATGACAAAGTTTAATAATAACATTACAGGGGTACTTATTAATAAAAAAATAATTATATCTTCAACAAAATGGCATCACTTTCGTCACAATACAAGCTGCTATAATTACGGGAAATATTACATTCGTTTCTTGTTTCCTGAAAAAATACTAAAACACTTTCGATCAAATATATACGGTTCATCTATTATTCAGTAGATTTAGAAACTAAAAGGGATATGATCACTAACACTTTCCATCTTTGCTGCCGTAAGCAAAAAATTCAAGTGCTTTTTAGTTTGTACTCTAAAAATCGGTATCAGGACAGTTACAGAATGAAATTGTTTATGCAATTCACATTACTTTACTAATTTCTAGAAAATATGTCTTATTGTTAGTGAGATATTAATTTTAGTGTTTGCAACATCATTACTATATATTTAACACCAAGGCATACATTTCGCTCGTCAAACATAAGCTTTTAGATACATTAGGTCAATTGCATTATATATATAACACAAGCTTTTAGGTAATCACTATTATGTTTAATTATGTTTAGATTGAAGACAGTTAAAAAATCTTTGATACCTCAACATTTTTAAGTATGCTATTTACCAATATATATTTTCCACTGTTATATGATTACTATAAAAGCATTTGAATTTTTCACAAGCAAAGTAAATGGACTTGAATATATATTAATAACACATTAAATTCATATTGCACAAAGAGAGCAAAATTGTGTGCATTGAGACAATAACAGATACAACCCCTTAAGCCTATCTGTCACTCAATATACTCAGGACTAGAATATTTTAGTTTTGATATTTACAACTCGCTAATTCTTCTTCTTTTCATTTACAAATGAATCGGTATGGTAAAATATCCGAAACAAAAAATGTTACGAGAATACGATGCGACATTTCTTGTTCCGGATACAAGACAGAGAAACATAACTCGCAACTTAAGTGTGCTACAGCAGTCAAAAGTAAGCCTATTTCACTAAAACGTTCCTCGAACTAAGTCGTGGTTGTGCTTTACGTCGGACAAATCACTAAAAATCAAAAAAATAGTTAAGTGCAGTCAGGAACGATTTTTAACATTTACCTTTGAGAATATAGTCCGTCAAAAGCGTCGGTACTGTTGGGCTGTCTTCATTAATAGCCTTCAAAACTAAAACAAAAATGTAAACTTTTAATAAACGGTTGTATAAAATATGTTGCCTTACTTTTAATGAGTACTTGCAAAGTTTGATTATCTGGTGGTCCATTATCTATGTGGTATGGGATTACTGTTGTTAAATACTGCAAAAAAAAAACATTGGACCATTAATATCATGCGCGATCAGGATGGCAACTGAATCAAACATTTGTTGTTATTACTTTAGGATCTAATCCATTTGACGTCTTAGTGGAAGCGTTCTTCGAGCTTCGCTTCTTCTCTACATGGTACTGCCTCCTCTTATTCTGCACAGCCAATAGAAGTGAGATAAACGTGTTCTTCAACTCCTTTTCGTACTCTAACTCGTCCCTTAGGGCGAGTTCCGCTATCAGAGTCTCGGAAAATTCCCTTATCAGCACCTCCAACTCCAAGAACAATTCGTTCAGTTGCGATAGGCTAAGGTCGCGAAGCTCTGGAAAGTTAAACGGTTAAAAAACCACCTCGTTCACACGTCAATATTCAAGACTCACTGTCTTCGTACAGCGGCGAGCTGAGCACCTCCTTCGCCTTCTCCATCACTTCGTTGCTCTCGACCGGCGAGTCGTCCAACGAGCAATCGTCCTGCATCATGTCGTCGATCTCCCTGATCACCTCGTCGGCCGTCTTCAGCGGTTCCGTGTCCTGGTTGATGCTGCCCAGGATCAAGGAGTGCATGTCCAGGTCGTTCGCCACGGCTTCGTCCTCCGAGCTGAGGTCCAGGTCCTCTTCTGGGGTCTGGGGGTCCTAAAATTGAGATAAAAGTCATAGCTTTGGTTTCGTAAAGGAAGACACTGTAAGGACAATATCACCATAGTATGGCGATTAATAGAGAAATGGAAGGAATATAATCTAGAGACCCATATTGGCTTAATTGCCTAATTCTTGCAGAAGGAAGTTACTGCCTTTGTGGATAAGTACATAGTGGATTTTGGGCGCTCTTTTAATTAGTACCAAACTTCCGAAGATCTTTGAGTTTCAGTGAATAGTCCAATAGGTCACATCTCAGGTACGTTATGAGTATGAGTTACTGAACTGAAACGCGTTCTGGCTTCTTATAAAACTTCGACCAATCAAGTCTTATCACAATGGAGTACCAGTAAACTCTTCGAATTTTCTAATTAACCACTGGTGCGAATTATAAAATAGTACAATATTGTATCTCGAATTCAGAGGGTTAATAAATTTATTAGCATTACACCGTGTGTGACTGAACTTGGCCATGATTGACTAATATCCATTGTTTCTACATTCATCGATTTTTTATGATTCGATTAATATTTTTAATTACCTGTAAATGTAAGGCTTCAATTTGGAGTTTCCTAGCGTACGACTTCGACCAGTCTATGGGTAAAATGTTGCCAAAGTTCCCGGTGAGGGTCCACCACATCCTAAAATAGAGGAAAATCGGTGAATAAATGTCGATATTTCCATAAGTCTCGTTTAAATTTTTATTTATCAATCTTTCGGCCGACGTAAAGATTTCCAACTAGATGCAGTACGCCTTGAAATGAATCCGTCGTCCCATATTTGGTCACACCTGTTCCGATATGTGAATAATTTTCAAACTACGTTACGTCAGATAATTGAGACTAATAACACGTTTAGTAGTTTCATTGTCGATTAGGCCTAAATATACGGCCCGGTGCTGCAACTGAACTTATGTGAAGATGTGTAGGAGTAGGAAGCATAAATTATAACGAGGGATACCTGCCGAAAACACTTTCACTAATTGCCGGGACTGAATAAGTTAGATCGTGACCAGTGGCTGGATTAATTGTTTCCTCTTTGAAGTTTTAGATTACACGTTTGGAATACATGTGATTCCGGCTGGAATGCGACGAAGATACTAACTAATGCGCCCTTTGAATAATGAAGCAGGATGAGCAGCTGTTGTGCGAAAAATCTGAGCCATGTTCGCTGTCCCACCTGCTGATTTGAACAGATTTTGTTTTGCGGTAAGAACCTACCAACAAATGGTACCTGAAAAGCGCGACAAAGGACCAAAGTAGATTTTTCTGTGTGACTGCTTTAAAACAAAACTCGTTTAAACTCATTAATCCTCATCAAACAAACCACCTACTGAATAATGCATTCGATATCCTTGACACTTCGAGCCCTTCAACTTCGCCCTTCAGGTTTTTTGTCTCGGTGGTCGTAAAAGTGACATTTTTAAACAAAGCGTCCGTAAAACGGACTTTACGGCCCTCTCGACCATTTCATCTTCGACAGGCATTCTTTCATCGTGAAGCATCGGCAGAGTAGAAACTCTCGTTACGTGTGCACCTTATGATGAAAGGAAAAAAAGAACCAACAACCCGCCGGTGCCGGTAAGGTAACGTGTAGCCGTTAATTTCTGTTATAAAATCTCTCGAAACTGACCTCCTTAAACCCGGTTTCAGGAGAATATATTAAAAAAGTAACCAAATAGTAGATGCCCGGTATGGAATCGATTTATTTTTCTTCTATTGTGAGCCTAATCAGTTAACGACTTGGTTGCGAAATAAGAGGTGTTTATGTAATAGGTGGGATATGTTCTGTAAGGAGATTATAATCATTTCATACGTGCTAGATTGTCATAGAATGACAGTTGTTTCACTACTAATAGACTACAATTTATTGGATTTTCGGGAAGTTAGTGGAATTTTCTACAAGAGACATTTACAGATCAGATTTTTGATTAGAAACTGGGCGATACCTGACAAAATTGACTATACTTTTTGGAAGGTTATTCAATTTTCTTTGAAAATTAGGTTCATTGACCTGTAACTTAATTAATATGTTTCCAGAGGTTGGCTACAATATCAGTTTCTTCGACAAAAGCCACGTGAATGTTTCTAGATCCCTACTTGATTCCATCTCAGGCTTTTGGAAAAAGTACTGAAATTCCAGAAACTTCCAAATTTAAAAAAAAACAGCTGCTTGGTTGAAAACTTCAGTGTTCTCAAAATGGACTCAAAGATTAATCAAAAAACCCAAGTTGTGTGAATTTGTTGAAGAATGACTAGAATCTAGGAAATTACTTAGTTAGATACAAAAGTAACATCTCTTGTTTGTAGCTCAATCAATTTACTCAATATGGTTGCTCAGTTAACACTTTGAGTTTCTGGAATATTTGCGGTAATATTAGTTCCTTCAATAAAAGCTGTATGAATGTTTCTGGACACTTGACTCCATTTCACCGGATTTTTAGTAAAAGTACTGAAATTCTAGAAACGTCCAGAATTGTAGAAAGTCTGCTTAGTTCCACCTTCAGTGTACTCAAAATTGACTCAAAAATTAAATAATAAGACGAAAGTTGTGTGAATTTCTTGAAGAATGACTAAAATCTTAGAGAAACTACTTAATTAGATGCAAAATTAACAGTTTTGGTTCAAAGCTCAATTAATTTCTGGACAATCGACCAAGATTTATTAGATTTTTGGAAAATGTACTCAATTTGGTGAAAAAAAGATTGTTTCACATCAATTTATAGAGTATCGACTAAAGTTAATCGAAGAAAACTACTAAGGTTCTTTGAAAGAAAGATTCATGGATCAATTACTTAGATAAAATCTCAGTTGGAGAAATGTTTCTGGATGTTTGACTCCATTTCATCGGATTTTTGGTAAAAGTACTGAAGTTCCAGAAACCTCCAGATTTATCGAACAGGTGCTTTGTTATGACTTAAGTTGTCTTAAAATTGATTGGAAGATTAGTGGGTAAGGCGAAACTTATGAATATTTTTGAAAAAGTGTACTCAACTGATTCAAAAGTAACATTTTCAGTTGAAGGTTCAATTGTTTTTGGAAAATCGACTAGAGTTCATCGAACTTTCAGGAAAATTAGTGAATTTTATTTGAAAGGCAGATTCATGGATCAGTTAGGTAAAATCTCAAGTTTCTGGAAACTGGCGGTAACATTAGTTTCTTCGACAAGAACTATTTGAATTTTAATGAAAATTTGATTCCATTTCATCAGATATCAAGTACTGAAATAGAAATAATTGAAATTAAGAAAGTTGAATTAGTAGTACATGCAAAAACTATGCATTCATATTGATCCCACGTGTAATGGACAGTGTTACAGTGTTACCTACACGTGAAAGCAACTTTGACCAAGTAATCACAATGCTCATTGTCAGCGAAACTACATGTTCGTCAAGTTTCATAAAAGCGAGTAATAATAACTCGCGTCGCTCAATAATCCCATGTAACGTTAGGGAACAAAACGACGCTTCGCCATTAAATGTACGTATTATGGAACGCAAGGTCGGATCCAATACGATTGAGACTACCAGGCGCCACTCGCGAAGCGTCGCGACGCCCTATTTACATGCCGTTCCTTATTGTTATATAAATCATTCTTCTTTCGGTCTCCTTCGCATTTTTGGTAAATATGACGAAGAGATTCACGTCGGTAGAGTCTTATGGGTCGAAAGCTTAAGGTTAAGCTCGAAAGAAGCCCCATTTGGCTAGCTTCCACGTCTCCAAACACCGCAATCGGATCGAACTAGACCTGAATCTGAGAATTACGTTTACTGCCTGAAAAGTGGCCACTTTGAGGAAACTACAACGATATCCGAATCGATAACGCCAGTTCCGTATTTTGTTTCGCTCCTTGTGCAGACGACGTTAACGATTAGGTCCTTTTCGCAGGAGACCAGGATGAATCATCCTGTTTAAAGTTTTAACGTATAGGACCATTGGCGCCGTTGCAGTGTTAAACTGCAGCCCGAAATAATTTGTTTTCCGCGTAACTTTTAACGAATTACCCCATGAGCAAACAGTTGAAAAATATTCGTTCCGTGCAGTAACGATAACGTTAACAAAAACGAAAAGAGGTTGACTGCTACATATTAATGACCTGCAAATCAAACCTTTCGTATTATCATGCAAAACGAAAATGTAAATTAAACACATTAGCGCTTGTTTACGAATTTCGAAATAAATACATAAATAACACCGATTTGCATATGAACGAGTAAGCCAAAACTACTCTGACGAAATTTTCACCAATTTTTCCTATTGTCCCAACATCCTGGCTATTTTTCCAGCCAGAGCAGCTCTCTCATAGAATATTTGAGAAAAACGTAAAAGTTTACACAAGCCAGACTTTTGTTTATACTGTGAGAGATAACGACTTAAAATTTTCAATTATACACGAGGTGTTTTCGTACTTAACACGATCCTACACAAAGGTAAACATTTGAAATTAAAATTTCGATGTTCAGACGCAATACTTTCGTAAAGATAGGAATTTCTAATGTGTCAGATAACATCCTTATCAAATGCGACTTGGGAATTTATTTGTAACCAACCACACAATGTCTCACCCATATAAGGAAACGTCATAAAAATAATTTTTAATTCCCCGTGAAAAGAGTTATCAATATCATTAATACAATTGTGGAGTGTCATGGCTGAGGTCATCCTTTTTTATAAATGCACAAAATGAAAAATCTTTTTAAAATGGAAACTTTTATAAAAATCAACTTTTTAAATGGGGTAAAATCTTCAACTTAGCGTCAGCATGAAATCTGTTACGCTGTGAGTCATCGTATATCCAAACGCGTCTTATAAGCATATAGTACGATATACCTATATACATGTGCGGAGTATAAGAGTGAAGGGTGTTCCCTCTCCGCCGGTCTGTCATTTCCAATAGAAAAGATATATATCTTTTCTTATATATCTCTATATATATTTTTCTATATATATCTATAGAAAAAGAGGAACGAATGAGCGTGATACATGAGGTACGATAGTCGAACACGTGGAGTACCTAATTAAAATATGTCTAATGATAGAAATGTCGGTACAACAAGATATGGGACAAAAATAGATGCCGTATTTATAAGATACTTAGATAGATTGTATAATTTTTAGAATATGATGTTAATAATGAAGATATAGAAATAGATAATGCTGATAGTAATACAGTAAAACCTCTAACAACGGACACCTCCCAATAGCGGACTCCTCTACATAACGGACAGTTTTATATTTTCCAAACTTCTTAATAGGGATTTATACATATCAGCACCTCCCAATAGCGAACCCTTCATATAACAGACACGTACAGTTAAAAACTATCACTTCATACATAATTATTAATAAAATTACTTCTTAACAACTACAATAACTATTGAAATCAGATGTGTAAGAAATATACCCCTTAAATAGGAATTCAAATTTTAATCATCTCCTGGAATCCGTTTTACTAGGCAGTTTAAATAACGGACACCTTTCATAATTGCATCCATAAATCCCTTAAGTCTATATAACTATAATTACATATATATTATATTAAATTATATATATTACATATTATGATAACATAACTATAATTAAGAGATTCAGCGAAATTTCACATATTTCTCACTATAAAAAAATTAAACGTCCAATATTTAATCCAACTTCACTAGGAAACTCCTCTGATTTGCTCTCAAAACCCAAAACACATCAACAGTACCTAAATAATATCATTCAAGATTCGAAGGTTTCACAATCGCTAAAGGATGATTCCCCGGCGGATCGGTACACAAACCATCTTTCAGCATTTACATTTCACATTACGTCACTGAAATTACAAAAACAATCTCTAATGTGTTAAAGCAACAAATGCTTGACATTGAATTCGAGTTTGGCAATTGGAAGAACGTACGTCTCGATGCATTAAAATAAATGGAGAAAGACGATTCATAAAAATTAGTTCGAAGCCAACGGAGTTATTTTGAGATGGTGATTACGTGTTTACTGGGGCGAAAGAAAATAGATTCGATCATTTTGGGGACATTAACTGGAGCGTTTCAGCTCGTGAAATGATAACGAAAATATTTAGCATTTTAACGAGTTTATTGATTGCGGTCGAAACCAAGCTTATTCGCGAAATGGACGTAAACGAACTCCTAAAAGGGGTGAAGCCTGTTAGGTTTAATGACTCGCGAGTAACGTTATCCAGATTACCTGGATTATTTTCTAAGGGAAAGGCAGATGTTCTTCTTTTTCGCCCTTTTTGTTTACAGGCACATCCC
The DNA here is from genome assembly GCA_946251905.1 of Cryptocephalus moraei. Taxonomy (NCBI): domain Eukaryota; kingdom Metazoa; phylum Arthropoda; class Insecta; order Coleoptera; family Chrysomelidae; genus Cryptocephalus; species Cryptocephalus moraei. The sequence continues at coordinate 3,282,161 of OX276455.1, read as the reverse complement.
CTTGACTTGACGTGAAAACCGTAATACATACAGACGATCTAAACGTCATTAAAACATTTACTATACTACCAAAAGCAAATATAATTTGCAGTAAAATTGTAATTTTTCTACCAAATACAGAAGTGAACGCACAGTACGTTATCAATCACTGGCTTGTTGACGCTTTCTCTTTGATTTGAAAGTAGTACTAATTTCACGAATGCGGGTCTCTAGTTAACGAAATTTGAGACGTTCAGATATGTAACTTTTACTTGTCACCTCTTGAAATTACCTCAGAACTGCATATTACGTACGATAAGTCTTCAAACTTTCGCAACTATTCGTCCTATCGCTGTGAAACTAAGTTTGCTGCAGTCGACGACGTTTAATCTACTGGGTGTTACGATATAGTAGATACATATATGTTCCTGGGGCTAAAATAATGGAACTCTCCTCATGTGATTTGAACGCTTTTTCCTTGCCTTGAGTGACTTGACACCCTGTATTAATACAGGGTGTCAAAAAGTTCACTTCTTAAAAATCTTCGGTATGATCCAAAAGAACTATTAGACGAAAATGGGGGGACGTAGTTGACCCTTTATCTCCTTGGATCAACGCTTATGAACGTAACATCTATTTTTTGTAATGGGCTGACGGGATTTTTTGACTCGTGTAACATTTTGATTCGATGCCTCCACAAAGAGTTATTTTTAGTTATTTGGCCGTGAAATGTGTTTTTTTTTAACAATCCACTAACTTCTCCTTGTTATTCATAAACTGATATAAAATTTTACATCTGCAGATTATCACAAAACGTTGCCTAACGTGATTTACGCGCTGAGGCTTATAATTACTGTCCCATTCTTCTTCTCAATCTTTGATCACTTATCATTGATCTAAATTTATATTGTTTTGAAGTTTCAGGCTACACCGAGTAAACTTCGATGTTATCTCACAGACAAAGCAGCAATAAGTAGATATTATCAACCTCACGATATCAATTCTTGACTGTCCCAAGTCGGAATGTATACAATCTTTACGGCTCGTTTCCGATCGTTTTTCAGGTTTTCAGGAAACGTTCCCAGCGTATCGGTTTCGTTGCAAAGCTCGAATACGTCAATAAACCACAATGTGTTTTCTCATTTAATCGAAATGACTCATTTCGGACTTACAGCTCGAGACTAACTCCTACATGTTTCCCAATTTAGGGTCATGTGATGACCGTTGGTATGATTAAAGGCGAGATAATCGCTTATGGAGAATCATTTGTCTGCATTCGACTCGACGACAGTGATAAAACGGGGGCAATCAAGTTGATTCGCCGCGGTACAAGTAATTAATTAATTAATTGGTTGTTTATTTTGAATCAAAGGAGCAATTTGGAGGAGTTGTTTCTAATGTCACGAGGTTAATGTATGATGATGTATTTTAGTTGGCAAAATTGTTTACTGAATGGTGTTTATTGCGGTATTTTGATCATAATGTTACTATTAACTCCAGATGTTAAAAATGTAACAACATATGCTGTAATTCGTAAGTTCGTCATTTTATTAATTCCTATTATAGACGGTGAAAGTGATACAATTGGTTAGTACGAGTAATTAATTGGATGTTTGGTTTGAATCAAAGGAGCAATTTGGAGCTCGGAAGACGAAGCAATTTTTAGGAATTGTTTCATTTTAATGTCACGAGGTTAGCGTAGGATGATGTATTTTCGTTGGCAAAATTGTTTCCGAATTATTTACTCAATGGTGTTTATTGCGTTACGTTAAACACAATTTACTATTAACTCCAGATGTTAAAAATGTAACATATGCTACAGTTCGTAAGTTCGTTATTTTGTAAATTCCTATTGTAGGTGTTCAAAGTTATACAGTTGGTTGGTAAAGCGTCGAGGTATAAAACACAATATTTACATTTTTACAACAGTTGTTAATTTAATGTGTACTTTATCAATGTCGTTGTAATATAAACGTTTAATATTTATCGCAAGTGGGATTTAGCGAGTTTATATTTATAGTTATGATTACAGCGTTAATTTTAACACTCGTGAAGCGTTATTTTTGAAAAAAATTAAACTTTGAGTAAGTGTCGTGCAATCAATTTTGGAATCATTAATTTAAAATGCGTGAGAACCGATTGACATTTCCAATTTCCGTCGCAGCAGACCCACCATTAATAAAACTTAGACCTAAATTAGGGCGCCAAACGACCTAAACCGATAAATCTCCTAATTTCCATGGCTCCCATTCTCCCATATTAAATTTCCCGCTGGAAGCAACATCTCCAAATGGAATTTAGATCGGCAAAAATGCGACTCTGAGAGAAAGAGACAAGGGAGTGACGGAGTCGACAGGAAAATAAACCAACCCCCGGCACCGAGGTATTGATTTTTCATGAATTTGTCACCCCCTAGCGCCCCCGACGCTTGCGCCCCTCGCAAGGGTAGCATCATGTGTGCTTTTCGTAAATAGAAAAGTTGCCCGATTAGAGGTCAATTCTCCTATATGCCTCGGCTCCAACGTGACGGACTAATCTGAATGATACGGTCAATTGAGCCTCAATACGTGGAAGCCATTTTAGTAATGGAACATGCTTTGAGGCAATAGCTAAGTACCAGGTGAAAGCTAGGGAATAGCGTGTTGTAATGAAAGCTAAACGTTATGGCCAGTCTAGAAGAAATATACCCACTGCATCATCAGAAAACGAAATTAACTTAAAGAGGATTTATGTAATTACCGTGCCATTGCCAAGTTTATGCTCGGTCATAAAGCAGGTAATGGGCGCAGCTTATCTCGTGAATTACCAATCTTGTAACATGTTTTCAATTGTTTTAGATAAAAGGCGTTATTTACACAACACTAGGAAATTTCACAAAATTGAAACATTCCCTCGGTAACGAGAATTGAAGTGTCAACGCGTGGGAAATCTAATCAAAAATAGAAATTCAATAGTATTTTGCTTCCAATTGTTGCACAACAACCGTGAATAAGTATGACATAAAACGGTTTATGACACTTCTTATGAATATTTGAGCAGACCATAAAAACGACATTACTTTTGTAAATACCACGCTTGCCACATAAACAGACAGACAAATATTTGAAATCAAGAAATGTGTCCAAGGCGTCAATAATTTATTTTCGCCCAAATTTGCTTTTAAAGAAGGTTTAGTTGTTCAAAGTTGTTAAAATTGAAACAAGGATAACTTTACTAAGCAACTGGCTGTGGAGGTGGTGTTAATTGGTATTGTCACATTGGAATGTTATATTTGATTTTTGCAAGGTGAAACATTGCGCTAACACGTTTTTAACATCACAGAAAACAATTGTTCCCAATAAATGAATTTTCAAGAACTAACTAATTCAGCAAAGAAATGATGTAAGAAGTTATTACTAACAGATCGAAGGCTTACAAGATTATTCAGAATTCTTCAGAAAATACGTAGCATTCTTCAACTGAATATAAAATTATTGTTTCCACATTTCTTATAACTCAAAATGCTTCAATTTTTCCAAAAACGAACAACTGGTGTATCCACCAAAACGAAGATATACAAAAAATAAAATTAGTGATGTCTCCATCAGACATTCTCAAATTTGATGATAAATTATCGATAGAAAAATAAGTATGTAAACTTAAAAAAAATATTTGTATAGCGAATTTCGAGAAAATTTCAAACAAATGTAAAGTGCCCTTTGTACAGAAATATTTACGGTTTTTGAGCTCGAGAAATGCTAATTTCTCAAATTCTAAAATTTCACCAGATCGCAATAAGAGTGCTTCCATATGAGAAAGTAAAAATTCTGAAAGCAAGTATTAGGTAACAATGCATATTAATGTTAGCACTATGAAACTATTTGCAAACTTGTTTAAAACTTTAACTGATAAGATCGCACTTCAATTGTAGAAAATCTCATTAGTTACGGCACACTTTCGCATCAAGGATCGTATAAGATAACCTGCGAACAATTAGTGCATGTACCAGAGCAAGAAACTCCATCATTACGCACATTTACAGTAACAGAAATAATAAACCGGCCCTCTCAAGCTATCAACAAGTACAAGTCGGGAGGGTTTATTGATTTATTTCCAGAACGTGCCATTAAAATCTCCATCGAAGTGTCATATAACGTGACATTCTACCGGGAAAGATTAACGAGTAAAAATCTGACGTTGAGGAAGTTTACGATTATGAATGTTTATCTTTGAACGTGTCGGTGGTTGATAAAAGTAAAGAAAGCACCTGTGAACCTTCCTGAAGATATACATTTCTTATCGAAAAGTTCACATCATGTGAGTGAACTTTAAACATGATTAATAACAGGAATTTTCCAAGTTTTCCGTTACTGTAACTCCATTTCGAGATGTTCTACTAATGATGTTATGTTCGTGATTTGAACTCCTTAATCACCCTCTTACGAATTTCATTATTACTAAAGACCTTTGAAGCAAGTTTAATTTCAAATGAGATGAAGTCACCTTCAGTGATCTTTCGCAGAGTTTACTGAAGATGAGAATAGTCTTAATGATATATTGGACCTTAATAGGATATCTGGGAAAATTGGTATATCCGTCGAACTCATTTTCAGGATATTTAGAACGCACGTGCCTGGAGGATTTCGGGAGGTGACACTCCAGAAACTCCCTTAATACTCCACCTATCGACTTATTGTGACTTACGAAGTTCTCTGGGAAAGTTATATTTGTAACTCCCTAACATTTGGAACGAAGGAAACGCGGCACGTTTTTGCGACGTAGGGAAAACTCCCTTGACGACTTTTAGGATCAATTGTAAGTTAGGACTTCCTCCAGAAAAAACGTTACTGTCTTTGAACAAATGTGGCAAGTCGAAAGTTTCATAATTTTGACGCATGGGAATCAATTTTTCTCGCATTCCCTTTGGGTTTTCCGCCGAAATAACCGTTTTCACACACAGTTTGGCGCTTCCGTTTTTCGATCATAATCCTGTAGGAGAGTCGGGTTATTAATAGAAAATCTAATCAAAAGTAATAGCGTTCTTTTCCCAGTCGAGCATGAACTTGACGCCTTCGGGAAATCCATCGACACGAAGTCCATTAAGGACGTATTTTGATAGATCCTTAATATATAACATCCGAGTTTATTTACGAACCAATAAAATATATTTGAACAGCTGTATCGCCATCGCCGAAAACGACCCAATTTTCACAAAATAAATACCGAATAAGATAATGAGGATCGTTAACTTTTATCCCAATGACACAATGACAGGTCTGCGGTAGTAGTGTTATTGTAACAATAGTATCATTAAAGAGAGTGGATAATGGATACATAATCGTATGACTGTAGATTTTTGAACAGTTTTAATCTGGAGCTCTGTGTTCTTCTGCGCGTTACATGAATTGCATGAAATTTTAATACAATGGAGGTACACAGGATGTATTCGTATTGCGCTCGAGTAATCATATTTCATAATAATATTACTTATATGTTTATAGTGGTATTCGTACCTTTAATCTCCAGAGACTTTGATGTTGCAAAAATAATACCTACTACAATGTCTCCCGCAACATCCAACAATGTAATGGTATTCCTTCTGCCATTCATTACTTATGGACCATTGAATATGCAGATTGGAAGCGCTCACATAAAATAAGGAACACGTGCAAGGGACAAAAAATGAATGTCCTGTCGTCTTGTTGAATATTAAATCGGAGACACTTTTGGGGTATTACAATGCAAATTTGACGCCTCTGTAGAGACACGTCCATGCTGATTTCGACGAGGACGAGCATGGGACAACAGAAACGAAAATTGAAAGAAATATCTTAGAAGGAACAAGATAATTGGGCAAGCGAATAGATCCCCACAGTTGATCGCATTTACATTGGAAAATAGGGAGGGCATTATGTGACTAAACGCCTCATTTCAGGAGTGTCTTCAAGTATTGCAAGGGTTGATGGTGTTAAATTTCTGGCAACAAGTCAAATTAGGTCCATTTTTTGGAGGATAACGGCGTAGATAGAAATTTATTTTGAAATCTAGAAAATTTGGGACAAATTTAATGAAACCTTGCTCTTTTGCGAAGGTCGAAACGTTGTTTCAGGAGAAACATAAACTTTATTTTCTGGACAAAAAGGAAAAGTTTGAGTATACCTACGTATACCTAGTATACCTATACCTACGCTTTATTTTCTGAAGAAGGTTGAACTGAACTGTATTTTTGGAATAAAACTTAAACTAGGTTCGTGTCCAAATAGCAAAAATTGAATTTTGTTTTGAATTCCAACTTTGGGACAGATTGGAATGAGCCTTATCTTCTTTTCTGGAGAAAAAGGAGAAGGTTCGATTAGGTTTTGCTCTCTGGAGAACGTTGAAATGAACTTAATATCTGGGAAAAATGAAATCAGGTATGTTTTCTGTAAAACAATGGCACAGGCTGAAATTAGTTTTTAATTTCAGAAAATTTGAGGAGATTGAAAAAACCCTGCTCTTTGGCTGAAAAGCTGAAACGTTGTTTCAAGAGAAGACTGAAATTACTTTTTTTTTCTGCAGATGCATGAAAGAAAAATTTGAATTGGGCTTCGCTTTCTGGAAAAGGTTGAAATGAACTTTATTTCTGTAAAAACCTTAAACAAGGTTTGTTTCCAAATGGCAAATATTGAATTTTGTTTTGAAGTCTAACTTTGGGGCAGATCGAAATGAGCTGTGTCTGTTGCGGAAGGTTGAAACTATGTTTCAGGAGATTGAAGTTATCTTCTTTTCTGAAAAATGAAATCAGGTGTTTTCTGTACAACAATGGCACAGATTGAAATTAGATTTTAATTTCAGGAAATCTGAGGAGATTCAAAAAACCCTGCTCTTTGCTTGAAAAACTGAAACGTTGTTTTAGGAGAAGACCGAAATTTACTTTGTTTTCTGGAGATAAAAGGAAAATTTGAATTGGGCTTCGCTTTGTGGAAAAGGTTGAAATGAACTTTATTTCTGTAAAAACCTTAAACCAGGTTTGTTTCCAAATGACAAAAATTGAATTTTGTTTTGAAGTCTAACTTTGGGGCAGATCGAAATGAGCTGTGTCTGTTGCGGAAGGTTGAAACTATGTTTCAGGAGATTGAAGTTATCTTCTTTTCTGAAAAATGAAATCAGGTGTTTTCTGTACAACAATGGCACAGATTGAAATTAGATTTTAATTTCAGGAAATCTGAGGAGATTCAAAAAACCCTGCTCTTTGGGAAAAGCTGAAACGTTGTTTAGGAGACGACTGAAATTACTTTTTTTCTGGAGATGAAAGGAAAATTTGAATTGGGCTTCGCTTTCTGGAAAAGGTTGAAATGAACTTTATTTCTGTAAAAACCTTAAACCAGGTTTGTTTCCAAATAGCAAAAATTGAATTTTGTTTTGAATTCCACATTTGGGGCAGATTGGAATCAAGCTGTGCCTGTTGCGGACGGTTGAAACAATGTTTCAGGAGATGGAAGTTATCTTCTTTTCTGAAAAATGAAATCAGGTATGTTTTCTGTAAAACAATGGCACAGATTGAAATTAGATTTTAATTTCAGGAAATTTGAGGAGATTGAAACAAACCCTGCTCTTTGGGAAAAGCTGAAACGTTGTTTCAGTTTCAGGAGACGACTGAAATTACTTTTTTTCTGGAGATGAAAGGAAAATTTGAATTGGGCTTCGCTTTCTGGAAAAGGTTGAAATGAACTTTATTTCTGTAAAAACCTTAAACAAGGTTTGTTTCCAAATGGCAAATATTGAATTTTGTTTTGAAGTCTAACTTTGGGGCAGATCGAAATGAGCTGTGTCTGTTGCGGAAGGTTGAAACTATGTTTCAGGAGATTGAAGTTATCTTCTTTTCTGAAAAATGAAATCAGGTGTTTTCTGTACAACAATGGCACAGATTGAAATTAGATTTTAATTTCAGGAAATCTGAGGAGATTCAAAAAACCCTGCTCTTTGCTTGAAAAACTGAAACGTTGTTTTAGGAGAAGACCGAAATTTACTTTGTTTTCTGGAGATAAAATGAAAATTTGAATTGGGCTTCGCTTTGTGGAAAAGGTTGAAATGAACTTTATTTCTGTAAAAACCTTAAACCAGACTTGTTTCCAAATGGCAAAAATTGAATTTTGTTTTGAATTCTAACTTTGGGGCAGATCGAAATGAGCTGTCTGTTGCGGACGGTTGAAACTATGTTTCAGGAGATTGAAGTTATCTTCTTTTCTGAAAAATGAAATCAGGTGTTTTCTGTACAACAATGGCACAGATTGAAATTAGATTTTAATTTCAGGAAATCTGAGGAGATTCAAAAAACCCTGCTCTTTGGGAAAAGCTGAAACGTTGTTTAGGAGACGACTGAAATTACTTTTTTTCTGGAGATGAAAGGAAAATTTGAATTGGGCTTCGCTTTCTGGAAAAGGTTGAAATGAACTTTATTTCTGTAAAAACCTTAAACCAGGTTTGTTTCCAAATAGCAAAAATTGAATTTTGTTTTGAATTCCACATTTGGGGCAGATTGGAATCAAGCTGTGCCTGTTGCGGACGGTTGAAACAATGTTTCAGGAGATGGAAGTTATCTTCTTTTCTGAAAAATGAAATCAGGTATGTTTTCTGTAAAACAATGGCACAGATTGAAATTAGATTTTAATTTCAGGAAATTTGAGGAGATTGAAACAAACCCTGCTCTTTGGGAAAAGCTGAAACGTTGTTTCAGTTTCAGGAGACGACTGAAATTACTTTTTTTCTGGAGATGAAAGGAAAATTTGAATTGGGCTTCGCTTTCTGGAAAAGGTTGAAATGAACTTTATTTCTGTAAAAACCTTAAACCAGACTTGTTTCCAAATGGCAAAAATTGAATTTTGTTTTGAATTCTAACTTTGGGGCAGATCGAAATGAGCTGTCTGTTGCGGACGGTTGAAACTATGTTTCAGGAGATTGAAGTTATCTTCTTTTCTGAAAAATGAAATCAGGTGTTTTCTGTAAAACAATGGCACAGATTGAAATTAGTTTTTAATTTCAGGAAATTTGAGGAGATTGAAACAAACCCTGCTCTTTGGGAAAAGCTGAAACGTTGTTTCAGGAGAAGACTGAAATTTACTTTGTTTTCTGGAGATAAAATGAAAATTTGAATTGGGCTTCGCTTTGTGGAAAAGGTTGAAATGAACTTTATTTCTGTAAAAACCTTAAACCAGACTTGTTTCCAAATGGCAAAAATTGAATTTTGTTTTGAATTCTAACTTTGGGGCAGATCGAAATGAGCTGTCTGTTGCGGACGGTTGAAACTATGTTTCAGGAGATTGAAGTTATCTTCTTTTCTGAAAAATGAAATCAGGTGTTTTCTGTACAACAATGGCACAGATTGAAATTAGATTTTAATTTCAGGAAATCTGAGGAGATTCAAAAAACCCTGCTCTTTGGGAAAAGCTGAAACGTTGTTTAGGAGACGACTGAAATTACTTTTTTTCTGGAGATGAAAGGAAAATTTGAATTGGGCTTCGCTTTCTGGAAAAGGTTGAAATGAACTTTATTTCTGTAAAAACCTTAAACCAGGTTTGTTTCCAAATAGCAAAAATTGAATTTTGTTTTGAATTCCACATTTGGGGCAGATTGGAATCAAGCTGTGCCTGTTGCGGACGGTTGAAACAATGTTTCAGGAGATGGAAGTTATCTTCTTTTCTGAAAAATGAAATCAGGTATGTTTTCTGTAAAACAATGGCACAGATTGAAATTAGATTTTAATTTCAGGAAATTTGAGGAGATTGAAACAAACCCTGCTCTTTGGGAAAAGCTGAAACGTTGTTTCAGTTTCAGGAGACGACTGAAATTACTTTTTTTCTGGAGATGAAAGGAAAATTTGAATTGGGCTTCGCTTTCTGGAAAAGGTTGAAATGAACTTTATTTCTGTAAAAACCTTAAACAAGGTTTGTTTCCAAATGGCAAATATTGAATTTTGTTTTGAAGTCTAACTTTGGGGCAGATCGAAATGAGCTGTGTCTGTTGCGGAAGGTTGAAACTATGTTTCAGGAGATTGAAGTTATCTTCTTTTCTGAAAAATGAAATCAGGTGTTTTCTGTACAACAATGGCACAGATTGAAATTAGATTTTAATTTCAGGAAATCTGAGGAGATTCAAAAAACCCTGCTCTTTGCTTGAAAAACTGAAACGTTGTTTTAGGAGAAGACCGAAATTTACTTTGTTTTCTGGAGATAAAAGGAAAATTTGAATTGGGCTTCGCTTTGTGGAAAAGGTTGAAATGAACTTTATTTCTGTAAAAACCTTAAACCAGACTTGTTTCAAAATGACAAAAATTGAATTTTGTTTTGAAGTCTAACTTTGGGGCAGATCGAAATGAACTGTCTGTTGCGGACGGTTGAAACTATGTTTCAGGAGATTGAAGTTATCTTATTTTCTGAAAAATGAAATCAGGTATGTTTTCTGTAAAACAATGGCACAGATTGAAATTAGATTTTAATTTCAGGAAATCTGAGGAGATTCAAAAAACCCCGCTCTTTGCTTGAAAAACTGAAACGTTGTTTCAGGAGAAGACTGAAATCTACTTTGTTTTCTGGAGATAATAGGAAAATTTGAATTGGGCTTCGCTTTGTGGAAAAGGTTGAAATGAACTTTATTTCTGTAAAAACCTTAAACCAGACTTGTTTCCAAATGGCAAAAATTGAATTTTGTTTTGAATTCTAACTTTGGGGCAGATCGAAATGAGCTGTCTGTTGCGGACGGTTGAAACTATGTTTCAGGAGATTGAAGTTATCTTCTTTTCTGAAAAATGAAATCAGGTGTTTTCTGTAAAACAATGGCACAGATTGAAATTAGTTTTTAATTTCAGGAAATTTGAGGAGATTGAAACAAACCCTGCTCTTTGGGAAAAGCTGAAACGTTGTTTCAGGAGAAGACTGAAATTTACTTTGTTTTCTGGAGATAAAATGAAAATTTGAATTGGGCTTCGCTTTGTGGAAAAGGTTGAAATGAACTTTATTTCTGTAAAAACCTTAAACCAGACTTGTTTCCAAATGGCAAAAATTGAATTTTGTTTTGAATTCTAACTTTGGGGCAGATCGAAATGAGCTGTCTGTTGCGGACGGTTGAAACTATGTTTCAGGAGATTGAAGTTATCTTCTTTTCTGAAAAATGAAATCAGGTGTTTTCTGTACAACAATGGCACAGATTGAAATTAGATTTTAATTTCAGGAAATCTGAGGAGTTTCAAAAAACCCTGCTCTTTGGGAAAAGCTGAAACGTTGTTTAGGAGACGACTGAAATTACTTTTTTTCTGGAGATGAAAGGAAAATTTGAATTGGGCTTCGCTTTCTGGAAAAGGTTGAAATGAACTTTATTTCTGTAAAAACCTTAAACCAGGTTTGTTTCCAAATAGCAAAAATTGAATTTTGTTTTGAATTCCACATTTGGGGCAGATTGGAATCAAGCTGTGCCTGTTGCGGACGGTTGAAACAATGTTTCAGGAGATGGAAGTTATCTTCTTTTCTGAAAAATGAAATCAGGTATGTTTTCTGTAAAACAATGGCACAGATTGAAATTAGATTTTAATTTCAGGAAATTTGAGGAGATTGAAACAAACCCTGCTCTTTGGGAAAAGCTGAAACGTTGTTTCAGTTTCAGGAGACGACTGAAATTACTTTTTTTCTGGAGATGAAAGGAAAATTTGAATTGGGCTTCGCTTTCTGGAAAAGGTTGAAATGAACTTTATTTCTGTAAAAACCTTAAACAAGGTTTGTTTCCAAATGGCAAATATTGAATTTTGTTTTGAAGTCTAACTTTGGGGCAGATCGAAATGAGCTGTGTCTGTTGCGGAAGGTTGAAACTATGTTTCAGGAGATTGAAGTTATCTTCTTTTCTGAAAAATGAAATCAGGTGTTTTCTGTACAACAATGGCACAGATTGAAATTAGATTTTAATTTCAGGAAATCTGAGGAGATTCAAAAAACCCTGCTCTTTGCTTGAAAAACTGAAACGTTGTTTTAGGAGAAGACCGAAATTTACTTTGTTTTCTGGAGATAAAAGGAAAATTTGAATTGGGCTTCGCTTTGTGGAAAAGGTTGAAATGAACTTTATTTCTGTAAAAACCTTAAACCAGACTTGTTTCAAAATGACAAAAATTGAATTTTGTTTTGAAGTCTAACTTTGGGGCAGATCGAAATGAACTGTCTGTTGCGGACGGTTGAAACTATGTTTCAGGAGATTGAAGTTATCTTATTTTCTGAAAAATGAAATCAGGTATGTTTTCTGTAAAACAATGGCACAGATTGAAATTAGATTTTAATTTCAGGAAATCTGAGGAGATTCAAAAAACCCCGCTCTTTGCTTGAAAAACTGAAACGTTGTTTCAGGAGAAGACTGAAATCTACTTTGTTTTCTGGAGATAATAGGAAAATTTGAATTGGGCTTCGCTTTGTGGAAAAGGTTGAAATGAACTTTATTTCTGTAAAAACCTTAAACCAGACTTGTTTCCAAATGGCAAAAATTGAATTTTGTTTTGAATTCTAACTTTGGGGCAGATCGAAATGAGCTGTCTGTTGCGGACGGTTGAAACTATGTTTCAGGAGATTGAAGTTATCTTCTTTTCTGAAAAATGAAATCAGGTGTTTTCTGTAAAACAATGGCACAGATTGAAATTAGTTTTTAATTTCAGGAAATTTGAGGAGATTGAAACAAACCCTGCTCTTTGGGAAAAGCTGAAACGTTGTTTCAGGAGAAGACTGAAATTTACTTTGTTTTCTGGAGATAAAATGAAAATTTGAATTGGGCTTCGCTTTGTGGAAAAGGTTGAAATGAACTTTATTTCTGTAAAAACCTTAAACCAGACTTGTTTCCAAATGGCAAAAATTGAATTTTGTTTTGAATTCTAACTTTGGGGCAGATCGAAATGAGCTGTCTGTTGCGGACGGTTGAAACTATGTTTCAGGAGATTGAAGTTATCTTCTTTTCTGAAAAATGAAATCAGGTGTTTTCTGTACAACAATGGCACAGATTGAAATTAGATTTTAATTTCAGGAAATCTGAGGAGATTCAAAAAACCCTGCTCTTTGGGAAAAGCTGAAACGTTGTTTAGGAGACGACTGAAATTACTTTTTTTCTGGAGATGAAAGGAAAATTTGAATTGGGCTTCGCTTTCTGGAAAAGGTTGAAATGAACTTTATTTCTGTAAAAACCTTAAACCAGGTTTGTTTCCAAATAGCAAAAATTGAATTTTGTTTTGAATTCCACATTTGGGGCAGATTGGAATCAAGCTGTGCCTGTTGCGGACGGTTGAAACAATGTTTCAGGAGATGGAAGTTATCTTCTTTTCTGAAAAATGAAATCAGGTATGTTTTCTGTAAAACAATGGCACAGATTGAAATTAGATTTTAATTTCAGGAAATTTGAGGAGATTGAAACAAACCCTGCTCTTTGGGAAAAGCTGAAACGTTGTTTCAGTTTCAGGAGACGACTGAAATTACTTTTTTTCTGGAGATGAAAGGAAAATTTGAATTGGGCTTCGCTTTCTGGAAAAGGTTGAAATGAACTTTATTTCTGTAAAAACCTTAAACAAGGTTTGTTTCCAAATGGCAAATATTGAATTTTGTTTTGAAGTCTAACTTTGGGGCAGATCGAAATGAGCTGTGTCTGTTGCGGAAGGTTGAAACTATGTTTCAGGAGATTGAAGTTATCTTCTTTTCTGAAAAATGAAATCAGGTGTTTTCTGTACAACAATGGCACAGATTGAAATTAGATTTTAATTTCAGGAAATCTGAGGAGATTCAAAAAACCCTGCTCTTTGCTTGAAAAACTGAAACGTTGTTTTAGGAGAAGACCGAAATTTACTTTGTTTTCTGGAGATAAAAGGAAAATTTGAATTGGGCTTCGCTTTGTGGAAAAGGTTGAAATGAACTTTATTTCTGTAAAAACCTTAAACCAGACTTGTTTCAAAATGACAAAAATTGAATTTTGTTTTGAAGTCTAACTTTGGGGCAGATCGAAATGAACTGTCTGTTGCGGACGGTTGAAACTATGTTTCAGGAGATTGAAGTTATCTTATTTTCTGAAAAATGAAATCAGGTATGTTTTCTGTAAAACAATGGCACAGATTGAAATTAGATTTTAATTTCAGGAAATCTGAGGAGATTCAAAAAACCCCGCTCTTTGCTTGAAAAACTGAAACGTTGTTTCAGGAGAAGACTGAAATCTACTTTGTTTTCTGGAGATAATAGGAAAATTTGAATTGGGCTTCGCTTTGTGGAAAAGGTTGAAATGAACTTTATTTCTGTAAAAACCTTAAACCAGACTTGTTTCCAAATGGCAAAAATTGAATTTTGTTTTGAATTCTAACTTTGGGGCAGATCGAAATGAGCTGTCTGTTGCGGACGGTTGAAACTATGTTTCAGGAGATTGAAGTTATCTTCTTTTCTGAAAAATGAAATCAGGTGTTTTCTGTAAAACAATGGCACAGATTGAAATTAGTTTTTAATTTCAGGAAATTTGAGGAGATTGAAACAAACCCTGCTCTTTGGGAAAAGCTGAAACGTTGTTTCAGGAGAAGACTGAAATTTACTTTGTTTTCTGGAGATAAAATGAAAATTTGAATTGGGCTTCGCTTTGTGGAAAAGGTTGAAATGAACTTTATTTCTGTAAAAACCTTAAACCAGACTTGTTTCCAAATGGCAAAAATTGAATTTTGTTTTGAATTCTAACTTTGGGGCAGATCGAAATGAGCTGTCTGTTGCGGACGGTTGAAACTATGTTTCAGGAGATTGAAGTTATCTTCTTTTCTGAAAAATGAAATCAGGTGTTTTCTGTACAACAATGGCACAGATTGAAATTAGATTTTAATTTCAGGAAATCTGAGGAGATTCAAAAAACCCTGCTCTTTGGGAAAAGCTGAAACGTTGTTTAGGAGACGACTGAAATTACTTTTTTTCTGGAGATGAAAGGAAAATTTGAATTGGGCTTCGCTTTCTGGAAAAGGTTGAAATGAACTTTATTTCTGTAAAAACCTTAAACCAGGTTTGTTTCCAAATAGCAAAAATTGAATTTTGTTTTGAATTCCACATTTGGGGCAGATTGGAATCAAGCTGTGCCTGTTGCGGACGGTTGAAACAATGTTTCAGGAGATGGAAGTTATCTTCTTTTCTGAAAAATGAAATCAGGTATGTTTTCTGTAAAACAATGGCACAGATTGAAATTAGATTTTAATTTCAGGAAATTTGAGGAGATTGAAACAAACCCTGCTCTTTGGGAAAAGCTGAAACGTTGTTTCAGTTTCAGGAGACGACTGAAATTACTTTTTTTCTGGAGATGAAAGGAAAATTTGAATTGGGCTTCGCTTTCTGGAAAAGGTTGAAATGAACTTTATTTCTGTAAAAACCTTAAACAAGGTTTGTTTCCAAATGGCAAATATTGAATTTTGTTTTGAAGTCTAACTTTGGGGCAGATCGAAATGAGCTGTGTCTGTTGCGGAAGGTTGAAACTATGTTTCAGGAGATTGAAGTTATCTTCTTTTCTGAAAAATGAAATCAGGTGTTTTCTGTACAACAATGGCACAGATTGAAATTAGATTTTAATTTCAGGAAATCTGAGGAGATTCAAAAAACCCTGCTCTTTGCTTGAAAAACTGAAACGTTGTTTTAGGAGAAGACCGAAATTTACTTTGTTTTCTGGAGATAAAAGGAAAATTTGAATTGGGCTTCGCTTTGTGGAAAAGGTTGAAATGAACTTTATTTCTGTAAAAACCTTAAACCAGACTTGTTTCAAAATGACAAAAATTGAATTTTGTTTTGAAGTCTAACTTTGGGGCAGATCGAAATGAACTGTCTGTTGCGGACGGTTGAAACTATGTTTCAGGAGATTGAAGTTATCTTATTTTCTGAAAAATGAAATCAGGTATGTTTTCTGTAAAACAATGGCACAGATTGAAATTAGATTTTAATTTCAGGAAATCTGAGGAGATTCAAAAAACCCCGCTCTTTGCTTGAAAAACTGAAACGTTGTTTCAGGAGAAGACTGAAATCTACTTTGTTTTCTGGAGATAATAGGAAAATTTGAATTGGGCTTCGCTTTGTGGAAAAGGTTGAAATGAACTTTATTTCTGTAAAAACCTTAAACCAGACTTGTTTCCAAATGGCAAAAATTGAATTTTGTTTTGAATTCTAACTTTGGGGCAGATCGAAATGAGCTGTCTGTTGCGGACGGTTGAAACTATGTTTCAGGAGATTGAAGTTATCTTCTTTTCTGAAAAATGAAATCAGGTGTTTTCTGTAAAACAATGGCACAGATTGAAATTAGTTTTTAATTTCAGGAAATTTGAGGAGATTGAAACAAACCCTGCTCTTTGGGAAAAGCTGAAACGTTGTTTCAGGAGAAGACTGAAATTTACTTTGTTTTCTGGAGATAAAATGAAAATTTGAATTGGGCTTCGCTTTGTGGAAAAGGTTGAAATGAACTTTATTTCTGTAAAAACCTTAAACCAGACTTGTTTCCAAATGGCAAAAATTGAATTTTGTTTTGAATTCTAACTTTGGGGCAGATCGAAATGAGCTGTCTGTTGCGGACGGTTGAAACTATGTTTCAGGAGATTGAAGTTATCTTCTTTTCTGAAAAATGAAATCAGGTGTTTTCTGTACAACAATGGCACAGATTGAAATTAGATTTTAATTTCAGGAAATCTGAGGAGATTCAAAAAACCCTGCTCTTTGGGAAAAGCTGAAACGTTGTTTAGGAGACGACTGAAATTACTTTTTTTCTGGAGATGAAAGGAAAATTTGAATTGGGCTTCGCTTTCTGGAAAAGGTTGAAATGAACTTTATTTCTGTAAAAACCTTAAACCAGGTTTGTTTCCAAATAGCAAAAATTGAATTTTGTTTTGAATTCCACATTTGGGGCAGATTGGAATCAAGCTGTGCCTGTTGCGGACGGTTGAAACAATGTTTCAGGAGATGGAAGTTATCTTCTTTTCTGAAAAATGAAATCAGGTATGTTTTCTGTAAAACAATGGCACAGATTGAAATTAGATTTTAATTTCAGGAAATTTGAGGAGATTGAAACAAACCCTGCTCTTTGGGAAAAGCTGAAACGTTGTTTCAGTTTCAGGAGACGACTGAAATTACTTTTTTTCTGGAGATGAAAGGAAAATTTGAATTGGGCTTCGCTTTCTGGAAAAGGTTGAAATGAACTTTATTTCTGTAAAAACCTTAAACAAGGTTTGTTTCCAAATGGCAAATATTGAATTTTGTTTTGAAGTCTAACTTTGGGGCAGATCGAAATGAGCTGTGTCTGTTGCGGAAGGTTGAAACTATGTTCAGGAGATTGAAGTTATCTTCTTTTCTGAAAAATGAAATCAGGTGTTTTCTGTACAACAATGGCACAGATTGAAATTAGATTTTAATTTCAGGAAATCTGAGGAGATTCAAAAAACACTGCTCTTTGCTTGAAAAACTGAAACGTTGTTTTAGGAGAAGACCGAAATTTACTTTGTTTTCTGGAGATAAAAGGAAAATTTGAATTGGGCTTCGCTTTGTGGAAAAGGTTGAAATGAACTTTATTTCTGTAAAAACCTTAAACCAGACTTGTTTCAAAATGACAAAAATTGAATTTTGTTTTGAAGTCTAACTTTGGGGCAGATCGAAATGAACTGTCTGTTGCGGACGGTTGAAACTATGTTTCAGGAGATTGAAGTTATCTTCTTTTCTGAAAAATGAAATCAGGTATGTTTTCTGTAAAACAATGGCACAGATTGAAATTAGATTTTAATTTCAGGAAATCTGAGGAGATTCAAAAAACCCCGCTCTTTGCTTGAAAAACTGAAACGTTGTTTCAGGAGAAGACTGAAATCTACTTTGTTTTCTGGAGATAATAGGAAAATTTGAATTGGGCTTCGCTTTGTGGAAAAGGTTGAAATGAACTTTATTTCTGTAAAAACCTTAAACCAGGTTTGTTTCCAAATGGCAAAAATTGAATTTTGTTTTGAAGTCTAACTTTGGGGCAGATCGAAATGAGCTGTGTCTGTTGCGGAAGGTTGAAACTATGTTTCAGGAGATTGAAGTTATCTTCTTTTCTGAAAAATGAAATCAGGTGTTTTCTGTACAACAATGGCACAGATTGAAATTAGTTTTTAATTTCAGGAAATTTGAGGAGATTGAAACAAACCCTGCTCTTTGGGAAAAGCTGAAACGTTGTTTCAGGAGAAGACTGAAATTTACTTTGTTTTCTGGAGATAAAATGAAAATTTGAATTGGGCTTCGCTTTGTGGAAAAGGTTGAAATGAACTTTATTTCTGTAAAAACCTTAAACCAGACTTGTTTCCAAATGGCAAAAATTGAATTTTGTTTTGAATTCTAACTTTGGGGCAGATCGAAATGAGCTGTCTGTTGCGGACGGTTGAAACTATGTTTCAGGAGATTGAAGTTATCTTCTTTTCTGAAAAATGAAATCAGGTGTTTTCTGTAAAACAATGGCACAGATTGAAATTAGTTTTTAATTTCAGGAAATTTGAGGAGATTGAAACAAACCCTGCTCTTTAGGAAAAGCTGAAACGTTGTTTCAGGAGACGACTGAAATTACTTTGTTTTCTGGAGATGAAAGGAAAATTTGAATTGGGCTTCGCTTTCTGGAAAAGGTTGAAATGAACTTTATTCCTGGAAAAATTTGAAATCACGTTCGTTTTCTGAAGAACAATGGCAAATGTTGAAATTCGTTCAGTTCTATAAAATATGCGGCAGATTAAAAGAAGCTTTACCCTTTTGGGAAGATTGAAAAGGTTGTTACAGGAGAAGACTACAGTTATATTGTTTTCTGGATAATTCAAAAAACTTGAGTAGGCTTTACTTCCTGGAAAAGAATGGAATGAACTCTATTTCTGGAAAAAAAAAACGGAAATCGGGATAGAGTTATATAAAATTTAGGGCAAATTGAAAGAAGCTGTGCTTTTTGCTTCTCCCGTTCCTCGAAAACACGGTAGTTACCTACTCTAAAAGTATGAATTAGCTTTGCTTTCAACGTTTCACCTTACGACAAAGGAGAATCTGGCCAATTATCTCATTTCTTATGATACAGATCATACTGTGGAACGGTTGAGAAAACTTGTGCTTCACGGAGTTGACGTTTGCGGAGCAGAGCGATTCACATGAGTGGAAGTGATGATTTTTCACGGTTTCAATATTATAAAATATGCAATGTTACAGATATAAAAAGAAGACATTTTACAAATACAATCACCATTTTCTATCTGCACTTCAACTAGTCACACTCCTGTTCCTTTATGGCTCAAACCAAATGAGAAATTAATTATATCGACGAAAGTGGCCTTAATTTTCTGCATTTTTATCAAAACAATCTATAATTTCAATTAATCCAGTAATTCAATCGATCTTATCGAAATTATCTTTAAACGATAAGTGTAATAAGCAAACCAAACCAACTCGTGTTAAGTGCATTCGATACTTTGAAGCATTTCAATCAGTCAATGTCAATGTTACTCATGTTCCTTGTTCGTCTCTAATAAAATTGAAAATTAATTGTGGATCTTCTATAGACGAAAGTGGCCTTAAATTTTTGCATTTTTATCGAAACAATCTATAATTTCAATTAATCCATGTATCGAACGTACAGCAAATTATCTTTGTAACGATAAGTGCAATACGCGAACCAAACAAACTCAAGTGCACTTGATACTTTGAAGCATTCGTGTATAACGCACATAAATCCCAATGAAATAAGAAAAAGACGTGAGTTTTCGTCCAGTTGGATTTCGATGTGAATAAATTTGTAATGTTACCCGCATTGTAGTTTCTACTGCGTAGGAGGCGCAATGCACAAGATGATACGCTATTATATCGCATGAAGTAACCTTTATAACTTTGTATAATAAAGCAATTTTATTTTTCATTCGATAATGCAGACAAGATAAACTAAAATTCGTATATGGATATATAAAAAACATGTTCAAGATGTAATAAACGTCAAGACATCCAAGACAATGACCCTATTTCGGATTATACCAATACGAGTTATGTAATGAATAAAAAAGGATGAATTTTGATGGATTTAAGGTGTGTGATGTGGGTGAATTACATACTCTACCTCATATATTAAAGTCTTCTGGAGGGAAAACGTGGATGTTGCATTAAATCAATAGGCGTTGTGTAAAGTAGTGATGTGTATTAGAGCAAATTTACTTAAACGTTGTTATTATTCGTTGTTCCTTTAAAGATAACACGTTATAGGATAAAACTTCCTTACCAGATCTGTTGTTTCATGCCGTAAGCGCAACTTTCCTCATTTGATATTTGCCTATGCTTGGCGCTTGTTAATAAAACATGTGAACGTATTCATATACGGATATATTAAGAATAAAATAAGTCAAGATGTCCAAGACAATGACCTTTTTTCAGATTATACCAAGACGAGTTAGGTATGTAATAAATCATAAAGGATGAATTTTCATGGATTTAAGGTGTGATGGTAAATTACACGCTCGATCCCAAATATTCAAGTCTTCTGGAGAGACAACGTGGATGTTGCATTAAATCAATTTGTGATGTGTATTAAAGCAAATTTACTTAAACGTTATGTTCTTTTAAAGATAACACACGTTGAAGGATAAAACTCCTTTGTGCCACAAGCGCAGCTTTCCCTAGTATTGGATAACTAATAAAACATGTAAATGTTTAACATCGCGTTAATTGTATTTGGTGAACGAATTCGTGCCCAAACATGGTTTGAACGATTTTCGATATGTGAGCTTCGTGTAAGGTCAACTAAGATTATTACTGTTTGGAGGAAAGTCGATGTGCATTCTCGGTTCGCGAATCCTGGTCACTTCTGTTGACTAATATAGAGCATTCCAGCTAATTTCATACATTAATGTTAATAATAGGAGTTGATAAATTCGTCCTCGGCCTAAAACGGTGATTCACGTAGTCACTTCCCAGTAGAATTATTTTAGGGTGGCAAGAAATATCCGCTCCTAACGTAAAAAAAGAACGTTGTATTATAGATCGACTCACTGGCATTCATTCATAATTTCCTCCTGACTCCTGATTTGAACAGGTGCCAAGTTCTCCACGGACTCCTCGTAATTGCCGAAGCATTTGGTGATCTTATCGTCGAAGGTGTTGACGAGGTCCTCGAGCGAGTCGGAGAAGGTCTCGGTGAAGTTGTCGGCCACGGAGGTGGTCGACAGCCTGGTGGCCGTCGTTTTCTGCGGCGGCTGCACGACCACCACCGGCTTCGCGATCGAATTGTTCAGGATGTCCTCGTTGAAGTCGTTCAGGACGTCGTTGATGTCCCTCTTCTTGTTGTTCAGGTTGATGTTGTTGATCTCGTTCTCGTT
The DNA here is from genome assembly GCA_946251905.1 of Cryptocephalus moraei. Lineage (NCBI taxonomy): Eukaryota > Metazoa > Arthropoda > Insecta > Coleoptera > Chrysomelidae > Cryptocephalus > Cryptocephalus moraei. The sequence goes on along the minus strand of OX276455.1, from coordinate 3,260,866 downwards.
CTTCAGGTTCGCCGTCTGGAACTCGGAGGAGCCCCACTCGTCGGCCTCCTCGAACTGGGCGAGGGGCGCTTCGAATTTCAACTCGGCCATCTTCGCGGCCAGATCACGCATTGCGACTACCTACACCTGCACGACGGCGCCGCGGACCTCTCTTCCACACTTTATGCGGCCCCCACGTACACTACGGACGCGGACCGATCCAGCTCTGACGACCGACGAGAACGTTTTTATTCGAGCGAAATCGAACGCGCACGCCGTATCCAGTAAATCCAGTTGCCGGATCGACGCAGATTTACTTGGGCGCCTCGAAGAGGGTTCCGATGGGAGGCTGAAGGACCACGAATATTCAGAAATGGAGCTCCAGTTCTACGAAACGAGGGAAGAAAGCTTCAAATCCAAATTAGTTAGCGACAAATCTCCAGCGTCGAATTTTGTACGAGGGTCGTTTCCACCAACGGTTGTTACCCAAACTATGAAAGAGGTTTGGAAATATTAAAAGTATACACTTCTACGTACTTATACAACAATAGAGGACATAAAGGTTTACAATGTGACCAAAGTAAGGATTTAAAAAAAATGATAATAACTGAGTTATTTTGAGATTTTCGTAACGTGTAATGAAGTTACCTAATATGCTTAATAAAAATTAAAAATAACACCCATTTCGAGATCCTAGAATAAGGTTCATGTGTAAATGGAGTTACTTAATATGTTGTAACTCCGGATGTACAGATTTAATATTTTATAATTATGTATATTAAGTAACTCCGTTACATGTAAACTTGACTCGAAAGTCCCGAAATAGCTCAGTTATTGACATTTTCTGGAAATTCTAACTATTACGGTTTTGTTCGTCTGTATGCCCTGTATAGTCTAATATAACAAAAGAAGTGTAGAAAGTCGTACCTCCTTCTGAAGTTACAGCAGATTAAGTAACTCCATTGCACGTGAAGTTGATTCGAAGATCTCGAAGTAGCTCAGTTACTGATACTTTTTGGAAATTCTAACGATAGTTGTTTTGTTAGTCTTCGTGTCCTTTATCATTTGGTATAACAAGAACAGTTTTTAACAGAAGCCATAAAAATAAAGAGAGGAGTGCGACATGTGTCTTATCACCATCACTGTTTAATATTTACTGGGAATAAATTTTTAGGGAGGCACCTCAAGATGAAACTGCTGGAATAAAAATTAATGGTGTCCCAATTTGTAACATCAGATGATACTGCGATAATAACAGAGAATATCAATGATCAACAGAGAATAACCAAAGTAGCAAATACGAGCGAAAAATATGGATTAACTCTTAACACGAAAAAAAAAATAATTATGTGACACCACATTAGGTGTCATCATTACACCGTGAATCTCGAAATAGCTCAGTTATTGACATTTTCTAAAAATTTCTACTATAGCCACTTTATAGATATTTATATCCTCTATCGTTTGCTATAAGAATAGTGGCGTAGTAACAACCGTTGGCGGAAATGACTTTTAAAATTCGTTGTTAGCTTCACACACATTAAATGGTGGTGTTTTGGATTTCACAGCTTGTGGAAAACCACACAGATACAACTTTACCAAGAAACGAAGAAATTTCTAATATAGAAAGAGGTATTTTGCAAAGGGATACTACGTCACCAATTTTTTCACCATTGTTTTAGAGTATACATTCAAAAACTCAAATTGGAGCGATAGAGGCATTAGCATCGATGGAAGAAACGTCAGTTACTTTCTATTTGGTGACGATATTGTTCTTATTGCCAGCGACCTCGCTAGTGGCATATGTGTGGGAAGAGACAACCAGACCAAATAAGAAATCCAGCGAAGAATTGGGCTCGCTGAAGAAATGAAGGGGACAAATATGTTAAAGATTTGGATAATGGAATGGTGCGGCATAATGAAGACAATATCCAAGCTAAAGTGGAGTTTTGCAGGGCATGTCTAGGACGACAGATTCACCAAAAGAGGCTCAACTTCAGTGGAACATGGAGAATTGGAGAACATAAACAAGTGGATCTTGGACAAAGATCGAAGAGGTCAAAGGATACAGATACTTGGGCCATGGCATAAGCGTGGAAAGGGGTAACCAGTCCAAATAAGAGATCCATAGAAGAATTGAGCTCGCTGAATGATGACGGGGACAAATATGTTAAAGATAGAGATAATGGAAAGAACCATTTGTAAGAGACATATTGAAGACAACATCCAATCCAAAGTGGAGGTCTGCAGGACATGTCCAGGACAACAAATTCACTAAAGGACAGCTAGAACACCACCTATCAGATGGACAGACCATATCAAAAGAGTTTCCGGACATTAGATGCGATCAGCCAAAGATCGAGTTTCTTGGAAACATTTATAAGAGGCTTGTGACCAGCAATGGGCATCAGTACAGACTGGAAGAAGAAGGAAAATCACAGAGCTCAACAGATCACAAATGTTAACAGAAGAGAGAAGAACTTTGTAACAACAAAAGAAGAAGAGAAGAAACATTTTTTGAAGGCCAAACCCTTAGATCGTTCCAAAAACCTTACTTAAAAACTGCTCTGGTTTCTTCTCCTCTTGCTGTTATCATCGCTAATGCATTTCTTCTCTAAAGTTTGAAGCTTCTCTCAAAGGGGAAACGATCGCATAAACTTGGCAACGGCGACCGGCGGAGCATCGGAGAGGTCGTTCGATGCATGGAGATGCGCACGATACCGTTGCTTTCGGATCCGTAGACCCCAGGGATCTCGCATCTCGGCGGTAATCACATGTATATGCGATTTTACCGAAATTCTTTCGGATTCCGTAAGGAAAGCGGAGGAACCGCAACCGTCGGACCGGTCGTAGTGATACCTGCGGTTACCGACAATATCGAGATCGATTGGACAAGGGCTTTTCGGCCGTTGTCGGTTACGCTATCGATTTAAAAATTTGTTTACCATGGTAACAGCTTACTCAAATTTTACGATTACGATACCGATCCCACTAAAGAGGAAATTAGGGAAAATGATGTTGCGAAAAAACAACGTTCCTCACGCTAATATTTTGAGAAATATATTTATAAAAAATGAGTCAAATGAAAAATTTAAATGTTAGGCCACGTTGGATATTCCACATACAAAGTTTTATTCAACAAATTACTTGCACCAAAATATTGAGCCAAAATTAACTTTTTACAATTTTCCACTCATTCCTTGTTTCTTCATTTTACTCTCACAAATGAAATAAATACACAAAAGGAACAACACCGTAACTTTGAAATCAAACCATATATTCTTCAGACTCAAAGCAAGTTTAAAACCCGCGCCCATTTCTGTCGTGTTGGTTGCCTGGTGACAAGATCAATAAAAATGTCCTGCCATCTAGCAATGAACGAACAATATAAATCTTTCTTTTTCCGTTCTAACCATTCCATTCTCGAAAACGTTACGAAGAAAAGTAGGATGGATCTGCCAAAGTTTACAGATCGGAGGATCCCTGTAAACTTTGATTCTACCTACTTTTACATATTGGAGCAATTTTAATTTTTAATATAGTGTACCTACTATTGGTGACAATGATACAATATAATTAGTATCTGCTTATATCTTTATTATGACCTATCTACTTAATCTAATATTAAATAATGCGTAAGATACAAGCAGATTTCTTGAATTCATAATCATCTGCGTTAAGATCCACGTTAAGGCAGACGCATTTTTTGCGTAGAAATTTATATTCGCAAGAACGATCGTATATTAGGTTTAAATTATTAATATCAACATTTAGCAACTTCACGCAAAATGGGAATGTAAGTATAAGTATGTATTTTTTAATTTCAGTTGTCCTGAATGCACATATTTCACTATATTATGCTTTTAATGTTTATGCGACTAATGTGAAAAGTCATTTTAACCACAAAACATTTTTTTACGTAGGATAATTTTTATCCATATTTGCACAAGTACAAGTACCTACAAAATATGAAGATTAAGTATAGGTATAATGTTTTGTATTACATTCAAAAACCGAATAAACTACAATTTAATTAACTATTATGGTATTTTCACTGCTTATAATTTTTGGAGATCTCACCAAACAAGTACTACTTCGTGAACGCGTACTTAATTCCGGTTTAGTTACTTTAAATTTAAACCAAGGCTACATCAAGTATGATAAGATAACGTTTACCTCGGTAGTTGTTATTAAAATTAATGCCAAGTACTACATTCCAACATATTCAAAATTCAAACAATTTTTCTAATGTTAATATTGTAACGTTTATTTTATAATTTATTTACATTAATTGAACACTAATTTATTTAACACAATAAACTACTTGTACACTAGACTAGACACTACATAATTTATTTGTACTGCTCCGCTTTCGGATCGTATGTCGCGTTCACTTCTGCTTCTCTACTTCTAACTAACTCCCTCGATCACAAGCCCCCTTATATATACACCCCCAACCCCGATAAAGAACGTTCTAGTATATTCTAGAACGCCTACGCAGGAAATGTTCATGCACCTGTTCATGCACCTGTCTTGTACGCGTCGTAGTTATTCTTTTGAAGGAGTAAACATGTGTCGCTTTGTTTACTTCTCGCATTACACTGCCCCCGCCTTAGAGACGTTTCGTCTCGGAACGTATCCCTGGTAGGCCCATGCAGGAACCTGCAGTTAGCCCCCCGCTTACAGCGAGACGTGGCGTCAAAATAACAGGGGACCGTCTTCCCGAGTCGACACGGTGCAGGCCCAAAACAGCAGACTAAAACTTCCACTCCGGTATTCTTCAACACTACTTCCAGTATATTCCGGACAACCCTCCAGTCCAGCTGATCTCGTCCAGCACCTAACTTGGGGACAGCTAGCTTCCTGATGTCGAGCTCCAGCAGTCGGTCTCGTAGCCTATGCAAGGTTCGCCATACATCGTGATAACATGGTTTAAGGGACCCGATCTCCTTCGTAACCAGATAAAAGATGTGTCTTACGTTGTCACGTAGTTCCAGAACCTTGCCAATCTCCGGGAGTTGCGCTCCGAGTTGTTCCAAGCGCCCGTACTTCTTCTTGAAAACCGTGGCGATACCTCGTGACATTACCAGGTCGGTGGACACACAATGGGCCAACGAGTATTCTTCAGGTACGCTGAACAAATCCTGTTGTTTTTCACAGGTTACCCCATACCGTGCTTTTCCGGTACCCCCGTAGGCGCTCATAAATTCTTCGAACGAAAGTTCGTTCTCCTGCGCCAACGTGTTTCTTACTCGGGGAACCTCCGCCTCATCGTGCGATCCCTCATAGGGTGCCAACCGATTGAAGTGCACCACTCTCGGCTTGCCATTTGGTAGTTTGCTTACCCGGTAGACCACGTCATTGATTCGTTTCTTCACAACATAGGGACCTTCCCAATTGGTCTGTAACTTAGGGGACAAACCACGTTTCTTCTGTGGGTTGTACAGCCAAACTCGGTCTCCCATTTGGTAGCCACCCTCTTTAGCGTTGATGTCGTAACGCTCTTTGATGCGATCACTGGCGATATTTAGTTGGTACCGGACTTGATCGTGAATTTCGTTCATCCTTTGCCGCATCCGGGAAACGTAATCTTCCCCCGAAACGTCCTCGTCCGGTCTAGCGCCAAAGATTAGATCACAGGGTAGTTTAAGTTCTCGCCCGAACAGGACTTTGGCTGGAGTTTGTCCTGTCGACTCATGAACGGCCGAGCGGTAGGCCATCAGGAAGAACGGCACGTGTTCGTCCCAGTCTCTTTGATGTGACGAGACCATTTTCGCTAGATAGCGGTTGAGGGTGCGATTCATTCGTTCTACCATGCCGTCAGACTGAGGGTGAAGGGCCGTGGTTCTTGTTTTTCGCACCCCAAACTTCTCACAGATCCTCCGGAATAGGCCACTCTCAAAGTTTCTTCCTTGATCCGAGTGTAATTCCATGGGTACTCCAAACCGGCAGATCGTCTCCTTCACTAGCACATCGGCCACTGTCTCTGCCTCCTGATTAGGGAGAGCGTACGCTTCTACCCACTTCGTAAAGTAGTCCATCACGACCAAGATGTATTTATTCCCCTTTTCGGTCTCAGGGAAGGGTCCTGCTATATCAATAGCGATCCTTTCGAAGGGGCTTCCGACGTTATATTGTTTCATGGGAGCTTTCGGTCGTCTTTGTGGCCCATTACTTGCAAAGCATGTAGTACATTTCTTGCACCAGTTCTTCACGTCGTCTGAACAATTGATCCAGTAGAAGCGCTCCCGTACCTTCTGCAGCGTTTTCTTGATCCCTAAATGTCCACCAGACGATCCGTCGTGAAGGTGCCGCAAGACCTCCGGGATTTTACTGGAGGGAATTACCAACTGCCGTCTTTCCTCCGTCCCGTCTTGGCTCTCCAGTACGCGTTTTAGTAGCCCATCCTCAACCACTAGCGAGTCCCACTGTGCCCAATAGCTCTTGAGTTTTGGCGAGCCAGGTGATACCTTTTGCCACTCAGGACGCTCTCCTCCCTCTTTCCAAACCAGGATTTCTTTGAGAACCGGGTCTTTTCCTTGCTCTTGTCGTAACGAGGATGGTGTCCATTCCTCGGCGACCACGGTCGTTCGATAGACTTTCTCGGACTTTTCCTCAGCTTTATGACAATGAGGATACTCATCAGGGCATGGTCTTCTCGAGAGTGCGTCTGCGTTTCCATGACTCTGTCCTGGCCGATGTTCTATGACAAAGTCATACTCCTGGAGCCTCTCGATCCAGCGAGCGATCTGTCCTTCGGCATTCTTAAACTGGAGGAGCCATTTAAGAGCAGCATGATCGGTCCGGATCAGAAACCTCCTTCCACACAAATATTTATGGAAGTGCTCGATGGACTTGACGATGGCCAATAATTCACGCCGGGTGACGCAGTAATTCTTTTCTGGTTTGGAGAGTACCTTGCTGAAGTATCCAAGGACACGTTCTTGTCCCTCCTGGCGCTGCGACAGAACACTTCCAATTCCCACATTGCTCGCGTCGGTGTCCAGGATGAACTGTCCTTCTGGCAGAGGAAAACTCAGCACTGGGGCACTGGTCAACTTCCTCTTCAGCTCGTCGAAGGCAGACTGGCATTCCTCATCCCAACAGAAGTTTCGTCCTTCTTCCGTGAGCCTTGTCAACGGCTTAGCGACGTCGGAGAACATCCGGACATATCGTCGGTAGTACGTGCAGAGGCCCAGAAAACTCCTCAACTGGTGTTTATCTACCGGTATTGGCCACTCCTTCACCGTACTTGTCTTGTCCGGATCAACGGCGACGCCCTCTCTGCTCACTACGTGCCCTAAGTATGAGACCTTCCTTCTGAAGAGCTGACATTTCTTAGGGTTCAGTTTCAGTCCCGCACCCTGCAGTCTCTGGAAGACGTCCTCTAAGTTTTTCAGATGTCCTTCGAAGGTCTTGCCCATCACGATGACATCGTCCAAATAGACTAGGCACGTTTTCCATGTCAGACCCATTAGCACGCTCTCCATCAGCCTCTCAAACGTCGCTGGGGCATTACAAAGTCCGAATGGCATGACTGTAAAATGCCACAGGCCGTTACCGAAGGTAAATGCCGTCTTTTCCTTATCGGCAGGGTCCATTTCGACTTGCCAATAGCCGCTTTTTAAATCCAAGGTCGAAAATATCGTGGATCCAGCAAGGGTATCGAGTGTGTCGTCGATACGTGGTAGCGGGTAGCTGTCCTTTTTGGTGACACTGTTCACCTGCCGGTAGTCTACACAGAATCGAGTAGTCCCATCCTTTTTCTTCACCAGTACTACCGGCGAGGCCCATGGACTGCTTGACGGCTCGATGACCCCGTCCCGCTCTAGGTCCTTGATAATTTTCTCGGCTTCCTCCCGTTTGGCCAAAGGTAGTCGTCTTGCTGTTTGTCGAATCGGTCGTGTTTCGCCCGTGTCAATTTTATGTGTCACGACCTTGGTCTTTCCCAGCTTTCCATTCTCGGTGGTAAATATGTCCTGGTACTTATTTATTAATTCGTGGGCCTTTTGTTTCTGTGTGGGCGAGAGAAACGCACTGGTCTGGGAAAGAATTTGTTTCAAGTCCTGCGGAGTGTGTTTGGACCTTTCTTCCTCACTAACGCCCCTTACGATGGCTGAAGCGGCTATACATGTGCCCAGCTTCGTACCCTTCTTGATGGTGACCGGGTACTGATTGATGTTGAGTAGTCGCACAGGCACTTCACTTGAGAGAGTAACGAGCGCCTTTCCTACCAGTACCCCCCGAGCCAGTCGATTGTCATCGTTTTCTGGTACGATCACGGCTGGAATTCCCTCTTCCACAACACCCCTCAGACAGGTAGAGGTGATCGTTTCGCTTCGTTCCGGGAGAATCACATCTTCTGCCATTATTACGTCTAACACAAAGTTGTCACGATTGTGTAGCAGTAATTCTTCTTGACCGATCCTCAACACTCGGTGTCCGAAATCCAACTGGAATCCATGATTCCTTATGACGTCCATCCCCAGTATGACGTCTTCCTCAATTTCGGCTATGAGAACAGGATGGTCAAACTTTACTCGTCCCAACGTCATGCTCACCGTCGCTTCACCGTGTATTACTGCCTTCTCCCCAGTGGCAGTTCTTAATTGCCACCTACTTGGCCTAATCTTCCTACGGTCCCTCACAACTTCCGAGCGTACGATCGTCTTCGTAGCTCCCGTGTCCACAAGCATGGCGTGGGATCTCCCGTCGATAGTGCCATCGACGTACGCGCTCCCCAATTGGTGGGAAAACGAGGCTATACTGGCCCGGGGGTTTCTATTGCCACGGGTCGACGTCCCCTCCCTTTTATCGACTCGCATTAGTTTTTCCGGGGCCTTTGCCGGCACCGCTGTTTTGGGCCGCGTCTTCTGTGCTGACAGCAACTCCATGATCTGCTGGACGGCCTTCTCCACGAGTTTTTCTGTGCCTACCTCCTCGGTAACAGCTCGAGCACAACCGTGAATGCGGGAGGCTTCCATTGCTGCCTCATGTTCTAGTGCAATGGCGAGCGCGTTCATTACTGTTTTCGGTCGAGCTAGCCTCAGGGCCATCTGCAGTTCCTGGTCCCGCAGCCCGCTCACGAACGTCTGCACTGCGAGGCACTCTATCATCTGTTCCGGTGCCGTGGGATACGCCAACCTCACTAGTCTGGCTACGTCCGCTTCGAACTCCTGCAGGGTCTCGTTCGATCTCTGACGGCGATTGGACATCTGGGATTGATGGACTTGCTCCAGATGTGTTTGGCCGAACCGCATTTCCAGTCGCCTCAGCAGCTCCGTGTAATTCCCGGCTTCCTCGGTGGATAGCGTCTGAAGAACTTCCAACGCCTCTCCACGTAAGGCTACCGTTAGGGAAACAGCTTTCTCGTGAGGGGACCAAGCATTAGCCTCCGCTGCCGCCTCAAACTGCTTCTTGTAACTGGCCCACGGAATTTTTCCGTCGAACGTTGGGGGCGTCACTCGATTGGTGCATATCGAGTTCTGTTGAACGACCGCCTTTATTTCTTCCTTCATCTCGCCGCTACTGACTCGCCTTAGTCGTTCTTCCAACTGCTTCGTCTTCGGTTTAATTTCGTCTTCTTTCCCCTCGCCGCTACTGACTTGTTCTAGTCGTTCTTCCAACTGCTTGATCTTCTCTTCAATCTCCTTACGCTGAGCCTCCATCTGGTCGGTTATCTCTTCCCTCTGGGCGGCGATTTGAGCAGAAATATCTTCCCTCTGGGCGGCGATTTCTTCCCTCTGGGCGGCGATTTCTTCCCTCTGGGCAGCGATTTGAGCAGTGATGTCTTCCCTCTGGGCAGCGATTTGAGCAGTGATGTCTTCCCTCTGGGCGGCGATTTGAGCAGTGATGTCTTCCCTCTGGGCGGCGATTTGAGCAGTGATGTCTTCCCTCTGGGCGGCGCTTTCTTCCCTCTGGGCGGCGATTTGAGCAGTGATGTCTTCCCTCTGGGCGGCGCTTTCTTCCCTCTGGGCGGCGATTTCTTCCCTCTGGGCGGCGATTTGCTTCGTGATGTCATCGTCTTCGAACTCGAAAACTTCCGGGTCCTGGCCATTTTCTTTCAAAAATGCTGAGAGCCGGTCCTGGAGTTCAGTCTTCCTCCCTCCTGTTTCCAATTCTCGTTCCTCGAGTTCTTTTTTTAACTCGGCCACTTTTAATTCGCGTAACTTCTTCATGATCCGCTCTTCTGACACCAATGTAACGTTTATTTTATAATTTATTTACATTAATTGAACACTAATTTATTTAACACAATAAACTACTTGTACACTAGACTAGACACTACATAATTTATTTGTACTGCTCCGCTTTCGGATCGTATGTCGCGTTCACTTCTGCTTCTCTACTTCTAACTAACTCCCTCGATCACAAGCCCCCTTATATATACACCCCCAACCCCGATAAAGAACGTTCTAGTATATTCTAGAACGCCTACGCAGGAAATGTTCATGCACCTGTTCATGCACCTGTCTTGTACGCGTCGTAGTTATTCTTTTGAAGGAGTAAACATGTGTCGCTTTGTTTACTTCTCGCATTACAATATCTTTTTCGCACAGGAATTCAGTCCTCCATAAGCTCACACGCTCTAACTTCAGCAATCTCTCCAGGAAAAACTTCACCTTCGAGTTCAGAGCGGCCACGGAAAATGACACAGGAGAAATTATGGGACTGCTAAGGAAATGGTTCTTTCCCCATAATCCCTTGGTAGTGTACTCGAAATTAATGTCTGAAGACAATAAAGTATGTGAAGAATTCGAACGTTACAGCATAAAACCTCAATTAGATAAACCATCGTGGAGTATAGTAGCTACGAATGATAATAAAATAATAGGTGTAATGTTACATAGTGAGGTAAATAGGGAAACATATTTCAACCCGGACGTTCCCAATGCTAAAAGCATAAAATTAGCAACGTTAAATATGTTCATGAGACATGTTAGGAAAGAAACGGATTTATATGGAAAATTTCCAGATATAGATAAAGTGTTCATAATGCAACGTGGTTGCGTTGATCCGGAATTCAGAAGACGGAATGTTGCAGAAAACCTAATATTAAGAGGATTGTAAGTATTATATTTTTTCATACCAAGTACTTTTGGTTGTTCATTCATTTCTCCATGAATTTAAAAATTCATTATGAACTCTTTTTCAGAGATTTAGCAAAGCAACTCGGATATAAATTGATGATGGCTGAAACTGCTAGCGTTTACTTCGCGGAAATGTGCAGAAAGCTCGGGTTTCAATCCATTTATACCCTTAAATTCGAAGATTTTAAAATTAATAACCAACGGATATTCAAGCCGACTCCGCCACATGACCGCGCGGAAATTTTTGCAAAAAGGATTTAACCTACGTATAACAGAAATGTGTTAAATAAATCATTCCACATGAAGAAATATATCTTTCGACCGAATTTTATCTCATTAGACTCAGACCTAACTTTAAAAATAAGATCAAACTTAAATATGCTTCTGACTTCTGTATTATTGATGACAATGACACAATAATATAATTAATATTTGCTTAACACATCTATATTATTACCCACCTACGTAATCTAATATTAAATGGTGCGAGTGATATACGCATATTTTTTTAAAATCTATACCACGTTGGAATATCCACATACAACTTTACAATTTTAAAGTTTTGTTCAACAAATCACTCAGGATATTGAGCCAAAGTTAACTTTCTACAATTCCATTTATTCTTTGTTTCTTCAATTTACTCTCACACATTAAATAAACAAACAAAATACATAACAATACAACTTTAAAATTTAACCACATATTCTTCAGACTGACAGCAAGTTCAAAACCCGCGCCTTTCCTGTCGTGTTGGTTGCCTGGTGACATGATCAATAAAAATTTCCTGCCATCTAGCAGTAAACGAAAAATATAATCCTTCTATCAAAGTTTACAGATGGAAGATCTGTAACCTTTGATTCTCCTTGCTTTTAAATATTGGGGCAATTTTGATTTTTAATATAGTTTATTATTGGTGACAATGACACAATATGATTAATATTGGTTATATCTTTATTATTACCTATCGACTTAATCCAAGATTAAGTAATGCGAGTGATACAAGCAGGTTTGTTGAATTCGTATCTGCGTTAAGACAAGACAGGTACAATTTTTATGTAGAAATTTATATTTGCAGGAATATCAGGTTTAAATTACTTAATATCAACATTAGCAACATCACGAAAAATGGGAATGTAAGTATAAGTATTTTTGAAAATTTTAAGTGAAAAGTCACTTTACTCACAAAATATTTTTTACGTCTGATAAGTTCATTCATATTTGTACAAGTACAAGTACAAAATATAAAGATGAAGTGATGAAGTACAGATATAACGTTTTGTATTTCATTCAAATACCGAAAATCTATAGCAATTTTCACAATAAACTATAATGGAATTTTCACTGTTTATAATTTTTGGGGTTTCACCAAACAAGTACTACTTTGTGAGCCTGCACTTCAATTCCGATTTAGGTACTTTAAACCAAGGCTACATCAAGTATGTTCGAATTATGTTTAATGAAAATTAATGCCAAGTATTCAACTATATTCAATATTCAAACAATTTTGGTGGATTTTTCTAATGTCAATATATTTTTCGCACAGGAGTTCAGTCCTCCATAAGCTCACACGCTCTAACTTCAGCAATCTCTCCAGGAAAAACTTCAACTTCGAGTTCAGAGCGGGCACGGAAAATGACCGAGGAGAAATCATGGAACTGCTAAGGAAATGGTTTTTTCCCCACATAGTGTATTCGAAATTAATCTTTGAAGATAATAGAATATGTGAAGAATTCGAACGTTACAGCGTAAAACCTCTATTAGATAACCCATCATGGAATATAGTGGTTACGAATGATAATAAAATAATAGGTGTAGCGTTAAACAGTGAGATAAATAGGGAAACATATTTCAACCCAGCCGTTCCCAATGCTAAAAGCACAAAATTAGCAACGTTAAATCTGTTCATGGGGCATGTTAGGAAAGAAACGGATTTATATGGAAAATTTCCAGATATAGATAAGGTGTTCATAATGCAACGTGGTTGCGTTGATCCTGAATTCAGAAGGCGGAATGTTGCAGAAAAAGGAGCATTAAAAGCATTGTAAGTATTATAATATTTTATAACAAATACTTTTGGTTGTTTATTCATTTCTCCATGAATTAAAAAAATAATTATGAACTCTTTTTCAGAGATTTAGCAAAGGAACTCGGATATAAATTGATTATGGGTGAAAGTGCTAGCGTTTACTCCGCGCAAATATACAGACAGCTCGGGTTTCAATCCATTTATATCATAAAATTCGAAGATTTTAAAATTAATAACCAAAGGATATTCAAGGCGAATCCGCCACATGACCGCACGGAAGTTTTTGTGAAAAGGATTTAACCTACGTATAACAGAAATGTGTTAAATAAATCATTCTACATGAAGAAATATATTTTTCGACGAAATTTTATTTCATTAGGCTCAAACTTAACTTTAGAAATAAAATCCAACTTAAATATACCTCTGCTAATCATATCGCAGTTTCCTGTCCTCGAAAAAAAAATTGTGTTCATTTTGTGAACCACTACCACTACCATTATGGCATTTTTTCATATTTTTTGATAGATTTTTTTAAGTGTTCATAGTTTTTGAAATGTGATATTTCGGAAATTGGAAATGAACGTTTCCCCTGAAAAAATAACAGTTCGTGTTTCAAAAGTAAGATAATTAAGATTTGATTAAATCAGTAGATCAGAAAACATGAAATCATAGAAGATGATCTTTTCTAAAACTAATAACTATAATAAATAATACGCTATGTACAGTATTCAAATACACATGTACATGAGTGATGTGCAGTGAGATATAATGATGTACTTTTGTAATAATTTAGTTGTATAATCTAGTAAGAAATAAAAGAAACAAGTGAGTTTATGTAAATAACGATTTCAATACTTTTATACGTTTCGATAGAATGTCTGTATTGTCAAAGGTTTCTTTGTTCGGTCAGCTGCATACAATGTATAACAAATGTTTTTCAACGTTAATCCTGTTATATCTAGGGTCATATAAGATATGAGTTTTGATTAACGTGAATTACATACTTTGTACCATTGTAGTTGAAATAGTAAATAATAGTCGTAACATAGTAAATATTCGACAGCATTGGCACTGAAATCAATGTAATTGAAAATTTCGAAATATAAGCCATTTAAGAAAATTAAAAACTTATAAAATCGCGCTTTTCCCGTCGAAAATATTGGTACTGAAAAATAGGATGGTTTGAATTCATTTCATCTACCTTTGAATATTAGGACAATAATGATTTTTAATTGACTACTATTAATTGGCACTATTGACGACATTACTACAATATAATGTAATAGTTGGTTATAACTTTATTATTTACTATATAATCCGATATTAATAATAAAAGTGATATAAGCAGACTATGAATTCACATATACGTTACGATAAGACCGCTACAAGTTTTTTTTTGTGTTGAAATCTATATAAGGGACGATCGTCTCCTAACTGATGTATATTAGTTTTAAATTACTTATATTAACCCACGTAGAATGGAAATGTAAGTAGAAATCAATTCGTTGCGTCAGTAAACATCAGTTGCGTTAAAATCAAATTTGCTTCATTAGTTGTAATGAAAATTATTGGCACTATCGAATATGTTCGCAATTTTGCTAATTGTAATACAGTCAACCGCAAAGTTAATCGGACAGTTTTTGAGAAAAAAAAATTAGTAACAAAAATTTATCAAAATAATTTTAATATTAATTTATACTAATTAATTCATTTAATTTAAGTTAATTTAAAATTGAATTAAATGAAATAATTAAAAATAATAAAAATAAATAAATAATATTAATATTCAGTTTCCTCGTTTTTTTTTCAAGTATTGAGTTGAACTTCAAGTTGACTCAACTTGAAACTAAGTTGACTCAACTTAGTTTGTTTTGTAAAAAATGTTCATAATTAAAGATTATTAAGTTAATTTGATTTAAATTTTTGTTTCCGAGTTCTTGCTGAAAAACTTGATGTCCGATTGACTTCATGCGTTCTAACTTCAGCGATCTGGCCAGGAAGAACATAACTGTCGAGTTCAGAGCGTCAACGGAAAATGACAGAGAAGAAATCTTGGGACTGCTAAGGAAATGGCTTTTCCCCCATAATCCCTTGGCTGTGTACTTGAAACTAATCTCCGAAGACAATCAAGTATGTGAAGAATTCGAACGTTTCAACATGGAACCTCTAGACAACCCATCATGCGGTATAGTTGCGACGAATGAAAATAAAATAATAGGTGTAATGTTAAACAGTGAGATAAATAGGGAAACATATTCCATCCCGGACGTTCCCAATATCAAAAATATAAACTTTGCAAAGTACATTCACTTTTGGAGGCACGTTAGGAAAGAAATGGATTTTTATGGAAAATTTCCAGATGTAGATAAAGTGTTTCTGATGCAACGTGGTTGCGTTGATCCTAGATTCAGAAGGCAGCATATAGCAAAAAAACTAGCAAAAAGAGAACTGTAAGTATTAACAAAAATACTAATTGAAACATTTTTTATAGCAAGTATGTACTTTTCATTGTTCAGTTCTTCATGAACTAATACATTCATTGTAAACTGTTTTTTTTAGGGATTTAGCGAAGCAACTCGGATATAAAATGGTTATGGTTGAATGTGCTAACGCTTACGCTGCGGAAGCATACAGAAAGAATGGGTTTCAATCCATTTATACCCTAAAATTCGAAGATTATAAAATTAACAACCAAAGGATATTCAAGCCGAGTCCGCCATATGACCGCCTGGAAATTTTTGTGAAAAGAATTTAACCTACGTATAACAACGATGTCTTAAATAAATCATTCTGCATGAAGAAATATATCTTTCGACCAAATTTTATCTCATTAGACTCAGACTTAACTTTAAAAATAAAATCCAACTTAAGTATGCTTCTGGTAATTATATACTTTACATACTTTATATACTTTACTTATTACATACTTTTTGATAGATTTTTTTTAAAATATTTATAGTTTTTAAATTTGATATTTTGGAAATAGGTGAACGTTCTCCCTGTAAAAATAACATTTGGTGTTACAAAAGCAAGGTATCTAAAATTTGAATATAAGAGTTGATCAGAAAACATCTAATCATAGAAAATAATAATAAAACCATAAAATTATATAGTTCTCATAGCAAAGGAGTTGTCAAAGCATTACCGCCACAACATAGTATTGAAATTTTTGTACAAAAGGTTTAAGAAAACAATAATTGGGTTTGAAACCAAACATCCGTTTAAATCGAGAATTTCGAACTATAAACCATTTAAGTAAATTAAAACCTTATAAAATTGGCGTCGAAAACGTTTGTACTGGAAAATAGGATAGTTTAAACACGCTTTATCTACTTTTGACTATTAGGCCAAGAGTGTACTATTGATGTCATTAGTAGAGTATACAGTAATATTTGGTTATAAATTTGTTAGTTCTTTATAACCCGATATTAAATGATAAAAGTAATATAAACGGATTAAGAATTCATATCTATCTTACGATAATCCCGCTACATATGTTCTTTTGTGTAGAAATCTATTTAAGGGACGATCGTCTTCTAACTGATGTATAAGTATATGTATATATAAACATATTAAACGTCACTTTATACGGCAAAATTGAATAAACAACTATTAAAGCACGCTTTTCCTGCCGAGTTGGTTGCATGACATACACAAGATCATTTATCAGTGAACGAAAAATATTATTTGCCGTTCTAATTTGATAAGGCATTCTATTCACAAAAACGTTTATACAGATTAATATATCTACTAGATTAAAATACATTCTTTTTAATTTTAAATACTGAGACAATAGTGATTTTTAATATAGTGTACTCTTGGTGACAATGATAGGTACAATATACTACTTAATATTTGCTTATATCTTTATTATGACCTACCTACTTAATCTAATATTAAACAGTACGAAGTGATATACGCATATTTTTTTTGGGATCCATATCTACCTTAAGATAAGGCAGATAGAATTTTTGTATAGAAATTCATATTTGCAGGAACGATCCTATTAGTTTTAAATTACTTAACATCAACACTAACAACTCCACGCAAAATGGGAATGTAAGTATAAGTGTGTATTTTTTAATTTCACTTGTCCTAAACGTACATATTTCAGTAGGTATATTGAGCCCTTAATACATATGCAACTAATGAGAAAAGTTACATTATGTCCACATTACATAAAACGTTTTTTTTACGTCGATAAGCTTCATTGATATATTTTGTATTAGAAAAATTACAGGTAGATAAAAGTACCTAGTATAAAGTACAAAATTTATAGACCAAGTACAGGTATAAGGTTTCGTCTTGAATACAAAAACCTAAACTCTATGGCTTTTTCATCAAGAAAGGTGAACTATTTCCACGTGCTAAAATTTTTTATGTTTTACAAAGCAAGTAGGTACATACTACTTTGTGAGCTCGCACTCCAACTCCGGTTTAGTTACTTTGAAACATAAGTACTTACATCAAGTACGTAAAAATTATATTTATCCAAGTAATAAAAATTTTGTTGGATTTTCTTGTAATTTTATCATATCTTTCGCACAGGAGTTCACTCCTCCCTAGACTCCTACGTTCCAACTTCAGCGATTTCGCCAGGAAAAACTTAACGTTCGAGCTGAGAACGGCCACGGAAAATGACGTAGAAGAAATTATTGGAATGCTAAGGAAATGGTTTTATCCCCACAACCCATTGGCTCTGTACTCTAAACTAGTCTCCGAAGATAACAGAGTATGTGAAGAATTTGAAAATGACAGCATAAAACCTCTATTAGATGACCCATCGTTGAGTGTAGTGGCGACAAATGATAATAAAATAATAGGTGTAATGTTTACTACTGAGCTAAATAGGGAAACATATTATATCCCGGACATTCCCAATATCAAAGATACAAATTTTGCAACGTACGTTGACTTTTGGAGGTATGTTAGGAAAGAAACGGATTTGTATGGAAAATTTCCAGATATGGACAAAGTGTTCTCAATGGAACGTGGCTGCGTTGATCCTAGATTCAGGAGATACCACGTTGGCGAAAAACTAGCAATAAGAGGACTGTAAGTAATATCAAAAATATTAATCGACACCTTTGTTAAAACAAGTACTATTAATAAAATTTTAAATTCTTCATTTTGAACTATATTTTAGGGATTTAGCAAAGCAACTCGGATATAAACTGGTTTTGATGGAATGTGGTAGCGCTTACAGTGCGGAAATGAGCAGGAAGCTGGGGTTTCAATCCATTTATAGCCTAAAATACGAGGATTACAAAATTAACAACCAAGTGGTATTCAAGTCGTCTCCGCCACATGAGCGCTTGGAAATTTTTGTAAAAAAGATCTAATCTACACACAACAAAGACAATCTTATCATAAATATGAATTATAAAATAAACAATGTGCAGTTTATTAGGATGCTCAATTATGCAAGAAAAACTACTGTTAAACACTATATGGAAAGGATCTAAAATAAAACTGGGATTTTAAACTTTATGAGAATAATTATGTTTTAAATCAAACATTTGTTTCATAAGCAAAGACTTGTCGAATTTTTAATTTCTATTTGAATAAATTAAAATGTTTTAAAGTACACTTTTCCTGTCGTGTTGGTTGCCTGGTATACATAAGATTCGCAATAATTTGTCATCTACCAATGAACCACAAAATATTATTGGTAGTTCTAACTTAATAGGGCACTCTATTCACAAAAACGTTTATTCAATACATTCTTTTTACTTTTAAATACTGGGACAACAGTGATTTTTAATATAGTGTACTATTGGTGACAATAATACAATATAATTAATATTTGCTTATATCTTTTTTATTACCCACCTACGTAATCTAATATTAAATAATGCGAGTGATATACGCATAATTTTTTGAATCCATATCTACCTTAAGATAAGGCAGATAGAATTTTTGTATAGAATATTCATATTTGCAGGAACGATCCTATTAGGTTCAAATTACTTAATATCAACATTAGCAACTCCAGGCAAAATGGGAATGTAAGTACCTAATATACCTATTTTTTAATTTCAATTATCCTAAACGTACATATTTTAGTATATTGTAGTA
Organism: Cryptocephalus moraei; assembly: GCA_946251905.1. Lineage (NCBI taxonomy): Eukaryota > Metazoa > Arthropoda > Insecta > Coleoptera > Chrysomelidae > Cryptocephalus > Cryptocephalus moraei. The sequence continues at coordinate 3,241,693 of OX276455.1, read as the reverse complement.
TATTAAGCTTATAATATACATGCAACTGATGACAGAATAACCTCGATAACCTTCATTGATACATGTATTAGAAAAAGTATAAGGTACGGGTACCTATTAGTATGAAGTACAAAATATATAGACCAAGTACAGGTATAACGTTTCGTCTTAAATACGAAAACCTAAACTCTATGGGTTTTTCATCATGAAAGGTAAACGATTTCCACGTCCTAAAATTTTCTATATTTTACAAAGCAAATACTACTTTGTAAGCTCGCATTCCAACTCCGGTTTAGTTACTTTGAAACCTAAGTACTACTTACATCAAGTGCGTAAAAATTATATTTATCCGGATAATAACAATTTTGTTGGATTTTTTGTAACTTTATCATATCTTTCGCACAGGAGTTCATTCCTCCCTAGACTCCTACGTTCAAACTTCAGCGATTTCGCCAGGAAAAGCTTTACGTTCGAACTCAGAACGGCCACGAAAAATGACGTAGAAGAAATTATGGAAGTGCTAAGAAAATGGTTTTATCCCCACAACCCATTGGCTGTGTACTCTAAACTAGTCTCCGAAGATAACCGAGTATGTGAAGAATATGAATATGACAGCATAAAACCTCTATTAGTCAAGCCATCATGGAGTGTAGTGGCGATAAATGAAAATAAAATAATAGGCGTCTTGCTTAATAGTGAGCTAAATAGGGAAACATATCCTATCCCGGACATTCCCAATATTAAGAATACAAATTTTGCAACGTACGTTGACTTTTGGAGGCATGTTAGGAAAGAAACGGATTTGTATGGAAAATTTCCAGATATAGATAAAGTGTTCACAATGGAACTTGTCTGCGTTGATCCTAGATTCAGGAGACACCACGTTAGCGATAAACTAGCAATAAGAGCGCTGTAAGTATCATTAAAAATATTAATTGACACCAATTTTAAAACAAGTAACAAGTAAACACTGGTTCAGTTCCTCATGAAACAAATTTTAAATTCTTCATTTTGAACTTTATTTTAGGGATTTAGCAAAGCAACTCGGATATAAACTAGTTATGCTGGAATGTGCTAGCGCTTACACTGCGGAAGGGTCCAGGAAGCTGGGGTTTCAATCCATGTATAGCCTAAAATACGAGGATTACAAAATTAACAACCAAGTGGTATTCAAGCCAACTCCGCCACATGAGCGCGTGGAACTTTTTGTAAAGAAGATTTAATCTACATATAACAGAATAACACACAAAATAAACAACGTAAGAAAGGGTGTAAAATGTATCCTCAACCTCTACATGAAAGTGATAATTTTTGAAAATGGTACTTTTTCAAATTTTGATTAATTTTTTAAAAATGTTTTGGCCGAAAACCTCTATCAATTTCTTTTCAAAAACAAATCAATTAAGAATCTAAAAAAAGGGGTAGATAAGAAAACACCTAAACGCGAAAGAATACTACGAACTACATTTCTAAAGCTAATAAATGAAAATATTAGTAAGCATATCCAAACTAAATACTTGTATGTTGGGTCCTTTGCTAGGATGATTTCAACTTTCATGAAATATAGTAGCAGTAAGCAATGCGCTGTATTTACAAGGTATCAAAAATGAAAATGTCCAAATTTTCTTTCAAATTAAAGTAGGTGCTTAGGGAGGCTCGGATATAAAATGTGTCTTAACCTACTCATTTATTTAAATCGGAAAAACAACATAACTGTTAACTACTCTGTCGCGTTGGTTGCCTGGTAAGCACAAAATACGTAATCATTTCTCGCCATCTATCAGCGAACGAAAAATACATAATATGTTATTTATGAAAACGTTTCAACAGGTACTCAGAAAGAGATGGCGGTAGAATCGATTTTAGTACATTTATGCATTTATTATACCATTTGATATGTAAACCTATTAAGGCAATAAAGTTTTTATATACTCTAATAGTCGTACAATAAAACACCAAGCAATTACAAAATTACCATCCATCATTACGACCCGATATATGGGAAGTCTTTGACACAGCGAGGTATAAGGCACTGTAAAGAAATATTTATTTATACTCTTATTAGCAAATATGGTTATTAATTACCTACAAATTGCATTCAATTAAATAAACACTGATAGTGACGTAAACAGATTTTTTGAATAAATATGTATGTGAAAGAATGACAGGTATAATTTGATTTGAAGTTTGTGTTTGCAGAGACACAATCTTTTCGTAACTGATGTACCTACATTAGTTTTTAAATGATTCAAAGAAAAATGGGCATGTAAGTAGAAATGTGAATTTTTAATTGTATCCACCGTCCTAAACGTAGGTACATACCTACGTTAAATTAAAAGTACTGAATATAGAAATCAAATACCAGTATGAAGTATTGAAAACGAAAACCGAACTTATATGGTACTTTTGCACATAAAACAGGTGAACTGTTGAAGAATTTTTAATGTTTCAATAAACAAGTACTACTTTAGTTAGTCCGCACATCAACTCAAGTTTAGTTAAATACTTTAACTAAACACATTAACTGCCTATATTAAAATTACGTTAGCAACCGCAATTGTTATGAAAATTAATGTTAAAACACTATCTTCAAATATGTTCAAAATTCAAACATTATTGGTGAATTTTTATAATTTCACTATATTTTTCGTACAGGAGTTCAATCTTCCCTAGGATCATACGTTCCAACTTCAGCGATCTCGCCAGGAAGAACTTGAAATTCGAGTTCAGAGCTGCAACGGAAAATGACAGACAAGAAATTGTGAGATTGCTGAGGAAATCGTATTTTCCCCACCACCCCTTGGCCGTGTACTCGAAACTAATCTCTGAAAACAATCGAGTATGTGAAGAATTAGAAAAATACACCATAAAACCTCTTATAGACGACCCATCATGGAATGTAGTAGCGACACATGAAAAGGAAATCATAGGTGTACTGTTAAATAGGGAGATGAATAGGGAAACTTACTCTGCCCCGAACGTTCCCAATGTTAAAAGTACAAACTTTGCAACGTTTGTTAACTTTTGGATGCACGTTAGGAAAGGAACGGATTTATATGGAAAATTTCCAGATCTAGATAAAGTATTCTTGTTGCAAAGCGGTTGTGTTGATCAGCGGTTCCGGAAGCAACGTGTTGGATATGGATTAGCAACAAGAGCAATGTAAGTACCTTCTTCTTCTTCATGTGCCCTGTCAGTATCATCAGACGTAGGCGATCATCATAGCGAAGGCTTCACGGTCTTCTGCCATGTGTAGGAGTTGTCCTGCATTTCGGATACCCGTCCAATTTATAATATTTTTTAGCCAGGAAACTTGCTTTCTTCCGACACCTCTTCTACCTTCAATTTTTCCACACATAATCAATTTTAGGATCCTATAGCGACTTCCTCTTAACACATGACCCAGATAAGACATTTTCCTATGTTTGACAGTCCTTAGTAATTCCCTATCTTTATTGATTCTCCTTAGTACTTCTTCTTTGGTTATGCGTGCTGTCCAAGGTATTCTAAGCATTCGTCTATGTATCCACATTTCTAGTGCTTCTATGCGATTCATTGTTGACAATTTTAGGGTCCATGCCTCCACTCCATACAACAGAACCGACCAAACATAACACTTAGCCATTCTTTGTCTTAATTCTAAGTTAAGGTGGTCATTACATAGAAATGTTCTCATTCTTGTAAAAGTTGTTTTCGTCATTGATATTCTGCGTCTAGTTGGTCCGTTATAATGGTCCCCAAATACAAGAATTTGTGAACCCTTTCAATTGGAATACTGTTTAATTGGAGTCTAGCACCCGGGTGTGGGTTACGGCTGCAGATTAGAAATTTGGTTTTATTGACGTTAATTTTGATACCCATTTCTTCCCCCACCTCGTGGATACGATCCAGCATGATCTGTAGACCTTCGGCGCTGTCTGATAAAATTACTGTATTATCCGCATATCTTAGCACATTTAGCATTTCTCCATTTATTTTAATTCCATATGGTTGATCTTGTAGTGCTTTTTTAAATATTTGGTCTGAATATATATTGAATAATGCCGGGGACAGAATGCACCCCTGTCTTACTCCTCGTTCTATAGATATATCTTTAGTGAGATTATTCCCAGTTTTTACGTTTTCGGATTGATTCCAGTATAGATTCCTAATGACACGTAAATTTTTGTCATCAATACCTTTGTTTTCTAATATCTTCATTAGTTTTATATGTTGTACTCTATCGAATGCTTTTTCGAAATCCACGAAGCATATATAAACGTCCATTCTTTGATCACGACATTTTTGTAATAAAACGTTGAGTGCGAAGTGCGAAGAGTGCCTCGATCGTTCCAAGTGCATTTCTAAAACCGAATTGTGTTTCTTTAAGATCTTCTTCGCATTTTTGTCTGATTCTATTACGAATTATTCTAAGGAAGATTTTGAGGGTGTGGCTCATAAGGCTTAGTAAGTACCTATTACCGAAAATTTCAATTGCCAAAAATTTTTGCAACGGAGTACCTATTAAATTTCCTGTATTTTTCCGCCGATCGAGAAATTCATCTTGAACTCTTTTTCAGGGATTTAGCAAAGCAACTCGGATGTAAACTGGTTATGGCTGAATGTGTTAGCGTTTACGCGGCGGAAGGGTACAGAGAGTACGGGTGTCAATCCATTTATACCCTAAAATACGAGGATTACAAAGTTAACAACCAAAGGATATTCAAGCCATCTCCGCCACAGGACCGCGTGGAAATTTTTGTATTGAAGATTTAATCTACATATTATATAAGAAAAATATGTTAAATGAACACAATAAACGATGTAAGAAAGGTGAGGCCTAAACCGTGTAATATTGGTACTATAATAAAACAAGATACAATTAGAAAATTACAGTCATGTAATGTGAGAGATCCTTAACAGCTCAAGATAGAGGTTGTACAATGATAATTATACCTACAATCTTATCTAACACTTTTTGTATTACATTATTATTATTTATTAACCTTGTAATCTATTACTAAACAATTCGATTGATATGAACGTAACTTCTGAATGAATTAAGATAAGGCAGCGACAATTTGTGATGAAGTTCGTTCTGGCAAGGATGTCCCTGTACTTACTGTAGGTTTTAATATACGTCAAATAAAACTATCAACATTAGCAACTTCACGCGAAATGGGCATGTAAGTAGAACTGCGTCTATTTTTAATCTTATTTGTCAAAATAAACGTACTGACTTTATGTTTATCTGTTGATAATTATGCGACTAATCAGTAAAGTCACTTTAATCACGAGTTAAATAACATAGTTGTTCTATATTGGTTAATTTGATGGATATTTATATAAGAAAAAGTGCAGGTACGAGCACAAGTGCATGAGTAAACTACTGAGTATAGAAATCAAATACAAGTATGAGGTATTGGATACGAAAACCTAACCTATATGGTACTTTTTCACACAAAAGAGATGAACTCTTGAGGAATTTTTAATGGTTCAATAAACAAGTACTACTTAGTAAGTCCGCACATCAACTCAAGTTTAGTTAAATACTTATAAACCTACACACATTAACTACCTATATTAAATTACGTTAGCCCCGGTAATTGTTATAAAAATTAATATTAAACACTACCTTCATTATCGGTGAATTTTTCTAATTTCAATATATTTTCCACATAGGAGTTCAGCCTTCCCTAGGATCATACGTTCCAACTTCAGCGATCTCGCCAGGAAGAACTTCAAATTCGAGTTCCGAGCGGCTACGGAAAATGACAGAGAGGAAATTGTGCGATTGCTGAGGAAGTCGTTTTTTCCCCACAACCCCTTGGCCATGTACTCGAAACTAATCTCTGAAGACAATCGAGTATGTGAAGAATTCGAAAAATATACCATAAAACCTCTTATAGACAACCCATCATGGAATGTAGTAGCGACACATGAAAAGGCAATAATAGGTGTATTTTTAAATAGGGAGGTAAATAGGGAAAATTACTATGCCTCGAACGTTCCTAATGTTAAAAGTACAAACTATGCAACGTTTGTTAACTTTTGGAGGCACGTTAGGTTAGAAATGGATTTATATGGAAAATTTCCAGATGTAGATAAAGTATTCTTGATACAAAGCAGTTGCGTTGATCCGCGGTTCCGGAAGCAACGTGTTGGAGATGGATTAACAATAAAAACCTTGTAAGTATTACCAAAAAATTTTGCATCGACTACAGATTTCCTGTATTTTTCCGCCGATCAAGAAATTCATCTTGAACCTTTTTCAGGAATATAGCGAAGCAACTCGGATATAAACTGATTATGGGTGAATGTGTTAATGTTTACGCTGCAGAAGGGTGCAGAGGGTACGGGTGTCAATCGATTTATACCCTAAAATACGAGGATTACAAAGTTAACAACCAAAGGATATTCGAGCCGTCTCCGCCACAGGACCGCGTGGAAATTTTTGTATTGAAGATTTAATCTACATATTATATAAGAAAAATATGTTAAATGAAGGCAATAAACGATGTAAGAAAGGGTGGGGCCTATTAGGATGGTCAAATGGGTCCAGTGACTCTTAACTAAATCTCAAAAAAATCCAACATAAAAATCAAAACCTCAAAACTTTTGGTGGAAAATTCAATTTTCTTGAACGTTTTAGTTGGAATTCGCCATTTTGAAAATTCGTAATAATCGTATTTCAGTTTTACAATTTACTGTAAGGAATGAACTAATAATGTCAAATTATAACAATTAATATATACAGTTATAAAATCTTTATAAGTTAAATCTACGTGCCAACTACCATGAGCCCCCCAACAAATTAATAAACAATAATATTAATAAATGTAAAATAAATAAATACAAATATAACTCTTTCCCCTTTAGTATTGTATAATAAACTAAAATATTGCGATAAAGTTTATTTAAAAAAAAAAAACGACAACCGGACCTTTACACCTAATAATTCGATAGACATTTCAGGCTATGCCAAATATTTCGTTTTTCAGTCGAGTTCTGTAAATGTTTAACAACGTTGTTAAATGCTTATACTTCATGCCTACCTAATGTACGGTTGCATTTGATCCAATTTACTCGCAGTTTCTGTTCCAAAGACTTCTCCTACAAAATCAGGAAACCTACTGAGGGTGACAAACAAGAAATCCTGACGTCTCTAAAGAAATGGTTTTTCCCACATAATCCTATTGTCACCTTCTGCAACTTACTGACTGAAAACGGAGAAGTATGCGACAATTACAAACGTCACATAATGAAACATAATGAAACCTATGGATTTGAATCCTTCATGGAATATAGTAGCAGTGAGCAATGGTAAAGTAATCGGTGTAATGTTGAATAAGGAGGTTAATAAGAAAGAATATACGGCCGCACCGTATTTATCTGGTGCTAAAAACAAAAATTTCGAAACTTATGCTAAATTTTGGATGGACGTTAGGAGGGAAGCAGACCTGTTTGGACAGTTCCCAGACGTGGATAAAGTATTTTTGATGCAAGCTGTATGCGTTGATGACAAATTGAGAGGTAGCCACATATCGAAAGCGTTGATACTGAAATCACTGTATTTGAAATTAAGTTAAAGTGAAAGTAAATACGTTAACATTTTGTTTTAGGGATTTGGCAAGGGAACTCGGATTTAAAATTGTTCTGGGTGAATGCGTCAGCGTGTATGCCGCCAATATATTAAGACACATGGGTTTTCGCTATATTTACTCTTTAAAGTATGAAGATTACAAAGTTAATGGCAAAGGAATTTTCGAAGCAATACCACCGCACCATAGTGTTGAAATTTTTGTACAAAAGGTTTAAGAGAATAATTGGGTTTTAGAACGTCGATGTAAGAAATGCCTTTGTATAACTTTTAATTGATATCTGGTAAAATCACGAACCAAAATCACATTCTTTTCACGAAAATGTTTTTACTGAAATATAGGACAAATTTAAATATATCTGTTATAAACCTTTCAATATTGAAGTAATAGGTTTTAAATGCAGTGTAATATTGGTATAATAAAATAGCATACAATTAGGAAATTATCATCATGTAATGTGAGAGATCCTTAACAGCTCAAGATAGAGGTTGTACGATGATAATTTTACCTACACTCTTATCTAACACTAATTATTAACCTTGTAATCTATTACTAAACAATTCGATTGATATAAACGTGACTTTTAAATGAATTAAGATAAGGCAGCGACAACTTGTGATGAAGTTCATTTTGGCAAGGATGTTCCTTTACTCACTGTAGCTTTTAATATACATCAAATAAAACTATCAACATTAGCAACTTCACGCGAAATGGGCATGTAAGTAGAACTGTCTTTTTTTTAATCTTCTTTATCAAACTAAACGTACATATTTTATATTTATCTTTTGATAATCATACGAATCATGAGTAGAGTCACTTTACTCATGCACGACTTAAATAACATAGTTGTTCTATATTGGTAAATTTAATCGATATTTATATAAGAAAAAGTGCAGGTACGAGTACAAGAGCATGAGTAAAGTACTGAATATAGAAATCAAATACCAGTATGAAGTATTGAATACGAAAACCGAACTTATATGGTACTTTTGCACATAAAACAGGTGAACTGTTGAAGAATTTTTAATGTTTCAATAAACAAGTACTACTTTAGTTAGTCCGCACATCAACTCAAGTTTAGTTAAATACTTTAAAACCTCGACACATTAACTACCTATATTAAAATTACGTTAGCAACCGCAATTGTTATGAAAATTAATGTTAAAACACTACATTCAAATATGTTCTAAATTTAGTGGTGACCACCATTAGTGGTGAATTTTTCCAATTTCACTATATTTTCCGTACAGGAGTTCAATCTTCCCTAGGATCATACGTTCCAACTTCAGCGATCTCGCCAGGAAGAACTTGAAATTCGAGTTCAGAGCCGCCACGGAAAATGACAGACAAGAAATTGTGAGATTGGTGAGGAAATCGTATTTTCCCTCCACCCATTGGCCGTGTACTCGAAACTAATTTCTGAAGACAATCGAGTATGTGAAGAATTAGAAAAATACACCATAAAACCTCTAATAGACAACCCATCATGGAATGTAGTAGCGACACATGAAAAGGAAATCATAGGTGTACATTTAAATAGGGAGATGAATAGGAAAACTTACTCCCCGAACGTTCCCAATGTTGAAAGTACAAATTTTGCAACGTTTATTAACTTTTGGAGGCACGTTAGGAAAGAAACGGATTTATATGGAAAATTTCCAGATCTAGATAAAGTATTCTTGTTGCAAAGCGGTTGTGTTGATCAGCGGTTCCGGAAGCAACGTGTTGCATATGGATTAGCAACAAGAGCAATGTAAGTACCTATTACCGAAACATCCAATTGCCAAAAATTTTTGCATCGAGTACCTATTAGATTTCCTGTATTTTTCCGCCGATCAAGAAATTCATCTTGCACTCTTTTTCAGGGATTTAGCGAAGCAACTCGGATGTAAACTGGTTATGGTTGAATGTGTTAATGTTTACGCGGCGGAAGGGTACAGAGAGTACGGGTGTCAATCGATTTATACCCTAAAATACGAGGATTACAAAGTTAACAACCAAAGGATATTCAAGCCGTCTCCGCCACAGGACCGCGTGGAAATTTTTGTATTGAAGATTTAATCTACATATATTATAAAACAAAGATATGTTAAATGAACGTAATACACGATGTAAGAAAGGGCGGGGCCCATATTAAGATGGTCAAATGTGTCCAATGACTCTAACTAAATTTTAGAAAAATCCAACATAACGTAAACATAAAACAACGTAACATAAATCCGCCATGGTACTTTCTTCAAACTTTTGGTGGAAAATTCAATTCACTTGAACGTTTTAGTTGAAATTCGAAAATTGTGAAAATTTGAAATATTTTGAAAATTCGTAATAATCGTATTTTAGCTTAACAATTTACTGTAAGGAATGAAATAATACTGTTAAATTATAACAATTAATATATAGTTATAAAATCTTTATAAATTAAATCTGCATGAGCCCCCCAATAAATCAATAAATAATAATGTTAATAAATATAAAATAAACAAATATAGCTCTTTCGCATTTAGTATTGCAAAATCAACTAAAACTTTAGATAAAGTTAATGTAAAAAAAAGCAATAACCGAACCTTTACACCTAATAATTCGATAGACATTTCTGGCTATGCTAAAGATTTCGTTTTTCAGTCGAGTTCTGTAAATGTTTAGCAACGTTGTTAATTACTTTTACTTTATGCCTACCTAATCTACGGTAGGATAGAACAGAAATTTTAATTAACGTTAATTACAAACAATTATTGCACTTAAAAAAAAACAATTAACATTTGTCACATAGTAAATAGTTTAAGTACATATAATACGTAGGAGTACAGTCATCTTGGCGAAGTTTTACGAAAATAAACTAGACTGTAGAGTGACAAAATGTACGTAAAAGTGAAAGAAATACGTTATAGAGCTTCTTAACTCGGCCGCCGCTCATTCGCCAATTTATTTCTGAGGACCTGCAAGTCGGTGTATGTTCCTGCTACTCTTATTAACTCACTTTGACGTTAAATTTCTGTACTGATCCACAGAAATAAGTAGGCGAATGAGTTCATTTGAAGCGAAATAGACTTTTCATATATCAATCGCATCTTTTTCGAAAAAAGCGCAAAACATTACCCACAACCTCAATGTTACAGTGTTCATTATACCTTCTTGTTTTTTTTTTAAATAGGTATTTCGTTCATCCTAAACTAATGAGACCCAGAACCCATTTGATCCACTTTACTCGCAGTTTCTATTCCAAAGACTTCTCCTACAAAATCAGGAAAGCTACTGAGGGTGACAGACAAGAAATCCTGACGTCTCTGAAGAAGTGGTTTTTCCCGCATAATCCTATTACCACCTTCTGCAACTTACTGACTGAAAACGGAGCAGTATGTGACGATTACAAACGTCACATAACGAAACCTATGGACTTGAATCCTTCATGGAATGTAGTAGCAGTGAGCAATGGTAAAATAATCGGTGTAATGTTGAATAAGGAGGTTAATAAAAAAGACTACGCCGCACCGTATTTACCTGTTGCTAAAAACAAAAATTTCGAAACTTATGCTAAATTCTGGATGGACGTTAGGAGGGAAGCGGACCTGTTTGGACAGTTCCCTGACGTGGATAAAGTATTTTTGATGCAAGCTGTATGCGTTGATGATAAATTGAGAAGTAACCACGTATCGAAAGCGTTGACACTGAAATCACTGTAATTAGAATTAAGTTAAAGTTAAACTAAATGCGTTAAAATTTTGTTTTAGGGATTTGGCAAAGGAACTCGGCTTTAAAATGGTACTGGGTGAATGCGTCAGCGTGTACGCCGCCAATATATTAAGAAACATGGGTTTTCGCTCCATTTACACCTTGAAATATGAAGATTATAGAGTTGACGGTAAAAAGGTGTTCGAAGTATTACCGCCGCACCACAGTGTTGAAATTTTTGTACAGGAATTCTGAGAGGACGACTGGGTGGTTTTCAACTAAAGATTCATGTAAATCGAAAAGGCTTTGTTTGTTAAACCGTCAACCATGTTTTAATATGATCAGTAAAGTTTTAAATTCAAATGTAATGAAATCATTATGAAAGTGTCCCTGAATGAGACATAAATTGAATTTATCATTTCTGTTCCAATCTTTGCATACCCTATAGGTAAGTAATACAACATTAGATGATCTAACTTTATTGGTTGGGTTGGCTGCTGATTTAATATGTCTTTACCCTAAATTGTAAACGTACAATTGTATTACTTTATCTGTAATTTGTTCCTCCCTGAACGAGTAAGTAAGATAACATATTTAGCATTTTAAGCAAATCAACATTGTAAACTTGCATGGCGAATCCGCCATATAATGGACAAATTTACTGCATATGCCTTATTATTTTTCTCACTGCATGGATAATTAATATTTGTAATGTTTCAAGTTACTACAATCCTGAAGGAAACGAACCTATGATATCAGAAAACGAGAGGAAGACGCTTAGTTCTTGAGATAATACCGTGATAAATATTCAGAAAAAGTAATTAATTTTTTCGTTACTTACAGAACCAATTTCAATAGAAAAGCGAAATTCAGGCCTAATACTAATTATGTTATCGAAAAAAGTTTCGAGGTAAGTGTGGTTTATAAGAGTCGTGGAAGGTAAAATCAACCCTAACTCTTTCGTACGTAGCTGTTCAGGGAGGTTGATTAAAAATTATGACAAAATGAAGCTTCTAACATAAAGCTTGTACTCTTGTTTCACTCTGAAATGAACGAAAAAAGAATGAAATTCAAAAATATTTTTTTGAGATTTCGATAATAATCATCTCACAAATATAGTCATTAAAATCATCTAAGTAAGACAGACGAAATTTAAATAACAAAGATAATATTAAGAATATTCAAGAGTTTTGTTTCAATTTACTTAAATATTGCCAAGATAACAAGGTCGGTGTTTGGATTTTTTATCACTTACAGATTAAAATTCGTAACCTAATAGTACTAAAATTTTAGTTAAGGTAAGGCAACCCAACGTTGCATTTGGTAAGTATTGAAACTTTTGTCAAGTATCAAGTTGTTAAACTCAAGGTTTATTCATCACCGTTAATTACCACATTTATTAGTCCTCGTGGTTTTAATACACCTGGTATATTATTGTAATGTACTAATTTTTTTATCGTTTTTAGTCTACCTTCATTGGCTGACTTTATCTAATGCTTGGATACTTAAAACATTATTAACGGATTATTCGGTACTACGTGACAAAGTGTGAATTCATCAAAACGAGAGGTGAGTGAAATTAATTTAAATTTCCTGTGGTTATTTAAATGTAGGTGCAATGAGAGAGCGTACTTGATAAGATTTCATAGGCTTACCGAGTACTATAAGTATCCAGGCAGACACTTTGGTACTTACATTTTCAGCAATCAAAAATTAGATCATTATCCCTAGTAACCTCCTAATATTACAGATTCCCTATAATGAATCCAATGTTTTGCTACTGTTCTAAATTACAGGTTTCTACAATCCCAAAACATGTCTTCCGGAATAACACGAACCTACGAGATCAGAAAAACCACAGAAAATGACAGGGAGAACGTGCTCAACGCTCTCAGAAGATTCTTTTTCCATCAGATCCCTTCGATCGCATACTTCAACGGAGTAGCAGAGGATAATTCCGTGTGGAGGGAGTTCGAAAATAGCACCATGAAGGACATGGATGATCCTTCATGGAATTTCGTGGCCGTCGACCAAGGGAAAATAATAGGAGTCTGTTTAAATAAAGAAGTGACCAAGGATAACTATTTCGACATGGGTAATGCGACGGACGAGGGTTACGCAAAATTCGTCAAATTTTGTTCTGGCGTTAGACGACAAACAGACCTCTTTGGGAAATTTGCAGATGTAGACAAGGCGTTTATGGTATCATCAGTCGGGGTTGACGAGGAATATAGAAAGCTCGGTGTGGGACTGGATCTGGTTTCGAAATCGAGGTAAAACTGAACACTACCCATAGACACTTACTTATACTTATACTTAAATATCGTATCAAAATAAGTAAACATTCAATTTTCTACTGGAATAACATCTAAAAGGTATCGCTCCTTTATGTTTCAGAGATTTGGCGAAGGAGTTGGGTTACAAGTTAGTCACGGCTAACTGTGCAAATTTCTACGCAGTACGAATATTCAAGAAACTCGGATTTGAAGTGGCTCATAGAGAGAAATACTCGTATAAAATCAACGATAAAGAGACGATCAAACCAAGTCCACCTCACGATTACTCAGTAGTGGTGGTGCAGCGAATCTAAGACAAAATTAATCAAAACATTCTTTGAAAAACTAATACATATCTTTGAGCTGTGCTAAGAGAAATAAAATATTTGTTACTCAAAATCTAAATATATTTTTTAATCCGACCCTGAGCGAATGCGTATTACGATGAAACGTTTGTGATAATACTCAATCAGTCCATTTAATACTCGTACGCGTAGATGTCGTATTTTAAGTTCGCGTAGGAAAAAGGTAAATCTAGACAGATAAATTGTTTAAAATTGCGACACTCTACTCGATTGTCTTTAGTTGAGAACGATATACAGATTGAATTAAGCGAGAAGGTAAGTAGGTACTTAATGAATTCATTGTTAATGATTGTCTGAATTGAATCTTATGAAGTCGCCTGACGTCAGTTATGTTTTGATGTATTATGTTTTTCGATTAAACAATTTCGATATGAATCTTCTCTTCTTCTTCTTCGCTTAATATCTATTTGGAAGTAACTATGAAATGGTCAGATCCAATGTCATAACCTCTATAAACTCTAGTATCTCTTATTTGGGCTGGACAATTATTATTTATTATTATATAATCTGTATGAAAAATCCGTTAATAAATTAAGCTAAATCCTCTCATACCTAATTACATAACAACGCCCTGTATCTAATTATCCCTATTACCTTAGGTAAAACATGTCTTCGAAAGACGACAAAAGAACCTTCCAGATAAGACCGACTACAGAAGAAGACAGGAACGACGTGTTGGAGTTTCTACGAAAATATTACTTGCTACAAATCCCTTCGGCCTTCTACTTCAAAGTTGTTACACAGGACAATCCCATCTGCGAAGAAATGGAAAGCGTAGTCATGAAGAACATGGATAAACCGTCTTGGAATTTCGTCGCAGTCGACGACGGAAAAATAATCGGAGCTTGCTTGAACAAAGAAGTCACTAAGGGCGATTATTTGAAGGAGTCAGACGCGGTGGACGAGACGTACGCGAGATACGGCAAATTTTGGCTGGACATGAAGCGAGAAGGCGACCTTTTCGGGAAATTTCCCGGTATCGACAAGGCCCTCGTGATAGATAATCTCGCTGTAAACGACGAATACAGAGGACTAGGGATAGGACGAGAATTATCGCTGAAGACGAGGTATCTTCTGAGGCGGATATCCGCCTTAATAATAATTCCATACTGTGTTTCAGGGAATTGGCGAAAGAGCTGGGATTCGAATTACTGACCGCTAACTGTTCCAGTTTCTATTCGGCTCAACTATTTAAAAACTTAGGATATGAAGTAGTGTTAAGAAGGAGGTACGATACGTATAAAATCAACGAGGACGAGACCATCAAACCAATTCCTCCGCATGAGTACGTTGAAATTTTAGCACAACGGATTTAAAGAGCGAATAACAAAATCCAATTTTATAGAAATTGTTTTGGAGGTTAGTACAAAATATTAAGTTAGTTTTCGAAGTAGCTCAGCTTTTAGAGTATTTTTGTGTACAAGTTTACCTTCGTGTATTAAATTTGATTTGCTGTTTAAATATTTGTTTTCTCTGAAAAATATCAGTATCTTTATACTATTCGCTATAATTATCTCTAGTGTTTTATCTAACGCTCGAATAAATTAAAATAACCGAAAGTCTAAACAGATAAATTGTTTGAAATTACCACATTCGATAAGTTTTGGTCCACGGCCACACATCTTTAAATACCCAAGCGAGAAGGTAAGTAACATAATTATCTTTTAATGATCGACAGAATTAAACCCTAAAAATTTCATTAATAGTTATTTATTATACAAGCGGATAAAATGAATAAACGTTCATTGTATCCGCGAGTGTATTACAACGTTTTATTCAATTTTGCCATATATAAACTTACGTTTAGCGGAGTAAGTCCAATTTTGAAGAGAAAATTTGACAAGATGACAACTTCAGTGCCGCAACCTTGACAACGACGAAAACAATTTAAAACATATAAAACGTCACTTTATACGGCAAAATTCACTAGGCAGCGGATTAAAACATTTTAATCCGCTGTCTAAATAAACAAAATATACAATGACTTTATAGGTTCGATTTGACGTCAATAAACGTCAGTTTATATGGCAAAATTGAATAAATATATTTTGACAACATTCTTATGAGAGTTTCAATACAAATCGTCTCATAATTATATAACAACGCCTTGAATCAAACTATTTTTAATATTACAGAGACTCGCACTGGTGAAACATGTCTTCTGAATTCAAAAGAAGAACCTTCCGGGTAAGACAAACTACGGAACATGACAAGAACGATATGTTAGAGTTCTTACAAAAATATTACATGCCACAAACCCCTTCGGCCTCGTACTTCAACCTTGCGACAAAGGATAATCCCCTCTGTAAAGAAATGGAAAACGCCCTAATAAAGAACATAGACAATCCGTCATTAAATTTGGTTGCTGTCGATGACGAAAAAATAGTAGGAGCATGCTTGAATAAAGAAGTCACCAAGAGCAACTACTTGAACAAAGCCGATGCAGTCGACGAGAACTACGCGAACTACATTAAATTTTGGGTGGATATGAAAACAGAATGCGACCTATTCGGGCGATTTTCCGGTATTGACAAGGCTCTTGTGATAGCTACCCTTGCAGTAAATGACGAATACAGAGGACTCGGGATAGGATTGCAATTAGTATCGAAGACGAGGTAGCTTTTGAGAATATTTCTGACAGGAACTATTGTCTATTTTGTTTCAGGGAATTGGCGAAAGAGCTGGGGTACGAATTACTTACTGCTAACTGTTCCAGTTTCTATTCGGCTCAAATATTTAAGAAACTAGGATTTGAAGTAATACTCAGAAAGAAATACGATACGTATAAAATCAATGAAAATGAAACCATCACACCAATCCCTCCGCATGATTATGTAGAAATTTTTGCACTCCGAATTTAAACAATAGAACTAAATAATAAGGTTAATAAGGACTTGCAGAGTATTTCGCGAAAATTATTTAGGGTTTATATTTTTATGTTTAGTTGTACTTAAGTTTAGGTTTGCTAATTAACAAGAAATTATTCTTAACTACCTGGTAATTATGTGTTTTCGCTGAAAAATGTAAGTACCTAACATTTGATTGTAATCATGATTTCATATAAATTTCCCATTAAAATCAAAATACATGAAAGATTAACTTACCTTCAAAACACTCTCACAATGTGCACTAATCATCACCACAGCAAACTTCCGCGGAACGACGATTTTACTGTAATTAGTGCATGCATCATAAAAGGTGCACTTACCTGTAAATAAACAAAAAAGTATGTTACAGTTGGAAATAAAATAAAATCTTTATTTATTATACCTTGAATGTCATTAAACCTCTCTTTCATCTAGGGTTGTGTGCGAAGGCGCTCAAGATGATCATTTTCTGAAAAAAAGAATAAATCTAATTAACGGAAGGGTATTTAAATTTAAACTTCCATAAAAATAACATTGATATTACATGATGGATTAATCTATTTGTACATCTCTTGTAGGCCAAGTAAATAAGCAAAAAATACCCTGTTTTTGACATCGAATCCTCGAGCAGGAGACCGGGTTTTTAGGTAATATAGGCCAACAGAAACAAAACTTATAGGAAGACCCCACGAGACTATGAACATTAGGCATTGTTATTAACAATTAAACTTCAAAAAATGTACTTTTTTGACTATTTTTGTTCTCAATTAAAAATTAAGTTACTTTTGGGTTAAATGGCTCACCATCCTCTGGAGAATTAAAAGACCTCTAAAATGATTCTAAACCGACCTCGAAATCTTCATTTGTTACTGAGAAAAATGGTATAGAAAGTCAAAATCGACAAATTCTTTGTTTAACAATTGCTATTGCGAAATTGAACCTGCGGCTTTGTTATTTTGTGAAAAGTCGGGAATTATAGTGCTTAATACGTGGTAAAAATTTCATATCGATTCATCCAATAGTTTATTGCAAAATTCAATTTGTTTATATTTTTGCAATTTTTTTGCAATAACCATATACGCACAACAACAAAAAAATCGCGATTCTAAGATCATGGTGTCCTAGAGAAACATTTTCTCTATCGATATCAATTGTTAAATATGATAAAAAGCAATTTTAAGATTGTTTAAAAAATTAAAGAAGAAAAACATTTTTTATTATTTTGGCACCTTATGTCATAAGCAATATCTCTGGAAATTGTTGACGAATTTTGATGTTTCTTCTTTTAATGTGGGGTACCGTTCTGAGCACATTACGAAGATGCGTTTTGTTTATTAATTTATTCATTAATTTACCACCTAATTTGTTGAAACAAATATTTGGAAAAAATTTTTTCGTGAAAAATCCATTTCTTTTTTGCGGTTTTCATTGTTAAAGATGGAAATTACTTGTTTAACTATAATACGTGAATTATTGTCATTACAAAAATAAATTTTAAATTTATGTTTTGATAAAAATATAATAAAAAATACACTATGTTTATACCATTTGATATGATATAAAAATAAAACAAAATATGTTAATAATATTATAATGTACGTTTTATTCAATCCCTTTTCCATGTTTAACAATGAAAACCGCACAAAAAAAATTATTTCGCGAAAAATGTTTTTCCAAAAAATTGTTTCAACAAATTAGGTGGTAAATTAAAGGACAAACTAATAATCAAATCGCATGTTCGTAATGTGCTCAGAACGGTATTTCAAATTAAAAAAAGAAACATCAAAATTCGTCAACAATTCCCAGAGAAATAAGTTGCCAAAATAAAAAAAAAATGTTTTTTTTCTTTAATTTTTTGAACAATCTTAAAATTGCTTTTTATCATATTCAACAATTGATATCGATAGAGTAAATGTTTCTCTAGGACACCATGATCTTAGAATCGCGATTTTTTTTAGTTATGGTTATTAGAAAAAAATTGCAAACATATAAACAAATAGAATTTTGCAATAAACTATTTGATGAATCGATGTGAAATTTTTACCACGTATTAAGCACTATAATCCCCGACTTTTTACAAAATAACAAAGCCGCAGGTGCAATTTCGCAATAGCAATTGTTAAACAAAGAATTTGTCGATTTTGACATTCTGTACCATTTTTCTCAGCAACAAATGAAGATATCGAGGTCAGTTTAGAATCATTTTAAAGGTCTTTTAATTCCCTAGTAGAGGATAGTGAGCCCATTTTACCCAAAAGTAACTTAGTTTTAATTGAGATCAAAAATTGTTAAAAAAGTGCATTTTTTGACGTTTAATTGTTAATAACAATGCCTAATGTTCATATTAGTCTCGTAGGGTCTTGCTATAGGTACGTTTTGTTTCTGTTGGCCTATATTACCTAAAAACCCGGGTCTCCTGCTTGATGATTCGATGTCATGGCGAAATCCCTAATTTATTGGCCTAATGTAATCTTCTAATTATTACAAAATTAATATCATTGTTATTTTTCAAATAATCTAAAATGCAATTACGCTACGAATGCGATTACTGCGCAACGAATAATATGAATAATTTATTAATAAGCTCCGGTCCACGAAGGTAATGCATTGAAGTGGGTGTTTGAACAGTAAGATAAACAACCATGACTTTATTGCAAAAATAAGATGAAATTTGGCGAAGATGTCATATGGGACCTTCATAACAATTTCGAAAATAAACATTATCGTAATAATGTGCTAACACCTTATAATACTTGTAAATGTATTTCAATTTTCTTTTTGTAGAATTGATTTTCTTTGTGTAAACATTATTTTATAGCTTTTATTATATTGATGTTCGATTTCCAAAATCGACGAAGGTGAATCGAAGTGGATATTTCAATAATTCATGATAATGATGTTGTGAAAATGCGTTGGGGAAAGCGTCTAATCGATATCCAGATATTATGGTAAATATTTATAAACAATTAACTTATCGAGTGTGCGCCACTCGATTTGTAGGAGGGTCGTTAGTTTTATGTGAATAGTTGTCGTTTAAACATCCATGTAAATAAAAAGGTAAGTCTAGTATTCATTAAACACAAAACTAATGTTTATTGTAGCTGTACTGTATTTAGTAGCAAAACATCATTAATCATGTGCGATGAAACGAACAGTTAAATTCAACTAACACCATGTAAGGGGGTCCATTACAGGATGCCCATTCATTTAATTTAGCCGTATGAGTTATAATACACTCAATTATGCAAAACGTCACTGATACGTACGTACATGCATTCGATGATAACACATTCGTTGTAGTAGTGTTGTAAAGTGCGTACGAAGGTAAGTAAAAGTAAAAATATTCCTCTTATGGACGAAAAGTCCTTGTTGGAGACAGGATCACATTACTTATCCGTTGTAATTTATTACATGAACTCCGTAATCCAACTTACTAGAAACGTTTGATATGGTATTCACACCTGCAAAAGATTTAAGAACTAGAAGATAGCGAGAAAAGTTGTGAAGTTCCGATATGTCTGCGTCATCAGATAATTAATATTTCATTGGACGAGAAGCTCGAAACGATAATTTATTTATTACTTGTAATTATAAATAATTAACACTATTTAATAATTAAAGAAACTAATTAAACTTTTGATTTAATCAACAACTTATACCTTAACTGAATGCAAAGATACTCAATTAACACACTTTGACTTGTACTTGAAGAAAAATTAAAGTTTCCTATGGGTTGGCTCAATTTTTCAACCTTAGTGCCCAGTAACATTGACTCAATTACACTCTTAAATTGTTTCGAAGTAAGTTAGATTTATGTTTCTGTAGTGATTTTACACTCTTGTATAGTAAATCAAAATTCCGTGTCAGTTAGAGGGAGTGAATTCCATACATCTCGTGAGACACTATCCTATTTAAAGGCTATCGATGTCAGATTTGCTCTGATTCCGTCTCGAGGAATTCATATAACTTCAAATTCTCGTTGTAGTACCGGAGCACATTCACCGGCTACAATAGGATTGGTAACAAAGTTACACCCACGTGATATAAATCGAAGGCGATGCAGAAATGTAACATGCGTTTTCTTTGTTTTATTTGCCAAACGCTGTTGATCAATTGTTAAAGTGGTTGTAAATCTGGCTATAACGTACTGAACTATTATCGATATTTTATTAAGGCTAACTGTGATGTTTATTAAGGTTTTCGCGGAGTGTTCCAATGACCTCTCTATAATGGCAAACTTCGGGACATAACGTCTAGAAAAAAATACTTGCAGTGTTGGTAATGAATTGATTCAAGTTAATTTTTGTTATTCTTTCAAATTCAACAAATTTTCATTTCTGAGTATTTCAGAATGCAAAGATAGTCAGATTGTTATTTTCTTATATATAAAATCAAATGAAACTTCCCAATCAACTTTACTGAGTGAAGTTTTGAAAAATGGGAGGGAAAATTTTTGGAGTTGTCATAAACTCAAATTCAAAAAACCTACGTACATAAATATGTCAATTTCTTATACTCCAATAAACATAACAATTTTATTGAGTTGCAGTTCAATTTTTTTACTCAATTGCGCGGTTAATTTGCATTAGCACCTTTCAGTAAAAGTCGTTTTTATTATGTATACTCCCATAAACAAATCCGTAAACAAACAATTGTTAAGAATTTTTAAACTATATCAGTAGCACGTAATTGTTAATACCACGTGTTAGAAATGTAGTACGAATGCGGATATAATGTGATACAATTCGAGAAATATCTAAGTGGTCAATCAATAAAGTATAAAGGTGATATTCTAGCATATTTCACTTTTTAAATTAATTTTATGTACAGCTAATACTCGATGACACATACACGTACAGTGATTTAAAACCTTGTAAAAGAACAAAACGATACAAAAAAGAGTCGACCTTTAAAAAAAACTGATATTATTCACCGGTTCTAGGCTATTATTTGCATTTTTATCTATAACAATCTTATATTCAATGTTCACTTGACTATTAAAAATCTTATTTCCATTGCTTAACGTATGTGGGTTGCATCGGGCAAAAGGGTTCGTTTGAAAAGTCATATAAACCTACGCATACGTTCAGCTTAGATAAATTTACCTATTATTTACAAAAAAAATCTTCTAATATCTAACAAACAAATTAAAGAAAAATGTAAATAATGTACCTCATACAAGCTTGAATGGTTGTGCCAATGTATAATTCACACATACTGATAAAATAATAATTTGGAATAAGATTCAAAATATTACATCCAAATGTACCATTAACATAAAGCATTTTCAAGCAAGTTCCCACATTCTTTGACTTAACGATGAATTAAATTAGTCCATTTAAACAAACAATTTGTAATAAACAAGTTTTTGTGTGTCGACGACTACGTTAACATTATGGTGTGGAATCAATTTTTTGTCAATTAAGAAGGGAGATAATTAATTTCTGTGACTAATCAACTTTTTACAATAAAATACATTACAATAAATTAAACAATCCATCTTAACAATATACGGTTGACCTTCGATGAGAAGTGTTGCGCGTGGTAAAAAAAATTATTATAATTTGAAATGAGCGACTTTACAGGTGGAGAGTATTAATGTAATAACTGAAGAACATTGAAAAATGAAGACTGAAAAATACCAGTAGATACAAATGTAACAGTATTGATATTTTTGTATTAAAATTAGTTAGATTCATTCTGAAACATTAAGGATAATCAGCATTTCACTTTAACATCCAGTTAAAAAGGGATAAATAACTGCAATTTAATTACTGTAATTGCCTACCGGTTTTGTGTGAGTGAATACACAGTATGATTAAATTGTAGGTAAATCAATTGATAGTTATTAATAATTGACTCATGAAGAATAAAACCAGTTTAACAATTTAAAATTACATATCCAGACGTGTTATTATTCATGGTAATACAGATTAGTTTAGTAGCGAAACGTAATTATACGTATTGCTGCTAACCGCGTTATAAATTGTCTCCACGGTGGCATGTATCGAATAGTTAATTACATGTTAGATGGATGCTCTCAAAAGTTTTTTCTCTTTGTTTATTTTTTTTACATAGGCACAATTATCATCTTCGAAACATAACTTGAAATTATACATATATTTTATTGTATACTAGCCGTGACCCGGCCACGCTTCGCTGTGGCTCAGTTTGATATAAAATAATGAACAATTAAATAAAAATAGGTAATCTAGCGAATATAGATTTACCGAGAAAACACATAATTTATTTCAATACCATGCATTGCATTGCTGTGATTATGTTGTAGAATGTTATGAAAAGGGAAAAAATATTGCTTTGCAATTATTTTTTATAACCGATGTAGGTACTCGGCTTCGCCGGGGACGACCCTGTCTCATTCCTTTTTCCACACTCCATGAAAATGGTTTCAATCAGCGTGCGTTATTCGTCTTGATCGAGCAATACATACTTGGGCTATTTCCAATCTTGCTTCCCTTTGCTCGTCTGTTTCAGACGAACGGGCTCGAGCAATTCGTACTCCTTCGATTTCCAATCTTGCTCCTCTTTGCTCGTCTGTTTCAGATAAGGGGGCTTGGGCATTTCTAATCTATCTTCCTTTTGCTCCTCTGTTTCAAATAAATGGGCTTGAGCATTTCTTAATCTTAGGGTTTCTAGTCTATTTTCCCTTTAGTCGTCTTTTTCAAATAAGCGGGCTTGAGCATTTCTTAAACTAAGGGTTTCTTAGGGGCAAATTCAGAAACGCCACTCACACTCATTTCTACCTACACTCAATTGTATCTCAAAATGAGGGTGAGTGCGCCTTCTCCTCAATTTTGGAATTCAGAAACGTGTAAATCAAGTTACTCAAATACATCTCAATTTAAGAATGATTTGAGGGAAGGATGTTTGGCAATATCGCAAGTCGTCGTGTTCGCTGCTGACTGTGTTAGTTCAATTTGGTGTTCTGTGCATATATCATGTGTTTTGTGGCAGCGACTGTCAGGCGCATGTCAGGCGTCACCTAATTTGGAATCACGTTTTGCAAAATCGTTTACGTTGAAAAAATGAGCAAAGAGCATTCCAAAAAAGTATGTGTGCAAGGAAAAAAGTTCCAATTAAAAGAGTCTCCACTTTTATGCCTGCTATATACCACTGGAAAAATAATATGTCGAATAGTGTTTCCACCAAATCTATACCTCTGTAAGATCTCCAAGTTGGTTAAGTGCTGAAGGGGATTGTTGTAATCTCTGATATAATTTCTGAAACAATTAATTGCCTTATTAAACAAATCATACTTTTCCCTCGGTACGCATTTACATCTTAGGGTGCTACCTACAATTTTATCATAGGTAGGAACTGGTAAATATCTTTCATCCTCAATATAATGTATGAACTCTACAAATTCGTTGAACTCATTAGCCATGATATCCATATTGCTAACACCATCTAACATTAACAGAAATGCACAAAAAACTGTCACTAACGACGCTAATGACCATCTGCACGAAAGTCAAAACTCGTAAAAGTATGGTGTGGAATTATTTTAAGTGGTGAATTTCAACCACTCAAATCTCATTCAATCTAATACTCAATTTAAGGGACATTTCAATTGAGGAAAGTCTATGAATTCCAAATTGAGTGTAGCGAAGATTTTACTTAAAAATTGAGTGTAGGTGTAGGGTGAGTGGCGTTTCTGAATTTGGCCCTTAGTCTATCTTCCCTTTGCCCGTCATTTGCCGAAGTTCGTAGTCTTTTATTTTTTTGCTTTACATATGGATCTGCCAATCGCTTTTCTTTTGGAGGCATACTTCACAGCGAAAGTATAAAATAAATGGGCTTGTTTTCTGTTGTCCAATGTCCAAAGTTCACAAATAACACCACTAACACTCACACACGTTCAGAAATATTTCTACTTTTAACAGAATAATTTTGAGCAATTCGATCCACAAAGCGCTGTCAAACTGTTCGACATTTAAAAGATACCTTTTCGCCGCGAGATGGCGCCATCTGTCAGTCACTCGTCTGTCAAATAAAGATGACATATTGCCTGTCATGCATATACGGCCAATCGAACTGTAGCATTTTATATATTTAAGCTGTTTCGGCCCCCTGGCTCGTTTTCCCAAGATGTATTAACTTTAAATAGGTTACCTCATTGAACAGCTTCTGGGCGAGGGGGTCGCGCGGAGGAGGCGGAGTTCGTGACGTATACTGGCGACCCAGGTCTGCGTTTTATTACCTGTGTTTAATCTAACTCTGTGGTTTAATCTATGTTTTGTATTACTCTGACAGTTTGGCGTTTGGCTGGCGTTTTCGTTTGTAATTGACAACAGTTTTGAGTTTTTCAAAGTACATATTTTTTGCATAGCCGGTCGCCGTGTGACGTAGATCGGTCTCGCGCTGTTGTGGTAGGTCAGGATCGCTAGAGGCAACCTATTAAACTTGATACGCCTTGTCTTTTTTCGACGCAGAACCATTTCAGGAACCTTCACGGACATGCGCCCGACAACTCACCAAAGTTTCTTGTTAATCGGATGAATGGTATTGAAGCTATGCGTAACATACAAACAAACATACATCCATTTATATATATGTATAGATTAACAGAATGCTTTTGAGCAATTTGATGCTCAAAGCGCTGACAAACTGTTCGACATTTAAAAGTTACCTTTTTGCCGCGAGATGGCGCCATCTGTCAGTCACTCGTCTGTCAAATAAAGGTGACATATTGCCTGTCATGTATATATTTTTAAGCCGTTTCGGCCCCCTTGCTCCTTTTATGACGTGAAACCATTTCAGGAACCTTCACGGACATGCGCCCTACAACTCACCAAAATTTCGTTGCAATCGGACGAATGGTATAGGAGCCTATGCGGAACATACACACAAACATCCATTTTTATATATATAGATATAGTTAAATTACTAAGTTGTATCTCATGTATTCAGCTCGACACGTGTGTCGAAGTGCTTTCCAGTGTTTCCAACCCAATGAATTCAAAATGGGCAATATTTACGATGAAAGGTATCGATTCTTTTAGTACAATCGACACTATCGATATTTCTTCGATTCCAATGTTTAAAATCAGTACAATGAGTAAGGTGAAGATCGAGAGGAAAAAACGACCGAAGGTTGTCATTCATGTAGTGCGAGCCTGAGGATGGCTTCTATGAAGCCGAAACCGGTCGCTCATCTTTAATAAAGCAGTTGGTTAAGAGCTGGTGTTTTCCTTTGGTTAAATCGAGAGGAAAGTATCGATACTCGTTTACGTCGAAAAGCCAAAAAATGTGGTGCAATTGCGACGCATATTTATTACAACAATTAAGTCAATGGTGTGTATCAGAGACATTCTGCCGTGAGAATTGTAATGGTTATTTCCCAAAATGTACACGTCATCTTCGAAAACCGCAAAACAAAATACTCAACAAATGGACGTCATGAAGAGTATTTTTGACGTGACAATAATTAAACGCAATGTGATGCGTAAACAACCTCCAAACGCAATATTGTACAATCATTTCCCGTGCTCGCTTCTAAGAAGCAAGGAAAAATTTACTGTATTCAAATCGAGATGTTTGTAAACAAATGCGTTATGGAATTACACGTGCAAGGGATAAAAGACCGGTATAATAGCCAAAACAAGTTAACGCGTCGATGTGTAGATTTCCCCTGGATTAATGGGAGGATTCGGCTTTCCCGGCAAAATATAAAAGTTGCCGTAAGCTCGTAAACGTGGTTTTATTCCCCTTTTACGGTTTGTGGACAATTTATTCGCGTGGTGGTCCAAATCTTATCTTCAAATATTTGCTCGCAATGGATTGCAAACCTTGTCATCCTGATAACGACAGAAATTAGATATCCCAAGACGCGTTGTTCGAAACAGGAAAATGAAATAACGATTTTTCGTTGGATAAACGGGTCTGATATGGAGATGTGTCAATATTTTTGTCAAATAACGGTCTCAGAGGATAGTTATTTTAAATGCAGCATTTTAACACCCCTAATGAGGGTGCAATTCAACCCCCAAATTTTAGGAGGGTACAATAGGGCGTCCCTTAGTGGTGCCTTTCTATTTCTCTTCACGGCCCTTGTCCATATCTGAACTTTCCGAGGAAATAAGTTTGAAATGGTACTAATTTTGAAGTCTCTCATTAGGCGAATTAATGCAAAAATTGATGACCACCATTCAATAGCAAAGAATTGGTTCGGAGGGTTCTCGCATATCTGTAAGAACTTCTGCATGATAAAACAATTAAAATCACGTAACCACATTCTAAAAATAAAGGACCACGTCTTCAGAAGACCTTAAGTGCTACTAAACTTTTCTAGAACCAACGTTTACAATCAACTCAAGACAACCAATTTCTAAAGAAATTGGGTCTCCATGGCTCCTCTCATTGCAATGTAACGACCAACGTAATTATATCAGAACTATTATTGGCAAAGGGTTTATTTACCTAAGAAACCCTCTTCCTACAGGTTCTGGAACCAACTTATATAATCAACTCAAGATAAACAATTCTAGTGCCAATTTCTAAGGAAGTTGCGAAGATTTTACTTTCTAAAGATCCGCATAAAAGAAGTGGAGAGGAGACAAATCTGAGGATCGTGGACGACATTCAATGGCTCCTCTTGTTCCAATCCCCAATTGGGGATTCCAATTCCAAACCCAAGTTATGGGTTTCTTTGGTAAATAAACCCATAAACCCAGACAGCCGATTACTGATGCTGGGATGCCAGCCCAGACATTTTATTGTTGATTCTGCTGTTTGTTGAATATGTGCCACAACTAAAGTTTTATGATAAGACAAAATATCAAAACAGTAACGTGCTTAAATTGGAAACAATGATCAATATTTCAAATTATCTTAAAAAATACTGAGCCAAATTGGAAAAAGTATCAAGGGTTATAATGGGAAATATGAGGGGTTCGAAAAGACCCCACTGCACCCTTGTGGTAATTAAAATTGAAGGGAAGAATTACACCCTTTCTTAACATAAAGTGTGCCAATCAAAAGTACTGAGAGTACAATTCCCTTTTGATTGAAAAACCGACGGGTATCACAATTTTTCACAAAAATTACTGCCACATTCATTATTAATTATCACATAACATACATACATTATAGGCGCATGACTTAAATATTGAATATTTATTGCTTTACTCCTTTCGTATTTTTTCATGTACGTATAAACACCATATTGAAGGAGAACTTGTGATAATTATTATTAACGTATGTATCACATTTCCAACATTTTACCTTATTTTTAAATCGGTTTAGTACACCAGTTTTAGTCGAGTGACAGCAGCCTGCAGGGCAGTAAAAACTAACAGTTAGCTAAGGCCGCATATCAATAACGTATTCTAATTTTAAACAGAAAAAAATATCCAGACAAAAAATATGTAGTAGAGACACCGCATATATGGTTTTATATTGATAATAATTTCAGGTGTGTCAACGTCATGTTGTTATAAATGAAGCTTTAATTAATCCTAATTATATCTGAGGTTGCTTGATCCTGATAAATGGTTAATTATTTGTGAAAATGCCATCGAGAGCGAGAAAATCGTTCTGGATAAGAAACATTAATTCATACTAATTCAAATTCAGGAGGTTCCAAAATTACTGCCTTCAATTTCAAATTTATTGTTTAAGATGAACAGAGCGTTCTTCAAACGTGAGAAGTATTGGTACACCAAAATGTCATTATTTAGTGTGTAACTAACCCAAAGAAATGTTAAGAAGAGGTAGCTTCTACCTAAGTCAGCAAAGTGGTTGGGGATAGTAACTAAGTACATTTTGCAAACTAAAAGAAGAATATATTTAAAAAAAATGAACCTCTTTATACAGTTTAGGAGCTTCTCACATCAGAACACAAAGATAAAATAACCCTCTAACTTGAAAACACATTACTTTGTCCAATTATAAGAAAAAATATCGCAAACTTAAACGTTTTAAACCATCTCAGACGCTTGCATAATCATTAAAGGAATTAACGTTAATTGTGTTAGAGTTCAAAGTAAACACAATGATAATTGATAATCCTCTGGCTAAGTGCCAGCGAACATACCTACTCATGTGTATGTACCACAAAATCACGATGAATTAATAGTTTCATACTTAACGATCTGTTGGTTGTTAACCTTGACAGATTGTCAAGATCGCGAACTTGAACAAATCACAAAAAAATAACAACAATATCAGCTGAAATAGAATGGATTAACCGGAATATCTCATATCAGTCTCGTTCAAAAGTCGTGGACTTTACGGTGAAAGACCCGACATCGACATTGATCGTTTTTTATACAATTAATTATTGACTGTCTACAAGTTCATGGTTCGTTGGAAGGATTTCCATGCCGAATTCTGTACACACGCTTTACTCGCTTACTGTTATAAGAGGGTACTTTTCATTTTGGCGAAAAAAACGGGCAAGCAAGGTTCGGACAGTCACACTCCATGACAACTGTAACGTTAGATTCAATAACTAACGGAACAAATGTTAAAAAAATTATCCAGGCAAAAAACGTAATGCCATACCTACTTTCACTTCAGGTAATACGATTCCTATCGTGGACACGTTGCGATTTGGGGCACAATAGGTAAAAGTTGCGATTCTGCAATCCAAACAAATAACTGCAAATGCAAATGAGGTGTTCTTACAATGACTGGTCAAGTTAACTCATGACGAAAACCTTCACAAAATTTGCTTCTACTCCATATTATGACTCCAAAGTAATAAAAGATAAAATTGTACAGGAACTAATAGTATTTATTCTTCCTGAAAACGTGAAATGAAGATCTTATCGACTGAATGTATGAAGCGTAAGTACGACCTCAAGTTAAATCCTTCAAATACAACTCGCAACAAAATATGCAGTGTGCCTTGTAAACATACTATGTTGAAAACACTCCTTAAGAAATTTTTAGAAGAGAATTAAGAATTTAAAAAATATAAACATGAGTTTACAGTAATAATATACAGAGTGATCAAGAAATACTGTTTAAGTTGGCAATCCTACCTGGAGGATTTTTTTGTCTAAGGGTTTGCAACGATACACAGGAAATCCCTGCACTCTGCATCACAGCGACAGCTAAATAAACACAAATATTTTAGGTTATGTGAATTTATTTACGATTGAAAGACCACACCAGAAAAAACTTCAATATTTAAAGGTACTGCTCGAATTGAGCGCCATTATGTTCTAAACATAAATTCACTCTTCGTTTTAGGCTCTCGAAGACATTAATTAACATCCGAGGAGAAATATTTGCAACTTCCTCAATAATCGCAGCTTCCAGTTCTTCACGTGTATGTAGAACATTACTGAACACCTTGTTTTTAAGGTGCTCAAAGAAACAAAAGTCTAGAGGTGTCAGGTCTGGTGACCTACTTGGCCAGATTATCGTACTTATGACTCGACAGCCAAAAACTTCCCGCACATATTGCATTGTGGCACGAGCCGTATGTGCTCGAGCCGAATCTTGTTGGAAGTAGCCATTTTCGCGCTCCTCTACGGTTAATTGGGCAACGAATGGCTGGAGAATGTGCCGAATGTATGGTTCTGAATTAACTGTGAAGTTAAACAACACAGGACCAATTACTCTCTGCCGTGATACAGCCAGCCAAACACTAACTTTAGTAGGAAGTAAAGTTGTTGTTCTAGCAGCATGTGGATTTTCACCAGACGAAATTCTGTAATTTTGAGAATTAACATAGCCATTGAGATGGAACCAGGCTTCATCGGAAAAAAGGTTTTATCCAGGATGTCATTATTGTTCATTTCCTGATTGAACCAGTTACAGAACTGGACGCGTTGTGGACGCTCAGGAGGACTTAGGGATTGGACCATCGAAAATTTGTACGGGTGGTATTTCAATTTGTTCTTCAACACAGTGGAACAACTTCCATATGATAAACCTGTAAAGTCACGAAACGGAATACGGGAAATTAAGAATAAGTGGAAATTGGCGAACTTTTGATAAGCATCAAACCTGTTTGGAGGGAAAGCTTCCTAACCGATTTGCGAGGACTTTGTTGCAGTCGTGCCCTGACGTCTTGGACCACATTTTCAGTGAGTACGGAGGGTCTACCAGGTGGCTTTCCTTTCTTCACGTTGCCTGTATTCAAATATCGTTGAACTACGCGCATGCAGCGTTGTTTAAAAACGTCGATAGTGAACACAACTTCAGGGAAACATTTCTTCAAATTGGTGCAAAGTGGATTCCAAGGAGTATTGCCATCCAGAAATGGGATCATGAACTGCACTCCGAAAATAAGCCATGCCAATAAAAATATCTTGTTCTAATGTAAATAGTACCATTTTTATAATAAAAATTTGAATCGCCGCTCAAGTGTCAATGCCGTCACTGTTAAACATCGAAGTAGCTGTCAAGCAACCGGAAGTGGTCCCAGTTCTACCATTTTAAAGTAAAATTTAGGATTGCCATCTTAAACAGTATTTCTTGATCACCTTGTAGATATGGCAGCAGAAGAACAATCATAGTTAAAAAGCTACCCTCGTACGTTACACACTATCAATTACATAAATTGTACAACGTCCATAGCAATTAAGCCTTATATCAAATAGGAAGGGGAGTATTAATCGAATTTTGCTTTCACTTAAAAAACTATGAAAATGATTTAAAACAACTTTCATAATGAATTAAAAACTGGTTGTCGACAATAAATTTTCTATGCATTTCATTCAGTTAGACGTATAATTAGCGTTTATGTGACTTTAGTCGAAAATAGTGCGCCTTACTTAAATTAAACTAAACCGTTTTGCAGGGAAATGGGTTACCACCCTTAACTCGATTTCCGGGAAAACTCCTGTGAATTTTCCAAGCATTAAAAAAATATTTCCTCTAACTTTTTCCATTACTTCACGACATAAAAATCCTCCTTGGGGAAAGCTGTACTTCCCTTGGAGAGAAAATTTATATCCGGGGATTCCGTCATAATTTGACATGCCCCCGACATTATCTTGTATGGTAGGTTTCGCTGACAAAAGTGAAGTAATTGAGTCCATGACAATGACTTTGCTTATTATTTGTATCATAATTTACGAACCAGACTCATTTAAATAAATTATTATTCATGTAAGACAGTCCACCACAGGTGCAGCGTGTTAACACAGCTATTATCATTAAGTTTTATTGTGGTAATTCTGTATATGATTCCTGACAGATGTATGGATTTATGGCTAATTACGCGTTGGTTTCATTTAACTGCAGGAACTTAATATGTAGTT
The DNA here is from genome assembly GCA_946251905.1 of Cryptocephalus moraei. Lineage (NCBI taxonomy): Eukaryota > Metazoa > Arthropoda > Insecta > Coleoptera > Chrysomelidae > Cryptocephalus > Cryptocephalus moraei. The sequence goes on along the minus strand of OX276455.1, from coordinate 3,209,718 downwards.
GTCATCAATAGAATATTTCAGGTTTGAATGCAGAAATTTGGTGCCTTGGATGATCGGTCAAAATTGAATTTTAATGTTATACTTAGGAATTATAAGAACCACTTGGTTTTTCCCCAATTTCTCAGAAGTCCATAATGTTTTTGACTTTAGATTCACCCAAACTTGATCGCATATCGAGTTAGTTCGAACCAAAAGGTATCACACCTTGAACCGAACCGCACGCGTAGTTTTGAAACGAGATTCCAGAAAAACCGGCAATTTATATTACGACTTAGTGATACCGGCTAATTGACTGGGGAAATTAGTTTTTTTTACAATCTTCTGGTGATACCATAACCAGTATTTAACGATGAATCAATGTCATCAAATCGAATAAAGTAATACGTATTTCATATGCTTATGATGCTAGTCTCGCTAATTAGATTAACTCAATATGTCAATGATATTTGAATTATCTTTGTTGACGTTTATAACTAGAGATAAGTGTTCATTGTCGTCGAAATTTCAAATATCTACAATGTATTCCTGCAATATCTTACGATATTAACAAAACGCGTTTCTTGATTTGTACGCTACAGTCGACATATGAGAAGAAAAATATCTCTACAACGACAGTTGAAAATCAATTCACAAACACCAAATTTAAGTCTTCCAAATGTCAAATATAGACGAAAGAATTAAAAGATGTTAAGAAAGTTCTTTTTTTGCACATGGTTAACGCAATATACTTACTCAATTGACTTTTTATAAACGATATATGGTGGCGTATTGATGAACAAAGTCAATGAGCTATTCTGGGAGCAAAAATCACACTTTGATAATTTAAAACGTACTGAGCAACTTGGAAATAGTATTAGAACAACTAGCTTAGATGGCGTCTTGAAGAAGTCTAGGCTTCTACCTAGATTCATTAATCTAGATCAGATTAATATAATTAATAGGTTTTTTTGAACCCAAATGTTAAAGACTTTTAGCAAGTATTTTCAGTTTTCGTTGTTACTTGAGAAATGGCTATTTTGATTCCTTATTCAATGTTTCATAGCCTTTCTTCGCGTTTCGTTAATATTGCTTAATGCTAAGAATCCATACTCGCATATTAAGTAGGGTGCTGGAAAATTACTTTAACCAGAAAGCTTTAATCTAGGTGTAAAAGCACATCCAAAATTATTGGTGTTCCTCTGGAAGAATTATCTTCCAATAATTCTGATCAAACCAAATTACCAAAGATATCTGCCTGAATTCATGGTCAATGCCTTAATAGCGGCTTGGATTGGACTAAGTTACATGTGAAACTAAATAAATGTTGCAAGTGTGATTTCGTGGGTTATGAATTGATCCAGAGCCACCTGGTCATAAATCAGTTCTGCCAATAAAGTACATAGTAATGAGTTAAGTGAGATTGACAACATTCAGACTTTATAGTATTATTTCATAGGTTCCTAATATCCTCGATTGGTAATCTAGGTAAACGAGGCTCATGGCAGAACTGATGTGCATCAACACACATTTTTGGATCAAAAACTCTACCGAATCTGCGGACCTCCTAAATGCGTGTCCACATTGAGCGTTTAAAACACTACATCGTTCGCCACGTCTTTACAAATTCCCCTCTACATACACAACGTACCGCATGGAAGGTACCACAATACTGAGAGTTAGAGTTGAGCTAAAAATCACTACCTGTGAATTATTCACTGTTAACGGAAAATCACATTCACGACCTGTGAACAATTTTAAAATAAAGCGTGAATGCCGTGGCCCGTGAATGCGTGAATGTGAATGGTGAATGTGAATATGAAGGAACGAGTCACGGATCACGGAGAGGAGAGGGAGAACAGTCGAAGATCGAACACGTTCCCGAAACAGTAAACGTAAACCGTGAATTCACATTCACAGGATAGCGACCATATGATGTGAACTGCATGCACGCTTACGCTGTTGACAACAAGGCATTAAGTTTAAACCGTGAATTCACATTCACAGGTTAAAATCACAGTGAATAAAAAATCACGTTCACAGATATACCTGTGAATGGAAAATCACGGTTTAGCTCAACTCTACTGAGAGTACCACTCGATGCCCTTTATTGCTCCTCCGTTATTTGACGCGTCAAGAGCCTTCCGAGACTCGATCTGATCGGGATATCCTCTCACGTTCGGCTTGATCGAATTATACGGTTTTCTCGTGGAAAAAGTGACAAGTCTTATTTTTTCTGAAAAAAAAAATCGAGCGTGCGTAAAACCCGATCCGTCGAGACGAAAGCGTGTATAAATACAGTGCGAATCCGTTGAGCGGACCGAATAGCGTTTCCAGTGCCGAAGCGGATAGAGATTTCTCGACGTTCGTCCTGTGAATTTGCGGAAAATTTCGTCCTTTTTACACGTTACCACTGGAGCAATCATGGCGGTGCACGTCCAACCATCCACCTATCAAGTCGTCGGACAGAAGTTCGAAAGGCTTTCCTTTCAATATGACGTAAGTCTTCCAATTTTTCCTTACAATATGAACACACTCGTAGTCGGCACTCGTTTGAAAATACGCGTAGGTTTCGAATAAAATCGAAAATTCTGTCAATTTACCAATTTCAAATTTAATCTAACACAATTCAATTTAAAACGACACAATTTCTCCCTTGAAAATAATCACAATAATTCAAATTAAACCGATTAATTAACCACATTTATGTAATGCAATACAGAATTCCTAATATTAATTGGTGATTGATTTTTTTTAAATATGAGTAGGTTTAAATTTTAAACCTCCCAGATTCTTAAAAAAACTGCACAGTTGACAGTGACAATTACTCACATTTGTTTATATATCGAGTAGCTTGTTACCGTGTAATAATTAATTTGTATGACAGGACGATCACAGAAATATGTAAAATTAATTAACCGATATTCAACATCATCAATACCTGTCATGATACTCATGTTCAACTTGTAATGATGTATATTTCAATATTAATGGTGGAAATATGCAAATTATTTGTAAATAAATATGAATAATTAGACCACGTACGCAACAAATATCAAAAAATAGTCAACCCTGCGCTTTTACATTTTCCTATTCTCTCTGTTCGCTACTTATGAAAGCAGCATGTTAATTTCGCCTTTTAAAAATTTCGCATAGACAATAGAATGAATGCTTCGTTCGAGGGCACGTAATGCATGGAGACGTTCTTTTGTCGTAAAATAAAAGCTACTCATGCACCGTAGGAAAAACTCTTAAATTTCCTTGTAGGTATAATAATTTATTTGATGACAATCTCAGACGACGTTTGTTGTTAATTTCATTTAAATATTTTCCTACGGCAAATACTCATGAAAATGTATTTTTGACGACAATCGTATAATACATGTAGATAAGATAATAAGTACATATTGTTATATACATATGCTGTGATGTGTACAAACGCCGTCGTTAATGATACAATCATTTTATCTACTCAGAATGACAAATTATTTTAAAATGATTTACGAGGTTGATTTCATCGGGAGTCACTGCTCCAGTTTACAGAACTAACAAGCTGAATTTGCCGCATAACAAACATTATGTTTAAAAGAATAATAAAAGAACGCCTCGTTTTTTTAGTACAATGTGGGTATTTATTCCCTATTCAATAGCATATTATCAAGCAACACCTTGATAAATTTCCATTACGGCCATAACATTAAGCTCCATTAAAAGCCTCTAGTGTTATTAAATATGTCTAATTGTTGGATAAATATTATATATTTTTAGTATGGAAATATGCATCTCGAATTGAAAATATGTACCTATACTAGTAAGATTCTATTAATAAAACTGGTATTTAATAACACTGGTAAAAAGAATAACAATGCAATTATCATTATGGTATTCATGAATTATACAAATTTAAAAAAAATGCAATGCAAATGAATTAAGACGGATATTAAATGTAAACATATTTCGCAATTCTCTGGTATGTAGGGCGGGAAATAATTTTTTTTAATAACTTGTAGGCAGTTTTTTGCAGGCGTTAAAATTATATAAAAATACGACACACAATTGACATTTAATGTTACCCGATAACAATGAAATAAAATTCTTTATACTTTTCCAAACCGACACTTTCGCTTAGCTTGCGAATTTTGTGATTTAATTAATCTCAAGTTAACAACTAAGAATTAAATTTTTTTTAACAAAACAAAAGTCAAACTCATACGTTTTATCCTCAACGCTTTAATGGGATCAACTAAGGTCTTTCACCTATGTACGTTCCTCTGCTACATCTACTCTTTGTTCTAAGCGCACGTTCTATGAAGTGAAATGTGCCAAATGTGTTAAAATCCACGATTTGTACCTTTTTTAAAATTCGCTAATTTTATCGTTTTGAAACAATCATTCTTTGTTTGTCAGGTTTTAAAACGTGCCAAACTCGTCGACTAAAGAAAAACAATTTTAGGAAAATTCAACGTGAAATAGAAAACAACAATTCAATTCATGAATTATTATTGTAGTGTTCTGGGCAATTTCGGTTAAATGAGCTTAACCGACAGGAAACTGCATAATTTTTCCTGTGTTTGATCGAGACGCGTCATTAAGTGCATTGTTTACAAAATTATATCATTAACATCAATTTAGAGCGCCAAACATACACATTCTTATTTACATGGTTAATTAGCTGTTACGCGCTAACGCGCTAATTTAATAGAGACGAGATAGAAGAGTGGGAGAATATCACATTTGTAAATATCACCGTTGATTATTGCAAAAAAAAAATCGGTTCAAGCGTTCACTTAAATTAGTGTTACCGTCAGGTGAAAATCATTTACCATGGCTACTTCGATCGAACGTTAATTGTCGGAATGCCCATTGAACCTTGAATAAAACCGATAATTTATATACTTACACGTTCTTATGTGTGCGTTTGTCCCTATTGTTCCTTACCTAACACGACGATATTTATAGTGCGCCTACCAAAGTATCGTCGATAGAAATATAATTAGCCGATTGAAATTCTGTGTAGCAGTTATTGATATAGCGTTGGACAAAACGTACTTATTTGAATTTATCGGCCTTTGTTGCCTCCTTACAATCAGTTTAATGAGTTTAAAAAAAGGCACGGTACGAAGGTAACACTTTGCTGCACCTCGGAATACATATGCTGCCATGAAATTTGAATTGAGATCAAAAACGATCAAAAAGGTATTCGTACACCGTTATCAGAAAAAAAAAATTGTGATGTGTTCATCAGAGTACTTTCTCATATATAGGGTGTTTCAATAGGCATTTGCCAGATCCAAACCGGAAATAGATACGGTTAATTTAAGCAACAAACCGAAAAACGACAAGTACCTATAAAGTACTCCTCACGGTAGATTTAGCCAAAAACGTTACAAAACTTTTTTACATATTATATCTAATGTAGAATAGGTACTCAAAATTTTATAAAAATACTTTGAGCAAATTTCGGGAAAAATTCAAAAAATTTAAGGATACAAAGTGCCTTTCACAGAAGATTTAGCAAAAAACGATAGAAAAGTTTATTTTATACTAATTCAATGGTAGAATATATATTCTAAATTTAAAATAAATTCTTGTAGAAAATTTTGAGAAAAATTTCAAAAACCGAAAAACCACAAGTATAAAGTGCTCTTCACGGGAGATTTAGCCGAAAACGTATAACCCTTTTTATACATATTTAATTGCACAGTAAATTTTCAAAGTTTAAAAAGAATTCTTGGAACGAATTCCGAGAATAATACAAAAAACCAAAAATCGACAAGTATAAAGTATCCTTCACAGAAGATTTAGCCAAAAACGTTAGAAAACTTTTTTATAAATATTTAATACTAGAATAAATATTCAAAGTTTAAAAAAATTCGTCAAGTTGATTTCGAAAAAAATTGAAAAACCGAAAATTGACAAGTATAAAGTGCCCTTCACAGAACATTTAGCCAAAATCGTTAGAAAACTTTTTTATACCTATTTAATCGTACAATAGATATTCAAAGTTTCCAAAAAATTCTTATAGCGAATTTCGAGAAAAATTCAAAAAACCGAAAAATGACAAGAGTAAACTACCCTTTTATCCTGGCCGATTTTAATGAAAAGCTTATTTTCACGTCCTGGTATGGTACAAAGTCTAAATACAAAGTTTTGACTGTTTGTGGTTTTCTGTTTTTGAGAAAATCCCACCACAGACATACATACACACATACATACAGACGGTTTTCTAAAAACATGTTTTTTGGACTCAGGGGACCTCAAAACGTTCAGAAATGCTAATAATACAATTTCGAAAAATCGACCCGATTACAATACTCTCTCATATATGAGTACCTCATATGAGAAAGTAATATATCATAAACTTTGGTTATTAACAAGTCTGATGAAGATATTTAAGATCAGATATGATGTAGATCATTTCTCAGCTCTAGAATGACTTCTTTTAAGTGTCAACTTTACGATGAATGTCTTCTGCTTTTAAGCGATAAGGCATTGAATCGGCCAAATTTCTTATTACTTCTAGCGATATTTGAACCAATCATCCAATAAGTGGATTTTTGTTAAGTGATATAATGTTTCCGAATGTTTCTTTCCCAATGTTCAATTGAATTCAAGCCTGAAGATTGTGGTGAGGTATTCAATGAGAAATCTGATAAAGCAATTACTGCTGCACTACACAGGGTGATTATTTGGAGGTCATTAACTTGCTGCAAAATTTTCTTATAACTCAACTTGTTCACCAAGACAATCTGTAATCAGTATTATCTTTCTCAGATGTTATTTACACACATTTAATAGTTATTTAAGTCACAAGGAATGTAAAGACAAGTGAGCCGAGACAAGCCTCGGCAAGTGAGAAGCCGATACATTCCGTGTTACTTATTACATTTTTCACGCTGCCGTTGAAAATTTCCTCATAATTCCTCACAAAATGAAATGTTTTCTTTACTTTGGACGTACGTCACTCTGACATAAGTTGACTGAAATATGTCAGACTGACATAGGCAAGATAATAAATGAACTTGATTTACTCTTTTGATTTTCCTAGGAATGTAAATGACAGTATTTTATTCCGTCGTCAAGGAAAAATAATATGTTATGTGCCACTTTCATGCTACGTATCTATGCATGTAAGAGCTATTTACGATAGCGGCAGCGTGAAAAATACATTTTTGGATGGGTGTACGATATTTTTTACGAATCTCAGTTTAGGAGACAATACATATGCCATTCAAATGTTTTTGTAAATTACTGGAATACAAAAATAGAGCGCAATCACAGCATATCTTACTAGTTCTTTGGCAAGCAAGGGCCTAATACCAAAAAGGCAGTAAAATGCAAGTAAAATGTTCTCACATTCCCGGATATTTGCACTTCCCCATTTCGGCAAATATTTAACGTTTAGCCCGAGCCTCCAGCCGAGATTTACTACGACGCAAATATTTACTTTCCATCCAAAATAAATCGGAAGATGAACTAGTGCCAGCTAGTGTTATTTTTGCGTTTTCGAATAAATAATTATTATGCAAAATTCTAAACGTGCCCAACAACAAACATCTCAAGTAAAAATAGAGTATTATCGTCTTCGAATCAGACACAGAATTCGAACTTTCTCGAGGATTGTTATTTAAACGTTGTCATGAAATATTCATTAAGTACTCGTAACCGATACAACTTACTTGTACGTTGATCAAGCTTAATTACATTTCGTCCAGATAATTGTGGCGATAAATTCATCACTTCCGTATGTTATCAAGAAACATATTGTAACGTTTATTCTAATTTATTTACACTGTCCTAATTATTCACTACACACTACGTAATTTATCTTAGACTATTACTGAACTAATTTATATAACACACTTAAATATTTCCTAACTAATTAATTTATATCACTCTTAAATGTTAATCTATCTCACTGGTCCGTCTTTCACCTTATTTATTCACTGGCGGCTTCACGTCTAATCTCATCTCCGACCGCAAACCCGCTTATATACACCTCAATTGTATTCGCGATATTTCACTATTACTGAACTAATTTATATAACACACTTAACTAATTCCTAACTAATTAATTTATATCACTTAAATGTTAATTTATCTCACTGGTCCGTCTTTCGCCTTATTTATTCACTCGCGGCTTCACGGCTAATCTCATCTCCGACCGCAAACCTCAATTGTATTCGCGATAGTTCCAGGTCATTCTTTTCTCAAATAATGTTTACTTAGAAACGTCTAGGAAGTCGGGAAGGTAATAAATCATTCCTTCTTTAATAAGATGTTGGCGGCAGGCTCGAGACGGTTTTTATTGCTCAATTAGCGTAGCGGCGTTCTTTTGAGGTAAGCCGCCGTCCGATAAGGGTAAACTTGCCTTACGCCATGGAATCACAGGACGCAGGACACAAGTTCAGAGGAATATAGTATCTATATCCAGGGTCCACAAAAGCTTCTACCGCCAAAGGTCAACTAGGCGTTCATTCAGGCGGACCAACTGATCCCACTCTCTTGTAATTTCTCATCAGAGGGATTAATCAAGTGCGTTACGGGCGTAACGACTTTTTGATACGTCGTGACTTTGGAATGTTACGATTTTTGAAAAAATCCACGTCGCAATATCCATTTTCCAGTTCGCAGAAACCTCGGAGAGGAGAAAAACAAAACTTGTTCACGCTTTCAGGTCCTACCGTTTTATGTTTACGAAGTCGTTAAACTCGGTGGGATATAAAGCCCTTTGGCGCCACATATTTCAGAGTTCTGCTATGCGGTAATGACGCCCATTTCCATACCGTGAATGCTTTGCTCGCGATCCAACAAACAACCTTCCTTTTATCCGTTTCCATCAAAACCGAAAGGAAATACACATGTATGCGTTGCTTAGAACTTGGATTCCGCGTTACATGAATGCTTGAAAAATGTATAGCTTGCTAGGAGTGTACTATCGATGTGTGGTTATCAATATGTTTCAATATTGGTGTGGTATATATGACAGATCAAAAGATAAGTATCACATTACAAGTGTAAAACCTCAGTAAAATGAGCAACGTAATGTGATGTGGTATAAAACAAAACAGTAATTGTGAGTACCAGAACCGGATTGAATGAGATTTCAATTACCAAAATACAACGTTTTTAAAATTGTTTGGAACATTCCATAAAAATCATTGGAGATTTGAAATTACGGAACTAGATGAAACCAAACAAAGTACGCATATCAAACTGTTATTACATCACTAATGGAAAAATAAATCGTATAACAAGCACGAAAGAAAAAAAAAAAGAATAGGATCAGGCGTAAATCACAATTATCGTTTTTTTGTTAACATTGCACGAACTAATGGAATCCTATCAACTTAATTAAAATAATCCAGCTTCCGTTAAAATAACGAACTAGCTACACAGCCTCCATCGCACAAAGATCCACCTTTCTCCTTTTGTATCTTTTACTTTAATGCTCCCCCAGAGTCGCCGGGAAATTTTACAGACCTAACGCTCGGTAAACGAGGAAACTCAATTACCATCCATCTGAAGGAGAGGCTGAAAGGGAGGGAAAACATTTCCCGGAGATTTTTATCTCGCTCAAAGCGAGTTTCCTCGGAAATATGAAAAGTGGATTTTCTCGAACGAATTTTTCGATAAAGCCTAATGTTCGTCGGGTTTAAGTGAACGGATCGCCGTTTCGTAATGGCGAGGATTTAATGCAAGATGAGAGGTGGTCGAAATTAGAAAGTAGGTTGAAAAAATTTAAATTCACAGAAGGTCTATATTTGATATATTTTGAACGGGAAGCAAGATTTTTATGAATTTTTACGAAACTTGGAAAAGGAAATTTTTATGAAAAATATTTTTGAGAAATTCTGAGATTCCGAATTTTTTCCGGAAACTGTTCAGGGGTATGTAAAACAAGAAACATAATTTAATTTTAAAATCACACCTACTTACACTTTAACTGCATTGTGCTTTCCTTTAGAAGAAACCACAGCTAGCTTACTTATAACACCTACACATTATTTTTAAGGAAACTTTGTAACGTCCTATTACTTCCATCGCAAAATTGTTGGTTTAATTTTAATTTTTGTAAGGTTTTAAAAAATTTTCCAATACGTCTCTGTTCCATAAAAAAAACCTTTATCACAATGATAAAATAATATGACAGTTCATTCCGAATTATCAATTATTGATAAGAAATTGAGCCGAATATAAACTGTTACAAACGCATGAGGCAGAGTTGTAAAGTGCTTAGTGTTCTTTAAACACAATCTACTACTAATACTGTAAGTTTCTCTTTATTTATTTTGATTTCAATTAAAGTTTTGTGTTGCGACAAGAGCTTATAAATTAAACCAAAGTTGTGAATTTTAATTGGTTCTGTAAAAAGTATAACATGTACAAATTTAATTACCATGTTTTGCTAATAGTAGTGTTATTTCTCGCCAGAATAAACAATGTAAAATGAATGAAAAACTTGTATACATACCTAAAGATATAAATTCGAAAGGGCAGTTATTTCAAAATGCATATTTATTTTACCACATGTAATTATTACTGCGTATTATGTAAATTAGTTATGAATAATTCATTATTTAATTATAATTATATTTCTATTGTTTATTCGATTTGTTTTTTAAATTTACAGCTTTTTTAATTCTTGAAAAAACATTTAATTGTTCAGTTGTCAATTCATTTGTTCAATATCTATAAACTACTATTCAGACCTTATATAACCTGTTATTATCTAAAAATGGTATCCGATATAAATACGACATGTTTAGATATCACGTTATCACATTTTACCTACTCTAAGGATCGCTAATTTCAATTGCAAAACACACTTATCGACACATCGCTTGTATATAGTAAGCATCATTTTCAAATCCCTGAAGCAACACAATACATAAAATAACTACTTTCACTAATAGGATTATCCTGCCCATTATTCAACCGCAACTCTGATATATTATCGATTCTAGAATCGGAGGATGATTAATAGGATTGCGTTACGATTAAATCCACATCGACTTTGTTCTCTTAACAATAGATTAATATTAATGATGGAATAATGAAATGGAGTGGAATGAACATAAACGATATGCCCAAGATGGATCGTTGGATAAATTGGAAGACTTTGAAAGAAGATTGAATTTTCAGGGATCCGAACAACGGCAGTAAAACGACAGTAAAATTAATGAAAAAAGTATTGGGGCGAAATTGGAGGATTACAGTGTGTAATTCGTTGATTTTTAAATTTTTCTTCGTGTAAAATCGTGCTAACTTCGAATCAAGATCATAATTCATTGCAATAATAATTGTAATTAAACCTGAGATAAATACGCATTTCAATTACTTTACTTGACATTTATGCATAGATATACATATAAACCGCTCTATAAAAATTGAGAACATTGGGTTTTAATGGACAATCTCGCACCATTAATTCAATAATTACTGTTTACGCACCTCATTAACTTAAACAGTATTATTTTTACATGTAAAAAACACCGTAAATGAAATTAAATTGATAACATAAATTATTTTATTACAATAGGGCTTCCGACTAATGAGAAAGGCAGAATTAATTACGTAACTCGTTTGCCAACTCGGATTGTATTCTATTGGCTCGCAGCGTTCCACGAGTACCTCTTAATCAAATGATGAAATGTGTTTAGGAGTTTGTAATGAAATATTTCTCTTTTTTCCTGTTTTTCTTTGTTTTATTGTGAATGAGAATTCTGTTTTTGATGCAACGTATGGGTGAAAATGTAAATCTGTCGTATTTGCAGCATAATCTTATCATAATCAAGCAGCTTAATGAAAGACGTAGGAATGGAGTTTCTAAGAAATTTGTAAGAGTTACAAGAAACTTATAACACTAACAGCATGACGTTTGAAATAAAGAGTATGATTCTATAAGGGAAGTTGGGACACATCCACAGCTATGCGCTATAATTGTAATGTTCTTAGGACATTTTTAAAACAAGTTGCAACCACCTTTGAGATGTACTTTACATAGTTTTTAAAAAGACTTTCAACACTTTCAAACAAGTAATGAAGTTTCAAAGGAGCTTTTGATAGTTATAATGAAGTGATGACAATTTTAAAACTGTTACAGTTATTTTAAAGACAGCATGCATATTAAGATGTAAATTATGCTATTGACTTAGGAGACTTTCTAAGTTACCAATGACAATCGATGTTTGTTGACATCTTCAAAGAAGTTGTAGTCATCTTAAACCTGATCTCATGTTCCAAAGAAAGTTGAGAACTGTAAGTGACTTCAAATAACAATTTGAAATGTAACTCATCCAGTTTTTAAAGTAGTTTTGGTGCTGAATAAAGTTAAGAAGTTTCTAGAAAAATTATAACGATTGTAATCAGCAGAGATGTTTTTAAACAAATGAGAATGGGATGTTTCAAAATGAGTTTTGGCAAAAATAAAGAAGTTGGGAGTTATGACAATTTAACACAACTAATTTAAAATTAGTTTCAGTTATGTTCAGGAAGTCTGATGCTTTGAAAGAAAATAAGAAATTTCGCTAGAGTTGTAATGTTCTTAAAAGATATTTCAAAGAGAGTTTGAGGATATTTAAGGAAATTATGACGTTTCAAATTTAACTTGTGACGTTACAGACTACAATAGTTCTTTCAAAGAAATAAAGGAGTTTCAAGAATTTAATAAATAATGAAAGGCAATTGACTTGAGGTAATATGAAGTTCAGTCTAACTGATACATCTCCATCAAGTAAAGCTCTTTTTATTTATTTCAAGTCGATGATTGGATCCTTATTTCGAAGTATGGAGATTGAAATTTGTTGTTGTATTACATAAGTAAATTTAATTATCGTTTCGATAAAGTAAGTTCTATTCAAAAACATTTTTCAGAAACCTTTCAAAAGAAATATTTACTAATAAGAGAAAATGTTAATATTCAATGCTAAATTTGTTTTATAAAACGGTGATAATATTGCCATGAATATTTTGTCCGGTCATATGAGAAAGTCTTAGAATGTTACACATCTGTTACACACACAAAACCCATCCTTGGGGAGGGGTGTTTCTTGCATGTGGGGGGTGTAACACAAATTTTCCAGCCTTGACACCCCAATTTTCGAGTCCAACGACCCAAAAAACATATAAGATAGCTTAGTTTGCAAAACGGCATAACTGGTCAATTTTTTCCGAAAATTCACCCCTTGGGAGGGTTGTTCCTTGCATGTGGGGGGTGTTACACAACTTTTCCAGTCTCGACACCTCGATTTTCGAAATCAGCGACCCAAAAAACTAAACACCCCTATTTAGGGGTGTTTTTTGCAATTTTTAGGGGTGTTCCAAACATTGCTGCAAGTTCTAACCTCCATTTTCGTAATTAGCGCCCCAAAATACATAAGGGACAAGTGGTCTCGTCAAGTCCAGCGTTTCCCGACCTTTTACCGTTATTTTAAATGGACTAATATGCAGACAACGTCTTTCATATTATCAATGACATGGGTAAAGATTTGTCTTATCGAACACAGCCAATTTTGATATTTCTTATTTTGGTGAAAGAGGACACTATCAGTATAATGGGAAAAGTAATATTAACTTTAAGAAATCCGTAGTTTTTGCGGGAAAAATCGTTGCTGAGATTGGTCACTTTTGAAATTCATCATTGCAATGTTCCAATACTATGTTATTCTAATGAATGTAATCCCTTAACCTCCTATGTAAAATGGTAAATTCAAAAGACCGTACCTTTTAAACGAATCATCTTCTAAACTAATAATTGGTATTTTCGTACTAGTTCTTCAAAGTATTTTGTAGTGAAATCAGAAAACGTCAAAATCCAGTGTCCGATAAAACGAACCTCAGCTCACGACATACCCATACAGCTTTTCGAAGTTGTATTTTTGGCTATACTACATCTTAAACACTCACCTTAAATCCTCTCCTCTCCTCTTCCGCAGAGCCAGCTCTCGGTGGACAGCACCATGTCCTCGGCATCGTCGACCCCATCGACGCCGACGAGCCCGATCGACTTCGAGGTCCGCCTGGCGACCGAGCAGGACCGCGAGAGGATCCTCGACTTCCTGAGGACGTTCTTCTTCCGCGACGAGCCCCTCAACGATTACCTGGGCATAGCGACCGCCGACGGGAAGGCCTGCAAGGACCTCGAGGACTTCGCCGTGAAGGACATCGGCCAGGGCGTCAGCCTGCTCGCCGTCTACGACAACAAACTGATCGGCGTCTGCCTCAACGGCATCGTCGAGAGGAAGGACATCGACAAGCCCGACACCTTCAAGGTGACCGACGAGAAGTTCCTCAAGATCTACAAGCTCCTGGGGAGCGTCTTCAAGGAGTCGGACCCCTTCGGGAAGTTCCCGGGCAGCGAGAAGATGATGTCGGTGGAGATCCTCTCCGTGGACGGGTCCTACAGGGGGAAGGGGATAGCCAAGGAACTGGTGGCTCGGACGAGGTGAGATCATGTTTTGTTCTCAAAACTTCAATACCACAACTCTGCCTATTTTTGGAATTGTTGTTGTGTTGTTCTTTTCTGCTCATAAATTTAGTCTTACTTGTATTGATATTCCACCCGAAGATTTCACTTACGCGGCTCAATCGACTACACATTTTTTGAAGGTCCTCAGCATCGTTAGCAATCAACACAGTATCGTCTGCATATCTGAGATTGGATATTGGCACACTGTTCACCTTTACTCCCATTTCTTGTTCTTCCAATGTTCAACTATTAAATAAGAGTGAAGACAAAATACATCCTAGTCGAACACCCCTTCTTATATCAACGTCCTCCGAAGTAATGTTTTGAAGTATTTACATCAATTCAAATTAATCTTCTTAACTGGACATCCACTAGTATAACCCAATAGGAACGAACATTTGGATAGGACTAGGAATAGGATAATATTCCATTCTGGATAGGGATATTTAGGTGTATGACTTGATCCCTCCCGGAAGAAGGTAGTGGGAGGAGACCAATAGCTCGCGAGGGCAGGGTCGCTAAATCCCTGAAGTAGGTCTATCCACTACCTGGATTGCAGTGGAGTACCTACCCGCTACCCCAGTGTCTTAAAACGGCAACGAATCCTAGTATTACGCGTGCCGTGCACATTTGACGTCTTGTTTTAAAATTGGGCTCAGAAGTGTTAATTTACTCTTTGAAGCGGATAAGTCTTCCGAAAGTTTTATCTGAAGTCAATCTACGTCTTCAGAATGTTCGAAATTTATTTGCTTTAAGTGTCCAGAAAGTATCTTCAAAAAAGGGATTTCAAGGTGCTTTGCTTGAATCACTTGTAGTAGTGATATTGGTAGTTTAAAAGGACAGCTTGTCCCTAAAGTGGCTTGGTTTAGTATCTTATGGAGTTGCATGGTTCATCTGTTATTGTGCAAAAAAATACTAAGGAAATTAAGGTTAATTTATTATTTTTTCTGTTTTCTGATAATATTACCTAATAAAAAGATAACGAAAATGCACACAAAGTAGGTAGGTATACTGTATGAAGTATAAAGTGAAAAATTCAGTTTGCAACGCGTAAGACCGTTTTTTACCATCATTAACTCGTTGAATGTATAGCTATTTTAAGACACCTTTCACCGCCGTTAAAGTTAAGAGTCTAAAAATAAACAACGGAAATTGAGTGAACTAAAACTTAAACAACCCGAATACCTTTTTCAAACACACAAAATCCGGGGGCATCCCGAAACATAACACTCGAGATACCCCCTCCCCTCCTACCCCCGCCAGGAGCTTATCCTACAGTCCTACACCACCCCGGAAAACCGTTATTTACCTAAACATTTTCGCAATATCGATCATTTCGTCCTCTCGGAATTCCCTCAGATTCCCGGCTACTCAGAGGGAGGCCCGGAATCGCGGGGAGGACGAGAAGGAGGAGGAGACAAGGGGAAGAATAAAAGCTCGCGAGAGCGCACGACCTAAAAGAAAATTAATTTTCCCGGAGGGAGCCTTGACCCAGACGCAATTTCCACAACACAATAAACTCATAAATTTGATGGTCTCGGTCACGACTGCCTTTTCAGCTGTCAAAACCTTACGCCCCCGACGGGACGCCTCATTTTCCGAAACGTCGGGATTAAAAAACGAGAAAAACATTTTATGGAAGCTCGAACGTCGTAGAACAATCTACCGATTGAAGCCGATAATTGAATTGGTAAATCACTTATCGCCACCTTTTTTGAGTGTGTGAATTCATTGATGACACTCAGACGAAAAATTCCATTGCATCAGTACTGGTTACTTGTAGATTAAAACAAAATAGTCCCAACGCTTCGATTTTCCTCTGTTTGGTATTAATTAGCCAAGATTGTTATTGCATCACTAACACTTACATAACTCGTTAAATGTGCTTTTGAACTTGAACTCTTCGGGTGTTCGATTTAGAGTGGATTACCTCGATACAGGTCATTGGTTACCTGAGATATCCCGTTTAGGAAGTGGGACCTTGGAAAATGTTGTCGATTTTATTAGGTATTGAAGACGATTCTCGTGCGTGGAATTTCATTCAACAGGTAAATGAGACTGATGGTGCGTTTAGACGCGCGCCACGCAGCCCGGGAAGCAGCTCGGAAAGCAGCGCGGCAAGCAGCCCGGCACGGGCCGACGGACAAACAAGCTGTTCACACGCATTGCGACAAACAAGCATCCGTGCAAGCATGGCAGACGCCGAGGATTTCAATATTGTGGCTCAACCTCCCCCAAGCATCGTTAATTTTCTTTTTGTCTTTATGATTTGAATGATGCGGGTCCCATATTATTGGTTCTGCCTGATAACACTCTAAAAAAATTAATATTTGGTGGCTTGACCAGTCCGACATCTTTACTGACTCGTTCGCCCAGTAAAATCGTCGAGAAAGTGCACGCACGAGATACTAAAGCCAACTAAAGCGATCCATAATCCATAGCATTTGAACAGGTACACGGGCGCAAGCACATTCATCCTTTGAACTTTGCCAAAAAACCGACACTCGACCCGTTCACGGCGAGCGCATGCACAAGCAGCCGGGCAGCCCATTTACACGCTTGTGCTCGTGTTCGTGCCCGTTAAATGTCGCGTTGAACGGAAGCGTGTGAATGCAGCATGAGAAGAACTGAGAAATTTAAATATCTAGACATTGGCAAAATGCCCTTAAATTGGAGAAAGCGTAACAACGTTCATTACGATCTTAACTCAAAGACGCAAATTACGCCCATCTAGGGTTAATCATCAGCAGTTTTTCATCATAATTATTTCCATGGTTATTAATTAATTTCCTTTTTTTTTTCAGGAACATCGCCAAGGAAAAAGGTTGCAATTTCATGTGCGTCGACTGCACGAGTCACTTTTCGGCCAAAGCAATGAAAAGGCTGGGATTCGAACTGATTTACTCCAAGGACTACGCCGATTACAAGGTGAACGGTGAGGTTGTATTCAAACCGGCTGCGCCCCACAAAGCCATCACCACTTACGTTGAGAAAATTTCCTAAGGAGCGAGGGTGTCGACAAGAAAATTCAATGTGATTATTACTTAGTCTTAGGTTAGGTGAATTCATCGTGAGTAATTGAAGGTTTGGTGATTGAGCATAGCAAACATTGTCATATTTCCAAGACAATAACCTACTGATTTCTGGTTGATGCATGTGAAGTTTTGTTACGTTGCGTAGGAAATAGATTTGATGTAAAAAAAAAGTGAAAACAACGATACAATTTTGGTTTTGGTACGATATCAAAATTCGAATTTTTCAACCTAATTTAGTATTTCTCCATAACATATTTACTTCTAATAATACGATTGTATATAAAGACATTCTTCTACTATCCATGTACAGAAATGCTTATATTGTCTACAGGTATCAACGTCAGCATCTGACGGTTTTGTTAATTTATCCCCAATATAAATTTTAAAAATTTATATGGTCGATTGATTAGAGGACGATTATTTGTTAACTTTAGTCGTGTTTTATATATTACTGAGATATTTTGTTAACAAATTTAAAATCTATGCAAATTATTTGAAATAAAATATACCCGTTTTAGAATGGTACCCATTTTTATTATTGCCGACCTTCATTTAATGATAAAAGCTGTGATTTAAGTCCACAACAATCTTCGGTAAATCGAGTTTGTTTGATTTTTAAATGTGCAGTAAGGAATAAAATTATCACGAAATCTTTAAGTGAGGTAAACTACTTTAAAAATAATAAAAATTAAATATGTACTTTATAATGGAATATGTTACAACTGGGGAAATTGGATGAAATGTTGCGGCGAAGAACTAACAACGGTTCAAGCAATAACGTGTTTTGACTGCAGTGCCACTTGAATCAGTTTAAAAGTTATATTAACCGATAGTGGTATGTTAAAGGAATTTATATAAAAGCAAGCAGTCACGTGAGAAGTACAAAAGTATTACTATCACTACAGCTTTTCACGAAATTCGAAAAAAAAAATCAATAACTTACTAGTGCTAGTTGCCTACGCTAGATGGTTATACTTCTTACAGCGTTCTCCTTATGCGGGGCTGTCTTGTCACTGCCATCTATAAATAAGAAGTGGAAAGTAACTCAAGTGAAACATTCTATGAGTGAAACCCCGAACCCCGCATTTCAATATCGACATTACTAATTACCAGATAGGATCAATAACTCAAATGTACTGCAATGAACGGTACAAAATTAAAATATGGAATGGAAACTGCAACGTTAATCTAAAATTGGTCCAAGAAAGAGACGCTAGTACCCTGCTAGGATGAAAAATGAGAACAGTGAACCAATGAACATGGGTAATTTAGATTTGGCAACTTTCAGTAAAATTTCACCCCCACTACAATTTTATAACATGATTGGTAACTCACATTTTACGACTTAATTCCAAGGCTATGCTATACAAATGCTACCATACTTATCCCACAGGATTCATTATTATTAAGGCTCCTTTGCTGTTTGTTAATTATAATATATTACACCACATACATGAGGTATTACAGAAGTTGCTCCATCTCCTGCATGAACTGCTTGTAAGCGTCATCCTTAGTACCTCCACCTGGGTGAAAACTGCTATATTCCTTCCTCTTGAGCTCCCTGACGAGTAAGCTTGTGCTCTTCCCACCTTTTTTATCCTCCCTCTTAACCCTCAACGTCGACGGGACGAATCTCGTCACGTCCGCCGTGAGATTCCTAATCTGAGGCTTAGCCGATATCGTAGCGCTTTGCTTGCTCGAGTCCGATCTGTTGATCAGCTGTGGGGCCGCAGACAGGACGTTCGGCTGGATGATTTGAACGTTGGGTATCCTGATCATGCGAGGGCCCATCTGTGGCATCCTCATCGGGATCCGAGGCGGGGGAGGCATACCTGGCGGAGGACCGCCCGGGGGCATCATCGGCCTGCCAGGAGGCGGGCCGGGTGGTAACCGTATCGCAGTGGGGAACAGGTGAAGGGGATTCGTGCTGGTCGGGGGCTGGGAAGGAAGATTCGGCACTGGCTCGGTGGTACCTGTAACACAATTTATATAATTTGGATCCTCGACTCACAGAGTCGTATTTAAATGATATTTATGTTACCTGGAGGAACTAATGGCTCCACGTGAGTCGTCGATTTCGCCCTTTGTTTCTCCTCGATCTCCTCTTCGTCCTTGCCACTTTCCACCTTTTTCTGAACAGTTTCCATTTCCTTTATAAAGTCGTCGACATTTTGTCCTGAAAGTGCAACCATCTTTTGCTGTAGCGAAGTTGGTTTGACTGTCGCCTCGTCCTCTTTGTCAGTGATTTTCTCATCCTCAGCAGTTTTCGTGTAGAATTCTATAACCTCTCCTTCATCATCCAAGTCAGGTGGGGGCCCAGGAGGGCAACCAGGTGGTTTTCGCACTGGCTGGCCCTTAAAATATCACAACTTATTCAATTTAGCGCCCATAAATGTAAGACTCCAATTATTATGATAGTAAAATCTACAGGTATAACATTTAGTGTTAAATTTCCTAAATAACTTGCACATATAAGTTATAGCAGTTTGAAAATATCATACGAAAGTAAACACAGGATTTTAGGAAAGAGTACTATTTAACACAGAATTAGAAAATCTGATCTCATCTCATTTCGACACCTATTCTCATGATCTTTTTAAAACATGTTAAAAAACATACCAAAGCTTGTAGTTTTAGTGCAGTCGCAATTGAATAAATAGTGTGTTCGGTTTTCCTCTCGTTCTGTGGCAAAGGAATCTGGGCGGCAGGCGCCGGCGTAGGTGGTCGCAATTGCGGTAATTGTGGCAAAGGGATCTCATCGACGGTGACCTGTTGGGCACTCTTCACCGATTCATAAAACGCAACTAATTGATTACGTTTCAGTTCATATTCAGTCTGCTGCCGCTTCAGGTCCGCCCACTTTTCGGGATCATCCTTGTACTGGAATGGCAAACCGATAGTTTGCTTAGAAGATTTACAAGTCAAATTTGGTTACTTACATACATGCTAAGTACTCTTTCGAGAGTATCTCGAAGTTTTTTTCGTTTATCCTTCAGTACTTTCTCGTTCAGTGGTGACGGTTGGTTAACGTTAAACTCTTTAACAGAAAATACAAATAGGTGAAATATATGTGGGTTGCAGAAGGGACACTTACATACCCATTTGATCAATTTTCTCCATCTCCTCCAGTAGCTGTTGTGGATCTTTACCTTTCAATACGGCAGCCCGTACCATTTGCCTCTGTTTCTTGTTCTTTTTTAGTTCTTGTTTTCGTGCCTCTTTCCCTGGAAATCCCATGCTATTAACCTCCATTACGGATTTTCAATTCTATACTTACTTGCTTGATCCGTTGGGTTCATGTATTTCCCACTCTTGGTGGTGTTTATCGATCTTCTCCCCATTATTGGTTTTTTAAATTTACTTCAATCAGCGAGTAAGTTTAAAAGTTTAAAAAACAGTTTGGTAGTATTACACATACATTACTAATCAGTAATTAGGTAAGTCATATCAATACCGCTAATGACATACCTTCAGTAATAGTCGACGCATTCAACACTGTTAAGAAACTAAAATTAGTTTAATTATAAAGAAAAAGGTAAAAAGTTGAAAACATGCAATAACCAAACATCAAAAATGTCGGATGTTTTGCTGCAACCACGGAACATCTAACATCACAAAACGCTAAATACTCATAAATACTGATGCAAAAGAGAGACACACAGAACACATCGTGTCAAGGTAGACTCCTGTGTAATCTATGGTAGACTCACAAAATGCAGGATTTTCAAATTCTTGTTGGACTCACGAAAGAAAATTTAAAAGTAATAATCAATACATGTATGTTTAGGCACATATTAACGAATTACGAAAAGAAAGTGCACCTGTAAAGAATAGAAGTTTATTGTATTCATTCAAATACAAATTTATGAAAACAATAATGTATTAGGTACTTCATTTGAATTAAGTCATTACATGTACATTGAATACAATGTACATAATAATGTATAAAATAAATAAATAATAAGTAACTGTATTGATAACCGATTTTGTATGGTTTTTGAGTAAAATATATTACCTCCCTTACAATACTTAATCATCTTTGCTTGCCAAACATCCTGCTCTTTTATTTTTTTGTCTGGCCAACTGGTTCCTGATGAGCAATTTCAGATAAGCGCGACAAGCAGTACATCTGTTAAATAGCACTTTTTTCTTAAATTGCTCCCTTACTGGAATGACAATTGCGCAATCATCTGCTCGTCTGAAAATACGGAAAATCCCAGAGGAAATTCATAGGCAGCATTATGCATTGAATTTGTATTAGAAATATAAATTTTGAACTCACTTTTTACCTCCTTTTATCCCTTCGCACAGGTATAATGTTGTGGCCAGCTCTAGCAATTGTAACAACTCTTCGATGGATTTCACGGTTGTATTAATATCCTTTATTTGTAAATTGTCAGACGTGAAGGCCTGAAACAACGTTAATGATTAAATTCATTATATAAATTTTGTGGAAAATATTTGTACACAAAACATCACTAATTGATATTTTTGAAATTTGTGTAAGTATAAATTATTGATGATTATTCACTGCTGACTTGATATTTATTTTTTTCTAGAAAAGCTTGTGATTTACCTGTACACTTAAATCTTTGTTACACTCTAGGTGACATCGAACTTTTTTCGTTTTATTACTTATTTGAGTTAAAACAATGCCAGTTGAATAATTGCAATCTGTCCAAGCCCACGTCTTCGGAAGCGGATTGTTCCTGACAAAATTTTTAATTGTGTCGATGGTGCAGTCTTCGCTGTCCATAATTTCATATTTGGGATTCCCATTTTCAGGTTCCGGATTCCTAGTTTCAGGTTTCAGATTTCTAGTTTCAGGTTTCGGATTCATACTTTCTGGTTTCAGATTCACCTTTTCAGGTTTCACATTTCCCATTGCAGATTTTAGCCTTGTACTTTCCGGTTTCAGGTTCATAGTTTCAGGTGCCTGGAAACAATTTTAGTGCCACTAACTGAACTAGGAAATTAATAAGAAATTTGCACAGATGATTACTTTTCTTTCCTCTTCTACTGATTCAGACGAAACAGTTTGCTTGAAGTTAGACTCTTGATCAAAAGTTGTTTGGTTCATACTGTAGTTGTGCTCAGGGAAACATTCATCAGAAGACGAATCATCCTAGAAGTATATTATTAATTGGGTTTTAGATTATTTTTTGGTTAATTGATTCTAAGAAAAATGATGCAGGATGTACCTCAATAACTACCAGATATGAAATGCCACCATCGGTATTGTTTGAATTCTCAGCTGGATCAATTTTAATTTCTGAACAATTCTGAAAAATTGAAATCGACTTATTACATGTTTTAATTTTCATCTCGTCTGTTTTTGGTTACAAAGTAGTAAATTTTCTACTGCATTATGATCTACACACAATACACATTTTGCAAAACATAGCAACATGTATTGATATCACATTATACTCACTGGGAGCTTAATTGATGATGGTGATGATGGATTAATAAGTGTTTTGTTCCAATCATCGTCCACCTAAAATATATGTTGCTTATTAAAGATTATAAACATACAACTTTTTTTAATATAACAAGGTAAATTTTTCAATCAAACAGCAATTGAAAAATTATTGCTTCAATGTCAAAATCCCAACTCTTCTCTACTTACGTTAATACTATCTTCATCCAATTCAATTGTAGTTTTCATAGTAGTTTGTTGAGCAATGTTACCCTTTCGAACTGGTATGGCACCTTCAGCTAAAGTGGGTTCCCCGTTAATACGAAGGTGTATTGTGTCATCCGATGCAACACGCATGCGAAATGTAACGATATCATTTTTCTCAAAATGAAGTTCACAAATTTGATCGTCATCGAAGAGTCCCTGTCCTAGACTCTCACACCATTTCTTTCTCATGTATGGGTTCTTTAAATTGAAAAGAAAAAGAAAATTACCATAAATATATGTTGCGTTTAACAAACACGGGTTTGGGTAGAACAAGTTAGAGAATTAATGGACCGTAAATACATATGTTGTCAATGAAATCACAAGTAATTATCTAATTTGAAAGGTTGTAGGGAAATCTCTGGAAATACTCGTCTTATTATCCTGAAATTAAATTAAGTAGTTGGAATCAGCGATGTATAATATATAAATAAAGTGCTACCATGGTAGATTTTTGGACTTTTCTGAAAAAGATCCCGTTTGAACTTTTGTAGAGCTTTCAATTGCTAGCATCCCTAGTAGAAAGAAATGTAAAATGTTCTAGCTTCAAGATTAGTTGTAAAGTTATTTACGTACCTTTGGTACAGCGAATAACGATCGTTGGATTCCAAGTGATTTATTTCCTTGTGTTTCGCCGTTCTTGCAACCACTTACAGCACAACAAGAAGCTTTAGTTTGTTTCGAGGTAGTCTTCGTGGAACTTGTAGGTTTTGATTCAGCTTCTCTCTACACAAAAGGATTAAAGATAAACATTAATCTTCAACAATTATGAAAAGATGAGATTGCAGTTATAAAGTGCCTATATTCTAGAGTTCTGTCTCAGGAACTTGAGGAACTTTTCTCACATGAATATTTACCTCTTCCATTAACTTGCGTTTGCGAGTAACTGTCTTCTGGAGAGTCCTCAACCCCGGGAGGCTTTGCCTCACCGAATTACTCACACCCGCTACTGCGGAATCGATAACATTTCGACTCGAGACGTTTTTATTCAAAGCAGCTTCTCGAATGTAAGTTTTAACCATTTTAACACGTACACGGGCTGCAGACGGAGCATGGTTGTGTAACTTTCCTATATCGACTTTGTTATCCTTATCGGTGGCTACAGATCCTTTGCACTGCAATCGGGTTTCGTCGCAACGCCAATACGTCCTACCGTTGTTACCATATCTGATGACATTGTAGGAATAACCATCGTGAACTAATTTCGTAGATCCCCGTTGGGTCTTAGTAAAAGATACTGAGGCCATACCAGATTAGGTACAATTGCCTTCAGTAACTTGGGTGACTTGTACCAACAATGTTTTTCTTACTGTAATAATACGAAATTAGGAGTTAATGGGTCCGAGATGCTGAAGGAGCTTTTAAGTATATTTACTACATTCGATATACACCACAGATATACACACGAAAACTTATAATAAACATTATTTTTTTAGGTTGAGTAAAGAATACAAATAACGAAATAACAACTACACACAAACCCATAGGACGATTTGTAATCAGTAATCAGCAACCAGCAACACTAGGAATGTGTTCTATGGGGTTTACTTTTGACATTTATGTCTAAACAATAGAAATAATTTTTTCAACAAAATGTCGATGGAAATTTTGCAATCAGACTGTAAAAGGGCCGTAGCAAAGCTATCGGACTTGAACAATGAGGAATTAGATGCCATAGTGAACAGTGACGACAAAATCACCGAAATACTACAAGAACTGGACCAGGTACCATTTTTAATGACTCATATTTTGTAGTATTAAAACTCAAGTTTTAAATTCTCATCACTGTCCCTTTGAAATTCATAGGGAGATGCATTATATTTCTCTCAATTTCAGTCTTATGTGAAGGATATCGAGAACGAAAAAGAAAATTTATTAGCCAGTAATAACTCAATGGCCGAGTTCAACCTTTCAAAGGAACCTGAACTAGTAGAGGGTCGTGAAAAAATACAATCGCTCTCAGAACTTGGGGAGCAACTTACAAACAGTATAGAAGAAAAGATGAAAATACTAAGTAAGTAACTGGCCATCTTGTTACACGTAGAATAAAGCAATATAACTAATCATATATAACTTCCATCAACTAATTTCGACTCGTTTTAATTTTTAGAGGAAAAAGGTGGAGATATGTCACTGGAAACGGCCCTTGCTTTACTCCAAACCGCAGCGAGTGAAATCGAAGAGCAGTCTGATGAAACTGCAAAGAAATTCCTGGATCGCATGTTAGATTTGGAGAATTTCTTAGACGAGTTCTTAACTAAAAGAAAACTAATGCACATGCGACTCGTGAAAGCTGAGAAGCTTTCCAAGATTTTACAAAGAGATCCCTCTCTGAGTAACGTCCCTAACTACATAAATGCCCCACCTCTCTCTATAAATACCAATTACTTTCCGGGGATTCCCACAAATGTGCCCAATAATCTACCCTACCCTGTTAATTCAGCTGGTAATGTGCCATATCCGGTGGGACCTGTTAACATGCCATTGCCTCCTATGAACTACTTTCAGAATCATTATTAACTTATATAACTCTTTTGAAAGTTTATTACAAAAGTATTTTTAATATTTTATTTTATCCAAGCTGTTTTTAATAATGTACAATATTTCATACATTAATAAAATAGTTAACCAAAGCAACCAACATAAGGTTGCTATTGTTTTTTTGAAATTTATTTTATTAATGATTAAATGAATGAATGATTAATTTTGTTAATGTTAAAATGAATCAGTTTTTACACTATGAGATGGTGTGTGTTTCATGTTAAAAAAATACAAAGATTTAAATTAATGTGTCTTAAGTTTCCAAAATATACTGTTTTAAATATAACATACTTCTCAATTAATTATTGTAACCCTCCATTGGTGCATATATGCTTACACAATTTTTACCACTGAATATCCACTTTGATAAAAAAAAATACTAGAATTCTAGTATGTAGTCTCAAAAATAAACATCTTTTACCTTATGGTGTCCATGGCCCTCACACTGCGTTGTAGTAATGGTAACCTGTTCTTATAGAAACATTTGCTGAACTTGTCTCCTGTATGAATTACTATACCACACTGCGGGTCATCTATCTAAGATGCATTTGCTGCATCATCACTTAGCTCTGCTAACCAACCATTACTGCACTGGTTACGCTAAAATTAATACTTAAGAGTTCCTATTTTATTCTTTCAAGTAAGTTTCGTAACAGAAACAAAATTTTTATTCTTATATACAAAATATAACTTAAAATATATTATACATGCACTTGAAAGGAGTGCAGGGTCTTAATTTTTTTGACACAAGTAGAACTTAAACTTTATTTGAGATTTGTTAACATAAATAACAAACTTAACCATCTGATATGAGAAAAAAAGGTGAGACTCCATGCAGTCTCCATCCGTCTCTCCATACACAAAAAAAATTCAAATATATTACATGCATACAGCATATAGACTTAAAAAGTTTTTAAAACACAGCAGAACTCAACTTTGTTTGAGATTTGTTAAAATAAAAAACAAAACTTAATTATTTAATATGCATAAAAGACGAGCCCCCGAATAATACCCCCATGTGACTCATGGAAAGTCACTACCGAGCTCTTTGCATCAGTGAGCTGTGTTGACATGTAGTAAGTATGCACACCCATCGTTTCTGAGAATCCACTATTACAATTCGTATATGAGGTGCATATTGCGTAAGGCTTCTCAGGTTCTAACAGAGCTATTTGCTGAAGAGGTATATATGTTCCAGAATCATAGGGAAATACATCATTCACAGTAGTCTTGGAAAGTTCAGAGTCCTTACTGAATATACGAATCGTTATAGAACCTTCATAAAGGAAATTCCTTGGAGCACCTATAGGTTCCATTAGTGTTGTTACAAGTAATCCAAATAGAACCATCTTCCGACTGACACTTATACTTGACATGTATTCTTCATTTTTAATCAGATCTACCCTTAAAGCCATTTTGTACTCTCTCCTGACACGAATAACAGGTTCCTTCTTCCTATTGAAGGAGGTCATAATTTTTTCACTGCTTGTTAAATATTCCTTTAACTTTAATAGAGTTTGACAAACAAATGCATTGTATTGGTCAAACAAGTCTTCCTTTATCCAACTTGGTTGTATAAACTCATGGGCCTTTACTTCTATTAAAAGGTCTACAATGGTCTCAGTAGTTATCGGCATGTTTCTTAGTTGGCTTTCTTTCTCTGCCCAAAAAACTATATCAGTAACAATAGTGAGCTTATTATTGTAATCAGGAACTATTTCGTCCATGGCAGCTGTTAGTGTACTAGGCTTCATGTGATAATCTATGCACATAATTCCATGAAAGTAATTAGCAATATCTTTAAGCCAATCTTGCATTAAGTTCTCCAAGACGTACATCTCTGCATATTCGTAACTTAACACTAGGTTGCTCAACCCCACATTCTTTACAATATATTTCAGACATTTCTGCATGAGATCCTCTAAAATGTATTTGTGGGCCACAGCGTACACATCCCATGAGTTCTGTACAGAGGTGAACTTCATGTTGTCCGAATAAATGTAATTGATAACCTGTTTGAAATCCTCATAGGAGATATCACAGATTTCTACGACGTCGGAGTGCAGATCGCCGTAGAACATCTTCTCGAACACGGGACTGCACGAGGCCAGAATGAGCTTGTGACATCTCAGCGACTTATCGTCGAATTTGAAGGTGCAATCGACGAATTTCTGGTTGGTGTAGAACTCGTACAGACGCTTCTTCGCCAGCCAAGTGTAGGCTATTTGGTTCAGCTTGCCGGTGACGCAGTCGCTCTCCATCTAGAAAGATGATTCGTCAGTAAGTTCGAGGAGTGTGGTGTGGGTCGAAATGTGACTCATTTTTGAAATAAATGATATGTTGAACGTATTAGAAGTTATAAGATCTCTTGTAACTTCTCTGCAGTATTACAATTATTAACTTTTATCGGAATTATAGTTACATTTTCTGTTATGTACATAATTTTCTTGGCTAATTCGTCAATGTTTTAGAATAGAATAAAAATTTGGATACTTTATAAGGAAACAATACTACCTTTTTGTATTATTAAAATGAAATTCGGTTTATTCCAGTGTTTGCTTTGTTAATTGGAATAGTCTAATACAATGAGTCATAGCAGTGCATGATAAATGTTCACATGATAGAACAATTCTTCCATCATTTCCAATCTAAGGGATAAAAACTAATTACTCTTAATAATCGCCTGGAGCTGTCTATTAGATAACAATTTTATAAATAAACAAACTTCACCTTGCACATACACATAGACGAGTGTAGTCCCCTCAACGTCGGACAGAGGCTATAGGTGGTGGTGGTGGTGGAAGTAGCCTCCGGCTCGTCCATGATCGTGATATTGCTCTGTTTAATTGCAATAAATCAGGTTTTTGATTTTGATGATCCTTGAACCAAGCAGGACAAAGCCAAGGTCGGTTTTTTTGTAAATGAATCCTTCCTCTTACGCGAATTTCGTTCGGAATGAACGACAAATCGATTGATTTTTGGCAGGAGACTGCTCTAGCGAGCCATTATGACGAAATAAGCCCGGCTTAACCACCGAACCTGTTCAATCTACGGCAGAAACAAATTATTCAAATAAATAACGACTGGAAGCAATCAGCTGACGGTAAGGAATCGCAATATTTACGTCGCCAAACGCATGAAACACGAAATTCGAGTCAACAACACACTATACAAATTCATCGTTTTGTGAAATTTCTTATACACTGCGATCAAAAAATATCATCACGAATTCATGCCCTTCGAGAACTCCGCTTTAATCTGGTTTTAATCCATTCCCTTCCCGCGCTTCCTGGTTTCGGTCGCCTAATTTCGCCGGATGGAGGTTGAAACTTTTGCTGGAAAAAATAAACGAGCAAAATGAAAAAAAGGATCCATGTTTTTGTAAAATATATTTAAAACGATTCCATGAGGTATATATATGTCGGTATACATAGCGTAGGTACAATAAATAGTAAATGTAACACCAATAAATAATAATAATAATAAACGTGAGCAAAATATGAACTAGAATAATTATGATCCAACAGCTAATAGAATATCCTCCAACTCACAAAAATTATGGCACAAAACGAACTAGTCAGCGCATTATTAGGTACGATTTAAAAGGAAAATTCTAAACGATTAGCCGCCAAAACTCAACAACAACAACAGTTAAAGCTTAATATGTATAATATATGTATATAAATATTTGGTAAAATTGTCCGACTTAAACACTACTTGAAAATTTGTACTATTACATATAACAGAGCCTTCCAAATAAGGACTTCTCATTCAAATAACACCCTTTAGGTCTGCTCTGAAAGGAAATATGAGTATATGTATCTATCACTTTGGTGGTCTGCGGGTTTGATGAAAGTAAGGACGAAATTTAAATTTACATTTCAACGAGAAGAAAGATTTGGTGTGAAACCTGATGGAAAACATATATTTAACAGTAGGAGTATGTAAACTTTACGTATATGTCCTTAAAGTATATACCTTTCAACAAAATTTTGATCCAAGCAAATTTGTACCACATTCACATTGCTTATGGTTAAAATACACATCATGATAATCAAAAGGACATGTATCGTGATTACCACTTCAATATAGTATTTTAAAAATAGTACCACGTAAATAAATCAGTTCCTTTTGATCTTCTTGATGACAGATATAAGTGTTTCTAAAATCTAGTGAGTAATTTGATTCCAAATTATATTTATGTAATAAACTGTCTATTTGCTTGAGGTATGAGGCACGAACAATGAAAAATGCATGTTATATTCATAACGTCCTCAAAGTTTAACTCTATATGCTGAAGTTTTCATTAGAACCTGAAACGTTTTCCATGAACTTCACATGCTTGTTACAAGGTTTATCCAACTTAGAAGGTTTCCTAAGATTTATACCAGCATGGGATAAACATTTTAGGTAATTTGTTTAATTCTGCAGGTTTCTTATAGAACTGAAGCAGCCATTTTAGGAACTTTAGAAATTCTTTTATAGAACATGGAAGGTTACGCAGCTTAGAGCGAGACAGACGTAAAAGAACCTGAAAAGTTTCTGAAAATCTTGGGAAGTTTTTATGACACAAGGTTTTTAAAGAAAGGGGAATTTTGACAACTTTCACATAGTTTTTGATCTCACATTTGGAAAGTTGGATTGTTTGCTGGGTGAAGCTATGTCTGTAAAATTCCCCATGTCTTTAAAAACAGTAAAGTTGTTCAACAGGTGACTCGCCATTTTCGAGCAAATAGATTAGATAAGTTAAATCTAGAGAAAAAGTTAGCTACACATTGTACTTATATATGCTAGTGTAAAGTGTATAACAGCTGTGTTGTTCCCTTAGAATACTACACAAAGTACTAATTACTTTTATGGAAAAATATTTCATATTAAAAAAGTGGTCATGTGTATCCTATTAAAACGGCAGTAAAATAAATTTTATCACAAGAATTTGTCCGAAAATCTATATGAGCAAATTTCATGGAAACTCAGTTGAGATATCAATTTTTGTTTCATAAAATCTGTATATTACTTACTTGATATGTTAAGAAAATAGTTTTATTCTCTTGCAGTTGATATAAATGCTCTTTTTGGTGACAATAAGCCATACCTACCTTTATAAATTACCCAACCTCAACCACCATCACCTCTATGAACCTTTTTAGGTACAGCTACTTTATCCGTTTTTAAATTAGTTCTTTATGCCATATTACGAGAAAATCTCAGATGCAAAACCAATCAAGGCACGTATGTGGTAAATTATTGCTTTCGAAACGTGATTGATTTGTTGGGACGTTTCAAGTGAAATATCTCGCATTTTGGGAAAATTTCAGTCGAAAGGGAGACTTGCGGCTACACCAGATCCATACTCAAGGACAAAATGTGTGGCCAAATCACGTGTGCTTGAGGAGATTTTTGAAATTGCACGTTTGTAAAAGGGATCAACGAGAAATCATTGAAATTTCAGTTAATTCTACATTGGAACATAACTAGTGCTACGTGCTTCTATATTCATAAAATAATGAAGGTATTTGAATCTTAAGGTACTAAGATGGTGTGAACAACGCAGTTGCATTAATTGCCACTTCCTATTTTTCTTGCCCAAGAGGGACACCTTTTATAATTAATAAATGCTATTGAAATTTTAAATTCTAATTTGATCTGGTGTAGCAGACTTTGACATTAAAGTTCCCCAAATAATATTATTGTCACTTCTCCATTACCCAGCTTATTCTATGCTTTTCTTTCTATAAATCATTTTCAATTAAGGCCTTGCTTAAGAATGAGTGTCTATACAAAAATATAGTCGTTGCATTAAAGTCCAGATATATTTATAAAGTGCAGTCTATTTAAATTAGTTTTTTTATCATTTCTTGTGCAATTTTAATATGAAAACGTTAAAAGATTGGTTTGACTGCAGTATTTCACTTCTCTCAGCGCAGCATTAAGATCAAATGTTAGCATTTCTGACTCCCATTCATGTCCCATCTAACCCTCTATGAACTACATGCAAACGTCTAAAATATCCCAAATGAGTTTCACATACGATCCAAATTTCAGAATTCTAGATATGCCCCAATCTACAGCTAACCTACTCAGTCTTCTTAGTATCCCTTTGTTCCTTACATAAAAGTAGGCTTCATCTTGTAAGCTCTCTTCCAGATTTCGCACAGGCAAACAGTGGAATGGAACCTGTAGAATATCGCCAACGGCATCGATACGTGCGTGATTATAGTCCACGCCCACAACCCGTAGAAATGCAACTGGATAGGGTGAGATTCCGCCCTGGACTTCTCGAGCGTGTTGATCGCCCACATCGCCAAGTTCGTGACGAGGAGGAACGTCACTATCTCCCTTCCGGGCTTCTTGCGCATCTGGTCCGGAGTCACGCAGCTCCTCCTGGACGCGTCGAGGATGAACATCGTCTGGCACGTCGTCTGTAATAAGGAAGCTAACGCAGTCACCAGCACCAGGACGGTACTGCTCTGCACCGTGAACTGGCCGCCGATGATGGTGAAGGTGCTGTACACGAACATACCTGTCAAAGGGAAAAATGTTTTCAAGTACTCCTCGAGTGAAACTCGAGATCGACGGAAATTAATCTGAGAAAATACAGTTAAAGTGCGAAATGTCAAAGATTCATTTATCAATTCGTTTTGCGAGTAAGAATGTCTTACCTGTTTGGGCCCCGATTAGTAAAATATTGTCCAGCTGAAGATTCTTACTCCCGTCATACTTCAACTGCCTCACCTGCCACATCCCGATGATCGAAGCAAGTGTCGTTAAGCCGTACAGTGTTAACTCACAGATGTTTACTTCAACTACGGCTAATCCAATGTACTCGATGCGCGATATCAATACGAAGAACAATATGAGCGATATAATTGTCAGTACCAGGAAAAGTATCCCTATGAACAAGCCCTTGTGCGCCCTATCGCAATCGACTGAATAATGATGTGGGCTCTTCTTGACGATTCTATCGGTGCTGGATGGAAGTTTAGAAATACTTTTCCACATCACGTATAAAATGGCGGCGCAGATTAGGCTGTATTCAATGGTGCAAGGGAAGAGGAAAGGGGACGCGTCCTGGACGAGGGATCCTATGATGTTAGTACGGCGGCACTCGTAGAGATGATGAGGTCCCTTTAGGCCCCTGGCGACGATGTGGTGGTAGCCGTGAGCGAGAGGGGGGTGTTCCGTCGTCACCACAGGCAGACCTAACATAGATAACATTCACAATGGTGTTTCAATTATATATGTTTTTACTACCTACGTAGGTATCTAATTTAATCCTGAAGTTTAAGAAATTATTATAATGGTATCAACTGATATGATACTCACCCAACACATGCCCTTTATGCGGTATTCTGTGAGAGATCCTCAGCGAGTTGTTTTCGGGATTGTAGAAGGTGAGTATCTCGTGTTTTGTCTCCTGCACCAAAACGTTTAGCCAAACTGAAAGGTTCGTTCCGATCATGTGCATAAGGCCAAACCTAGCGGCGATTTTGTGTTTGTAAACTCGCATTTGCTGAAAACATTCGAGTGAATATCAATGAACTGAATTCTATTTCTTAGGCCTTAGCAATTGTTTAGATATACTGTGACATATATATAGTTACCTCGTTATTTAGAAAGATAAAGTACATCTGTATGAAGATGAATGCCATCCTGGTCGCCGGAGTTAGGGCCAATAAGACATTATGGCACTTGGTATTCCTCTCCAGTTCGAAATACTGCCCAAACTCTAACCCTGAGTAGATCATACTGCCGATGCCGAAAGCTGAAGTAATTTATAACATTAATATAAAGAGTATATATAATGAAGGGGATAAGTGTGCAAATAACTGTTATTTTCAGCAAGATCTTACAAAAATCTGAGCAGATAGTGCTCAATTAAAAAATCCAATTAACCGCAGTTAACAACCTAAATCACTTTTTAAGATGTATGAAACTGAAGACAGTAAGTTAATCATTTAAATTCACCAAAATTACTTAGAATGTAATAGGTACTATCGAATAGGCAATATCTGAAATTATTAATAGATGCGCCATACCTACTGCCCCCATTCTGAGATAAAAGCTGCCGTAATTCTGTTTGTTGCTGTGACAAACGTACGTCGGAGATTTCTTCGGGTAGCTTATGACGCTGGTCGAATCGTTATCGGACTCTTCGTCTGATATGCTGTCCTCTTTGCTCAATTCTGAATCTGCATAGACACAACAAAGCATAAAGTATAGCAAAATTAAAAAAATGATGATTACAAGTGAATATGAATAAAACTGAATATATGTACGTAGAATCATCAAGCACAGTCTTAAATATTCAAGACCAAACAATAAAAAGCATTGAAAAATATAAATATTTAGGGAGTATCATTACAGAAGATGTTAAGTATGACCAGGATATTGAATACCGAATAAGACAAGGAAAGACAGTCAAACAGCAATGAAATATCTTGTGAAATATCTATGAAATATCTGAAACAAAAAATTGTTGTGAAATAACAACAACGACTTTATCACTGAAACTGTCGAAATGGACTTTTTTAGCAGATTGTGTCGAATCTCAAGACTGGAACGGTGTATATATTGCGTTAGCCTGTAATCTAAAAAAAAACAATACTCCGCCGTGACTTTTTACTTCCTCCTGTAAAAATAACTTAAACGTGACTTCAAAATTGGTTGACTAATTTGCCAAAAATGGCACTTCCGCGATTTCAACTCCAATCCCTCCTCCTTCTATCGCTAATAACGCAAATCCAGCAGTCTTCTCCGCTCAACACGATCGTCGGCCCCATCACGCACCGTCGATACGACCAGACCGACATACTGATGGAAGAGGAGGACAGACGCGACATCATGCGAGACATCAAGACCGTATTCGCGCCTGAGTACAGGATATACCCGAACGATTCGAGCCTGAACTCCGACAAGCGGAAGAGGGAGTCGCGAGAACTCCACGGAGTCGTCGAGAGCGGCGACCTGGACCTAAACGACGAGCGGCTGCACCGTCGCGTCGAGAACATATCCCTGGAGTTGGTCACTTCGAGCCCACGGCCCAGGACCACGGTGGTACCGGTCACGACGACGGGACGAGAAGACATGAATGTCAACATGTTCTGGGACAATAGCCTGAGCACGGAGGAGATCAGGAGGTTACAAAGTAAATTGGAGCGTCTTTGATGGTAGCTACTTGTTTGGCCTAATACACCCATAATAATTATTAGGTTTGCTTCTCATTGCTGTATATTTTCAGACCACAATACTATTTCTTCACTTTCTTTCTCAGGATTTCCATTTCAAACCTGTAGCTGTTAGTGTCATTTAAGCGTTATACCTGTTTGGCCAAAACCTTCTAACCATCTCGATCCCACCTTCAACCCACCCCTCCATCCCCAGGCCAGCTGATGAGGAAATACATGCATCGCAGCGTGGACCCCTGCAACGACTTCTACGAGTACGCCTGCGGTAATTGGAAGAAGTACCACACGATGCCACCGGACCGATCGACTTACGACACGTTCGAGTTGATACGCGAGAAGCTCGACAGGGCGCTGAAGGACCTCATCGAGGACACGGAGCTCCCCAAGGGGCGACCCAAGGGGGCGCTCTTCCTCCGGAAGAGTCTCCTCGACGAGGACTTCGTACCGAGAGACGAAATCGGCGCCACCGCCAAGGCGAAGATCTTCTACATGTCTTGCATGAACGAGAAGTTGATAGCGAAGAGGAGCGACCTGCCGCTGAGAAACATTCTGGATCAGCTCGGCGGCTGGCCCATCTTGGGTAACGGTTGGAACGAGACGGACTACGACGTGGTGCGCGTCTTGGCCAAGTTAAGGATACTGAATAATGACATTCTGATTGCCCAATGGGTAAACACTCATGTTAATTTGCATTTAACCGACTCGAAAAAATGTATATTTTTGCTGCACCGGAAAATCCCTATATAACTACTACTATTACTCCGTAGCACTACAACCCAAGGTGGGTTTCGGTTGCCCTTCCATAACTTCCCACAACCGTACTCTAATAACACTGTCATACGCTTGTTCGAAATATGTGAAAAGTGCATGTCACTTTTTGTTAAACTCTCAACATTTCCCCAGAATCTGACGGATAGTAAAAATCTGGTCAGGTCAATCTTCCGCTTCGAAAGCCGCATTGGTAGCCTCCGATAATCTCTTCTGTATATGGAGAAAAATGTCGGAGAAATGTATAAACGAATTTCACAAACTCCCACGTCTCTTTAAGGTCGGCCCCGACATGAAGAACTCCAACGAGTATATAATCCACATCGACCAAACCTCCCTAGGTCTACCATCCAGGGAGTACTACCTGAAAGATTCGAAC
Source organism: Cryptocephalus moraei (assembly GCA_946251905.1). Taxonomy (NCBI): domain Eukaryota; kingdom Metazoa; phylum Arthropoda; class Insecta; order Coleoptera; family Chrysomelidae; genus Cryptocephalus; species Cryptocephalus moraei. The sequence goes on along the minus strand of OX276455.1, from coordinate 3,173,678 downwards.
ATGAAGTACCTGAGGGCGTACAAAGTGTTCATCTTGACGGTTGCGCAGAATATGGGCGTCGAATCTGTTAAAGCAGAGCGGGAAGTTGAAGAGATAGTGCAATTCGAGACGGAAATAGCGGAGATAATGGCGTCCAACGAGGAGAGGAGAAACATTTCAGAAATGTATCTCAGGTATGTAAGTATGACCCTGAAATTAACTAACTGACTTTGAAAAGATGCTCATTCTTTTTAATTTTTAGAACTGACATAGCATCGCTTGAACTGTACTTCCCCCAGTTCGATTGGAAAGTGTACTTTGAGACAGTGCTCGGCACAAAGATTAACCTGAGCATCCCCGTCGCGTGTTACTGTTCTAAATTTCTACATGAACTTTTCTATCTTCTGAGCAATACTCCCGCCAAGACAATTCAGAACTACCTCATCTGGAGGTTCGTCCGGCACAGAACCAACAACCTAGGTATCGGCAGCATAACAAACCTACACAGTAGATAATCTTCATTTAATGATAACAGTTTGATCCAGAGTAATTACTCGAGATCTAGATGCTTGTATCACATCTCATAGTTCGATGGTATTACCTACTAGATCAAAAATTCATGGAGGCGAGGCAACGATTCTACCACGTGCTGTTCGGTAGGGAGAAGCAGCCCCCCAGATGGCAGTTCTGCGTCGCCCAAGTCAACTCCAACATGGGCATGGCGCTCGGCTCCTTGTTCGTCAGGAAATACTTCGATAAGAGCAGCAAGATCGATACGATCGAGATGACCAAGCGAATGGAGGAGGCGTTCAAAATCACGCTCCTCGAGAACACCTGGTTGGATAACAGCACCAAGGAGTACGCCAGGATGAAACTGGATTATATGGATCTCAAGATAGGTTTTCCCGATATCATCCTTAATATGACGGAGCTGTCGTCGAGGTATAAAGACGTGGAGTTGCTTCCCGATTACTTCCTGGAGAACGTCATGACGATCTTGAGGCATATCTCGAGGGCGGAGAGGAACAAGCTGGGCACGATGGTGAATAGGACGTTGTGGAGCACGCCGCCTGCCGTCGTTAACGCGTATTACAGCAGGAATAAGAATCAAATTATGTTCCCAGCAGGTGAGTACCGAATTACGTTGTTTTATTAGGATCTCAAGAGATTAACGGTGGGTGAACCATTTTGACAACCTTTTTGAGAAAACAGGGTTACTTGTGAAATGAAAAACTTGTCGAAGATTGGAGGAAATATAATAGAAGAACAAAATCGACTGATTCATTGGAGACCAAGAGTGTCGAAGCGTAGTGCGGGAAGACCACAGAAGAGATGGTACAAAGGAACAAGCAGGAAGGAGGTGGTTCCAGATAGCACAAGACAGAGAAACGTGGAAATGTGTGGAAGAGGCCTACGTCCAGGAGTGGACAACAGATGACTCAGAAAGAGAGAGAGAGAGAGAGAGAAATAGAACCCTTTTGAGCAAATGTAGTTAACATTGGCCTGGTTTCTCTCTCCATTATTTGTGCTGCCCATGTTTGTTGATGGCAATTCCTTCTTAGTGCCTTCCATGACTGTTCCCTTCCCTTCCATGACTGCTCCCGATAAATCTTCTCCTTTCCGCCTTCCAGGAATGCTCCAACCTCCCTTCTACAACAGGCACTTCCCGAAGGCTCTGAACTACGGCGGCATCGGCGTCGTGATCGGTCACGAGATCACCCATGGTTTCGACGATAAGGGCAGGCTCTTCGACCACGAGGGTAACCTGCACCTCTGGTGGCGGGAGTCGTCGATAGAGAAGTTTTACGAGAAGTCCCAGTGCATGATCAATCAGTACGATCAGTACGTCTTGCCCGAGATCAAAATCTCCCTGGACGGGTACGCGACGCAGGGCGAGAACATAGCGGACAACGGCGGCCTTAAACAGGCCTACAAGGCGTACCGGGCTTGGCTCAAGGAGAACCCGAGGGCCGATGAGACTCTGCCAGGTTGAGAATCTGTTCGGGAGCGAACGAAATGGGTCTGCTCCAGCAGGAATTGTGAACTTGTTTCGTGAAATGGGTTTCAGGAATTTACCATAGAACTATAATAAACTCTAGACCGCCAAAATAGGTGTATAGGTATGAGATTCAGCTAAATATTTATATCAAGAACTTATTCATATCAGATTTAGAAATGAGATGTCAAAAACCCTTAGTCCTGCCCTGATGACTCTGTGAAATATTCCGATTAATACACTATTTACTGCGCAAACTCAGAAGTAGGTCAATTATATGGGGTACCGAATTAATCAGAACTGATTAGTCATAGAGTTTACTACATTTCTAGGGAATTTACTCACACTTCATTAGATGAAACAAGTTGATAACTCCTGCTGAAACGAACCTTATTTTCACTGAGAATTCACCATGCACGTTGTATTTGTTGCAGGTTTGAACATGAGCAATTACCAGCTATTTTTCCTGAATTTCGCTCAAGTTTGGTGCGGCCAACAGAGGATAGAGGCGGCGAAAAGCAGAATGAAAATCTCGGTGCACTCCCCCGGGATTTTTAGGGTGATAGGGGCGCTCAGCAATTCGGTGGAGTTCGCGCAAGCGTTCAATTGTCCTAAAAACAGCCCAATGAATCCGGAAGAGAAATGTATAATATGGTGATGAACGTGAATACAGTTGCTACGCCTAACTTGTAGCATTTCCTTCTCAATAACCTCCAAGGATTGCCAAACTTCAATACAACTGAAACTCTAATTCTCCTTCACGATTTTCTACCTAGGATCTCGAGTTACGTACGGTACTTACTCAGCATCGTCTTCTTTTGTTTCCTGGATTGCCTCTTGTCTTTCAGCAATACCATATACATGTAGAGCAGGAAGAACATACTGCCGATGTAAAGGTACAGGTAGTAGGCTTCGTAGAATGAGGGTGGGATGTAGGTGGAGATCACTTCGGCCATCGGGAAAGCGGTCCCCATGACAACCAGCAGTTTTCCGTACAAAGCGGACAAGGTAGTGGCCAGAGCATCACTGGAATCGCCCAGATAACACGATTTAGATGGATATTTTAAGGAACTTGAATTTCAGAATCTTAAACTAGAATCAAATCTATGAAAACAATACAATACAATGTTTGATTTACTGTGGATACCCTCGAATTCTTGCATTAAATGAAAGGCTTTAATTGGCGAATTTAAAAAAAGAGTAGACTGAAGTAAATAGTCGCGCAGCGCTACAATTAAACTTTAAATGGATAATGCGATAATGAGAGCGTTAATAAAATGTGAACTTGGCCTAAATATTCTACAGGTTGTGTTACTTACGAGCCTAATTGCTTCCATTCTTCCTGTTTTTCCGCTCTTGATAGTCTTCTGACTACCGGAAGATTCTGATGGTGGTAATGATGATAGTAGGCCGTGAGTGGCAAATGAGACGGTGCCAAACTTCTGGAAAAGAGTATAATATGATTTGTTGGTGCAAAAGCGTTCTTTTAAAAATATCTGCGCTTGCCAGATTTGTATGAATCAAATTGAAAGCCATTGATTTCGCATCACAAAGGCGGACTGGCCTGGATTTAACCATTGTGTTTTCTTTACTTGATGGAGAGTCTTGAACAATGCGTTTAATGTTGCTGTATATGGCGAATTGTTAGAAAGTTATGTCACCAAACGAAGTTATTGACTTAGGTACAGTTTACATATCTAACGTGACATAAGAGTGTATAACTTGCTACACATCGCTACACGATGTTTAGTTCTGAAATTATATTTACAACAAACAAGTGTATTTATTATTCACCTTAATTTCGAACCAAAAATTACGACAAAATGACGATCAAAGCAATACTTAAACATTTGAACACGACATTAAAATGCTAGGTAGGTTACCCTAACAAGGGTAGGTAGGATAGGAAAGTAATTGCCAAAATAACAAAGACGCACGTTCTGTTCTCTACGTCCTACGTCTAGAATAACAATTTTGACAATATCATCAAGAATCTCTTCCCTATCTGACGAAAGGGCTGTGCTCACGCTTACTTTTGTTGCGGCGCGATGTGTACGTGAGCGGAAGGCTGCTTCCCTCCGGATCTGCAAGGGGACGAGTGGCTCAGGGTTTCAGGGGAGACGATCACTGGATGTGGGGAAGCGGGCGAGGGTAACAGAGGATCCCCGCCGCCCATCGCGCTGCTCCTGCTGCCTCCGCTGACGTTCTGGGGCGGAATCGTCGGCCAGCTGAAACCAGGCACAGTTTAATTGCTTAGATCAGGGGTTCCCAACCTTTTTGCACCTGCGTACCACTTGACTTTTTGAGAAATTTTGGCGTACCACCAGACCTCATTATTTTAATAAACGTATAATATTTACACTTCTAAAAGTGTTCAAAGGCTTTTTGAACTAAATTCCTAAGAAAACTTCAAGTCCTAAAATATTTTACGAGTTATTTTAAATTTTAAACAAAAATTTATGTACAAGAGTTCAGAAAATCCACTGTCACACAAGTAAATCGTAACAAATGGCGTCAAAAATAGCAGAGCTTGCCGGAAGATCAAAGGGTACTTGATTAAAACCAAGTACCAATGTAAACGTGTACCGGATGTAAACATCCGATCCAGAAGAAGATTTCTCTTTGAAATAATCTTTTATGAAACTATCTTCTGTAAGATCGATAAACCTTTCTTTTAGCTCCAATTAATTTGGTGAGGTTCCCGAAAAAGGATTTCTGATCTAGTCCACTTTTGAAAAATCTTCAGAGAAATACTTCTTAAAACTTTTCAGAAGGCCTTCCAAGTGAACAATGATATCTGCAACCACATCTAGCATTAGAGATATTTCATTTTCTTCAAAAAAATGAGAGTGGGAAATGCAGATAAATTCTTCTCCTGTATTTGTGAACAAAACATGACTAACTTTCTCTTGAAGGAGTTTATTTTGTCACTGGCTCTGAAGGCTGTTGTGTTTGGTCCCTGAAGTCTCAAGTTCAGTGTGTTGAGAGTTTGTCCAAAATGTCGGCTATATAACCAATCTTGACAACTGTTCTTCATCAGCAAACATTATTTTTTTACTTAAAAACCTAAAAAACATCTGATCTCAGTTCAAAGAGACGGTTCAAAATTTTCTACCGAGATAGTCACTTCACTTCTGTATGCAGGAGTAGTCTTGAACTTGCCACACATTTCTTCACACATCAAGGAGAATAATCAAGTGTTCAGAGCCCTAGCCTTTATGAATTTAATAACTTTCACAGCATCTGATAGAACGGAGCTAAGATTTTGAGTAATGTTTGCGTGCTCACTGCTCATGCGTACAGAAGGTATTATAATAGCATGTTGCTCATATCACTCACGCGTACCACCTGAAACATTCCCGCGTACCACCAGTGGTACGCGTACCACCGGTTGGGAACCCTTGGCTTAGATTGTAAATTTAAGGGAAATCGTACAAAATAGCTTCCACCAAACTTCACAGGAATTTATTAAGCTCAATAGTTGTTGCAAAGAAACTTAGCTGATTGTTGAAAACTTTTTGTAATAAACGAGACTAATATAGCTGAAGAGTAATCTCCTAAATTCCCTTTAACGGCGATTTCAGCCATATACTTTCCAGAAATTTCTAAACTTGTAATAGTCGGAACTATCGTACTAAAAACTTTTTAAAACTTCCTGATTTTCAAAATTTCTTCTCACGGTCAAGATCAGTTTAATACAATCCTCTCTGAGGCGTTTTATGCGATTCATGACACCTTCCTGAGTTTTTCCTCGAGCTGTTAAACTTCCCCTTGGGAAATTTCAAAATTTCCTGGACTCTACAGACCTGTCCATGGATCCTGCGGATCTACGAATTTCAGTTTTCTGAGCCTCCCGGGACTTCCTAGATTTCTACCCGCCAACAACGTTTACCTTAACTGTACGAGATCTGTCCATTGAATGTGCAACGCGTCGTTCATCTCCACTTCATTTATAACACTGAGCTGAATTATTTAAAAAGGGTCCACAGATACCCAATTATACCATTGTGACAATCAGACGGAGATGTAATTGTTTTAACCGAATGTCTGGGGTAATACATACTACCGGTATATCAAAATTAATATACTCAAACGTCGTTTAAAGTATCCATTGAATTATCGATTGGCTGTAGGTACATACATAGATATTGTATTTTCTAAAATTGTGGCATAAGTACTGCTAAAATTTTCGTTTTTTTTTTTAGATATACCATGGCGGCCCTTTGATTAACAGCATGACACATATGTTAGACAAACAACTTTAGGTACAGCAAAAAAATAGAGACACATGTACAACATTTGTGTAATAGTTAGATACGTGTTTTTATCGTGCCTTTATAATACTCGACAGGGAATTAATGTTAAATATTAAAAATATACATTTGAAACTTTTCCCTAAGATTTCAAATAACATTTTAAAAACCTCTTTAAATATCTAAAAAATATTTCCATACTTGATAACGTTCGTTAATTATTAACCTTTTGATTTATTTCTCTTACTACAAGAATTACAAAATAACACTTGGAAATCGTAAATATGTCATAAAGTTCTTTGATGCTATTAAAGGAAGTTTTAAAAAATATGGTAGATATTGCCAAATGCAGCTAATACCCAATAGGTATAAAAATAAATAAAACGTCCATTATATCTGACTAAACTATACCCTTTCTCAAGTCCCCTTCTCACAGTTCTAATCTTAAAAATACATTCGGTGACACGAGTCTCCTCTTACACTAATTTTAGGGTGCACTCGTCAACTATTAATTACGAGATCAACCTAACAAGCTTTTTCAACTGTCCTACGCTTTAAAAAGAATTGTATAATTTTAATTATGTAATGAATTTCAACAACACTTCACGTTTTCTTTTTTGGTTAAAAACCTCCAAAAGTTACTTCACTGCAATAAAACAACAAACACATTCTAGTGGACAATACCAACATTACAGTAATGTTATATGAAAATTATGTAGTCAAATATATTCCAGTAAAATAAAAATTGTAAATACGTTTTTTTGCAATTTCTGTGTAAATTGTATATTCTTTCTGTGAAATAACTGCTTTGTGGCTATTGTCTTGCAAATAAATGTTTTTTGAAAATATTGTAATATGTTTCCTTTGTTTGAAATGACTGAATTACAAACGGCAATGTTTTGAAATTAAGAATACATAAATGTTATTTTATACAATTACAGTTGCTCTAACGATAGTGGCCCTTTTATTATTATTATTATGACTTTTTACATAGTAATACAGATTCATATACAAAATTCTTTTATAAGTAAATGCAAGAATAAAAAAATATATTGAATATACTAATGTATCCTACAGGGGTTTTACAAAACCGTCCGTAGGATGGCGCTTAAAACTACTATTTTAATTACTAAAACTAATTATTACATTTCTATTTGTACTACATTTATCTTATAGTAATTACGCTTTGATTCAAATTACTATATTACTTGTTTTATATATTCTACATATATTAACTATACATATTAGGTAATGTATTTTAAGTTATCTTTCAGGCTTTAATATTTGATTTATTTTCATCTGAGTGTTGAAAATTTGGATTGACCATGGTTTTAGCTTGCTTTTAATAATTCTTGTTTGGTTTTCCAGTAATTTTAGATGAGGTGGCAGTGAGTTGAAAATAATTTTATAGAAATAAACATATTTTTCCTGCCCATCTCCCTATCAAGTCTAGGCAGTGGCAGTCGTACTTAAATATTATTTTTTATTAATAATTATTTGGATTGTTTATATAAATACAATTTTATACTTAAATAGCTTATAGAAGAGCATATATATAGTATATTGAAGATACTAAGGAAAATTTGATATTTTAAGTATTTAAAGAGAAGCCTCAATTTTACATTGAAGTCATTATTGAAGTTATATTGATGTAAAATAGATTCCAAAAAGAATGATTGTCTGATGGTAATAGTACACTCATTGGAGGATTACTTTTACTATTTTATATTGCAACTTTATTAGTTTGGAGATATGGGTTTCGCTGGCAGCTCGATAATACCATAAGTCGCTGTACCTACTTTGGAATAAGCCATAATATACAGATTTTAGTTGGGATTTAGTTAAAATATATTTTAGTCGGGTAAATATACATAAAACAGATATCTTAATTTCTTCAAAAGATGTAACGTTAGGTATGTGTCTCCCAGGTTAATCCTGAATCATAGAAAATTTTGGGTAATATGGATTTTTTACTCGAGTTTTGGTGGTGGCCTTTTTGATGGGTACATCATTAAAGTGGCCCTTATGGGACTGTATCTTTGCGAGTTTATTCTGTACGGACAATCTGTATACCTACTCCCCGGTCCAGCCGACTGAAGTAGACATATAGGTATGCATGTACATAGATATAATAGCGTGGTAGATAATAGTAGTGGCGGTATTCGACAGAGATCAGAAGAGTGTTCTTAGATCTGAGGGAAATCGTAGAAATGCCACGAAAGAACGCATATCGACGAACGCACCCCTAAGGGTCGCTTACCTGGCGCCCTCTACTTTTCCGGCGACGAGGGTGGCCGTGGTGTCGGCGGTCGTGTCCCCCCCGTGCTCCGTCGCCACCTCGTCAATGTCGGAGTCGATCCCCCTGTCGAAGTCCATGTAGAAACTGTCGCGGGAATCGGAGGAGCCCCTGCGAAGCTTCAGGCTCAGGTCGGGGGAGCTCTCCTCGCTCATCTCGCAAAGAGGGATAATACACAGACACACTTACGGCTAAGCCGACCGCATGGATAACAACGTCGATCCAATCACATGTCGAAGTCGCGCAGAGAGCGGGATATACGGGAGAGTTGTTAAAACGGGACGTCCCGCGTGACGTACGAGCACAGTCTCACTGAATGGTGGCGGCGACGGCGGCGTCGTCGGACGCCTTTGATGCGGCGGAATGTCAACGTGCGCGGTTCGAGAGGGTGGAGGGATGAATCGCGCGCCCTACTCCCCCCTCCCCCCACGGAATTCCAGAACTTCCTCGGATCAGCTGGAAACTTGGACTTAGATTTCTGGAGAGCATCGCCTCGTCTATTTCCTCCTTTTCTATGCCCATTTCTCTTCTTACATCAATATTTCTTCTCTCCTTCCTATAAGCCGCGATACATCCAGACTTCTTCTCCAGTACTTAATCCATTTCCGTGGAAAACAACTCCTTTTCGCAATCTTTATTTATGTCCCACACTTCTGAACCGTTAATGTGATGCTGTCTACTATTGACTTGTATATTGTTTTCTTGGTTGTCTTTGTGATAAATTTCTCCCCTATCGAACTTTTTGTTGTTATTATTTTGGATTCTTATTATTTTATCGTTCTTTATTTATTCTACATTTTATTTCTTCTCTATTGTCTCCGTTCTTATTAAATATGACTCCCAAGTATTTATATTCAAGAAGTAATGGTCTGCTAGGGGTAGTTTCAATTTCCCTGAAATTTCGAAATAAACCTGCTTGTAAGCGTAACAAATTTTAAATAAACTTTTGGTGAATTCTATCTATTTATGGTGAATTCGCCCAACAAAGTGACTTTAAACAAATTAAATCAGTCCCGTCATCTATGGAAGACCACGTGAACCATTCACATCGACCACTTGGACCTGATGGAACCCTTCACTATGATGAACGGCACAAGAGGAAAACACACGCTGCCGAGTTAATACCATAGAAATATAATAATTACGCGACATTACTAATTACGTAGGGCATTTGGCGAAGGGATGTTAAGGAAAAAAGTTATGTAAGAGCTAGGGCACTTTGTAACCTATGTACTCAGATATATTTAGAGTGGAAACAGTATACAACGATTTCCCTCTTTTTATGAAAAATCAAACCAATCTGTGAACTCCATTTTTTATAAGCTAAACATTTCCTATTTTCAAGAAGTCAGTTCAAGCAAATATTCATGTAAGATTCAGAAACGAGAAGTCAAAACCCTTAGTCCTGCCCTGATGACAAGGTGAAATATCCCGCATAATGCACTATTTATTGCGCAAACTCAGAAATAGGTAAATTTGCCAGATGTGGGGCCAAATTGTTCAGAACTGATTGGCGTTCTAGAATTTATTATATCTCTACGGTTAATGCTAAACTTAGAGAAGGACTCCTATGACTAGATCTTGTAATGAAACCACCATTAAAACATAACTTATTTAATCTCTTCTGAAACAACTTCCACTTCTTCGGAATCTTCCTTCTGATTACTTTCAATTGACTCATTATTTTCAATTTCCGAAGTCTCTTTTAAATCCAACATACTAACAGGTTCTATCTTCGTAGGCAACAAATGTTGTATTGGCTGCAAAATAACAGACTTATCCAGGAATGTTATACCATCTTCTTGAAGTTGATTCACGCCGATTCCAAGTTTCGCAGCTATCTGACTTGGTGGGTAGATAATGTGAATACACTTTTGAATGAACGGTACCAAATCGTCAAAAAACGACATGCACAATCTCGTAAATGCATCTTTGGAAGACACAGTGAACGCTTGCTTTTCTTGATTATACAACACGAGTAAAGATTTAGCTATTGACACCATGGCGGATTGCAGACTGTCCACCACATCATTAATTACAGCTAACGGTGGGCACAGCTTCAGCTTATTCAAAGCTTCCAGTGTATTGTTCAAAAATTCAGCTAGGGGGTAGAACTCTAATAAACTATCCGGTGGTTGTAACGGATCTTCAGTGTTTGTTTTCCATGGTATGCTAGGATGACTTCTGTCTATTAAAGTGAAATGTTCTATGTTGGTCTTGAACCGTTGCAGTGAGTTCGTGACAGAGTCCTTGAAATTCAATGAAATCCTTTTGGTAAATATTGGGACAAGCAATGGTCTGAAGTCGCAACCAATCTTACTGAAAGACAAGCCGAAGTACATGCATTGATCCAGTATGGATTCGATAGATGTCGCACGTTTCAAGTCGTCTTCTAGCGTAATTAGGAATTCAGAAATTTTATCCTTAATCCAAGTGTAAAATATTATATTTTGATTCACGTTCTGTATTTTGGATTTTATGACTAAAGGGCTATGTTCATCATCGTTAAAAATCGCCCTGTACTGTGTCATGATGTTAAATAAATTCACCCTAGTCACCTCAATGGTCTTCGTCAGATGGTAATTCACTGAAAACAAAATATTGGGTATTTAAATAGGTGGAAAATATTCAGTTGAAGGTAAGATGTTACAGTAATAGAACATTTAACCCACAAGCGCCTAATATTTTTATGCTTCAAAAGAATTTGTATCAATTTGAATCAATATATTTGTAATTAAGAAAATCTTCCCTGCAGTTATTCACCCAATCATTAATTATATGCTTATATCATATACAATAAAGGTTAATGACAGTACTTAACAAGTAATTTTTGTCTTAAACACATTTAAAATAACCATTTTCGTAGTCATTTTGGTCTTTAACAATTAACTGCTTGTGAATTATGTCGGAACATCTTCCAGAGTAATTTTTAATAAGGTTCATTAAGAAACCCATTGTTCTTACCATCATCTGTTGGAATGCTTCCCAAACAATGTTCCAACCAGCAATTCCTCGTCTGAAGAAATTTCAATCTTAGTTCTGGTTCCGAGAACACCTCCATTCGTCTCAGGTAGCCGACAATCTGTAGACATTTTGGTAGCGTAAGATCTTGCCTGAGTTGTGAGAGCAACTGATGCAACATGAGCAACCAAGTCTTATCCACATCATCTGCAATACTCTACAGAAACCAAGACATCAAAGTTAATGTTTGTTTTGAATATAACTTTCAAGTTTACCTTAAAAATCGGTACGTTAGGGTGTTTCACATACAACTTCCGAACATATGTGGCCAATTCCAGAGCGTCCTCGTACAGCCCATCATTAATAAACGAACTCATCAGCTGTGGTAACTCCAAGATCTCCAACAACTGAACGCTCTTAGTCAATGTAAGCGAATTAAGTTTCCTTAGGTTATCTATACCGCTAGACTTATTCCCGAACGTCTTGCACTTCTCTTCAAAGTTTGGAATATCCTCGAGGAGTCTGTCTAACTTATTGTCGATAGCATTGAATTGGGTGAACAGTTGCCTAGAGCATTCGGCCGTCTCTATAAACGTCTTATAGTTCCTTATCGCTAAGTCTTGGATTTGCTCTTGGAGGGTGTTTGATTCTTGACGGAGACGTTCCGGTTCCTGGATGAGGTGTTCAACTTTGTAGGAACCGAGTTTCCGTAAGTAATCTTGAATGGGGCCATTGTAATCCCAATCACCTAATATAATAAGTGGTACAGTTGAAATCAAGGAATGTCTGTTCTAAGTTGATCTTACTTGGATATCCTTCGGGGAAAATCAGTTCCAATAACTTCTTCTCCGACATTATTTGAAAATATAAAGAAATACCAACACTCTACACTCTACAGATGACGTTTCCAGTTTCTATTTGAAAAATTAGAGGTTAGATCGTTTTGTCCACTTCTTCTGTTGATGTTGGGTGAAGTGTGAAGACGTTTCGGTAGCATATCTTTTAGATGAAATCACCGAGATCACTATTAATCTTTAATGCAACTATTGTTAATCACCGATTATTCAGACTTCATTGTTTTTTAGACACGAGCACCTTTGTAACGTTTTTGAGGTTAACTTGCCAAAATCAAAATGAAAAACCATAGCTCTATGGATTCCTAACTTTTTAAAAAGTGAATTTAGGTAAGGCAATAAGTGGTTGTGCAAAAAATCTAGTTGGTAATTCCATTTGAGACGCGTCCATCGAACGAAATGAGTTCCAAGGATAAAAGTTTGAAAGATACTTTAAAAGATATCTTCAAGCGAAACAAAGGTTCTACAGGTCAGTATACGTTTCAGAAAGTATCAAAAAACTACTCTAAATTCTGTACTTTCAGGTTCTTTCGGAAACCGACACGATAGCCTAACGCTGAACGAAGAACTTCTCAAAGATTTAAGCAGAGATTCTCCCCTAGTTACTCGAATAAAATGCATGAAAGACCTCAACGCCAAAGTGGAGGAGTCCAAAATTGAAGAAGTAAGACACTTTTTATACCTTTACCATTTAGCAAAAATATTCTTAATCTAAACGTTTAGACTGGAGTTGTAAAACTATGGAGTTCGATTGAGGATCTGTTCGGGAGGGAACATTCTGCGGAAACGAGGCATCTTGCATTTATTTTCCTTCAATCATTAATAAAAGGTCAATATGACAGATTAAAGGTGATGAGGGCACAACTGTTCAGATTCATCAAGCACCATGACAACCCTGAAGACGTCGGGCAACGGTTAGGCTCCTTGAAAATGTTGACCCTGAATGGGAAAGATATTTTATATTTTGAGGAGGAAGTTGGCCCTTTCCTCCTCAACTGGCTGCCCGATGTCACAAAAGCTGGTAAAATAGAAGAGTATCTCAGCATGGTCGACAATGTGATCAGATTCAATGCAGCTTATCTAGACGATAAAGTTATAACCGGACTAATACAGTAAGATCAATTGTGTAACGATTATCAAATGTTTATTGTTATGTTTTAGACACATTTGTGTGTTATGCTGCAGTACTAACAATTACAAGACTGTATTTTCATGTTTGCAAATCATGTCATCCATGGTGGCATATAGTAACATGTCGCCAGTATCTTTGCCACAGTTTATTGGAGCTTTATGCCGTACGGTCAACATGGAAGAATATTGTAGCAACAGTTGGACGGTAAGTACGAGCTTACTGACGTTGAAGTAGTCATAATAATCTTTAAATTCTTTTGTTAGATAATGAAGAACCTTCTTGGAACTCACATGGGGCATTCTGCCATTTTTACAATGTGTCAAATTTTACAAGAACCTACACTACGATCTGATACAGATTTGATACGAGGCGCGATTTTCTTCATTCATATGGCTTTATGGGGCCCAACACCACTTGCAAACCTACACTGCCCACCTAGTTCAGTGTTACCATCTTTTCTTCAGGTAAAAAATGTTTTTATTGTTTATATATTGTTACACATAACAACAATTTTTGTTATAGGGAATTAAATGTAATCAGGCAGCCATTGCCTTCGAGATGATCTTAGGGCTGCAACATTTAGTTAATAGGCACGGTTCAGAACTTCAAGACCCTGCTTGGTCCATCCTGTTACATATTATACTATACATCATTCAGCATATCGGTAACTTCACTAATTTGCAAATTAAAACTTTCACCAAAATATTCGTTAATTTCTAGATTTATCCCTCAATCAGGCACCTAATAAGCTAATAGTAGCCCCGTTACACGAGACGTTAAACAGCATCGAAAATCTTTTAGAGATAGGCAGCTTCAATGGTTCTATCAAACAGTTCTTTAATGTCATTGAAGAATGCTCTTCCAACCGACCGGAAAGTTCTATATTGAGACTAATCATGTATCTTTCAAAGAGTATCGTTCCTACAGAACATTTATGGTTGACGAATTTGTATAATCTACTCCACAAATATTTCAAACCTGACATAAGGACGAACATAAGGTTGAAGGTGCTGGATGTGCTTTCTAATGTGATCAAACTTAACAGGAAAGTGCAAGCACTGGTTTCAGTAATTGGACTCTTTTTATTAGGTATTGCTTGAGCAATGTAGTAGTAGATTTTATTTTTAATTTCAATTACCCATCGCTCATCTTTGTCATTTGTTTAGGTTGTTGTACATTGCTCTCGTAATACTTCATTAGATACATGCTGTTTATTAAATAGTGTCTTTAATCATGCAGGAGGCAATATGAAGATGAATTAATAGACAGGATAGTAATCCCACACTTGGGAAACATTTCACAGAACAACGATGTGATTGTACGATCATCTGTTGCAAACTTGTTATTAGACTTGTGTATGGATTGTGAGTCGAAAAAGTGTTTGGAACTATTAGAAATTTTAGAGAAGGTATGAATGAATACAATGTTAATTGATCATATATGATTGTTAACTAATTCTTTGCTTATAGTTGTTATACAGATCGTTCGAGACTACCACCGAGAATGTCTGTGTGCCAGATTCCGAACATAGTGATATTAAGTGTTTGGTAAAGGGGCTGATTGAGGTGTTTATCCACAAGATATACAAGTTGCCATCATCACATGCAATTAAGATCTACAAAATGCTCATTTACTTTCTCGAAATGCACTATGGCAGGCCGAAAATCTTTGAAAATTCCCCTGTAATTCGGTTAATGGTATGATGTGATACTTAAAATTATTACTTCTGTAAAAGAAAATTATTTTCAGATCTTCGAATGTTTCTTGAAAATGAGAGCAGACTCGCTGTACCACTTAGGCTATCCAAACGAAAATAACAAGTTGAAATTCAGTTCTTACCTTTGCGTTACGTATAGGAGTATTGATAGAGGCCCCCTTGGTTCTCCACCACCTCAATCTCCTGCACCTACACAACAGCCTTCTTGTACTGTCACATATGTTCCTCTTAGGAGAGCCTTCAAAGTGTTCATTACTTGTCTAAAAATGGAAAAAGGTCAGTGTTTTATACGATTAAACAAGTTGCAAATTAAATGACTGTTTTGCAAATTTATTACACTATCTTATAGATTGGGAAGTCTTGAGTCTAGTGCTATGCGAAATGACCAAAGTACTTCAGAATAAATCCCTGATTCTTTCAAAACATGGCAACAATGAACTGGAGCTGCTTGTAAACACCTTATGTTCAATGGTAATTCTCACATGTGCATTAGGTACTGAACGCTCATATTCGCCGTTTTTTAGATAACGGACAAATCGATGAACCTACCAGAATCTTTAAACGTTAAAATTATGAAACCTGACTTCCACGCCCTAGTGTTACTGGTCTTGGTGAACCTAGCATCATACCATAATTTCCTGGACCAGAAACATCAGCAGATCATGATAAGGTGTCTGATAAAGTGCACAAACTCTTCAGGACAGAGGAGCTCTAAGCACTGCATTGCAGCTCTGACAATATGTACTCTGGAGATGAGAGAGGCCATGGTGAAGTTATTGCCTGAAGTTTTACTGAATTTATCCAAGATATCTGCTACTGTACACATCGCCATACCAGTGTTAGAATTTTTATCTAGTGAGTGTTTTCATGATTACACATTGGAATTTTAAAAGTAATGTTTTGTTTGTAGCTCTCACTCAGTTGCCGATGGTCTATAGTAATTTCACTGCCGATCAGTACATGGCTGTCTTTGCTATTTCTCTGCCATATACAAACCCCTTCAGATATAATCATTACACGGTGTCCTTAGCTCACCATGTCATAGCTGTGTGGTTCTTGAAATGCCGTTTACCTTTCAGAAAAGATTTCGTCAAATTCATTACCAACGTAAGTTAAATAAAATAGATTCTAGATCCGTCACAAGTTGCAATCGTTTCAGGGTCTTCAGACCAACGTCCTCATACCATACGAAGAAGAAACCAAAGCTATTTTCAACCACAACCTGAGCGATCTGAACCAGGACAGCTCCGACCGGAAAAGGAGCTCGAGTTTAACCGAACAAGGGTCAAGACGCAGGACGGCCGCCGCCTTAAGAATGGATAAACCCGTCACTAACAAATCCAGTCCGGATAAATCCCTGAGGACTTTCTATGAAGAACTAACTGAAACATGTTTGGATTTAATGGCTAGATATGCTTTTTCGCCTTGCAGTGCCTTACCTAGAAGGTATGTTTAATAACAACAATAAAATCCAGAAATCAAGCCTTAAGTCATACAAGTTAGAGGTATGACTAGGTATATTTTTTTAATGCATTAGTAAAATTAAGTTTAATTTAAAGTTTACCTCCTTGAACCTTACAGGTTGCCTGTCTCTGAATTCCTCTTGAATGGCGGTCAAACAATGTGCTGGCTGGTCGGCAACAAGCTTGTGAGCGTTACTACCAGCGGTTGTTCCCAAAAGATCCTCAAGAATGGCCTCTGCGATAAATGCTGGGCGTTGTGTAACACGGAGAGCCAACAGTCGAAGTCTGCGAGAAGCGGTAGCAATGAAACTGAAGAGACGATGTGGTCCTCTCGGCAGAACTCAGACGAAAAGGGAAAGTCTAATAATAATACTTCAGTCAGTTCGCCTAGTGATGGCGATAAGAAGATCGGCGACAAGCTAGAGATGGTCTCATCGAAGCTTCAACAGATCGGCAGCGGCATGGCGAAGCAGGAGATCGAAAATTGCTCCTGTTGGTGTTCGGGATGGGCTGAAATTTATATTAGAAGACCTACAGGTGAAACATATGTCTCGATTTTAGGGTGTTTCACATTGTTATCATAGTTTGATCAATGGACAATTTTATTTACAAATTCTAAAGTACTTTTTTGTCAAGGTGACATGTCATGGGTGATGAGACTCCAAAATGAAATCACCCCTCTGCCGCACTCTGTGTACGACTTTCCCCTCAACGAGATCTCGACCCTCTTCATGCCATCCCTGCACCCTGAATCGAGGACTCTACTTACAAGACCGCCTCTGAGGAGGCAATCGTCGGAAGATCAACCCGCCCAAGAGGATGAGAAAGGCAGCCTAGCCGCTTCCGGTTCGATCAGTAGCCTGCCAGGTTCCCCTAAGCAGTCTCCGTCGCGTCAGAACTCCCGGGATAGCATCGAAGAGGAACTGGATTACATTTATGACGACGGCACTCGTTCCAGAAATCCGGTGCGGAGATCGAATTCTAGCCCCGAGATGTCCGCCAGTTGGAAGAACCCGTTTTTGCACCAGAAGGTCGTCGTGGAGGGTGGGGAGGATAATCAGGCCACAGAAGAGGAGGTCAGTAAGAAGAACAAGATGTATTCTAAGGACATGAGGGTTAGCTGCGAGGCTATTCCAGAAGAGATCGCAGGATTAGGTAAAATGTTATATTGTAAAGTCGGCAATATGAGCATACATCCATAGCAAATATGTATTCTGGAATCAATTTCTGCAACGAAGAATTTAATCCATTATGTACAACTATTGCTCCTTTACTTGAGTTTGTTTTTACTCGTCAAAAGTTTATTGCCCGAAGAAATAGGTTTTCGAGTTTCCCTTTAATGTTTTATGACATTTCTAATTGTAACAATTTGATTAGAACATTTTTTCGAGGAATTCCATTGTTAATAATTTGGTCTTACAACCAAAGTAACATTTCTAAGCGATCACTTACTAACCAGATTATTCCATTAAATTGCGTAAATAAATATCTGAAATTTTTAGGGACTACCCCACCTTCACAAGACCCAATACAAACCACGAAACTGAGTACCATTGTGATGGCGGATCATCCAACGCTGTTGAGCTGCCATAGTTATCCAGGTTCTTCGCCTCCAAAAGATCTCATACCCAAGGCTTTCCAGACAGTGCCAGCTACGCCGAACGTCGCCTCGTTCGCTAATCATCAGCCAGAGTTCCCGAAGCGGCCGACGAACCTACCCAACATCAGCAACCTGGAACCTTTGCTTAGCAGCAAACCGCCCCAAAGTCCTACGCAGACCTCGCCAAGATTGCCGAGGCATTCGATGGGTCAGTGGAAATTACTTGAAAAAGTTTTGATCTCGTGACCTCTTGTATATTTCATCTTCCAGGTCACGAGATCCAGAAGAGCTCCTCCTCTTCGATCCTGGAGAAGAATACGAGCCTCCACCTGGCCCGCGAGAGGGCGCGCGAGCGCAAGAACAGCGGCAGCGTCGAACGGCTGAGCACGCTCGATTCGAACCAGACCCAGAAACGGGACCGCGTCCACACCATCTCGGTGATGAGCACGGCGACGCGCAAGACGAGGTCGGAGCATATCCGTCAGCCGGCTCGCCCGAAGGACGTCCCCAAGAGCGGCATCAACCCGAGCTTCGTCTTCCTGCAGCTGTACCACGCCGCCAACTACGGGAGCAAGAGCGAGAGGCCGCTGCTCGTCCAGAACAGCGAGATGGTCCAGAGGGCGGTGAAGGTCTTGGATAAGATACCGCCGTACGAGACGCACACCATCGGCGTCGTGTACGTGAGAGAGGGACAGGTGAATTCGGAGGGGGAGATATTCAGGAATAGGTATGGTTCGTTGAGGTACGTCGAGTTCTTGCAGAACTTGGGGACTTTGGTGAAGCTCTCCGACGTCGATCCGCAGGTAAGTTACAATAAGACATCTTCTTCTTCTTTATTTAGCTGTTTTCTACCCATTGGGTATGTCTCCCCAATATTTACCCAGTTATTTCTATTCTGCGCCACCTGGTACCAGTTCAGTCCTCCTACTCTCTTGGGGTCTTTCTCCAACTCATCTGTGGTCTTCAGACTGTTTCCCTGTTGTCCCATGGTCTCCATCGTATTAGTTTACCGCTCCATTTATCCTGTCCTCTCGCTACATGACCAGCCCAGTTCCATTTCAGCATCGCGATTTAATTGACGACATCTTTGACCTTTGTTTTCTCCCTTATCCAAGCATTTGTCCTATGGTCTCTTAACAATACGCCGAGCGTTCTTCTCTCAATTGTTGTTTGATTTACCCTTAGATTGTTCAGATGGCTTTTGTGAAGCTTCAGTAAGTTGTCACTGGCAGTATACACTGGTTGAATATTTCGGATTTTAGTGCAAGTGGGGTGTTCATGGTTAATGTCTCCTTTACTTTGTTGTAGGCGGCCCATGTTAGCCTTATTCTTTCGTTTATTTCAAGTTCTTGGTTTGCCTTTCCTACAGTTATGGTTTGTCCCAGATATTTGTACCTGCTTACGTTGTCAATCTTGTTTGGTCTGAGTATGATGTGTTGATTGTCGTCCTCATTGTCTGTTGTCATGTATTTTGATTTCTGGACATTCATTTCTATGCCAATTCCTGATGGTTGCTTCGTGGACCTGTTTGATGAGGCTTATTAATTCTTCCTTTGATTGTGCAATTAACGCTATATACCTAACTATACTAACTAATACCTTGTTTTTCCCAGGGAAATGTTTGTATAATTTCCCACAATTCCATGGTGTTGAAAGCTTTTCTAAAATCTATGAATGAGCCATATG
This sequence comes from Cryptocephalus moraei, assembly GCA_946251905.1. Lineage (NCBI taxonomy): Eukaryota > Metazoa > Arthropoda > Insecta > Coleoptera > Chrysomelidae > Cryptocephalus > Cryptocephalus moraei. The sequence goes on along the minus strand of OX276455.1, from coordinate 3,153,741 downwards.
GGTATGTTGTATTCTGTCTTTTTCTCTATTAATGTTATCATTGTCTGTAAGTGTTCAGTAGTGTTTTACCCCTGTCTAAATGCTGCCTGCTCGCATAGCTGGTAGAAATCCAGTTTTGATGTTAGTTGATTAGTTATAATTCTAGAGAACAGTTTGTAGACTTGGGTTAGTCTACAAACTATTATGACTTGGCAATAGGAAGTACAGCATACAATTTCGATTCTTTTACTTACAAAAAAATTTCCAGGTGTTCTTCCTAGGAGGTCTCGATCAGCATGGCGAGGACGGCAAGTTCGCATACATCTGGCAAGACGACGTAATCAGAGTAATGTTCGATGTCGCCACTATGATGCCCAACAAAGAATCTGATCCGAACTGCAACAATAAGAAAATGCACATTGCAAATGACTACGTTACAATCGTTTACAACGAAAGTGGGGAAGACTTCAACATTTGTACCATAAAGGTAACAAAAGCAGTTTATAACCATCTATTTTGTAACATCTCACATACCTCTCTAGGGCCAGTTCACGTTTGCCTGTGTAATAATCCAACCACTGGACCATGGATTCAACCGTGTTACCGTCAAAGTCAAGGATAAGTTATCGGAATTGCTCCCATCTAGTGAGCCGAAGCTTGTGTCGGACCAGAACGTGGCCATATTAGCTAGGCAGTTGGCGTTGCATGCTAATGTAAGTACCGAGTATTAAAGAGGGAAACTGTTCTCATCATTTTACATTATTTCAGTTGGCTTCGTTAGTGGTCCGATCCTTGGAAAATCGTGTTACTGATCCTTATGCGTCAAACTGGTTGGAAAGGCTGAGAAAAATCAAACACGTTAAAACGAGGATTTTGCAGGAGCAGAAGAATGAAGAGAGCAATTACCCGGGTGAAGATTTTAATGCCAGAAACAAGAAACATATGGAGGATTTTACTGACTATACATAAGATTGTAGAGAACTATTTCATTGTATTAATCATTATTGTTATTTAATTGCTTGATTTAAACTATAATTACATTGTTTCATATCAATATAGTGTTTTATTAGTTCAAAAATAACTAAGCTTAAAAAATGATTTTATTTTCTATAGAGAACCAAGGAATGCTTCATCTACTATTTCATATAAAATCACATATATTATAAATAAAATAAGTTATAAAAGTATAAAATTGAAAATGTAGTAACAAGATGTTTCATTAACTAAAACTAACAGTGCTAGGATCAAAAGGTCCACTGAACGGTGAGCCCTCAGCATCCCACGCTTTCTTCAACGTTGCCTGCATTGCCAGTTCATCAGACGTTGGTAATCCTAACATTTTTCTTTCATGGTTCCATTGCAGTTCTTCCAATTTAGCCTGTGCATCTTCTGGCAATTCTTCGTAAGGTCTGCTACAGTCGATTTTTGAAAGGTCCAATCGTTCTTCACCGTTTACCAAGCAATCCCACCATATTTCCTGACATTTATCCAGGTGGATATTGAGCTTTTGTTTGTCTATTGACCAAATCGCATCATTCGCTTTACATTTATGACAGAGCTCACCATTAACAAGGTATTCATCATTTTTTGTTTGAACGCAGATTTTATCTGTGGATATTTCTACTTTTAAGTCTTTTTTGGTTGCGTCCTCTGGAATTTTGACTATTATATCAATGTCTGTAATAGATTGGGACCAACAATAACTCCCTTGTCTAGAACCATTGTAATATTCTGATTCTGTGAAATCCATATCAGTTTCTTCAGTTTTGGTGTGTGTTTCGACTGCGGTTTCTTCATACGGTATGATTTCTTCAACTGCAGCAGGTACGTCTAGCTCACTGAGGACTGGTAGGTTTGTCTTATGTTTCCATTTGAGAAACATATTCTTCACTATACTCTCCGCTACGCCTTCGGCCAAGCCGACCGCTGCGTTCTTCTCTTCAGCTACATGGTAAAAATCGGTTCTGAAAATAGGGCACGGTTATTAAGGTTTTAAAATTTTCAAGTATTCTTTACCTTCTATGCAGGAAGCCAAATATTTCATCTAGAAAGTTCGGAAGGGTTTTGCATTCTTTTAATATCTCGAATAATTCATTGTCGTGGTTGCGTGTACTGCTCATTTTGGAAAAATTTATTTTTAACGTTCAGAATATTTTAAAATAACAAATGAAAGCGAAGAATTCTAGAGTTTACGAAAAATTTGGTTAGAATATCCAAATCAAACAGACATAAACAGAAACGATGATATTCTGTGCTTCCCATGGGTTTCTGTACAATTTGTCGTGTGATTTTTTTAGACGTTTACTTTACCTGTTCTTTGATTTGGGTCAGTTGTCAGCTGTCAGTTCATATACGTTCTGGTGTTCTGTGTTCTGTCGAAGTTGAAGCGTGATTTCAAGGTTCCCTCGTGCATATTTTTCCTGCAAATTAACTCGAATGAATTTTTTACAAAAATAGTAATAATTATATTTTAAAGTTATGTAGACCGTGATATTTAATTATTTTCTACCAGAATTCATTCCAGAAATGTCGAGTAACTCGCGGTCAGTATAAGTTTAACCACATTTTTACTTAACCTGTACATATTGGCCCATTTCACTCCCTTCAGGCAAAACCTTGTTTCCTTCACAGCAGTCACAGCACGTTTACTACACTTCACGTCTTTCCATTGTAACAAGTTTTCTTTACATTTAGATCAAGGACCAAACTGAACCTCTTGGATAAGGTCCCCTACAGTGAACTGGAGGCACTCAGAGTTGCGATACACAGAAAGAATGTTACTCAGACTGAGCCTATTCCTCCGTTCGAGCGGAAGGTTGACGACCCTAAAACGATTATAGCAATAGTTCACAGCAAAAAGGGTAAATTTCGATCTCAAATTGGGTCTATCAAAGAAAACTGAGACTGATGTTTGACTTATATTGGATTAACTTATAAGTGGTTCTGGAGGTTCCAGTGTTTTGAGCAATAATGAATTAAGTTTCTTCGATACAAATCTGTCAATTGTTTTCTTTGAAGTACTCAGTAAATTTTCAATTGTGTAATTTAACATACCTACTTTTACCTTATAGCTAATTATGCAGAATTTCGCCTTAATCATCATTTCAGTCCTGTAAACCAGAACTTTATTTTTGATTATTTTTTTTCTAGTTGGGATCACATTAAAAGTCACAAAGTATTTAAAATATGGAGTCGAAATGTGTACATAATGACTTTTTTATTGGTAAAAAAATTAATGTGAAAAGAATATAATTTTGATTATGTGATGATTTAAGTGAATAGAATACCCAAATTTGGTGTTACTGATGAAAACTCTGGATAGGTTTTTCATAAAGTTGCTTTCACAAATAACACTTATTAAAGTTTTGTTACAAAATTATCTTAAAATAAATGAAAGGTAGAAATTAATACTCTTATTTTTGTTGCCGACTGGATTCAATTTCGAGTGCAGAGAGCTGGGCAGTTCGTTTCTACTGGGGTAAGTAAAATTTGTATTATCTGAGTATAATCAACTAGTTCTAATGAACTAGTTCATTAGAACTAGTTATTATTTACAGTACGAGTTAAATCTCAACTATTATTGTTTAATGATTCTCGCTTTTCCTTTATTTATTGTTGTTAATATATCAGAAATCGATCACATCGATATTAAAACACTATTTGAAACATTATTTTGTTGCTTTTTATATCATGACCATTTCATAAGATCATCATGTTAAGTTGCTATGGTTCAAGAGTCATCATTAAGAACATATATGTACAGTTGTTATTATTTTTGTTAATTTCATTTCATGCTTTTACCAATAAACTGCTCATAATATTAATGTTTTCTACAGGTTATGAAGAACATATTGAATGAAAGAGTTATTAGAACTTTTTCCAATTTTTCAATATTTTTCATTTCAAATAAAACACTTTTGTTATTTCGTCAGACAATTCGTAATTAACATATGTAGTGATATTAGTTAGATAACAGTTTGTAAATGATTAACCAGCCACACAAGTTCTCAAGGAGGGATGATCGGAAGAAAGAAGAATAAGAAGAATAGAAGAAAGAAGAGTTTTCCGTTAGCACCGACACGACAGGACTTATTTATAATAATTTTTAAAACTTCACCTAAAATCGTGTATAAAGTCTTTAAACTATAAAACGTTTTCAGATTCAACCAGAAAATCAGTATTTGATAGAGAAGGTGTATTAGTTAATCAATATGATGAAAATGTCCTAAAACGTCGAACAAGGAGCCGCAGCAGATCGAAATCCAGCAGCAGTTCCATAAGCAGAAGAAGCTCGGATCGGAATAGAAAATCCAATAATGATAGAAAGCTGAGGCCCAGAAGTCATAGCAAGGAAAAAGATAGGGGCTGGAGCAAGGACAGAGATAAGAGTCCTGTTAGAGAGAGAAGAAAGTACAGCCCCGAAAGGAATAGAAATGACAGAGATAAAAGTGTAGAGAGAAGAAAGGATTACACTTACAACCGAGACCGTGAAGATCACTACAGAGGAAGATCAAGAAGTCCTCAGCATTATCGTATGAGGTCAACTTCGAGGGGAAGGGATGATGAGAGGAGGAGGTTTGTTTTAAAAGTTGTAGCTTTGAATTTTTAAAGCAGTTCTCTGCAAATTTAATTAATGCATGACCCTGTGATGTAAATGTCTGCACCATTGGGTATCGCTTATCCAATGGTGCAGTATTTGTAAACTGTAGTACCTAAGTAAAAATAAAGTTTAGAGTTTGTGTGGTAATAAAATTTTTGGCTTAGTAGGTGACAGACTACTAATTATTAAACTTACTATAGTTACTTGTTTAACACCATATCGTCAAGTGAAGTGTTCATTTTGGTTAATTTGTATCCCAGAAGAAGCAGATCTCTATCAAGAAGCAGATATTTACCTCCAAACCTTCGAAAGTCTGCCTCACCGAAATATCACAAGTCCGCTTACCACACAGAGCCTAGTCGATCGCCCAGCCGAGCAGATAAAATCAAACGACTCAAGTACGGCGAGCCTAGCGGTAGAAGATCGAGGTCCTTGGACCGAGAAAAAAGGGAGAGGTCCAGGGAAAGACACAGATTCAGCAGATCCCCTGCCGGGTCATCGGTGAGGTACGAGAAAGAAAGAAAGAAGTCCAGATCGCCGAATCAGTAAGGACTCATATGTTCTTCCTGTCCTCTTTACAAATGTTGAATTTTTAGCTCGCCTCATCGATATGACAAGTACTCTAGGAGGAGCAGGTCGCCACATCGGTACGATCCGTACAAGGGCGCATTAGAGAAGAGATCCAGTAGGTCCCCTAGGAAATCATCTAGCAGTAGGCCGGATTATAAACACGCGAGGTCTCCGGAATATGACCGGGAGAGGAGATACAGATCGACGAGGGATAGAAGGAGCAAAAGTCGTTCACCCAAAAGCAGCCTCAGGTCACCTCATAGGAGTAGAGAGATAGACTATGGATATTATGAGGTAATAATACATGTCAGTAACTAGAGATGAGAGTTGTTGTGAATGGTCAATCCAGTACAAATTGGCAAAGAGAGTACAAATACAAATTTTCTTTGAAGGTACTTTGTTGTTTGAGATGTTAAGCATTAACAATAGAGGGATATTGCAATGGATCGAATGTCTCGCTTTGTTGTTAGTAGAAAGAAGTGATATACAATGAATATGACCCTCCAACAGCTTCCTTTAGTAATGGTGACAATGCTAGGCACTTTAGAATCCTCCAATAGTACTAAAATTATAATCACACCCCTTGTATCCATTTCCATTTCTGTGGACATAAAACTTCATGCCATACTTTTCTTTGTAATATATATTTACTTGTTTGCAATACCTTTCTTATTTCAGGGATTCCCTGGAGCTGAGCTCTGGTTGCCTGGTGCCCTCCCGCCGGGTTACCCTATACCCAGGTTCTATCCACGACCGGGTCCGTTCTTTCCCAGGCAACCTATAGTCATTCCGCCTCAGGTGCCATTGCCATATCAGCCATATCGACCAAGGTATCCCGTCTACAATAGCAAATATAACGTAAAACCTAGTACTCAAAACGAGATCGCCGCGAAACCAACATCGACTGAGACCAATGCCACCGGAGATGGGACCGTTGTCGTACAAGAAGTCGAAGATGATAAGTGCAATAAGGGAACTGAAAATGAAAAGCAACCTGAAGGTGGAAAAGATTGAAGTAGTGAGAGAGAGGGGGAGGGGACGTACTAGAAGTTATTTCATATTTATTTTTGTAAACTTTGTATACATTTTTTGAAAGTGACAGCAGAACTGTACATTTTTAGTTATTTAATTAGGACTGAGTTGTGCTATCACAATATTGTAATTTTCATTTATTCCTAATCGACATTAGGAAGAAAAGTAATAAATAAGGAATTCTTAATTTTACTTACCTGTTTTACTTCAACCTCTTAAAGTGTTTTACTAGTATCTGTTGTTAGTGATTTAGTAGAAATAACCATTTCAACAGCTTACTAAACTGAATAAATAATAAAAAGTAACACTGAATTACAGTATTAGTTTCTTGCTTTATCTGCATCTGCAAACAATTTTATATATTACCAACTCGTGGGAACGTGCATAACCATAGATTGTGGGTTCTTAGATGTGTAGGATTGTTTAAAGAATAATATTTCTTTGACAGGAACGAATTAATGAGAGTAAAAGCAAATAAGACCTCGAAATATTAGAACATATATTTACGTATAGAAATTGTGATATAAAATCATGTTTGATTATGAAAATATATAAACATCGATACAAAAAACAAACCATTATTCGCCCGCGAATAACTTGACTAACACAATTACATATTTCCTAGTCATTAATCAAAGGTTTTATGAGACGTTTAAATCATTCAGATTATTTCCTGAAAGCCAGAAAAGAATCAAACCGCAATTAACGCCTTCAATGCTCTTGATTAATGACTACAAAACAGCTCAAATTTGAGAAATCTACACATTTAACATTATACTTACTAGACACAACACGACAAAAATTACACAATGAAAATACTTGACAACTTGTATTGATTTCCTCGAGTTTTAGTTTTGTCGGATTGTGTACCTGTAAATGGATTGAACACTAAGAACCAGCCTCAGTTAATAGCGCCTCTACGAAAATATAGAGGAGATGCATGCAACAAATATTTGACTTATAAGAAATTCGAAAGTTGAATATGTTGCAACTTGGTTTTAATGACGCGTTTTTTTGTGTTCCAAAAATTTGAAATACAGTGATGATGTATCAGTTACCTCATCGGATTCGCGGTTAAAATGTAATGTTATCATCTCTAACGCGTGATAATTAAGTTTTTTTCATTGTGCGATCAGAGTACGGACTTAAATTTACCCATCAAAAATTTGTGTAACCATCCACTGATTTTTTTCTTCAGGCGAGCTTCGGTCGAACTCCTTTTGGTCGCAAAACTCGTTGACACGGTTGGAGCTGTTGTCACTTCCTGAGTTGTAGCGTTGTAGTCACTTCCGAAGTTGTAGTTTCCATTTCCGTCTGATTTTCTTCATTGTATGTTGAGATATCCAGCGGCAGCAGAGTCGTCGTGAGGATGGAGACAGGGGTTGTATCTACGAGTTTTTCTGTGGTGATTTCCTCTTGGTTCAAGTTTGAAGGGGTAGGTGTCAGTGTTAATTTCGCGCTGTTAATGTTATTAGAGCTTTCACCCTGTGCTGATTTGGATTTATTGAATTTCTGCTTCAAGAACGAAAGCTGGAGTTTCATTTTGGGCCTGTGGGATCTCGACATCTTCTTCCTTAGTCTTCTTCGAAGACCCTTCTGTGACACCCTTCTTCCGGCGGTATTGCTATAGTCGTCAATGGCTTTGTTGATTTCTTTGTTCCTCAACGTGTCGTGTGCGTTGAGCTGTTTAAGAGAAGACAAGGGTAGTATGATGGTAGACAGTTCTGGTTCTGGTTTATCAGAAGTTTCGCTGTTCCTTTTCTCTATGCCTGATTTCTCCAGATCGTCGTTTAATCGCAGAGGCGGGCCCTGGATGGCGATGTAGGACTGCTCGTCCTGACTCTCCTCGTAGTCGTCCTCATATTCGATTCCCCGAAGTTTCTCGGTGATCCAGAACACCCTGTAGTTCTGGTCGAGCTGGATGACCCGCACGCAGTCCCCGGAATCGTCCCTGAAGTAGCCGCTGGAGCAGGAAACTCCGAAAGCCGGAGGGATGAAAATGGTCTTCCTCTTCGTCCTCGATCCCCCGGGATAACCGTACCCCGAGCATAAGACAACCACGAATAGTAATAGCGTTTCAATTCTCATCTTCGCTGTGCATCTTTCGGAACCTAAACACTTCTTTCGTCTGTACTTTTTCCACTCTAAAAAACGAGACGCGAATCACTCTGGCACTGTTGTCGATTTGAGTGATGGTACACTACTGAACACTGAACATCTGGAGAGCGGGACTCGGATGTTAAAGGAGCGGATCTCCTGCAAATAAGATAATAAATCACCGAAATAACAATCATATTTTTTGCTCGATACGTAAGTCGTTGAGGTTTGGCGAGTTGCCCGCGAATCCTAATAAACTTTGCGGGCCCGTTTGTTGTGTTTAGAGGATACTTAATTGGTCGAGAACTCGTCTCGATATTTCGCGAATCCTTCATTTATTGTTACCCTTTTTTAATTGATGTTTACGCGGCAGTTTCTCTTCCTTTTGAAGTCCCCTCCGATTCCCCCGCGAGCGTGCCGTTAATGAAAAAAGTACGCGGAAACGGCTTATAATTAGAAGTCACGAAACACCTGAAAAAATAAACCTACTAATGCGAAGCGATGCGTTAAGGGACGCATTTTTCGGGATGAGGGCCTCAAAATAGGGATCCAGGGGAAGAATGTAAGACATGTTTGAATGTGTTGGACGTTTGTTGTGACATGAACACAAACGAGTATTAACAGTTGTTTAAGAAGTTTCATTCTTCAAAGGTGTCAAGTATCTTAAACAATAACTAAAAAAAAACAACTCATTTTGGGTATTTCTTCAAAGTTACAAAACATTAACTCACCAATTGGTATTATTACTTTTGTCTGGACTTTCGAGTTCTCAATACAATAGGTACTATTTAACTTACTTCATAAAGGAGTTTAGAAGAAACGAGCAATATGTGCTCCACGTCTCCTCAATCGTGGGGCTCTTCACATCTGGCAACGGTTTGCAGTTACGACTCCTAGAAAATCTAAATCTATCCCATATTAATCTGAGCACAAAATTGAGTACTTAGGCAGACGAAATAGAGGGGAAATCTCCCGATGATGATACTGTTAACTTAACTTCTGATCTACTGTCCTAAGTATAATGCTATGCTATGTTCGAAACAAGTAAAATACCCATCTCGATAGTTTAAAAAAATGACATTTATTAAAAAATCTATACGTACTGGCACAAACGATTAAAACGATCATTTCACAATAAATACGACATACTAAATAAGTGAGGGACTTTTTGGATTAGTTTTGTAATATTTTTTCCGCTTACGACTAAAATAACTATGATACATTTGTACAAATAATTTAGGTACATGTAATTACTAGATATACCGCTTAGATACGTGTAATCCTTACAATTAAGTATTTATTTTAAAGTCGAACACCAAATTCTAATAAAAAGTACATATAGAAGGTAAGTAATACTGAGCACAGAGCGTGATGTAAAAAAATTTCAATAAGTATGCTTAAGATTAGTTACATCTACAAAAATATTTACAAATAAATTATATGACGACGATAAGTGTTGTACTGGGTTAAAAACTAATATTGCAATAAATGAAATTTAAATCAATATATTCTATTTTACACAGGCGAGAGCCAACTTAAGGCGCAATTCAGTGTCATTAAAGCTACCTTGTCCTCCTGTAAACGTTTACGTAAAAAAATTACAAATAATCTTTTTTCGAGAGAACACGTTTTATATGCTGTTAAATGATTTATTATATTTTAAACGGCTGCGTTTATTTTCGATGTATTCAACTTTGTATATTTATCTAGGTACTTAGTATACTAAAATATTGGTCGGATCCATTTCCCTGTGAATATTAATTATTGCAACGTAATTTGTCAAGATTCAAGGTTGCGTTATCAAACATTAGAACCTTGGGAAAATTCCGGGTAGCTAATGAACTTTAAATCTACAAATTATTCCGGGTTAAGATTCAAAAGAAAATCACTATCTACTAAGTTAGGGAGCCCTTTGCAATCTGCTTCCTTAGGGTGGTAATATGATGTAGTCAATTACGAAGTAAGTTAAAATCTAAAATTACTCATATGGAAAGACACTGTGACATGACAATTACTAAAATAAAATATTTTTTTGTCGGTGTTTAGAGTGAATCTAAAGTTTCCCGGGATTTTCTTCAAGTTATGATAACTGACGGTGACAAGGTAAAATGAAGTTGTTATTTTGTTTTAATATACTTCAGTCCAAGTTATATAACGCTGATGACAAGACTGTTCGACTGATTAACTGCTATAGCAAAAGATTTCTCTATAGTTTTGTGTAAACTTTGTATTCTTCCTCCATTTTGGAGAGCATTGCATATTTACTTCAAAAACAATAAGGCGAGTTTTATCATCTACTTTGAAGTGGATGAGTTGTTTAAAAAATATCAATTCAAAAGTCAACTGTACCCAATGATTTTGAAAAATTCAATAAATGAGGTTTACACTAAACCCCAATGAGTAATGATTTTTGTTGCGACTTCTAAACTAGTAACCAGTAACAGTAACGAGGAACGAGCGATTGGCGCGTAGCGCACATAAAATATTGATTTAAGTTCTGGGTATTAATATCGATATTATCGTATGGCCAACTTCGAAATGATCATCTCTTTCAAGTCTGTTTGGATTTTTCTACGGGCAAGGAAAATCCATCACAGTGCTCACAGTAATTCCCTGGTTTGTAGAAGTATAACTGTAAAAATTACTACCTACTTAGCGGACCATTCTTTGAGGATTAATGAATTTACCGGAATGATCGAGTAAGGGATAGCTTTTAACCTTCAGTTGATCCATGGTAATAAGAATCTGTAAGAGTTGTTTACGTGCTATGAATATTGATCTTGGTTTTTCTTCAGCAGTTGTCAATTTTACTATTTCGACTGATGATGATTCGAAAAAGGTATCATTCTTGGGTGAAAAAAATTGGACATACTAGTATTAATGACTGTTGCAGGTTTAACGAAACGCTGGAACGTTTTCAAGAAGGGAAGCACTCGCTAAAGCAAACTCGGATTTACCATTACCGCCGTCGTTCGAGGATTCATTTAAAAATTCGGCTATCGCGTCTATCATTGTCTATTTTTGAACTTAAATAAATATTCGAAGTCGTCTGGAGGGATGGACCTGTAATAATTGGGGTAATTGAACTGGTTCTTATCGATGAAGGCGTGCTTCCTCGAGAACCTCAGCACGAGAGGTTTCTGGAAGCTGCTCGGGTTCCACCTGGGCGGTATCATGAAGAGCCCCTTGTGGTCGTCCCTCTTGCGGAAGTTCCCGTCGGGAAAACCCCTATCGAACTCCCGCTGACTATCGACTATCACAGTTCTTTCGTTATCGTTCATGCTCGCGATGTGATCCAATGAGGAAGGGACGCGCGAATCGGGGAACTTCACCCTGCGGACGGGAGCCTCGTCGGGGAACCTCACGAAGCCGCGGCCGGTCTCGCTCGGCGGTAGAGTCGTCAAGTTGTGTTTCATCGAGTGCAACTCCTCGACGAAGTTGGGATCGTCCGGTTTGGGGGATTGCGTCACGATGTTCGTCGTCGAGTCGGTGAAGGTGGTCGTGGTGGTGCTGTCGGTGGTGGTAGTAACTGTAATTTCGGTGGTTGGGGTGGATTCTTCGGTTAGTGTGGTGGGGTAATCCTGGGTTGTGGTGGTTGGAGGTTCCTCCGTGATTGTCGTTGGGTCGGTCGTGGTGGTGACGGGTTCCGTCGGGTTGACGGTGGTAGTGGATTGTGCGGTTACCGTTACGGTCTCTCTTTGGGTCTTCGTCGTCGCCTCGTTCAGTTTCTTCAGCAGCGCCTCTTGGTCGGCCTCGTCGCCGCCCGAACTGTCCCTTTTGTCGAAGTTGTACGACTCGAAATCGAACCCAGGCTTCGTCGGGGAGACTATGATGGCGACGTCGGTCTCGCGACTGCTCTCTTCCGACCTGAGGTCCTCGCCGTCGATGTTCAAGGGGATGTTGAGTTGCAGAGGTCCCGTCGTGGGCGCGACGACCTCCTGCTGCTCCTCCTCCTCCTCGTCGTCGTCCTCGTAGTCCAACGAGCTGAACTTCTGCTTCAGCTTCTCGATAAGGAACTCGTAGTGCGCGTCCTGGTCGAGTTTGATGATCTTGACGCACCTGCCCATCGGGTCAGAGCTGTAGCCGTCCGCGCAGGCGGGGAACGAGTCCGGGCTGAAGGTCGGCGCTATGAAGACGCTCTTCGGGGTGATCCTCCTCCTGAGCGTGCCGTCTGGGTTGCCCTGCTGCTGCTGCTGCTGCTGCCTGTTCTGGTTCTGGTCGTCGACCAGCAGCCACGCCTGCCACGTGAGGTCTGGGGAGCGTTCGTTCAGCGGCCTCGGGGGATACCCGGAGGCTGCGCACAGGACGTACACGATGAGGATTATCAGGAGTCTGTGCGTTTCCATCATGGGGGAAGGTTCATTTTAGCGGGTGCACGAAAGGGTGTCTCTGGATGGTCCTCGGTCGGGACTCGGGTCGGCTTGCCAACGTGTCTGGAAACGAAGAAAGCTTCATGAAATAAATATGTTTGCGTTTATAGAAGAAATAACGTTATTGAAGTGACTACTTCTTTTCGAGGGGTATATTTTTGATACAGTTGGTATTTCTATTGATTTTGCCAGTAAAATCCCAAAGGAGCATTTGATGGTCTTTCTAGCTTCCGCCAGATTTGTGTTAAATTTATAACGAGTCAAACCGTGGTTGGGCAGGTCAATGTACTACCTCATGATTCATGATGAACTTAGCGAGCCCCTCATCGGGAGCGGTAGCTTCGCCGCACCGTGTCTAAGTTTCGACCAATTTCCACGAAATGGCGAAAGATATAATCCGCCAAAAGGTGTTTGTCCTATAGGCAAAAATATAAATTTCCTGAGAAGAAAAGTCAGTTCGAACCACCCAGACCTCGAATGATACGAACCAGGGTGTATTTAAAGAGGTGGGGGCCGACCGCCTATGCCAAGCAAGTCACAAAATCCGGAAATTCATCAGTTGTTGTGAAGAGGGCGCTCACAAAAAGGTTGTGTTATATAGTGACTTTAGGTTGTGTGTCGATGCTTTGTATGTACATGAGTAGATCCTGTGGGTAAAGAGGGGATGTGTATGTATGGATGAGTATGTGTGGACACCCTATCCACATATACATCTTTCCCAAATTCCAAAATGTTTGGAATCGTTACAAAAACTACTTCGAAAGTAAGCACATGATGCTCAGTTTGAATTACAAAGTGTCTCAAGGACAACAAAATAGAATTTCATATTGCATTTAGCTTTAGAAATTTTAAATATAGCTTGGACGAAATACAAATTCTTGTCATCTTTCCCGAAGTCCCAAAATGTTTGGAATCGTTACAAAAACGACTTCGAAAGTAAGTTCTTGATGCTCAGTTTAAATTACAAAGTGTCTCAAGGACAATAGAATAGAATTTTATAGTGAATTTAGCTATAGAAATTTAAAATGTAGCTTGGACGAAACCAAAATTCATGTCATCTTTCCCAAAGTCCCAAAATGTTTGGAATCGTTACAAAAACTACTTCTAAAGTAAGTACATGATGCTAAGTTTGAATTACAAAGTGTCTCAAGGACAACAGAATAGAATTTCATATTACATTTAGCTTTAGAAATTTTAAATGTAGCTTGGATGAAATACAAATTCATGTTATCTTTCCCAAAGTCCCAAAATGTTTGGAATCGTTACAAAAAAGACTTCGAAAGTAAGTACATGATGCTAAGTTTGCATTACAGAGTGTCTCAAAGACAACAAAATAGAATTTCATATTGAATTTAGCTTAAGAAATTTTAAATGTAGCTTGGACGAAATACAAATTCATGTCATCTTTGCCAAAGTCCCAAAATGTTTGGAATCGTTACAAAAACGACTTCGAAAGTAAGTACATGATGCTAAGTTTGAATTACAAAGTATCTGAAGGACAACAAAATAGAATTTCATATTGAATTTAGCTTTAGAAATTTTAAATGTAGCTTGGACAAAATACAAATTCATGTCATCTTTCCCAAAGTCCCAAAATGTTTGGAATCGTTACAAAAAAGACTTCAAAAGTAAGTACATGGTGCTACGTTTGCATTACAAAGTGTTTCAAGGGCAACAAAATAGAGTTTCATATTGAATTTAGCTTTAGAAATTATAAATGTAGCTTGGACAAGATACAAATTCATGTCATCCTTCCCAAAAGCCCAACATGTTTGGAATCGTTACAAAAAAGACTTTGAAAGTAAGTTCTTGATACTAAGTTTGCATTACAAGGTGTTTCAAGGGCAACAAAATAAGAGTTTCATATTGAATTTAGCTTTAGAAATTATAAATGTAGCTTGGACAAGATACAAATTCATGTCATCTTTCCCAAAGTCCCAAAATGTTTGGAATCGTTACAAAAAAGACTTCGAAAGTAAGTACATGGTGCTACGTTTGCATTACAAAGTGTTTCAAGGGCAACAAAATAAGAGTTTCATATTGAATTTAGCTTTAGAAATTATAAATGTAGCTTGGACAAGATACAAATTCATGTCATCTTTCCCAAAGTCCCAAAATGTTTGGAATCGTTACAAAAAAGTGAAAGTAAGTACATGATGCTAAGTTAGCATTACAAAGTGTCTCAAGGACAACAAAATAGAATTTCATATTGAATTTAGCTTTAGAAATTATAAATGTAGCTTGGACAAGATACAAATTCATGTCATCCTTCCCAAAAGCCCAACATGTTTGGAATCGTTACAAAAACGACTTCGAAAGTAAGTACATGATGTTAAGTTTGCATTACAAAGTGTCTCAAGGACAACAAAATAGAATTTCATATTGAATTTAGCTTTAGAAATTTTAAATGTAGCTTGGACGAAATACAAATTCATGTCATCTTTCCCAAAGTCCCAACATGTTTGGAATCGTTACAAAAAAGACTTTGAAAGTAAGTTCTTGATACTAAGTTTGCATTACAAGGTGTGTCAAGGACAACAGAATAGAATTTCATATTGAATTTAGCTTTAGAAGTTTTAAATGTAGCTTGGACAAAATACAAATTCATGTCATCTTTCCCAAAGTCCCAAAATGTTTGGAATCGTTACAAAAAAGACTTCGAAAGTAAGTACATGATGCTTTTTGCATTACAAAGTGTTTCAAGGACAACAAAATAGAATTTCGTATCGAGTTTAGCTTTAGAAATTATAAAAGTAGCTTGGACAAGATACAAATTCATGTCATCCTTCCCAAAGTCCCAAAATGTTTGGAATCGTTACAAAAAAGACTTTGAAAGTAAGTTCTTGATACTAAGTTTGCATTACAAGGTGTGTCAAGGACAACAGAATAGAATTTCATATTGAATTTAGCTTTAGAAGTTTTAAATGTAGCTTGGACAAAATACAAATTCATGTCATCTTTCCCAAAGTCCCAAAATGTTTGAAATCGTTACAAAAAAGACTTCGAAAGTAAGTACATGATGCTTTTTGCATTACAAAGTGTTTCAAGGACAACAAAATAGAATTTCGTATCGAGTTTAGCTTTAGAAATTATAAAAGTAGCTTGGACAAGATACAAATTCATGTCATCCTTCCCAAAGTCTCAAAATGTATGGAATCGTTACAAAAACGACTTCGAAAGTAAGTACATGATGCTCAGTTTGAATTACAAAGTGTCTCAAGGACAACAAAATAGAATTTCATATTGAATTTAGCTTTAGAAGTTTTAAATGTAGCTTGGACAAAATACAAATTCATGTCATCCTTTCCAAAGTCCCAAAATGTTTGGACTCGTTATAAAAACGACTTCGAAAGTAAATACATGAAGACACAACCGCTTTGTGAGCTCCATCTTTAGGATAATGTTAACATTTCGGATTTTGAACACCAAATATTCCGTAATTTTGCGGCTATTTCTATTTTTTGATTCGCTCAATAGATACGGTTTGATCAGTGAGAATTATGACAAAAAGCTCCCGAATAATGAACGTTGTCTATTTTCAGATATATTTTTTTGAATTCAAGACGGGTTCGTTAGGACCTTGAAACCAACGTGAAATTTACATATTTCACAAAAAACCGCTCGAGTGGATCGTTAACTCAAAATTGGTAATAAGTCAATTTTATCCCGTAGCAGAACAGGAGGAGACAACTCATAAAAAAATCTCATTAAGGCTAAGTTGTTTATTATGAGATTTCGTAACAGTAAACCTCAATGGTCCTCCTTATCCGCTTGTTTACTATAAGTACAACTAATCGACTACACTCCTGTCAAACATTAGAAATTAAATAAATTAAATTACTCAACTTTTCCACTTAAATGATAAGCGTTACACATGCAAGTGGATCGATACCAATTAAATTTTATTGGTTTCATGTGTGTTAGCTCAAGTAAAAAGGTCAGGGTTTTAAGCAGGTTAAATAAATAAAAACATTGGTGGTCAAACCAGGGAAAAGCGAACATATCCGAAAAATATACAACACATCAACGATCCTTACTGCGGGATAATCTAAAAAGTAATATTTAAAGCTCAACCATCAACGGGAGAATTAATTTTGCACGGAGCCTCCGCCATTTCTGCTTATCGTCCGGGCGACAGGTCAAAATATTTTGACAAGTCTTAATATTCGTACACCTTGTGAGTCAAGATGTGTAATATCAAAGTGTTAGTCATTACGTATTTGAAACGGTAGGGTAGTATAAATATTTTGTCTATAAACTGTTTGAAGAATATTAAAATATTTAGGATAGAATCAGAATCGACAAATTAGTAAATGAGTCACATCCGACGTCTAGCGATTATTTAGTTTTAATTTTCGTGTTATACTGCGAAATTACCGCTACGATATGTGAACGATGGATTAAATTGTTTATTAGCATTGTAACATGTTGAGTTACGTTTTAGCGTAATTAAATACTTAAACAATAGGTCGTTGTATGTTGTTAAAACACTCTTCAGTGCAGGCAAATTGTATTGAACGCTTGGTGGGTGTGGGATTTTACTTTCTTTTGCATACCTACCAACTAACTTTTTCCCATAATTAACCCCACCTTAACTATAAATCAACGTTTCTTTATTTGCAACTACTCTTCGAGCAATACATTTGGAGTAATCGTGATTTTTCCATTAATCGATAAAAATACGAGGAATAACATTAAAGAACCACTCGACGGACGTGTTTTTAATTTATTAAAAGTCGCCGATTGTTTTCGTTTCATTATCTGAGTGATTTATGAACTCCTTCGATCCTTTAATAAATCAAAACGTCGCAGTTATCGCCACACTTTATACAAAACCGGGTGGTACGCAAATCTGGCCCGTTGGGAGACAAGTTAGAAAATTTTCCGTCTTCGATGTGATAGCATGTGCGAAACGGAATTTTTAATGTTACAGTACCAGGCAGAAACTGTTAAAATTTCGAAAATAATATCTAAAAACCCCATAGCATGCCAGGCTGAAAGGTAGATTTATGGGTATGATGTAGAGTAATATAACAGACACGATGTGACAAAAAAATGTATACGAGGTGTTAAAAAAATACAAACGTCAAAATTTATAACTTTTTGCATATAACTTTTTTTATGTACGTTTCTCAAAAATATGTTTTATGCAAAAGTTGTTCGCCTCTACAAGCGCAACAAAAAACCTAAGTAACATTTTTCTCTCAGACGCGAAATAAAAATTTTTGGATTTTTTTTTTTTTAAAAACTTTTTTCCTGTACATTTCTCGAAAACATATTTTATACAAAAGTCGTTCGCCTCTATAAGATCAACAAAAAACCTAAGTAACATCTTTCTCTCAGACGGGAAATTAAAGGTTCAAGGCATTGAACAGCTAGCTTAAGTTATGAAATTTGATATTAAACTGTTTTAAAGAAAATTGTACAAAATAAAAACTCTTAAGAGTAAAGTGCCCTTTAGGACAGTTTTATGAAAAAATATTTCAAATAAAAATTGTATACATTTAATACGTTAATTCAAATATAAAGTTTAGTGAAAACATTCAAAGCATTTCAGATTTTTTTTTTTTAGAAATTAAAATGTTCAAGAGTAAAGTGCTCTTTACGGAGGTTTTAGGAAAAAATGTTTCAGATAAAAGTTGTAACCATTAGTTAGGTCAGTTAAAATCTAAAATTTGTTAAGAATCACTAAGGCCGTTTTGGAGAAAATTGGGAAAAATTGAAAATTCTCAAGAGTAAAGAACCCTTCAGAGAAGATTAGTAAAGATAACGATAACGGCAATGAATAAAAATTGGACAGTAAAACTAAATATACAAAGTTTAAAAAAACCGTTGGGCCAGTTTTTGAGATAATCCCAAAAAAAACCTAAAAATGACAAGAGTAAAGTGCCCTTTGCTCTTAACTGATTTTGATGAAATTTAAGTAGCAGCGAGTTTTCGGGGGTCCCAGTCTAAATACAAAATTTTAACATGTTTTTCGAACTCAGGAGACCTCAAAACGTCCAAATATTTCAAATTCCGCAAATCAGCACGATTACAATACTTTCTTTTATTATATCTGAGAAAGTAAAAACACATGTACTGCACTGATCACCATTGTTAATTAACTCGTATTGTTCAGTAGTAGTAGTAATCATTCCGACGTTGATTAACAAAATGAGATATCAATGTTACCCGAACAAAGTGAGTGTAACGTTATCTCAAACCTTTTCGATACGAATCACTTTCTTTAAGCCTCGACATATGGTTTCAGGTGCAAACTTTATCATTACATAAAGAGTAAGGAATCAACTCATTTTATTTACAAACCGAAATAAAAAAAATCTTTCCCGGCCAACCTTCTCTCAAGGAGATAATCTGCGATTTATCACAAGAGAGCGAACGCCAAGTTGAACAACTCTAAGTAAATGTTTACGTTTCAATTCAATCATAATATTTAGGTTATCGTATGATTTTTTTTATTACATTATTATTGAATACACAAATGGAATGACTAGAGAGGAAGGAGTGTTTAATACGCGGATTAAGAATGTTTGGACGATGATAGACAACAATAATAAGCGCACTTGAAAGATCCGATACACCCCTGAGTTGTATATCTACATGTGTCTTGGATTTTAAAAAATATATCCGAAAATAGAAAATATGAATCGTTTGAGAGCTTTTTGTCATATTTTTCACTGATCAAACCGTATTGAGCTAATCAAAAAAAAAAATTACGACATATTTCAATTCATCCATTTAATCAATTAACAAAACTTATCTACAATTAACAACGTAGTTAACCACTGGATCTAATGTATCTAATTAACTTCTATCACCTGTGAGCTAGTCAGCCAGAAAGTGAAGCTAAAGTAGTTAATGTCCAGCTTAGTTAGCCACTCAGTCCAGTCATTATATCAAAATAATTTCTGTTTCTTTCTATTTTTTACTATGTTAAGAGCTAGCCTGATTAGTCTGTGGAACATTGTAATGCGTCACTGAACTACAAACATCTGATCAGTTGAAATGTATCTCGTGACGTTAACTAATCAGTAAAAGACTGATTGGTGAAAGCTACTCAAGCAAGAGAAGCTAAACTACTTAAACATCAGGTTGGTTAGCTAGTCCTAGTTGTTGTATCAATTCATTTCTGCTTTTCTGTGTTAGGAACTATTCAGGCTAGTCTCTTAATTATTGCAATAAGTCAGTGGAATAGTTGGTCATGGACTGAGGTATTAAACACGATGCAGTTTATCTCCAGGTTGCTTAGTTAGTCAGTACAGTGGTAACATCACGATAATGTCTGAATATCTATATACTTTCTATTTAACCGACAGTGAAACGTAAATATGTAATCATTGCTAATCTAGATCGTACTACAAATATCTGACCAGTTGAAATGTATCTCGTGAAGTTAACTAATCAGTAAATAACTGATTGGTGAAAGCTAGTTAGTTAGTAAGAGAAGCTGAACTAGTCATACATCAGGTTGGTTAGCTAGTCCTAGTTGTTATATCAATTCATTTCTGCTTTTCTGTGTTAGGAACTATTCAGGCTAGCCTCTTAATTATTGCAATAAGTCAGTGGAATAGTTGGTCATGGACTGAGGTATTAAACACGATGCAGTTTAGCTCTTGCCGTTAGTTAGTCACATTAGTAAGTAAAGCTAAACTAGTCAATCTCCAGGTTGCTTAGTTAGTCAGTACAGTGGTAACATCACGATAATGTCTGAATATCTATATACTTTCTATTTAACCGACAGTGAAACGTAAATATGTAATCATTGCTAATCTAGATCGTACTACAAATATCTGACCAGTTGAAATGTATCTCGTGAAGTTAACTAATCAGTAAATAACTGATTGGTGAAAGCTAGTTAGTTAGTAAGAGAAGCTGAACTAGTCATACATCAGGTTGGTTAGCTAGTCCTAGTTGTTATATCAATTCATTTCTGCTTTTCTGTGTTAGGAACTATTCAGGCTAGTCTCTTAATTATTGCAATAAGTCAGTGGAATAATTGGTCATGGACTGAGGTATTAAACACGATGCAGTTTAGCTCTTGTAGTTAGTTAGTCAATAAATAATTGGTTAGTCACATTAGTAAGTAAAGCTAAACTAGTCAATCTCCAGGTTGCTTAGTTAGTCAGTACAGTGGTAACATCACGATAATGTCTGAATACCTATATACTTTCTAATTAACCGACAGTGAAACGTAAGTATGTAATCAATGCTAATCTAGATCGTACTACAAATATCTGACCAGTTGAAATGTATCTCGTGAAGTTAACTAATCAGTAAATGACTGATTGGTGAAAGCTAGTTAGTTAGTAAGAGAAGCTGAACTAGTCAAACTTCAGGTTGGTTAGCTAGTCCTAGTTGTTAATTCATTTCTGTTTTTATGTGTTTACTGTATTTTCAGTAGGAACTATTCAGGCTAGTCTCTTTAATTATTGCAATAAGTCAGTGGAATAGTTGGTCATGGACTGAGTTAATAAATAATTTTCAATTTAACTTTTGCCATTAGTTAATCAATAAATAACTGGTTAGTTAAATTAGAAAGTAAAGCTAAACTGGTCAATCTTCAGGTTGCTTAGTTCGTCAGTACAGTTGTAACATCACAATAATGTCTGAATATCTATATATGTACTTTCCATTTAACTGACAGTGAAATGTATGTAATCAATGCTAATCTAGATCGTTTCCAGGTTAATTAACTAATTCATAATAACATCACATCCATTTCTGTTTCTATATATACTATTTTTAATTTTATAAGGGCTGCTTTAGTATGTTAAATACTGTAATGAGTAAATACGACTGTCGGTAAGAGACACATGTTTAATACGTTGTAATTTAATTTGTAATGTTTACATAAGTGATTAATGAAGTTAGTAAGTACAAGTAAACTAGTCAACTTCCAGGTTGGTTAGCTAGTCAGCCTAGTTATTTCATCACATTCATTTCTGTTTTTCTATACTTTCTAATAAGAGTTAGCCAACTTAATCTGTTGGTCATTGCCATGAAACGTATTGTTCGGCATTGAGATGTTTGATCAATCGTAATTTAGTCAGTTATAAACAGGTTGGTCAAAGTTAGGCTGTAACTAAGTGAAGCTAAACTAGTCGATCTACAGGTTGATTACCTAGTCAGTGATTTGACTTTTTTATTACATTATTGTTGGATATACAAATGGAATTATTAGACAGGAGTTTGTAATGTGCGGATTATGAATGTTTGGAAGATGATTGATAACAATAACAAGTACACTTGTGCGTGTACATATTAACTTAAAAGGCGCCTGTTGAAGGAGTGACAATGTAATAAACCTATTTTCGTAAATGACCTCCTACTTACGTTTCTTATCGATAAGGTGACAATAATAGTAAAAATATTTATATGACTTGATGCGTCACCTAGTAGACATACGATAACTGCATCCTTTAATTGGGCTATTGTTTCAAAATAACGAATTTAATAACGTAACCTGTAAAAATGTGAAAATTCAATCGAGACGTTTTTTAAGCCTTCACATATCGCATTGTTTGGAAATATCGAGGAATCTATAAAACTCGCGCTAATTTAATTGCTTTGTTGAGAACGAAATTGGCTATTGTTTATGTGAAAATTACTTATTTACTTATAAAAATAATCTGTCTTGCCAACGTTCAAACGATGTGTTATGCTTGAATTGACCAAAAACTGAGTGCATGACCCTATCGAAAGGACGCACTATGCGGGTATTTGTTGGGAGTCAAAATATTGATAGTACGTAGTAAGATTTGTTTCAAGTAATAAAGCCGACGAATTCAAAACATTTTTCACGACGTACGTTTTGTAAACATACACACGAAGGTATTGTTTAAAAAGTGTTACACATTTTTAGTTCTGCGTTGATTGATGAGACTGTATGACTTAATTTTTGTGATAGTGACAAGTACTTCGAAACTCGACGATATTTGAGCGAAGGTTAGTACCTTCAAAGTGAAGGAACTTTTAAGGTTTGCTTGGTTTCGTTATATCCTATTAAATTTCAAAAAGATTAAGATCGTATTTATAGCAATTAAGCGTTCTTGAGGTAACTCTGGTTTTAAAGGGAGGACCCCAATTAAGACAACGAATGTGGCGAGCAGGATTCGTAATTATGTCCAACGTCCAATTTAAATTGGTTAAAAAGGAGGTTAATTAAAACAAGAAACTTATTTTTGACTGAATTTGTGTCCTTTAGCATTGGTTACCTTATGAAATGGGTGCGTTTTAAACACTCAGCAAAAGATTATTGTTGAAATTTTTAAGCAAATTTAAAAGGACCCAAATTCAGAGAACGAACGGATAAAATAATTACCAAATTCGAAATTTTCTTTTGCCTGAATTTGACATTTGAGATCAATTAGGTACCTCAAAAAAACAAAAGACTTATTAGGCAAGTAAGAGACCCAAATTCGATACCCTTTTCGTTATTTCTTCCTTTGAGACCAGTTACCAATTTCGACCGTCGATGATTTTTTAGAGTCGGCTCAATGTGGTAAAACTCCCCGAATTAAACTCACAAATTGTACTCACTTTGATCCCTTATCGAACTGCCGTAACTCCGAAACGTCACCGAAACTCGCGAATAGGCCTCAGAGAAGCGACGATTCGTAACGAGAACCGTGAACCGAGAGACCAGGAAGGCTATCATCTATCATGTGACTGGAAAAACTCACAACTCTATAGTATGTATATCTCGAAAGCTCAAACGCGCTTAAGTCAAGTCTGCAAGTGCATCGTCGTCAGTGGCGTCGAGCCCTTTATATTTATGAGTGGTGTGGCTCTACGATGGGGGACTTTATAACTTTCTGCCGTTTTGTTATCGACACGTTTTGGATAAGAATGGATGCGAGAGAGGGAGAAGGGAGAAATTTGGCGGGTTTCTTAGGGGTGGCGAAATTTGAAATAAAAAAAGGGGAACCTGCAGGTGATACATCAAACTATAGTAAATCCACCGAGAAGAAAACTTTAATGAAACACAAACGTCGAAATTCAAAGCGCGCGACCAGCTAGCGAATAAGTACAGGGTCGCATTAAGAATGATCGCCTTGACTATAATTTATCTTTTACTAAGATTTTAGGATGTTCATTTCTTTCTTTTCTGTAGATATACATTTAAAATAATGGTTTTCTGCCCGCAGCTTAAGTATGTTCCAGGTCTCTTTTTGGGAGGCGAGCAGGGAAGGTGTCTTTCCATAATTGCAATAGATCACAGAAATATGTTTATACAAATTTATATCAAAAACCTGAATAACAATAGCGATACGTTAAAATAAACCATCAACTAAAAGTCCACTATCACCGTCAACGACTTACCTGAACGCTTGTAATTAGACAACCATAGATCAGACAACTAAACTAAACTGAACCGACTCTGTACGTCAACAATTCCCGCCAAAAGTTTTATGACTTTTCCACCAATAGCAAACGACGTGTATTAGGTGTTGTCTAACTTTACTACCTTTTCTCGTTTCGTGGGTGTTTTCTCCTCAGTGGATTTAGTATAAGTTTCTTGCAAATTGCCAGGAAGTTTCCAGGCTGTTCATGGAGACAGTCTAACCTTAACTCAGAAAAACGGAGTTTTCAAAATGACCCGAACTCGTGCTTTCATTAAACTTGTGAAACCTGCAAATTCGAATCTCTCGCAAGGGCAATAGTTGGAAATTGAGAGCAGAAGGACATTCTTTGTTTTGTCATAAAATGCTGCGTTACAAAACATTACCTCACTTAGTCAGGAACGTTCCTGATAATCCCCAAATATAAAAGAAACTAATTCTTGAATATACAAACTGCCGACGTTTCCTGACTACTCATCTCAGCTCCCCGAGAACATTCTCCCATTCATACCCCACTTACATAACAAATTTGTATTTAGATTACATGTATTACAAGAAACAAGATAGATAATTACAATCATCGTCGCAATGATCAACGTGTTAACGTGCCCCAATATTGATGTTTCATCATAGCACTTAAGCAACTTGTCGATAGAAGAGGCACTTTGTGATCATCGAAAACCTGAAAGTTTTGCAAAAGTTGGAAAGATCAAAACAACTTTCATTTCTGGAAGAGACTCAAAATAGATTCTTTTTCTGGAGAACACTGGCTGGTTCTAGAAGCTTTGGGGCAGATTTATAGTAGTTGCGCTTTTTGGGGAAGGCTGAAACGTTGCTTCAGGAGAAGAGTGAAGGTATCTTATTTCCTGGAGAGAAAGAAGTTTTTGCTCTCCGGGAAGGTTGAAATCAGGTTTGTTTAGTGAAGAACAAAGCTTGAAATGTGTTGTGAATTACAGAAAATTTTGGGCAGATTGAAAGAAGCTGTGCTTTGTGAGAGAGAGATTGAAACTTAAATTCAAGAAAAGACTGAAATTACTTTTTTTCATGGAGAAAAAGTGGACGTTTCAATTAGACTTTGCTTTCTGGAAAAGGTGTAAATGAACTGCATTTCCGGAAAATCTTCATTTTCTGGAGAACAATGGCAAAACGATTAAACTCTGTTTGATTTCTAAAACAAAATTAGGGCAGGTTGAAAAAAGGTGTGCCTGTTGAAGAAGGGTAAATCTTATCTTCGTTTCAAGAAAAAAACCTATTTGAAGAAACCTATGAAATGTCACCTATTCTCGAATTAACGCAAAAATAAACAAAATGACAAGCCATCCCCATTAAGGGCAAATTAAGAAGCAAACCTACAAACGATGATTAAGTATTTTTCAGTTTACATTTACAAAAGCTTGATTGGCTCGTAAATATGCCAAAGATGAAAATTCAAATATTCAAGAAGTACCTACCCTAGACTCACTAACACCAAAATTTATTATCTCCTTCCCAGATAACTAGTTTTAAGATATTTTCGACTGAGGAAGGACACATAGATATAAAAAGATATACAAAATATACACTGTATATTAATCCACCGGTGTGACATAATGTTAATGTTCATTTCTATATATTTTTTTTTAATTTAATAATCAATTTAATTTAATTTAAATTTTTTAATTACACCTACCATTGCGTCCATTTTAGGGCATAGTGTATATTTATCAGTTTTTCATGATGTTTAACATTCAAAAATTTTGAGCCATTACTAAATTCAACATTTTGTGGACGTTTATATGTTTTTGTTATACAAAAAAAATAACTCGCCCTTGGGTTTTACCGGCCCAATTATCTTGATTTATTATGTCATAAGACATGACATTAATATTCGCTGTATTACTGGGAATTTCTGACATGATTCATTTATTGGTTAACACGCAATAGTCACAAGGGGAATCAAATGGGGTTGGAAGCGAAAAATATATTTTTTGGCAGCGATATTAATTATTGCAGTGGATGAATTCAATTTCAGTAATTACAGTTGCATTAGAAAAAATATTTTTTAACCCAAAAAGTGCAATAGTTTAACAGCTACTGAAGAGACTAACGAAGTTATGATTCATCACTTTGGACGGAATTATATAATTAACACCAATTTTCCCAATATTCCATGAATAGGTCTAAATCAATCATTTAATATCATTTTCACTATTACAATAAGTACGTACTTGTTCTTTGCCTTTATCAATTTAACGTTTTTTTTTTTTGTATATCCATCTACGCCACTGCGAATACAGTCGACATCGTTGCAGTGTAATTCGTTTCGCACCGCTTATAATACAAGTAAGTTTCAATAATTATGCCGGTATGAAAGTCGGTAACAAGTAGGTACATTTTCTAAATTTTTTACTTTCGGATGGAACAAATACCATAAAAATACCCAACAAAGCGTGTACAGTTGGACGTGACATTTCGAGGTGGCTCGAAAGGACGATCTTTACGATTCCACGAGGATATCCGTGATTTTTAGGATGATTTTTTAGCAACGGTACATTAACGACTTTGTACACTTTTCCGAGAAAATCCAAGACCCCGGGATTGGTTTCCCGTGGGAAATCCAAAAGAGCGGCGACGTGCCGTTAATATTTGAAAATCGTAAAACGGTTTTGGTATTGAAACAGAGATTATTCTACGAGCAAACCGTTAGGCAAAGGTGTTGTACTGCATAAAAAGGACAAAATCAGAACTATAACAAAAGTTATTTAAAACGAATGTAATGTTTGTGATGTCAGATTGACTTTAATTAAGAATTGTTGTAGTCTCAACGTCTCAACGACAAGGGAGTTAATAAAGTAAGACATCGTGATCTGGATGAAAATTAACAGAGTTGAAGTTGCATCGAATTATTTAGTCTAATTAATCTAATAATTTAATCTAATTAGAGTTGGATAATCGAAAATTAATCAAGGAGTAGGTAGTTTTAATTACAACCTTGTTTTCCTTTTCCTACTTCCTCATTCTCGCAACGTTACGATGATCAAAGAAGTGCTTTTACATTCTTTAATTCGGTTGGTTGATCTTCTTTGACAACGGCCTATTGATAGACTCTATTCTCGATATTTTGCTTTGAGTTGGAGATATCGAAAAAAATTATTAGAAAAAGTTGTTCAAAATGTCATTTCAACCCCATATATCGAGTTTCGTGACGAAATTCGCTGTTTTGAATTTTAAACGCAATAATTTTGTGTGAAATAATGAAAAAAGTTAATAAACTCGAATTGCGCCACCAAATTCTGAATATGGGGTTGAATTTGAACAACTTATCATACCTTACCACAAAATGCAACTGCGCACGCTCAAATATCAAAATAACATCAATGTTATTACCGTCAGGCATTATGGTACTCTTGCAATATTTATCTAAAAACAATGCTTAACGTTACTTATTTACAGTTATGGTAAAACATTATTTTTAGCTTACGTCACCTTCGGATGGAGTAGAATATAATCGTTAAAGTTCGGCAAAAGATTTAACCATGAAAATTGTGTAATATAAATTTGAAAAAAAAAACTAAATTCTATTAGCAATGTGGTTTAAGAAAGTAAGAGTCACCATAGTCTACTCTTCATCATCTCCACCTCCAAAAATAATTGCCTTCAGAACTTTCTCCACGACCTATTACCAATATGTACTTAGGGTGACTTTGACTCGCATTAAAACGGTATTTTGTACTTAGTACTCTTTAGAAGTACTTAAGTACTAGATCTTAGCATCTCAGCAGCTGACTAGGTTTCTAGGTTATGTGCGTATGTTATCTTGTCATTGCAATGTAGATTCGTGCTTTGCAATATGTCTGGTTTAAGGTAAAAATAAATAACCTTTCATTAAGGTCGAGAAAGATCTTTCTATTATCTTAAATGCGACACACTATATATATAAGCAGGTGGAACCCTCTATGCACCCGGATGCTGGAGCCTGGCGAGGAATCCGCCTCGTTTCATTTTCGGGCCAGCTCCAAATTAGCTTTAATGATACGTTGAAACTCCCCCCAAGGTGTTCTAGGACGCAATAATAAAGGAAAGTGATTACGTTAGGTATTCTGACGTTATTGTTCGCTGCACTTTCACTCAAGGTTGTTCACATAACGTAAACGATCTGGCGACCCGTATGATCTCTAATAGGTGTCTTCGAAGGATCTAATAATCTCCTTTGTAGGTATTACTTGCGTGAAGATTTAATAGAGAGGATCTAAGGTAGAGTTGCAAATAATAATAAAAACGATTAGTTATGGGAGAGCTGTGGAAATGTCTTTGGGGCAATATTCTGAACAATGGAAGATCATTTGATTGCGTTCAGTAATGCATCAATTACCGAATAAACACAGGGATGAAGTACTATAAAATAGTTTTTATATCAAAATATTCATGAGTAATCTTAAGTAGGTAGTGGCTACGAGTGTATCAGTAAATACAAATAATGCTTAACACAATGGATTGTGGCATGAACAAATGAATTCAACTCTTAAAAGCAATTCTTGAACATGCCAATCTAAAATTTGATTTAATTTTCGTTGCTTAATTCGGTAATGACGTTTTGATAAAAGCAACAGTTTGGTTCCTTACAACCAGATTTTCAATACTTGACATTTGTCTTCTTTACACGTCTAACAGAGAATTTTCGTGCTATTAAATTGTACAGCAATCCACCTGTGCGATTTTTTAAGTATCCTGCAGTATCCAAAATTTCGTTTTGAGTAATTTGTCATAAACAAAATTAATCAACATAGTGACTTTTTTGTTTTTGGCTATATCAGGAAAAGTACTGAAGCAGTCACAGTACTGTCAATTGGAGATTTGTAGAGTATTACCATAGAAATGGTGTTTTGTAGACCTTCACTGGATTATTTTTAACCGAGAAAAGCAGGAAATATCAAGCTTGAGTACTTATGACAGGATTTGACTTTTTGGTGAAGGTGGTTACAAAGACACTCTTGAACCTGCAGCAACAAGAGGTAATGCTGCTGCATTTCGAATGTCTACTGAAATAAACGCATGCATAGAATCATAAACTAGTAATGTGTCATGGTCATGCCGTGTTTTTGGACATTTCATGTACGCACTTCATGTCGATTTCAGCAATTCGAGTCTTTACCTACTTATTCTTAGATTATGAAGTAATGGAAATAATGATAATTTACGACGACACATTAACGCCAATGTACTATTTAGGAATGAAACATTCGACAGAGATTGCCGTAGTGTGACATTTTCGATCATATACCCTTGAACACATTGCATGAAACGGTCAATTTGTTTCACAATTTGTGTGAAATTCGCAGGTTTGTTGACCGTCACACAGGTTTATTTATGATTGCTTGCTGCTTGCTGCTATATTAATGTATATTAATATGAACTGTTATTTATTGGAACTGCAAATTGAAGAATGTGGAATTACTTGTGATGCAGTAAAAGTGTAGTTTCTCTCATTTCCTAGACAGTTGCAACATTTTCAAAGAAACCTTTTAACTGCATTCATTGCCGCCTTCGTGGGCGGACCTTCACCGTTTCTCGGTAATATGGAAATGTGCGTTTAATGAAAGCTCAATTAAACCCAAATAGTAAATATGACTGTTTTATGGGCGCATCTACATTGTACAGAGTGCGCTTTGTGCGTGGTACCAGTCTTCTGGTCGTTTTATTGCGAGAGGGAATCAAAGGCGGTGCATTTAATCGCTCGCACGTTCTTTAATTTATGGGTTTTGAAATTTATTAAAAGAATCGAAGCCGCAAACACCATCGACTCGACGGTTCCGTTTGAGCAATACTCTTTGAAGTTTTGAGGTCTTTTTTCTTTCCTTGTAATTAACCGGTGGAGAAGTGGGTCGGCAAGCGTGGAAATAACCATTTAGTCAACGCAGGTATGAGGTAAACGCGGATTGCAATCAGGTGCAACGTCATATTTTTCAGAGGCTGGAAAATGCTAGGAAGCTTGATTTAGCTGCAGGGGAACGAGGTAAGACCTGCCGCCCTCGTTGCCTCGTTAATCATAAATGCCTCTTACGAGCTGTTTTATTTCAAATCTTGTTATTTCGTTCGTTGAACTAACTAACAACGTTTTCAGATTGTTTTATTGTGTGGTTCTGCACGCCACGAGTTCAACCATTGAAAAAAACGTGACCTTCCTAGTACGGAACTGTTAACTTTAGTATGGTATTCCACTACAACTCAATTAGTTTCTCTGCTTATTAGGCCATGTTGTAGAAATGCTTTTAGTTACTATCGCTTAACACTTCATATTGAAACAAAATGAGCATTTTGTAATCATTTCAGGTTTTGCAAGGGTTGAAATGGACTTTATTTCTGAATGAAATCAGTTCGTTTTCTGGAGAACAGTGACACAAGCTACTATTAATTTTTACTTTAGAAAATTTTGGGCTGACTGAAATAAATCCGATTTTTAGGGAACGGTTGAAAATTTTGTTTCAGGAAAAGACTGAAACTACCTTGTTAACTGGAAAAAAAAGGAAGTTCAAATTAGGCCTTGCCTTCTGGAAATGGTTGAAATGAACCTTATTTCTGGATAAGATTGAAATCAGGTTTGTTTTCTGAAAGGCTAGTATTAGTTTTGACTTTAGACAATTTTGGGCAGACTGAAATAAATCCGCTTTTTGAGGGAAAGATGAAACTTTGTTTCAGGAAAAGACTGAAACTACATTGTTACCTGGAGAAAAAGGAAGTTCAAATTAGGACTTGCCTTCTGGAAATGGTTGAAATGAACCTTATTTCTGGATAAGATTGAAATCAGGTTTGTTTTCTGAAAGGCTACTATTAGTTTTGACTTTAGACAATTTTGGGCTAACTGAAATGTATCCGCTTTTTGGGGAAAAGTTGAAACTTTGTTTCAGGAAAAGACTGAAACTACATTGTTACCTGGAGAAAAAAGGAAGTTCAAATTAGGCTTTGCTTTCTGGAAATGGTTGAAATGATCTTTATTTCCACGTAAGATTGAAATCAGGTTTGTTTTCTGAAAAACAGTGACACAAGCTACTATTAGTTTTGACTTTAGACCATTTTGGGCTGATTGAAATAAATGCGCTTTTTGGGGGAAAGTTCAAACTTTGTTTCAGGAAAAGACTGAAAGAAACTGAAAGACTGGAGTAAAAGGAAGTTCAAATTAGGACTTACCTTGTAGAAATGGTTGAAATGAACCTTATTTCTGGATAAGATTGATATCAGGTTTGTTTTCTGAAGAACAGTGATAAAGGGAACCATTACTCTCGACTTTAGAAAATTGGGAGCTGATTGAAATAAATCCTCTTTTGGGGAGAAAGTCGAAAACTTTGTTTCAGAAAAAGACTGAAACTACCTTGTTATCTGGAGAAAAAGTAAGTTCAAATTGGGACTTGCCTTCTGGAAATGGTTGAAATGAACCTTACTTCTAGATAAGACTGAAATCAGGTTTGTTTTCTGAAGAACAGTAACACAAGCTACTATTAGTTTTGACTTTAGAAAATTTTGGGCTGACTGAAATAAATCCGATTTTTAGGGAAAGGTTGAAATTTTGTTTCAGGAAAAGACTGAAACTACCATGTTAACTGGAGAAAGAGAAAGTTCAAATTAGGACTTGCCTTCTGGAATTGGTTGAAATGAACCTTTTATTTCTGGATAAGATTGAAATCAGGTTTGTTTTCTGAAAGGCTACTATTAGTTTTGACTTTAGAGAATTTTGGGCAGACTGACATAAATCCGCTTTTTGGGGAAAAGTTGAAACTTTGTTTCAGGAAAAGACTGAAACTACATTGTTACCTGGAGAAAAAAGGATGTTCAAATTAGGCTTTGCTTTCTGGAAATTGTTGAAATGACCTTTATTTCCACGTAAGATTGAAATCAGGTTTATTTTCTGAAGAACAGTGAGAAAGGCTACTATTAGTTTTGACTTTAGAAAATTTTGGGCTGACTGAAATAAATCAGATTTTTAGGGGAAGGTTGAAAACTGTGTTTCAGGAAAAGTCTGAAACTACCTTGTTAACTGGAGAAAAAGTAAGTTTAAATTAGGCTTTGCTTTCTGGAAATGGTTGAAATGACCTTTATTCTCAGATAAGATTAAAATCAGGTTTGTTTTCTGGAGAACAGTGACACAAGCTACTACTAATTTTGACCTTATAAAATTTTGGGCAGACTGAAATAAATCCGATTTTTAGGGAAAGGTTGAAAAATTTGTTTCAGGAAAAGACTGAAACTACATTGTTACCTGGAGAAAAAGGAATTTCAAATGAGGACTTGCCTTCTGGAAATGGTTGAAATGAACCTTATATCTAGATGAGATTAAAATTAGGTTTGTTTTCTGAAGAACAGTGATAAAGGCTACCATTACTTTCGACTTTAGAAAATTTGGGGCTGATTGAAATAAATCCGATTTTTACGGAAAGGTTGAAAATTTTGTTTCAGGAAAAGACTGAAAGTACATTGCTACCTGCAGAAAAAGGAAGTTCAAATTAGGACTTGCCTTCTGGAAATGGTTGAAATGATCTTTATTTCTGGATAAGATTGAAATCAGTATTGTTTTCTGAAGAACAGTGACACATGCTACTATTAGTTTGACTTTAGAAAATTTTGGGCCGACTGAAATAAATCCGCTTTTTAGGGGAAAGTTGAAAACTTTGTTTCATGAAAAAATTGAAACTACATTGTTACCTGGAGAAAAAAAAGTTCAATTAGACTTCGCTTTCTGGAAATGGTTGAAATGAACCTTATTTCGGATAAGATTGAAATCAGGTTCGTTTTCTGGAAAACATTGGCAAAGATTTCAATATGTTTAGAATTTTAGAAAATTTACGGCTGATTGCCAGGGACCATGCTTTTTGGGGGAAGGTTGGAACTTTGTTTTTGGAAGAGGCTGAAGTTACCTTGTATCATGTAGAAACAGATCTTCGAATTAGGCTTTGTTTTCCGAAAAAGAAGAAATGAATTTCGTTTCTGAACAATATTGAGAAATTTGAAAAAGGCGTTGCTTTGACAGGCTTGAAATGAGCTTTATTTCTGGAAAATTTGTCAAAACTGAAATTCATTTCGAATTCCAGAAAATTTCCCCCTGCTTTGTTTCCGGACAAGACCAGAGTTACCTTCATTTCTAAAGAAAAATGAGATGCTTGAAATAAGCTTTGCATTCTAGATATTTCAAATTCAAACTTGCTTCTGAAACGATTGAAATAATGTTCATTTTTTGGAGAACAATGGCAAAGGTTGAAATTTATTTTGAATTCCAGAAAATTTGGGACGGATTGAAGAAAACCTTAATTTTTGATGAACGTCAAAACTTTGTTTCGGAAGTAGATGAAACTTATCTCATTTTCCGAACAAAAAGAAGTTTGAGTAACGCTTTCCTTTTTGGATCTTAAGCGCATCTTTGCACGAGACAATCGAGGAAGCTGGCAAATTATTTTCTTTCTCACAATACAATCCTACATGTGTGCCATATAATGGTATAGTCATTATTAGTGTGTTTCTTGGATTTTTCTTCAATTACAATCAAAAATAATCTTTTGCAAGGCAGATCTCTCGTTTATATACGACGCAAGTATCCCAGCACCAAAAGTATGTTATCATAGAGTTGTTAGTATGTTCTTCTCATTAAAATATTTGTTATGAGAAGGACAATAGTGTTATTTTTCACTGAGTGCCCATTTTCACTTGTCGAGATATCCACAATATGCGTGCGCACATCAGGTCTGTGCCAGTAAACAGGAAGTCATGTTATTTCAAGTTGTTCATCTGCCTGATCATTGACACTATCGTCAGTTTATGAATGGAAAACTGGAAATAACATATTTTCTGCTTTGCTGAAAGATCCCGTAATTACTCACCAAAAATCCTGCCAGCAGAATTCGGTTCCAGACATGTCCCTCTCGCTCTCTTTCACCTTTCGCTCTCCTGCAACGAAGACATGTCGACATGTTAGCTCAAAGCGATGATGGAAAGTCCAAGTGGAAATTTACAAAGTGCCGGAATGTAATGAGAAAAGAATGCGGTGGTTCTTGTGCCCTCCGCGGTTGTGTTGCGTGGGTAAAAGCGAAACGCATTAACGTGTAACATCGGTACACTTAACCGGATATCCGTGTCGAGGTATTCGGTGCCGTCTCACTGATTATGAGTATTTCTACTCTTTTATTTCTCGATAACGATCACGGCAATATATTCATCGTTAACGAATTCGGGAGAGTAAGAGTAAGTCTCGTTGGGCATCTCGGGAGCCAGTAATAACTATACTCGTAAACTTTCTTAAATTAGACGGTTCGCGATTTAGTGTTTGTCAAGTCGGTTTTAACGATCGTTTCACGTAATTGCTGACTTAATATGCATTTTTTGCTTCGATGGTGTATTACGTGAAGATTTATTGCTTCTTCAGTGGAATACCTGATAAGTGAAAATGGAAATAAACGTATTATTAAAGTGAAAACTTCTATGGGCGAGCTTGAGAAAAGTAAACGCTTTTAGATGGGGTAAAATCTTCAACTTGCCGTCAGCATGAAATCTGTTACGCTGTGAGTCATCGTATATCCAAGCGCGTGTTATAAGTATACAAACATGCGGAGTATAAGCGTGCAGGGTGTTCCCTCTCCGCCGGTCTAGTATTTCCAATAGAAAAGATTTTTTGTTTCTAAATAAATTAATTTAGAAACTTTTTGGAAAAGTAGTTATTGAACATGAACTGGCAGCGTTTCAATACAACAATTTTAATAATAATGTTAAACTATACCAGATACAACAAATACTATGGGTAGATGTGGTAACATGTAATTTACTTGTAATAATAAAGTGGTATCCTTGAATAAATCTACCATCCCCAAATTTCATTCAAAATCATAACCATCCCCAAAAGCCTACACGAAAAATGTCAGAAATTCCACTCTTCATTGAACATTATTTACAGCACTTTAACGACTAAAAAAGTTTAAAAATCTACATTATTTTCCAATCAAGATTCAACGCATCCCACGTCATAAGATGGGTTTAACGGACCAGATTCAGGTATCGAACCGGGTCGTTACTTTTATTTCAGTGCGGTTTATCGACGGCCGTTCTGATATCCGGTGCCCGAAGCATTTCATGCATAATCAGGTAACGATCATTAGAAACTGCAACATGGTGTTCATAAAAATATATACTACTGATGGATTGACCGGTTCCCATTTCCTCCCATTTAAATCACATTAGGACGTAAGTATAGTTTTTTTTTTTAAATACTAAACGACTCATCTGACATTGCAATCGTGAAGAACGAAAGTACTATTTTATTGAAGAGCTGTTCAAGAGACGGTTTTATCGAGCAGATCAGAATTATCCAATTTGTGGAAGTAAGGAGGGAACGACTGAATATAGTTCGAAATGAATCTCGAGGTAACCGATTTTTTGACATAGATGCATTGGTTCAGGATTTTTTGACCATTAACTGCTGAAAACTTTAATTTGGTACTTTGGACTTTCTTTGTATTTGAGTCCAAACAAAATTTTGAGAATCTACTAACCAACTCAAACAACTCCTAATAAATTTTGAGTCAGTAAAGAAATATGTTTTGAGTTGCTGATTTTTCCTAATTAGTTAATTGGGAAACCTTTGCTACCCGAAAGAATTGAAATTTGAATCATGAAAACATCTTTGAGTAGACAACGTTTCGTTGAAGATATAATGTTTTCTAACTTTATCTTTTATAACTTCTATCTAACTCTATCTTTTCTCTAACTTTTCTAATTGCTTCTCCAAATTTCAAAAATTCTCCAAATTATTGAGTTTAAATCAGGAGAAAGGCGAGCAGATTTTTTTAGTGAACATTATTGTCATTGAACTCCACGCTTTATTCTCTCTACATAATTTTCAAAATCGGACTTGGTTGACAAATTTTCCAAATCCCAGATTTTCAAAAATTCATAACGCCTAACCTACACGTTATACGAAGAAATTTCATTTCATTGCTTTCTTCATATTGCCGTTCGCTATCACGTGGTACCAGAATTTTAAATCTCCGACAAGCTTGACAGTATCAAAAAGTTACAGATTTTCCAAAATTCCAAAGAGAGTTCCAGCTTCTTTAAAATTCTTAAGTCCTAAATTATACGTTTAAAGAAAAATTTTGTTTTTATTTGAGGTTAAAGGTAACTGTTTCAATATATTAAATGCAAAGAACAGAACTAAATATTTTTTGGACTGTTATAAATTTTACTCGTCAATGGTCAGAGCTGTAATGAGTAATTCCACTTGAACATAGTTAAAGAGAAATTAAAACAAACGAATATTCGAATCATAGTAAGTCCTTGTAAAAGACTTACTATATTAAATTAAACATATTCCAAAAAACCAAAACAAATGAATATTGGAATCATAGTGAGTCCTTATAAAAGACTAACTGTATTAAATTAAACATATTTCTAAAAAACCAAGATAAAACGAATATTCGAACCATACCAAGTCTTTGTCGGACGCGGTAAATTTTGAACAAAGATCGTTTAAGTTCATTGGCATTTCCACTTTTCACTCGTAGCTCTATATGGGAAGAACTCATAAAATAAAGCCAAGTTTATACACGACCTCAACCCTACGTTTAAATCGTTATTTTCACCTCAAAGACAACCTAACGATTATTTCCTTTCTCATTAACCATTCACCTCAACTCTCATTCAATTAGCTCCCTTTGTAATTGAGGCGTGCCCTAATGCAATTTAGGCATTTTATTCCCAAGGCACGGTCCACCCCCGTACAATAATAATAAATCCGCGCGTTCAGGGCGTTGCACGTATCGATTCGAGGGATGAAAGGAGACGCAAGGAATACAAATAAAAGGAACAGGTGCTATTTTCGGCAAAGGAGAAGCGGAGGTCGGGATCGATGGGAAAAGGTAAAAGGTTTTTCGAGGGATGGGAGTTTATGTAACGTGAAATCTCGCAAATTTTTCATTTATTTGAGTAGTTGAAGGGAGAGGGAATGGGAAAAGCAGGGTAATGCTTTTATTGCATTCGAGAAAAGTGTACTGGTGAAGTGAATCGAAACTGAAAGTTGAAAATGAAGATGAAGTGAATGTCGAAATAGAAATTTCTTCCTGTTTCCAATTTCAATCCTGAACATAGTCTCAGATCTTCTTTTACAGCCATTCCTTCTTCTTCATTTTCCTCCTTCTCATTCATTCTGCATACTGCCTATGTCCCGACCAATTTGCGTTTTAGGTTTCTATCCAATGCTGGGTTCATCATAGATCTCCAACTCTTTAGATCTCTAAATCATTTAGTTCTTCATCCTCCTCTCAACTAGTCTTTCGCAAGATCCTGTCCTTCCAATCTTTCTATAGTTGGTTTATCTGAAATCTAGACTTTTAAGTTTGGTCTTGTAGCTTTCGATTACATCAACTTGAGCATCATCTCCATTCCTTCCCTTCCCTTCGCTAGGAGATCTCCTGTTCCTCTTCAGCTCTAAATGGTACAACCAGAAAAATCGTGAGAAATAAAATTCAAAGTCTTGCCAACAGGTTTGTACTTCAAATGTGGTATCTATCAGCGCTCTTGATGCTCCATGACTCAGATCCATATATGAATATTGAAAACACCACAGATCGAACAAGTCTTTTTGGTCAAATTTTAAAAAAAATGAGCTGCGTAGACAAATTCTAAAGAAGACTAAACGTATTGTAACGTGAAATGTAAACAGCAGCGCGAAATGTGTTTACTCTTATCGGACCTCTGCTGCTTACCTCAAAGGAACGCCGCTACGCTTAATTGGGTCCCGGCAACATCTTATTAAGGAAAAATGATTTATGACCTTCTGGACCTTTCTACATAAAAAAACCCCATGGCATGCCAGGCTGAAAGGTAGATTTATGGGTAAGATATACAGTAACATAACACACGATGTGTCAAAAAAAATGCATACGAGGTGTGAAAAAATACAAACGAGAAAATTTTAAAATATTTGCAAATAACTTTTTCTCTGTACATTTCTCAAAGATATGTTTTATACAAAAGTTGTTCGTCTCTATTAGCGCAACAAAAAAGCTAAGTAACATTTTTCTCTCAGACGCGAAATTAAAGTTTTTTTTATTTTTTAATTTTCTTAACAAAAATAACTTTATTTTTGTACGTTTCTCTACAGATTGTTTTATATAAAAGTTGTTCGCCTCTATAAGAACAACAAAACAACTTAGTAACATTTTTCTCTCAGACGCGAAATAAAGGTTTTTCTTATTTTTATTTATTTTTGAAAAAAATAACTTTTTTTCTGTACATTTCTCGAAAAAATGTTTTATACAAAAGTCGTTCGCCTCTATAAGTGTAACAAAAAACTCAAGTAACATATTTCTCTCAGACGCGAAATAAAAGTTTTTTGATTTTTTTTTGAAAATAACAAGCCGCCATTTTGAAACCGCTAGACCGATTTGGCCCATTAACGAACTCGACCGAGATTTTCGGCCAACTGATTTTTGTACCAAATTTCGTTGTGATTCTTTAAAAAATGCGACCTGTAGCCTGCCGACAAATTTCGTTATATCCGATATATATATATATATATACATATATATATATATATACATATATATATATATATATATATACATATATATATAAATTTTTGGGAAATGATTAGGTATGATCTCTAGATACCAAAAAACTGAAAACCGCATTTTTATTCCTATTTTTTCTACTTCGTTAACGAATGCAATACTAGATA
This sequence comes from Cryptocephalus moraei, assembly GCA_946251905.1. Lineage (NCBI taxonomy): Eukaryota > Metazoa > Arthropoda > Insecta > Coleoptera > Chrysomelidae > Cryptocephalus > Cryptocephalus moraei. The sequence goes on along the minus strand of OX276455.1, from coordinate 3,115,059 downwards.
TAAATCTACCAAAAAGAAGGTTCGAGTTATTTCAGGAACTATCGCGAATACAATTGAGGTGTATATAAGCGGGCTTGCGGTCGGAGATGAGATTAGACGTGAAGCCGCGAGTGAATAAATGAGGCGAAAGACGGACCAGTGAAATAAATTACATTTAAGAGTGATATGAATTAATTAGTTAGGAATTAGTTAAGATAAATTAAGTAGTGTGTAGTGCATAATTAGGATAGTGTCAACAAATTAGAAAGAAACGTTACAGTATTTACGCCTTCTTTGCTTAATTTCCTCGCCAGGAAAAACAAAGCAGCCGATTTCCTAAGACATACACTTTACCTACATCTCGAAACGAATAATAAAATCGCCCATTAAAGTGAATCTAAACACTCTTTCCTACATAACGACAAAGGTCGCAAAACTGCGCTTTATTCAATACGAGATTAAATGGAATCGATCGGTTTATTTTTAAATGTGATTTCTAGGTATAGAGTAATGGTCCCATTGTTACACTCGTTCAATCCAGGAATGTGTGAGATTAAATAAATCTAGTATCGTCACACATATCATTTTCTAATGTCTGAAACAGTTATGCCTGCCTACTTAGACATTAATTTCTAGACTAATTATGGCAATTTACTCGACGTTAGCTGGCAAGAGCCAATAGGGAAATTTGTTTAAATTGCCGGTTTTTATGTAGAAAGCAGGTTTAAAAACCTTTCGGAACGTGAGAAAAACGTACTTGAGGATTATAAAAAAATAAACAATATTAAGTTCAATAAACAATCACGTTTGTTGTAATGTGTTCATAATGACAAAAAACAGATTACGTTAGAACCACGATATGTACAAAGTATACTATTCGAAAACGTAGTTTACAATGAGTATAAGTGTGTTTATCGTGAGCTCGACTTTATTCATACTATTTCTATGCGAAGAATGTGAAATATACTTTGGGAAAATTCTTCTTATATTCCTTTGTGAACTTGTCGAGGATAACAAAAATGATAACAAAGAGATCAAAAAATGTTTACACGTTGTACTTTGAAAATAATACTTTTCTTTTAATTTAATAAGAATGAGTCTAGATTTTACCTGTAAGATATTTAGTAGCAGCTTCAATTGTCTTGATCCTAATTTTGTTTTGTCATGATTTTCGAAAACTGTTGTATAAAGCAGTGGCGGTGGTTTACAATTTTGTGTGGTGGTACAGCAAAATAATGACATTTACAATGGATGAACAAAATCAATTGTTACAGTTTCCTGTTGTTCCTACTATTTAAGAAATCGACGACCATGTACTAAATAATTCGTCCATAAATCTGGATTTCACACCAATCTCGATATGTTTCCAAAAAGTCTGATCAAATTGAGTCGAATATCAAACATCCAATACTACCAACTTAATATAGTCCTAGGACATCGCAATTTATGTGTTCCGTGTATATTTTAGGTTGAGAATACACATAACCATATATATTGTCAACCTAAAATATACACGGAACACATAAATTGCGATGTCCTGTGACTATATTAAGTTGGTAGTATTGGATGATTCTGATGTCATCAAAATGACGTGCATCGGGATTTGTTTTGCACAGAGTATAGACACCTTTACATGGTATTGTCCAAAAAACTAATATTGTAGTCAATTTCCAGATATGTACTTAACATCTTAGGTAGGTAGCTAACCCACGAATCGATCTTTTAAAACTGTTTTATTAGTCAGTCATAATTAATACAACTACATAATTTCAACCTTCTAGATTGTAGGCAATGTAAGATCTGACGGTATTGAAAAATTCAGCATTCTACAAACATGGATTTTTTTGACACAAATAAGTTAAGTCCAAAAAACCTTTAGATTATTACAATTACTTTACAGTACCGTACATTACCATTTTAACTTACTTACCTTAATTACCAATTTTATAACTAACATTACAATTAATTGTGACTACATCTCCATTTTTCAAAACTATTTCTACAACTGGTACGCAGTTTCTTGTTGAGCACAAAGCTGGAGCTCATTAATCGTCACTCAAACAAAGAGTAACGTTCAGTTTCGCGATTTTTCGACCGCACTTGCATTAATACATTTACTGTTAGTCTATCTAAATTTGAACCGCAAGGGGAAATTTTAGAGAAATGAAATAATACACATTTGTGACAAACCAAAGGAACGCTAAGCTTCCACGTCCGTAATTATTATTATTGTACCAGAAACGAAACATCCGTTAGTCTTTTTATGCTCTGATGATGATGATGATGTACTTGTGTTTACGCTAATTTAACCATCGCAATATGTCGAGTTGCGCCTAAGTGATAAAACTGTTGGTACGCCGGAATTCACGATAAAACAATGGAGAAAAAGGATGTAACGAACCTACACATGAAAATATCTCCAAGAAATATTGACATTTAAATAATGTATCATTTCAACTCCGTGAACAAATTGTTATGCTTGTTATTATTGATACATAACGACCACTACAACTGAACTGTTTAAATTCATATTTTGTGACTATTTTTACACCTAAATCATCGAAACGAGCTAATGACATGAATACACCTTACCTAAACAGGTGGTAATCCAACTTAAATTTATATCTAATTGACACTGCATCTGTCAACTAAGCAGAACCTGTCATAACCCAAATTAAAGATGAGCGGATACGATATATAATATTAATTTCGTATCTCAATGATGGGTCTTAAAATTTATTGGTGTTCCTAAAGTTTCCAAAGTGTTTGGCGGCTTAAGGGCAGACCACCGGAAAGATTGCAACATCTCAAGAGCTGTAGGCAAAGAAATTAAACAGGACTGCATCCGGAAACGAGTGGAGCGTATATATCAAAGTTGTCACAGGTTTAATGCTCGTTTCGTGTAGTAGTAGGCATATTAAATGATATTTTAAGGACACTTAGTGCTGCGTAAGTAGTTAACAATTGCATTTTTGTATAGAATTCACATTAAATACTTATCAATTTCGAGCAATTGCTGTTTCAAAATTTTTACATAAGCTGGTCTTCCATTCAGAGAAGAGGAAACTTGTTTTTAAGGTTGGTATGGTTCTCATGAAACCAGGAACTTTCAGTGGTTTGTACTTGGGTTTATCCAATCATCCTGATGATGTCAAAGACATACTTCTTCAATTGGGCATAAACTCGTCACTATAAGTACCTTTTCCTATTTTCTAAAAGTATAACTCGGTGTTGCTTAACTCAATTTGTCTTTAAAAAGGTTCTTAAAGGATATGTTGGCTAACGCTGGTACATTTGTTTAAATCAATCGTTTCTTACAATTTTAGTTCTTAAATTTGCATCTAAATCAGTGCCAATGTTCTGGTTTTGAACTTGCGCTTCTGATGACAATGTTGGCTACATGTGCCAGTTGCCCAGTTTCTCATCTAATGGATCTATACTGCCACGTTGATTCTATGTTGTTGCAGAATCAGATATTTGAAATTTGTACTCTATTCGACCTACTTTGTATCTAAGGTACTGTCTGATCGATTCATTTGTATGCCCCTTTGAAAATTGTGGGGATTTCAAGCTCGTTGGAATGCTGGCAGATTTAAAGTCGAAGGGAAACGCCCAGTAGCTCGCATAGAATACAGATTCTTAATTGTTGTACCAACATCAACCTAATTTAGATAAAATACGCCGCTCTCTGGATTCCTGCTAAACGATATTGCCGAATTACTGTTAGAAATCACACAGAACTTTCCCATAGCCAACTTAAAACATAATTTAGGTCATCAATTTAAAATCAAAATGACCACCATGCACATGATGTGTTTATGTGTCTGCGTGCACGTGGTGGTCTACTACACGCACACACATACATACATAAGCGTCAAAATACTGTTATTATTAATTGATTTAAACTGGCGATAAACGCAGTGCATGTATGGCGACAAATTAAATAATTAGGCATCTTGAAGTAGTCTACCATAATTTAATTGGCTTTCATTGCTGTTTGCTACTGAAGGGGCTAAGTAGTATGTCCGTATGAGAGAAAATACATACAAAATAACATTTAGTTATGGATTGAATTTTCATATCAAGATATGACTACCGGATCCTTCATATTTGATGGAGTTGATCAATAAAGTAATTTAAAAAATAATCTTTTGTCCTGTCCCCGAAAAACATAATTAACGACCGAGAACTCTAACACTTCCGAAATACGCATTATAGAATTAATAACGACTTAACATTGGAGCGCTACTTAAACCGGTATCGACTTGGTGCTTATTCGATTGGAATTGTGAAAAGTGAAAGGACAGATTGCCTTCGAATACACGCATTACATACACATGAACGTATGTAATGTTCAGGCGAGTTTCTTTGAAACCATAGAATAATGTGAAGCTATAAACAACCCCGATCGAACTCTGTAATTATGTGGGAAATGAAATGATGCTGGAAATTATAAATAAGCTCCAAGTACTAGAGTTAAAACGAAAGGGTTAAACTTGTGAAATTGAAATTTACGAAAATATATCGATTTTCAATTTCGGTTTCATCCCCTTGATAAGTGTACTTGGTTTGTGTAGAAAATTCTAGTTTATTCTGATGAATGTGTATTACGTTCCAAGTGGCCTTGAGATATCACAAAAATGTTGCAATATATCCTTCGATACTGGTCATGACATATCTAAACAAAGTGACGGTAATTTTGTCTTATATAATAGTATCTTTGTGTTCAATTTTTCTTTCAATTATACTTGGGTCAAACCAGTTCAAGCTTAGGTTTCATAGTTTGCGTTGTAGAATGCGAAATAACCATCAGTCGCCAGAGAATTTTAGAAGAATTTAAGAGAAATTCTTGAAGCAATTTTTGAGAAAATTTCCAAAACCCGGAAAATGATGAGCAAAACTACCCCTTTATCCTGGTCGATTTAAAAATCTTATTGGGAGGTCTTTGTGTAGGACAAAGTCTAACTTAAGAAAAATGTACCAAAGGCACACATAGGTACATACATGGACATTTTTCAAAAACAAGTTTTCTGGACTCAAAACCTTTAAGGATCATAACCCCAAACATTTTTCACCGATCATAACTCTATTCAGAAAATTGAATTATCCCTTAATTACCTATTCTGGTTTGTTACTATGAAATATACAAAGGGTGTCAATTATCCAAGTACCCTTTTCCTGACCAAGGAGTAATTGGTATTCGAGCCACATTTCACTTTGGTACTACGTCAACTCCAAAGCTACTCTCAATCAACTCCCTTCACGCTGACCAAATCATCCCAAAAACAGACGAGCAAGAGAAAACCATAAAAGTCCAGGCGCCTCGATCAATTTTCCGAGTTCGACGTGTGTTTTATTTGTCATTTCGTTCACGTGTACGAGCTGCACGTCCTACTTCAGTGATAAATTATGTATAAGTTCTGGGGAGAGGTTTTTGCCTCTCGAACGGTATTAACAATCTAAATATTTTTTTCGCCACGCCCGTACACGGCCTATACACGAAACGGCATTGTTTGTAAGGTCGTACCGCAAAAGGGGGTTGAGTCGTGTCATTGATGGGCTCGAGACGAGGGGAACGGTACTGTAAAGACGTCTGAAAGGGTTTATTTTATCAAGTCCGTAGATCTCTTTCGAAGAGGGTGAAGTTGTCTACTTTTGTCGTTTTGGGTGGTTGAAAAATGATGTTTTTGGAATTGTAAGCCTTTGAATTTGTAAGTACCTATTCCGGGCGATGAAATACGAGAACAAGTACTAGTTTGGGCTTTGACAAATACTTCTTAATGAGAAGTCATTTCGTTCTGATAATTTTTGCTTAGGGACAAACAAAGGGCAATAAGTGAACGTGGCTCGAAATACAAACTATCTAAATATATGTTTATGATCGTTAAGTCCATTGCTTAAGTCACTGTGAAATGAATTATTAAAACTGAATTTCGCTAAATTCTGTTTATTTAATGACAAAGTACCTATATATGTGATTTTGTTTAAATTTTAATAAGAACTTGTCTTGAGTTCATGGAACACAACTCTTTAGCAATAATTCAAAAGAATTACGTTCGGTCAGTTTTGTAATATTACTTGGCTTATTAAGTTGTACAACTAATTTGGTTTGCAAATCTGTAAAATATTATTGACAACTTATTTGTTAATTATTTTATTTCTAGAATTATACGCTCGATACATATACTGGTTACAATTCATTTAATTGTTATTGATAAATTACCTGTAATGTTATTTTTGTAATAATTATACTTTCGTAATAAACGGTTTGAAATTAATTACGCCAATTTTGAAATTGATTGTTCTTAATTGGCAACTAATTACTACCAGTTCGGTTTTGATAATATGGAATATTATATCGGTTTGTCCACGATTTGAATGTAACAACTTGATTAAATTTTTTTTATATAGGTACGTTTAGTTCAATTTTTATTTTACGTTACTTTCTAGTTTTAGTGTTCTTTTGTAATAATTATTTAACTAATCAATTTATTTGTAGTAATTTTCTTTGGTTTTGATCATATTTTTATCGTTATATTATGCAATTTTCTGTTGTTTTGCGCTTTTTGATACGACTATTATTATTTGTGTCCATTTATCTACCTTTTCATTGTTTTAGCGTATGTAGCTTTATGTATCACTGTAATCAAGCAACAATTTTTAATATGTACAGTAAAATTGGATATTTGTGAACAATTTTCAATATAAACTGTAATAAATAGAATGAAAGCACTGTATATAATTTCAATTGAAAAGAAACATGATAGTTAACAATCTGTTTGCATACAAATTTTATTACCTTATTTATGAAACTTAAAAGGTAAGTAGTTTTTTCAAAACTTAACTTGAAATCACTCCAAATTTTTAGAAAACTATAGATTCATGAATCAGTTCCTTAATTAGAAAAGAATTGGCACAAACATTAGTGTCTTAATCTGATGCCCTGTGGATTTTTTTGAAAAATCACTAGACTTCAATGAGATTTTTGGCAAAAATAATGTAATTGTAAAAATACAATTCAAATTTCATGATTAACAGTTTAGCTTCTATGAATTTGACTGCGACGTTAGTTAATGGCAAAATTTACTAGGATTTCTCAATAGAGTGACTAGAATACATCAGATTTGTATGCAAACTATTTAATTAAGTACGAAACTCACAATCTTGTTTAAAAGTAATTTAAACTGTGAATAATCGACTAGAGTTCCTGAGATCTTTTCAAAAATCTGCTCGATGTTTCAAAACACAGATCAAAGATAAAGTTGGATGAATTTGTAGAAAATTCACTAGATACTAGAGGATCAAAACCTGCTCAAAATTCTAGAAAAATTATTCTGACTCATAAATCTAAATTGTCTAACCTTAAACATAAACTGAGGCGTGAATAATCTTAGATTGTCTAGAGTCTGAAAGGCTGATCTTATGTAGTTATGTAGTTTTAAGAATCATGACATAACTAACAAAACAGACTTTTCGAAAAACTGTTAAATTAGCATATAAGCCCAATTCATGGATTAGTTACTTACTTAAAATATCACTATTTTGAAATTGACTAATATTTTTTTGGACAAATGCCATGTAAAACTTTGTTTGGAAAAATACTGGAATTGGTTCAATGGACTTTTGATTATAATTTAGTTTTTGGTGAACTAACTGAAAGATTAGTTAAAAAGGACTTTTCGATTTCTAAAGCAATGGGAAACATAGGGAAATATCAAATACAAAGCTTAATTTAATTATTCGTTTCCATTTTTGAAAACCAGCTATTTTGGTTTATGAAACACCACCTTACCAAAATTGTTACCAACCACCACTGGTGGAGAGACAAAAGTTTATAACAATGGAAATGCTGTCTTTTCTGTTCGGTTTTTGCATGAACACTGAACAAAATTTAATCTAATTTTGTACATTTGTACATATCGATACAAAATTTCTAGATTATTAGCTTGTGGATTTCTAGAAAATCTTTAGTTTCTTGGTTTCATAAATGTTAATTACCTTGTATAAATTTAGAGAACCCAAATTTTGATTTCAATGTGCCCTGATGAATACCGGAACACCCAATTCCTATTTCTTGAAGTGAAAATAAATAGAAATAAATCCACAAAAACAAAGAGTTTGTATGTATCGAACGTAATTTCGAGAAAGGTGGATTGGTTTCACTAGAATGCGATTGTTAATACTGGGAACTCTCACACGTCCCGAGAAAGAATTCATTTTTAAATGTAAAAGTAAATAAGACAAAAAGTCCAAAAAAACAAAGGACAACAGGCATGTTTTCGTGTAGGTAAGATGATATGATGAGTTTATGGGGAACTTTTTTCAAGGAAATTTCGTGGTGTTTTAAAGGATTTCTTTGGAATATTCTCGTTATTCGTAGTATATAGATTTTGATGTGTATTTTGTGAATTTTTATTAAATAAAATCGATCTAACTGAGGGTTTAATACAAAATTCCATGGAAAAAGACAATACAATTACGGTCATTAAATTCATAATTGTGATTTAACTTATATCAACACTCAGTTTAAGAACTGATATTTCTATGTAACTAATAATAACTTTCCAAACCAGGCATTACAGCAGGACTACCAAATTGGCCAAGGTAGGTATTAAATCTCTGTCTCAGGCGTTTCATTTCTTGGCCATACGCTCAAACAGAGATAAACCCTGAAGAATTCGTCACGAACCAGTCCCCTTTGTGCACGTTTGTACATTATTGTACCGGCTTACCGCGCCATAACCACGACAGGCCGAAATGGCAAAAGTCGCAACATTTCCAAACAGTAGTGGCCAGTCACCACGAAATGACCTTACCTTTAAGAAACGCGAGGTCCTCTATGCGATCATTTTTAGACGAGAGCAGAAGGCGAAGAGGACACACGGCGAAGAGGAAAAGGTAATTCACACATCTCGCGCATGAGAAAAAAAAAGTCCACCTGTCGGTCCGTACTACTGTTACCACTACTACTTCTTGTGTCGTAGCGTGCGAGGAAGAGATATATGTGTCCGTCTCTATGAATGGTCCAAGAACGGAAAGTAGACCGCAACTCGCGCGATGTATATCAATATGCCATCAAAATCGGCTCCGGCATTATAGATTCGCGCACAATGCTACTCGTAATTTCACCTGCGAGGAACACTTTCGAGAGAGTGTCACAAGCGCACACGTTAAACGGCCGATGGAAATGAGGCACAAGGCAAAAGTGCTCGCACGCAAGAAAACAAACCTCTTCGTATAATAAACTCCCATGTACGACCTCTCGAAGAACACGGCACACACTCCACCACACACACAAACAGCCTTTACCGGGCAAAGCAGGTGCAAGAGGGGATTCCATGTGACTGCATGCGCGACAGCTCGACAGGTTGATATATACATGTATATGCATGCACTTTTTTCTAGGCGACATTCACCACGGCTTGATTAATGGGGCGAAGGTGGGAAACCGAAGCTTAAATGGAAGCCTAAAATTAGCCTGAGACTCTTCTCACTAATCTTAATTAGGCACGACCAGTTTCGCACTTTTAAAACTACAGCAGCAGGTGCCACAGGCTTGAAAGCAAACAAATTAAACTTGTACGAACCTAATCGCCAGTCAATTAAACCTAATTAGACTATTGTATAACGATTATAAATTGGGTCTGGTTGAAAACATGTACAACTCACTGTATAGTGCATTTCAATTTATACTAAGACAGCTAATTAAGATGTGTTGCAAATAAGTGAGTAGAAAATCAAACTACCTAAGATTTTAAACTGTGATAGGTTCCTAATTTCTCTAAGGAGTCAGATCAGAACCCAATATAAAATCCCTTCCACGTACCAGGATTTCAGGCCGTTCATTAAACTGCCTTCTACTTCGAAATATGCCCAAAGTGTGTGTGGATTTTAGGCCGCTCAATAAGTTTCCTTCTACCGATCCATCTACTCCAAGATACGCTCAATGTATTTGGATTTCAGGTCGCTCTATAATTTTTTTTCTGCCAATCCATCTAATCCAAAATATGCTCAATGAATGTGGATTTCCTCCTACTGATCCATCAACAACCCCAAAATACGCTCAATGTATGCAGATTTCAGGCTGCTCAATAAATTCTCTTCCACTAATCCATCTACTCTAAAATAGGCTCAATGTGCCCTTCTACCAATCCATCTACTCCAAAAAACGCTCAAAATGTATATGGATTTCAGGCCACTCAATAAGTTCCCTAGCTACTACTGATTCATCTACTCCAAAATTACATTCAATGTATGTGGATTTCAGGCCGCTCAATAATTTCCCTTCTACCAATCCATCTACTCTAAAATACACTCGATGTTTGTGGATTTCGGGCCGCTCAATAAGTTCCCTTCTATCGATCCATCTATTCCAAAATTCGCTCGATTTACATAGATTTTTGATCAGTTTAGTCTTCAAGGCAATAGGTACCTATCATGAAGAAGATAATATAAACAATGGTAGTACAGTAAAAAGAAAAAATAAATAGGTACACGCCAAATATAAATTGTTAATGTCATTGTAATTAAAAGTATTTTAAGTCCAGTAACATAATTGCATTACATATCAATATGAGCAAAATAATTAGTATTTTCCATAAAAGTTTTCTGTTAATTTTAATACTAGTTCTAAAATGTCGTAAAGTGTGTGTAGACCACACTGGAAATCATCAAGTTATCATGAAAAAGTTTTATCATTTAATTGCATATCATTAAAGTAACATTTCAGTATTCCTTAGTTCCTGTGGATAGGCAACTCTTCTTGCATAGATGGGCATGTACATGCGCGTAAAGAACTACATCTTTCATTGGAGAAAACCAATTCCTAACTTAAATTGGAACAAACTCCTCCTGTTTTAAGCGTTTCGTGCTGTGAATGAATCTCATTCCGTGTTTTAAACGTCATTTGTTTCAAAATCATCTGTGTTGTCAGTGAGTCATTCTCATTTCCATTATTTATCAAGTATATTTGTATAAAATTGGCTGAAAAGTTAAACAACGAACATGTTCAGGACCACGGGAACATTCGACAAACTTCTCGGTAAATTGTTGAAATCCAATTGATTCTGTACGGTTTTAAGGAATGTATCTTTGCAGATAAAGCCACCAGCCATTTACTGATGGAGCCCGATTGGAAATCAACACTACAAATATGCGATTTGATCCGGCAGAACGATGTCCAGTGAGTATGTCTTATAATCGGTTTCAAAGGTTATCCTCAAAACAGGCAGAATGTCCTGCTTTGTAATGAACAGGCGTGATTACTAGTCAAAATGGAGAATTGTCATATCTCACTTCTAGGTAGCATAACATTTAATTCAAAAAGCAATTAGGAACAATTTGTGCCGTCACCGTGAACCATTTATGTTCCTAATCCTTTGTCATTGTTTTCGCAATTATAGTCCAACTGTCTTTCTATTGTAACAATCTGGCCCCTACTGAGGTAGGAGGGTCTCTTGATCATTGAAACTCCCTGATTTCTAGAGAAATTTTCAATACAAAAGTACAAGGTATAAGATTTCATGGTTGTTACACTTGTGAGTTTAAAATTATTTTTGAATGCGTTATTAATGACAATTTTATAACAAAGATATTAAGAATATAGGTACCTATTGTACTATTTAGAATCAAGATAAAAGTCTTTTAAAAACACTAACCTTCAGGAATACCTTTCTTCTATCCACTGGCAATGCGATTTTGATCCTTAAATAATACAATATTAACATTAAACTCTAATAACTCACTAAATAAATAAAATACTAACCATTTTTCTTTTCTGCTCTTCCATGAACATATCTGCCACTGCTGCTGAAAAGACTTACTTGAAAAGTTCTGTGCAAAACTATACACTTCTAATTTAAACCTCTTATTTTCAAGACCGAAGTATGCTCTTAATGCTTTGAAGAAGAAACTAACCTCCCAGAATCCTCACTCTGCGATGTACGCCCTGATGGTACTGGAGAGTATGGTGAAGAATTGCGGTGCCGTTGTCCACGAAGAACTGACCACCAAACCTTTCTGCGAATTCCTGCATGAACTTGCCAAGACTACGGCTCACGACAATGTCAAGAACAAGTTGTTAGAGTTGATCCAGGCTTGGACGTTCGCCTTTAGGAAGAATCCGAAGCACGGAGCTCTTAAAGTAATTATAATCATTTGATGCATGGTATATATCCTGAAAAATTTATTGACACTATAATTGTTTTAAAATTAGATTAAATTGACATTTTCTGTAATATCAAATGGAGGGTATTACTAGGATTTTGTGATTTCATTGGGATCAGTTTATTAAACATTCATCCCACTGTACAAGTCACACAGTTATGAGTGTAGCCGATTTCTTTAATGTATAATTGTCAAATTTAACTTAACACTTTTGACCTCCATTCTCACAACCTATACGTTACATTAATATAAACCCAATTAACCATTTGCTAATCCAATTATCAGGACGTCGTGAACGCGATGAAAGTGGAGGGTTTTAAATTTCCGACGTTACGTGAATCCGATGCCATGTTTTCCGCTGACACGGCCCCCGAGTGGGCCGATGGCGACGTCTGCCACCGTTGCAGGGTTGCGTTCACGCTCGTGGTAAGGAAGCACCATTGCAGGGCCTGCGGCCAGGTCTTCTGTGCACAATGTACATCGAGATCTATAACTCTACCCAAATTCGGTATCGAGAAAGAGGTGAGAAATTAATAATTGTCGTAAGCTGTAGTTAATTAAATTAGTAAGTCAAAAACTGAATGTGTAATTGTTGTAAGCTGTAGTTAATAACAGTAAGTCTAAAACTGAATTGTAATTTTGCAATTAGGGTTAGTTAACTTTTTGGGATTTTTCTGACAGGTGCGAGTCTGCGATTCCTGTTATGACGCCGCAACAAAACCTTCCTCGGCACCCAACAAAACGCCGAAAACTGAGACCGAACTACCGGCGGAATATTTGAAAAGTTCCCTCGCTCAAAAGAGTCAGGTAATCTTTTGAAGAAGAATATTAGAGGTAGTTTGCAAAATGTTACACTTTTAGGAACCACCCAAGAAAACTGAAGAGGAACTGCGCGAAGAAGAGGAATTGATGCTGGCGATAGCTTTGAGTAAATCAGAAGCAGAGGCTAAGGAAAAGGAGAAGAAGTATCCCAGTACAATAAGTAACTTTAAAGGTACACTCGTCAGTTATTTTTGTAGTACTATACAATCATTACCAGTTTCTGGTTTTGGTATTTGAAAATATATCTGTAAAACCTCAAGTAATACTATAAGGTAATGGTTAAAATAATGAATCAATGTTACAAATGTTACAAATTACAATGTTTGTAGCTGATACTTTCACTACCTAATTGAACACAAGTTAATTCCAAATCCCAAGTCAAATTAATTTTCTGTAATTGAACAAACAATTTCTTCTAGCTGTGGAGCAACCGGTCCGCGCCCCCACCCCTGAGGAGCACACTAACCCAGAATTACAAAAATACCTGAACCGTTCCTATTGGGAATCGATACAAAACGATAAGAATGATCAGAACACACCGGCCAGCCCGTCAGCCCCTGCATCTGCACCGATCATACAGACCGAGAAGATCAAGTCTAAGGAAAACGGGAGTACCGATAACGATCTGGAGGAGTTCATTAAAACGTTGAAGGGACAAGTGGAAATATTCGTTAATAGGATGAAGAGTAACTCGAGTAGAGGAAGGTGGGTGAAATGGTCATATAACAAATCTAAGAAGATTGATTCTTTTTGGCTGTTATGTATTATGGGGATTAATGAGGCCAAATCTAGCCAATTTTGATTATAAATGTGATTTGCTTGAACCAAACATACTATGATACAAATTACACCATATGTAAAACGCCACTTTTCCCTGTAGATCTATCGCTAATGATACAAGCGTCCAGACCTTATTCATGAGCATCACTGCTATGCACTCGAAGTTACTGCACTACATCCAGGAGCACGACGATAAACGGATCAACTTAGAGCGCCTCCAGGACAAACTGACACAAGTGAAGGACGCCAGGGCCGCCCTCGACGCTCTCAGAGAGGAGCACAGAGAGAAGTTACGTCTTAAAGCAGAAGAAGCGGAGAGACAGCGCCAGATGCAGATGGCACATAAATTGGAAATCATGCGGAAGAAGAAACAGGAGTATTTGCAGGTGGGTTGGATCCCCGATTCAAGACATTGTATTCTATAAACTTACATGTCAGATTATTCGTGCATTTGTGACTTCCATTTTTACTTTTGCAGTACCAAAGGCAATTGGCTCTGCAGAGGATCCAAGAGCAGGAAAGGGAGATGCACATGAGACAAGAGCAACAAAAGCAGCAATACATGTTGCCCCAATATGGATACATGGGGCCTGCGATGCATCCAGGGCAGCAGTTTTCATCTAATGCTGGTCCGGCACCTGGAACTTATAATACATATCCTTATCCCCAACACCTGATGTCTCCGTCACAGGGTCAAGGGACGAACGTGCCCCAGGTCGGATTACAACAAGGTAAATGGAAAAAGAGAGAAAAAGAGAATTATCATCATGAGCTTTGTAAACCCAGTTTGTTCCTGCAATTGTCTTCTGGGATTCTCGTTCTACACCTTATATCTTCGTTCCTCAGTTTATCTCTAAGGCTAGTTTTGAACTACTAGTCTATATTTCAAATAACATCACATTATGACATGTAACTACAATTTCTTACTTACAGGTCCCCTGCAGCATCCATCGATGCCGCAAGCTAACACTCTACCGTCGTCAGGCTTTCCCCAATCGGTCCATCCGACTTCCACTCCGAATTTCCCCCCCGGAATGCCTCAGCAACCTCGAGGGATGCCCCCGCAACCCATGCTACCTCCGGGCATGATGGGAATGCGACCCGGAATGCCTCAGGGCGCTCCCCAGCAACATCAGGGAATGCCCAATGTCGGCGATATGCCTCAGAATCAGGGTGGTCAGATCGTATCCCAGCAACAGGTACCACCACATTTCATGCAGCAGAACGCCGCCGCTCCTCCCCCACAGCCGAGTCAACAACCACCAAAAGAGGAAACTCAAACGGCCGAGTTGATAAGTTTTGATTGAGCTGCGAGAAAATTTGAAATTACTGTTATTATTATCAGAGGTCGGTTCCAGCAGACGTTATGAACCAGTTCCGGAGTGATTCTAACCAGTACTATAATGGAAACTGGATTTGATTCATCGTGTCTGTTGGAAAGGATCTTATATATTTACTAGTAGGAATATAATTATCATTGTTATAGTTGCACCATTGAGAATCATCCTGTCGAGGACTGTAAAGGTTAACCTGCGATCCTGTGATAGTACATTGTGTGATCTATTGATTCTGACCGATTTTGGTATGCTTCATGCGCTTGATCTATGATGTTGACAGGTTGAATCTTGATGATGCAAGGCTTATCATTACTAAGATATGTATGTAATCTGAAACTTTGTTTATCGGGCATCAATAAAAAAAAATTAAACTCGTCTTTGCTTTGTTCTAAGTATGGTTCTAAGATACTTCTTGAAAGATGTTAACTGTTTAGTTGGGTGGTTGCGAATGTTCATTTGTAAAACAGTTCTGGTACCAGTTCGGTGCAGAACATGGAAATGTTTGTTCTCTTCTTTAACAGAAAAGTAATTTGTTACAAATTCATTGTATTAATGTGGAAGTTCAAAGGCTTCACCCCTCATTGCACAAATCGGTTTATCCTGACACAACCCCAAAGCAAAAATATTAAGTTTCACTCGTTTTAATACAACTAAATCCCTCCCACGACTGCGTAACATTTCTGTTTCGAATTTCAACATTTTACGACCTATAACAACTGAATCGTCGAAAACGACCTCACCCTTTTATTAATGCCTTGTCCTCGCCAGCAGAAAAAAGGCGTATTAAGCGTTTCCTTATTAGTCCAAACAAAGTTTTACATCCAGAAGTCGTTCAAAATAATTTAGGGGACTCGTAAAAATAATATTTGCCCATAACTTATCCGCGCCTAATTTGGCTGCAGACGTTTTAACCGTTTTAGTAAATCATGTGGGTCAAAGGCCGGGCTCGTGTGCGTACATAAAAATTTTGTTTGTTTTTAATATCGTCGTTTCTCATTTTGATTTATATGAATGAGAGGAAATGAGACGAGGGGTGTTTGTTCTTGAGGTGTGAGTATCAAGTACTAATGTCAATTAGAAGGTACTGTTCAAAACCACCTTAACTCCAAAGAACCTATATAAACAGCAAATAGCTCTTTCAACTAGGTTGGACGTTTCAATAAGGCAAGGATGTGATGAAACACTGGCTTCCATTATGGCGAGACCATGTAAACTATTTCCTGGTAAAGAAGTACTTTAGAATAAATACTTTTAAATTGGACATTAGGGATTTGTCCATTTATCCATTAAAACGTACTATTTACCACATGGTCTAAACGTAACCCCAATTGTATTTATAAGTTAATTAACAAGTCTGAAGTGGTTTTCTAACTGAAATTAAATCGTTTCCCATATAAAACCGTTCGGTCTTTGTTAGTAATACACGAAAAGGTCGCAGTTTACTTCCCGACTGGGTTTTACACTTTCCGTCTATCTCACCCGGGACCCTCCATTGTCGATCATGTACAGCAAACAACATAACTTCCGTAGATTGGCAATCTATCCAGCTGCTTATTGGCAAGCGGAGCCATTGATTAAGTGCCCCGGACTTTTATGTGTTTGACCGAAATTTCGCGGGGCGCTATTAATGTTTACCCGACGATGTCCCGATATTATGTTTGTCTAACTGATTGGGAAAATTAAAAGCGTTGTTTGGTTCGCAGTTTACGACGTGTCAGTCATTTAATCAGTTGTCGTTAATGGGAAGGTTTAGGAGAGAAAAGGTCCAGGCAAGTTGCGGCGGCACTTTTCCCGTATTTGTTAGTGGAGAGGAAACGTAGCAACGTTGCAACGAAGTTGCTCTTTATGTTCATATCTTAATTAATATGTAATTTGCAATGAAAGATTGATGGGGATTAACATTAGGAGTTGTTGCTTCCATGGGTTTCTCTGTTGCACAAAAAGTGCATTGTTGCATCCCTTTTTTTACTCGAATAATTTTTTTCATCCCTCTTTTTTGTGTGTGATTTCTAGGTAGCCTTTGGCCTCAAAAGTTTTTCGAGGCGACAAAACGCTTAAAGTTTCCGCAGTAAAAACCGATTTTACGACCGGGCCAATAGTAATAGGAACCCGTTAGTATTTATTTACTTTTTTTCTCTCGAAAGTCATCAAATCTCTCGGGAATCAATAGGCTTAGCGGGAGCGTGATTTTCAGACGTCGTAAAAACAGTCTGCTTAGAAAAATTAACAAATGAAACGATAGAATTAAGGCGCTCTTACTACCTTTCGCACTCGTAAAAGCTTTTTCGGAAATTTATGCCCGCACATAAAACGCGTATGGGTTTTTTCCTTTTTTTGGTTTTTACGAGTTTAGAGGGTTGTATTGTCCGGGAGGTGATCTGCTTTGACGTAACCGCGTCAAACAGAAAGATCGTTACAAAACGGCCGATTTTTACTGAGGTAAACGTTCATTAAAGTCTCGAGATTCGATCTGATAATTTGTCATGGTCGAGCCTTTCGATCCACGAGCCAAAACTGAAAATCTGTCCCAGTGGAAGCTCAAAAAGATGTTAAGGAGAGATGGTGGTAAAGCAAGATCTAAACTTGCTGCTAGTGCACATTACAGGGTGTTGTGAACTTTCGAGGGAAAATCAGCATTATTTTGACACGGTATATTTAATCAAAATTTGACTAAATATTCAGCAAGCTCACAAATATGAGAGTGTTCAGGAAAGATGGTATTAATGTAAGATCTAAACTGCAATGCTCTATTGTTGCTACAGCATATTACAGGGTGTTGTGAACTTTCGAGGGAAAATCTGCATTATTTTGACACCCTGTGTTTAATCAAACTTTGACTAAACATTCAGCAAGCTCACAAAGGAGCATGTTAAGGAAAGATGGTGCTAATGTAAGATCAAAACTGCAATGGTCTCTCATTGCTAGTGCACATTATACAGGGTGTTGTGAACTTTCGAGGAAAAATCCGCATTATTTTGACACCTTGTATTTCATCTAAATTTGACTAAACATTCAGCAAGCTCACAAAGGAGAATGTATTAACGAAAGATGGTGATAATGTAAGATCTAAACTGCAATGTTCTCTTATTGCTAATGCACATTATACAGGGTGTTGTGAACTTCCAAGGGAAAATCTGCATTATTTTGACACCCTGTATTTAGTCAAAATGTGATTAAACATTCAGTAAGCTCACAAAGGGAAAATGTTAAGGAAAGATGGTGCTAATGTAACATCTAAACTGCAATGCTCTATTGTTGCTACAGCATATTACAGGGTGTTGTGAACTTCCGAGGGAAAATCTGCATTATTTTGACACCCTGTGTTTAATCAAAAATTGACTAAACATTCAGCAAGCTCACAAAGGGAGAATGTTAAGGAAAGATGGTGCTAATGTAAGATCTAAACTGCAATGTTCTCTTGTTGCTAGTGCACATTACAGGGTGTTGTGAACTTCCGAGGGAAAATCTGCATTATTTTGACACCCTGTGTTTAATCAAACTTTGACTAAACATTCAGCAAGCTCACAAAGGAGCATGTTAAGGAAATATGGTGCTAATGTAAGATCAAAACTTCAATGGTCTCTCATTGCTAGTGCACATAATACAGGGTGTTGTGAACTTTCGAGGAAAAATCCGCATTATTTTGACACCCTGTATTTCATCTAAATTTGACTAAACATTCAGCAAGCTCACAAAGAAGAATGTTAAGGAAAGATGGTGATAATGTAAGATCTAAACTGCAATGTTCTCTTGTTGCTAGTGCACATTACAGGGTGTTGTGAACTTCCGAGGAAAAATCGGTATTATTTTGACACTCTGTGTTTAATTAAAATTAGACTAAACATTCAGCAAGCTCACAAAGGAGAATGTTAAGGAAAGGTGGTGCTAATGTAAGATTTAAACTGCAATGTTCTCTTGTTGCTAGTGCACACTACAGCGTGTTGTGAACTTCCGAAGGAAAATCTACATTATTTTGACACCCTGTGTTTAATCAAAATTTGACTAAACACTCAGCAAGCTCACAAAGGAGAATGTTAAGGAAAGGTGGTGCTAAAGTAAGATCTAAACTGCAATGCTCTATTGTTGCTACAGCATATTACAGGGTGTTGTGAACTTCCGAGGGAAAATCTGCATTATTTTGACACCCTGTATTTAGTCAAAATGTGACTAAACATTCAGTAAGCTCACAAAGGGAGAATGTTAAGGAAAGATGGTGCTAATTTAAGATATAAACTGCAATGCTCTCTTGTTGCTAGTGCACATTACAGGGTGTTGTGGACTTCCAAGGGAAAATCTGCATTATTTTGACACCCTGTGTTTAATCTAAATTTGACTAAACACTCAGCAAGCTCACAAAATAGGATGTTAAGGAAAGATGGTGCTAATGTAAGATCCAAACTGCAATGCTCTCTTGTTGCTAGTGCACACTACAGCGTGTTGTGAACGTCCGAAGGTAAATCTGCATTATTTTGACACCCTGTGTTTAACCAAAATTTGACTAAACATTCAGCAATGTGTATTGCTGAAGATTTAACTTGTAATCATCTAATTCGGACAAAAATCAAACTTATGCTAGATTTCTGGTGACGCATTGATTTTCTTATCTCAACTGGTGTGGTCTAATGCTGGAAAAATTTTAATTACTGACCGTACAGTAAACATTTCGAGATGTTGGGGTTTCGTTGAGCTAAATCAGCGTAAAGGCACGGAGTACCTACGTGTGAAAAATAAATATAAGAGCTTTAGATAGATTCCATAAATCTGTTAGAAGCTTTTACATCAGTGACGATGGCTGAACTTATCGTCAAATTATCGAGTTCCGAAACCTCGAAGTATCTACTTAGACGTTGATGTACGCCTTCGAAACTGACGCCATGGCTGTTTGTTTATTTTCTCAAATTATCTCTTCGAAATTCGAAAGAAGTATATGGGGATTAACCGACGAATGACGCTTATCCGACGAGCTGGTCTCTAATATCGTGAAATAAATCAGTTTGTTTGTTGGTATTCAAAAGTGCTCGAGTCATCCCCTCCTGCTGCTCGTGTATGTACGGTTATCGTTTATCCACTTGTAGGACAAATTGCTTCCTAATGTGGCCTGCGAGTAATTCAAATGGGAACACTTAATCGAACGTCAGATAAAATAATGATATTCCCTCTGCCGCTGCAGGAGTGACGTTTTACAACCAAGGGAGCTTTGATATCGCAGGAAAGCAGAACAGCAGGTGGCCTTGTTGCCAACTTGAATGGAATATGTGAAAAATTACCAACAAACTATCAAAACTGTAAAGGGAGGTGATGGGTTCAAATATATGAATTGAAATACAAACTCAAATGTATTAATATCTATGTTTATCACGAAAACATAGGGTCATCTATTTCCGAAATTAGTAAAACTACATACAAAACTACTAACTCAGTAAATTACTCCAGTAATATTCTGCTTCTCACTACAGAGTCTTTCTACCCTTAAACATATCATAAGGGCTGTGAGGCTCAGCTCATTCTTTCCTTGTATCCCTACAATCTTCACTTTCCTGCGTATTTCTGTTTCTCAGTTAAAACTTCCGAAACTGGACCTCAAACTAACTAAATTTCCGCTCACGGCAACCGTGCAAGGCACGAGGGATATTAATCCTCGCTAAAAAGCTTATAAAACGCGTGCGATAAGTACGCCGAATTGCTAAAGTATGTCTGCAGATGCAGCTCAACAGATGGTTGAGATAATGAGGATTAGTACTAATTTTTGTATACAGTATTTCTCTATTACCCGGCTAATTTATAAATTTTGTTATTGTGGGATTTGTTTCTGTCGATAATGATGATGGAATTTTTGATAAACGACTGATGGGTACTTATCGGGAGCTAATTAATAAGGGCACACGCGGGCGAAGTAATAAACGATAATTGGAATTACCGAATATGCAGCGAAATGATTATATTAATAATAATTTGACGAAAAAAGGGGGCATAACTGCGCTAAAAATTAATTCACACATCTACTTTTATTACTTTAATAATTCAACAAATTAATCTGACAATTACTAATTAACTGTGAGGAGAAATACATTTCTTAAAGGAAAATTGAGATTATTTGGAATTATATTGGAACATGTAGGTACCTAACTTCATGTACCTTATAAATCAGTAGGATACAGTGTATCTCAATTGTGACGAAAGGTAATTGTCGTGAAGTTCAGTCTTCGAAACTTGCGAAGAAAACTTTTAAACATATAAGTAGTTTTAGAAAATGAGAATAGTTTTGGTGAAAACTCTCCTAATATTCCACAAACAAAAAAGAAAATGTGATACTTTCAAACTACACAATGAACAAGAGACGACTTCCAAAAACTTCAAAATACTTTCTTACGGAACTTCATTGATTTGGAGATTTTTGAAAGTTTTTAGACGAATTATCATAAAAATTATCACTTCCACGACTTTCTAAGTAAATTCCAGTACATTAAATAGAGATTAACAGAGTTGTTAAAATTTGGAGTAGTTTGAAAGTTCCTGGAAACCCAAACTTTCCCAAAATGTTACTATTTCATTACAAAAAAAATTCAAACACTTCCCAAAAGACTTCTGCGACTTCAAAGTGAGTTTGAAAGTTTCTTTAAGCTATCAAAACCTTCTTCAACAACTTACTAAACTAATTTTCAGAGAGTTTGGAAATTTATAGGAATTCAAAATAATCCAAATCAAAATAATATTCTAGCATCCTTCAGAAGGATTCAGCAATACTAGGAACTTCTTAAACTCTTTTCTACGATTTTCTCGAGTTCACAATAAGTTACAGCAACTGAAAAAGCATCCAGAATCTTTAGATTTTTCAAAAATATCAAACATAATTTCAAACTTTGGTTATTCAAGTTATCACTGCAAATTTTGGTTTGGTGTCATACGCTCGCACTTGTCGCCTAAGCCTTTTCGCACAATTAGGCACTCTCAAACCTATACGCACACAAATCCATTACTTGTCACTCGCTAATACTTAATTAAATTAGAAAATCTGTTCGATTAACGGATATTTTTAATATCCCTTCACTATTCGTGTCATTTAATCTGATCGATCTGCATAATTAACAATTACGAGCTAAATCTGTTTGAAGATAGCGTGACCGGTGTTTGCCGTGGGTTTAAATGCTGATCTCGACATGCTGTCGAATATGATTTGATATGCACTTCCTGTGATGTGTGGTGATGAGATAGAGAGAGGTGGAATTATGGCTCGAAACTGAAAAGGAGTAAAATATGGTAGACTGCTGAGAGTAAAATATGGTACACTGCTGAAATCATCATATAAGATGATCTCTGAAATGTCTTATACGTTTGGTGGTCTCTTAGTAGAACCCAGAAATAAGAGAGAAAAAAAAACCAAGAATGGAAACCTACTTATTGACAAACTATTACTCACATTTTATAATCTCTATCATAGTTAAATGAGTTATTTCTTGTACTACTTTGGTTTTTTGGACTAACCCTCATAGCCCTGTTATATGTGTGCAACTCAAACATATTTTAGTCAAACTAAATCTAGTTACTCCAATAACGAAAAGTAGGAAACAATCAACACCTAAAGTTGGCAATATTTTAAGTCTGAGGCCTTGTTATGCATGTGTAATTTAAGCATAGTCCAACTAACACAACCAAAAGTAAACTATAACTATACCTGCATATATGCATCGAGTTTAAGGTTTGTTACACAAGGGAAGTCAAAGCTTAGTTTAACTGAATTCAGTGTAATTTATTTAATAATGTATCGTCAAACTGAAACTTAGGCTAGTTACTCCAGTAATGAACATTGTAACGTTGTAATCGAAAGAAAACTCAAGGTGCTTCCTAGCAACTAAACTAACTAAACTTAAGTTTAGTTAATCCACAAGTAAATGCAAAATCTCGTCATTTAACTAAAGTCTAATAAAGAACGTTAGAGAAACCAATCAAAATGTAAAACTGACAATGTTGCTTACCAATTAACTGAGTTCAGTTAAAACAACACCTCTTTACAAAAAAATTAAAAAAAAAACTTTTCAGTTTTCACAAAAGCAAGATCAGAAGGTGCATTATACATTTCGTGCAATTAGGGTCCTGTACTGTTATGTAAAAATGGTGTTAATAAACCGTACATTTTTCTAATCAACAAACTGGATTGCTACATTGGAACCATCATTAAAATGATTCTAATATTACTCCACCTAACTTTATTTTCAAATAATCAAACCTTAAAAATATTGCTTACCAAATATCTGAACTAGCAGACTTTTAAAAAAAGGTTTATAATCTAACATGCTACCACTTTATATATTTAAATTTTCTTGAATCTTATTATTACTGATTTATAATGGAACGAAACCCACTTGTATTCTCAGTTTTCAAATACAGTCGTCGGAGAGGAGCCATAAAGATTACAAAAACCCGCTAATTATTACACTATTACAGTATAGATTATCGTAATACAACTGGAATTAAGTGCTGGAAAACAACACTAACATATGTCACGTTAAGTACGAGCCAATCACGTTTACGTCCCAGCTGGCTTTTTGGTTACAACTGAATTTGATGGTGAATGGATATTGCTGCTTAAAAAATACCAGATTATAGATACTCTATAGAATATCTGCGAAGTTTGGTGTCACTGTATCATTACTGTAGGTATTGTACTTAAAGAATTTCTGGTTAGGTGATGATGGCAATATTGTCTTTCATACAACCAAAAATTCACAAATTTTATTACATTATTAGGACCAAACAACTTTGTCAAAAAATATGACAGCTGCATACACATTTGAGTTTATCATCTTGCTTTAATAATTCATACAGGTAACTATAATATTTATATTAACAGTTACATTTGCGAATTCACCAGATGCCAAATCACATTTTGCGGACCATCAATCTACCACGTATAGAAGTGCCCTCTATAATTATTTTGTAAAGTTTATCGTGTCACTAATTTCCTTTTGTTTCCCTGCTTTCCTTTAATATTAATAATAGATGATGAGAACATAATTATAATTACAAGCAGTTTGTGAGCTCATTTTGAAAAGATTTTCAAAAAATCTAATTTCACCTCGAACACCTCAAAAAGCTTGCATTCCCAGTACTACGTAAACATCTCGTACTGTTTATCTCCAAATCCCATTATTACATTTCGGTAGGTAAGTTGTCCCTCTCGTCCAGCTCCTTCTCGGCCTTGTCCCGGATAAGGGACCTCTCCTCCCTTTCTTATTTATGACTTTATTACTTTTACTTTTCTCGATTCCGGCCTTTTCGGGGGTTTATGGTCCCTTTACCACGCGTCTCTCAATTAAACCGTGACATATTTCAAAAGTACGGTACCCGTAAACAGTACTGTCACTTTTATGCGCCGGAACGTAAACAAAATTAGAACCGCTTTGAGGGCAATTATCGAATAAAATCGGTACTGCCGTACGAAAAAAGGAGGATTCTCGGAAGAGATTTTTGGTACTATTTGGAATTTTCTTTTATGGGTAGGCTACGATAAAGATCGTAAAATCGCACGTAGAACTGGGGCAATAATTGGAGTACGTAGGTACCTACTTGTACTTAAGCCAGAGTTATTATTTTGATAAAAATTTTCATATCACCGATTTATCCAAAGAATGTTTTGATCTACCTAACGAGCATCTCGACGTCCCTGAGAATCCCATTGTCGAGCCGTTTTTGGACAAATTGCTCGTAATAAAAGTCGTCCTTGCAAATCAGAAAAGCCGTTTGTTGAGCAAACAATGGGTAACGCTACTTAAGCGTGACAGATTCCAAAATTGTTGCTTTATTGCCCAAAGAACGTCGGAAAGGAAGGAGAAAATAGGACGCAACGAGAGACACGAGTAAAGACTTCGGTGGGGGTGTCATGAAATTTTGAAAATAATTGAAATTGAGTTTTTGGAAGTCTTGAGATCAGTAGAACAGTATTGGGAAAATATTTTTGAAACGTACTGAAACATAATATTGTAAAATATTTGTAGGTACCTATATTCATAAAGTATTTTAAAAAATGTTTTACAATCTACAGGTTGTAGTACGTAGGTACACTGTTTTAAAAGAGTAATGAAATGTGATTATACTGCTACGTCCCGTTGGATGAAAAAATTTTATGACCTGTTCAGAACTGCTGAGAGGTTATAAGTATAGGTAAGGTAACTAACCTAATTTGCAATACAAAAATCCATGCAAATCCATAACATTTGGAGTCAAATTTGGGAATTTTGTTCAAAATCGCCACAATTTCAAATTTCCACCGTCTACACTTTCATAGCAAAAACAATTCGATCTTAATCCAGCAATTCATCCCCTCCAACCTCAACCAATCTCCCTATTTTCCCACCTAACTCTTCCCTGGACGAAGCAATTTCCAGGGAAACTCTCATTTCCAGTCCCGACGAATTTCCACGGCGGATTTCCCCGTTTGTTCCGCCAGTGGTAATCCGCCGGAAGCGCGGAAAACTCATCCACCGGTCCCAAATCTAGTTACCGTCCGTTTTGATCCTACACCGTTCACGTTTTGTTTCTGGGGCGCACTTTGATGATGCTGCGAGTGTAATGGCTGCCGCTTTCCATGCAAATGGCGCGTTCACCCTCAGCAACGCCCATACACGTATGAGTTGCGGGCGGAAAATTGATCAATTGCAGGAGATTTTGTGATGTACGGCAGGAAAATAAAGAGGAAATTTCAAAGTGTCGTTAAGACGATTTGTGGTTATAGAAACTAGTCATTAAGTTTCCAATTTTCAAAATCAATTAAGTGTTCTACAGAACTTAAGAAAATAAAGAACCATGAAAATTCAGAAACTCATTAATTAACACCTAAAACTTAATGTAGGTAAGTGTACCTGACTACCGAAAACGTTTGTACTTTCTGATCATTACCTGGACATATCTACATTAATTGGTCCTTTCAGCCGATTTAATTATGGCGAATGCACCAAATGATTTTGGTTTTGTCCTTAGATTCTCGTGTGTTCATGAAAGATCATAATGCAATTAATTACATTTAAGCTAAATCAATGTACATGTACAGTTCTATCATATATTTGAACGAAGTAGAACGTTGTGGCTCAAATTATGTAAAGTTAAAAATTTACCAAAAAAGCCTAAATTTCCTTAAAGTGCCAACTAAAGTTTAATTACTTAATGTCAAAATTTTCACTTGTACTAGCTCTTCAATTAGTCAAGATATACCACTTGGATAATAGGAACTTTACTGTGACACGTGAAAACCTTGGAGGCTTCTAATTACACTTAAAAACCGGCTACCTCCTGTCAAATTACACATCTCAAACGATTGGTTAATAAAAAAATCTTAATAGATAATAATTGTTAGATCTTCTAACACTCACTCTTCCACATGGAACGTCTGTTATGTTGTTACAATCTGCCAAATCAGAAGTGATTCGTTATTTATTATTTATGAATCGTAAATTGCGATTGACAGCTCCTTACTATCCAATATAAGAATTACATCATTGTGTACAGTAATAACGATAATTCATAAGGTGGAATGTATGACTCGATTATTTGAATAGAAGGTTATGATGAGAATATGACATATTGCCGTGGAATATAGAAATTGATGAAGAGACATGCCTCAAAATATCCTTCACAAATTTGGTTACTAAAGCGCGACGTATTTGATTATTATTAATAATCTTCCTAAGGTACTTTTTCAGTACTTTCGCACTCTTCATGAAATGGAAACATGGAAAATAAATCAGAGTATAATGAACCAATTTGAGGATATATACGGAGAAATTATTAAAAGTCTTGAGCGGATAAGGAAAGATATTTCTACAGGTTTAAATAATAAGAATTTACATTAACTTCTACAGGATATAAGGTAAGATGTGACCGTCCACAGGACAAGGGATCTTACCTTCCAGGACAAAATTTTACTTGAGGAGAAAATTGGTGTTTAGGTAACTCTTGGTTTTTCTCCAAAAAGTTTTCAATTTCATAATGAAATAGTGGTAATGTGATTTTAAACAGGAAGTTCATAATCAAGAGACAGTCATGAACATTGCCACAATTTACCCAAGATCTCAAAACTCCAAAATCACAACACTGCCAATTTTTAGAATTTTTGGATGGTCAAGCTTTCTTTTTGTTCAGAATATTGTTTAATTTTAAAAAAATGTAAAAAGACGCATTTTGAGTTCCCGGAAAATGAGGTCCTTATCCTGTGGCCAGGACGATGAATTTTGGAAAAACAATATGGAGTCTAAATTAATTTCGTTTTATATGGAATGTCCCTGAGCTGATTGACCCACGAAAAATAGAAAATAAGGAAATACGGGTTTTGGATATTATTTTAAAATCTATGGAGAACTAAGAGACAAAACATAGTTTTTAATATAATATTTTGTTGATTTCACAATTCATTGTATCTAATTTATGTGTTCACTTTTGTTCTAATGTCTATTTTGTTTTCTTAAAAGCTCGAGGAGTTATTGAGTGAAGCGAGCTTGTTACGTTAGTTTCATCGAAGAGGAGCGAATAGAAAAGAAGTAATATAGTGTTATTAACAGTAGTTTCTCGGCACGAAATTTCAGAATCTCACATAGCATGAAAGCTTTTAAAAAGCTTTCAGAAAGTTTTCAATGAAAGTAGGTAAAGTTTTCAGATAACTTTCAATGAAAGCTCGCTAAAAAGCAAATGTCCACGACAAATAAGCTCTTGAAAACTTTCAAAGAAAGTTTACAAAAGGTTTGTACAAATACTTTTCTTACAAGATTACTGAAATATTTCTAAAAACTTTTTGGTGAGTTTATTAAAGGTTCCAAATTTTCTCCTGTTGATTGCAGATTATGGTTTCATTCTTCTTTACGAGTTGTTTAATATTATGATAACCACACACCAGTTGAGTTGTGGAGGGAAGTTTTTGTGTGATCCGATGGTAGGTATATCCACAAGGGTAGGTTTTCAACTCTGTTTCTGCTTCTTCTTTTCCTTCACAGATGATCTCACATTTTCTACAAAAAGTTTTCTGTATTGCATTATTAAAGGCTTATGATGGCAATTTGAAGAGATAATTTACGAAGTCCTGCCAATAAGTTTTCAATAGAAGCTTTAAAATTATCTCGCAGGCAACTTTACTGTAAGCAAATAAAAATATTTCTTGAATTTTTTTTTCTAAAAGAAAACTTTCCGTGCAAGTTAACAGAAAGTTTTCTGAAATGTTTCATGAAAACTTTTATATGAAGATCTTTTTTGCATGTTTCCAAAATGTCTTCAAACTGTTTTTAGAAAGCTTTTAAAAATATTTCAATGAAAACATAAATTTCATGCTACGTTGGATAAGAGTAAACTTATAGATTCCTAGTTTATTCCTTTTTGAACAAATGGACACTTTTGTATAAGTCTGTAAACCTTAAAAAACCCATGCAAGAGATCGAAAACGAGCAGCGGTCGAGCAGCCTTAATCCTTAGCTTGCAATTCGTGTGCCTAAACTTATTGGCTTATTCTTATGGGATCTGCTTGAATAATATTAGCCGAAGAGCCCAAGGCTAGGAAGAATACTTACAACTCTCCCAGTTGCATTCACTTATACCTACTCCATCAGGCCCTATTCGAGATCCCCCCTCGCACGCCCTTGAGTGCAATTTAGAAGCTAATTCCTCTCGATTCGATTTAAAACAATGTCCTAACGGTGATCCCGACAACCCGTGGTAGGTGTACGTCCGCCTCCTCCACTGGGAGCCCCAGATTGGATGCGAATGTCGCCTTTCAAAGGAAGTCCTGCTTTGTCGAGGGCTAATTTCGTTGTCGGAGAGATTTCGAGATACGGGAGAGGGAGGGAGCGAGCGGGAACGAGTCATTTTCAATGCAAATTGACGTTTTATTGCATTTTTGACGTCGATAACGAGACTCGGTACTTTGCCAATGACGCGACGCTATCTCGCGTTATCTTAACGCTTAAAATGGATGTTGAAAAGTAAATAGGTGTGGACTTTTTTTTGATAAAACGTAGGCGAGTTATACGCCTCTTTCGGTTGAGATTTACGTGACTAGGCGGGAGGTTCGGCTGGAAACGTGGATCGTTCCAGCCAGACGCGTGACTTTTCGTTATTATTCGTCACTTTAAAAATTCATGGATATCTCTCCATAACGATACATATAGTCTCTCCATCGGGCACGGGTCAACTCGTAAGAATTTATCCCGGTCCGCATTTGACTTTCGCCGAGAACGGTCAACTTGTAAGAATATGGTTCTCAGATCGGTCAATTCGTAAGAGTTAACCTGAAAAATCCTAAAAGGGGGATTATCGCATTCCTTGTGAGAGGGCAAGGAAAATCCTGCGGAACCCGACCGTTATTAATAACAAGCGAGTCTTTGCCGCGTTGACTTTTAATAAAATCCACAACTATCTCGGTGCTCGTCACCGTTTAGTTGGAACGTAACAAACCACCCCCTTATATCATATTCTTAGTTTCAACAAATATCCGAACTACTTCGTTGCAATCGAAAATCCTCTTACGAGTTGACTCATCCAAAACTATCCTTTAAAAATTTACCTGCCTGTTCGCTTACGAGATGACTGATCTTAGGGTGGGGCATTAAAATTTCTTACGAGTTGACCGCCGCCGTCTCCATCAATCAATACAAACACTCCACGATGCGGTTCAAATGAGTCAAATGACTCAAGTTCCGTGATTAGTGATGAATATTTGCGAAGTTCTAAGCCAACTTGTACCTCTATCGTTAGTATGACAAAATCGTTACTTTCGTAACTTTAATTCGTCACTTTAAAAATTCATGGATATCTTTGCATAAAAATACATAGGTATAGTGTTTCCATCAATCAACACAAACACTCCAAGACGCGGTTCAAATGATTCAAATGACTCAAGTTCCATGATGAGTGATGAATATTTGCGAAGTTCTAAGCCAACTTGTACCTCTATCGTTAGTATGACAAAATCGTTACTTTCGTAACTTTGATTCGTCACTTTAAAAATTCATGGATATGTTTCCATAAAAATACATAGGTATAGTCTCTCCATCAATCAAGACAAACACTCCACGTTGCGGTTCAAATGATTCAAATGACTCAAGTTCCGTGATTAGTGATGAATATTTGCGAAGTTCTAAGCCAACTTGTACCTCTATCGTTAATATGACAAAATCGTTACTTTCGTCACTTTAAAAATTCATGGATATCTTTCCATAAAAATACATAGGTATAGTCTCTCTATCCATCAACACAAACACTCCAAGACGCGGTTTAAATGATTCAAATGACTCAAGTTCCATGATGAGTGATGAATATTTGCGAAGTTCGAAGCCAACTTGTACCTTTATCGTTAATATGACAAAATCGTTACTTTCGTCACTTTAAAAATTCATGGATATCTTTCCATAAAAATACATAGGTATAGTCTCTCCATCAATCAACACAAACACTCCAAGACGCGATTCAAATGATTCAAATGACTCAAGTTCCATGATGAGTGATGAATATTTGCGAAGTTCTAAGCCAACTTTTATTACCTCTATCGTTAATATGACAAAATCGTTACTTTCGTCACTTTAAAAATTCATGGATATCTTTCCATAAAAATACATAGGTATAGTCTCTCCATCAATCAACACAAACACTCCAAGACGCGGTTCAAATGATCCAAATGACTCAAGTTCCATGATTGGTGATGAACATTTGCAATGTTCTAAGCCAGCTTTTACCTCTATAGTTAATTTGAAAAAATATATGATTTAATGTTACAAAATCTGTTACCCAATAAATCCAACTAAGTTAAGCTAACAAATAATACTTATATAAGCTATAGCAAGTAGCAAACACAATTTATAAAACAAAGCAGCAGTCCGCACTATAATTTGAACATATCTAACAGCCTGAATATGTGCTTCCCAAGTCCCAAGCGTATATTGAAACTCTTTTCTGCTATTTATTTGTTGCAGCAGCAAGAGTAATGTAGACTTAACTTTGTCTAAAAATTTATTATTATATTAGACGCGCTTGTGAAAAATATAAAAATAGATATTCCACCCTGTAAAGTATGTTACCACCAAAACTAAGTTAAGGACATATTATTACTTATTCTAATTTCACTCACCTAATCTTAATTAATACAACATAGTTCTCAACCTTAACATAGTTCTCAAGTTGAGTTCTTAAAGCTCTTATTAAGTTCTTAATCTCTAATTCTATCGTAATCGTAATACATACTGCTCAAAATGTACCTAATGTGAATAAAATTGAAACTTCTTGTTCCACTTATTAATTTCAAAAATATTGCAGTTAATCGGCCTCCGAAATAATCAAAAAATCATTCATTATTCATTGTATAAAATATGTATAAATTGAGAAATGCGATTAAAATAGTCTACCTATGATTCACATGTGTAATGCATATTATTGTTATACACAACTTTGAAATTGATGATGTACAGCTATGGAGTTTCAAAGAAATTATAGAGACTTTAGAAAACATGAAATTTTCAATAGACGTCAATAGTAAGTACCATTAGGAGACGCTTAGGCAATACTGTTATTAAAGTTTATTACACATATTCGATAATAGAGTAAATATTCAAAATTGTAAAAAAATTTTGAAAATTTTCGACAAAATTAAAAAAAATCTGAAAAATTACAAATGTTAAGTGTCTACTGTTTTGTAGAATAAATGATAAAAATTTTAAAAAATTCTTGAAACGAATTTCGAGATTTTAAAAAAACCGAGCAATGAGTAAACCACCACAAGTCCATTTTGATAGAAATTATTTGGAGGTTCTCATATGGCAAAAAATTTAACAAATGTTACAAAATTGTTGGTGCTTGTTTTCAGTTTTTGAGAATATCATACCATACACACAGACATTTTCTCAAAAACATATTTTTGCGAAAATCATACCATACACACAGACATTTTCTCAAAAACTTATTTTTGGATTCGGGGATCTTAGAAAATATCTCAAATTCGAAAAATTGACCCGAATACAACAGTTCGCATATAGTTGTAACAAGTTTAAGTTTAAAGTTTAAGCATAAGTTTAAAACAAATTCTTAGAGCGGATTTCCCATAATTTCAAAAGAACCAAAAAACGTCTTGGAAGTCCTGGTATGGTAGAAAGTCTAAATACGAAGTTTGAATCGTTTGTGATTGTTAATATCTGAGAAAGACGTACCAAACAATAACAGACATTTTTGCAAAAACATATTTTTTGGACTCAGGGGACCTTAAAAACACTAGAAAGACCAATAACGCGCATTCGAAAAATCGAATTTATCTAAAGAAACAAAATTGTAGTAAAATCATGGCACATTTACTCAAAATTTAGTAAAACGCTTGTTCTACGCTCTACAAAAATACTCTCATTGAGTAGGTATGATCGTTCCTCTCGTTAAATCTAAAACTCACCCCCATTGTCCCCCCGAGGCCCAATTAAATTTAAAGTAGGATAACGGCCCCGAAGCTGTAAAAATAAAAGTTTTAACAGCGTTATGGTGAAAATTATGACATTAAGTGTAAACATTTTTGCTATTTCGAGAGTAAAACTTTATTGTACCCTAATAACTGACGCTTTATTGCCCCTTTGTTGTCGAAAGACGGAAAGTAAAATCTATCGGCAGCTTTGCTTGGGCACACTTCGGAAATAGAACATGTAGTTAGGGAATCGAAAATTGTGCTAGAAAGTAGTCAGATTTGGTGATTACTTAAATTGATAGTAAAATAGGGTTTAGATGTTTAAAATTGGGTTTTATTGTTACGTCTGTGTTCAAAAGTGCCGATTTGAGCTGTGCAAAAAATCTTGAAACGTCTTTTATGATCGTTTACAACCCTTTTACGGATTCCCTGTAAAAACCCTTTTAAAAATGTAAAGAAAAGGGATGTATTTTTATACCCGTTATTCGAGGCACTACCTGGTTAAAAAACTAGCGGTAGTTCACAAAGTTTACGTTACGACTCGTAACAGCTAACACGTTCAAGGGCGATATTGACCCCATTTTTTCAGGACTTTTCAAAATTTTGACAGATGAAACGGCCACCACATGAACATTTGATAAAATATCTGGAGGAGAAAATACCCAACCCGATAACCGTTAAGAGTGTTTCGAACATTCCTCGGGGACACTCTCAACACGTGTTTCCAATATTTTGGTTTGGAGGAGCTGTTAAGGTGCTTGTAAAAAAGGAGGCGACTACGACCTGTCAATTATCACACATGCTGGCCCCTCTGTTCTGGTAAAGTAGCAGCTTCCTGTTGGCAATTAAAAGTTTTAGGAAAAAAAGATCGGATGTCTGACGAATTGCTTCACAAATTGATTTCGAATAGCGCCGAGTAGTTTCCGAAAAGGAAGCTCTAATTGGGGATGCGATTGAGGAGAGACTCGGAATGTCATTTACCGGGATTCTCGTTTTTGGGCCGGAAGGTTGGAAGTATGTACCAGTTTGAGGTCAGAAAGTTTGTGTTTAGAAATTGTTATCTAAATGGTCACTTCGCTTATAAGAGGCTACCCTCATTAACGGTCAGGGTGTATGCTGAAATGAAGGGATCTTCCCTCCTAATAGCAGTCATAATTTATTATTACAGCGTGTTTAATTTATTTGAGACTTCATTTTTTTATAATCACATTTGTTAAATACATGGATTCGATTTAGCCACTCATTTCGTTAAGTTTTGAATCCATAACGTTATTACCTGGTTGCGGAGAAATTGTTAAAAATAATGCTTTACCGCAATTGTACATAAATAACGTTAAGCACTAACGTTATTACAGTATATCTTACCACAAAATGCAACTGCGCACGCTCAGATGTCAAAAGTCAAAACAACGTCGACCTTATTACTGTTAGACATTATGTACCGTTACGATATCTCTCTAATTATTATAACACCATACTTTAGTATGTTCAATTAGTTTGAAATTCTATTTTTTCATAATTACTATAAAACTAGAGAGTCACGCTTAGTTTGTATGTAAAAAATGTATTGAAATGTTTAAAACAAATATTTTTTCATCAAAATAACGTATAGTTCAGTAAATATCGTTATATTGGGTTATTGTATATATGATTTACTAAAATTATAGTTAAAAATAGAAGTTCTAGAACTGTTTTTAAATTTAATTTTACTAGGAGAACCCATTAACCCAATAGATGGATAATTTTGGGTCATTCTATTAACTTGTTAAGTTATTCATTTTAATAACTCGAAACTCGTACCTCACGGATTTTCAAAAATTCTTATATTCTTATAAAAAATACTACAACTCTGAATTACTTGAGACTCCACACAGATATTAAACTAAGGTACATTTAAGAAATTAGGAAAGTTTCAGACTAATATTTATCGAATTTTCCGAGATATGGATAATCATTTTCCTTTATAGCACTTATATTTCGCATGATTTTCAAAAATTTACTAACATTATAATAGTTAAAAATAAGTTATAGAAATGTTTGTAAATTGAATATTACTAAGAGAACCCATTAACCCAATAAACGGGTAATTTAGGGTCATTCTATTAACTTATCAAGTTATTCATTTCAATAACTCGAAAATCGTACCTCACGGTTTTCAAAAAATCGTACAAAAAATACTACAACTCTCAATTTGTTGAAACTCCGCATAGATATTAACTGAAGTACATTTAAGAAGTTAGGAAAGTTTTAGACTAATATTTATCGAATTTTCCGAAATATGAATAAACATTTTCCTTTATGGCACTATGTTTGGCATTATTTTCAAAAATTTACTAAAATTATAGTTAAAAATAAGTTATAGAAATGTTTGTAAATTTAATTTTACTAAGAGAACCCATTAACCCAATAAATGGGGAATTTTGGGTTATTCTATTAACTTATTAAGTTATTCATTCTAATAACTCGAAACTCATACCTATCTCACGGATTTTCCAAAAATCGTATAAAAAATACTACAACTCTGAATTACTTGAAACTCCACACTGATATTAACTAAAGTACATTTAAGAAATTAAGAAAGTTTTAGACTACTGCTTATCGAATTTTCCGAAATATGAATAAACATTTTCCTTTATGGTACTAAAGTTTTGAATGATTTTCAAAAATTCATACAAAAAAAAACTGTAACTCAACTTCAACCGGATATCACCCACAGCATATTCAAAATTTTTAGTACATTTCAGCTCATTATTTTTCAAGACTTTCGAAACATGACCATTCAAATTTCGTATTAAAATTCATAGTATTTCTCGTCACGTTCAAAAATTCGTAAGAACGTTACTGCAACTCCGACTTCATTCAAATTTTTCCCTATTGTTAACTAAAATGCATTTACGAAGTTCAGTGAATTTTAGCTAATTACATACACTTTCTGAAATAAGACAAGTGCTTCTTCGCGAGTGACTCAAAACTCACGCCTCACTCATTTTCAAAATTTCAAAATCCTGCAACTCCAATTTAGCTGAAACTCCACAAAGGCGTTAACTAAAGTGTATTTAAAAAGTTTATTACAACTCAACTCACTATTTTTGAAATCTTCCGAAATAGTAAGTTCATTTTCAAAAATTCAAAATACTGCAACTCCAATTCAGCTGAAACTCCGCAAAGGCGCTAACAAAAGTGTATTTAAAAAGTTTAATACATCTCAACTCACTATTTTTGAAATCTTTCGAAATAGTAATTTCATTTTCAAAAATTCAAAATACTGCAACTCCAATTCAGCTGAAACTCCGCAAAGGCGCTAACAAAAGTGTATTTAAAAAGTTTAATACATCTCAACTCACGATTTTTAAAATCGTTAGAAATACTAAGTTCATTTTCAAAAATTCAAAATACTGCAACTCCAATTTAGTTGAAACTCCATAAAGGCGTTACCTAAAATGTATTTAAAAAGTTTGATACATCTCAACTCACTATTTTTAAAATCTTCAGAAATACTAAGTTCATTTTCAAAAATTCAAAATACTGCAACTCCAATTCAGCTGAAACTCCGCAAAGGCGTTAACTAAAGTGTATTTAAAAAGTTTATTACATTTCAACTCACTATTTTTGAAATCTTCCGTAAAACTAAGTTCATTTTCAAAAATTCAAAATACTGCAAATCCAATTTAGCTGAAACTCCACAAAGGCGTTAACTATATATTTTCCATTCGGAAAATCGAGAGAGTAATAAAATGTCATTATAAATGCAAATCCTCAAAAACTGTAGTACTGGCGAGATATGTATAAACATTGCATTTAGTTATACGTCTCTGTACTGTTCCTAGGAACTATTACATTGAAAAGCACCCGGATCAAATTTCTACCTGCGTTCGGGTCAAGGGATATAATCCGTCTTTATCTTTCTTATGAAGAATTGAATGCTCTTTCTCTATTACTCCAATTCGGTTATTTCGCACTGTTTTCGTTTACTTGAAATCGCCACATCAGAGTCACGCCATGGGGTTTTTTATTTAAAGAAAAAAAGTAATCATAAGCAATATTTGTTTATTTAGAATTTATGGGACCTATATATAAATGATAAATTTATACCGTGAGGTCGAAATGAAACTATAATTAATTCACTTTTACTCAAAGAACTGAACTTTTCCTAATATTATACCTAACACTGGCATATGCCATAAGGAATAGAAATATACATCAATCCAAATTAATTACTTACTAAATTAATATATCAAAAGCACAAAGTATACATAACATCACTTTTGTCCAAG
Source organism: Cryptocephalus moraei (assembly GCA_946251905.1). Taxonomy (NCBI): domain Eukaryota; kingdom Metazoa; phylum Arthropoda; class Insecta; order Coleoptera; family Chrysomelidae; genus Cryptocephalus; species Cryptocephalus moraei. Next base: position 3,078,295 of record OX276455.1, on the reverse strand, counting down.
CTTATAAGTGTTAGAACGGCCACGTGTTAACAATAAATTGATACTCTAACTCTCGATTAAAATATAATATAATTATATTACGGTTGGATACAACCCGACGAAGTCAGAGTCAATATAATACTGTTCTTCGTCCCACTTTTACATAAACCCTGGCCGAAAAAGATGTTGTGAACGTAAACACCCGTCTTCTTCCCAGCCGCGTTCTGGGGTAAGTCCGTCTGCACCTCGACTATCTCGGTGTCGGGTTACGCTCTCGGACCTCGGTGTCAGCTTACATTCGGCCATCCTGAGGATACGACTGTCCTCAGTCCTGAGACGAAGCCTAAACAAAAACAAAAAAAAACTAATTAGTTCACCTGACTGAAAATAGAATATTTGTAGAGATCTACGTATTAGATCGAATAAGTATCCACGTATTGGATTTGCAGAGATCTACGTATTAGATCGAATAGGTTATCCACGTATTGGATTCGAAGAGATCTACGTATTAGATCGAATAGGTTATCCACGTATTGGATTCGCAGAGATCTACGTATTAGATCGAATAGGTTATCCACGTATTGGATTCGCAGAGATCTACGTATTAGATCGAATAGGTTATCCACGTATTGGATTAGTCAAGACCTACGTATTAGATCAAATCTGTCATTCACGTATTGTATTAGTCAAGATCTACGTATTAGATCATATCTGTCATTTACGTATTGTATTAGTCAAGATCTACGTATTAGATCATATCAGTTATCCACGTAGTGAATTAGTCAAGACCTACATATTAGATCAAATCGTCATCTGTCATCCACGTATTGGATTAGTCAGGACCTACGTATTAGGTCAAATCGTCATCTGTCATCCACGTATTGGATTAGTCAAGATCTACGTATTAGATCAAATCGTCATCTGTCATCCACGTATTGGATTAGTCAAGATCTACGTATTAGATCAAATCGTCATCTGTTATCCACGTATTGGATTTACCTTATGAATCGGTTGCGACTATCCAGGGTTTCAAATTTTCTACGGCCATCACCGTTCTCGCACATCTCGAACCCTCACGTAAATCAATCACCTCGTATCTGTCATTCGGCAACACAGTCAAGACACGAAAAGGACCTTTAAATTTCGGTGCGAGTTTTCGACTCTCACCCGCATTCGTCACACTTGTTATGCGTACCATAACAATGTCCCCCTTTTTATAAACGTTAGCCTCCCTTCGGCTCTTATCGTAACGTTCTTTCTGTTTACGTTGATCTTCAGTAATGTGATCAGAAATCTGCTTCCGTAGCTTCTTCAAATCTAATTGATGAAGTTCATCACGTATTTCTTGAAGAAGGTACGCACTCGAACCAAGAGTTGGATTGAAACCCATCAACGCCTCAGCAGGTGTAACTCCAATGCCCTTATTATGTGCCGTATTTAAAGCAATCTGTACCTTCTTCACCTGTTGATCCCATGTATCTGGCTCGTTACCAGCTAACGTTGTAGCTAGTGCTGTAACTATCGTCCTGTTATACCGCTCGCATTGCCCGTTGGCACGCGGTGTCGCTACCGAATTTAAAACACTGTGTATTCCGTACGTAGTACAAAAGGTTTTGAAGCTCTGCGAAGTAAACGCTGTACCTCTGTCACTTATAATCCGTTGTGGTACTCCAAATAAATGGAAAACATTAAGCAGTTTCTTAACAACAGGTTTAGTTCCAGTACTCCTCACAGGTTCTATGATTGTGAATTTCGTGAATGCATCTACAATCACTAGAAGGTACTTATTTTTCTTTTGACTCGTTACAAAAGGACCTACGTGATCAATGTGTAGAGTAAAAAACGGTATCGGGTGCTTTTTGATAGGATGTAATTTACCTTGTTTTTTGCCGCTATTATACTTATAATAATTGCAACTTAAGCATGCTCCCACGTATTTCTTTACGAATCTGGTCATTTTCGCAAACCAGTAATTTTCCTGAATCCGTCTTATCGTCTTCTCAACCCCCGGGTGCCCTGCGTCGTCATGGCAAAGTCTGCATATCTGGAAACGTGCTGCTTGAGGAACTACCCAAACCTTTTTATTGTTGTCTAATCGCTTGTAAACAACCCCTTTTCGCAAAGCGTAAATCTTAGCATAGTGTTTCGTCTCAGCTTCGCTTTTGTTTTCCATCAACACATTTCTTACACGGTTTAGTTGTTCATCCTGTAACTGTGCCGATAAAATCCAGTCCGCCTCTGTAATATCTACCTGGAACGTCTCTACTCTAATTATCGGATTTCGACTCAACGCGTCAACATGTGCCATTCTGTGCCCAGGTCGGTACTCGATGTCAAATGTGAAGTCTTGAACTTCTAGCCACCATCGTCCTACTCTGGGTATGAGGTCCCGTTTGGAAAAAGCAGTTCTCAACGCATTACAATCTGTCAACACCTTGAACTGAATTCCTAATAAATAGGGCCGAAAATGTCGCAAGGCAAACACTACGGCCATCGTCTCCAACTCATATGAATGATATTGTTGTTGATCTATAGTGGTTTTTTTACTATAATATGCAACTACGTGTCGGCTTCCATCTTCCGAATATTGAATTAACATAGCTCCTACTCCTATGGAACACGCATCAGTATGTAATTCAGTTCTCAACTGCGAGTCGAAGATTGCTAATATTGGCCTCGTTGTGATCAAATTTGTTACTGTCGTAAACGCCTTTTGTTGAGCCTCATTCCACTGCCAAGGAATATTCTTTTGTAATAATTTGCTTATCGGCGCCACCACTGTAGCATAATTTGCAATGAATCTACGAAAATAACTGGTAAGACCTAAAAACTGTCGAACTTGCTTCACAGTAGAGGGAGCCTGCATTTTTAATACAGCTTCAATTTTTCGTAATCCGGGCCTTACTCCTACTTCGCTAATCTCTCGACCCAAATAATCGATTTTGGTTTGAAAGAACGAACACTTACTTAACTTAAGTGTCAAATTATATTGTCGAAATCGTTCTAACACTAGTCGTAATCTCTCTAATCCCTCTGGGATCGTCCTTGATGGTATGATAACATCGTCGATGTATGGAAACGCAATCGTATATTTATAATCACCCAAAACCTTATTCATGAGTCTTTGAAATACAGCGGGTGCATTTGTCAAGCCGAATGGCATACGTAAAAACTCATAATGCCCTTCAGGTGTAATAAAAGCGGTTTTACTGATAGAATGTTCATGCACTGGAATTTGATAGTAGCCACTTGCCAAATCGAGACCAGTGAAATATTTATTTCCTCCTAATTTGTCAATCTGATCTTCGATTAGTGGTAATGGGTAACGATCTTTAATTGTGATTGCATTCAATCGACGGAAATCGACGCACATTCGAAAATCGCCAGTATTCTTTTTTACTAACAAAATTGGGCTTGAATAGGGTGAAACGGATTCCTGTATAATGCCAGCGTTTAATAGATCCGTTATCATGTTTCGAACCATATTTTTCTCGCTCTCAGCCATCCGATAGGGTCGGTGAACTATGGGAACTTGGGTGGTACAATTGATTTCTAGCGATACAGCACCTGTTCGCCCCAAATCTTGTAACGACGTAGAAACACAGTCGGAAAAAGAAAATAAAAGTTCCCGAATTGCATTTCTGTCATTCTCATTTATATTGTCTAAAATAAGGTTATTAATTTCAGTTTGGGTACTGATTGAAGAATTCTCCACTAAATCAACGTCAACCTTATTCAAGTCTGAAAGTGCCCGAATTACTACTTGACCGTGACGTTTGACGAGAACCACATGGGGTTGATCCAAAAAGTCCCGACCGACGATTAATTCATGGTTCATCCCGTGTGCGTCAACCACAACAGCTGTTACTTGTGCCGACACCCCCATTAACTGAATATTTATGACCACCGATTTATGGCTAATGATTGTGTGTCCCAAAAATCCTCTTAATTCATAAAAATCACTTTCTGTCTCAATTAATCCTAATTTAACTGCCAACTCGTGTCTTATTAAAGTTTTAGAACTACCTGTATCTATCAGGCACCTCACTTGAAAGTTATTTATGATTGCTGTCTGTATATACATGTTATCTACTAGATCACTGACCTGTACTACTTGCAGACTTCTCCCGGTTTGTGCACCCTTACTTGTCGTGTAACACGTGTCTTCTCGGTGACCCAGTTTCTTACAGATACGGCACTCCTTCCGTGGTTCCTTGCAATTGTCAGCCTTATGACCCGTCTTGCGACAATTAAAGCACAACGTTGCTTTACGGTCGCCCCGGAAACTCGGTCCTGGTCTATTCATGTAGCCGGATCTCCTCTGGTCCCTAGGGTGTGAGGCCAGGTCCAACTGTAGTTTTGGTCGTGATGAACTCGGAGGCGGGTTAAAGGTTGATGACGTCGACGGCATGTTCCCCTTGGAGGTTGATGGCGTCGACGGCATGTTCCCCATCTCGTTCAGAGCTGCATATAATTGATGGGCGTCTGCATATCGGCCAGACCTTATTGTACGTTCGATGTTCTCGTCCTTAATCCCTCCAATTATCGCATCGACGAGAAAGGAATCGGGAATCTCCACTTTCAAAGCCTTCAACTTCATCATCTTCTCGAAACAGTAGTCCCCCAACTTCTGTCCAGGTTGAGCGGTGAAGTTAGCCGCGTCGCACAACAATTTCGCGAACGGCACAGTTTTTCGAAATTGCTGCATCATGTCCATCTTCATTTCCTGCCAACTGGTCTCTAGCTTCTGCTGTTCGTCGTACCAGGTACGTGCATGCCCTCGTAGGCTGGATGCGACCCATTGGACGATTACCTCATCCTCCCATCCATACCTTTGTGCCAGTCGATCGACATGATTGACCCAATCTTCGACGTTGTGGCTGTCTCTTGCTGGATTGAACACAGGTATAATCAGCTGCTCGTTCACAGGAATTGGCATCGTCACACTTCTTGTTAGACTCTTAACGCGGTCCAACTCCTTGCGCAACTTCTTCACCTTTTTCCGCAGGTTTTCCCGACGACTCGAATTTTCTGAACTCGAAGACGAATCCCGCACACGTCGATCGCGTCGCGTTCGTCTTCTATGCCCTGCCATTGTTAATTCGAAAAGCCAAACTCCGCGTAATAACTATCGACCACTCCGATCAATTTGTAATAAATGTTTATTGGTCTATCCCACTTCTGAATTTGTTAGAACGGCCACGTGTTAACAATAAATTGATACTCTAACTCTCGATTAAAATATAATATAATTATATTACGGTTGGATACAACCCGACGAAGTCAGAGTCAATATAATACTGTTCTTCGTCCCACTTTTACATAAACCCTGGCCGAAAAAGATGTTGTGAACGTAAACACCCGTCTTCTTCCCAGCCGCGTTCTGGGGTAAGTCCGTCTGCACCTCGACTATCTCGGTGTCGGGTTACGCTCTCGGACCTCGGTGTCAGCTTACATAAGAAACAAAAAAATTTTAAAACGAGGAACGTGGCACAATTTCACAAATTATACAAAAGAAGTAACTAAATGGCTTAAAATAATAATATATTTATTGGAAATAAACGTTTTTTTACAAGAATAACAAATCTTGTTTAAACAGTTCAAAACGGTTTAAATCTTACGTTAATAATAATATAGGTAACTATAAGTATACCTAAATCGATTTTCAGAAATCTCATTTTCTCGTACAAGAATCCGTTCAGGTATACAAAAGGTACACGTTCAAAAGAAAAAGGAGTAATCGTGAGGTTTTGGAAAGACGCAATGTTCAGGAATGTTTTCAAGTTGAAATTAATTAATATTCAGAATCATCTGAAGAACTCTCTTCATTGATATCCTGTGCAGTAATGATTAAGGGTTCCACGGCGTTATCAATCATAAAATCTAACTCCCAAAATTTTTCTTCTTCTTTTATAACATGATTTATGACTTTTTGCCAATTTTCAGAGGTGGTTCTGCGAATGGATTCTTCCAGAAGAATTTTAACATCTTTTAATTTAAATGTTTTATTTTCCCGAGCAACATAGCCTTTTACCTGAGCCCATATTAATTCTATGGGATTGAGTTCGCAGTGATAGGGCGGAAGACGAAGCACAGTTATTTGGCGATTTTGTGCCATTTCATCAACTGCATACCTTTTACGAAAGTTGCAGGTCTTTACAATTGATATCAATTCCGATTTGACCATGTCCTCCTTATACGGAATATTTTTTCTTATCAGCCAATTTAAAATTTCAGCCTTCCGACAAGAAATTACCGGGGATTTATCGACCTGTCTGGAATGATAGCTCGCATTATCCATGACAATTACGGAACCAGGTGGGATGAGATCGAGCATTTGAACGAAGTACTCCTCGAAAACGTCCGCGTTCATGTCTTCATGATAATCTCCCGTCTTCTTCGATTCAAAAAGAAGTAAGCCGCCATCCACAAAGCCACTAGTACTGCCGATGTGGGTAACAATAAGTCGTTTACCTTTTCCAGCCGGTGCTTTTAGTCCTGTTGATAAACCTTCTAAAAAGGCTTGTCGCGGATTCACCACACTTTTGTCCTGCCACACTTTTCCCACGGTATATCCTTGGTTTACCCAGGTTTCATCCAGATAAAAAATAGCCCTTCCTTCTTGTCGAAATTTTTTAATATCTCTGAGGTAGCTTCTTCGCCAGCAAATAATTTCATCGGATTCCCGAAGAGGAGAAGTTTTAATTCGCTTATCCCAACAAATACCTAGTTCCTTCAGAATCGTCCACAACTTGGTTCTTTTCAATGTCATACAGTCTTCTGGCAGTTCATGTAACATTTTATCCAATGTTGGGATTTCACGTTTGAAAAAAAAGGAATGAAGCGTTCGACGAATGAGTCTCTTGCTATCCTCATCAACAAGCATTTGAGGTCTTCCTGGTGCAGATTTTGGAGCCTTCACCTCTCCACTCCTCTCTTCCCTTTTGACGCGATATATCGTTGATTTTCCATATCCCGTCATTTTGTGACACATTTCAACTAGGTCATCTACGCTGGATTTAGGATGTAGATGTTTCAATCCGTTAAATACATTTAAAACAACCACTTTTTCACGACACGATAACGCCTGCTTATTCGGTAACTTACACGGGGTAAAGTTCATAAGACTTGGCATATTTAATTCTTGATAGTAAGACTATTAGAATAAGAATAACCGAAATTCAGGTATTTCCCTTTTATACCTCCTTCAACGGAGGGAGAACTTTCGACCCCATTTCCAGGTAATTCTTAATCCTACAGGTAAATCTCTGGTAACAGTTAACTAAGTAGTTTAGTGGAAGAGTAAAGGTGCCTGAACAAATTATTAAGTGTCCACATTAAAAAAGACCCTTTCCAAAATGGTCTCCGAGTTGACGAATTGTCTAAAAGTATTCAATATTTACAAGTAATATCATTCATTGATATATTTCGTTAACGGCACCGATTAAATTGGTAATTATATGAATTCATTCCTTTTAGGTTCAATCCTTAATCACTATATGTACGATACAACTTCAAGAAATTTTAAAATGGAAACAGTTCCATGGGTGAATTTAATTTATATTTAAAAATCAGGGAAATAAGGATGGTACGCCCTTTGTTACAACCCTAACCTCCGATTTTGAGTTATTTATTACTCTCTCCCTATTTCGAATGGAGTATAAAGTGTATTTAAAAAGTTTATTACATCTCAACTCACTATTTTTGAAATTTTCCGAAATAGTAAGTTCATTTTCAAAAATTCAAAATACTGCAACTCCAATTCAGCTGAAACTTCGCAAAGGCGCTAACAAAAGTGTATTTAAAAAGTTTAATACATCTCAACTCACGATTTTTAAAATCGTTAGAAATACTAAGTTTATTTTCAAAAATTCAAAATACTGCAACTCCAATTTAGTTGAAACTCCATAAAGGCGTTACCTAAGATGTATTTAAAAAGTTTAATACATCTCAACTGACTATTTTTAAAATCTTCCGAAATACTAAGTTCGTTTAACTCAAATCTAACGTTTATAACAATTTTAAATGTCGGCACCTCAAGCAGCTAATACAATTCCCAATTCAAAAATCTGTTCACTTTCTTGGTCCCTCTCAATTTTTATCACCTTTCTCTTAATTTGTGTTACAAATTCCTTCTTCCTCCTATCTGCAGATCGCCTATCTGGAAATATGGACGTAAATTTCCCTCGTCGGATTGATAAGTCCCTTTTATCTGCGCCTGGAGGCGCCCCTTTATCAAACTTTTTTTTTTAAATAAATTATTACCGGGTTGACACATATGGGGTATCGTTGAAGTGTCGTCCCACGTTATTATCTGGAATTATGTTGAAAGCGAACCTCTTGAAGACCGTGTGAGAAATTTTAAGCGTTAAAAGTGTGTCCCTTTTAGAGGGTTGTTTGGAGAAAGCGAAGTGGTTATCGAGTATGGGAGGAATTTATAATTTTAAATGTACGTATAGTAATTAAACTATTTACCGATGAGTTTGAACAAAGTATTATACTGTAGTTGTATTAACTAAAAATTTTTAAACTATTCACAAAGCATCAAGGGTCAACCTTCATACACAAGCTACAAGAAACTACTTATTTCCCCATAGGCGAATTTTTGAAACAAACCAAAGGTGGAACGTCTCATTCAATATCATCTGTACAACTTTCGGCGCTCCAAAGCCGTCGGTTCCTCCCTTTGATCTCCCTCTGAGAAGTGTGCCTTTCCCTTCTTTATTAGAAGCTTTTACAACCCCAATAACTACCTGATTTTGGATCTTTGGAGGCATAAAATTAGTTTACGGAAAACAGAATGAGACGTTTTATTTTTACGAGGCTTCGCCTCAACCTAAATTCGTATCTTGCCGTTTGACGTGTCCTGTTTCGTCTATTTACGCGATTAAATGATATCGATGACTATTTAGGAGTTATCACGTCGGCGATGGTCTTATTAAACCTTAAAGTTATCTTTATTTACATTTATTTGTGTTTCGGGACAGGCGACAGACTTTCTACGATTTCTCCTATACAGATTCATCATGACAGTTGATGGTATTATCTCCAAAAAAATTTATATCCTTATCTTAAGGGTTCATTAACAAATTGGAAATTACACCACTTGACGTTTTACTGAGAATAAACCTTATCGGTGATCTTGACAAAATCATTAAGAAAATAATTTCAAGTGATTTGTAAATAGATGCAACTATTGTATGAGAAGAGAAGAACTATTTCAAACCTATCCAACATCATAATTTATTACACTTATTACATTAACTGGCAACTGGAATTAACAAAGCTGATTTCTTTTCTTGACCTACGTTTCCAGTTTCATGGCGAAATTCGAAAGTTTGACATTTGACCTCAAAAAAGGAAGAGTTGACAACCCTTCAAGATTTTCTTCCAAAATATCCCGACTTTGGATTTTCGAAATTTGAGTAGCAAACGAGTTCCTTGTACAACTGTAAAAAATTCTCCCGATATAGACCTCCACTTACTGACATGTGAAGTACCTACCTACTGAACTTTGTGTTTAATATTTTTCCAAAAAATCTGGATATTTTCGAAATTGTTGGGGTTAGTGATTTGGAACTTAAATGCATTTTCTTAACATATCCTGCAGGTTTCATCTCGAAACTCGAAAGTTCAATTTTTGTTTCAAAAGAAGGGTTGTTTTTTCAACAAAAAAAAATTATTACAGTGTTGTATTTTCCAAAATTCGGTCAATAAAGGAAAGTGGATTGTTTCCTCATACCAACAGTGAAAGACTAATAAAAAATGCGTCTACCTACTAAGATAACTTCATGTAGATTTATTACTAAAAACCATTATCGTTATTATTTTTTTATTTACTTAATACTACTTATATATTTATATCATATACATAAATAGGCTGTCGGTTATGATTACATATTTTTTCAACATAAGTTTTATGTAAAATAGGTAATTTTAACATGTTTTTAAATAAATAATGTATAGAAAAGCACCATTGGTCAGGAAAGGTTACGTATAGTAAATTCAAATATGTATGTATAGTAGCTGACCAAATATTTTCAGTATTCATATTTGTGATAAATGTTAGGTAGGTACTCATTTTTGATCAAATCCATTCATATTATAATTGTATTAACAGACAGTGGCTAATTTAATAAATAGTAGGAACAACAAATGCTCTTCACAAAAATTCTGATTTAGTTTAAGTAATGTTTCAATATTTATAGGTTTTTAATTTAATCTGCTGTTTAATTGAACTTGTAATAATGTCCTAATTATAAATTGAAGAAATTTTCTGAGCCTGATTATTTTATTTATATTTTATATAACACATATATGTAAATGGATGATAGACCTCTAAACATAATTAGGCAGGTATAAATTGTAACTATATTTTAAGGCTGAAATTTAGTAACAAGCTATTCTCCATTTTTATGAGCTAAAAATTATATATGTAGTTCAAATTTAAGGCTGATTTACGTGTCCCATAGCCAAAATATAACGCGAATTTACACTTATCGAGCAGCTAAAATATAAGGCAAATTTACACAAAGTACACAAAGCAAATTCGTAAATCAAAGTGTCTCAAATTTAAGGCGGATTAACCATCAGCTAAAATATAACGCGAACTTACAAGTGTCCAGTAACTAAAATCTAAGGAGAATTTACATGTGACGACCAGCTCCAATTTAAGGCGAATTTATACAAAGTTCATATATCAAGTAGCTAAAATTTAGGGCGAAATATATGAAGCAAGTTCATAGCTCAGGTAGCTAAAATTTAAGACAGATTAACGCGTCCAACAGCTAAAATTTAAGACGAATTTACATGTGTCCTGTAACCAAAATCTCAGGCGAATTTACAAGTGTCGGGCAGCTAAAATTTAAGGCGAATTTACACAAAGCAAGTTCATAACTCAAGTAGTTCAAATTAAAGGCTGATTTACGTGTCCCATAGCCAAAATATAACGCGAATTTACACGTTATCGAGCAATTAAAATATAAGTCGAATTTACACAAAGCAAATTCATAAATGAAAGTGCCTGAAATTTAAGGCGAATTAACGTGTCCAACAGCTAAAATATAACGCGGACTTACAAGTAGTTCCAGTAACTAAATTCTAAGGAGAATTTACATGTGACGGCCAGCCCAAATTTAAGGCGAATTTACACAAAGTCCATAAATCAAGTAGCTACAATTTAGGGCGAAATATATGAAACAAGTTCATAACTCAAGTACCTAGCTAAAATTTAAGGCAGATTAACGCGTCCAACAGCTAAAATTTAAGACGAATTTACATGTGTCCTGTAACCAAAATCTCAGGCGAATTTACAAGTGTCGGGCAGCTAAAATTTAAGGCGAATTTACACAAAGCAAGTTCATAACTCAAGTAGTTCAAATTTAAGGCTGATTTACGTGTCCGATAGCCAAAATATAACGTGAATTTACACGTATCACGTATCGAGCAGTTAAAAAGATAAGGCGAATTTACACAAAGTACCTACACAAAGCAAATTCGTAAATCAAAGTGCCTCAAATTTAAGGCGGATTAACGTGCCCAAGAGCTAAAATATAACGCGAATTTACAAGTGTCCAGTAACTAAAATCTAAGGAGATTTACACGTGTTAACCAGCTCAAATTTAAGGCGAATTTACACAAAGTTAGCTAAAATTTAGGGCGAAATATATGAAGCAAGTTCATAGCTCAGGTAGCTAAAATTTAAGACAGATTAACGCGTCCAACAGCTAAAATATAAGACGAATTTACACGTGTCCTGTAACCAAAATCTGAGGCGAATTTACAAGTGTGGGGCAGCTAAAATTTAAGGCGAATTTACACAAAGCAAGTTCACAACTCAAGTAGTTCAAATTAAAGGCTGATTTACGTGTCCCATAGCCAAAATATAACGCGAATTTACACGTATCGAGCAGTTAAAATATAAGGTGAATTTACACAAAGCAAATTCATAAATGAAAGTGCCTGAAATTTAAGGCGAATTAACGTGTCCAACAGCTAAAATATAACGCGGACTTACAAGTAGATCCAGTAACTAAATTCTAAGGAGAATTTACATGTGACGGCCAGCCCAAATTTAAGGCGAATTTACACAAAGTCCATAAATCAAGTAGCTACAATTTAGGGCGAAATATATGAAACAAGTTCATAACTCAAGTACCTAGCTAAAATTTAAGGCAGATTAACGCGTCCAACAGCTAAAATTTAAGACGAATTTACATGTGTCCTGTAACCAAAATCTCAGGCGAATTTACAAGTGTCGGGCAGCTAAAATTTAAGGCGAATTTACACAAAGCAAGTTCATAACTCAAGTAGTTCAAATTTAAGGCTGATTTACGTGTCCCACAACCAAAATATAACGCGAATTTACACGTATCGAGCAGTTAAAATATAAGGCGAATTTACACAAAAGTATATGTACCTACACAAAGCAAATTCGTAAATCAAAGTGCCTCAAATTTAAGGCGGATTAACGTGCCCAACAGCTAAAATATAACGCGAATTTACAAGTGTCCAGTAACTAAAATCTAAGGAGAATTTACGCATGCCGACTAGCTCAAATTTAAGGCGAATTTACACGTGTCATGTAACCAAAATCTGAGGCGAATATACAAGTGTCGGGCAGCTCAAATGTAAGGCGAATTTACATGAAGCAAGTTCATAACTCAAGTAGTTCAAATTTAAGGCTGATTTACGTATCCCATAGCCAAAATATAACGCGAATTTACACGTATCGAGCAGTTAAAATATAAGGCGAATTTACAAAAAAGTATATGTACCTACACAAAGCAAATTCGTAAATCAAAGTGTCTCAAATATAAAGCGGATTAACGTGTCCAACAGCTAAAATATACTAAGGCGAACTTACAAGTGTCCAGTAACTAAAATCTAAGGAGATATTACATGTGACGACCAGCTCAAATTTAAGGCGAATTTACACGTGTCCAGTAAGCAAAATCTGAGACGAATTTACAAGTGTCGGGCAGCTAAAATTTAAGGCGAATTTACACAAAGCAAGTTCATAACTCAAGTACACATCTGGTGTATAAAACTTGTAGAATGATTTGTAGCAGACGCCATTGGGATAATATAATTTTAAAATTTTTCAAAAATATTATTTTATAAACATAAATCCATCAATATCTTCATAAATCACATTCCTTCTCAGTATATCAGTGAATTGATACGTTTCATTCAAAATCTTATAATTTGAGTTGTTATAGTGTTGTGTTGCGGAGGTTTAAGAATGGAACCAACTTATACCTATCTTAACTTTTCAGTAAAATTATTTCCACTCGCTTAGAACGACGTTAAAATTATTTTGTCCGGAAAAGTATTGATTTTCGATAAATATTAATCGAGGAACATTAAAAACGATGATACAATTCCGCCTTTGATCTGACAGACCACCTTCAGATCTCCACCACTAGTCAACTTGTCCAAATATCAAAGGTAATGCCTACGTTATTGTATATTTACTTCATTTTACAATTGTATCGCGAAATAAAACAATAGTAAAGTTAACAGACGCTATCGGTGCGTTTTCCACTAATTTCCAGTCATATCGGCGAATATCAAAGGAGGATCAAAGGGGCCGCTATCTTGACACGACACAGTTTATATGGTAGCCGAGATAAAGTGTAGCACACACCTTTGCCGACTTATTATTGACATAAGAGCGCGTGTTCCGATCCCCTCGACCCCACGAAAAGAGCGAGGAAAAATTATACACGAACCGTATTTACATAAGGAAATTTGAATTCAAAGGGGCCGAAACGTTCGAACGTTACTTTTCACGTAAATGAAATGACACACCTGATAGCGGTACTTTTTTCGCGAGGAGACTCGAATGGGAATCTCCTTGAAAGCGGGAAATCCCGGTATCTCGCGCTTACAGCACGTATAAAATTTATGAAATAGATGAGGCGAGACGAGGAAATGTATGAAGTAAACAGCCAAATAAAAGGTTTTTAGGGAAATATTTACGTATTACACTTCCCATTGCATACAATCCGAGCATCACATCAACCCCTAAAACGTTCACAATTTCACTTTCAGATAGCATCTCGCACCCCGCCCTTCCATCAAAGGGTCCTTATCTGCACCCCCGCGACGCGCGCCCTTTGTCACCGTAAGTCCAGCACGCTTAATCTTGTTAGAATGTATACCAACACCATTTGCCGCCACCGAAAGGCAGAAGGGTTGCTGTTAACTTTTATTGCGACGTTATTGCAACTGTGCCAATTTTGCTTAAGGACATTGCAAATTTGGGTCGTAAATTTTTCCGAAAAGGATTCTCGCTACCAGAAGACGTTTTGGGGAAAGGGTTGGTTTACGAGCTGATAAGGGCTGTGTCAGTGAAAGTTTCTCGGAAGGGCTCCGCTCGGTGGAATCAGAAATAAGGGCAATATGAGATCGATTCCGTACTATTATTATTCTTGTTTTTCGCATCAGGTATTAGGCTCTTGCCTGTTACGGCGCCCATTTTACCAATACTTCTTATGCCTCTACATTTATTACTTCAATACCTTTATTTGGAATTCTTTCATATTGCATTCTTGCTCTTTCCATTTTCTACAATTCTTTCGTTTATGCAAATTCTCATCATTTCTTATTCTGTCGTTACGTGGGCAACCTTTGACCCTTCTTAAAAAGTTTATTTCTTGACTTTGTAACCTATATGTTCGTCTGTCTTGGTTATCGTCCAGGTCTCGTTAACGAAATCAAGATTTTTATTTCCCATACGTTTTTCCATGATGTTCTTCTGGTATTGCATTGTTTTTCCAGCATTTAATGCATGTGTGGAGAAGTCTCAGCTACAGTAGTGTCCCTCCGTATTTCAGCAATTCTGGGTGGATACCATCTCTTCCTGTTGCTTTTCTGTTTTTTGTAGTTTCAAACGCGTCTTTTTGTTCCTCTAAGTCAATATCATCTAGACCATTTACATCTGCTCTTCTTTACATTGCATCCTGCATCCTGCCACAGTTTCTCATGCCCAGTTATCTTCATCTATGTTGCTTATTTGCATTATATCGTTTCTTGTTCACTAAGTGCTTTCATTATCTTATATAGTATCTGTTGTTTAGGGTTCCATATTGATAGTGGGTTTATTGAGTTAAAAGTGGAAATGCAAGCAGCTGCTCCTGGTAGGTGTTATGAACTTTGGTGCTTTGGACGTTGGAAATTATAACAAACTTGGTGCATTTCTCCAGGATGGTTCCCCTTCTTCTCCTTCTATATTTTTGGATGTAGGCTTCCTCCTTTTTCTTCCAGGCTAGTCTCTTTATGCCATCTATCCATCTAATCTCAGGTCTTCCTCTTGCTCTTTCTCCTAGCCATGGTCTCCAGTCCAATATTTATGAGTTCCACCTGTCGTCTGTTTGGTTGGCATTGTGTCGAGTAAATTGCCACTTCAGTGTTGCTGCTATCTCTAACCTTGGTTATATTTCTAATCCACGAGTTTCTTTTATTTCCCTTTAGTGTTATTCCACTCATTTAACGTTCCATGGCCCCTCGTGCTTTGATCAGTCAGTCCATATTTTTCTTGGTCAAAGACCATGTTTGGTAGGTACATGTCAGCACTGGTTGAACGATGTGATTTCACAAAAGTAAATTTGGACAGAATCAGTAGGCTTAGAGGGGTAAGGAAAGACATATATTGGGAATATGAATATCACTCGGAGATAGCAATAAGCGTATTGACTGGATAAGAAAGGAAACCAAAGCTGTTGACGATATAGAGAGAGCAGAGTCACTAAAATGGAAATGGGCCGGCCACAATGAATATATAATAGAAAATCGTTGGAATTCAGTAAGTAATTGGAAAATGGCGCCCTTGTGAAGGAAAATGATCCAGAGGCACGCCACAAATGAAATGGGAAGATGATATAGTCAGACATGCTGGCATGATGTGACAAAGAAGTGCTCAGAATAGGGAGATTTGGAAACAATTAGGGGAGGTCCATATCCAGTTATGGAAGGATAGAAATTATGCTAGAAGAAAGAAAAGAATATGTCTCTTTAGAGATACCCTGTATCAGTAAAACGTATTTGCTGTCAATCCTTCCATTCCATATGCCATAACCAGGATGGTATTGGCAACAAAACAAAACATTTCAAATTCAGTAGATACCTAAGTGCCCACTTTTGCAATCTAAACTCATATCGTGGCCATTCGATCTATGGCGATGATATAACGTCGGTACGTCTCAATCCGAAATCCGTTTCCCCTCGGCAGCAGTCGCCCTCCCCATTAATCACCCGGAGAAGGGAACAGGTGTCAGGAGGAAAGGAGCACCCACTGCCCCAAATCCATGAATAATTCACGAAAGGCAAGGTGTTTTTCACGAAATTTCGCTCGCGGATATCGGAATAGATCAGAAGTCACTAATTTACCCGAACGAAAAACTACCGGGACCAGAGTGAGAAAGAGAGAGAGAGAGATAATCGTGCCGTACCTACGGGGTATATACGGGCCTCTCTCCCGAACATCTGCTCGGCCCCACATTACCACATATACCGCGGGATGTTTGCTTTTAATTTTTTTCGATTTTTCGTGCTTTCGAGGGGATATACCTGACGTTTCGGCCCGGAGGCGTCCTTTGTCTTGCCACACGCTGGATGAGTCGGTATCGAAACGACGGGAATCTCGAAAGATCCTCAAGGGAAAATGACCGTTCTACCCTTCGCGTAAGGGTGACAAGAACCGAATAGACACAACAGTTATTCTTGTCGCCAATAGTCTCATTAACTTAAATAACCGTTTTTCGATGGGGATTAAAACGATGAGATCTACGCACGTAAGTGAGCGGTGGCGACACTCGTCACCTCAAAAAGGAGTCCCAAACTCCAAACTCGAGTGTTGTAGCTTTCAAAGGAAGTTACAAGTCACCCTCTTTGACAGGACAGCTACTTGCCAAGTCTCTTAGCAGAAATACCTGCTTGTATACCAGAAAGTTATAAAATAAATCTAAACTATCTCCATTTTTCCCTGTTCTGGCAATCAATGTCTGTTAGTCCTCTTCTATCTATATCTGTTTTCAAAGACCTCGTGGCCTTTTTGGGCCATCGTGTATCACTTATCATTCATCACTCACTTATATGTCCGTACCACTTCAATTGTTCACATTCAATTGTATCTTTAATCGTTATGTTTACCCTCATTTTGTTATATTCATACAGTCATATTTTTTATAGTCATATTTCGTATCATTTTCAAAAATGCATCAAAAAATTACTGCAACTCTACACGGATATTACTTAAAGTATATTTATGACATATGGGGCATTTCAGCTCATCACTGTAAACAACTTCGGAAATATGAATATCCACCTTTCGTTTTGACGCTTATGTTTCTCGCCATTTTTAAGAAAGTTACTGGGACTTTAAGTTTCTCCCAAATATTAATTGTAGTACCTACATTTACAATGTTCCGTAAGTTTCAGCATGTTACCTACTATATATTTCGTGAAACAGGACGTGTTTCATCCCGAATGACAATTGAGACATTTCAAATAATTCTCAAAACTTCGTATGAAAAATACTGCAACTCCAACCTAGTTGAAATTCCGCATAGAGTTTAATTAAAGTACTGTAACGCGAAATGTAAACAGCAGCGCGACATGGTTTTACTCTTATCGGACCTCGGCGGCTTACCTCAAAGGAACGCCGCTACGCTTAATTGAGTCCCGGTAACATCTTATTAAGGAAGAATGATTTATTACCTTCTGGACGTTTTCTACATAAACATTATTAGGGAAAAGAAATCTCGAGTTATTTCAGGAAGCATCGCGAATACAATTGAGATGTATATGAGCGGGCTTGCGGTCGGAGGGAGATTAGACGTGAAGCCGCTAGTGAATAAACAAGGCGAAAAACGGACAAGCGAATTGTGTAAATAAATTAAAGTTAAGTGTGTTATATAAATTAATTAGTTAGGAAATAGTTAAGATAAATTAGGTAGTGTGTAGTGTATAATTATGACAGTGTAAATAAATTAGAAATAAACGTTACAGTACGTTTAAGAAGTTATACTAGTTTCAGCCTATTATTAATCGAACTTATCGAGATATGAATACCAATTTTTCCGTAACGGCTCTTATGTTGCTCATCATTTTCCAAAAATTCATAAAAAAATTAATGCAACTCTAATTTGATTGAAACTCCAGAATGCTATTACCTAGAGTGTATTTAAGATTTTGAGAAGTTTTCAGCTCATTACTTCTTAAAACTCGAGAAATATTAACGTTTAACTTTTCATTTATAAAAATTCATAAGAAGGTTATTGTAACTCCGATTTCTTTCAAACTCCTCCCCATTGTTAACTGAGGTACATTTACGATGTACAGTAAGTTTCAGCTCATCGTCTATTAAACTTTCTGGAATAAGATCTAAATCACCCCGAATGACTCGAAATCTCGAAAAACATCCCTGACCCATTTTCGAAAATTCGTATCTAAAATGCTGAATCTCCAATTTAATTCAAACTCTACACAGACGTTAATCAAAGTACATTTCGACTCACCACTTTTCAAAATTTCCGAAATATGAACGTTCATTTGTTGTTTTCGATTTTGGCAGGTTTTTTAAAATTTTCAAAAATTCGTATAAAACCATGCATACACACACATATGTTTTTTAAAGAATTTTTATGGGGTATGATCGTTCTAACATGACTATTGATGGAACAAAAAGGCTTCTATAAGAAGGAATTTTTAATATCAAGTCCAAGGACCCAAAAATGAAGGACTGATTGTAATTTAATATTTTTTAATGTTTTATGGCGAGGGAGATTGTATGTTAAATTTGGTAAACTACTCTCAATAAATGTGTTTTACTTATCTGTTCGACAAAGAAAAGGAAGACAAAATACGTAGTAAAAATTCAACTCAATTTTTTTCAAAACGAGTCCGCAAGAAATTGACAAGTTTACCAAAACAATCTTTTTGTATAAATAAGACGAGACAACTCAAAAAGTGAAAATAATTCTTGTGAAAAATGGGTACTTAAACGTTGAACAACCGATTTTTCTTTGAAATATACATAATTACATAAAATTGAGTAATACTACAACTATCATCACTATTCAGTTATTAATTAATTTGTTACTGTGTTAGGAAAATCATACTGTCATTTTTACAGGTAGTTTACATAATTAAAATAAAAATAACGTAAATCCAATTTTGCAGAAAAATCCAAGCAGAAAAAACAAATATGTGATTTCTAGTCGTCCATTTATGTATTGCTATTCATAAATAGCGTAAAAAATAATTTCTGCTTGTTGAAACAATAGTTATTTATACTATTTATACTTATAGTACTAGTATGTTATGTTGAAAATAAGTTTCGCGAGAAGATTTATACCACGAGGCTGTCAGGCCGAGTGGTATAAATTCTCAAGTGACTTAGGAAACATAACACGCGAGTGGCATACAATGTTTTATCCAACAAGTGGAAGAAATCGTATTTTTTTAATGAGATAATCATGGGCATGGGCAACCTTTAAATATAAATATGTATTTTAAATATGAACGTGACTAATAATCCATAACTCACTAGTGAGTTATGGATTATAACACACTAGTGTGTTACTTGATAGTTTACTTGTCTAAAATGACATTAATAATGACAGTCATAACTGTCATGTGTTGGATAAACCTATTATACTGGATTAACGATACACTCAACTAAATAGGCAATCGTTTAGGTAGGTATACAAAACGGATGGTGGAAATGAACGAAATATTGTATTTTTAATAACACGAAATGGTACATATCATAAAATATCTATTAACAGGTACATATTTGAAATCAACCTAACCAGCACTTGTAATGAAAAGATAAAAGTTCTTGAGTGGGAATAGGTTGGTAATCCACAGCTATCGAAACGTTTAGTGTATATAGTTCCCAAAAAGGGAAAACTTGGATTCATTCTGGTACTGTATATAAATATTATTGATAAAAAAATATAATAATTTTATAATAAAATATATAAATATAATTTTAATTCTTTAATGCCGGATTATTATTTTTGCGTAATATCAAGTGAATAATAATAGATATGTAATATGAGGTGCTTCCGATACGTCTATTTATAAATTTACAATGCAATAATCCCTGATTCGTAGATCTGTGACGTTTATCTCTTCTTATGTCATTAAATACGTTGCACCTTCCAATTATTTTGAAATATAGATAGTTTGATTCTCTCAAGGGATTAATGACATTATCGACACTTCCTCTTGTAAGCACATACCAATAGGGTAATATTTAATCCCCATTACCCCATTCCCTCCATCTGTTATCACTACAAAAAAAAAAGATTAACTATCCCTTGGGTTTTCCCCGATATTCCCATTTTCCTTCTCTTCCCTTAAATCCTTCTGGTAAACAGTACGTCAGGTACCTTATGAATTAAAAAATCACACTTTAGAATTGCATTGCCGGCCATTGTCTACCATTGAATGGAATAATCCTTCCGGACATTTCTTGTTTCTAACCTTCTGTTTACCTGGACGCTCGTTATGTGCTACTTAACTGAGGAATTAACTGGGATACGGTGGCTGGGAATACCGATTCGACATGTAGGGATAATCCTAAATACGGAGTATTTATCACGCTTTTGCTGTAAGCCTTCTAGTAGGGAAGGTGACGAGGGTTTCGCAGTACTTAATTGTAATTTGGGTTAACTCTTGGTGAAATTTAAAGTTTTCAAGTTATAACAATGAGGGTACAATCTTTCTGTCTTAACTGTCTAAAACACGAAAAATATCTCACTGCTTTAATCCCATTAGGTACTCGAATTCCTCAGGTAGAAACAATATAACTTCAACGAGATTAGGAAGTTTTAATCCCCGGTCATCGACGTCGTTTATGCTAATTTTTAAAACTGCAGTTACAACGACAAAGCAGACAAGTAACAGCAGTAGCAGAATTTCATTTTATTGCTTTATTGCGTCCCAGACATCTTTTAGGCAAAATTCGCCTATCTAGACAGGTAATGGGGGGGCTAATAATACGAATTTAACAAGATTAGGGTGAAATTGGACGGATTAGAACAAGTTTATTATCCTGTTGATAAACGAAAGGTGCTTTTAGATATTCCGATTGCAGGAGTGTTGGTATATAGAAATCGTTATATTAGGTACTTACTAAATCGATTTTATTTTATTACATCGGGGATGTTACCTGTTTGAAAGAACATTCTCGATTTGAGTTGTGCAAAATATATTTTATTTTTTAAACATGATATCATATATTAATTACCCAGTTGCCAGGTAGAGTTGTAGTAAAAAATAACGTATCAATTGATATAATCGACACAATTTAATTTTATTATTTTATTTAAAAATACTATTTGTTAGTTAGGTACTACTTTATTGAGTAGGTTATGATGCGTAAAACAGTGGTACTTAATCTTTAATAGTTAGATATTTCAATGGAAGGGAAGACTTTATTTGTAACATTTTTCAATTTCAGGTAAAATCGTATTAAATCATTACGTTATTTTATTATGAAACAATATCGCAGCTAAAGTGCTGTTATTCTATTAGGAACTTTTATGGGGGCTTAAACTCCGTATGAGAACTTTGAACATGAATTATTATTGCAAACAGCTTATTACTAGAGTTTCAAAAAATTCAAGTCGTTCTTTGGTAATATCATCAAACTACTTACTTATTAACTTACATATCCTGTGTTAGTTAATAGTAAGTACCTGTTATTAAATACTTGTTTGAGTAACAAAATTGATATAAGTTGTGGTGACGTCAACGGTAATGAAATTGGTAGTTATTAGCTCAGAGATTCATATGGTATTAAGGTAATAAACGTCTGCGTTAAATATGTCAATTATAATTAGAGAATGCCAATTGACCCACACGCTATCAACAAACTCTAAGAATAATCGTAAAGGTATTTAGGTCGTTGCCACAGCCTTATACATTTTTCTACACATAAATAATAAGTAAGTGTATTGTTGTTTGTCGCTATCTAAACGGGTACATTTATTATTAATACACGTATATAAAAAAATGTTAGCCTTGCTCGGTAACGACGTGCCGCTCCCACTTATCATTTATTGCTACTGTTTAATGCGCGATTCGATATCAGATCCGCGTTTGTCGGCGGAAATCAAAAGATTTCTATAAATTTCTTAATGCTTTTATCTAAATATATTGACTACTATAACTGGAGATCGATAATACCGGTGCTTTTGATCTCGTCCTTTATATCCGAGCAGCTATTTATATTGTGGTGTTTGTTTATCCAGTTTGGTGACACCAATAAAATCAATATAACAATTAATTTCTCATGTTCCAAGGAATATATGTAGCGAATAGTACGATCGTAATGTGTCACGGGAAGTGAAGGAGATGCCGCTCGGAAAGCCCGTTATTCTCGTTGACATTTACGTTTAATCACGTGCTGATAACGATACTTTGTTGTCTATTTTATCAGCATAGGCGCGAGCACTGGTTAATTATCGCTGGCGGTTTTCACGCAAAAAATTCAAAATGTTACAGAAGCTACAGATGTATCATCTTACATCATATATAAGTACACAGGAAAGTAGCGTTACTTTAATTCATCTAGTGTAGAATTTGGGTACATACACATACTGCTTCATAATTATCAGTAACGTGGAATTGCATGTAATTGCATGTAATAAATAATCAATGATTTCCTTATGAATAATATTTCTGCACTTACCAACTTTTTCTGGAGAACTCGTGCGAAGTGTGACTTGAAGTTAGCTGCGGAAACGTCTCTTCATTGGCCAGTAAGATTAGGAGGAAGTTTAACATCTAATTTCTCAATTGAGTGGGGCGGAAAATTGCCTCTAATGAAATCTGAAAAGAAAAGCTGGTGTTAGTCAATATAACTAAGTAAGACGTTAGTCAAAAGTGATGCCTTTGGTTTGTAGGTAGCTACTTAGTAATTTATAGCGTATAAGATGAGTCTGGGTGTTTCAAAATTTGGAGTAAAAAATTGTGGGTTGATCCTCGAGTTATCTACCCAATTTTGGGTATATTTCACATATTTTCCATAAAAATTTTGGGTTTCTGTATCTGATTTACACAAAAATCGGTTTTGTTACAGAGCGTTGCGTGATTTTAAGCACCAAAAGTAAGCTTTTTGATGTTCAAAACGTAGTGTTAAGATGATGACTCTTTGCTTAGAAATTATATTACCTGTAGAATGTTATAAATGAGTTTTGTGTATATCCTACATTCAGTTTTAAGGTAGACATATGTAATAACAAAAACGTGGTTGTATGCAAAAGTAACATAACACAATAAACAAAAGGGGGCAAAAGTAACATGTTACTTTTGTCTCCCTTGAATCACAATAAAGGAATTCATCCATTATGATGATAATCTTCCAGAACCGGGACCTAATAATATACCTAATGATCAATCGATCAGATATAACAATTAGTACAAATCGATGACGCTATGTAATCAGCTATTAAACGCTGCTATATCAAATTCATACCAAGCTGGCAACAGCCAGCACCTATTGGATCAGCACCTGCAAGGAACTTTTACACAGCCAATTCCCTTTTAACCTCAAAGATCTAAGACCGAAAAACTCAAAAGTAGGTTGTAAAAACCGTAAAAATGACATTCATTGACACCCCTAAAAAATACAAATGAGGAAGGATATAACCAAAGGAGTAAAGTCAAAAAACCAATATTCAGACCTACTACAGGAAAAAGGAAGGGGAAATTACCACTTGGAAAAGGAACAAGCCAGGAAAAGAAAATGATAAACCCTATTGAAGTCAGGCAAGCACGAGCAAGGTCAATGGCAAACATCAACAATTTTTCTGATGTTAAAGATGATTGACTTTGCCTCGTTTACTTACTCAAAGATAAGTCATATAGGTACTATGTTCGCCATAATATGGGATTCTGAATAGAAACATTAATCCCATTAAAGTTGGTTTCGTTAAGTCTAAGAGTAAAGTATTATTGAAGAAGAACAAGAAGACATTACTTTTTTCTTATTATCGTACATCGTTTGACCCTTCTAAGGAATTTCATTTCCAGTAGTTTGTGTTTTAGACACATCTTGACATCTTTTGCTGTTATTCTACACACGTCTCGCTTCCATAAGTTAGTATTGGTGTGGTGGCTATTATTTTATAGCATTTTAATTTCGTTTCTTTGGTGGCTTTGTTTTTGAGTGTTCTATCTGTGGTACCACATCTATGTTGGAATTTTCCTATTTTTTCTCAATAGCATTGTCTCTGTCGTATGAGATTTCTGTTCCTAGGTAAGTAACGTGAGATATTTGTTCTACTGTATTTTTTTTTTCGTAAACGAGTATTTTTCTCTGCCTGGATCTTTTTAAATTAGAAAATTTCAAAAAAATTTTAAAATTGAAAAATTTCGAAAAGTTTCAGATATTCAAAAAAACGAGCGTTTTTCCGACTTGTTTTGCTTCTAACTTTTTAAGTATTGAATTTAGAAGAAAGTTGAATAGAGAAAAAAGTTGCAGAATCGTTTTTTACATAATATAGCTTAGGTTAGAAATTGAAAAATTTATTAGCGGTTTTGCAAAATAGTAATTAACAAAAAAATCGACCCAAAAAAGTGTTTTTTTAATTTATTATTTTAGGCACTTTAAAATGTAGTTAGGACTTTCATATCACAGGTAAAAAATCTTGAAGTCATAGTAAAAGAATCCTGTAAATTTCGTTTCGATCGGTTTATTAGATTTTGCACAATAAATTTGCAATCCAGAAAAATCGGAAAGTATTGAAAATTTTCAAAATTGTTTAAAATCTGCACTATTCCAGTTCAACAATTAACAATTTAACAAAAATGGCTGAGCGTAGGTATATAAGAGGAACCAAGCTTGCTTTCATGAGTTTTTTTCAGGAATTAAAAAAATATTTATTAGAACGGTCACAGTCATTGTTTAAAGTTGGTGTCAAATTTATAAATCTGTCAAAATTCAAAGTGAGAATGGTTTTTAATGTAAATTTCAATCTTTGTAATGTACATTTCAACAAAATATTATACTGATCACTGTGAGAAACAATTATTTCTTAAGATATGAGAAAAAATAGTAATTTTAATAACCATTATTAACCATTTTATTAAACACTATTCAACTTTGAGGAGTTATATCTCAGAAGCTAATGAAGAAAATAACAACTTATTATATATAAAAAGAAGCGTCTTTCCGAGTACTTTCCGACTATGTTTTCAGAATTTCATTTAACAAAAAACTCGCCGAGATAATCTATTTGTTTATAAGCAAAAAAACCGACACCAACTTTAAACAATGACTGTGACCGTTCTAATATTTTTTTTTTAATTCTGTAAAAGCACATGAATGCTTGTTCCCAGTTATATGTGCTCAGCAAGTTTTGTTAAAATCGAATGGTGCAAAAAAATTTTAAACAATTTTGAAAATTTGCAATATTTTTCTGGATTGCAAAATTATTGTGCTAAATCTAATATATCGATCGAAACAAAATTGACGGGATTCTTTTATTAAGACTTCAAGATTTTCCACCTGTGATATGGAAGTTCTTACTACATTTTAAAAGTGCCTAAAAACAATAAATTAATAAAAACACTTTTTTTGGGCCGATTCTTTTCTTTTATTGCTATTTTGCAATATTGCTAATAAATTTTTCAATTTCTAACCTATGTTGTATTATGTAAAAAGCGATTCTGGAACTTTTTTCTCTCTTCAACTTTCTTCTAAATTCAATACTTAAAAAGTTAGAAGCAAAACAAGTCGGAAAAACACGCGTTTTTTAAATTTTTTATTAAATTGTTGCATTCTAAACAAACCTCTCTGCTTTGGATGATGGAGGATCCTTATTCAAAGCATTATTCCCGAGATATTCATGTAAACATTGCGGTAGAAGCAGTATCAGAAATCAAAGTAACTACAAGTACAAAAGTAGTTTTGTACACAGTCTCCCCTACTAAAAAAAAAATTGGTAAATGTTTACTTAAGCCACTTCGCCTATATATTGCAACTTTTCTCTGAAAGTAATAAGTAACGATATACCTACAGATATTTCCCCAAAATATAACCAAGGCACCAAGGGGATAGTGGAGTGACTCGAAAAGGCGTTCTAAACGCAAGAGGGCAAGGATAAACTCCTGGGGGAGAAGTGGTCCAAGTAAACATTCACCAAAAAATCTGTAGAACGGTTAAGTATGTATATCCTTGTTAATCGACTTGTTATATTGACTTTTGAAAGAGTATCCGAGCGGTGCGGACGTTTTTCGGGAGCGTCGCGACGCGCGACCAACCCAGTCGCGTAAGGGTGGGTGGCGCTGCCGATTTTCCGGGCTCGGAGGGGTTGGTCTGGGTTGGGGACTCGGCGAAGGGGGGGTTGTTCGACGGCATCCATTATTCATTACCGCAAATTGGTGTGCGAGTCGCGCGTCACGTGCCCGCTCCCATTAACCCCCCCGGATTTTTTTTCAGCCCCTACTACCGCGCCCGCCTCGACCAATCGGCGGGCGCGGGGGGCGTGGCCGACGGCCTCGGCCACGGCTACTATGACTACCGGGGTAGTGGAGAGGTAGCGGCCAGTTGACTGCGGTTAGTTGTAACTGACGCTCTTGACGTCAATCAAAACAAAAAAAAAGTGGAAAGGCAGCTTTCTCCCCTTCTTGTCGTTGTAGTAGTAGTATCAGTGGTGGCAGTAGTAGGAGCAAACTTACAGTGAGTGCCGACTGAGAGAGAGAGAGAGAGAGAGGGAGAAAGGGAAGGAGAAGAAGAAGGAAAGAGGATGAATATCAGTGAGTTCGTCACCGAGCACGTTCAGTTGGGAAAACAGCAAGGTTGGTCCATTTACTTTGTGACTCGTTGAATGGTTTTTAAGGTGATTTTCCTTCAAACAGGTACGGTAACTCAATGAAATTTAATTTTAAACTTGACATGGCCTTCACATTTTTCGAATTTTAGTTCAAATGTTCTTTTTGGAATGAAAATCATTACTCTGATATGAGGTGCTTTTTGAATTTACAAGCCTGCAAAACTATACTACTCACTCACTTCAACTATTCTAAAGCCAACCCTTTTGTTCACCCTTTGCATCATAGACTTTAGATTCTAAAAGCCTCACATGTCAACCATTACCTACTTCATCCTTCAAGAATCAAATTTTATTTGAATGGTACCTACCTAGCCAATCTTTGGTCAAATTAAATTTTGATTTGATTTTAAAACTCGACCAACCTCAAGTAGGATGAATTTATTAATTATTTATTCAATTATACCGCGATACACTCATAATTTTCTAACGTCATCGGTTTTTTCTTTTTACATTTTTCAGTAAGCAAGTTTCATTCGGTTAACGATAACAGTAATTTGAACATTAGACAGATGTTGTCAAGGAAAAATGTATCATATTGCTGGCAGGGCATAACGATTAATAAGCGAATCACATAAACAGCATTTTTCGGTACATATCTACTGTGCTTACCTCATAAGTTATCATTACACCAACAACATGTTATTTCTAAAACGAAATGAGGCACTCCTGGGAATGAACGAGAGGGGGAGGGGAAGCATAGCTTTCTTAAAGCATTGCACTACTAACTGGAGCGATTAATATGTAAAGAAAGCATGACGCCATGTAAATTTATTATAATTAATGAAAAAGACAATGGTTAATTCACTTATGTTGCTAAAAAGTATATTTTAATGTGTTATAAAAACTTAATGTCGAATATAAAAATATTATATATTTGATTCAATTGCATTCTAAGTATACCTAAATGATACAATTGGTTTATGATAGCTACAATAAGAAACGAAAGTCTGGGGTTAATTTTTTTAATCTTAAATTAAATGTTGTGTACAGAGCATCTAGTAGTTTTTCTGATTTTTCTTTCGAAAAACTATTTTATTCGTTTATGCATTGTTAACTATAAAATTTGTATGTATAATTTGAAAACACATACACATTTTAAATTATCCACCTAATATATTCTTTGAAAAGAGAGAAAGCAAGGAGGCTGCAAGTAAATCCAACATTTCGTCAGAGAGTGAGAGAGACGTTGCGTTTGTTTTAAAATTAATTATTTACTTACATTGATTGAGGAATCAAAACTTTTAACAGATTCCTCTAGGCTAATACTTTCTGAATTTACAATGTTTCTATGATACAATTTAACGAAAAAAACAAAATGTATAGCTAATATTCACATCTAAGAGAGCACGTGTCTACAGTGTTACAGCAAACCGTATAGGTATCTAGAAGTATAGATTTATTTATAATTCGCACGTACCTGTGTGTACCACATGGTATAATGTATATGGTAGTGGAGCGTGTGTGTAAGGAACGAATCGTAGCGCGATCTGATCGTTCGGGTCGTTACGGTCGTTCGTTTTATTGGCATCCATACTCCTCAGCCACAATCTATGATACTATTGATACTAAGAAAGCTATGCTTCCAATAAGAATGGTTCGAATCTCTTTGAAGAATTTTTCAAGTACTACTTAGCTCGCACTTAGGTATTGTCTTAGATATTAGGTATCGTTTCTATGAAGTATTTTGACTTTTGTTTCCATATTATTTGAAGAGGGAAAAGTTTTATCACCTATAGCCAATATCTTTTAATTGATGATTGATACAGTTTTCTTATATGAAGTGTTTTTACTAATTTTACTCTAATTAGTAGAAGAGAAAGATGTCAAAATAGAAAAGGGGTATCTAGACAGCAAAAAACCTGTAATAAATATACAGGTGTGTCCATTATTATGATCATAACCTAACCGTACTCTTTTTTCAGTTTTCGCCCAGACGCCCTACCCTTTCGCGCACGTGAAGCAGGAGGCGGACAGCACGTCGCCGCTGCTGACGCCGCCGCACACCCCCACCTACCCGAGCCTGTCGCCGCCCCTGTCGAGCCACCCCTGCGACGTCTGGTATCGTCCGGCGGACGCGATCGATCAGCCGCCCCCGCCGCCCCTACTGATGCACCACCACCACCATCACCACCAGGCGGCCGCCGCCGCCGCCCCCTATCCCGGCTACAACGCCGTCCTGATGAATCAGTGGCTGAGGAACGCCGCCATCTATCACCACGCGAGGCAGTATCAGGAGCTGAGGTCGCCGCAGGGCAGAAGCGGCCCGCCGCCCCAGAAGCTCGGGACGGCCGGGGGCGGCGTCAGGCCGAAGAAGCAGTTCATCTGCAAGTACTGCAACAGGCAGTTCACCAAGAGCTACAACCTGCTGATACACGAGAGGACGCACACGGACGAGAGGCCGTACTCCTGCGATATATGCGGCAAGGCTTTCAGGCGGCAGGATCACCTTAGGGATCATAGGTAGGTAGGCGTAACGGAAAATTGGAAATACAGCCATCAGCTGCCGTTGGTACCTCGTTTTCACGGTATCAGTGACAACTACTTTCATAACAATAACACCGTAATATCACCAATCTTGTGCACCAATATTGAATTGCTTGCTAGTCATAACGAAAAAGAGTTGCCATTGGTACCTTGTTTTGATGGTACCAGTGACATCTTTCATAACAATAACACCGTAATATCACCATGTACCCCAGTAGTGAATTGCTTGCTAATACA
This sequence comes from Cryptocephalus moraei, assembly GCA_946251905.1. Classification (NCBI taxonomy): domain Eukaryota; kingdom Metazoa; phylum Arthropoda; class Insecta; order Coleoptera; family Chrysomelidae; genus Cryptocephalus; species Cryptocephalus moraei. Next base: position 3,048,740 of record OX276455.1, on the reverse strand, counting down.
ATACACATACTTACTCTCCAAAGATACCCAATAACGAAAACTATAATAGAGCAGCACCAACAACTACATACCAAGTAACTTATGTTTTAAACAACCTCACTCTACATTATTTTAATGTATCACTTGCCTAACCAATCACGATATTGCTTGTGGACACCATTTCGCTAATAGCTTGGATTGCACTATTCACCAAAACTTAGTCTTTCAAACTTGCCCACAACAACTTGGCTTGTTCTTTCTGTACACATTCTTGGAAATATCTTCCACCAAAATTCAACTTATTGACTAACGGGGGGGTATTTGTTGGCGTTTTTTGGGACGATGATGGCAGTTCTGCCATAATAGTTGGAAAGTAGATTTTATACCACGCCAGTTCCGCCACATAGGAACATAAAAATGAGCAAAGACGATTGATTCTGTTGCCTGAATCGTCTTTGAAATGAGTTAGGTTACATTGTGTGCTTTTTTAGTATTAAAAATTGCTAACTTTTATTTGTATAAAATACTATGATTGGTTGGGGATAATCGAATCCCATTGTTGCGAGAAATTAACAGTTCATCCATGATCTTCCCCTGAACATTTCTCCAATACGGTTCTTACCCTTTAAGGTACTAAACAACTATCCTCTGATCTTAAGGCTCTTTCTGGAATCTCACCCCTTTCAATGCAAATTCTTCATTTTTTCCCTTTTTATATACCACCTGATAAAGACCTCTTAGACCATCCAGGTGTTTTTCTTCTTTCTTCAAAATTTTCTCAATACATTTTTGTTTCCATTGGAACCATAATTTTTAATTCCCTGGAATTTTCTGGGCCTTTTCTGAACCTTTCCAGGAAAGTTTTTTAGACCTTTTTTCAATTTGGAAAGCGCCGAATGTTTTCATAATTTTTGAGTTTATCCTGGATCCTTCAGTGCTTCTGGCAAAATTTTTATTTTTATTATTCCTGAAATCTTCCAGGATTTTTTTTCTTTCCTGAAAAATTCCCCCAATAATTTACCTCCTGGCTCTTAGGATACCTATAAATTTTCTCATGATTTTTGGTCTCTCCCTGGTTGTTTCCAGCCTTCCTTGAAAATTATATGTAATTTTTTTTTGACATTTATGGAACCACAGTTCCATAAAATGTTCTGACATGTTCTGTCTTCTACTCTCTCTTTCCTCTTATAAAATTTGATAAAATTAATTTACGTGTTAAATGTGCTTCAAATTGTAAAAATTATAATACAAATAAGTTTCTCGGTATGACTTACTAACTACTATTAAACTGTCTTTATTGCGTTACCTTCATAATTCTCGAAGCTCCTCGAAGAACTGCATGCGTCCTCTCTCGCATAAGAAAAGAAAGCCCTGCAAAAGAAAAACTAAGTAAACTTTCCAGCCATCTCATAGAATGGGTTTATATGATAAATGGTTAGTAAAGGATGTGTAATAAGTCGTAACAAATTCAATTAGCCCCTAAAAATGCCAACTATTTGAAACATTACAATGCTAGGTATTGAAATTAACGCTATATATGGTTTCTTAAAGAAATCTTAAAACAAAATTAGCTTTAAACTGATCAGATTAATCATCTTAAAACAAAATTAACCAATCTCTTTACAGTTCTTAGTATTTTCCTACTTTGGCTCCTCTAACCCTTTCTTCCTATTTCTGTTATGTTCTGTGGGGTCTATGGTTTTACCTCAACTTAACCAAGATGTTAATGTTTCTTCCCAGAGCTACTCCAGATTTGAAAAAACTTCTAACATTCCAGTTAATTAAAAGACATGCTATTTCTAGTACGCTCACTGGTACGCTCACCATGGCGTTAATGTGCAGAAGGTGGGAAAGATGTGCGAGTGACTACAGATGATATGTTCATAGCTTGGTTTGCTTGAAAAACTGGTATTCATAAAGGCCAGTTCTTGCTATTTCTATTCAGGCTTTTATATTTCTTGAGAGTGATCGACAGTTTCCTAAGTATTTGCATTTTCTTGTTCTTTCTATTGGTGTGTTGTTGATCGTAATATTTCCGTCCAAGTTGTTCTTTGGTTTTCCTTAGATTCACGCTTAGTCCATACCAGTAGGTATGGCGTCACTTGGGCCACTTCTTCCACTTTTGTAAGCCCCACTCACTTTCTCTAAACAGGTGTCTTAACAGATTTGAACAGCTTCAGAACAGTTTTCAAGAGCTGCGTATCAGTTTGTGTCTAAACAGATTAGAACAGCTTCGGAACAGTCTTCAAGAGCTGCGTAACAGTTTTCGCAGATTTGGAACAGATTTCATAACATCTTTTCAAGCTGGCTTTCTGGCTGTTCTGAAGCTTGTTTCCAATAATCCGATCTCATTCAGTCACAGTCCTCTTTCTGGACCATTTTTGACCATCCTCTCTCCCTTCCAGGTACATCCACAGCAAGGAGAAACCGTTCAAGTGCAGCGAGTGCGGCAAGGGCTTCTGCCAGTCCCGCACGCTCGCCGTCCACAAGATCCTCCACATGGAGGAGTCGCCCCACAAATGCCCCGTCTGCAACAAGGCGTTCAACCAACGCTCCAACCTGAAGACCCACATGACGACCCACACGGAGCGGCCGGCGGAGTGCTCGACCTGCGCCCAGTTCTTCGCGACCTACGCCGACCTGAAGAGCCACGAGGAGGACCTCCACTGCAGGGCCGGCGGCCAGGAGGCCCCCTCCAACGGCTCGTCCGCCGCCTGCCTCGACCTCACCAAGAAGAAGGACGACTACGAGGAGAGGATCACCATGGTCACCACCAAGGTGAAGTTGGGCTTCTCCATAGAGGACATAATGAAGCGGTAAATCCACGGGCGGGTCCCGTCTCGCTGTCAACGGTTGCCAAAGACGTTTCGTATTGATTCTACCCATTAATTCTACCTCTAAGTTGTAGTAAGACTGAGCTTAGTTATCGGGTTCACTTGAAGTTACCGCCTCGCCGAAGGATCTCGCCCTTTGTTTCTTGTTCTTGTAACATATTTTGTTAATGAGTTATCCCGTGTACATACAGTAAGCTTGTGTAGGACTTATTTATAGTTTAAGTGCGTTTTTTTTTACTCTTTAAAATAAATATTTATTTCGTGGCGTTTTATCTTTTATTTGAGTTGAAATTCGTCGATAACGAGGCGGGCACGAGGAAATGTGTTGAGTTCGAATACGTGTTTTCGCATTACTTACACAAATTTTCGCCCGGATTGTTTGTTCAAACGTAGCTGTAATTGCTTAACGTGTTCCAAGGTAACGAATTATCTGTAATTTTAGGTAATCATAAATGAATTAGGCATACAATGACATACATGGCATGTAATTTACAAAACAAGTCCGCATATTTAATTCATTACATCTCAAATTGTGGTTTCAGACTGAAGTAATTTTCATTCACAGTGAAAGTGTTCCTAAATGTCCATAATTTAATCACACGCATAAAATGTTTGGGATAAAATTGTAAGTGTAGGAATTATTAATTTTTTTTAGCGATTTTGTAATTGTCTCATAATTACTTGTCTTCGAGACGCACAAACATTCTATGATAAAAATTAGTCATCGGACATATTGTTTACTGCAATTTCTCCTCGTATATCTCTCCTTTGTTTAATAAACTCAAATCGACATGAAAATAGGCTTTCGCCGCCATAAACTTGTAAAAAACCGATTGCATGATACCAGAGCTTATCAGTGAACAAACCGTAATATAAAAGAGTTCTTAAAAGATTTTATCTGTATCGGTAGTCTTTAAAGCATATCCGCGTTGTGTAAATGTCGAAAATATGAATCTAAGGGATTATTAATTATTTATAGGAGTCTACAATTAAGAGCAGCCTACTTGTCGAATCCAGCGAGATTTACTCTAAATCCTTTATCGAAAACGTTTTATTAACTTTTAATTCGTCGATAGGTGTTATGGGTGTTTACATAAAAAAACGGTAATGCATGGATGTAACGGGTTTTTCCCAATGAAATAAACCAACTCGATTGAGGAAAATATACCAAAACATCAAAATTGGATAAATAAGAAGGTGACAAAGTAACCATTCATTGAAATCGAACATTCAGCTGTTCTTTCGAAAATTTGGGGAATATACCTACCTCAAATTTACGGAAGATTATAATCATAATATAATTATTTTCTTATAAGCAATGTTCAACGAGCAGTTTTCTTTTTAAAAACAATTTACAAAAGGGGACTATTATCTTATTTTACGGAAGTTCAGATTTATTAAAAGCAAAATGACAAATACACTTGTGATCTTCAAAAATTTTTGCAATCATTCCCGAAGTGCACACCCAATCCAAATATTGATTAATACGTTAAATAATAAATAAATTACGTATTAAATAAAGAAAATAACTGACTGGGCAATTAGTAAATAACGGAATCGAACACTCGGTCTCCAGTTAGCTAGTCAGTCTAGTTACATCAAATTCATTTCTATTTCCTTACACTTGATACTTCAACAAAAGATAGCAGCCCAGTCTGCTAGCTAGTTATTGCGATGGATTAACGAAATAGTCAAGGAATGAGATATCAGTTGAGCCGTTAATTAATCAATAAGTTACTGCCTGGTAAAAGCTAGTCAGTTTGTAAGTGAAGCTAAACTTCTCAACCTCCAGTTTGGTTGCCTAGTCAATTTAGCTATTAGGTATATCAAATCCATTTCTGTTGCTCCTTACTTCATACTTTAGTAAGAGTCTGCTAGTTAATCATTACGATGGGATAAAAAAATAGTTAAGTCAAGGACTGAGATAGGTACCAGTTGAGCCATTAATTAGTCAGTAAGTAACTGTTTAGTAAAAGCTAGTCAGTTAGTAAGTGACGTTAAACTTGTCGATCTCCACGTTGGTTAGCGAGTCAGTCTAGTTATTACAACAAATTCATTTCTATTATTCTATAATGAATACTTCAGCAAGAGCTAGCAGTCTAGTCTGCCAGTTAGTTGTTGCGATGGGATAACAAAATAAAATACGGATACGGTGTGTTGCGTACAACCAATACGTCCTCCGTATCATCCTGTCAAAAACGTTTAACACGAACATCGAAAATGAAATTGATAGGTGTCTCGGTAGTTCAATTGGCAGAACACCTGACGCGATATTGGGAGATCCGGGTTCGTATCCCGGCTGAGCCACAAATTTCATTTTCAGATTCTCTTACATTTGTTTCATATACACCATCACTTTGAATTAATTTCGAGAACATATTTCCATCTGGATAACAAAATAGTTAGTCAAGGACTGAGATATCAGTTGAGCCATTAATTAGTCAGTATATAACTGCTTGGTAAAAGCTAGTCAGTTAGTAAGTGAAGCTAAAGTTGTCGATCTCCAGTGTGGTTACCTAGTCAGTCTAGTTATTACATCAAATTGATCTCTATTTCTCTATACTTCATAATTTAGTAAGAGCTATCAGCCTAGTCTGCTAGTTAATCATTACGATGGGCTAACGAAATAGTTAGTCAGGCACTGAGATATCAGTTGAGCCGTTAATAAAATCAATAACTAACTGCCTGGTAAAAGGTAGTGAGTTAGTATGTGACGTTAATCTTGTCGATCTCCACGTTGGTTAGCGAGTCAGTCTAGTTATTACAACAAATTCATTTCTATTATTCTATACTGAATACTTCAGCAAGAGCTAGCAGTCTAGTCTGCCAGTTAGTTGTTGCGATGGAATAACAAAATAGCTAGTCAAGGACTGAGATATCAGTTGAGCCATTAATTAGTCAGTAAATAACTGCTTGGTAAAAGCTAGTCAGTTAGTAAGTGAAGCTAAACTTGTCGATCTCCAGTGTGGTTACCTAGTCAGTCTAGTTATTACATCAAATTGATCTCTATTTCTCTATACTTCATAATTTAGTAAGAGCTAGCAGCCTAGTCTGCTAGTTAATCATTACGATGGGCTAACGAAATAGTTAGTCAGGCACTGAGATATAAGTTGAGTCGTTATTTAATCAGTAAATAACTGCTCGGTAAAAGCTAGCCAGTCTAGATATTACATCAAATTCATTTCTATTATTCTATACATGATACTTCAGCAAGAGCTAGCAGTCTAGTCTGCCAGTTAGTTGTTGCGATGGAATAACAAAATAGCTAGTCAAGGACTGAGATATCAGTTGAGCCATTAATTAGTCAGTAAGTAACTGCTTGGTAAATGCTAGTTAGTTAGTACCTAAGTGAAGCTAAACTTGTCGATCTCCAGTGTGGTTACATAGTCAATCTAGTTATTACATCAATTTGATTTCTATGTCTCTATACTATTTTAGTAAGAGCTAGCAGCCTAGTCTGCTAGCTAATTATTGCGATGGGTTAACGAAATAGTTAGTCAGGCACTGAGATATCAGTTGAGCCATTAATTAATCAATAACTAACTGCCTGGTAAAAGGTAGTGAGTTAGTAAGTGACGTTAATCTTGTCGATCTCCACGTTGGTTAGCTAGTCAGTCTAGTTATTACATCAAATTCATTTCTATTATTCTATACTTGATACTTCAGCAAGAGCTAGCAGTCTAGTCTGCCAGTTAGTTGTTGCGATGGGATAACAAAATAGTTAGTCAAGGACTGAGATATCAGTTGAGCCATTAATTAGTCAGTAAATAACTGCTTGGTAAAAGCTAGTCAGTTAGTAAGTGAAGCTAAACTTGTCGATCTCCAGATTGGTTACCTAGTCAGTCTAGTTATTACATCAAATTGATCTCTATTTCTCTATACTTCATAATTTAGTAAGAGCTATCAGCCTAGTCTGCTAGTTAATTATTGCGATGGGTTAACGAAATAGTTAGTCAAGCACTGAGATATAAGTTGAGTCGTTATTTAATCAGTAAATAACTGCTCGGTAAAAGCTAGTCAGTCTAGATATTACATCAAATTCATTTCTATTATCCTATACTGGATACTTCAGCAGGAGCTAGCAGTCTAGTCTGCCAGGTAGTTGTTGCGATGAGATAACAAAATAGTTAGTCAAGGACTGAGATATCAGTTGCGCCATTAAGTAGTCAGTAAATAACTGCTTGGTAAAAGTTAGTTAGTTAGTAAGTGAAGCTAAACTTGTCGATCTCCATTTTGGTTACCTAGTCAATCTAGTTATTGCATCTAATTGATTTCTATGTTTCTATACTTCATATTTTAGTAAGAGCTAGCAGTCTAGTCTGCCAGTTAGTTGTTGCGATGGGATAACAAAATAATTAGTTAAGGACTGAGATATCAGTTGAGCCATTAATTAGTCAGTAAATAACTGCTTGGTAAAAGCTAGTCAGTTAGTAAGTGAAGCTAAACTTGTCGATCTCCAGTGTGGTTACCTAGTCAGTCTAGTTATTACATCAAATTGATTTCTTTATACTTCATACTTTAGTAAGAGCCAAGCATTGTAGTTTGCTAGTTATTTATTGCGATGGGTTAACGAACTAGTTAGTCAAGGACTGAGGCATCAGTTGAGCCGTTAATTAATCAATAAACTACTGCTTGGTAGTAGTCAGTCAGTAAGTGAAGTCGATATCCACGTTGGTGGTTAGCTAGTTGGATCTGTTATTATATCACATTCATTTTTGCTGTACTACGAGCTAACAGCTTAATCTATTAATTATTGCGATGCATCATGCATCAGTGAAATAGCTAGAAGTTGCATCAGTTACAATTTAGCTTATGACGCTAATTAATCAGTAAATAACTTGTTGCTATAAGATTAATAGTTAGAAAGGAAGCTAACTGTGTGGACCTCCTGATTACGATGCACAAAACGTGATTTTATTTCATTATTTTAGTACTCTCATACCAAACTTCTGTAAAGTTTTCATGATCTATAGAGCGTTGGAAGACAAATCTCCAAATGCTGCGAAACTAGTCGTGCTACCTTCCAATAAATATCTTTTGTTACTTGTATTAACCGTCGATCTTATTTGAAATCCTCCACATTCGGCATACTTATTTAATTTAAATAACGGTCGTTAGTTAACTCTCATATCTTATAGTCGTCTTCTCCTTCCGATTTTCCCCGTGTTTAGCAACTTCTACACCGCCGGGTATATTCAAATCGTGGCCCGCACCGCCTTCGGTAGCTCTCGCCATCTGTTCCGTTTCGTATGAAGTTGCAACGTGCATCCCGGACCGACAGAGAACGTCGCATGTCGCGTTTCTCGAAGAAATACTCCGGGCCGCATGGGATTTTCCGGTCCCGGAGCGGAGGACGGCCGGCACCGTTTTGACGAAGGCGAAGATTACGGATCATTCGCTTGATGCGTGAAGAATAAGGAGAGAGTCGAGTTTTGCACGTATATGGAAGAAATCGTACCTGAGAGCCGACAATTTTAGGCGATTTAGCAGGAGAAAGTTGTAAGTTGCTCGTTCGTTTCAGTAGTACTTGTGCTGTGGTACCAAAAATTGTTTTGGTCAAGGGTTGCCATGGAACGTAAAATGGTTGTCTTAGCTTAAATCATCCTTTTGAAATAATTATGTCATTGTCAAGCTACACTAACATCATCGTCATCATCAATAACTTGCAAGTGTGTTACCTATACTTATTTCATAATGAACTACAAGTTATGAAGTACTAATAACCATGTAAATTTTGTGCTGTGTGGTGAGAGCCATAATTCCAAAAGTGCGTAGGATTAGAACACTTTAGCACAATGACTTGACCGATTTTGATACTGAAAAAGTGATTGACACAAATGTACCACCCTTGACTAAGGTAATTTTTGATATCACGGTATTATCCCAGGGGTGATTAACCCAAATGATCTTCCTGGCCACTCTGGAAATTCATCATAACTTCGCGGCCACATATAAAGTTATGTATCCCCATATTACATTTAGATACACTATAGACATTTTTTTGGAGTGAAAAATTTAAACATAATGAGACTTATTATTATTATTCTCACATGTAAACAGATAATATGGATAATAATAATGATACTAAACCTATATTATAAAGAAATATATAACGCTAAAAATTAAATATCAAAAATATATAAGTATGTATAAACGAAATCATTAAAAAATATTTATGTTTTTTGGGCCAAATTTCTCAAATTGGGAAATTTCTCGCAGCTGTATAGAAGTATGGCTTCTTCTAAATCTACCACAATTTGTTTGGGATTAAAGCATAAATTAAACATTTACGTATGTCGGAACTATTTTAGAAGGAAGTAAGCTAAAGATTAGTAGTACATATTGACCATTTTTAAATCCATGAACAGTGAAAATTGTTAAAAAAAATTTAGGACAATATTCAAAAGTTCTGTCCACATAAATAGCGTCTACTGAACACAGAAAATGTAAATTTGTGTAACACCAAAAAATTATTATTTGATTGTCACTACATTACTAATAAAGTAATAAAATATTGTCTTCTTTTAATGTCTCTATAGCTATAGACATAACTTCCAACGATTCATGGCTTTTTGGTAACGCAGGAAGAAGAGAACGACGTGCGTGATAAATATTTCTAAGTACACATTCTTAAGTACATAACTATTAAGTAAGCTTATTCAGTTTTTGGAAATGAAGTTGATTTAATTGCTTATTTTCCGACGATGTACTGTTTTATATTATGGTTGTGATTTAAGTCTGATTTCACAATTTTTCAATGGTGTAAACCTTGGCTTTACATTTTTTTTACGCAACGCCAAATGGTTTTCCCGGTAGATAAAATTCTGTATTCTCTAAATTTCGCAACTTTCACCACACAAGTTAAGGTTTTTCTTTTTCACTAAGCATTTTCATACTAGTTCGTCTTAAAATTAATAAGACATTTTCTCTCATAGTTCAAGAAGAAAGTGCAATACATTTTAGAAATAATTTACTTTTCACCTTGTTTTTGGGAATCCTATTTATTCTTTAAACATCTCTTAACAATGGTTTAGTTTTGAATAATCATAGTTCGTAGTATATGGAAGGGTCCTTTAATTATCTTAATCCTTCGACTGTCCCTGCATGTCTGGATTTTAGATATTCTTTGACCGCGGTGCGCAACTGACATGAACCGCTTTTAAATAATACTACTAATCTATTTTATGGAACACGGCAAGTTAATTCAAAATCTATTAAACCATTACGACTTACACATATTACACATTTACAATTCAATTAATATATAATAAAACTGTTTATACATTATTACCTCTCCGTTCTAATTTAATTAATGCAAAATTAATATTCCTAGTTATTGATCTCATTGGTATCCGTAATAAACACACCGTAATGTCGCAAATGCACTTTCTAATTGAATAGTAACGAAGAAGAAGTTCAAGACATTTTGATTAGATATGATTAGTTTCAAAAATTTAAAAACAACCTGGACACATATATCATTCATCGTTTAATTGAATTAAATAATTTAGACCTGGACGTTGAAAATCCAAATGTAAGTAATTAATTAATTGCAATTACCGGCATCGTACAGATTAGTTATGGAGAAAATGGGGGAATTAATGTAATTAAGCTACGGGAATTTAAAACTTTAATATACGAACTCGCACTAAATTACTCAAATTTCAGAAGTAGATTTTAATATGTAAAATAATTGCACATACTTAAATTTCTCTTAGGAAACTAATTAATCCAATGATCTGATTGTGATTTCAAATTTGAATCATTTATTAATACATTGATCAAGTGCATAAGCATTCACATTTCGACCTAGGTTAGGTAATTGAAATATTCATTTACCAATCTATTCAAGATCATTCAATTTACTGTTAAATAACGCTGGTACAGTGGTAATTACTGTATTTAGCAGTAGACAATTAAATGTTAATTGTTATTGGTAACTGTTAATTGTAGGTATTGCAAAACTGATATTGCTTGTTGTAATTACGAAAGTTGTAGTTGTTATTACATTTCTACCTATAATTAGTACCACTTAACAGCATCATTTTTAAAGCAATTAACGCCGGTAATAGATATTCTTAAATTAAGAAAATTTCAATAGGTATGCTAGTAATAATGGTAGGAGTTTTTGTAGCGACAGATACATTTGAACAAGTAAACGTTGAAGCATCCATCCCGACCAAATAACAGTGTTCACCTCAATCTTCACTACTAAATCTCTCTGTTCTGCTATTCTACCTAACCTCCGCATCGATTAGAAGCATCAGATGTCCATCATTATTGGTGAAATAAGAGAATTTTTGGCCATACACTTGTCCGACGGGGGTTATTTATCACAGAACTGAAAGGTAAATCAGCTCTAATTTTGATCCGACTCATTAATCATCCTTCGCGATCAATCCCGGGTGAGGAATTCCAGAAAGGAACATTAATAAATCTCTTTTCTTTTTACCCTGCCTCGCGTAAACCTTCTCGGAACACGTCCAGAAATAATTCTTTAATTGTGTGTGAAACATTTAAACTTCCCAACTAATATTTAAACAATTATACACGTGGAAAAAGGTCTCTCGGGACGAAAACAGCTCCGAGGCGCACGGTTGCCGGATGATTGAAATGAGTGGAAGTTAGGATTGTGTTTCGGTTTCCGTGACTGCTAAGGTATTATCGACGATTTGGCTGAGTGCTAAGCCTTGGCAACGTTCCCATGCTCATCCCCCATTTCCTATCTATCACCGCATTGACAGGCGCAAATCAAGAGGCTTTTAAAAAATAATGGTCGGGGAATTATTTCGGAAATAATTGCTCGGCAACAATTACAAGTCGATAACAATGGGTACTATTAAACAATTAAATGCAATTTGTTCAAAAATGGCTCACGCGATTTTCAGATGTCACGGTATCAAGATTGATGGATCAAACGATCCTCTTCTCCATCGGATCGGTCCCTACCGACAGAGAGGGTAAATCACGACCTCCGACATTGACAGGGGTGTAGATGAACAGGAAAGGATTTTCAGATTAAATCGGTGGTTATTATATGGGAAATTTCATTGGCGGAAGATGGTGGCGATCCATTAACAAAGTTAGATCAACGGGCACTGAAAAAGGATCCTTCAAGAACATATCAGAAGAGCAGTGAATAAACAAGATATTCAATATGGAATACCGGTTAACATTGAAGAACATAAGAAGAAGAAATGGCAAAAACAGCTATTACCAAACTGAAAAATGGAAAATCTTGTGGACCGGGAAGAATGTACTCAGAATTACTAAAAAATGACACAAAGAAACTGAGAACAGTTTCATCACAAATTTTTAATAAATGCCTGAATTTCATATAAATGTCATCATCAGTTAAAAGTACAGTGAGATAATTAAAATTCATAACTATAGTAAATCCACTGAGAAGAAAACTTCCATGAAACACAAACGTCGAAATTCAAAGCGCGCGACCAGCTAGTGAATAAGTACAGGGTCGCATTAAGAATGATCGCCTTGACTATAACTTATCTTTTACTAAGGATGTTATACATTTAAAATAATGTTTTTCTCCCGCAGCTTAAGTATGTTCCAGATCTGCAATAGATCCCAGAAATATGTTTATACAAATTTATATCAAAAACCTGAATAACAATAGCGATACGTCAAAATAAACCATCAACTAAAAGTCCACTATATCACCGTCAACGACTTTCCTGAACGCTTGTAAACAGACAACCATAGATCAGACAACTAAACTTGTTAATTTCACTGAACCGGCTCTGTACATCAACAATTCCCGCCAAGAGTTGTATGACTCTTCCACCAATAGCAAACGACGTGTATTAGGTGTTGTCTAACTTTACTACCTTTTCTCGTTTTGTGGGTGTTTTCTTCTCAGTGGATTCACTATAGAGTAGGCTATGATTTTTAAATTAGGTCGGCAACACCAACTCCTATAGTCTAGTCGTTTCATTTGAATCGTCAAAGTGACTCGCTGTGTAAATTAGAGGTTATGTAAACATTTTGATAATTATAAATTAGGGAATGTATTTTGGAAATCATCTACGCACCGTTATATGGAATACTTCCATTTTCTTGCCGTTCGGCGTTCTTAAAATAACTCTCCGTAAAAAAAATCTTATGCTCTAAATTAAGCATTTTGGAGCGTCACTTTGACAATTCAAATGAAACTGTCAGTAGTTGGTGTTGCCAACCTAATCACAGCCTTCTCTAATTATAAATTTAAATGATCTCATGGTACAATTAGCAGGTTATATGGAAAGATATTGAGAGAACAAGAAGAACAACGTGGATTTAGATTCGGAAGATCATGTACGGACAACGGAACGTTTTCCGTGTAAAGCGCCGGTTAAAAATAATTTAAAAATGTGTAAACCTCGACTCGGAATTAATAAAGTGAAATAAGGTATTTTCATCTGCCCAATGTCGGCGTTATGTAAAACATTCCCTATAAATAATCAACGCTGACAATACCATAAATCCAACGAGAGTTCCAACAGAAGCGTTGTCACGTTGACAAATTGTATCACACTCGGCGATGCGTGGTTTACCATATTCCACTCCATTCACATATTCATAAGCGCATTTGGGATGAATTATTTATATTTTAACATCGTCTTCGGAATTATGCTGCTGCCTGACAAACAATATTGGAATTTCTGAGGCATGTTAGGCAATCGTGGAGTTGCCATTAATATGGTGTGACGACTTATTTTACTTACAAACGTAAACGCTCGTCGTGTTTAACATAACGGTCCCTCTCTCCCTTATAAATTTAACGATTAATTCGTGAAAGACGCGATTCTACATCAGCGAACACTTCTGAGGTTATTTATGCACGGAGAAGTCGTGGTTTATTGTCTAAATTTACATAATTGTATCAGAGATGCTCAGAAAGGTTTATGGAAATTGTTACGAACAATCAACATATAGATCTACTACACGTTTCAAGTGTATTTAAAACTAACTAGAAAACAAAAAATCATTTTTCTCAGTTGAGTCAGTTAATTACACATGACGGATCAAAAATAAAATTTGATGGCTTGTTAAGTGTTGCATCTACAGTTTATGAAAGCAAAAAGGTTAGGTGGTTTTCCGTACTGCCCGCGTTAATTTAAATTTAACAATGTCTTAATTTCTAGTTCTATATATAACATGGAAATGTGAATATTTTTGTAATTTATAAAATATAGTTTACCCTGTTAACCTTGTAAGGTATGTTGAAACTATTTCTTACAATACGTTCCTGGATAACAAAAAACAAAAAGCCCATCACTACTTACCTATAACTTACTTCCCAAACAATAGTGATGATTTCGAGACTAATCTTGAACAAGTCTCGAGACAAGGTTAAACATCGATATTTCTATACGAGACGAGAACTAATTTTAGTCTCGCCTCGAAAAGTCTTAAAGTCTCGAATTTTGGATCTGCGTTATTATGTCTGAAATACCATCATCACAGCCTAGTTGTATTTAGAAAAAGTTAGTTTAGGTTAATCACAATATCTACTCAACCCCGAGAGTGTGTTGAGTGTGAGAGGTGTAAGGTAGGTTACAACACATTATTACGATTATCAATAATTTCTCATTTGTCCTTATAATGAAAATAATGAAAACACTATAGAGTTTGTGGTATCCTAACAAACCCATTTATTAATAAAATTGAGTTTCTATGTTATACTTGTTCCCTATTATCTAATTTAATATTTAAAACAAATTCAATCAAAATATGAAATCGATAAAACACTAATTTCTGTACACTCAACTTTACCATACCTGCATAGGTACTTCGAGAAAATCAGTGAATATTGTCAAGAAATAACACAATTCATTTATTTCGAGATTTTCCGAGATCAGACATAGATCGAGACGAGACGAGACATAATTTTCAGGGATTTCTCGAGACCGACACGAGACCACTTCTCGTCTCGTCTCGAGTCCACTGTTACCAAACGGAAACGCACTGTAAGGCAGATGGTAGTATTTTATGTTGTAATAAAAATTTAATATTGAACTTAATGGTATGGAAATTTAAGGAACAGTCGAGACGAGACGAGACATAACTTTCAGGGAATAATCGAGATTGATACGAGACCATGTCATTTCTCGTCTCATTTTGAGTCCACTATTACCAAACAGCAATACATTATAAGTTCTTCTTCTTCTTCTTCTGCCTATCTACTAATGGATGTTAGCGACCACTTCTTCCATGGCTTCTCTATCTCTTGCCGTGTGGATCAATGTTTGTATGTCACCAATGCCGGTCCACTGTCTCATGTTCCTCAGCCATGACATTCTCTTTCGTCCTATTCCTCTTTTACCCTCGATCTTGCCTTCGATAATCAATTGCAGGAGTTGATATTTGCGGTTGCGCATTATGTGACCCAAGTATGCAGTCTTCCTCTTTTTTATAATGGTGTAGAGTTCGCGTTCCTTGTTAATACGTCTGAGAACGTCTTCGTTCCTTATTCTGGCTGTCCATGGAATCTTGAGAATTTTACGGTATATCCACATTTCAAATGCTTCTAATTTGTTTATAGCCTTTACCTTTAGAGTCCAGCCTTCCACGCCATACAGTAGTATGGACCAAACATAGCACCCAACAAATCTCAATCGGAGACCAAGATCCAAGTCACTATAAGTGAACATTCTTTGGAGTTTCAGGAATGCGCCTCGAGCTTGTAAGTTAGATGATAGTATTTTCTGTTGTAATAAAAATTTAATACTGAAGTTAATGATATGGAAATTTAAGGCGGAGTCAAAATGAGACGAGACATAACTTTTAGGGATTTTTCGAGATCGACACAAGACCATGTCATTTCTCGTCTTGTCTAGAGTCCACTATTGCCAAACAGCGATACATTGTAAGGCAAATGGCAGTATGATAGGCTGTAATAAACATTTAATACTGCACTTAGTCGTATGGAAATTTAAGGCGTAGTCAAGACGAGACGAGACATAACTTTTAGGGATTTTTAGAGACTGACACGAGACCATATCACTTTTCGTCCCGTCCCTAGTCCACTGTTACCAAACAGCAACACACTGTAAGGCAGATGGTAATATTTTAGGTTGTCATAAAATTTTAAGACTGAACTAAATGATATGGAAATTTAAGGAGCAGTCGAGACGAGACGAGACGAGACATAACCTTCAGGGATTTTTCGAGATCGACACGAGATTCCTTGTCTTTTTTCGTCTCGTCTTGAGTCCACTATTACTATTACCATACAGCAACACACTGTAAGGCATGGTAGTATTTTAGGTTGTAATAAAAATTTAATATTGAACTTAATGGTATGGAAATTTAAAGAACAGTCGAGACGAGACGAGACGAGATATACTTTTTAGGGATTTTTCGAGATTGACACGAGACCATGTCATTTCTCGTCTCGTCTCGAGTTCACTATTACCAAACGGCAACACACTGTAAGGCAGATGGTAGTATGTATTTTAGGTTGTAATAAAAATTTAATACTGAACTTAATGATATGGAAGTTTAAGGCGGAGTCAAGATGAGACGAGACACAACTTTTAGGGATTTTTCGAGATTGACATGAGATAATGTCATTTCTCGTCTCGTCTTGAGTTCATTATTACCAAACGGCAACAAACTGTAAGGCAGATGGTAGTATTTTAGGTAGTAATAAAATTTAATACTGAACTTAATAATATGGAAATTTAAGGAGCAGTCGAGACCGGTGTCCGTCGAGACGAGGCGAGACGAGACATAACTTTCAGGGATTTTTCGAGATTGACACGAGACCATGTCATTTCTCATCTCATCTCGAGTCAACTATTACCAAACAGCAATACATTATAAGGAAGATGGCAGTATGTTAGTCTGTAATAAATATTTAATACTGAATTAAATTATATGGAAATTTAAGGCGGGGTCAAAATGAGACGAGACATAACTTTCAAGGATTTTTCGAGACTGACACGAAACCATATCACTTCTCGTCTCGTCTCGACTCCACTATTACCAAACAGCAATATGTTAGGCTGTAATAAACGTTTAATACTGAACGTAATGATATGGGAATTTTTATACGGAATATAGCACAACTTAAGGCGTTTTGTCTATATAGTCAATGTGTTCATTCCATCTGAGGTTTAGGTCCACATATAAGCCTAAGATTTTAACTGTGTTAATTGGTTGGATCGTAATAGTTCCTAATTGAATATCCAAGTAGTTATTATGTTGTGGTGTTCGTTCTCGGGGACCAGGATGAATTTTTGGTGGTTTTTCTGATGACTTCCCCAGGATTAAATGAAACACGTTGTGTTTATGGTTTGTCGACGTTTCGTCTATTCGTTTTTAGACATATTCATGACTGAGTGGAATCTATAATATTAGTATCATGGTAAGTATTATTTCTTGAGAATGTGGTAGTGACACTTACATTTTTTCCAGTTGTTACTATTTGAGTTACCAATGATGTTGAAACCAATGCATATCGCTCTCTGTGGTAGCCTTTTTGTCCCTTTGTCGGGCTTAGTGAGTAGCTTCTTTATTAGATTTGGTGTTATTCTAATAGAATAGCTCTCTTTTTGGCTTGCAGGTTCAGAGGTAACTGACGATGCGTTATTGAGAGAGGCACTTCCTGGGTGAAACTGTGGAAGGGGGATGTTTTTTTTGGACTTCTGTTTTGTTTATGTATTGACCTTGGTTGATGGAATTGTAAAATTTTTAATTATTACGTATATCCTTATTATTGTTTCAGGAGGACTCTATTTTTTTCCTATTGTTTATAAGGTATTGGTAAAATTGATAAGTGATCGATACGATTGGGCAATGTTATCAAAATCGTGGGTTTTATTCGTATTATTTGGAGTTGTTGTTATGTGGAATGCTTCCAAGAATCTTCTCTTGAACCAATTTTGTTCAATTTCTAATATAGTGATGTTATCAAAATCAAATTTGTGGTTTTTTGTTAGTGTGTGATCGACAAGTCCTGAATGTAAATGATTTTTATAGTAACAACTCAAATAGTAACAACTGGAAAAAATGTAAGTGTCACTACCACATTCTCAAGAAATAATACTTACCATGATACTAATATTATAGATTCCACTCAGTCATGAATATGTCTAAAAACGAATAGACGAAACGTCGACAAACCATAAACACAACGTGTTTCATTTAATCCTGGGGAAGTCATCAGAAAAACCACAAAAAAAAACAAGTAGTTATTATGTTTGTTGGGGGAGCTGAAGTAAATAATTGTCAATGTTAATTATTGAAGCACGTAGAATAACGATTATGTGTTTGGTTTTAGTATATACTAATTAGTCTGGTATATAATTAGTTATCATAATTTTTTGATTTTGTAGACATTTTTCGCTATATTTTCGTAATATGTAACTTGAAGCCCATTTGAAACAATTAATCACCCATCTTAGGTAATTATTCCACACACGCATACCTATAGCTTCTCCTTAATTCCTTAATAATAATTAATCCTGTCATCATTCGTACTCCTACGTGTTCTTTGTGTCCTGTCGTCTTCGTCGGGAATAAAATATGCATTCCCAAAGATCGACGTCCCCCGAATCTCATAAGTTACACGATGGTAGTCCGGACTGGCTCTCTGCATACGAGTGATAGTTTATACTGTCGCCGGTGTAACATGGATTTCGAAAAATATGGGGGCGCCCGGACACGTGCTGTGGACCAGGAGGGAGCCCCCAACGCCTCTCTTTGTCAACGGAGATCGTTTCCGAATCTGTGTTGATACGATAAAGAAAATGTATTAACAGGTTTATAATTCTAGTCTCCGATTGGGATCCCTTTATTCTTATATGTCGTATACGGAGGACGTGGTTTACGAGCGTTGTTTTCGGAGATGAGAGTTTTGATTTTATTGGGCATCTACGTGGAGATATGTGGATTTCGCCGTTGAGCCTGTCGATGGTATGTTAAAAGTCGAATAAGGATCGTCAAGGGTGAACTCTGTGATAATCTGGTTTAAAAATCTAAAATCGGCAAGGGTAAAGTGCCTTGAGAGAAAATTTTCCAAGAAATGTTATTAATCTTTATAGTTCAAAGTTTTACAAAAAAAATCTTGTAACTGATTTAACATGATGTTACATGATGTAACATAAGTGTTAGTTAACTTTGCTATACTAACTAACTTTGCTATATTGAATATGGGACTGGTCTTACGTGTGGGTGCTACTGATCACAAAATCCTAGAGTAGACATACGTTTCTCGAATCGCATGTAATGAAAATAGGATAAAATGTAAAGATAAGAGACCTGAACGTCGTGGATTATACTTTGATGACGTGGTAAGCCGTATTTCACTTGCATCGCTATACCCCCTTAAGAACGTTGTTAATTATATAAAATTCTCGGCTGCCTCTCCGGTTTCGGGCTTGTTGATCTTAACGCAATAATCGAGTCGTCCCGAACGCATTCATACCTGTTATTTGGCAACAATTTTTATCAAGTCCATTCCGAAACCGTCCGAACTAATTATAGACGGATCACTCGAAACAAATATTTTTCCCGCCGACTACCTGCGACCTTCCCCGTTTCGCGAATGTACCCCACGGAAATTTCCGAAAAAGAAGGAGAAACCCGATGTCCGCCTTAATAAAGCGCCTGATTACATTATAATAGCACGAGTGGAGAACGAAATCGCTCCTACACGGTAGTCATTTGTCCGTTTTGGACGTTTTAAACGTAACTAAAAGCTGACTAAAGACATTTTAATTCGTTAAAATGAACGCAACACTTGTCGACGTTTTTCTCACGATGCTGCTTTTCGTTGTTCCTGATCCGTCAGGCACGACGTACGGTGGAGGAGGCGGAGGAGGAGGGGGGGAGTCGGTGGATTCAGGGCACAATTTGAAGACATTAGAGATGAAATGTAGAAAGTATAATTTTTTGGGGTAATTGGAATCGATCGAGTGTGTGAAAAATGTTTTCGTGGCGGACAATTCGTCGACTTCTTAGCTAACAATTTAGGCGAGGCATTACTAGACGTTTCACCAACCGCATTCGATAGGAAATTTGTAATTTTTAGCCGCAATTTCACCAAGGTGATGCCGTTTTCACGTCAAAGTTACCTACGTAAAGAATTAGTAAATTTGGTGAATTCGCCGACGACCCATTAGGTGAAGTCTCACGTCGAAACTGTCATATTTGGTAAATACTCACCTTTCCAGTTTACGACTATCACAGATATATATAGATTTAGATTAAAAATTTACTTCATGGCGAAAATTAGAAATGGTATCCTAAACTTGTACTTCTCGTCGACATCAGTATCAGCAATCTCAGTTAGATAGAAATATTTGTTACGTTGATGTGATTAAATTAGATCAATTTAACCTTGGAAATTTGGATCCGTAAGAAATTTCAAACCATGTACTTCGAAAATAATTATTATTAATTATGTATATTATATATTATAATAATTAAGGTTATTAAATTTATCGTTGAGATATTTTATCAAGTGTTTTATATATAGTTATTCTACTTTAGTGCTTCGATATGTTGTTCATACTATGTTAAATATGTTGTGTTCTTAAAATTTTGAGTAATTCTTTGTTCAATTTGCAAAATATATTTATTTCGAAATTAAATATATATTGTTTGGAAATTTACATTTCCCATATTGTTGTCCAAATATCTAACTGACATTTCAGTTAAATTACTCACAAGTTAAGTAGATAATTGAAGCACCTATTGGGATGAATATACCATTTAGAAGTTAAAACTGAGTAATTTTGACCACTTCGTCACAATGCAATATGCTATATTACACCAATTAAATCAAAAAATTCCTTATATCTACTTTGCGTGACTAATGATATCATTATTACACCGAAAGTAGTGTAATAATATTCATATTATTACACTACTTTTGGTAACTTTTAGTTTTCTTAGATTGGTACGTCAGCCTGTCATGGAGGCGTGCGTAGACGTCAAGGTTAAAATATTAGTATTTCAATACATTTCTTGAGCAGCTTTGAGTATTTCTGGGGGTGCACAGGTCAATTCTACATTTTTATCTTCCATTTCACGCATTTTCCCTAATTTGTCCTAGGGCTACTAGATTTTCAAATTCAAATACGAAACGTCCATGTCAGTGACGTGAGTGTAACCAACCCACACAAAATTCCCTAGGGTAATACGAAACCTTGAACAGCCAAAATTTAATTAATTAATAAAGCAAAGTAGATAAAATAGTATATTACACACGTTTAATAAGACGTATTGTCACACTCGTTCTATTAAAGCACTCGTGTGACAATACGCTGTCTCATTAAACTAGTATAATAATATATTATTATATAGCAAAAATATGGCTAATAGGTGAGACATGGTGTCGTACATATTTGACCAATTTAGGTTTATTATAAGTTATGTAATATCACGGGCCCCGATCTACCTATTTGGTAATTATGTTCTTGTGCAAATTTTGACACTACTTAACATAATTAATAGTGTGAGTAATTAGGTATCATTTTTCAAATGTCACCATAAACGACCTCACCTAATTCACTGAACTATAAATAAATTCATACATAAATAGGTAAAATTAACTTTTACTTTGGTGAAGAACACCTTAATTTCCCTGAGCGGGCCACGATTACTCAACATTATTTTTTTGGACCTATCCTCCTCTTTAATTTCTTAAAATAATAAAAATTTAAAAGTATAAAGAACATAAGTAACAAGCAGACTAATACCAAAGACTAATACCGAATATCGCAAAGAAAAAAGACAGAAAATGTGAACCATGTACTACGTAAAATTGACTAGAGAACTTTAATTTATTCGATAACTTATATAGATAATTTTATATTAATAAATTAACTTATTCAGTTAAACAAGACACCTGTGGTTACGCCACTGACTTCCAGACCTCCAGCCCTACCTCATCATTTTTTAGTAGGTATATATACAAGGTGTCCTATGATTTTAGCCAAGCCAATATCTCCGAAATGCTTTAGACTTAAATGGTGCCACGGTGCCACTTTATCTTGATTAAATGTTAATAATATTTAAAATGAATGTACAAAAGCTTAAAATATAAATTCAAATTATCAACAAACGCTGTAATTTTATTATTAATGTATATATCATTATTATAGGATTATAGGATCAAATTTAGTGACACTAAATTTCAAATTAATGAAAATTATCAACATAAGTACCTACATTTAAACAATAAAAATATTTTTTAACGATTTTAAAACAAGAATGGCTGCTATTGCTTATATGTTGATTTGAAGGATAATTGAGGGGTGTTGTTTTAGTTGGTATAATCATGTGGACTTTTTTTTGTAAATTGCTACCTGAAAATTTAGAATCTTTAGCTTTGGTAGGGTGGCAGACCTGTAAGACCGTGATTAAACTTAGTGTTTCATGAAATATGTATCATCAATGGTCGAGGAAATGTTGAGAAATCCAGTACATAATAATTTTAAAAAGATTTTTGTTCTTTACTATAAAAAATATATTAACCCTTCAATTACTTAGTTTAATTGCTTTATTTAACTTAACCACGTAACTGGACAGACATGATAATTGATCCAATAAGAAGTAATCAAATCAAGAAACAGAATATCGCAGGTCGAAATGAAATAAATTTCAGAGACATTGCCACGTAAACGTGGGACACCCTGTACATACGTCTTCGGCTAGACTCGAAACGGATTAAAACTTCAAAATCTCACTTTTGGCCGAGCATTGACAGCCCCGAATGTTCACCAGGTCGTAATGTTGAACATATTTAATTATTCACAGTCCGATGGAGGCGAGATAGTGTCAGGACCGTTTACCGAGGATTACGGGGAGGCGATGATTGGCTTCAGAGCGAGATAAAGTTAGGAAAATATTTGGGCCGACGTCGATTGTGAGGTGACCCGTGAAATTATTGATAAATATAATGAACAAGAGTCGAGAGAGTTCTCATTTCGTGCGCCGGAGATAAAAATCGGAAAAAGGTGGTGTAGGTATATGAGAGAGAGATAATATAATGAGATCCATTTCTTCCTTCTTGTTTCGGCCCCTCCGTCTGCCATATGTTGGAATTGTAATGTCCAAGCTTAAAGTGTGTCCTTTCGATTTTTATTAAGATTTGAATCCAAAGTGCTTTGGAAATTCCAAGGGATCTAACAGACTCTTTTTGGTTATTTGGCGTTCTGACTTGATGTCCCCTCTTTATAGAGTCTAGAACACTTGCAAATCATAAAGTTGCAGGGAAAAAATTAACCTATCGCAAACTAGATAACTGAGATCCTCAATCCAATTGGAAAATTTCCTGAAAATTTCATGAAAATTACCGGAAAATTTCAGGAAAATTACCGGAAAATTTCCGGAGAACCGGAAAATTTCTGGAAAAGTCTAATGATACCTATTTCGAAAAACGAACTATAGATGAATGCAAGAACTACCCAACCATAAGCCTTTTAACACATGCATCTACATTATGACTAGTAAAGTGGACAAGTCGCTAAAATTGATAATTGAGAAGAGCTTAGTAAAGGGGCGGCCAACGTATATATCCTTTGTAAATCTGGAAAACGCGTTTGATAATGTGAAGTGAACGACCCTAATTGAAATACTAGAAAAGATAGGCATATAGCATAAAGACCGAAGAATAATCTACTCACTATATAAAGGACAGAAAGCTGTGATAAACATTGATATTACAATCCTGCGATACGCAGGCGACAAAGCGCTCCTCACGAAGAATTAACACGCACTACAAAACGTTATTAACATAATGAATACAATATTCGGAAAGCATAACATGAAAATAAGGACAAACAAAACCAAGATATTAGTGTGAAGAAAGTGTCCAACACGCCTAACTAATGTAAGAATCAACACCATGACTATAGAAGAAACAGAAAGCTTTCATTACCTCGGATGTATAACTAATAAAGACGGCAAGGACGATAAAGAAAAAGTTAAAAAAGAGGAAATTATTATTCTCACTACCTAAGAGGAAACAACTATTGAAAACAGTTTCGTTACCATTTCACCTCTCTTCCTTGGAACCTTTATATATTTCGTGGTAAAATCAGTTTCAGGTCCTTCGGAATTAATGACGGCGTAAAAGTGGATCGACGTAATAAATAAATGTAACCTAAAATTTTACGGATCTATCACGGAACGCGACCCGGGCACCGCAACAACCACCGCAGAGGAAATTATCGAATAATTGCCCATCGACCGCTGCATGCGTGCCTTATGATTTGAGGTCGAAACTTTTTGATTGACAGCTTCTAGTTTTCTCCCCGAACGTTATTTATGTGGTTTCCGTCGTGAAATATTGGTCTCCTGTCAGCCGGACATGTTTATTGCTTTCAGAAACGGGCACTTGTTGCGGTTTGGCTCTCCACTTTATGAGTCTTGTGCGCCTAGTTGCTCTGTTGTTGCTCTGGGGCGTTTCGTCTTGTCTTCTTCGGTTTGGAATTATAAAAGGGTTTTAATGGGCTGAGGTATGCGTGGTATGAGAAAATTATTTTACACCGCCACAGATGGTCAATTATTTAATATATGTTCAGTTGGTATTATTCGACAGGGGCGGGGGTATCGAGGAGATGAGATAAAACTCGAAATTGGATTATTAACTACCCCAGTCGCTCAATATCAATACAGTTTATAGAGAAACCACAATTGTAACCTCATGACACCTTGAACCAGAGATAAAGTTACTCACAAAATAGATATCGACAATTTCTAACAACTTAATTTATATATAAAATAGTTTGTTTTAATGTGCTTCGAAACCCAAAAAATAATATCGTATCAAACTTTTAAACTATAAGTCACATTACTTTTTAAGTAATTACTTTACTAAGTTTTACAACCACCTTATATATTATGTTAGGCACCAAGTTGCGTTACTATCCAATATCGAAAACAAGACAATATTCTTAATTTAACCCTATTTGGGTTAAGGGAAAGGAGTAATATTTACCAGTAAAACATTTACTTGAGCAAAGAAGTACCTTTGTTTTTTTTCCGATAAATTTCAAGTCGATAAATTTTTTGAGCATTATATATTAATACTATAAACTAAACAATCCTGTTAAATTTCACGGCGATTTATGGTTTTTTGGAATTTTTTACAAACATCTATTTAGTAGTACAACCACATTTTCTTATTTAAGATTAAGTCCAATTAACTTATCTCCGATGGTACTATAGCTAAGTCGATACAATTTTGCAATATTATAGAATGTTGTGTACTAAAGTATTTCGCCAAATTTCAAGTCAATTGGTGGTTTTTAAAATTATTTACAAATTTTTATTTGAAGTAAGATCGAATTGTTTAAAAGTAACTTCTAATTGACGTATCTCCAACGCTATTGCAGCTAACTCGGTACTATTTTGTAACTGTATGAAGTACTATATGCTAAATAATTCTGTCAAGTTTCAAGCATACTGGTGGTGTTTCGAAATTTTTTACACATGCGTTTTTGTAGTAAGTACAACTAAATTTTCTATTTAAGACCACGTGGAATTGACTTTCCCACTGGTAGTACTACAGATAAGGCAATGAAATTTTGTAGCATTATTATAATTAGCATTAGGTATGTAGCATTACACAACTTGATTTTGTGATTTTTTTTAATTGTATATAAATTTTTATTTGGGGTAAGATCAAGTTTTCTATTTAAAGCCGAGTAGACTTCACGTATCTCCAGTGTTACTAAAGGTAATTCTATAATATTTTGTAACTGGATAAAATAGTATGTGATGAATAATTCTACCAAATTTCAAATCGATCTGTGGATTTTTGGAACTTATTATCAATGCTTATTTCTAGTATAATCAAATTTTTTATTTAAGACTAAGTCGAATTAACTTATCTCCAATGGTACCGCTGCTAAGTCGATAAAATTTTGCAACATTGTAGAATACTATATACTAAATAATTTTGCTAAATTTCAAGTCGATTGGTGGTTTTTAAAATTATTTACAAATTTTTATTTGTAGTAAGATCGAATTGTTTAAAGGTAAGTTCGAATTGACGTATCTCCAACGCTATTGCAGCTAACTCGGTACTATTTTGTAACTGTATAAAGTGCAATATGCTAGATAATTCTGTCAAATTTCAAGCATACTGGTGGTGTTTTGGAATTTTTTACACATGCGTATTTAGTAGTAGGCACAACTAAATTTTCTATAAGACCACGTGGAATTGGCTTTCCTACTGTTACTAATACAGATGAAGCCATGAAATTTTATAGCATTATATAATACCACATACTCAATAATTCTAATTTACCTACAACGGGTTTTTGTGATTTTATTAATCATATACAAATTTTTATTTGGGGTAAGATCAAATTTTCTATTTAAAGCCAAGTTGATTTCGCGTATCTCCAGTGCTACTAAAGGTAACTCTATAATATTTTGTAAATGGATAAAATAGTATGTGATGAATAATTGTAGCAAATTTCAAATCGATCTGTGGATTTTTGGAACTTATTATCAATGCTTATTTCTAGTATAATCAAATTTTTTATTTAAGACTAAGTCGAATTAACTTATCTCCAATGGTACTGCAGCTAAGTCGATAAAATTTTGCAGCATTGTAGAATACTATATACTAAATAATTTTGCTAAATTTGAAGTCGATTGGTTGTTTTTTAAATTGTCTACAAATTTTTATTTGCACTATGTCCAAATTTTCTATTTAAGATCAAGTCGAATTGACAAATCTTTAATGTTATTACAGCAAATCCTACAAAATTTTATAACTATGTATATAAAATACTATATGCCTAATAAATCTATTTAGTCCATTAATTTTGAAAGGCAGATTTAACTCAAACAGCGACAAGTGTGTAACTAACAGCTTGTAATTGATAGAAATAGAACTTTCCCTCTATGATCGTTCAGCATTTCTCCTGATTTCGATTCTCTCTGATGGTAATAGCAAAACGTCGAAGTTAAGGATGAGACCCATAATGATCCGACATGAGACAAAAGCTGACTAGCGACGTAGACGAGAAGTCTCGGAGAGAGCCCGAGCGCGTGTCTACCAACCACCTCGAGGGTATGTAGGAGGAACGGATCGTGGGAAACGCGCTGAAGATGATGTTCACCGTTTTACAAAAGCCACATTCTCCATACCTCTCATTATCTATGGGTATAGGCAAATTGGCTCGAAGTTTCGTTTTAGAAAAATAACACACAGGTAAAGGTACTGCCTCCTCTTCTCCTCCGCCACGTCCTTCTTCGGCTCCGTCTCGCTCAACCGCTATAAAGACGACCGGGGAAAACGGTCGATTCGAATAGTTCTTTCCCGATGGAAAAATCGCCTGTCTCGTCACACTCAGTTACGACAATCATTACCAAAGTTAAGTTCAAACACAGTACTATCAATCTTGAAAGCCGAAGTGGAAAAAGCCGAAAACAAAAAGCTAGCACACCAGATCAAATACCAAAGAAGTTTCCATAGTCTGTCAATCATGTAGAATCAATCAAAAGTACCAGCAATGGAAATACTCCAAAAGTACTGCACCCTGTGGGTTTCTCACATTCTTTCCCCTTTCATATCTTCTTTTTCGAGAGGATAAATCTCGTGCTTGGCATCCCCGAAATATCTCCGCGGATCTGATTGAGTTTAAACACGAACGCACGCCTGCTACCAAAAACCTTCATTCGGACGTATCGAACAACGAACGTATATATATACGTCCGTGGCATGTTGTGGCATATTTCTACAAAGATGTCTTTTTCATAATCCACACCTTACGGCTACCTCTCTACGGGAGTCCCGCATATTTAACGTGTACCGAATTCGAGACAAAAGTCGCATATTTTTCATCAAAGAGATATGGTTATAAGGTATACGTGTAGTTTAAAGGTATACACACGACGATTTGCTTGAGCTTTCTGTTCGCGTTAACTGCTCGTATAAATCACGCGAGGGGAATATTTCATTAGCCGATGAAGGAGAAATGGTCTATCGGTTGGTATTTGGCTGGACAGAAATGTATCTTTGAATTATTTGGTCAAAAATGGTCCAAGAAACTGTACTCGTGCCTCAATGTCTTAGATTAACTCTGAGTTCGTTACAAATCCATCAAAAGCAAAATGCAATTAAAAGCTGTCCATCATTTTATCAAGCAATTGTTGCAAACAATAAGGGAATTAATATCATTTCTTTTAATTCAGTTGAAAATTTCACGGATAATGCATAACGAAAATTTAAGTTATTAGATGTTATGAGACGAATTTCTGAAATGTGGAATCCATTGGGAGCCACAATTTTGGGATATGTACTGTTTGTTATATACTTGTTCAATTTTTGCACTACTTCATAACATTGATTGACAATAAGAGACATTCTGAACGATCACAGGAAAAGTTTTATGTTAATATCAAAATTTGAGTATGTTAGAAATTATTTAGTAACTAGAAACAACACAGCATATAGTGGGATTTCCTTTCATTTTCATTTTCTGTATTTTCAAAATCAATTTCTGTCAATATTTGCCATATGTGATAAGTAACCTGAAGGGTCTAGCCAGGTAAGGATACCAATCTACCTCAGAGTGATTTCGGTAAGTGATTTAGGTCAGCATTAGTGTTTGGTGAATTATAAGGTTCCTAGCCGGAAATGCGCCATATTTCCTGCTCGCAACTCTGCTCGAAAAATGGGAGAACGTACTTATTTGAGTTAAAATTGAACGTGGATTTCACAGAACGTGTCCAGGGAAAATTGTCCTAAAATTCAGTAAATGCATTCGTTAGTTATTTCTCGAGTTCTGAAAAGTCCTTAAGAAATAAGAGAGGGCAATCAATACCTGTAGAATGCTTGTTTGAATATGTTTCATATTGCCTTCACTCTTTATGTAATGAAACGCTAAAAGGATTATTAAGATAAAGAAACAATGGTGCATTCGCCACCAGGCACTTCCTGAAATCCTGAAAAATTCTTAACAAAAGAAGAAGAGAAATCTGTGTAAAACGCCGTCTGAATATTAAATTTTGCATTTACTTTTTACGCCATGAAACGCTGAAAAGTCCTGAAGGAATAAGAAAAGGGTGTTTGAGTTCTGAAATTGTGAAAAAAAATTGTAAAGAAATTTTTGAGCGAGATATCTAGAGTGCTGTCTTAAAACGTTTAATTGCATATAGATACTCTTTATTTTCAGAAGTGCTCAAAAGTCCTGAAGGAACAAACTATTGAAAAGTAAAAGAGAGCATATATATTGCATTTACTATATTTTCCCCAAAATTCTGAAAAAGTGTTAAAAAATGAATGAATATGTTTTATATCGCATTCATTCATTACATCCTGAAGAGCTAAAAGGTTCTGAAGGAACGAAAAAGGTAAAGGATGATCGAGCTGTTACAATGAAACGAAATGTATGCCTGTTGTATTTCCTAAATATTTCCTGAAATTCTGAAAATTTCTTAAAAAATTAGTAAAAAACATATTTAGAATACTGTTTCGATAAGTATAATTATTGCATTTACTCTTTATTTCTGAAAGTACTAAAAAATCCCGAGGAATGAGAAAGGAAGAAAGGATGATCAACCAGTTAAAATAAATAAATAAAGTTTTACAATGATTTCCTGGCATGCTGAAACATTTTTATATAAAAATGTGTAATAAAGTCCTTAAGAAATAAGGGACGGCGATACATGCAGTATGCTTGTCTGAATATGTTTGATATGCCTTCACTTTTTATGTAATGAAACGCTAACAACATCGTTATTAGAAAGAAAATGAAACAATGTTGCATTCGCCACTACTTCCTGAAATCCTGAAAAGTTCTTAACAAAAGAGGAAGAGAAATCTGTGTAGAACGCCGTCTGAATGTAAAATATTGCATTTACTTTTTACGCCATGAAACGGCAAAAAGTCCTGAAGGAATAAGAAAAGAAAAGGATGTTTGAGTTCTGAAATTCTGAAAAATTGTAAAGAAATTATTGGGCGAAATATCAAGAGTGCTGTCTGAAAATGTTTAATTACATATACTCTTTATTTCGAGAAGTGCCCAAAAGTCCTGAAGGAACAAACTATTGAAACGTAAAAGACAGCATGTATATTGCATTTACTACATTTTTCCTAAAATTCTGAAAAAGTGTTAAGAAATGAATTTATATCGCATTCATTCATTACTTCCTGAAGAGCTAAAAAGTTCTGAAGTAATGAAAAAGGTAAAGAATGATCTAGTTGTTAAAATGAAAAGAATGATGAATTCATGAAAATGAATTTCCTAAATATTTGCTGAAATTCTGAAAAATTCTTAAAAAATGTGGGAAAACATATTTAGAATACTGTTTCAATACGTATAATTGCATTCAATCTTTATTTCTGAAAGTATACTAAAAAGTCCTGAGGAATGAGAAAGGAAGAAAGGATGATCAACCAGTTAAAATAAATAAATAAAGTTTGTCAATGATTTTCTGGCATTATGAAAGATTTTTCAAATTTGGATTATTCTTAAATGGCTAAGTTTTCATTTTTTCTATTTAATATTCGACTGGTGTGATCAAAATTATAATAGCTACAGAGTGTCATAATAGAAAATGTATGTAGAAAAAATATAAATACCTTTAGAAACTATTAATTAGAATTGACTATTCCTGGTAATTAGTCCTAGTTGAATTGTCCTGGTCACAGTTATAAATACCTTTTTCCAAAAAAAATCAATTCAGTCAATATTGATTAGGTTAGGGGTTTTGGGGATACAAAAAGGATAAAAAAATAAATTTTGTCAATGATTTCTTGGCATTGTGAAAGATTTTTTTAAATTCAGAGATTATTCTTAAATGGCTAAGTTTTCACTTTTTCCATTTAATATTTAACTGGTGTGATCAAAATTATAATAGCTACAAAGAGTCACAATAGAAAATGTATGTAGAAAAAATATAAATACCTTTAGAAACTACTTATTAGAATTGACTATTCCTGGTACTTAGTCCTAGTTGAAAGTCCTGGTCACAGTCATAAATACCTTTTTCCTAACAAACCCAATTCAGTCTTTATTGACTAGGTTAGGGGGTTTGGTGACACAAAAAGGATGAAAAGGCTAATATTTCCTAATAACTTTGATCATTTTATTTCAAGCGTATAGGTTAGAAAAAATATCGAACTTTTACCAAAAGTATAATTTGAGGGTTTCAATTGTTCCCCAATTATTACCTTTACAGTAAATAAATTTTTCGAACAAATAACATAATTTCTATTAATTGGTTTCACGTTCTTCGTTCTTGACACGTTTTAACAGTCGTTTCGACTTCCTCACTTATTGATACTCATAATATATAGTTAGTTATCTTTGTTCATTTAACAATTCCTGTCTAGGTATTTCAGAAATTGCGTGTTTTACACTAGGTAGCATAATCCAATACAAAACAAACTTGTATGAAATATCAGGTGAAATCATCTCTTTACAGCATTGCTCGCAAAGACGGACTAATCATCTAGAACGAAGCAGCCTGCACAAAAAACACAATTCGAGAGACGATAGTCCCCTTCTGCCCAAATTAAAACCTAACCGGTCATTTGGCGAAAACGAGACTACTCTCGAATTATTATTTCTCATCATCAAGTTAAATGATCCGAAATGGAATCGAACACGTCCAATTCCGACCGAGAACAGTTAATATCTCTCCGTCCCCCTCGTGCGCAAATAACAATAATCAAAAGGAGCTTTTCTAAGTCGTAATAAACTGCGGCACGGGAAATTACAGTTTTTGCCGGCAAAAGATCGCTTCTTAAAAACTCATAATGCGACGCCGTGTTATTTTCTGAGGTTTTTTAAATGAAATCAAATCTGCGGCGCAGGCAGGGACTGGCCCCCGAAAGGTCCGCACAAAATAGGAAATTATATACATTCCGCGGAAATTACATGGTAGCTTTCGAAATGCGCAGTGGTCGTTTTGGGACGTTTTGTAACGAATTTGAATTACTTTTGATAGCCACACCACACTCGTTTATGCGACGATAGTCGCTATTAAATTTGTTTGGCGAGATAAACGCATCCGACTTGGGCTCCAATAAGAAAAATTAGAAGGTTTGACCGTAACCTCGGAGGACGAACTGCATCGAATTAAACGTACCTATAGATTAGATTTTTAGATGAAACTTCGATCGAAAATCCGTTACCAGGAAACCTTTTGACGGCGAGCCGTGGAAGCCGGCTCTATCTTTCTCCCATACCGAAATCCACGTAGATCTAAGAAATTGCGAGGGAATGGCCCCTGGTGGCGCCGGGGCTGCACCCGCGTACTCTAACCCCCAATTATCCCGCCCGAGGAAGGACGACGACACAGTTTTATACATTTTAGTAAATTGGTGGTTAGAGGCTGAAAGCCCGACCGCCCTACATAAACCGTCTCTGAATCACCGTTTCAGGTGGTTGTGGGCGCATTTACGCCCGTCACGTACTAAAACACACGTAATCTCCCAGAGGAGGGACGATCGAAGAGAGAAACAAAAATTAACGATATGTCCTGGTGGAATTGATATCTGCGAGGACCATGGGAACAAAATCTTTTATAATTTCGAGCTTAACACTACTTTTGAACGCTATGGACCATCTCGAAGTAAGGTCCAAAGGTTGGTTTTATTCTTATTAATGACTTGGCATTAATTGCCATTTATTATGCAAGCATTTGTTATTAACTTTTAAATTAAATTTATTTTTAATGAAGTGTCAATTTATGTAATAACACTTACCTGGCCATGTAATTAAAAAATTGTTTGAGGAAAATACTTAAATTATATTTTAATTCTAATCTAATTTATAACAATGTAATGACTTTCCAAATAAATGAAGAAGAAAGAATTAAATTTTTAAATAATGTTGTATTAAAAGTGCCATTTGATAGTTTTAATATTTAGGGAGTTTACGGATATTAAACAAGATGTACTTAATTATTTTTTACTTCAAATGCAATTAGTATAAATGAGAATATAATTAAAATGTAATTAAAGTATGTCCCTTAATAATTTTTCAATTACAGAAAGAGATTATGAGTGTTATTGAATTGATAAATTTTAGAATTATTAGAAAGAAAGATTGAATTTAATGTAAAAGTTAATAATAAATGATAATTATATATTTAGCAATAATTTATAACCTTAATATTACGAGTTTTTGATCGGGACTACCATGATCTCACATGATTCTCTGATCCCTCTATCTCGAAAACAGTTAGTGGTATGAAGAAATGTTAATGATAAAAGTTGTAGAGAATCTAATTCTGTACAATATTGATAATAAATACAAATAGTGTAAAACCCATAGAAAACGAGATATTTGCAAAAAATATAGAAAAAATCGATTTTTGTGACTTTTGACCCCCGACTTTAAAACTTGCGGTTATCCAATTATATGTGAATTTTGAGAAAAGTTTTAGGATGCCAAAATAGAAGTTTTTACGTGTTAATGTAGTAGGTATGTCGATTTTCCTAGGTGAACCCCCTATAATGACTGGACTATTATAGTAAATTTCAAAAGTATGTTATAACTTATAACAATCCTTCATGCTTTATTCGTAAATTTGAAGTTGTAACATTTGATTGAAAATTATTTGTTTTTTGAAGTGGTTTTCGTTGGGTTTTGCTTGTTGTATTTCATAAGTACCTTGGTATTTAGTAGTAAGTTGTAAATAAATATATAGATAACGAGCCCAATAGTACGTCTCCAAAACGGAAAGTATTAATAGTGATCCATATGACACTCAATAGGATACATCAAACCCGAACATTACAACGCTGAATTCCTGATGAAATTACTTAATTTCTATCGAGTTTAAAACTTAATTAATTATAAAACAATTACTAATTTTCTATTTAAATTATCTAATGAGGTATTACAAAGTATTCAGGATCTTTCAGAATTCTGAAAGGTGGTGGTGCATAGAGGTCGAAGTGTTTCGAAATTTTTTTCAATATTGTGTTATTTCCGAAAATATTCATGATGAGTTCATTTCAAAAATCACCCTGTATATCAATATTTAATTAAGAATCACTTTCCACATCGAATTACCATTAGCTTTTCTGAGAAATCTGAAGCTAAATGCAGGCAAAATTTCTCAAAAATATCAATTTATTACTAAATAGACACTTCCACCTCAAATATGCTTTACAGGCAAATCCAACCTTTACCGAAACAAAATTGCAATTAGAGTCAATTACAAAATAATTTGTTACGACTACAGATGACGTTAAAAATTTATTTCAAAAATGACATTACATGCCAAATTTTCAAAATAAGACACAATTTTCAATGGGATCCATAATTTATATAAATGCATTTGAAGGATAATTCTTGAATTGACAAAATGTCTACAAGTTTCAGAAGTCTCTAGAGTCAGACAGAATTTGCAGTGTATTTAAGTCCATTGGAGTCTGGGACTAACTGCAGATGACGATGGAGAAATTGTCTAAGTTCACCACAAGTTTTTAAAATCAGACAGAATTTCCATCATCAATTACAAAAGAGTTTATAACTGATCACAGATGACGTTAGAATGTTTTTTTCAAAATTGAAACTATAGCACGAATTTTCCGAATTAGGCCCAATTTTCTCTGGGATCATTAATTACTTATAAATAACACTTAGGGAAGTTCTCGAATTGATATGACACCCACAAGTTTCTAGAGTCGCACAGAATTTTGGTATTTTATTCAGAGTCTCTAACTCCAGACTTCAAATGACAGAAATCAGACAAAATTTCAATTAGGCTCAATTCCGACACAGCTTGTAACTGAAAATCCAGGGCGTTTGAGACACAATTTTCATTGGGATCAATTTTCACAAATGACCTCGGAAAATAATTCTTGAATCGATACCACCTAAGTTCTTCAGTTACATAAGTTTGTAACTAACTGCAGAATTTCAGATTACGTTTAAAAATTGTGTAAGAGAACTATAAACTTTTAAAAGCAAACAAAATTTTCATTAGATTGGAACAGTAACTGACCACAGATGACGTCACATTTCTAGTAGATCTAGTAAAGCGGCTCGTCACTCTTCAAACTATTTCAAACCTGTAAGCAACTCCAGAAGAAGTTCGAAACGAGGAAAGTTCACGGGCATCTCGCATCTTTACAATAAATTCTACTTTAACTCTCCCCTTCTCTCTCTCTCTCTCTCTCCAAAACTTGAAATGTAGGTGGTGATCGGGCTGGTCCGAGGAATCGCCGACGGGCAAAAGTGCGCGACCCGACGATGATGACCCTTGACTTTCCGTCACAGTCTAACACTTATCGTTTTTGCGTATGCCGTACACGTATACGGCGAGCATTACCTTTTTCGCGAGGGCATGCAACGACGAGAAGAAACGAGAGAATGTGAGGAGTACGAATATCGAGAGATTATCGAGGACCGCGAAAATAAACTTTCTGTAAGATGTGGTTGCCAATAAGACGCCATTTTTACTGAACAAAGGGTAAATAACTTTACTGTACTTGCCACTGTGATTCATTACATACCGCAAGGGCGAATAGTAAATTATGGCCATTTCCCACAATTTTCCCACTACACACATCCAACTCCTTTACATCGCTCATACAATAGAGTTGCTTGAATGAAGTAATAAAGGGAATTAACGACAGCAAGTCAAGACTAACCGCAGGACCGGTTATTAATTTACGGACAACACATTATTGGCTAATGATAATCTTTCACTTTAACATTTACGATATCACAAGACCCGAGGGTACGTCGATTCGTTTGATTTGTTACTGTCGCATATTCTAAATTTGCCTTTTATGCTGCCGTAATTTTCCCACTGACAGCTCAATTTGTGATTCTGTCGCGGCGTTTATTCTCGATTCCCGAAGTTATAGAAGGTGTTTATCAAGGAACGGATTGATTATCTGCCTGTTTATTGATTTCGGAATATCTTTCACGAATAAGTGGTAGAGTCAACCGTAAACGAAGAAGTGGAAGTAGGACGTTCTTACTAATGAGACTGTCAACCAAACAAGGGACATTATTCGAGAAATTCCAACGGCATGTTTTCGGTAAATGTCTCAACAAATCGGACATATGCCATTTAAAAGAGTAATTAGGTACATATGCACCCTACTGCTTAACAGCCACACGTGAAATACTGCCCGCTGATTGCCCCCGAAGGGTCGAATCGCTCAGTACGATCTCATGGTGTAAGTAGACTTTGTTTTGTGGGAGTAGTTGGAAAATGCTCAAAATATGTGAAATTTTCTGATGAACTTTCATTTCAGGTGGGCACTTCGAAAAACTATTTTATAAGAACTTTTGGCAAAGTTCCATCATTAGACCGAAAAACGTTGAGACACTATACAATAACGAAGGTAACAGAAAGATCAGTATCGTAAGAGAGAATTCGTCAAACTGCTGAATCCATGTAACAAGATGCGGAAAATGCTCTATTTATCTTTGTGGAAATACATTATTTCGTAAACAGTTTTACAGGACTAGGTATATTAATAGTCTATGGTTATTTCTTTTAAAATTATCAAGGAAATTTGGCCAGTTTGTACAAGTTTCCGTTGTCAAATTACATATTTGTAGATCAGTTGCTTGGTTAAAAATAATGTTTCTGCAAATAAATAAATTAGTTTCTTAGACCAAAGTTATTTTCTTCGATGAATTCTTGGGAAATTGACTAAGTTTTTCCCAAAATTGCTGAACTTATTTTGAAAGCGACATTAATGAATTAGTTGCTTAGTTAACATCTCAGCCCCTCGAGAATCAGCAAGAAAATTAGTTTTTCGAGAAATCCATGGGAATGGTATAAGATAATCCTATTTTCGGGAAAAATGTTTGAAACAGTTGGTTTAGAACCTGGATTTGGGGTTAAAATGGATATGTGGTTAAATAAAAAAAAATTGGATAATATAGTATTGAGGATTTCTCTAGTTAACTAGATTTTATAATATTTATGAAAAAATTACTGAAGTGGATATAAACCCAGATTTATGGTACAGATTATTGCTTAAATGTTCTGTTTCTAGATCACTGAGAAAAAGAATATTTTATTGCTCATCTTCTAGATACAAAAGGCAAATCATTGGATCAGCTTTTACGTTCCAGATGGGAATTCTGGGGAAATTGACTATTTTTCTTTAGAATTTACTGCAAAAGCCAGATTCATGAATCAGTTTCCTAAAAAATCTGCTTCTGATGAATTGCCAAGAATATTAATTTTTTAATCAAAGTAATGTATTATTTTTACAACTACCTTATCTTGACTTGCTGGAAATAACATGTCGGTGACACGATTTTCCGGAAAATTTGAGTTACTGTGTGAAGCAACAAACGAGTTGTAAGGATTTAAACCACGATGGAGAGGTAAAAATTTCTATAATTTAAAAGGGCGAGCAATCAGCGACTTTCCTCCCAAATAATATTAATAAAACTAAGCGCCTCTAAATCGATGCCATTCAACCTGAATCGAAATATACTAAAACTGAAGGAAAATGAGTGACTGAGTGGAAATTGAGATCATTTTCCGGAAAATTTGTCAGCGCAGTATCTTATGATGCGAGTTACTGTGTGAAGCAACAAACGAGTTGTAAGGATTTAATCACGATGGAGAGATAACAATTTCTATAATTTAAAAGGGAGAGCAATCAGCAACTTTCCTCCCTAATAATACTAATAAAACTAAGCGCCTCTAAATCGATGCCATTCAACCTGAATCGAAATATACTAAAACTGAAGGAAAATGAGTGACTGAGTGGAAATTGGAACCATTTTCCGGAAAATTTGTCGGCGTAGGTTCATATGATGCGAGTTACTGTGTGATGCAACAAACGAGTTGTAAGGATTTAATCACGATGCAGAGGTAAAAATTTCTGTAATTTAAAAGGGCGAGCGATCAGCGACTTTCCTCCCTAATAACGCTAATAAAATTAATCGGCAGCATTTAACCTAAATTGCAATATAATAAAACTGAAGAAAAATAACTGACTGAGTGGAAATTGAGATGATTTTCCGGAAAATTAGTCGGCGCAGTTTCATATGATACGAGTTACTGTGTGAAGCAACAAGCGAGTTGTAAGGATTTAATCACGATGGATAGGTAAAAATTTCTATAATCTAAAAGGGCGAGCAATCAGCGATTTTTCTCCTTAATAACACTAATAAAATTAATCGTCAGCATTTAACCTGTATTGCAATATAATAAAACTGAAAAAAAAAAATGAGTGACTGCGTGGAAATTGAGATGATTTTCCGGAAAATTTGTCGGCACAGGTTCATATGTTGTGTTAAGCAACAAATGAGTTGTAAGGATTTAATCACGATCGAGGTAAAAATTTCTATAATTTAAAAAGGCGAGCAATCAGCGACTTTCCCCCCTAATAACACTAATAAAATGAATCGCCTCGAAAATCGGCGGCATTTAACCCGAATCGGACGTTTCCAGGGACCCGAGCGAACCTGTAATCAATTAGACCCCTCGAACACAATACACAACAATTATTTGGCATTGGGGACGCGTGGAGGGGGAACGAGGGGCCGGGGGTCAGTCTTCAGCGGGCGAAACGGGCAATTATACATTTAGGAGAGGGCCTTGGGAAAATGTGCGCCCGGCCCCCACCCACACTCTCGTCGGGCGCCCCGGGGACAGACCCACGAGTCTCGCCCCCTTCAGGCACGCCTCTGGAGACACTTAAGTATAGGCCACGAGCCGAACACGGCTCACCCGAAAAACTTCATACATCACCCGGCCGACGGCCTCTTTCTTCTCTCTCTTTTTCTCTCTCTCTCTCTCTCTCTCTCTCTCACACACAATCTCTCTCTCTCTTTCTCTCTCTCCTCGCCTCGCTACGTCGTCTTTCACGCCACTTTCGTCAGTCGTTTTTCGAAATTTTTTTCTTCTCGTCTTTTGTTTTCCTCTAGAAGAGATCCGTATCGGTTTCGTAGAAGAAATGGGGTCGGGGGGCGTGTGAATTAAAAAACGTTTTTTCCTACCACAGAAAAATGCAGATGCAGATATCCTAACGCTCCCGCTTGTGGCACGATTCAACATCCTCACATGACTGCCCGTGACCAGAACAAACTTCATCTACGTACAAATCCAGTTGAGACAGCTGAAAATACCGTTAATAGCCCGTAAAAGATGCCACCTTACACCTGCACAATATGGGCTCGGTATAGTTTTACGACAGTCGCGACCCGACTCTAAAGCTGGAATTATACACTCTGAGGTCGAGGTTCAATTGAGTCTCAGTTGAGGTTCAGTTGACGTTGGCAAGTTTTGAGACACTTTTGAGGGGTCCAGGCCAACTGGACGGTGAACCCTTGGGATAATAAAAGTCGACCAGCCATCTGAGCGGTGATGAAATTAGGTAAATTTCAACGTACCCTCTTGAGACAGGCCAACTAGCAAGTGTATCTACCTGTTATTAATTGTGTCCCTTTTAAGGATTACTGTTCCTATTTTAAGAGGAAAACTTGGATTTTCATTAAAACAAACTTATTTATAATTTGCGGTATTTGATCCTTGCCCCCTTGCGTTCAGATATTGCGTATTCAGATACCTACTATACCATAAAATGTAATTATTTAATCAATTATTGCACCTCTAAAATGCAGTAACTTCCACCGCTCAGTTGGCCTATCTTGCCTGGCCAGTTGGCCGGTCGATACTCATTGTCACCGTTCCGTTGGTTTGTCCAATTTAATTGCAAATTTTACCTAGGGATCATAAACTGGCCAGTTGGCTCCCGCCCCTTTTGAGGTGTGACACCGTTTATAAATGTTTAAATATACACTTAAAACAATAAATGTTTAATGACACAATTTCGTCATTTCATTTGATTGTGTTTATGCGCAAGCGTGATCACATGTTCTTATCTGTTCATTTTATTGGCTAGAGGTTCGTCGCCATACTCCAACATAAAACTGTCTCATTTCTGAACTGCAGAACCTCGCCAACAAGTTTATGACAGACAAGGAGACAAGCTTCATGTTACCTACCTCAACTGAAGCTCAACTGAACCTCAACCTCAGCTTTGTATGGGCGACTGTAGACATTCGCACCAAATAATACAATCTTAAATTTGTAATCTACAGCATTATTAGCTAGAATTGCTGTAATAATGTAGTAGAATGATATTAATTACTTGAGGTTGAATTACAAGACTAATTGGTTTCAGGTACCAATTAATAACTTTGTTTCTAATTCCAAAATTCCATAAAGTGTAATTTGGGTTTATCAGATTTTTCTGAACCAGCTGTGAACCGCCATCTACTATAATCGTACGAAGTTTCCATTTTCTAGCTATTTAGTAAATATTACATACATTTTCACTCTTTCCCACCCTCTTGGTAAGTAACATTCGGGATCAAAAACTTTTTCTAGTCACTTGGGGGGCTTAAGCTATAACCGTGCCCAGTTTCAAGTTTCTAAAGAAGAGCCTCAAAATAAAACTGACAAAAATAAAATTAACTACCATTTTTCATCCCCATTGAGAAGGAAATTCGAAGAACGAAGGTTGTCCAGCGACTCGAAAGTGGCCATGGTAGTTAAACCATATGAAAAACGCTAAATCTTCACCACCAATTTATTGCCAAAAGAGCGACCGGTTTCGACTGTTTAGCAGTCATCTTCAGGCTCGTAATAAGAAATTATTTTAGGGCTACAGCTGAACGATATGTGAGACGTCACAGTTAAAACCGACATAAACAGTTAAAAATTAAAAATTTTTCCTTCACATATCGAACAGGAACACTCATAGGAAACATGGAAAGAGCCCTAATAGGAATAACGTCCTCATCGTTAAGAGGTTGTTACGTGATAGTCCTTACGGGTGTGAAATAGTCCTGATGTCTTCCTGAACCCTCTTGGAGCCTAAGCTTTGAGCGTATCAGCGTGTCAAGTCAAAGGTTTCTAGCTGTTTGGACATTGTTAAATACATTTCATACCATTTTCTACCATCTCGATAAGGAACATTTGGAGTTTTATTAACTTCTTTGGGCCACTCGAGGGCGTCAGCTTACAAATAGTTAAAAAGATAACGAAACACATCAAAAAACGAAATTGAGTTAATTGTTACTCAGAAACGTAAACACCAGTTGGACAGACAAACCTTCCCTTGCCTGATACATACGTTTCTATTAAGATTTTCACTGTAGTCAGTTAGCACTAAGTGATTCCAGGACTTGCATTAATCTGATTTAGTTATTTAGGTAACGTAGTTTAAAACAATGTTAACTGGTGCGACAGTTCTGTAAATAACAAGACATGCAACGTGGTACCGAGTTTAATATAATTTGTGAAAAAGTAACTTTAAAGTGCCCCTCGAGATAAATGCTTAGCAAAAGTCGAAATATCCAGCTGGTAAAATGGAAGAGTTTAAAGAGTTCAGCAAACTCATATTGACAGTCTTAAAAATATTAGCAGCGTATGACATTTGGTACCAAATTAGGTACATTCAGGTTCATGTCTCCCATTGGTACCTTTGTGTTGTAAGTAAATACTCCAATGTCAACGTACCTATTAGGTAACATTTCGTCGTAATGGAGCCCCTTGGTTCCAAGCGAATTCCACTCGAACGCGTTTAATGCGCCATGGGAACAGAACGAGACGCATTGAAAGATTCGACCAATTATTATGGCACATAAATCGGTTACGCGTTATTAGGGAACAGACCACCTTTCATTATTACGATGGGCTCAGATTCGCCGGGCCGGTAAGGTAGGTCGTGACAGTATGGCAAGTGTTTGGGGAATGCCCATAAAAATACCGACACGTTCTCCTTGGTACCCTTCGGTGGTACCGGTAATGGTCCGGTTAGACGATTTAATATGTGTCCGATTTGCCTCGATCACGACTCCGTCTATAAAACGAATAAGGGAAATAAGAAAGAGAAGAGAGAATCGTTTAGATGGTACCAGATGAATCGGGGTTGGAGACGCCGGAATCAAGATCGGGAATCGAATAAACCGCCACGCGATAAGTATCGAAAACCCGGATAATTTATTACACGTATTCGCCTGGTCCGTCAACGCGAGCCGTGGATAAACTTTAAATTATATATGTGTATCAAAACGGGGAAATGACAAGAGCACCTGGGCCGCCCGGTAGTAAATTTATGCTAATAAACGTCCAGTACTGTGCTAGAATGATTCCTGCTTCGGGGCTCGACGTAATCATATAGAATAATCGAAAAAATGATAGGGGTCGCCAACAAGTGATACATTCGCCTCCGTGCGATCTGTATATTTACTTCTTAATTATAACACGGCGATAATTATATGAACAGAACGACGTAAAAGGCTTTTATTAATGTCTAAATGTGAATAATTAAAAGGTATTATAATTCGGGGGTATACGTTACGTTCAGATTAGCCGAAAGGTGGTCGTTTTTCAGGTGGTTAACCAGGTGATTTAAATTATAAGTCGTGCCGGACTATACTTTCGAAATTAACAACAATTACTGAATGTAAACATTAATCAGTTTGGAGGAAAATACTGTTATGTACTATTGCATTAGAACATCTTTGATTTATGTACATACTTAGTTTACGGAAAATGAGTATTTGCTTGAGAATAATGCAAAATGACGTTGTTAATTTTTTATCTATTCACCTAACCCGTCAACTTTTACATAATTTTTCAAAAAAGGTTGTTTCTTAATGTCTCCAACTATTAAAGGCAAAGATTGATTCGTTTTTAGTCTTTTTGCACACATACCAAATAAATTTAAAAACCCTTCATATTAATTCAGGTTTTCTCAACGTGACGTTTTAACGCACTTAGCTATTAGTCCAGTAAATAAAGGCCGGAAAACCGCCGAACCTGGACATCACATAGATCCCGGACTTTTATTTTTTTAACTTGTAGGTATACATGAGTACATTGATTTCTGAAAAAATGTCCACCGGGAAATGTGCGGAAGGGGCTGGAAAATGTCTTCATGGTGTTAAAATCGAATATTTTCCCAGATATTGGCCAAAATATGACACTGAGGCAATTTGTGTTTGAACACAAAAGAAGAACAGTTTATTACCTACAAAAATGATCCTTACCATTTTTGTCAAAAGTTTAACCGTTTCCGAGATAACCGGGCCCAAGCGTAGCCTGGATTTCAAGCTGCTGCGCTGCGTCTCAGAAAGCATGCTCCGTGAATGTAGGCATGAGCGGGCGGACAAATTGTCCCATAACTTGGGTAAAAATGAATCTTTTTTCATGGTTCAAAGTTCATATGAAAGAAGGGACCTGTAGCTATAATATCGTATTACTTTTTCTTTTTTTACTGTAGACGCATGTACGATACTATACATAGACCCGCGTGGCCGCGCGCGGTGAATAAAAGTATATCACAATCAAGGAAGTTTGGAGGCAGAATTTTTTCGCGTGCACGTAATAAAATGCTTGATATATATATTGATAAAAAGCTGGGAGTCTGATCTTTCATCCAGAATAATCCCTAACCTCCAGAAGTTCAACCCTGAGAAGAAAACAGTGGTTAGAAAAAAACGTAGATTTTTCATTGAGGTGAGAATTTTCTCAATTTTACGGAAAACTAAAAAACTTGGAAAAAAATAAAGAAAGCCATCGAGAAGGGGACATTTTCGGCTTTCCATTGGTGTGCATTTAACGCCGGTATGTCCCTTCATTATTTATCAATTCTCGATAGACTCGAGCATTTTCGAAAACTCCGGAAATAAAAAAAAAACGTCACAAGAGAAACACGTTGTTTATAAAAATGCACAAAAATTATTTATTGATTCTTTCGGAATACATTCACCACCTATCAAAGCCCCATTATCCAAAAGGATTCAATGAAGTTACTCTTGATTAAAAAAATATAAATGGATTGATAAGGAGGATCGAATATCGAAGAAAGACAAAGTTCGGCCAGATTTTTCAATATTCCAGAAAAATAGAAAAAAGGAAAAAGTAATACGATATTGTAGCTACAGGTCCCTCCTTTCATAATGATCTTTGAACCATGAAAAAAGATTCATTTTTACCCAAGTTATGGGACAA
Source organism: Cryptocephalus moraei (assembly GCA_946251905.1). Taxonomy (NCBI): domain Eukaryota; kingdom Metazoa; phylum Arthropoda; class Insecta; order Coleoptera; family Chrysomelidae; genus Cryptocephalus; species Cryptocephalus moraei. Next base: position 3,004,980 of record OX276455.1, on the reverse strand, counting down.
TTTGTCCGCCCGCTCATGCCTACATTCACGGAGCATGCTTTCTGAGACAGCAGCAGCAGCTTGAAATCCAGGCTACGCTTGGGCCCGGTTATCTCGGAAACGGTTAAACTTTTGACAAAAATGGTAAGGATCATTTTTGTAGGTAATAAACTGTTCTTCTTTTGTGTTCAAACACAAATTGCCTCAGTGTCATATTTTGGCCAATATCTGGGAAAATATTCGATTTTATCACCATGAAGACATTTTCCAGCCCCTTCCGCACATTTCCCGGTGGACATTTTTTCAGAAATCAATGTACTCATGTATACCTACAAGTTAAAAAAATAAAAGTCCGGGATCTATGTGATGTCTAGGTTGGGACCTTCGTTTACTGGACTATATGACAAATACGTACTGTAATTTGATTATATTTTTGAAATTTGGGTTATTAGCATTTTTGGACGTCCCTGAGGGACTTGTTTTTAAAAAGATGTATGTGGATATATAGCTTTTTCTTTAAAATTAAAAATCGCAAACTAAGAGTTTGTACTATGGAAACAAAATATTTCAATGTACACACAGTGATCTTTTTGAATTTAAATCGCATAATAATAATAATAATAAATTTCACTCTTTAAATGTGTATGATAAAATAATTGTAAAATTTGCAAAATTTCTTTAATTACAAAATTATTGGAAAATAAACATCAATTGCATGTACGAGAGGTAGCCTACGCTTTTCAGAGTATGGCACATCAAGAAGAAACATCGATGTCAATTTTGATTTCTCAATAAAAGACTTGGGGATTTTGGTTACTGGTACTTTTGAACTGAAACATACTTTTTGCTTTCTCAGATGAAGCACTGAGATACAAGTACTGTAGAGCGGATTTTTCGAATTTGAGTTACTTGCATTTCCATCTAATAAATCGAAGTATGGTATTGGGAAAGTAAGTTGTTATGTATTATACGCAGTTTTTACAGCATATTTTATATTACACGCGTTACGATGACTCACAGCGTAACAGATTTCATGCTGACGGCAAGTTGAAGATCTCACCCCATCTAATAAAGTTTGTTTTTCTCAAGCGAGCATATAGAAGTTCTCACTTCAAAAGTATCGAATTTGCATAATCACAATAATGCACAGTCATTGCATTATTCTTGGGTTTTCGTTAATGTGTTGCAGTACCTTGCGGCGTATTACTTGCTTAAATGGAATCACCCCCGACCGAGTCTTTTATTCGTCACTTCAGAACGTTGCAATTTTTAATCAGACAAATTACCTACATGTAGTTAAAGTACGGAGTAAAGGTCCATCAATAGCGCGGCACGGCTAAAGTTCAGATCATGCACCCGATGATTTAAATTGACATTTCCATTACGAAGGCGAAAAATGCACAGACATACTCTCTTATGTAAATAAACATAAACATTATGGGAGTCCGTCCTCAAACGAGAAGTAATCTAGCGGTTATGTCAACCCTTAGGCGATGCCGTTAATACCGCTCGTAGAATGCTCGTCGCTCGTCTGAAGTTCGTGGGTATCGCACCTAAGAACCTTCAAACTTCCCGCGATCGCCATAAATTCTGTCGCGCGAAAGAAATATTTCACACGGAAATATCACCTTTTGCAACGCAACGTATTTAGTTACTAGATATTATAATTAAGTCGCGGCGGCACAAGGAGACCTGGGTGGAATCTTAGCTAAATCATGTGAGATGTCAAGTTCGCAGGAGACGAAAATGGTAGAAGTATCCCTTACGAGCATTACGAAAGGGACAGGGAAGGAAGGGTCAGGTTGGGCACGTTTTATCCAAAGTTTGATAAACTTTGCAAAGGAGAAAAGTATGTCAAGCTAATGGCTACGGATTTAAAAGCTACTGCACTTTTTCTCAATTTTATTTATGTAATACTTTTTGTGGGTTTACTAAAATATTCCTGAATTTCTAAGGTTCACAAAAGAACAATTCAAAAGTCATAAATATTGGCCTGTAAGTTATCCTGAAAATATTTAGAAATCCACGAAAATGTCTGGAAAGATTTTTCAAGATCCCTGATTAACCCTTCTTCTAAGTCTTCTAGATCCTGGAATACTTTTTGCTGGTTTCCTGAAAATATTCCAGAATTTCTAAGGTTTTTAAAGAACAATTCAAAGGTCATAAATATAGGCCTGTAAATTATCCTGAAAATATTTAGAAACCCACGAAAATGTCTGGAGTGATTTTCCAAGCCTCCTTATTAACCGAGAAGGTCCTGAAGGATTGTACATAAATTGCACGAATTTAGGACATTCCTCGTAAAACCATACGAATACATAGTGCAAACATTTTTAAGATTCTAAAATATTTTTGAAATTATAAGTAATTCTATGGGTTTTCCATTGATCAACGATTTTCTTGGTTATCAAGAGATTTTATAGTCTTCCAGATCCTGGAATATTTTTTGTGGGTTTCCTGAAAATATTCCTGAATTTCTAAGGTTCCTAACAAACAATTCAAAGGTCATAAATATTGGCCTGTAAATTACCCTGAAAATATTTAGAAACCTATGAAAATGATTGGAGCGATTTTCTAAGATTCCTGATTAACTAGGAATGTCCTGAAGGATTGGGTAAAAATTGCAGGAATTTAGGACGTCCCTGGAAAAACCATACAATAGTGCAAACAATTTTAAGATTTTAAAATATATTTGAAATTGATCAACGATTTTCTTGATTATCAAGGGATGTTATAAAGTCTTCTAGATCCTGGAATACTTTTTGCGGGTTTCATGAAAATATTCCTGAATCTCTAAGGTTCCTAAAGAACAATTCAAAGGTCATAAATATTGACCTGTAATTTATCCTGAAAATATTTATAAACCCAGGAAAATGTCAGGAGCGGTTTTCCAAGACCCCTGATTAATCAAGAAGGTCCTGAAGGATTGTGTGAAAATTGCAGAAATTTAGAACAACCAGTCAAATAGTGCAAAAATAATTAAGATTCTAATATTTTTGAAATTATAAATAATTCAATGGGTTTTCCATTGATCAACGATTTTCTTGGTTATTGAGGGATTTTAAAAAGTCTTCTCGATCCTGGAATACTTTTTGCTAGTTTCCTGAAAATATTCCTGAATTTGTTATGTTCCTAAAGAGCAATTCAAAGGTCATGAATATTGACCTGTAATTTATCCTGAAAATATTTAGAAACCCAGGAAAATGTCTGGAGCGATTTTCCAAGATTCCTGATTAAACCTGAAGGTTCTGAAGGATTGCGCCAAAATTGCAGGAATTCAGGACATCCCTTGAACAACCACACAAATAGAGCAAAATTTTTTAAGATCCTAATATTTTTGAAATTATAAGTAATTCAATGGGTTTTCCATTGATCAAAGATCTGAATCTCTAAGGTTCCTCAAGAATAATTCAAAGGTCATAAATATTGACCTGTAATTTATCCTGAAAATATTAAGAAACCCACAAAAATGTAGAGCGATTTTCCAAGACTCCTGATATACCAAAAAAGTCCTCAAGGATTGTGTAAAAATTGTTTAGATTTCAAGATCTGTGAACCCTTTGAATTGTTCTTTAGGAACCTTAGAAATTCTGGAATATTTTCAGGAAACCAGCAAAAAGTATTCCAGGATCTAGAAGACTTTTTAAAATCCCTTGATAACTAAGAAAATTATTGATCAATGAATGACCCATTGAATTACTTAAAATTTCAAAAATATTTTAGAATCTTAAAAATGTTTACATTATTTGTATGGTTCTTCGAGGGATGTTCTAAATTCCTGCAATTCTTGCACAATCCTACAGGACTTTCAAGGATAAACAGGATTCTTGGAAAATCGCTCTAGACATTTTCCTGGGTTTTTAAATATTTTCAGGATAATTTACAGGCCAATATTTATGACCTTTGAAGCGTTATTTAGGAACCTTAGATATTCAGGAAACTTGCAAGAAGTATTCCAGGATCTAGTAGACCTTTTAAAATTCCTTGATAACCCAGAAAATCGTTGATCAAACGAAAACCCATTGAATTACTTATATATCATTTCAAAAATATATTAGAATCAAAAATGTTTGCACTATGTATTCGTATGGTTCTTCAAGGGATGTCCACAATTCCTGCAATTTTTACATAATCCTACAGGACCTTCAGGGTTAATCAGGGGTCTTAAAAAATCTCTCCAGACATTTACCTGGGTTTCTAAATATTTTCAGGATAAATTACGGGTCTATATTTATGACCTTTGAACTGTTCTTTAGGAACCTTAGAAATTCAGGAATATTTTCAGGAAACTCGTGAAAGGTATTCCAGAATCTAGAAGATACCAGGATTTTTAAAATCTCTCGATAACCAAGAAAATCGGTGATCAATGGAAAACCCATTGAATTACTTATAATTTAAAAAACATTTTAGAATCTTAAAAATGTTTGCACTATTTGTATGGTTCTTTAAGGGATGTCCTAAATTCCTGCAAATTTAACACAATCCTACAGGACCTTAATCAGGGATCTAGAGAAATCTAGAATTTAGATTTTAGTGTAAAAACAATTTAAAGGTCATAAATATTGGCCTGTAATTTATCCTGAAAATATTTAGAAACCCAGGAAAATATCTAGAGAGATTTTTCAAGACCCCTGATCAACAGTGAAGGTCCTGTAGGATTGTGTATAAATTGCAGGAATTTAGGACATCCCTTGAAGAACCATACAAATACACAGTGCAAACATTTTTAAAATTCTAAAATATTTTTGAAATTACAAGTAATTCAATGGATTTCCCATTGGTCGACGATTTGCTTGGTTATCAAGGGATTTTAAAAAGTATTCTAGATCCTGGAATACTTTTTGCTGGTTTTCTGAAAATATGCCTGAATTTCTAAGGTTCCTAAAGAACGCAATTCAAAGGTCATAAATATTGACCTTTCATTTATCCTGAACATATTTAGAAACCCAAGAAAATATCTGGAGAGATTTTTCAAGACTCCTGATTAACCGCAAAGGTCCTGTAGGATTGTATAAAAATTGCAGGAATTTAGGACGTCCCTGGAAAAATCATAGAAATAGTGCAACAATTTTTAAGATTCTAATATTTTTGAAATTATAAATAATTCAATGGGTTTTCCATTGATCAACGATTTTCTTAGTCATCAAGAGATTTCAAAAAGTCTTCTAGATCTTGGAATACCTTTTGCGGGTTTTCTGAAAATATTCCTGAAGTTCCAAGGATCCCAAGGAACATTTAAAGCTTCTAAATACACATAGGTACCGTTTTTTGACTAACGAATAGAACAAAGTGGACGAGTTTCGCGAGATTAATTTTAACTGGAAAGCGCTCGAGGAGAACTTTTCTATTTTCATAATAACTTTCTGCAGCGGGATTCGTGTACAGCTTGCAGCGTCGAGACGTGATTTCGCTATCTAATGACGGTGCCGTCTAATGAGTGATTGTTCAATTTTTTCTTTTCGAAAAATATTAATCGGAAAAAAATGAGTTTCGCCTAGGGATATCCGTAACGGTGAACGGATAACACGCGATAGGTCGTGCATAATGCGTTTCCCTTCCTATTGGTTCTCGATGGGTTCCGCGAGGGTTTTCCGGAAAAGCGCGCGTTACGGATTTTCGTCTTCGTCGTCGTCTCTTCTCGTCGTAGGAGTGGTAGTAGGGTTATGCACGGCGTTCTGTAAATGTTTTATAGATGTTCCTTACCACGTGCATTTGGTAACGTGTAATTATGATCGGCCCGAAGGTTCTTTGTGGTCCGTTCTCACGCTTTTGAATTAGTCATATGGTCTCTCTCTCTACGGTATCGGCGTTTTCGGTCACTGTTTTTACACACACACACTCACAGACAAATTATACCCGGTGGGTTCTTCTCTGATTTCTGAAAATTTTCTAATGTTACGTGCCCGGTTTAGGCGACGATTAGACACTGCGAGCTTGTTTATTATCCTGTCGATTTTAATTTCGTGGTTCGGTAATATGCAAATCGGTGTGGTACCGTTAAAATTAAACAGGAATGTCGGAAATTACGCTGTTTAATTCGGTATCCCAACTCGAATTTAACTTCATGTCGGTTATTGTCGTAAAACCAAAGTTTCAAAATTTCGGGAAATTTTCTCGAGTTGCATCCTCCTTAATTAAATTCGAATTACAATTAATACTTTTGGGATAAATTGCAAATTTCGGGCTCACAAGGAAAATAAATAATATTTCTTGACATTTTCAGTTTCACAATGACATGGTCTCGTCTTGAAAATCCCTGTCTCGTCTCGATCTCAAAAGTGTCTCGTATTGGTCTCGAAATTAAAGAATGCGCTTTTCCGGCTACATCCACTGATTTTCCTTAATGAAGTTGAGTATGCAGATCTTAAACCGGTTCTACAGTTTGACGTAGACAGTGTTGTTAAAAATACTTTTAAAAATGTACTTAAATACAAACGCAAATACTTTTTACAAAATATATTTACTTGTATTTTAAATACTTCTCTTGACAATGTATTTAAATTCAAATAACAAGTATTTTGTTTATGTATTTAAACAGTATTTAAAGTTGTAAATTATTCTTAATTGCAACAATGTTAAGCATAACCCCAGGAATTAGAATTCCTATTATTTTCTTCGTGAAATTGTTGAATTTATTCAATTTTTGAAATTTCTAAATCAGTTTAAGAAAATGGAATCTAATTTCTAATGGAAATTTTCTAATGAAGTTCTAAAATCTTTGTTTTATTGCTCGAAGTTGTGAAGTTTTCAATTATTTTCAAAATATCTAAGTTATTTGTTGCGAAAAGCCTCAAATACATAGGCTGACTTTTATACACTAAACCTAAGTTTATGGTTTTAACAGTTAAAACAATCTCAAAAAGTGTTAGGAATTATTTTCTTTGCTTCATAAAATCGTAAAATTTTTGCAATTTTCCGAAATTTACCAACTACTTTGTAAACAAGTGTTTAAAAGTTGAAGTGATACTTCAAAACACAACAGGCTAATGTAAGTTTCAAACTTCTAAAAAAAAAAATGTCGACAAAGATGTCGACACATTAGACACTTTACTTTTTAACTTGATCTAACGAAGTAGCTAATTAAAAAACTTCATTAGTTACTTTTCCAACTTCATATATTCAAGTTATTTGTGTTGTGTTAGAGTTGTCATAAGTTCTTTAGAAGCTCCTTAACTTCTTTTGAAACAACAGCTTAAGTTTAAGATAACTGCGACTTCTTTAAAAATGTCGACAAGCTACTTAGTACCTTAAAAATTGTTTTACAATGTCACAAATTTTTTAAAAACTTTATGAATTGTACACCTTCGTTAAGATAATCGCAACTTCTTTAAAAGTGTCGTAGGATCATTATAACTGTAACAATTAGCTTCAAAATAAGCATGCAAGTACATAAACCAAAATGTAAATACAAATTAACAGCCGGAAATATGCTCAAAAAATGTATAAAAATGCGCATTTATAGTTACTGTAACAAAATAAAATACATGTAAGAGTATTTAAGAAATAATGGCTCTTAACATTGCCCAAAAATGTATTTGAACTACTGTATTTAAAATGTCAGAAGAAATGTATTTTAAATACACAGTAAATACAAATTAAGCTTATGTATTTAAATACATAAAAAGTATTTAAAATACATTTCTAAATACATGTACTTAAATACCTAACAACACTGGACGTAGAGTATTCATATATTCATCTTATTTTATTATTGTGGCTCTAGTGGTTTTGCAAAAACGAGAATAGCTATTGCGAAATTCGATACTTTTTAGTCGAGACCAAAATTAGATCTCGTCTGGTATCGAAATTTCAAACATTAGTATCGCATCGATCTCGTCTTGAATTTCGATACTTCTGAGAGTGTCTATCACTGGGCAAAAGTTGTTTCGTTGCTGTTGACCAGATTTGACTTTTGACTGCGTAAAAATATGCAAAAATCTGGCTAAGTACGAAATTAGCAACCTGCGATAAGCACATTCAACACTGTGGTCGTACGTTTCTCAGGCGAATCGCTTCTAAAAGGGCTTTTTGTGCATTTACGGAACACAATGGCTCATTGTATTTGGTCGAGCGGCTTTTTTACCTTTACAAAAGCTCGGAGGACAATAAAGCTTAACACCATTAGCCTCGTCATGGTCAAGTGGATCCTGACAGCCGCTCTTCAGACAGGGATTCCAACGATAAATGACATGTCGTTACCAATGATAACAATTACTGGCTATTTTTACGTATCGTTGATATCCTAGATACGGCGACAAGAAGTCGGAATTTTAAAAAATACATGTGATATCATCGATAACAGAAACATATGATAACATTATTTTTTGGCACGACTGTATAGATAATGGTGTAATGAATCATATGTAATGTAACCATAGGTTGGGAAAGGCATGGTATTTGTGTACTTGGAAATCAGAAAATTACATCACTTATTAGAAAAATTTAATTATATGAAAATACTGTCTTCTCCTGCAGAGCCCGAAGCAATTTTACTAGAAATACAAATTGTGTTTGGAACAAAATTACTAATTTTCAACAGCAATTCGACCGAAGTCACGTCAAATTTCACCAATTTAAGCGTGTACTTCGGAAAATAGCTACGCTCCTCAAAATAATAGTTATTAAAATCAAATGTTTAAATATTGTATCAAATGCAATATACATGGTTGTTTAGATATGTAAGTCCGAGTCAAGTAAGAGATTTTACTGTCGTGTTTTGTATTAAATTTTTCCGGAAATCGTAAAAAAAGAAATTTACAAATTTTAGAATTGTTTTTTGCAAATTCCACAAAAGTCAAATGTGTCAATTTCGTTGGTAACAAAAAAATTTCACCAATTTTGTGCGTCTGTTGTGAAAACAGTGTATTTTACGACTTGTGAAGTCCTTACAGTACTAGTCCGGAAAATTCGATTTTCCTGCAATTTTCAATAAGCAGGAAAATGTTGATTCCAAGACGATTTCCGGAAAATACAATTACTGCCAAATTAAATATACATGGGCTGGAATTACATATATATTCGCCATATTGTTTTCAAAACAATTAAGTTTAAGTGATATTTCACTTAAACTACTTACAACATAAATAAATCGAAATCATCTAATTGGACTGAATAACTTATTATGTTCTACTGCTCTTAAATCAAATATAATAAAATGAGGAAAGGTCAAAGTCGCATTGATTTTCGGCAATGACATATATTTTAAAAATATATACACATTTCTACTTCTGTGTAGGTAGGCGGACTTCATTTATTTTATTTTATCATTAAGTATCGGACGCAAGCATTTTAATATTCATAAGGTACCATCGCGATGACACGGGTAAAAATTTGTGAGTGTGCCTTCGGTACCATCAGAAGTTCGTTATGCGGTCGTCCATAACTTTTTCGGTAAACTTTCATTAATTTAAGCAAATATATCATCGTCGTTTCCCAATTTTTCATATTCCGTCCGGCGAATCCGTAATATTATGCATGCGTAAGACGGCGCTTTAATAATTTGCTTTAGTCGTAATTTGTACACGTCCGATGATCGAAGCTAGAAGTATTTTATTAAAATAAATGACTGAAAAGAAAGGCCCAGTGTGAGTAGCAGGCCGAATCGGCCGAGATTTAAGTGCTCCCCGAACTTGAAACAATTATTATTAGTTTTAGTCACCACGGGAATCTGGCAATTTTCTACGAAGGCCATCAGAACCAATCAAGTAGCTGTCTCCGCGGATAGATGATTAATAAAGGCCGAAAGAGAGACTCTGGGGAACAATAATAACAAAACGAAGGAGAGGAACGAGATATGGCGAAGGTTTTCGTAATGGTGTATATCAACGGGTGGATTGTTGTTTAATTTTTTGGTCATTAAACGGGCCCTAAGCGGCTCGTAAGGAGATACCAATTAGAAGCATCTCCGATCAGCAGGGGGTAAGATGGAAAGATGATGGTTCTCTTCGCAATATATCATGCCCACGGATGATGGTTAAAGGGGAAATTTAATGGAGTGTGCCGGGATATTTCGGTTTAATTAAGTCGCGACATCCCAAAAATAACACAACAAAATTACCTTAAATTAATTTTAACGCGCCGACTAAACGCTCTAACCGCAAAGAAAAATCTGTTGAATTGTTAGAACGTCTGCAAAAAATTTTATTTATATCGTTTCACTATCACTATTCGCAAACTTTTCAATTATCAACGTCGAACGTCGAAAAACTTATTTGTCACTCTGTTACTAGTTTTATTACAATTTTGTCCAGAACGTCCGTTCTTTATAATTTATGAAACATGTTGAAACGGATTTTGGGCGTATTAGAATACCACCACTTCAACGTTTCGTCTGATAAATATTGTTTCTTATTACACTGCAATTGTTCATTTAGTTCTACAAAGTATTGAAAAATGATTTCTCCCAGAATTCATAGGAAATAATTTCTGCCCGTCTATTAGAAATTTAAATTCAAAAAATGGCTGAATGTCTCCTTGCAAAAATTAGATTATCAAAAATTCTGTTTTAAATTCGTCCTCTATGGTTAGTTTCTATTACTGCGTCTTATACAATTACACAGTATCACTCTTATCAAAAGTTTAGAAAAATAAATACAATTGAGATATATCTTTCTATATACAAATCGCATTAAATTGCATTAAAGATAAAAGAAAGTGTCCAAAAAGATTTTGAAAAAAAATCCAAATTACTACATTAAATTGTATAAAAATAGTCTCAACAATTTCTGAAACTTTCCTTCGTTAAAATAGTTAAATGTTTTATCAGGTTTTGGTGATTCACAGGGTGATTACTATCTACATTCTATCCAAATTGTTCTGAAACTATTTAAGTATAAAATAAAAAAATAATACCCTTACATAAATTTAGAATTGGATGAACTGCAGGAAGAACAATAATTTATCAACTGAAAAAATATTTTTAATTTATATTTAATAAATTTTAATTAATAATAATAATAAATTAATAATAATAATAAATTAATAATAATAATAAATTTAAATTAATTTATATTTATATTTATGAAACTTGTACTTCTTGAGGGACGTAACCTCTGGAAACATAACGAATTATCTAATGATAAGATAGACGAAAATAAATAGACAACGGATTTTCAGGAATTTTTTCAGGAACACTTCAAGAAAATCTCTGGGATCAGGATTACCTTTCAATAATTTCTGGTAAAAATCTAGTAACTTGTAGGTAACGAACACAATTAATTAAAATCCATTGCGAACCATTTTGAGACCATTTTATCCTTTATAGTCCAGTAAATGAAGGAGGAAAACAGGGCAACCTATCAAATATTAGTTACCATTTTTATTTGCTATTTAATGGATGGCATTTGGCACCCCCTTTAAAATGGCACAAAGTTTGCGTAAAAATATTGCGTGACAGGGGAAAAAAAAGGCCCCAAAATACCCAAAAAATCGGTTTTCCGCGAATATCTTCCAAACTATGGCACTTAGAGATTTTTTGTTTAGTTAAAAATCAAAGATCAGTTAATTCTCTATAAAAATGGCCCTTATGATTTTTTTCGAAAAGTTTACCGTTTTCGAGATAAACGGGCCAAATCGCACTCAGAATATTGAGTTTTTTGTTGTATTCCGGAGAGCACAGTCCGTGCGTTTTGCAGATTGCAGAGTGCGATTTGGCCCGTTTATCTCGAAAACGGTCAAATTTACGAAAAAAATCATAAGAACCATTTTTGTAGAGAATTAACCGATCTTCAAATTCAATCTGAACAAAAAATCACTAACTGCCATATTTTGGGAGATATTGGCCGGAAAACCGATTTTTTCGGGTCTTTGGGGCCATTTTCTCCCACTGTCACAATACTTATTTAAGCCACAAGGAATGTAAAGACGTTTTACCATTAAATCATCTTGATTTACTCTTTTGATTTTCCTAGGAATGTAAATGACAGTATTTACATTCCGTCGTCAGGGAAAAATAATACACGAATGTTATTTGCCATTTTCATGCTACGTATCTATGCATATAAGAGCAATTTACGATAGCGGCAGCGTGAAAAATATTTTTACGCAAACTTTGTGTCATTTTAAAGGGGGTGCCAAATGCCACCCATCAAATAGCAAATAAAAATGGTAACTAATTTTTGATAGGTTTGCCCCTTCGTTTACTGGACTATTAGGAGTTTAGTAGTTTTCAAGTAAAATTTCTTAAATACTCATAGGTCCTTCAAGAAACCCTTAGTTCCTGCAATTCTTGTGAAGTCCTTAAGGATATTCAGGGTAAATCAAGAATGTTGAAAATAGGTAGTAAAATTGGGTAATACATCTAGAGTAAGTAGTACAGGCGATGTGCCTAATCTTGGAAAAATAGAAGAAGAAAAAATTCAGTAATTTTGACCACTTTGTCATAATGTAACGTGCCATATACCAACAATTATGTCAAATAAAAAAAGACTTTTTGGTGTAAACTGGCTAAATAATTTGTGAAACTGAAATTTTTGACTTAAGTCATCTACCTATTAAGTGGTCTTTGTGACACCTAATAAATTAACTTAAACGTAAGATAGCGAAAATGTGACCTAATAGACGGTGCTGTACATATTTCACCAATTTTCTACCATCAAGCACATTATAACCTATTAGGTGATATAGTTATGTAGTATCACCTATTTAGCAATTGTCTTCTTGTGTGACCTACTACTTAACATAATATTGCGACTTATTAGGAATCTTTTTTCTACGTGAGTTGTTTGATTATTTTGAATTACCTCACCTAATTTAGTGAAATATAACTCAATTTCTACATTATACATAAGTATACTCAGTGTTGTTAAGTATTTAAATACATGTATTTTAGATTGTATTTAAAATACTTTTAAAGTATTCAAATACATGATGAAATACATTAATTTAGTTTGTATTTCAAGTGTATTTAAAATACATTTTTTGCACTTGTATTTTAAATACTGTATTTATCTCTTAAATACATTAGGTATTGATTATTCAAATGAAAAGAATTTAGAATTTTTGTATTTTTGCCCTTAAGGCCTCAAGATACGATGCTTTAGCAAAAGTGAAAAGAGAAGTGAATACGATTAATTAATTAAATTTCAATATATTGCCAATAAATTAAAATATGAAATTTTGTTCCTTACAGTACTTAACTGTTGAATGTTAAAAGGTTAAAAGAATTCTGAAGCTAAAATAACTAAATTCTTAAGCATTTAAGACTGCCAAAAGAGGGAAATCGAGTAAGTTTTGTACTAAATATTACCAAAGGCCAAAAATCATAAGAGAATTCGAATTTTTTAGAGATTACTTTCTCATTTTGATGATTGAAATTGCTTAGGTGTAATATTTTTTTAAATATGATTAAGTGCAATTAGGAAGGCGTTATACACGCATATTGGTAAAATTTTAAAAAGTATTAAACTACTTTTTAAATACATTGTAAAAGTATTTGTATTTGTATTTAAATACATTGCAAAATAAAGTATTGCAAATACATTAAAATACAGTTTTTTTAAAGTATTTGTATTTATATTTAAATACATTTTTCAAAGTATTTTTAAGTATACTCTGTTCAAAACAAATCCCGATGCACGTCATTTTGATGACGTCACCAAACATCCAATACTACCAACTTAATATAGTCCCAGGACAATATATATGGTTATGGTATGTGTATTTTCAACCTAAAATATACACGGAACACATAAATTGCGATGTCCTGGGACTATATTAAGTTGGTAGTATTGGATGATTCTGATGTCATCAAAATGACGTGCTATAGGTAAAATTAACTTTGACTTTGTCTAAATCGTTAGTTGGAAAATTTTTGCAGAAGTTTCAGTGGCTGGTAAAAGTATTTCTTGGCGAAAGACATAAATTTCCAAAACATAAACTAGCAAACTAGTACGACTATAATAAAAAGGAGTGTAAGTCGGTGCAAGCAAAAATACACTCAATTCACTGTTGAGTTATTATATAGTGGGTACCTATAGTAAATCCATCGAGAAGAAAACTTCCATGAAACACAAGCGTCGAAATTCAATGCGCGCGGCCAGCTAGCGAATAAGTACAGGGTCGCATTAAGAATAATCGCCTTGACTATAATTTAACGCTAGAAACAGACAATCATAGATCAGACAACTAGACTTGTTAATTTTACTGAACCGACTCTGTACATCAACAATTCCCGCCAAAAGTTTTATGACTTTTCCACCAATAGAAAACGACGTGTATTAGGTGTTGTCTAACTTTACTACCTTTTCTCGTTTCGTGGATGTTTTCTTCTCAGTGGATTTACTATAGGTAGATCTAAATCTCCGATTCCAGTTGTGGGGAATAAAATAGAGTCACTTATTCCCTCCCATTTGCGGTCTCTTATTAACTACCTGTGTCGCGAGATATGGAGAAAATGCGAAGAAAAAAAAAATAATCCCAGTAATGACTGTGCGCGCGGCACCGAGATGAAGAAGGCAAAATATTTATACGATTATCTCAGGAAATATATATCGCACATCTCAAAAGACCATAAAGGAACCCTGGTAACCGCAATGCCCAAATAAAAAAAATACATTCACTGTGCTCTCTTCTCTCTTGTGTTTAAACACGATATCTCGGGTATCCACCGGCCGCTACATTTGTCATATACCCAGTATTTTACACGTGCTATTGCCAGTTAACATGCGAACTTATGGATAACTCTATACCAGGTTTGATTTTATGTTGGGAAATATTTACAGTGAATCCCATTATACACTTATCATGAACAGTGGAAACACCACCCCGGTGTTATATCGGATGGTATCGCTGTATCAATTTTATGGTGGCCAATAACATAAATTGCTCGCCGTTTCTTTTTTTTTATTCACTTTTCGGATTGAATGACACGCGAAGAAGGTGTTGAGCAAATATGTTACCTTTTGCCTTATGGGTACTTCACACGACACGCTCACCTACATGTTAGTACCAGGTGACGGTGGGTTTCGAACACACAGTAGAAGTGAATTGTATTTCAATAACATTTTGTACACAACACGTACCTGTCTTAGTTTTAAATTTTGTTGATAAGGCACTAGATGAAATTTTACAAATCAGTAGTAACGACCACTATGACAGCACTATGTTATTGGTGCGCTTGGAGACATTGTTAATGAGTGTGAATCAACCCAGATTATTGCTCAATACATCATTAAATGTGATGTTGATTAATTGTGATTATTTTTACGATATTGGATTGAAATTGTAATCGGCTAAAATAATTTTACTGGGTTTTCGTGCCTCTTCGACCCTCAATACACATGAATACCTGATCGCCTCTCGTTAATTGACTCATTAAGCGGACCGTTCCGGACCTAATAAAATATCGAAGAAATCCCATCAGGAAGATTAATAAACGGATCGCCATCCGTCATTAAAGCCCCCTGATGACTTTTTGGCGAAAATGCAATATAACGTCTCGGACCGCATTTCACAGTCCTCAAAATACCTTTTGATTTTTTATGCATTCACCGGGGCGTTCCCGCAGCCACTGGTTAATTACATGGTGGAACACAAAAACCATTTTCACTCATCGAACTGACAGTTTAACGCCGCCGGGAACATTTTCGAAATATATTACCGTGTCGTTAAAATGAGGAGAGAGAGAGAGAATATGGGGAAATTGTCGCCGGGACGTTACCTACCTGGACGATTTGATTTTTGTTATATATTAACAAAACAAATCGACAGCGTCGAAAAAAACAATCTCGCGGCGATACATCACAAAGTAGAGTGATAAATGAAACGAATCGGAAATTGAGCAACAACAGAAACAAAAACGAAATTGATATAGAAAACTATTTTAGATATTCTGCGCAAAAGTCGTCAGATTAAAAGGATATCGAACAAAGGATATATTCGTCTTTGGTTAAAAGCTTTTTCAAAATTAAACGATTTTGATCAAGGTACGTGGAAATTTATAAAGAGGGAAAACATCAAAATTGCCTCAAGTTGCGCACCAATTGCGCGCTGCGGTCACTTTCTATACGTCTACACTTTCAATAGTCAGATTGATTGCGCTCAAGAAAAGCTTATAATTAATTTTGCAATATTTATGTTCCTTGCGTAGAATAACATTCAGATAGTAAATTTAAAATAAAATTAATCACTATTTATTTTGATGCTTAATAAGATGTGGATAACTTATTTTGAAGCATTAAAGTTACTGTATTTTTATTAAATTTAATTTGAAAACAGCAGAAATTGGCGGATATGAAAGAGGTATACAAAAATAATTTAACCAGACATTAAAATGGCAGGGTGTTCAATTTGACTCAACAGTCTGAAAAAACTGAAAAGCGGCAAGACCAAAGTGCCCTTCAGATACGATTTAGCCATGTTCTAATACTTCATTATACATATTTGATAAAATAATATGTGTATTGCAAATATTGAAGTGGATTTTGAAAAAATTTCGGTCAATGAAAATGTGTAAATAGACTGTCCTATAGCTATAGAGAAGATTAAGTCAAAAATGGCTATCAAATTGTATTATAAATATTGAATAGTAAAATGAATATTTGAATTAAAAAAACAATTCTTGAAACAGATTTCGAGAAAATTTCGGAAATCCAAAATACAACAAGAATCAAGTGCCCTTCAAAGACGATTTAGCCTAAAATGTTAGAGATATTAAAAATAAAATTCAATACCATCAGACACTCCCATTTACTGATTGGTGCGTTATGACAAATTCAAAAAAGCGTTATAATTAAATTAACGTGTTCTGGAAAATCGAATTTCTCAAAGCGGAAAATGACAAGTGTAAAATGCCCTTTAGACAAGATTAAGTCAAATATGTTATTGAACTTTATTGTAAATACTGAAAGTAAATTAAATATTCACAGTTAACAAACAACTTTTGAAAGGGATTTCGAGAAAATTCCGGAAAACCCAAATACAATAAGAATCCAGTACTACCCTTCAGAAACAGTTTGGCGTAATATGTTATTAAAATTTATTACATATATTCGAGAGTAGAATAACTGCACAAAATATAGAAAAAATATATCAAAGTATATTTTGAGAAAATTTTAAAAATAACAATTGTAAAGTTATCCATTACAGAAGTTTTAGTCAAAAATGTTACTAAACTTTATTACATATATTCGATATGAAAGGTTTAAAAATCAAATTAAACACCAGACACTGCCATTTATTGATTTGTGCGTGAATGACAAATTAAAAAAGAGTTTTAATTAAATTAATATGTTCAGGAAAAACGAATTTCCCAAAGTGGAAAATGACAAATGTAAAATGCCCTTTAAACAAGATTAAGTCAAAAATGTTATTTAACTTTTTGTGAATATTGAAAATAAATTAAATATTCACAGTTAACAAACAATTTTTGAAACGGATTTCGAGAAAATTTCGGAAAACCCAAATACAACAAGAATCCAGTGCCCTTCAAATACGATTTAGCCTAAAATGTTATTAAAAATTGATAAATTGAAAGACTCATATGGCCGAACCAAATATTCATGGCAACATTATTAAAGTGCCTCTTAGGTAGGTTTAAGAAAAAAATATTTCAAATAAAAGTTGTAGACATTAGTTAGGTCAGTTCAAACCTAAAATTTGGTAAGAATTGGTAAAGCTGTTTTGGAGAACATTGATAAAAACTGAAAATTCACAAGAGTAAAGGGCCCTTCGCAGAAGATCAGTCAAGATAATAACGATAACGGCAACCAATCAGAATTGAATAGTAATGTAAATATATAAAGTTTAAAAAGAAACGTTGTAGGTACCAGTTTTTGAGATGAACAAAAAAAAAAAACTAAAAATGACAAGAGTAAAGTTCCCTTTTCCCTTAACTAATTCTGATGAAATTTAAGTGTTAGGGAGTTTACAGGAGACCCAGCCTAAATACAAAATTTCAACTTTCCACCATGTATAGTTTCTGAGAAAACGTTGACCACATACACCATAACCATATACACACACAGACATGTTTCCAAAAACATGTTTTTCTAACTCAGGGGACCTCAAAACGTCCAGAAATGCCAATATGTATCTCAATTTCCGAAAAATAGCAGGATTACAATAATTCTCTTATTACATATATATGGATATATACTATTAGGTGTAATATATTACATATTACAGGCTTAGAAATCTAATTAAATATCAGACACTCCCATTTACCGATTGGTGCGTTATGACAAATTCAAAAAAGAGCTATAATTAAATCGATGTGTTCTGGAAAAACAACTTTATCAATAGGAAATTCGCACAGAAGTAAATTTCGAAAATGAGCCATCATTTTCCAAGATAAAAGACACGTTACTTGAGTCAAGTCCAAAAAGTGAAATAAATGAATTAAAAAGATTTGGAACTAGGTGAGGGGATAGATGAAAGAGGGAATTCCAAACTATACGGCGCAAGGCTTTACAGATAAAGAAAAAAAAATTAAAATAGATCGTGAGAAAATTTGAAAAATAACAATTGCAAAGTATCCATTAGAGAAAGTTTAGCCAAAAATGTTACTAAACTAAACATATATTAGAAATATTAAAAATAAAATTCAATACAAGACACTCTCATTTACTGATTGGTGCGTTATGACAAATTCAAAAAAGCGTTATAATTAAATTAATGTGTAGGTACCTGGAAAACCTGAATTTTTTTAAAAGTGTAGGATATACTGGAAAACAATTTTCTTAATTTCAGGAAATTTTCCTGAAAACCAGAAAAAGTTCCTGAATTTTTTTACAGTGAGGCACTTCATGAAGAATTGACTAGAAAAGGGTTAATTACGTCAAAAGTACTTCTGGTTTGTTTCATACATTTTTAAGTGGCATTAACTCAAATTGTTTTGGATATATTGGGCCAATGTTGCGTTACTTAAGTTTAGAGTGTTGTAAGGAAACTTCAGGGCAAAATAATAGTTTCGATTTCATAGATGAACTTTTGGTTTTTCTATATCCAATTTAAATCGTATCAACATTTTGCTAATAATGGAATTTGGAAGTTATTTTCGAAAGATTTATTAAGACAAGACAATCTCATTGGAGTACGTGTAGTACTTCCATAAAATTTTTGGTTAGGATTCTTCGTGCCACTTTTTTGTTTCGTTACGTTATACGATATATTACAATCGTAACGAGACGTAAAAAGTGCGTACAGTCCCCCAGTGGCTTTCGCTAGGGGCCCGTCTCCACTACGACCATTATGCACATTCCCGCTCTTTTCCTCTCTCCGCGTACAACTTTCTAGACTTTATCCATGTCGTTAACTACTACCAGCCGTGGCATTTTCGCCGGTAAACTTATTATCATTGTAAAGTATTAAAGGTGATGGCGGGTAGTGTACCAGCCTCCATATATTACACATGCCCGGCGGCTTGACAGGCACCCCCGCTGCGTCCATCCAATGACCACGGACTCACAAATGCTCTTTCGAGACTTTTTTCTTCATAACGAAAGTGGAAGAAGAAAAAAAGGAACGTTACCGCAACCTGAAATATTTTCCAGGTCGGTCCATCCAAAACAAATCATTTTTAATTACGTGTACGGTGTATACGGGCGAAAAGAGCCGATCGCGGTCTCGGAAAGCGTAGAAAATTTTTGAGGAATTTACAGCTTCGAAAGGAATCATAATATTAAGGGTTTACGTCGTCGTTGTGGACAAATCGACCCGTTTTCCGATCTTGTGGTTGGTCGTTCGCTCCAGGTTTTGGATTCCGGAAATCTAGCTAAGTCAAAATTGCGGTTCATAAGTATTACAAAACATCTTCACACTATTATATGAAGCGTTATTGCGTTAATCTGATGCCAAATGTCAAATAATTCACCATGAGTTCAAAGTATAAATTTTGCATTTACTCCTACATTGTCGTACCCAATAATGACATTCCATAATACTGAATAAGTATGTCTACTTTTCTTGATCTGTAAAGCCTTGCGACGTATAGTTTGGAATTCCCTCTTTCATCTAATCCCCTCACCTAGTTCCAAATCTTTTATTCTATCAAATTACTATATTCCACTTTTTGGACCAATGGGTTGACTCAAGTAACGTGTCTTTTATCTTGGAAAATGATGGCCCATTTTCGAAATTTACTTCTGTTCCAATTTTCCATTGAGAAATTTATTTTTCTAGTAGGTATTTCTCGATAGCCCCTGAATAAAATACGCGCTTAATAAATTGCTATTGAAGAAGTAGGTACATTTTCTGTATTTTACGTATTATACACAATTTTTGAAAAAAAAATGTAAATAAGTAGATATTCAAAAAATATGGAGGGTGCATAAATGCCTTAAAAGCATATCTTCGATTTACGAGAACCTTACATAAATTGGGCAAGCTTGTGCTTTTATTATTATTATTACCTTCCATTTAAATTATTTTAAAGTTGTGTCAAATGAAACGGAAAATTTAATATTTACAAGAAAATGAAAAAAAAAATTAAAACTTAAACTTTACCTAAAACGCTATAAATTTTATTACTATAACCAAAATTTTACTTATGAATTTTCCATTACACACTTAAAATGTAGTTATCAAAATTTACATAAACAAATAACATGACGATTTTGTGAGAAAATATCCCATTCAGTTTCACGGTGAATAAATCGCCATTAAATCGTAAATGGTTCGCAATTTACAGTGTAGGAGGTATTAGGTTATTAATTCGATAAAAATTGTTACAAAAGGAAATTAACCATTTTATCAAGAATAAATACATTTCGTATATCTACTTGTATCTTAAGGCACAGTATGTGCGGAGCTCAAATTTACTCGGGGTGCTGTAATTGCGTTGGAACTTTCTAAACTTCTTTAGAAAATTTCCACTTATTGAGTTTCGACATTATTAAAAGCGTATTAATGAGATTATGATTTTTTGAAAAAAATTACCTGAAAGAGTTTAAACGGGAAGGTCATACCTTCTAAATTTTTTTATTTGAAGAATTTGAAAGTCGGAAAACTTCTTTGCAAAAGTTCATAAGAACCACCTCGTAGAGTTTCAACAAAATTGAAATTTACTTCATAAAATTTTGAATTTTTGTTATGGATTTCTTATGACAGGTTATAACTTCGAAACTTCTTTATGAAAAAGGTTGAAACTGTCTAAACAACTTCAGAAAATTTCGACTAATTGAGTTTCGACCATATTAAAAGTGTGTTAAAGAACTTACGAATTTTTGAAAGAAATTACCTAAAGGAGTTTCAAAGGGAAGGTCATAACTTCTAAATTTTGTTCATGAGTAGAATTGAATGTCATAATTTCTACATTTCAGTCAGTAAATTTCTTTGTAAAACTTGCAAAAACAACATTTTATAGTGTTTCAACAAAATTAAAATTTACTTGACAAAATTTTGAATTTTTGTTCTGAATTTCTTATGACAGGTCATACCTTCGAAACTTCTTTATGAAATAGGTTGAAACTCTCTAAACTTTTTTAGAAAATTTCCACTTATTGAGTTGCGAAAATATCAAAAGTGTGTTAAAGGAATTACGAATTTTTAACGAAATTACCTCAACGAGTTTCAAAAGGAAGGTCATAATTACTAACTTTTCTTAGGAGAATAACTGAAACTCAGAAAACTTCTTTGCAAAAGTTCCTAAGAACCATTTTGTAGAGTTTGAACAAAATTGAAATTTACTTCATAAAATTTTGAATTTTTGTTATGGATTTCTTATGACAGGTTATAACTTCGAAACTTCTTTATGAAAAAGGTTGAAACTCTCTAAACTTCTTTAGAGAACTTCGACTAATTGAGTTTCGACCATATCAAAAGTGTGTTAAAGGAATTACGAATTTTTGAACGAAATTACCTAAAGGAGTTTCAAAGGGAAGGTCATAACTTCTAAATTTTGTTTATGAGTAGAATTGAAAGTCAGTAAACTTCTTTGTAAAACTTCAAAAAACAACATTTTATAGTGTTTCAACAAAATTAAAATTTACTTCATAAAATTTAAAATTTTTGCTGTGAATTTCGTATGACAGGTCATAACTTCGAAACTTGTTTATGAAAAAGGGTTGACACTCTCTAAACTTCTTTAGAAAATTTCGACTAATTGAGTTTTGACCATATTAGAAGTGTGTTAAAGAAATTACGAACTTTTGAAAGAAATTACCTAAAGCAGTTTCAAAGGGAAGGTCATAACTTCTAAATTTTGTTTATGAGTAGAATTGAAAGTCAGTAAACTTCTTTGTAAAACTTCAAAAAACAACATTTTATAGTGTTTCAACAAAATTAAAATTTACTTCATAAAATTTTGAATTTTTGCTATGAATTTCGTATGACAGGTCATAACTTCAAAACTTCTTTATGAAAAAGAGTTGAAACTCTCTAAACTTCTTTAGAAAATTTCCACTTTTATTGAGTTGCGACAATATCAAAAGTGTGTTAAAGATATTACGAATTTTTGAACGAAATGACCTAAACGAGTTTCAAAGGGAAGGTCATAACTACTAACTTTTCTTAGGAGAAGAACTTAAACTCAGAAAAGTTCTTTGCAAAAGTTCCTAAGAACCATCTTGTATAGTTTCAACAAAATTGAAATTTACTTCATAAAATTTTGAATTTTTGTCATGAATTTCTTATGACAGGTTAAAACTTCGAAACTTCTTTATGAAACAGGTTGAAACTGTCTAAACTTCTTTAGAAAATTTCGACTAAATAAGTTTCGACCATATTAAAAGTGTGTTAAAGAAATTACGAATTTTTGAAAGAAATTACCTAAAGGAGTTTCAGAGGGAAGGTCATAACTTCTAAATTTTGTTTATGAGTAGAGTTGAAAGTCAGTAAATTTCTTTGTAAAAGTTGCAAAAACAACATTTTATAGTGTTTCAACAAAATTAAAATTTACTTCATAAAATTTTAAATTTTTGCTGTGAATTTCGTATGACAGGTCATAACTTCGAAACTTGTATATGAAAAAGGGTTGAAACTCTCTAAACTTCTTTAGAAAATTTCCACTTTTATTGAGTTGTGACAATATCAACAGTGTGTTAAAGAAATTACGAATTTTTTAACGAAATTACCTAAACGAGTTTCAAAGGGAAGGTCATAACTACTAACTTTCCTTAGGAGAAGAACTGAAACTCAGAAAACTTCTTTGCAAAAGTTCATAAGAACCATCTCGTAGAGTTTCAACAAAATTGAAATTTACTTCATAAAATTTTGAATTATTGTTATGAATTTCTTATGACAGGTCATACCTTCGAAACTTCTTTATGAAAAAGGTTGAAACTGTCTAAACTTCTTTAGAAAATTTCCACTTTTATTGAGTTGCGACAATATCAAAAGTATGTTAAAGATATTACGAATTTTTGAACGAAATGACCTAAACGAGTTTCAAAGGGAAGGTCATAACTACTAACTTTTCTTAGGAGAAGAACTTAAACTCAGAAAAGTTCTTTGCAAAAGTTCCTAAGAACCATCTTGTATAGTTTCAACAAAATTGAAATTTACTTCATAAAATTTTGAATTTTTGTCATGAATTTCTTATGACAGGTTAAAACTTCGAAACTTCTTTATGAAACAGGTTGAAACTGTCTAAACTTCTTTCGAAAATTTCGACTAATTGAGTTTCGACCATATCAAAAGTGTGTTAAAGAAATTACGAATTTTTGAAAGAAATTACCTAAAGGAGTTTCAGAGGGAAGGTCATAACTTCTAAATTTTGTTTATGAGTAGAGTTGAAAGTCAGTAAACTTCTTTGCAAAAGTTCCAAAAACAACATGTTATAGTGTTTCAACAGAATTAAAGCTTACTTCATAGAATTTTGAATTATTGTTATGAATTTCGTATGACAGGTCATAACTTCGGAACTTCTTTATGGAAATGGTTGGAAGTGAATGGTGAATATTTTTGTAATTTGTGACGTTTCGATCATTTCGATTTAAAGCGCGACGAAACGCAATTAAAAATACAATTAAAACAATTACAATACGAAATACATCAATTTCGGTGTCACATCCAAGGGCGTTAAAAAAATCGTACCTGTGTAATAACGCGATTTTATCTCCTCGGCGGCGGCGTTGTAAAAATTGTACAATTCGCGTTATGCGCGTCCCGTCCGTAAATTAAAAGCCTCGCTAAATTAGTTATAAATTCAAAGCGAGTCAACACTGCCTTAAATGTTTCATCTTTTCCCTGTTTAATTCTTCATGCGTCCGAGAAATTATCATAAAACTAATCAGCGTGCAAAGGAACGATCATAAACACCTCGGCGCGCCGTCGTCTTTCCCAAAAAAAATCCACTTAATAATTATTGAGCACTAAAAACCAATAGGAGTGGTGTAATAAATCAGAGGAACGTCCATTACCTTCAACTATGGAGCGTTGATTGTTCTTAATTTTTCAAAATTTTCAAATATAATAACTTTGTTCGAGTTGGTTCCGATGATTCTTTTTTTATGATCTGCGCATAGGCGCGCAGAACCATTTTGTGTGATATCAAACAGAGCCAAAATTATAAGCTTCGGCGACTCAACAATGACGAGTGATATTTCTTCCAATAACTTTTTAATTTGTGTATCTCTTTCTCACAAGTAGCGATTCACGGGAGAATCGTCAGGTTGAATCGGGCCCATTCAACGCTCGAAATTTAATCCGACACGTCGCCTTTATTTTTTGAAAAATATCCCATCCCGACGACAAAAGTGGGGCCTTTCACACAAACGGCTCTTATAAAGCTGTATGGAATTAACATAAGAATAAAATAATAAAGGAATCTCAAGAGGCTACATAAATAACGTGCGTTTCATTAAACGTGTCATTTTAACAAAGTGGGCGCTTTTGTCGCTTTTCTAGTCCGCATCGGACAGGTTGGCTTCCCACAGAAATTTAGGTTTTTTTTTTGGGCATTTTCAATTTAGGTGCGAAACAGAAGCGGCGTTTTGTCGGATTAGTAAGGAACAGGTGGCGAGGAAGTCGAATTGCGAATCAGAAATCCTTAAATCACTTTCGCTCCGTGAAATTCACAATTTATCACCTTAGAGCATATAACAGGTGCTTTGAAATTAAAAGACACGTGAAGAAGCGTAGATGAAAAATTTCACAATTATTTCACATTCACTTAAGACTTCTTTAAATTACTTGTTACTTCCCAACCTCTCGAGAATGAGGAAGCTCACGCCTTTAGGGCTAGATCCATGTCCTGAAAGAACTTTATGTAGTTAATCTTGTTCGATGTGTGTTAATTTCTACTTTTAATTTACTTTAACTGCGTATGTCAACGTATTTGTTTTGTATGTGTGACGTCGCACATTTCGAACAACAGGAGCCCTAAAAACAAAAACAACTTGTTTGCGAGCCTGAAGATGGCTTCTATGAAGCCGAAACCGGTCGCTCATGCTCATCTTTAATAAAGCAGTTGTTTAAGGCTTGGTGTTAGACTTCTTTAACTCTATAGAATTTTGTATTAGTAGATACCCTAGGCGGGTTCGGCCCCACATAACCTCACTTTTGCCAGGGGTCCCCATGTAGTACTACTACTACTAGTAAACGAGCACACTACTACTGCTAGTACTACTAGTAATACTACTACTGAACTACTACTACTACTACTACTACTACTACTACTACTACTAGTAACGAGTAAACTACTACTACTAGTACTACTAAACTACCACCACTACTACTACTAATTTATTACTACTCGTTTACTAGTAGTGGTAGTACTAGTAGTAGTAGTAGTAGTAGTAGTACTAGTAGTAGTAGTAGTTCAGTAGTAGTATTACTAGTAGTACTAGCAGTAGTAGTGTGCTCGTTTACTAGTAGTAGTAGTACTACATGGGGGCCCCTGGCAAAAGTGAGGTTATGTGGGGCCGAACCCGCCTAGGGTATCTACTTGTATTTTTATATTTTATTTCCGAAAAGAATTAGCACATAAATCCAAGCACCTTATCTAAATGTTAGTTGAAGTACTATTGCAATTAACGAAACTGGGAGCTTCTCTTTTCAAAATTTGATATTTCGTCACTAAATGTACCACTAAAATTTTTAGAAAACAAGTCGTGAAGATTTTACACACATATCGTACATTTTAAGCTAAGAATTTTCATTAGAATAAGCAACTCTCATATGAACAATTTCTTCAACCTCAGCTCAAAACGGAGTTCTAAAGTTTTCTAACAAATAAAACGTAGGTATTTAGCCACGTTAATGAAAACTAGACATTCCATTGGATGTGGAAGCAAACTCAATGCAACTATTGGAACGAAGCTATAAAGTCTGCTCTAATAGAAATCACGAATTGATCTTGAATACGTTTTGGCGTGTGAATAAATGCATCACAACGTTTGTTCCAGAAGAAATACTCAACATGTTTTGAACATGAACAACCATGTTCTAACCAATGAACAGTGGGAATTTAGTCATGTGAATGAAAACATATGATTTTATTGATGGAGCAAATTTAGTGGGAATTCATTGGGAGCTCCGAATCTATCATGAATAGATTTGGTAAGATGCATCACAAAGTTTGTTCTTGAAGAGGTTCTTAACATATTTTTACCACGTTCTAACCAATAAAAAGCCGCCATTTAGTTACGTGAATGAAAATATAAAATTTCATTAAATGGAACAACTTTAACAGGAATTCAATGGGAATTTTCAATTGATCCTGAATAGGTTTGGACAAATGGAACACAAGGTTTGTTCTAAAAGAATTTCTTAACGTATTTCAACTACATTCTAACCAATGAAAATGGGCATTTAGTAACCGGAATTAAAAGAAGATTTTATTATGGGACAAATTTAGCAGGAATTCAATGAAAGTTCCTGAATAGGTTTGGAAAAATGTATCATACAGTTTGTTCTAGAAGAAGTTGTTAACATACTTTAACCACGTTCTAACCAATGAGAAACAGGCATTTAGTTACGTGAATGAAAATATAAGATTTCATTAGCTGAAACAAATGTAGTAGGAATTCAATGGTGGTTTCCAATTGATTCTGAATAGGTTTGTACAAACAGAACATGAAGTTTGTTCTATAAGAATTTCTTAACATATTTCAACTAAGTTGTAACCAATGAAAAGTGGGCATTTGGTGATGGGTATTAAAACAAGATTTCATTATGGGACAAATTTAGTAATTCAATGAAAGTTCCTGAATAGGTTTGGAAAAATGTATCATACAGTTTGTTCTAGAAGAAGTTCTTAACAGATTTTAACCTCGTTCTAACCAATGAGAAACAGGCGCTTAGTTACGTGAATGAAAATATTCAGTGGAAGTCCTAAATGAATCCTGAATACATTTGGACGTATGGATGAAAGTGTATTAAAAAAAAAGACGAACCTAACTTACATCATCCATGTTCTAACCAATGAAAGGTAAGCTAAATAGCCACGTGAACATTTCATTGGATGAAATAAAGCCATACATCTGTTGCAATGAGCCTACAGAGTCTGTTTTAGTTGAAGTCCCGAATTCACTGTGAATAGGTTTGGATAAATGATATTGTAACGCGACATGTAAACAGCAGCGCGAGACGTGTTTACCCTTATCGTTAGGCGGCTTTCCTCAAAGGAACGCGGCTACGCTTATTAAGCGCAGCGGCGAGCAATAAAAACATCGTATTAAAGAAGGAACCTCCCGACCTCTCTAGACCTTTCTACATAAAAAAAGAACGTTCGAGCCAATTCAGGAACTATCGCGAATACAATTGAGGAGTATATAAGCGGGCTTGCGGTCGGAGGAGAGATTATTAGACGTGAGCGCGACATAGTAAACAAGCGAAAAACGGAGCAGTGAGATAAATTAACATTTAAGAGTGATATAAATTAATTAGTAGGAAATAGTTAAGTGTGTTATATAAATTAGTTTAGTAATAGTCTAAGATAAATTAAGTAGTGTGTAGTGCATAATTAGGATAGTGTAAATAAATTAGAAAATAAACGTAACAATATCAAAATGTATCTTTCAGCTGAAAACGTATTTCAAGCGATCTAACCAAAGGAGGGTGGACGAAATCGAAACATTCCATTGGATAGAACGAGTTGAAACCATCTGCTGACTCTGCAGAGTCCACTTTAATAGAAGTTTCTGCTTTAAACTAAACCTAACTTTCCTCAGCTACAAGATTTCCGCTGGAACGAACTTCGTTACAGTCAAGTTAAAAAATTCACCCTTTATCGCTCAATAAATTGACGCAAATCCCAAGCTTAAGAGTTTTTCTTTCGTCCAGTGTTTCGCGTTTAACAGGTAGTCGAAACACAAAAAGTGTTGAACTCCTAAAAGTCGTTATCGTCTGGCTTTGGCGCAACCACCCACCGTTCGCAGCGGGCAGTGCTGCCGTTGCTTAATTTCTTTTAAGCGAAAGCACCTGCAACAAGAGGGGTGCTCCTCTCGTTCTCTCTCTCTCTCAGTCTCTCGTATACACCAGGAGTGAACTTCATAACTCTTAAACTCCTTCTAAGAGTCCGACCTGACGAATAAATCACTGGTATGCGTACTTCGAGCAGCGGCGTACCCACAATCAATTTCAAATGAGACGAAGGTATTTTTCGGAAAGTTGTATTTCCGATCCCTCACGTGGTTTATACGATTTGGTTATAATATATCTGCTGTTTGAAGGAGTATTACGACCTAAACTAGAACTTATCCAAAAACGCCAACACCACGAATTTAAAAGAGACTTTCACTCCAAGTTCACCACCTTTTACCGATTTCCCTTTTCCTGTTATCTATTACCAGGTTGGACGGTTAAGTTTCAATTTCACTGAATCGGGAATATTCCCTCTCGGTCGTTAAGCGCGGTTTTATAGTACGGCGCGCCTATGTCGCTAATGAAAAATTCACGTTAGTGTAAGTTTCACGGCAAACCGCCCGCCAGGAGGGTAATAAGGTCCACGGGACGCCTTCACATCGCTACCTACATCCATCAATAACGATTACTAAATATTAATGTATTTACCGCAAAAACAATACTCGTGTTCGATATTCATTTGTTAAAAAGTGGGACTGACAGCGAGGAATTAGTATCCTGCCTCGATCGAATTCGGTGGACGGATGCGGGGGGAACGTCAGGACCTATTAGGAGTAAAGGTCCAATCCCCTCGATGTTGCATTTAGTGAATACTGGAAGTGATTGGTGCCTTAACCAAAACCAAAAGACACAAACCGAGAAGGTTTTAACTCTGAGGGATTCTTAAGTAAATCCATTAACAGTGATTAAGTTGTCAAATTTAAGGCAATCACTGTTTTGAATGCGCTCCTTAAGATTTCTAGTCATATAGTGATCGTGATCGGTGATATTCTAGACAAATTAGAGAATTAAAAAGCTATCAGACTAGTTGCTTCTTTCAGAGGTTCCCCTACTTCTCTATTATCGAGATTGTTAAAGGACATACTAAAGGCTATGTCAGACTTCAACAACCCATTGATAATCCCAAGAATCCCTTCCTTATGAAAATAAGGGAAAAAGTACCCTGTTGGGGTCTCTGCAGTGTTGTTAAAAATACTTTTAAAAATGTATTTTAATACAAACGCAAATACTTTTTACAAAATGTATTTACTTGTATTTTAAATACTTCTCTGGACAATGTATTTAAATACAAATAACAAGTATTTCGTTTTTGTATTTAAACAGTATTTAAAGTTGTAAATTATTCTTAATTGTAGCAATGTTAAGCATAACCCCAGGAAGCTAAAATTCCTATTATTTTCTTCGTGAAATTGTTGAAATCATTTAATTTTTGAAATTTCTAAATCAGTTTAAAAAAATGGGATCTAATTTCTAATGGAAACCTTCTAATGAAGTTCTAAAATCTTTGTTTTATTGGCCGAAGTTGTGAAGTTTTCAATTATTTTCAAAATATCTAAGTTATTTGTATCGAAAAGTCTCAAATACATATAGGCTGACTTTAATACACAACCTAAGTTTATGGTTTAAACACTTAAAACAATCTCAAAAAGTGTTAGGAACTATTTTCTTGGCTTCATGAAATCTTAAAATTTTTGCAATTTTCCGAAATTTACCAACTACTTTGTAAACAAGTCTTTAGAAATTGAAGTGATACTTCAAAACACAACAGATGTAAGTTTCAAACTTCTAAAAATAATCCCAATGCAAAGATGTCGACACATTAGACACATTACTTTTTAACTTGATCTAACGAAGAAGCTAATTAAAAAAATTCATTAGTTACTTTTCCAACTTCATATATGGCAGTTTAAGTTGGCTATTTGTGTTGCATTAGAGTTGTCATAAGTTCTTTAGAAGCTCCTTAACTTCTTTTGAAACAACAGCTTAAGTTTAAGATAACTGCGACTTCTTTAAAAATGTCGACAAGCTACTTAGTACCTTAAAAATTGTTTTATAATGTCACAACTTTTTTAAAAACTTTATGAATTGTATACCTTCGTTAAGATAATCGCAACTCATTTAAAAGTGTCGTAGGATCATTATAACTGTAACAATTAGCTTCAAAATAAGCATGTAAGTACATAAACCAAAATGTAAATACAAATGAACAGCCGGAAATATGCTCAAAAAATGTACAAAAATGCGCATTTACAGTTGCTGTAACAGTTAAGGAACAATTTAGCAAATAATGGATCTTAAAATTGCCCAAAAATGTATTCGAACTACTGTATTTAAAATGTCAGAAGAAATGTATATATAAATTAAGCTTATGTATTTAACTATGTATTTATATATACATAAAAAGTATTTAAAATACATTTCTAAATTTTAGTATTCTAGTATTAGTATTCTAGTATTTAAATACTTAACAACACTGGGTCTCTGGTTCATCCAGATAAACCAAGTAGTTATCCATGTAAAATGGGTTTACGAGAGTAAAATACATACGTTAACGACTAAAATTTTTGTGCTATTATTTAATTATTAACAATTAACGGTCGAAAATGTGCATTTTTTTACAATATTCTTTCCCTGAAAAAACCTTATTATCTGAGAAATAATTCAAAGTTACCATCTTGTAGGAAATTCAAAAATCTTTAAAAAGACGGTTAATCAAAGTTGATTCACTATTTTGTTGCTTAGGTAACTGTAAATAAAGGTAAAAATATGCATGATTTTTAATTAACAATAACTATTGCTACAATCAACTTACAACTTTGAAATTACGTAGAAAGTTGTGCCTTCTAGTACTTAATATGTGATAACAATTTCAAAAGGATTGATGTAATAGTTTTTGCAAAATGGTAAATGTTTATCCCAGAGGACTTCTCTTTGCATTAATATAAATAATGATGATACAACAATTCTACGTGTACCTAAAGAAAGAGGAAGAGTTAATTCATCAAAATTAATTATTTACTATCGAAAAAATTAATTATCACTATTGTTAAAAAACATAACAAAAACATGGTCAGCTTTAGCTCATAAACAATTCTTTGTTGATATTATTTGTGGTAATATAATTTTTACATATTTGAGAAGCTGGCATTTTCATCTTTCTTATCAAAGAAAATCTGTCCTAAGTCAATTTGAGGCGAAGTCAACATTTTTTAAAAAAAAATCACACCTAATTTGTTTATAATAATTAAGAAACCTAACTAACGCCATTTTAAAGACAAAGAGTTAAACTATTTTTTGAGAAAATGTGGAAAGTATCAAACTTCAACATCGACTTTGGTGGAGCTTCAAATATGTCTGAAGACGTCTCGGAATTCTTTAAATCTGCAAGCTCCAAAAATGAAAAGGTAACTTCAAATCGAAGCAGCAAGTAATTAACAAATATCTCTGGAAATTATTAACGAATTTTGAGGATTCTTTTTTTAATTTGGGGTAGCTTTTCGAGTACCTTACAAATATGCAACTTGTTAATTTATTACCTTTTAAATAAACAAAATAATTTGTTTAAACGTTTTTTTTTTCGTTTTTTTTTAACATTTTCAATAAATATTTTTGTTATTACTAACAAAAAACATAAAAATGACTTGTACGCACCCCAAAAAAAAAAAACAATATTGCTATATAAATAAAGTAGTTTTTTAAACATTTTTATAAAAATTATCTTCTTAAGCATAAATTTTGTGTTTCCACATTTATTAGTAAAAGTATTCGGAGGTTTACGTGAAAACAAATCAAGTCCTCTGGGATAAACATTTACAATTTTGCAAAAATTATTCGATGAATCCTTTTGAAATTTATATCATATGTTAAGGGCGGTGGCAAACATCTTAGACACAAAATGCTTTAACTTTACAGTAACAAAAATTATATCAACAGAAGCAGCGTCTAAAGAAGAACCTACCCGAGTGTAGCAATTACATTATTTCGTCTATCAATCGAGATATTTCATTATAAAGTTAAACGTAAACAGACAGTAGACATCTTGAATTGAGATCTACACGGAACACGGAACGAGAGAATCCTTCACGGAAACGATTCTGGGCCTACGACTGCGGTCGGGAAGGTTAGGTTTGTTTGGTTTGGCTTGGATAAAAGTATAAACAAGAATAAATAGTACATTAAACTAGATTATTAAAATAAAATTTTCTCAGATAATATCGATTTTCCTTACCGGAATCTATCTCCAAATGATATATAAGCCCTTTTTACAGCATTTTCTAAAATTTTATGAAGAAATTGCGTGTGCCTACGAAGTTTGTCACCACCGTTTTTCGACCTTTAAATTCTTAACAATTAAACAATAGCAACTTTTGGTCGATAACGTATAGGTTTTACTCCCGAAAACACATTTTACATGAATAACTAGTACTTGGTTATCAGAATGAACCAGAGTCCCCAACACGGTACTTTTTTCCTCATTTCCCTGGTCTATAAGACAGTAGAGGTGTCATAATAATTTCTATTCGTTAGAATTTTGTCAGTAGGTTTTAATTTTTAATTTTACATCTTTTTAATTAATATGTTTTCCTCTTATCATAAATAAGCGAATGATGTATCCCGAAACGTCTGTTTATAATTATGCAAAGTAATATGTCGTTTCAATTGGGTGGAGTGACGTTAAGTTATTTTTTTCGGATTTGTCAAATTGACGTTTTATGAAAGAGTATGAAGATATTTCGATGTTATCTACTAATAACAATTTTTAGACTAATACATGACTGATAGTCATATACCTAAACACTTTCACGCACAGTAACCGTGATAACTATTAGCACTGACATTGCCATCCTCTCTATTCTCGAGCGATTATTATTGTTACGATTGTTACGCATGGTATCGTGGATGAATTCGAGGTAGGAATCGACCCTGGTATGCACCCCAGGAAAACGAGGATCGGCGCAACCTTGTCCCCAGGATATCACGCCTATCTGGACACCGTTGCAGATCACGGGCCCCCCGGAGTCGCCCTTACACGCGTCTTTTCTGTCCTCGGAAAGGGTACAAAGGGCGCGATCCGGTAAGATGACCCGACCCTTATTGTGTCGGTACCTCACGATGCATTCCCCTATCGGGATCACCGGGAGTAGCACGCACTGTAAACACTCGCGGAGGGGTTCGTCGTCGTCCCAGCCCTTCACAAGGGCGGTACCGCAGTACTCTTCGATGGGAACGGTTATTTTCTCTGGAGGTAGATCGACGGTTTGGGCGTTTCCGAAATAGATCGGCGATTGGGTTCGGATCAGGGCGATGTCGTGGCTGGTTTTTTTGTAGTTGAAGTTAGGGTGCGGGTGGAGAGTTCGTACTCCGAGAGTCTGGAAAGCTATCGAGCCCTTAACCGAAATTCCCACTACGAGCGAGAGGAGCGTTTCGTTTACCAAGCAATGGGCGGCGGTTAGTATCCAGTCGCCGCTCAGGACGGTTCCGGAGCATATGCGGTTAAATTTGAAGTTCCTTATGGCGACCATCGTTTTGTATTCGGCGTCGCGGCACGGTTTGCCGCCGATTATGCGGCGTTGGGAAGCCGGAGTACTAACCACCAACGGCAGTTGATAACGCAACATCCATAATATCATTAGAATGTAACGGGGTAATAAAATCATCACTAGGTAAAGCGCTGACAGTGACTTTGACACTGATATATTGCGACACCATAGGGTCTACTAACAGTTTAAATTATGCTTATTCTTATGTCTTATAAAGTAGGTAGAAGTTTTATGTCTACAAAAGACTTTGTTTGTTGGTACTGCGTTCTGGAAATTTAGCTTGGCACTTGTCACGCACAAATCGGCGCTATTTGTATCGCAACTCATTGGTTGCAACAAATGATGGTAAATCAAGTGGCAATTCACGAAAAACATTTTTTTTCTGAAAAACCAAAACCAAAAGTTTATGCGAGAAAAGAAGTTTCCCATCGTTTTCAATGTCCTTCTTTTGACTATTGACCATTTTTTGTGTGTTATTAAATTTCAATCATCATTGCTAAGAAACAGTTTATTATATACAATGTTGGGGGTTTGTACGAGTGGTATAATAATTCCTTATTATTCAAAAAATGGCGATGTGTGATGTGTACCATCGCAAGACTTTCTCATATGGCCGGACAAAATACCTATTCATGGCAACATTATCAGTTTTATAAAATAAATTTAGTCTTAAATATTAACATTTTCTCTTATGAGTATATATTTCCTTTAGGCCAAGCAAATAAGGATTTCACCATGACATCGAATCCTCGAGCAGGAGACCCGGATTTTTAGGTAATATATGAGAAAGCAAAAAGTCTTAACTATCACCAGTACGATTACAGCGATTGTAACATTAACGATTTTACGTTATTACTGCCACATCCAAACCCGGGGGCCCCCGCCTAAATATATCCTAATCGATTCCTCGATCGGATGATCGATAACGTTAATATCCTTTCCGTTTCACAGAAGTGTTAAAATTCCCGACTTATTTCGCTTGTTCATTATAAGAAACCAGCGGTAAGTGTAATTGAGTAATTCATTACGAAGAGCGTAGGGTTAAAGGGGGCTACCGGACCTCAGCCCCAACGGCCCCCCCTCTGCGACTGGTTTGTTTCAATCTAGTGACGTGGCGGGGGGCCGGATCATCAACTCATTGCATGCTGCATCAAGTGAATCTGATATGAGTGGAATTAAGCTTATACTTATATGCATTCGTTTCTGAGATGGGACACGGGCCAAACCATCCTAACTACACTTTAGGAACTTTAGGAACTGTTTGCCATTGTCGGAATAAAAGAAAAGTTTGAAGAAGTCGTTGAACCAAATAGAAGTGAAGGTAGATCAGAATTATTACAAGGGGACGTATTGCTCCATGAATGGAAGGCCGGAATAATTATAAAACTACACAGAATAGGTGGCTATAAACTCAGCAATAATTAGACAAGCAAAATATTGCTTGTCATTGTTGACAAGAGCAAGTAGACAAGGAATTACGACAAGAATAGTAGAGCACGAAAACCTTCAGCTAAGTTAAGGTTTAGTAGAAACTTTGAACGAAACTAGTGCTTTTAAAAAATTATCAATACTTTTATTGAAGTCGAGATACATTAAGATACATATAGAATATGTCTGCCCAAAGTACAGAAATCAATGTGGAATCCATAACTACTATTTCTATTAATGTTTCTAGAATTTCCTCGAATGGTTTGCATAAAGGACAACAATTATTACAGTTAGTTATTAACTCAACTCTCAGCCAATGTGACACTGACAGCAAATTGTGTAAAATGAAAAGAACTGTGTATAGTTTTCCAAGAGATAGGTATTATAGAGCTAGACCGGATCTACGCTACATCTGAAGCTATATTAGTTATAAAATAATAGGTGAGTACTAAATAGGAATTGTTCTAATTCCACTCAAGGATAAGCGCAACATTAAACACCGTCGGGTGTAGGTGAACGGTTGGAATTTGTGGTAGTTAAACCTCTAATGGTGTAGGTATATCATTTGATATGCTAATAAAACGACCCGTTTTTTTGATATCGAGTCATACTAATGTGAATTAAATGACTCGCTTTTCGAAAGCATCCCCATCAAGAAGGAGTAGTTTGTGGTGATATAATTCGATGGAAATTGTTAGTGTCCATAGACAAAATTCGTAAATAATTTTTAACGTCTACACGCTCGAATTACGAAAACAGTTGGTAGATGAGTTTGTTAACTACCGAGCTTTTTAAAATCGGACATTTGAAATAATTTGTGAGAAGTAAACTGAAATTAAATGTCAATTATAGAAGGGGAATTCAGACTGGACCTTTGACGCCCATTTTGAAAAAAATAAGTTTTGCAGATTATACAGGGTGATTCTCAACCTAGAGGCTAAACTAGGGCCTAAACTATAACGAAAACTGGTTAAATAACTGGAGAATAATGACGAGCAGATCTGAGTTTCTACTGATTCCACCAACTTGAATAAGGTTGAAATTTCTACAAACACGTCTCAGAAAACTCAAAGGTTTCTGAGGTGTAGAGGTTGAGAAACATTATCTAGATATTGAAAATTTATCTTAAGTTCAATATTGGCTAAATTTATTAAATCGATATTGATCCAATGATCTAGCTTTCAATATTTACTGGAACTTGCGTAACAATATTGGATAGATATTGGTAATTTATCTTAAGTTCAATATTGACTGGAACTTGGGTAAATATTGGCAATATATTTTTGGTTAGATATTGGCTACATCTAGTTTGCCAATATTGGGTCAATACTGGTACAATATTGGAATAACATTCTATATTGGACCAATATGTTCCCAATGCTCTGCCAATGTTGTGTGCTACTTGGGCTTGTTTTATTATCTCGATGACTCGATATGGTTTAGGTGTCAACTTTGCAAACAACCCATTGGCGAAAATGAGATCTGATGGTCTTCTAAGCAAGAGCTTCATAAAAATATATAGACACTGCTGCATTATGATCTGAGTCATATTGTGGACCTTTATTTAATTTAACATGAATTTAATTTCAAGTATTTGTGGTAACCTTTTGGATAAACCTGTGGATATAATTAGTTAATTTTTGCTTAGAGCGTCCTAAGGAACAGGTAGCACTAGGAGAATATTTATCTGAGACGTTTCCAATAACTAAAGGCCTGAGGCGAAGATGCTGCTCGTCTCCAAGAAAAAATGCTCAGGCATGGGCATTGAACTAGGAGATAATTGCCTTTTTACCCTTGTATTTACATACTACCAACGATTACAGTTAACGACGAAGACGATATAGTATAAGTATATGTACAGAAAACTGGAAGAAAAATTTACAACATGGGGCCTAAAAATACATTTGGATAAAACAGAATACCAAAGGGTTGCACCACAGGCAGAGGATATACAGTTACCACAAGAAGCTACCATAAGAAGCACCGAAGAATTTAAATACTTAGATAGTATTATATCAGCTCAAGGCAATTCTGCAAAAGACATTCAACATCGCGTAACGCAGGAAAGAAAATCTACTAAAAAACCAGCAGTAGAGATGGACTATCTGAGAAGATCCTGTACACTATCAAAACTAGAAATCAGACGAAGGAATCAAAGTCACTGTCATTAATAGAGTCGAAACTCGTCGATTGATCTGGTACGGACATGTTATGAGAATAAGTGAACGGTGGCTAAGGAAAGTTTTGGATTGCACATCATATCGTAGAAGAAGAAGGGGGAGACCGGCCACAACATGGAGACAAGGAATAGGAGAAACCACGAGTTCTATGGAAATAGAAGAGAATGGACATTTGCTTCATTATAATGTTCAAGCTGCGGTTTACACGTATTACAGAAGGGAGAATCTTATTAAGGACCCATGGCACGGTTGCCTCTGAACTCTCCGCAATATTTCCTATTAAAATCGACGCGACACGAAACGAGCAAGTTTAAGACAGTCAAATTTTTTAAATGAAAGCACTGCGGGTATATTTATTGCGGCAATTATACCAGTCTTACGTTCCGAACTAGACGAACGACCATAAATCCCTTTATTTCCCAAATGACCGCACGAGATACATTAATCACCCCGGTAGATGGCTCCAAAGAATACCAAAGTAATATTGGGCCACAATGACACGGTGTTCGAGGTGAACCCCCTCTGGGTACCGGTCCGTTGGCTACCTTCGTGCTTTATGAAAAGAATTCATATTTTCGATCATCGATTTTCCCGATAAGATCTACATTTTTTTCGAACGTAGCGCGCAGTCATTTATAAGTCTACATCAACGCGAGGGGAACATTAGGGCATTTTTGTTGTGACTCCGGAACACTTATCATACTTATTGATCCTTTTTTATTGGTATTTTCGATTCGACGAAATGCTCGATGATCGGATCGGCGAGTTGTTGTCCGGGGCAGGCGCATAAACACGCGG
This sequence comes from Cryptocephalus moraei, assembly GCA_946251905.1. Classification (NCBI taxonomy): domain Eukaryota; kingdom Metazoa; phylum Arthropoda; class Insecta; order Coleoptera; family Chrysomelidae; genus Cryptocephalus; species Cryptocephalus moraei. The sequence goes on along the minus strand of OX276455.1, from coordinate 2,966,813 downwards.
CGGGGTTAAATTGCGAAACGTCAAACGTGGCAGTTAGTTATTTTATCTTTATCGCAATAGAGCAACACAGCAACGCACCGTACGGGAGACAATGGCGAAAACTTCGTCATTAGTCGCTCAAAAGTACTTTGGAACTCCGGTCCGACACTTGATGATGATAGAAATTTGTTAACAAGGAGAAGTTAGTCTGAACGTTGACAACTTAAGCTATTGTCAATCAATTACCCACAAACTATTTTGAGTTGTTTTGTATTAATTTCTTGTCCAATAATCTAATTAAAAAACAACGATTTTACAGCCTTATTTCCCTTACTACTATATACCTTCAGTTTGTGAAATGGCAAATTTCCAAAATTGTGAAGAGATATCTTAAAATCCAAAGGAATTTTATTATAAGAAACCCTAGGACTTGCCTGCTCAATTTGTAGTTTCCTATAATCTAATTAAACCAATTATTTTAAACCCTTATTTTGGAGTACCTAGTAGTACATACCTTAAAATCGTTAAATTTCAAAATTTTCCAAAAGCTTCCAAAATTGGGAAGTGGTATCTTAAAATCGAAACGTTGTATGCGACTATACACTGGCATTGTACCATTGCAAATTGCTCCTTTCATTTAATATAATAAATATAAGTTTTTTAATTGGAATCAACTTAATATTGTATCGAGTAAAAAGAAAATTTGGGAAAATTTGTGAGATGCAAGTTTTCCAAATTGGTAAAAGGTATCTTAAACTCCAAATTGACAATACAAGTTATATGTGTCATTGAAAATATTTGTGGCAACATAATAAATTAATTGTAATCAACTCAATATTGTACTGAGTAAAAAGAAAAAGAAAATTTGGGAAACCTCGTGAGATGCAAGTTTTCCAAATTGGTAAAAGGTATCTTAAACTCCAAACTGACAATACAAGTTATATGTGGCATTGAAAATATTTAGGGCAACATAATCAATTAATTCTAATCAACTCAATATTGTATTGAGTAAAAAGAAAAAGGAAATTTGGGAAAACTCGTGAGATGCAAGTTTTCCAAATTGGAAAAAGGTATCTTAAACTCCAAATTGACAATACAAGTTATATGTGGCATTGCAAATATTTGGGGCAACATAATCAATTAATCGTAATCAACTCAATATTGTATTGAGTAACAAGAAAAAGAAAATTAGGGAAAACTCGTGAGATGCAAGTTTTCCAAATTGGTAAAAGGTATCTTAAACTCCGAATTGACAATACAAGTTATATGTGGCATTGAAAACATTTGAGGCAACATAATCAATTATTTGTAATCAACTCAATATTGTATTGAGTAAAAAGGAAAAGAAAATTTGGGAAAACTCATGAGATGCAAGTTTTCCAAATTGGTAAAAGGTATTTTAAATTCGAAATTGATAATACAAGTTATATGTGGCATTGAAAATATTTGGCGCAACATAATCAATTAATTGTAATCAAATCAATATTGTATTGAGTAAAAATAAAAAGAAAATTTGGGAAAACTCGTGAGAAGCAAGTTTTCCAAAGTGGTAAAAGACATCTTAAACTCCAAATTGACAATACAAGTTACATGTGGCATTGAAAATATTTGGGGCTACATATAATCAACTCAATATTGTATTGAGTAAAAAGAAAAAGAAAATTTGGGAAAACTCGTGAGATGCATTTTTTCCAAATTGGTAAAATACATTTTAAACTCCAAATTGACAGTACAAGTTAAATGTGGCACTGAAAATATTTGGGGCAACATAATCAATTAATTGTAAAAAACTCAATATTGTATTGAGTAAAAAGAAAAAGAAAACTTGGGAAAACTCGTGAGATGCAAGTTTTCCAAATTGGTAAAAGGTGACTTCAACTCCAAATTGACAATACAAGTTATATGTGGCATTGAAAATATTTGGGGCAACATAATCAATATGAATCCAATACAAAATATATAACATCGAATGATATGAAGTGAGTTGAAAAATAAATAATCACTAACCTTTAAAACAGCTGCTCCTAACTGCCAAGGTGTCTCCCAGTTCTGCAAGTAGGTATAGGTACGCGGATTTGCGGATTTTGGTATCTGTAAAGAAAACAATAGAAATATTGAATAATAATGCAATGGAAACAAGAAGAATATAAAATACTAACCTATAGAACACTTTCAGGTTTGTCGTTTTGCCCTTCCTCCTCCTTTGTAGCCTGAGTAATGACTTCTGAACTCTTCCTGGAAAAATTAATGGACAAAGATATGAAAAACTTTTATTCATAGTACCGTAAAAAGGAAATAAAATTGCAAATGTAATTCAAAAATACTAACCATAAAAATACGATTGGTTTTGTTTTCCTCTCCTGCTACGAAGGTCTCCGCCACTGCAGCTGTGAATTCTTACCTGAGAAATAAATTGTACGATAAGTAACAAAAATAAAACTTTTACAAGAACTAACCTTAACAACAGCTACATCGATCTTTCTGCCCTTACTTGAAGTTCTATGCCAATGCCGTCGATAATACTCACCTATAAATATTAATAACAATATTGAATTATAATTACACTGAAGACAAATATTACAGTCATTTTATAATTAATTAAAACAATAACAAACCTTTTGACAATGGCATTTAGGCATGATACCCACTGCTCCAGCCCCCGAAGTGCACGCCACTGGTGCGATAACGTCCGAAATCACCACACATCACAAACACTATTTTCAAAAGTTATTATCGAGAGAAAATCACCGAACAGTCAATTACAAAAATGCGAATGCGTGAATATCACCGATTAATTAATTATTAAAAAAATTCGAAGGACTGCTATTACAAAAACTCAAAATTCTGATAATTCACCATCAAAATCACTCCCGACGCGAACGTAATGAAAAACCGAGTCGTCTCACACGCACGAACGATATACTTTTCGAAAAAGTTACTGGAAAATTTGGGAAATTTGGTGAAAAGCACTTCCGCACAATAAAAGTGAACCGCTTCCTACCACTTTCCCACACTAATGAGGTGCGTAAAATGCGTACGAATATTCGGCTGCGTGTCCAGCGTACGAAAACAATCTTCACAAAAAACTGCAGCAGACGGTGACTCAACACTGATAAGAGGCGAGAACAGGAGAGAAATTTGCCTTATTTAAGCGTTTTAAAATACACACGAAATTTAAAGAAAATAATACGTTCTCGTTTGGTGCACAATAAGAATAATTGGATATTAATTGTAATCAAGGGTAGATAATTGATAGAAATTATATTGATATGAAATTTGCTGAAGTGATATTAATTCAAAGAAAATTAATGGAAAACTTGAAAAAACGTCAGGATTTAAAAAGGGAAAATGTGAAAATTTGGCAAAATTCACCTCAAAACTCGCCCCTTGAGTTATACGGCGTTGGTCAAAATTGAAATAAACGCAAAGCGAAAGTATGCATGAAATTAGGCAAAATTGCGTAACTATGATACGGTTTTAGGCAAAAAATGATTGTAAGAAGTTTTATACAAGAGTATATAACAAAATCTTAACTTGCCCAAATTTGGAAGATTTTCCAATGGAAATTGTTACTACGAGCTGTGAAAAGTTTATATAGTAAATCACAAAAATATTTGGACAAATGCACTTGCACTTGTACTAACACTGCAATGATACTCATTGCAGGTGAGAAGAAAAATAAAAGTTAATTGAATTTTGGTACCTGTAAAGTAGCGTAAAGTAGCGTAAAAAGGAAAAAAATTACAAATTTAGTTCAAAATTACTAACCATAAGAAGGCGATTGGTTTTGTCTTCCTGTCCTGCCACGAAGATCTCCGCCACTGCAGCTGTGAAGTCTTACCTGAGAAATTAATTGTACGATAAGTAACAAAAAATAAAACTTTTACAGGAACTGACCTTAACAACAGCTACATCGATCTTTCTGCCCTTAATTGAAGTTCTATGCCATTGCCGTCGATAATACTCACCTATAAATATTAATAACAATATTGAATTATAATTACACTGAAGACAAATATTACAGTCGTTTTATAATTAATTAAAACAATAACAAACCTTTTGACAATGGCATTTAGGCATGATACCCACTGCTCCAGCCCCTGAAGTGCACGCCACTGGTGCGATTATGTCCGAAATCACCACACATCACAAACACTACTTTCAAAAGTTATTAACGAGACAAAATCACCGAACAGTCAATTACAAAAATGCGAATGCGTGAATATCACCGATTAATTAATTATTAAAAAAATTCGAAGGACTGCTATTACAAAAACTCAAAATTCTGATAATTCACCATCAAAATCACTCCCGACGCGAACGTAATGAAAAACCGAGTCGTCTCACACGCACTAACGACGTACTTTTCGAAAAATTTACTGGAAAATTTGGGAAATTTGGTGAAAAACACTTCCGCACAATAAAAGTGAACCGCTTCCTACCACTTTCCCACACTAATAAGGTGCGTAAAATGCGTACGAATATTCGACTGAGTGTCCAGCGTACGAAAACAATCTTCACAAAAAACTGCAGCAGACGGTGACTCAACGCTGATAAGAGGCGAGAACAGGAGAGAAATTGCCTTTATTTGAGCGTTTTAAAATACGTACGTAAATTTAAAGAAATAAGACGTTCTCGTTTGGTGCACAATAAGAATAATTGGATATTAATCGTAATCCAGGGTAGATAATTGATAGAAACTGTATTGATATGAAATTTGCTGAAGTGATATTAATTCAAAGAAAATTAATGGAAAACTTGAAAAAACGTCAGGATTTAAAAAGGGAAAATGTGAAAATTTGGCAAAATTCATTTCAAAACTCGCCCCTTGAATTATACAGGGTGGGTCAAAATTGAAATAAACGCAAAGAGAAAGTGTGTATAAAATTAGGCAAAATTGCGTAACTATGATACGGTTTTAGGCAAAAATGATTGTAGGAAGTTTTATACAAATATATATCAAAATCTTAACTTGCTCAAATTTGGAACTTTTTCAACTGGGAAATCGTTACTACGAGCTATGAAAAGATCATATAGTCAATCACAAAAATATTTATGTACCTACTTGCATTTGTACTAACACTGCAATGATCAATTGCATTTTGGTACGAATCACAATATTAAAAACATTTAATAACGATACCTACTGCGGGAAAAAATAAAAAAACTCACCATAATTACTGTTATGCTTCCCTTCTTGCCCTCCATTGTAATCTCTATGGCTGCTGCTACACATCTGATTGCCTGGTTATGCAGCTAATGTATCTGGAAAGAAAAGAGATATTAGATAACTACATTTCTACAACAATTAGTAAAATGAACAACAGAGATACAGAATAAATAGAAAGGTGAAAAGTGAAGTCTCAAAAAGAGAGTAGGATAGTGTGAAGAGATAAATAGATATTTTGGAGGAACTAGACTATCAGAGACATGGAAAACCTTAAGAAATATAAGGAAAGAAGGAAAATATAAACAATAGAGATGAAGCAGTGGAATAATATTACCAAAATCTATTTACAGAGGAAAGGGCCGAATCTATAAATCAACCAGAGGAAGAAAAACGAACAAAAAGTGAAACCGATAATATAGTGAAAGAAGTTAAAAAAGCTATAAAAGGTAGGAAAAATTGGAAAGCAGCAGAGCTTGGAGGTAGTCCTACCGAACTGGTTAAAAATGGGACAGAAAAATTACTAGAACTAATAGCAAAAATATTCAACAAATGCCTTATAGATGTAGGCAATATTCCCAAAGATTGGGGAATGGCTTATATTAATTGCGTTCATAAAAAGGTTTGCAAAAAGACATGCAGCAATTATAGAAGCATCTGCGTGACTAATTCTATAGGCATATAAATGTAAATGTAATATAAATGGCGGAATTCATAATCACCTTAGACTCGCTGATGCTATAGTTCTAGAGATAGATATTGGTGGCATAAATAGACATAAATTGGCGGTGAAGACTTTGCGTTTTCTTATGGTTTAACTACCATGACCACCTTCGAGACGCTGGACAATCTTCGGTCTTAGATATGGTATAGATGATATAGCAGACCCTATAGATGACTCAATCGGATCTACCAAGCATCAAGACAAATTGGACTAAAAATTAATAATACAGCAAAAACACATCTCATGACTAATCTAGTGTTACCTAACAACGTGTCTGTTGGTGATAATGAAATAATACAAGTGATGCCTTATAATACCTGAAGGGATAATCAGACCTGTGCATTTTTTTGGAAGATGGGTTTGGCGTGGGGAGCATTTGGTGGGCTCAAAGAATACTCTAGTTAGTCAGAAGTTCCTGTTGAAACGCAAACATTTCAACCAATGTGTTCTGCCTACCAAACCCTAACCTTAACCAAGAAATCAACCAATAAAATAACAGCAATACAAGCAGCAATGGAAAGATCAATGTTAGGGATCTCTCTTAGAAACAGAATACCTAATAGAGAGGTACAACGTAAGAGTCACATTAGGGGCGACACGTTGCGAGAATTAAGGATACCCGATGGACTAAAAAGATCGTCGAGTGGAGGCTACCACAGGAAACATATTGAAGTAGAGGAAGACCTGCTATGACAAGCACATAAGAAGAATACGAACGAACTGGATGCAAGTAGCACGTCATAGAGATGAGTGGCATAGATTACAGGAAGCCAATGTTCAGCAGTGGACGTTACAACAGGATATTGATGATAACGATCATGATATCTATATTGATAACATGATGATAACATATTCGACATTAATGAGAGGATAAAACAGAAATTAGTAGCAAGCGAACCATATTCCTGCCAAAGCCTCATTTTATAGGACGAACTGTAACTGGCGAAAGACCCTAAAATCTGAAGGGGAAAAAGTACTCCCAACGATCTAACGAGCCTAACTGTCCCGACTCTCCTCCTCTTTTTAGGACTTTTTTTCGTTTCCACCAAACACGATTAGACCGCGGCCTCCTGCTAACCACGTGTCCGTACCTAAATCAAGGCACCCCCCCTCGGGTACCGGTACCGTTGACAATTGGACGTGTTGAAGCCAAGTTCACGCTGGTCCCGAGTTATGTGCGTGAGCGTACCACGGAATGTGGCGACAATCGTATAAATTCAACAAAGATTATTCTTAGCGCTAATAGAAATAAATTAAGGCGCACAAGCTCTACGGTGGTACCGAAAAAGCTCGGACAGCGGCGCAACTCTCGAAGGGTACCACCCGAACGAAGATAGTACTTAGTAACTAGGTACTTCCGATAAGACTTTCTTGTAGGTACTTTACGTTGAAGGTAATTCCAAGCAGTCCCATCACAAGTGACTCCTATACGAGCAATTAACCGAGAGTACCTCAACGTTAGGAGAGCGTCACGTTCGGTGCCGCCCCTGCCCGTCAAATTAATAAAACCCAACGCGGAACTCGTAAAAATAGATTTAAGTACACCGAAGGTAAGTTTATAAGGTCCGTTCGAACTCAGTATGGTATTAATCTCCGATATAAATTGAATGAGCTTAGAACTTTATTGTACGAATAAAAACGTTTTACTAACGTTCCTCGAATAGATGCGTTACGGCTTTTAAATTCAAACTGATTAGCTCTAGGTGCGGTTGTTAATTTTATGGTAAGGGGAGGCCGCATTATTGAATATCTTTAAAAAAAATTCCTGTCTACTTTGTACTTAGGTACAATGTTTACAACGGTTGTAAATAAAATTAAGTTTTCCAGCACTTTCAATCGAATCTATATTTCAATCGCATTGGACAGTAATTAATTTTTTTCTGGCATCTTGTAATTCACCTTTTATTGCAGAAAAGCGTGGAATTTTATTGTCTGTTTATTAGGTATTAAATCAAGCCTAAGTGGTTGAGATTTCGAGCGATGACAACTCTCAATAATAACGTCCGCTTTTATAGCGATGATAATCCGTTAAATCGGAATTATTAATTACGAAACGGCGAACATAATTATTTCCTCAATTACCACGCTTTCTACTAATTTTAATCACGTCGAAATTAACGACTGTCGAAAAGGCCTCGAAACTTCGACAATAATAAATAACCACTTCTTTTATTTCGACGGTTAATTCGGGACTGTTACGAAAACTAATAACCTCTTCGGGGGAGAAGAAGGGATGACTTCTAGAATAACGGACGATGCTTAATTGGGTTTTAATGCGGACTGGCGGAAAAATGTTTCTTAAAAAGGTACGTCCTCCCGGAACCCCCGGTGTTAGCGTAATTTGCTTACTCCCTCGAGATATTCTTGGGCCTTACTGCTTGGAGCGTCCGTTACAGACATATTTTCGGTCGAACTTAATGTTGAACAATGGAGAAGCTTTCATCAACACATTGTAATAATCCTAAACGTGAAAACTTGTTAAAAGTCAATTTAGTACATAATTTTTAACGTACTTTCACGACAACAGATCTTTTCATGTTATAGCTCGATGCCTATTGATATTGATTAAAACTAGTCCTATGCTTGGTTTTCTATTATGACGCACTTGATACCTTTTCCTCTGTTGAGGTTGGGCTATATTGTAATGTTAACCATGTAGAAGGTTATTAAACAAGTTGGGCCAAATTATGCTGTCACCGAGAATGCAGATAAGAAAATAAGAGAAAACTAGTCTTTATTCGTTTAGACATACTGAGTGTAAAGTCAAATGTAATGGAAATTGTTACAATATTTGGAAAATCACCCGCACTTCATCAGATTTTTCCAAAACTAATTTCCTTTAATAGCCAGGTTCATGGATCGGTTGCGCTAAGTTAAAATCTAAGTTTATGGAAATTGGCTTCAATATTAGTCTTGTGGACGAAAGCCACATGATTCCTACGAAAAGTTGAGCCCATTTCATGTAACTTTTGAACTGAAAAATGTCCGACAGCTCTGAAAAATACAATGTGTTTCAAAATGATTGTCATCTAGTCGGCTGTGCAATTCCCATGTAAAATAAAAATCCCGCCTTGCGAAAATAGGAGTTTCTACTAGCTATACATAACCCCAAAATAACCTACTTAACCTCTTTTGACTTCTGTTTTTTCTCTGACAAAAGAAAACGAATTCTGAGTATGTGTCTATTTGTAGTATTTGTTTTGGCCATGAAAAGGGCCGTTAATTACCAGCAGTACTGATTGCCAGTTTAACAATGTGTGACAACAAGTGACACTTGATGTCAGAATTAGATAGGTTCAAATCAATAGAGCGCGGCACATCAAAAATTACATGCACAGAAATTCCAACACCAACTAACCAAAATCCGTTTTTCTTCACGAGTGACTCATCGTCACACCAAGTTGCGAGTGGCACACGCAAAACTCATAAAGTCACATACCCATTTGGCGCGATTTGCCGCTTTAGCAAATTTCCAACGTAAAGAGAGAGACAGAGAAAAGCGTAGTTGCCAAAATTTAAAAAGCCGCTCTATAAAACATTGGTCGAAACCCGTAAAATGGCAATATCGAGAAACTTGTTTACACAGTGAACACGTGGTCGGGGCACAGTGTCGGCGCCCGGCGAAATACGCGCTAGTCAGTACACGTGTGAAATTCGTATTTATTTTTCATTAGGCAATATTTCTTCCAGTCATCTGATTTCTGTAATAGCGCTATAATTATTTCAATATCATAGTTACAAACTAACATTGTTTCATTCCATTAAATGATATAACTTCGATTATTTATATTTCGAAGACAAAATGAAACATACACGCCCCTGTTTCTACTTTCCCCTCACTTCTTCATCCCGTGGAGGACTAATTGATTCCAGGAATTTACTCAGAATTGAATCGACACCCGGGTATAGATGACAGTCATTTTGAAACACACTGTATAATTTTAAATATAATAATGTTACGATGAATTTTGCTTATGATTCTGTAAACGATACAAAAATTAGTGTCAATTTAGTAGACAACTTAAGGGTTATCAGCATTTTACCCAGACTTGAATACAATTCCAGAAAGCAACAAGGCTAAAACAACTGTTGAGTAATGAGAGAAACTCCAAAGCAGCAATGAAATCTGGAAAATATTAAAATATTTTAAGCACACTTAAATTGCACTAATTAAATTTTCACAGACCAAAGAAAAATGGTGATATTTTGAAGTGTATTTAGATGAACTAGGCACTTGTACTCATCACAAACTTTTAAGGCAGATAAGATGGCTCAGATTATTTAATAATGTAACGCGAAATGTAAACAGCAGCGCCAAACGTGTTTACTCTTATCGGACGGCGGCTTACCTCAAAGGAACACCGCTACGCTTAATTCACCAATAAAAAAACGTCCCGAACGTCCCGGCAACATCTTAGTAAAGGAAGAATGATTTATTACATTCTGGGCGTTTCTAGAAAAGCATAATTAGGGAAAATAATTATCGAGCAAATACTAGTAGGTTCTGGAAAACATTATGGAGGGCTATAAAAGTGAACGCTGCGGACGAAGGAGATTAGATTAGACGTGAAGCCGCGAGTGAATAAACAAGGCGAAAAACAGACATGCGAATTGTACAAATAAATTAATAATAAATAAATAAATAAATAAATAATAAATAATAAACATGTGTCCATAAACGCTTAGTTTTTGAGATTCAAAACGTTATAATATTTTTAAATTTTTGTATTATCTTCAAAACTAGTCAGTAGCAAAGCGAAATCCAGGCCTTTGATACGACGAGATCAATTATAAATTCTCCTAAAGATTTTTGAATACATATTCCCTAATTTTTCATGGACCGTTTTCAAAGTTTCACTTTTAAAATTTTGAGGGCCTTAAGAGTGTTCGATATTTATTTATCGTTCTATACCGCACAATGAAATGCTTTGCACATGGATTGGTAAGTTTCCAAAGAAATTTAAAAATGTTTCAACAAAGAAATTTTCAAATTTCTTTCAATAACTAGTTCTTATCTTGTAATATAACGCAATGCAGATACCGTTTTTTCCAAAAAGACATTTTTATTATGTAAAATTTTCAATTTACTGTGACAATTTTTCAAACTAAATAAATGCTTGATATGCTAAATTTCGCCCAATTCACGAAGTCGATGTTAGATGTAATGAGTAGAGAGCTTATTGTATATAGATAAAAATTGAAATACATGAGCATATATTTAGAAAAAAAATTCTAAATTTCCAAATATATGTAGGTACATAAACTAAATAAATAAAATAAAAATAAATAAAACTTGTAAAGCCTACGATCTTAAACTAAATAAATGTTTGATAAAGGGGTAACGATACTGTGTTATATTACAAGATAACACATTATCCGATTATACAAGATATTATACATATACATCTATCTTATTGATAATTTTGTAATTTTTTCAGTGTTATTCTTGTATTAGGGGGTTAAGTGTAGGAATAGTGATCGCTGCTAAATTTCGCAGAATTCACGAAATCAATGTAATGAGTATTTATAGAAGAAATTCAAAACTTCCGAATTTTTAAAAATATGCAAGAACTTGAGCCGTACTATATGCAAAAAAATGAAAATATGTAAATATTTTACTTATTTAAAAGAAACAGAAAAATCTAAGGGTTCTAATGCTTATTGCACAAAAACGTGTTTCAATTCACACAACAAATTAGTAGTACACTACTTAATTTAATCCATTGCTAACTAAATTAAAACACTGTCAACGGAATTAAACCTATATTATTGTTTGGTTATTACTAAAACATATTTTTAAAACAGGTAGTTATTAATTGTTGTTCCAAATTATGTAGAAGAAAATTTTGTCTTCTATCAAAACACATATTGCTAGAAATACAACAACTCCTTTTATAAACCAGAAGACTCCTTAACTCCTTAACTCCTTTTATCTATAGATGTCAGTGGTGCAATTTTGCACTTTTTAATACATTCAGAACCACAATTAAAGACTGTACTATTTCATTTTTCAATATTTCGTTAATTTTCTTAAATTTTAAATAACCCCCATTTTCTCCCACTCTCCCATTTCTGGGAGAGTCCCCTTTTGCATTTGTAATATATGCCACTTTTGAAAGAATATGTGTAATAATGCTTAAGTATGCAATCTTAGTAATTAGCGTTAATTAACTTAAGTGAATACAGAGGTTGCATTTAATGATATGCAAAAAATGTAATATATGCACTATAATTCGCTCTCCAGTAATGAGAATTTGAGACTCAATACAGGTGTTTCACTATTATTTTCATATATTTTAAGCATGGTCGCATTAGTCGGATTGTATTGAGTGTCGAGGAATTTAAAGTTCACACTTTTATGTCGCTGGGTTCTACGTACGAGACGAGACGTTTTATTGGGTTTTTAATTAATCGCGTAATTATTCCGGAACTTAATGGCAGGACGTAAAGCACAATATTTTCCCTAATGTATTATTTTATTAGTATTTTTCATTTATTGTTGGTTTTTACTGCCTCACTATTTATGGAGGTAGTTTAAGACAAGGGTCGTAACAACAATAATGACGACCAATAAACATCCCTATGTAAAAGTTGCGTCGTAACAGTCCACATATAATACCAGTACGCGCCTCTCACCGCGTGGCCCATACCACCACGTCCTTTGCCGCTCATGGCGTAGATGGCGCACAGGTAAAAACAAGTGAAGAACGTTTTAACAGCTGCCTTGATGCCTTGCTTAGTCGATGGTCTACTGTTTAAGAATAGAGTGTGCGCGCGCGTATCTTATTTGAATAGGCTCACGTCCGAGGACGAGGGAAAAAGGAAAGTGCGAGGAAATTCGGACTTAGACGATGAGGTACGTGTAAAGTGAGACCCGCGAGTAGACGAGAAAATAGTAAATAGATAGACAGGTGAAAGTACAAGGTGGCGTCGATATACAATGCAAACCTCATCGGATAACGACGTCATCGATACTCCGGAAATGCGGAACGAGCCGTCGCCGAAACCGACGGACAGCACGCAGCTCGAGCTGCAGATGCTGCAGGAGAACTTCCTCCAGCGCTCGATACAGAACGTCGCGCTCTCCCTGCAGAACGCGATGATGAACTCCCTGCAGCAGGCCGCCCTGCTGCCGGCGAACTCGGCCGCCGCCGCCGCCCTCAACCTGCAGGCCCTCGAGTCCTACCTGACGCTGCAGCGGCTCTCGACCGTATCGGCCAACGTGACGACGACCGGCACCACCTCCGCCGGCAGGATCGACATCCTGAAGATAGCGGCGAGCACGGCGAAGATCAACGAGGAGACGAGCGACGAGGCGGCGGCGAACAACCTGACGGAAGACGTCGACCTCTCCGAGGAGGTCGAGGAGGACCTCGCGCTCCTCGTCAACGACGAGGCTCTCAACGGCTTCTCGATCTCGACGTCGCCGGTCGACACGAGCTACCCCAGCCTGATCATGAACCCCTCGTATCAGAACTCCGCCTCGTCGTCGTCGTCGGCGACGGTGTCCTCATCCACCGCGGCGAACGCCAGCGGGGTCGCCGCCGGCAGGCAGAAGGGCGGCTCCAGGCCGAAGAAACAGTTCATTTGTAAATTTTGTAATAGACAATTCACGAAAAGTTACAATCTGTTGATACACGAAAGGACTCACACCGACGAGAGGCCCTACTCCTGCGACATCTGCGGGAAGGCGTTCAGGAGGCAGGACCACCTGAGGGACCACAGGTATGGACGCTCTTCCATGTATTTACGGTTCATTAGCGTCCCGATTTACCGCTTCATTTGAATCAATGCATCCATTTTCTTATTAATCATTCCGCTCGACCTTGAATCCATCAAATTACCGGCTATTATGAATAAATAGTGGGATTTTCATCGAAGCCGCGGAGCGCTACGATCCAATTTGTTTAATAAATCGTATTTCTAGCACCACAAAATGTTCTTCCTGCCATTTGACTTTCCTATTTGTTACATTTCAAATCACTAACAATTCCAACAAAATACAAGATACTAATGAAGCAATTAACGTTATTTTTTTACAATGTTATACTATAGGTAAACAAAAATAATAACCATATTCTAAAAATGACAGTTGAAATCCGTCAAGCCGCCATGTTGGATCCGCCATATGTTATTTCAATTCGTTAACGAGATCGTAATTGCGAAACTGCTCATTGTTTAAGATTCATTGTTTATACATTTCAGTCTATTCAGATAATTAGGTAGTAGATTCGATAAAGATCAAGGGATTGTGTACACGGTCATCTTCCATTAATTATATTTTTAAATATTTACATCCCAGTTTATTTACGTAAACACCCACATGGTTAATTTTAAAATTACACTTATAACATTTACGATTTACAATTTACGATAATGCCGCCATTTTGTTCCGCCATATTTGATTTCAATATTCACCCAAGACCACTACTTCTTCTTCAATATCTTCAACTGTCTATCTACGGCGACCACATTTCTGAATGTTTCTTTGTGTCTTAAAGAATAATAAAAAATCCCAATCATTTAGTTAGAGATTCATTTTAGCCCGGTTGATTTGCTTTATAACATTAAAAAAAAAATCAAAAACCCAATAAACTAAGCTTAATCCACTAATTTAGATATTAATATCGGCCAATTTCGATCGGATAAATGACTAAATATTCACTAAAATTCCTGAAAATTGTCAAAAAAATACACCTGAAAAAATGAGTTGTCCCTAAAATACTGTCATCTTGGATCGGTTATGTGATAATGTAAATCATTAAGGAGATTATTGTGAAATTGGTCATTATTTAACATTTCAGTCTAATCTGTTAAGCAAGTTGTAGGTACGATATGAAAATCAAGGAATTGTTTAACAAACCATCTTCTATTAATTATATTTTGAAATAGTATTTACATCCTATTCTATTCATGTGAGCCGCCACATCATTAATTTTTAAAATTACGCTTCTAACATGAAATTTACGACAATGCCGCCATTTTGATCCGCCATATTTGATTTCAAGACTCACCCAAGACCACTTCTTCTTCAATATCGTCAACTGTCTATCTACGGCGACCACATTTCTGAATATTTCTTTGTGTCGTAATGAATAATCAAAAATCCCAATCATTTAGAGATTCATTTTAGCCCGGTTGATTTGCTTTATGACATTAAAAAAAATCAAAAACCGAATAAACTAAGCTTAATCCAGTAATTTAGAGATTAACATCGGCCAATTTCGATCGAAAAAATGACCAAATATTCACTAAAATTCCTGAAAATTGTCAAAAAAATACCTGAAAACTGAAAGTGAAAAAATGAATTGTCACTAAAATACCGTCATGTTGGATCGGCCACGTGTTAATGTAAGTCATTAAGGAGATGATTATTGCGAAATAAGTGATTGCTTCAGTTTATTCAGTTAAGTAAGTTGTAGGTACGATAAAAATCAAGAAATTGTGTACATCGTCATCTTCCATTAATTACGTTTTTAAATATTTACATCCTAGTCTATTCATGTAAACAGCCACATGGGTAATTTGTAAAATTACACTTATAACATGAAATTTACGACAATGCCACCATTTTGATCCGCCATATTTGATTTTAAGACTCACCCAAGACCACTTCTTCTTCATTTTCAACTGTTTATCTACGGCGACCACATTTCTGAATGTTTCTTTGTGTCTTAAAGAATAATCAAAAATCCCAATCATTTAGAGATTCATTTTAGCCCGGTTGATTTGCTTTATGACATTAAAAAAAAATCAAAAACCCAATAATCTAAGCTATATCCGTTAATAATTTAGAGATGAATATCGGCCAAGTTCGATCGGAAAAATGACCAAATATTCACAAAAATTCCTGAAAATTTTCAAAAAAATACACCTGAAAACTGAAAACGACAAAATGAGCTGTCACTAAAATACCGTCATGTTGGATCGGCCATGTGTTAATGTGAATTATTAAGGAGATGATTATTGTGAAATAAGTGATTGCTTCAGTCTATTCAGTTAAGTAGGTTGTAGGTACCATGAAAATCAAGGAATTGTTTACAAACCATCTTCTATTAATTATGTTTTTTAAATATGTACATCCTAGTTTATCCATGTAAACAGCCATATAATTAATTTTTGAAATTACACTTATAACATGATATTTACAACAATGCCACCATCTTGAATCTGCCATATTTTATTCCAAGATTCATTCAAGACCACTTCTTCTTCTTCGTCTTCAACTGTCTTATCTACTTATTGGTTATCAGCGCCCACATTTCTGAATATCTCTTTATGTTTCAAAGTATAATAAAAAATCCCAACACAGTAACTTTGATCTAATATAGCCCAGTCGACTTATTTTATAATGTGAATACAATGAAAAATCCCGCGGACTAAGCTTGATATATTAATTTAGAGGTAAATTTCGGCTAAAAATTCGAAAACTCCTGAAAATTGAAAAAACTACCTGAAAACTGAAAATGAAAAAATGAGTTCTGACTAAACTACCGTCATGTTTGTTCCGCCATGTGTAATGCAAATCGTTAACTAGATCGTTATTATTAATATAAATTGCCCATTGTTTATACATTTCAATCAATCAATTAATTAAGTTGTAGGTACGATAAAGATCATGGCATTGTGTAGAACCATCTTCCATTGATTATGCAACATATTCTTTAATCAAACGCTGCCAATAAATGGGTAATTTTTGATAATCGTATTTACAATATTGAAATACATAGAGATACGTCATGGCATCATCTTGAATCCGCCATAATTGACTTCTGAATTGCCTATCCATATTTCTACCTATTTCTGCCTCGCTACTTTAATTTAATTCACTTTTTAAAAGTTCAAATACCGGTCATTTTCCTTGACCATGATATTGGTCCATGCTGTCTGTTTCCTTCTAGCAGCTTATTTATAATGTTACATCATATGAGCAAAGTAAACTCATTTCTTTTTCTTTGATTGTCAGAAACGTCTCCTTTGTTCATTCCCGTAAAATCCTGATACCTTTGGTCACATAAACTAACCTGTGTTTAATGCCTGTTCGGTTAACATTTATAGCATCATTTTCAGATCAATTAAATGTGACAGAAGCTTTGTAATTTGTTGCCATTTAAATTTCGTCATATTTCACTCTGATGTCATAATCAACCGACATTGTTAGTGAAAACATAACAATTTAGTGTTTGAGTGAGGGAATTTTAAAGATTATCAGATTTAAGTCCTTCCCAACGTTGTAATGACTTAACTTTGTACGTAGATTGTGCGATTAATAACTATCAAGTTATTTTAAGTCTTGTATGTGCAAAAGGGGCCACTTGGATGCCGTGTTCGTCTTGCCACATTTAATTATACAGTCAGTTTTATTCAGTGTGTATTTATCGCCACTAATTGCTTTAAAAATCTCTCCTCCACTTTTTCTTCGTATAATCTAACACGATTTGGAAGGATCTATAATCTGCAAATTACCTCTAAAAGCTCTCCTAATAATTCATCTCCTTACCATTAAACCACTTAATAACTTGAAGAGATATCCATTTTACATTACGCACGTACGTACGGCTTTGTTCAGTTATGAAATCTGCCCGCTCATAACCTCATAAATAATAATCTGTTTTTCGTCTTTTCCGAACCATTAATCACCACTTCGCATGAATTAGTGGCATTATACAGTTCGTGACCTAACTTACGCTTCCTTTCAAATGTTAACAGGCCCCTCTCTCTCTCTCTTTCATGGTGCACTTAGATGTGCATATGCCCACGGTCGATACGTTTTATAAATAATATTCTAATGGTAATTTTCATTTCTTAAGGAGTCGTACCATTCACATTCCCGTGTTTCCACCGAGGAGGATGATTTCACGCGAGATTGATCGATCGCTGGTATGGATCTCAATGAGAAAGGGAGACTGACTGGATCCGAAAACCCTCCTTTGTAATCAATCGTAACGTATTGAATGGTCAATCCTGGGGTTTTAACCTTTTTATACGTGGATTCAAGATATTTGGTATGATTGGTATAAAACCAGTTTGGGAGTTTTATTAGAACGACACCAATTGTTGAAATCGTAATAACATCTACGGACGAACAAAGTGTGATGTTCAGAGGAGAAGGCAAAATGTGACTACGATTTTCCAGTACCGAAATAACATTGAGAGGTGATTGGAGGTGATCAATCCTTTAAAAAGCATCGAAAAATCTAACATATATCTCGTCGCTATGTTGCTTCAAATTTTCCATTTTAACCCTTACCACCTTGGGACCAAAAGGGTGACAGGATGAGATCCTGACCTTTGCCCAAGTTATGTGAGCGTAAAAATAAGATACTGAGCGCAGAATCCCAGAATCCTTCACTTTAATTAATAACGACCCACCCACTAATTAAAACGTGTTAGTACAGCTTTGTTCCGTCTCTTCATCCTCTTCCCGTTCCCGAGGTGTAATATTTTTAAAGTTTTATCGCGAATGCCAGGCAACAAAACGAGTAGGGGTCAACACCGTATTTAGTATTTTATTGGTAGAGCTGTGGGAGTTGTATTATGTGAAGCCGGCGTACATGTTTTGGCTTTCACGCAATCATCACGTTTGAAGAAAGAAACATCCTCAACCTAATAATTATATCGGTCACGATAAGGTAAAGCACCGACAATTACCGTTTCGGCTGTAACGTGAAATATGAGGAGTACGTTTCGAAAATGTTGTAATGATTGTGAGGCGCGTTTGTTTTCGCGAGGTTTTATTGTTTCATTACGATCCAGTTAGTAGGTACCAAAAGGATCGTATCACACACTAACTCGCCTCCATCTTGGCGTTCAGTTAGTCACACGCACTTTACATTTTTATTCCTTGCAAGGATTGTAATATACTTTGATACGGTGATTAATCTCCAGGAAATTCCTCGTGAAAAGCTATTCTATTCCGAAACGATAATTAAAACAAATTTATTGTTCCGTATCACAGCACAGCGTTCCCTCCAAGACATTCCTCCTCATCCAAAATCCTCAACACAAACAACTGTATAAACACTATTTGTTCTTCCATTTTCGAGATCACTATCTGTTAATTTATACACATCCCAAATTCCGAATCACCCTCATTGTCAGGCCATTCAATGCCAAAAAGGTGTTGTGTTCCTCATCGCCTATTTCACTTAATTTGTACCTGACTAATCTTAAGTATACATCGCATTAAAGTATCACCTGGGGAGAAATATCCGTCAAACCCACTTAGACGTCATTTCGAAGACCCCTCGAACAACAAAACACCAAAAAAAAAAGAGATGAGGAGGAGAAGAAGAAGGAGAAGAGGGAACTTGTAAGTAAGAGAGAAAAAGAAAGATGAAACTCCGTCCGTCGGACAGGTGTGTAAGAGTGTGTGTCTGTGTATGTTGGTTGATTATTTATTCGGCCATTAGGAGGAATAAATTTCGAAGAGGTACGATTGATTTTATTGGTTTTGTTCGTCTGGTGATAATCGATGATCCGGGCGTTAATTAATTCACAAGTTGGGATTGTAGGGGTTGTCGGAGATTAGTTCGAAGAGAGTTTACAGAGGATCGCTGGAGAGACCCTCCCAGTTCGGTGGTTTTCCATCTTGACATGGAATGGACGAAGCCAACAGATAAATTTCACCTGATCACACTTCGTTAATAATGGAAAAAGGGAATTTCCAGTCACAAAATCACATTCAAAGATAGTTAAATCAGAGTTGAGAGACAAACTGCGATGAGACTGGATTAACAGGAGTTGTAGTTTCCATTTTCCAAGTTTTGGTCGATTCTACTGACAATCTTCCCAATCTGAGAGAATCCAGAGACTCTTAAATTGCGATGGAAGTTATTGAGCAGTGTCTATAGTTTCCATTGTCTACGTTTTGGTTGATTCCCCATACAAAATTTCTTTATTTGGCCAATCCTACTTTATATTTTAGTTAAACCAGACTCAAGAGACTTAATGCTTAATATGACCAATTAGGATTTAAATTGTGGCAAATTAGAGTATAGAGACTCCTTAATTGCTATGAAACTTAATGGGCAATGTCTGTAGTTTCCACTTTCCACGTTTTAGTTGATTTCTAATACCGACTGTCCCTATTTGACCAATCCCAATTAAAGTTGTGTTTAAACCAGAATCAAGAGACTTAAATCAAAATCTGACCTACTAAAATTTAAATTGTGGTTAAACTAGAGTCCAGGGACTTTTAAATTGCAATGGAACATATTAAATTAAATTATATGTAAATTATAGTCTAGAGACTCTCTAATTGGAATGAAGCTTCAAGAGCAGTGTCTGTAGTTTCCATTTTCCACGTTTCAGTTGATTCCTGAAAGTGACTTTCCTTATCTGATTATTCCAAATTTAAATTGTGGTTACACAAGAGACTTAAATCAAAATCTGACCCACTGAAATTTAAATTGCTGTTAAATTAGAGCGCAGAGAATCTTAAATTACTATGGCACTTGAAGAAAAATGTCTGTAGTTTCCATTGTCCACGTTTTGGTTGATTCCCAATACAAAATTTCTTTATTTGGCCAATCCTACTTTATATTTTGGTTAAACCAGACTCAAGAGACTTAATGATTAATATGACCAATTAGGATTAAAATTGTGGGCAAATTAGAGTATAGAGACCCCTTAACTGGGATGGAACTTAAGAGCAGTGTCTGTAGTTTCCACTTCCCACGTTTTGGTTGATTACTAATACGTATTTGACCAATCCAAATTAAAATTGTGGTTAAACCAAAGTCAAGAGATTTAAATCAAAATCTGACCCACTAAAATTCAAATTGCGATTAAATTAGAGTCCAGAGACTCTTAAATTGCGATGGAACTTGAAGAGCAATGTCTGTAGTTTCCGTTTTCCACGTTTCGATCGATTCCTAATGCAGACTTTCTTTATTTAACCAATCCTAATTTAAATTTTAGTTAAACCAGAGTCAAGAGACTTAACTCTTAATTGGGACAATTCAGATTTAAATTGCGGGCAAATTAGAATATACAGACTCCTTAATTGCGTTCAAACTTGAAGAGCAGTGTCTGTAGTTTCCACTTCCCACGTTTTGGTTGATTACTAATACGTATTTGACCAATCCAAATTAAAATTGTGGTTAAACCAAAGTCAAGAGATTTAAATCAAAATCTGACCCACTAAAATTCAAATTGCGGTTAAATTAGAGTCCAGAGACTCTTAAATTACTATGGAACTTGAAGAGCAATGTCTGTAGTTTTCATTTTCCACGTTTCGATTGATTTCCAATACAGGCTTTCCTTATTTAACCAATCCTAATTTAAATTTTGGTTAAACCAGAGTCAAGAGACTTAACTCTTAATCCGACCAATTAACATTTAAATTGTGGGCAAATTAGAATATACAGACTCCTTAAACAGACATCCTTATACAGACTGCGTTCAAACTTGAAGAGCAGTGTCTGTAGGTTCCATTTTCCACATTTCAGTTGATTCCTGAAAGTGACTTTCCTTAATTTGATCATTCCAAATTTAAATTATGGTTGAACCAGAGTCAAGAGGCTTAGATCAAAATCTGATCAACTAAAATTTAAATTGTGGTTAAATTAGATTTCAGAGACTCTTAAATTGCCATGGAACTTGAAGAGTCTGTAGTTTCCATTTTCCACGTTTCGATTGATTCCTAATGCAGACTTTCTTTATTAACCAATCCTGATTTAAATTTTGGTTAAACCACAGTCAAAGGACTTAACGGTTAATCTTACCAATTAAGATTTAAATTATATTTAATTTAGAGTGTAGAGACTCTCTAATTGGAATGGATCTTTAAGAGCAGTGTCTGTAGTTTCCACTTCCACGTTTTAGTTGATTTCTGAAAATGGCCTTCCTTATCTGATTATTCCAAATTTAAATTGTGGTTAAACCAGAGTTAAGAGACTTAAATCAAAATCTGACCTACTAAAATCCAAATCTGACAAACTAAAATTTAAGTTGTGGTTAAATTAGAGTCTAGAGACTCTTAAATTGCGATGGAACTTGAAGTGCAATGTCTGTAGTTTCCATTTTCCACCTTTCGATTGATTCCCGATACACGCATTCCTTATTTAACCAATCCTAATTTAAGTTTTGGTTAAACCAGAGTCAAGAGACTTAACTCTTAATCTAACCAATTGAGATTTAAATTGCGGGTAAATTAGAATATAGATAGTCTTAAATTGGGATGTATTTGATGAGCAATACCTTCAGTTTCCATTTCCACGTTTCTATTGATTCATAATAACAATTTTTCTCTATTTGATCAATAAAAATTTAAACTATGGTTAATACTGAATCCGGATACTCCTACATTCTGATGGCACCTGTTGAGCAGGAGCAGTCTCTCAATTCCCAAAGTTTGGTTGGCTACTACTAACAACTTTCTCTATTTGATGAATCAAATTTAAATTGTGGTTAAAACAGAGTTAACAAGCTTTTAACTATTATGAATCTCGAGCAGTATTTGTATTTTTCATTTTTCTTCTTGTGCTTGATTGTTACTAATAATTTTCCCAATTTTACCAATGCAAAGGGCTTCATACCTCACAATAGAAATGTTATAGGCATTTTGGTTTTTGAACAGGAGAAATAGTCTTCTTCTAGCTCTTCGCAATTTTTTTCAAGAAATTTCTAAAGTAGTAATGGCGAATGTTTTTTTAGTTCTAGTCATATAGGTTTAGGTTACATTGCATAACTTTTTGATAAATAGAAAATTGGGATTGAATATTTCTATTTCATTCTTAACGAAGGATTCTTATGGTAAGGAAAATAGCTCATGTATTAAAATAGGATTGAAATTAAGAACATTTTTAGTTTGCACTAAAAGCTATTGTAACACTGTAACATCAAGTAACAGGCGTAAATAAATTCCACCAGTGATACCAAATTCATTCGATCCGTATGTAGCATTGTTTGTGTATTCCTTGTGGTTTGATTTGAGGTATTATTTCTGTGATGTATTATTGGGAGTGTCAGACGTCTTCCTCGCCCATTTATCCTTGTCCGTTCATCCTTCGCTAACTCTCTTATTTTTCCAACGTTTCTTCTTTACTTTCTGCATTGTATGCAAATATACACTTCTCCTGTGCATCGCTTTCCGTCGTTCTACCATTTTATTAACTTCACCCACAAATGCACACTTGAAACGGCTTAATTACTTCGGCGTAAACCAATCAGACAGAAAATTACACTAAAAAAATTTGTAAACTGATATGAAACCTACGTCTTTTTGATGGAGGTATATTTTCCATTGTTGTGACAAGTAGGGTTGTTCTTTAAATATCAGTTCTAGTAAACATTGGTCTATATGATTTTGGTCACTGCTATGATGATGGATTTAAGGTGGTCTTTAAGGTGGTTTCTGAAATCTGCAAGCCATTCGGTTATATTGTTTCACATATCCAGTAGTCGGTATTAACCAATATTCAACCACGTTATCATCAACAAAAATGCTTTGAATACAAAGGAAAAGCTTCGATGAGCAGTTTTAGCCTCTTCAAGCTTTAATTTGTGTGGGAATCTATGGGTGGTTGTATTGATTTCCAAAAATTTAACAATTTTTGGACGCAGGGTACAAAATTCAATGAGCCTCCAGTTGGGAATCCGAAGAGCATGAACTGGTTGCTCTGCAAACTTAGGGTCTAACCCAGTAAGCTAGTTAGGGTCTTGTAGAAGAATTTACCCAAAATCCATTAAAACCTAAAAGAATTCATATAGAAAAATTGTAGGTAATATTTTTATACTCCCTTCTTCTTCAGAAACCTCTATATGTTAGCCCACTCCTGGACGTAGGTCCCCCCTTTCCTTTTCCATCGTTCTATGTCTTGCGCCAAATGGAGCCATGACTTTCTTGCTATATCTTCGTCTTGGTGTCTTGGCGAAATGTCTTCCGACATTTCGCCTATAGCGTCTTGGTCTCCAATGGAGACTGTAAAGCACCACCACCAACTAATCGACCACCCTCTCCCTTCCAGGTACATCCACAGCAAGGAGAAGCCGTTCAAGTGCACGGAATGCGGCAAGGGATTCTGCCAGTCGCGTACGCTCGCCGTCCACAAGATCCTCCACATGGAGGAATCGCCCCACAAGTGCCCCGTCTGCAGCCGCTCGTTCAACCAACGCTCCAACCTGAAGACGCACCTGCTGACCCACACCGACATCAAACCTTACAACTGCTCGCAGTGCGGGAAGGTGTTCCGCAGGAATTGCGACCTCAGGCGGCACAGCCTGACGCACAACCTGGGCGCCTCCAGCTCGACGGGCTCGCCGCAGGGCCAGACTTTCAGTATCGACTCGATAATGAATAAGAGCGGGAAGTGAATGTGAGTGTAGACGAGTAAGGATTCTGTGTAAATCTAGTTTAAGATCTGTCGCTTTGGTGTTACTTTGGACGAGGAGGTCTTGCCATCGTGAGAGACGATATCAGATATGCATTTGATTCGAAATTGGGATAAGCCATAGTCGTTCATGTTAGTGCTTCTTGCTTCACCTGATGTCTTTCATTGTTCCATGTCAACAGTTATCCACTTACGAAGTAATAGGCCAAGTTAGTGTGACACTTTAATGGTAAAAATTTAAATGGTCAAAGCAGGGCTCTCTCGTTGTGTAATGGTTTACACATAATGCCAGGGTTACCTTGGAATGTCTTTTAATGTGGAGGCCTTAGCATGCGGTTTCAAAATTTTTTGGCAGTTTGGTAACAACTGACCTTACCGTGTTAGACCATGTAAATATGTAAACAATGACCAAGCTGATTCGACTGACATGTTGGCAATTATCAATCCTCAAATTTGAAGTCCTACTGTTAATTTCGTTTTAAATTTAACAAATGGGTGGAGCAAGAAGCATTGTAAAACGTTGGTCTCTTAATTGCTGTCATTTCAAATAGAAACTGAAAGGAAGCAATTCTCCAGGAACGTTAAATGGACTAGGTAAAACCGTAGAAGATTGGAAAGTTAGTGAAAACCTTTTAGGGGTAATTGAGAACCACACTTAGTCTTACGGTATTTTCATTTTATTATCATTCATTTCTGATATGTTAAAGTTCGTTTAAAATGATACATTACACTTAACATGAAATAGTGTCTTAATGTAACCAAAAACCAAAATGGTTGCAGTGTCGTTTCCTTGTAATTTCAATAAAAACTACATCAACCTTAGTTAACTCCAATGGTGTAAGTCACTAAAATACTGGTTTAATTGCAGTATTGGTTGGATAAATCTTTAATTCCTTGACTTTGTGTGGTTAATCCTGTATTTTATCCTAAAATGATCACATCAAACTACCAACCCTACTTTGTTCTGTCAAATTGAAAAGTGCATATTGAGGAACAAATAAATATGTTTCTAATTTGACCAGACAGACTGACTCATTTTCTTTGAAAGAACATTAAAATGGCCACCATTTAATTTTCAATTTTTCTAATGTACTGCCGTTTTAGTACTTCGCAATTTTAAACAATTTGAGAGATTCGAAAACATTTCGGCGCTACCGTTAAAAGTTTCCGAATCTCGACGACTTCCCCCCTTCAACAAAATATCGAATTTATTAACTGCCGAAATATTTATATAAAGAATCTCGGCCATTTTAAACCAGTTCTCGATTATTTTGTTTGTGACCATGGGATTTAATCCGTCGTTCGGTTTTATGCTTCGTTAGTTGCCGTAAATTATTAAATCTAATTTTCTTTTTCAATTTACGATCGGTTTTTAGATAAGCCGCGCGTTAATTGTTAGTTTTTGTTTTGTTTGTATATATTTTAGTCTCTACTATGGCGATTCGTATCTCTTCGTCCGCGGATGGTTTTCCCTTGTAAATATAGATTTTGTGTAATATAAGTACTGAGATTTTTGTGATCTGATTTAAATTTAAAGACGCTATTCGAATTGTGTAAATTATTCAGATGTTGGGCGACGTATTGAACGCAGTTGCGTCGTCGGAAATGAGATTAAAGACGATTTATATTGTTGCGCCTATTTTGTGTATATTGTAAAAACTGTTCTAGAGCGGATTTTAATAAACGTAGGTTCACTTTGTTTTCACTGTTTTATTTTTACGAAATAGCGAAAATACGATCATATTTACACTAATTTTTGCGAATAAAGTGATGTCAATTTCATATTTCCTAAAGTGTAAGAATTGACATTCGTATCTCGCAAATATTTTTATCAGGATATGCTGTTTTTACCTCGGCTCTTAAAATTTGCAATGGAAGGAAACATTTATTGTAACGCATTCAAGTGGTTGCAACTGTTGTAATAGTTATTTATGGTACTAGTGTGTTATGTTGAAAATAAGTCATTCGAGAAGATTTATACCACGAAGCCGTCAGGCCGAGTGGTATACATTCTCAAGTGAGTTAGGAAACATAACACGCGAGTGGCATACAATGTTTTATCCGACAAGTGGAAGAAATCGGTTTTTTTATAAGACAGTAATTAATAAGCTTTGTAATCAAATCAAAGCTACTTGCGTCTCAGTACCCTATAAATGTCAGAATGACTTGACAGTGACTTAAATACATTTTGGTTAAAGTAGGTTGTTTGTTTGGTTGATATGAACGTGACTTATCAATAATCCATAACTCACTAGTGAGTTATATGGATTATAACACACTAGTGTGTTATTTGATAGTTTACTTGTCTAAAATGACATTAATAATGACAGTCATAACTGTCATGTGTTGGATAAAATTGTAACATTTAATAACACTACTTATTATACACCTGGGCAATTGTATTTCTTCCACATTTCAACAATATTGAAACACATGGTATTAACAAATGGAATTTAAGGTTCAATTTTTCTAATAATTATGGCATAAGGTTTTCACTTCTCAGCTTCACAGGAGAGTCAATGTTACGTTGTTGGCTTGAGTAGAAATTCCCAGGATCCAGCTGTCAGAAATGTGAGAAAATAATTTTGGACAATTTTACAACTTTACCTCAAAAGATACTTAACTCATTTATTGTTTTGTAATCTGGCCTTCTAGAACAGTTGTATAAGAGTTCGGAAGTCCAGTGTCCATAGTGAGTAAACTTGGATTTATTTGAGAAAATTTATGATATGATGTATCTTACATGATTTTTTCTCCTTTTGTTAAACGAAATTCCAACCTTCTTCCTTCATCGGGAAGACTTTATTCAACTGCGTTAATTGAAGTTATATGCTACAATTTTCCGGTGATGTTAAGACTAGCTAAAATAGTAAGTTTCCTATAATTTTGTGTGAGGAATTCTAAACAATTCTTTCTTGAATTTGAAAAGTGGAATATAACTTGTCATATAAGGAAACCCTGAAAAGGGCTGAGTAAGCCGATTTTTGGTATTAAATTAAGTAGGGCTCCAATACTGTTTCAGGTTTTAACAATGTTTGCTCTATACCACTCTTGCCACGAATATCTTTTCGAAAATTCTAACAATTTCCCTTAAAACTTGTCGCAAACACGAGAAAAACAAAAAAATTTCTTGCTAACATTTGCTTCGATTGGTTTAATTGACGCATAAATTTGGGTTTGTTCTGACGCCCCACCGTCTTTCAATTTAATTGAAAATAATTAATAAACCCCCTCGTCGCGCGAATTCCAAGGACGTAAGACGAGAGGATCGCCCCCTCCTCCGAGTCTTCCCTCCCTGGTCGTCCGGGTCGTCAAGAAAGGTACTATTCATTGAAAAGCAATGCGAACGCGTGGGCTGATGCAGGAGGGGCATGACAAATCAGACGCGAAAGGGGGCGAGGAGGGGGATCGAAGGGGGTATACACGGGCGAAACATGCTCGCCGACCTCTGACCCTTACGTTCTCAATGGACCGCCATCACTTCATCGGACACTATCATTTGTTTTCTTGCTCTTCGATTCTCAACGTATAACGCGGGACGGATATCTTCCCGTCCTTCTTCCGTCCCCGTGTGTCTCCTCGTCCCCCTTTCGCTCCTCGTCGCGAGGTAATAATTTGATGGAATTTACCGTGGCGGAATTTCCCTCCTCCTCGGTCCTGGACCGTTCTGGTGGTTGGGCTCGTATTTGCCAATTTTGAAGAGGTGAAACGTGACAGGGAAACTAGAGAACGAGGTCGTCATTCGTTGGTCAGGTTGGTATGACGAGTAACCTGATAATGAAACTGTATATTTTCGAAAGGTGTAAGTATGGGTAAGTGCACACCAAATCCGCAATTGCGTACCAAAAAATGAAACAAACACAGAACCCCGCCATTTACTGCCACCTGGGGCACCACACATGAAATCATTCAAATGATGTAGATCGTCCAAATCCTTTAAACAACTTTCCAAAAGGACTAATATTATTTGGGGACATCCGACTTCGGCCACAATTCCCCACAGAGAAGAAAATCACAGCCGACTTCGGCCACGCGATTTTATCAGTAGGATTAGTAAGGATTATGGCTC
The DNA here is from genome assembly GCA_946251905.1 of Cryptocephalus moraei. NCBI lineage: Eukaryota > Metazoa > Arthropoda > Insecta > Coleoptera > Chrysomelidae > Cryptocephalus > Cryptocephalus moraei. Next base: position 2,938,539 of record OX276455.1, on the reverse strand, counting down.
GTTAGGCCAGGTAGGTGCAATAAAATAAAATTGGATCGATTTCGTTCACTCATTTCTTTCAGTATAGTGTTAAGTTAGTAAAAGTAAAAGTGGAAAATAGAGAAATTATTAAATAGCGGCGGCGAATTCCTTCCGCGGTCAATTCGAAAGTAGGTAAAACCTCTCAGAGGACCAAAGAGTTCCTTCCCTACGACCATAATTATTATATGAATTCGCTATGGCTTGTTAAAGGGCAAGGATAAATAATTGAGGTTTAGGAAAACGAATAGGACGAATAATTTTTCTTGAATGTATGTTGCAAATGTAGATATTGTAAATAGAAACATTTGCTCTCTACACACAGCCAAGTTATTAACTAGCAGATAATTGGCTCATACTAAAAATTTTCTAATGAACCATTTTTCTCAAAATCATTGCAATTGTATTGCTTTATTGATTCGCTTACAATTCGACAGCAGGGCGCATTTCGGTCCCACCGACCCATTGACACCCCAGGCTAAGTCCTAAGCAATTCGGGTAGAACGGTGGCCGAAGTCGGCGTACTTATCAACGTACCATAATCCTCCGCTTACGCTGAAAAAGGTTCGTGGCCGAAATCGGCTGCTCCGTATTATTTATAGGCAGTTATGGTAACACTCGTATTACGGTTGGGCCAATCGAGCTATATTAACGTCATTATCGTCTCCAATATTTGTATTATACTAGTCATTACGGGGATAATTTCGACATTTGGTTGCAACCGTCTTTTTTTTGTTCTTCAAATAATCCGTCATTAAAAGCCGAACATCTGTCGAAACTGCTGCTGGTACCTGTCCCCTCGCCACCCTAATAGGCTTACCGGACAATTTCCCACAATACTGTTAAAACATACGAAATCGCCTTATCTCGGCCGGGGTTCCCGGTTTTAAGCTTATCTACGATATCAATCTCTCTCTTTATCTCCGGTCTTAAGTCAAACATTGACCGAAGGCAAACGAGGAGGAGGAGGAGGAGGAGGACGTTGGATAAACTTTTCGGCCGCGGAGGATTTATTTTTGGTGAGATTCGAGTAAACAGACACGCAACGGCTCGGAATGCCACACGCTTTCGGTACGGACCACCGTTTAAATATTTAGCGAAATTTTTTCCGTGTAACGACGAGAACCCGAAGCTTGACGTCACATCGAGAAGAGTAGAATTAATAGGGGGGGGGGGACTGTGAAACCAGCACGACCATTCGCATATGGAATTCTAGTTACTTCGAGTTACTTAAAGAGAGAAGCATTGTAACTTACATCGAATTAGTTACAAATGCCTATATAATAATTATATACGAACCTATTCTATTGAAATGCAGGGTCCGAAATCAACAAGAGCGAAAAAGAAACTAATAGTAGTTCGTTAATATGACAGAGAAGGAAGTTTTGCAACGTTGCCGGCCGGCCGGTCCGTAACTCATTCCCAATATTCCCGTCGGAGGCTATACATCGAATGATCCGGTAGAGTGTGGCGATGACTGTGATGTTTCGCGAGCTAGCAACGTCGCAAAAGTTCTTTTTCTGTTTAGCCAACGAGAAATATATGGCCTTTCTTTCGCTCTTATGTTTGTACCATACTGCGACTCTGTAAAAACGGTCTGTATAAAGGAAAGTAGATGGTAAAGTAGAGGCGTTATGTGCTCGGTGCTGCATGGTTTTTTGTAATGCAATTTGGATAAAATTTGGTTCATGTCTTAACGAAAACCTATGATAGATACACAGTTGATACACGTATGTATTGCGTGTGCATCTTTACAGTTAATTTCATTACATTCCAGATTGCAATGATACTCATATAGTGCCTACCATCCAATCTCCATTATCACTCCACGTTAAGTACAATTGTAAGACTTTTCGTTCACTCCTTGTATACTATAAACGCAGCCTTGGAAAAGGGTGTATTGCGTGCACATCTTAGCAGTTAAGTCAATCACATTCAAGATTGCAATGTCACTCATTTAGTGCCTAGCATCCAATCTCCATTTCACTCCACGTTAAGTACAGTTGTAAGACTTTTCGTTCACTCCTTGTATGCTCTAAACGCAGCCTTGGAAAAGGGTGTATTGCGTGCACATCTTAGCAGTTAAGTCAATCACATTAAAGATTGCAATGTCACTAATTTAGTGCTTAGCATCCAATCTCCATTTCACTCCACGTTAAGTACAGTTTTAAGACTTTTCGTTCACTCCTTGTATGCTCTAAACGCAGCCTTGGAAAAGGGTGTATTGCGTGCACATCTTAGCAGTTAAGTCAATCACATTCAAGATTGCAATGTCACTCATTTAGTGCCTAGCATCCAATCTCCATTTCACTCCACGTTAAGTACAGTTGTAAGACTTTTCGTTCACTCCTTGTATGCTCTAAACGCAGCCTTGGAAAAGGGTGTATTGCGTGCACATCTTAGCAGTTAAGTCAATCACATTCAAGATTGCAATGTCACTCATTTAGTGCCTAGCATCCAATCTCCATTTCACTCCACGTTAAGTACAGTTGTAAGACTTTTCGTTCACTCCTTGTATGCTCTAAACGCAGCCTTGGAAAAGGGTGTATTGCGTGCACATCTTAGCAGTTAAGTCAATCACATTAAAGATTGCAATGTCACTCATTTAGTGCTTAGCATCCAATCTCCATTTCACTCCACGTTAAGTACAGTTTTAAGACTTTTCGTTCACTCCTTGTATGCTCTAAACGCAGCCTTGGAAAAGGGTGTATTGCGTGCACATCTTAGCAGTTAAGTCAATCACATTCAAGATTGCAATGTCACTCATTTAGTGCCTAGCATCCAATCTCCATTTCACTCCACGTTAAGTACAGTTGTAAGACTTTTCGTTCACTCCTTGTATGCTCTAAACGCAGCCTTGGAAAAGGGTGTATTGCGTGCACATCTTAGCAGTTAAGTCAATCACATTAAAGATTGCAATGTCACGCATTTAGTGCTTAGCATCCAATCTCCATTTCACTCCACGTTAAGTACAGTTTTAAGACTTTTCGTTCACTCCTTGTATGCTCTAAACGCAGCCTTGGAAAAGGGTGTATTGCGTGCACATCTTAGCAGTTAAGTCAATCACATTCAAGATTGCAATGTCACTCATTTAGTGCCTAGCATCCAATCTCCATTTCACTCCACGTTAAGTACAGTTGTAAGACTTTTCGTTCACTCCTTGTATGCTCTAAACGCAGCCTTGGAAAAGGGTGTATTGCGTGCACATCTTAGCAGTTAAGTCAATCACATTCAAGATTGCAATGTCACTCATTTAGTGCCTAGCATCCAATCTCCATTTCACTCCACGTTAAGTACAATTGTAAGACTTTTCGTTCACTCCTTGTATACTATAAACGCAGCCTTGGAAAAGGGTGTATTGCGTGCACATCTTAGCAGTTAAGTCAATCACATTCAAGATTGCAATGTCACTCATTTAGTGCCTAGCATCCAATCTCCATTTCACTCCACGTTAAGTACAGTTGTAAGACTTTTCGTTCACTCCTTGTATGCTCTAAACGCAGCCTTGGAAAAGGGTGTATTGCGTGCACATCTTAGCAGTTAAGTCAATCACATTTAAGATTGCAATGACACTCATTTAGTGCCTAGCATCCAATTTCACTCCACGTTAAGTACAGTTTTAACACTTTTCGTTCGCTCCTTGTATGCTCTAAACGCAGCCTTGGAAAAGGGTGTATTGCGTGCACATCCGAACAGTTAATTCAATCACATTTAAGATTGCAATGTCACTCATTTAGTGCCTAGCATTCAATCTCCGTTTCACTCCACGTTAAGTACAATTTTAAGACTTTTCGTTTACCCCTTGTATGCTCTAAACGCAACCTTGGGAAAGGGTGTATTGAGTGCACACCTTAACAGTTAATTCAATCGCATTCAAGATTGCAATGATACGCATCTAGTGCCTAGTGTCTCGACGTGTAGTGCAATTATAATACTTTTCGTTCACCCCTCGTATGCTCTAGGAGCAGCCTTCGAAAGGCTACTATATACCCGTTCCCCGTGTGGACTGAAACGTGCGTGTAGGTATATTACCTACGAGCATTCGTGTGAAATGGTTCCGTGATAAATATCAAAGTTGACATGACGTAGTATTTTGATAATCGCTCATAAACTAAAAGAAGATCCTTCTCAAGTCAGCCGAATAGAAACATGGCCGGATCTGTCATCATTCCATCATTTTTTCACTTAATTTCATTCAAACAGGCAACGAGAGGGACACACGAACGAACGGGTCCCGACGAGTCCGATAAAAGGTTTTATTATCTCTTTTTTATCGGACAATTTTTTTTTCTTGGATTTTATTATTTTCGGATCTAATGCATCGCGGGATTAATTAATGTGAAGATTGAGCCGATAAGTACCTACACGGCGGCTACTAAACTGACGACACGTCTCCGTTCGCGGTTAACAGATGGAGCTAAAATATAATCAAAAATCACTAGATATCACTGGGCAGAAATTCATGTTGCAAACATGTTATTTCTAGTGACTCTCACAGAAGACAGCACAGAGATGAATCACTACAGAAACAACATGTTTGCAACATGTTCTCTGTTTACTGGAATGAAATCTCAATTCAACCACAATATTTCCGGCGGCGGTCAACTCGTAAGAAATGTTAATACCCGGCTCTAAGATCGGTCAACTCGTAAGCGAACCAGGCAGGTAAATTTTTAAAGGGTAGTTTTGGACGAGTCAACTCGTAAGAGGATTCTCAGAAATAATCAAGGGGATGATGAGTGTAACGAAGTCGTTCGGATATTTGTTAAAACTAAGAATATGAAATAAGGGGGTGGTTTGTTACGTTCCAACTAAACGGTGAAACGGTGACGATGGACAACTATACCCGTGTTATACTATTTAATAAATAACATGAGTAAACATTTTAATCACAATATATAACACGAATTAAAAAACTGACTTTATAATATTTGCATTGTAAAGGATATTAAACCTTCTTGCTGTCCTATATATAACTAGATTTTCTAATAACACGAATTATAATTCTAATAAAAATGACAATACATGTCTCTCCTTGAATCTGAAAATTTAATATGATACATGCGAGTATGTATATGTGTATATCTGTATACCATCTATCTAAAATCGTATACTCGCCTACCCAAATAAACTTAAGAAAGGTTAAATAGTACAGGCAATAGAATTTACAACCCTTAGGACTATATTCTTATGAGTTGACCGATCTCGGCGAAGGTAAAATGCGGACCGGGATTAATCCTTACGAGTTGACCCGTGCCCAATATTTCGTACCAAGTTAAACCCCAAAAAAATTCCACGTTTCAAACTATAAACTAAATGCTTCCCTTTATTTAGCGAGTCTTATACAACTTTAAGAAGGGATGGTATGACCCAAAATTTGCAAAAAATGAACACGTGCTCCAAAATTTACTTATTTCACTAACTTTTATCTAACTTATTTAATATCTCCAGAACTAATTCCAATAGCGTAGTGAAATTCAAGAGTACTTATTACAATCTGTTTTAAGGTGAATTTCATTTTTAGGGGTTGTGGGACAATAAAAACCACCCCAAATTTTTTAGAGATTTTCACCGAAAAAATTAAGTTTCTTGATTTCAATTATTGAATGTGATAGTGATTTAGATTTTTATTGAACATTTTGAGCTCCTGAAAGAAACTGAAAACGTACTGGAAAACTTTTGAAGTATATCACGTCTTGTGAAGTCTGCCGTTCTTGGCTTTTCTTGAAAATATGGCCACTTTATCATCTGACGAGGTAAATTACTTAAGAAACAATTAAGGATCCTATTAATTATTAACCAAGTTATACTTAGAAATACAAATCTGGTCAGACATATCGCGAAATGAACCAGCCTCCTATTCAGCGAATAATAAATTAAGTGTTTCTTTAATAAATAATAAGATGATGTGTACAAGAAACTGCGAAATGATGACTGAATTCTGAGGCTGTCTTAAAGACTTTTAGATAATTATTAGAACTTATTCGTAAAAAGTCAAATTAAATTTATAAACAAAATGCAAGAATCTGTGAGTCAAAAATTTTTATTGTAATTGTATTTTACGAAAAGTGCTCTCCACTATATCTTCGATATAATTTACATTCTTTCTGCTTATCGGTTTCCAATCAATAATCAATCAAATCAATCGCATCAAAATTTTTGCACATTCCTTATTTTGACAGATTTTTAATTATCACTATAAAAAAGTAAAAATTGCATTTTTAAGAAATATTTATAGATGTTCGTAAATCTCTACGTAATGCATTTCAAAAAATTAGAAGCAATGTCTTGTAATAGGAGTTCTTGAAAAGGGCTGCCTCCTGCAGTAGGTACCTCTTACGGCCTATCAAGTAGAGGAGTGAGACGAGATTTACTTTTACAAACGGTAAGTTTTATAAAAGATTTTTACTTGTGAAGGTACTTATGGTGTTCTCATTGGTATCATCGAATTAAGTTACCTGAAGGCTACCCAAAGTCCAACGTTTATTTCCCGCGGTTGCGCCACTGCCCGAAAAGCGTAGGAAACCTTTCAGAGGCATATTTTATAATGACAAGTATTTCACATTGGTGGCGAAGATTTATTGAATGGGATTGCGATATTTTATGGAAATTATCTCTCTCGTTCGCGTCGGAGCGAGTGAGAGAGGAGAGAGTAAAGTACCTCGTTATTAGACACGTTCCGTGCGATATCCGGTATCTCCGTGAGTACCTATATTACCCGATTGTTGGTTTATTGAAATTATAAAACATCCCGATGGGTTCTCGTCCGAGAGAAAGAGAGGAGAGGAGAGATACGATGATTGGATTTTTTATTCGCCTATAAAGTACCAACTGAAAGTAAAACGCGTAGGAAGAATGATAACTTGAATTAGGTGAGTACGTAGAGGGATATTGCGTTAGGAATGTGTTCGTTAGGCGAAAATCGTTCTCGGACAATAAAATCGCCTTATCTATAACTACCGCCGAGGTTGACCGACGTTAACACGTGCTGAGTTATCTTGGGATGATCGTTATACACCTTCGCGAAATTTACGATGGTGTTGTCGCGAGCATATCGGACCAGATTCCACGAGGAGGAAGATGTGAACCTTTAAAAATATACCAATTACATACGGACAAAGTGGTGCGTTTTCAGATTCCAAAAATCAGTTCCATCTTAAAAATGTTTGTAAACTGGGGTTACCTAACGCCCGGTTTCATAATGCAGTTAAAGTCCACTTTAACTTAAAGTTGACTTTGACTGTGACGTTAAGTTAAAGTGGACTTTAACTGCATTATGAAATCGGGCGTTACTACTTCTAACGTCACAGTCAAAGTCAACTTTTAGTTAAAGTGGACTTTAACTGCATTATGAAACCGGGCGTAAGTCTTTTAGTATTCAGTGTGTCACACAACTGTCGGTGGTTGGCTTTCCACCCCTTCTCAACCCTTAAGCAATTTGACTGAATATTCTGACTCTCCATCGTTTAGAAAACGTTAATTTACTCATTTAACACTGTGAAACAATACTTGAAGCATTTAAATGAGCAGAAAGTGTTCAGCTCAATTTAGCAAAGATGACCGGCAAAACTGTGGAAATAGTACCTACTGATACTGAAAGTGGTACCTACTGACAGGTTTTAGTCATACAAATTCCTGGACAGAATGGTGCGTTTTCAAATTTCAAAAATCAGTTCGATCTTAAAAATGTCTGTAAAAATGGGGTTACCTAAGTCTTTTAGTATCAAGTGTGTCAGTCACACAACCGTCGGTGGTTGGGTTTCCACCCCCTCTCAACCCTTAAGGAATTTGACTAAATATTCTGACTCTCCATCGTTTAGAAAACTTTAATTTATCCATTCAACACTGTGAAACAATACTTGAAGCATTGAAATGAGCAGAAAGTGTTCAGCTCCATTTAGCAAAGATGACCGGCAAAACTGTGGAAATAGTACCTACTGACAAATTTCAGAACAATCATTTTTAACTGATTACTGTTTTAATTTTTGACACCACATTAATCCTAATCAAATGTAGTATTTTTCAGTAGCCGCGCCCCTTACTTTAAATTCTGCATTATCTTACACGTACTTTCATAGAGATTTCGTTACAGCAAGTTCCATCTAAAAGGTGTGTCCTGAAATCTTCAGGAATAAATCAGATTTAGATGCATAAAACTTTATTAATCACCATTTAGGTATTTAAATTTGAAATACTATGCAAGTATGCAGGTATATAAAACATTTTTTCTAATTTCTGTATAACGAGTCTCTTTATGATCCTGACTGATATGCAGTAATTATGCAGAGAAGAGCAAAATTTGCTAAATGTGCATTTCGCCATAAAATACATTTTTAAGGTACTTTTGTGCCAAAAATCCAAGCTTCACATTTCAAAAAGCACGGGATCAACAAGACATATATCATAATTCTCGTAGCTTACACACGTAGCCCATGTATAAAACTCGTCATGATTACAACCATTTTAGTCTCGTACCGGACATTATTATTATTCTCCGAGACAGAACTGGATTTCATTCGTCGTAGTATATCCCTTAACGTTAAGCAACGAGAGCCATCAATAACGGTAAAATCACAGAAAGCAACAGATAAATCCGGACGAGTCACAACATAAAACATCCCAGTTTTCAGCAGTCGTTATATCAAAGGTAAGTATTTCTAATAGACGGCCAGCGTACATAAATAATATTTGTGAACGAACACGGACGATAAATTTTCTATGGAAACGTTTGTGGAAAACATGGGCGGCGAGATTTTGAAATTCGCGAGTTATCCCGAAAAAAAGTTAATTTGGGTTAGTATTTGTTACAAGAACGATAATGTAACGTTTGAATAATTGCGATCATTAAAATCTGAAATATGTATTAATATGTTTTTATGTGAATAAATACTTTTTACTTAAAATTGAAATTTCTAAACGTATCATGGAAATTAAAACAAATATTTTTAATTGTTTATAACTGATTTCCACAGTTATGCAAATACTTATACAAAAATAAGTAGCCTAGGTTTTTCTTGAATTAAAAAAAAAGTGTATATTAAAACCAGGTCCAGATTTCCTAAAAGGGATTTAAGTTTGACTAAATTAGAAATTCAATTTTTTTAACTTATTGCAAATTTCAGAATATTGCCATTAAACAACGTGGCTTGTTTTGAACTCCAGTTATAACTCATAAAAACAAAAGACTATTTTTGTTCTCAATTAAAAACTAATTACATTTGGGTAAAATGGGCTCACCATCCTCTAGGGAATTAAAAAACCTTTAAAACGAGTGATTCTAAACCGACCTCGATATCTTCATTTGTTGCTGAGAAAAATGGAATAGAAAGTCAAAATCGACAAATTCTTTGTTTAACAATTGTTATCGTGAAATTGAAGCTGAGGCTTTGTTATTTTGTAAAAAGTCGGGGATTATAGTGCTTAATATGTGGTAATAATTTCAGATCGATTCATCAAATAGTTTATTGCAAAATTCAATTTGTTTATATTTTTGCAATAACCATCAACGCACAACTAAAAAAAAATCGCGATTCTAAGATCATTGTGCCCTAGAGAAACATTTTCTCTATCGATATCAATTGTTGAATATAATAAAAAGCAATTTTAAGATTGTCTAAAAAATTAAAGAAGAAAAACATTTTTTTTTATTTTGGCACCTTATGTCATAAGCAATATCTCTGGAAATTGTTGACGAATTTTGAACAAAACATATCTCATTTATTTGAATGGCAACAGGAACAGAAAACACGTGTTTTCCTTAATCTAGGTTCTAATGAAATCTTCATTTTAAACCAGGTTTACGTCCTTAGTTTAGGTTAAAATTACGAATTTTGCGTCAGGTGCTGATCTGATTCGAATCAGGTGTGTCACGACTTGTCAGAAGTGTTAGGTTTGTCACGGTTTGTCAGGTGTGTCAGGGTGTATCAGGTGTGTCAAGTGTGTCAAGGGTATCAGGGTGTGTCAGGTGTATCAGGTGTATCGGGGTGTGTCAGGAGTTTCAGGGTTTGTCATGTGTGTCAGGGTGTGTCAAGGAGTGTTAGGGTTTGTCACAGGTGTGTCAGATGTATCAGGGTGTGTCAGGTGTGTCACGGTTTGTCAGGGTGTGACTTATATAAGGTCACTTCAGTTACAGTACATACAGTAAACGCTGTCATAACCTTCTGCTCCTTCTTTAACCTCGTGGTAAAATGTTGTGTTTTCGAGATACGCTTTTAGATACATTTTCGAGGACGTCCGCTCGTACCTGATTCCTTCGCCCATTAAATCCGTTCACCCTCCTTTCAAACGGCCCGATTTTCATCGCATCAGGGCCCCCTTTCGCTCTTCCCCCTTTCTCTTACACATAATTTTTATTAAATGGCAACATAAACAGCGACCCTATAATTACGCTTGGAACTTGTCATCCTGTGAGGAGTTCCCATTATTAGCCGAAATCCGAGAGGCGTCCGGGGCCGGGGGGCCTCCCGGGGCGCGAGCGACAGGCCCCCCCGCCGGCAACTTAACCGAAACACGGCTCTCTAATACTGTCGTCGCTCCGACCATTGTCGTTTGTATCCTCTTTCTTAATGGACTTTTAAATGCCGAATAAAAATAACCGTAGCTGCTACGGAATATATGTTAAGAGACTTTTTGTAGTGTTTAATTGCGTTTTTGTTTCTTTTTCCTCTGCGAGAGTGGGCAGGCACATATATGTCCTTATTATTTAGATGCAGGGGGAGTTAATGAATAATTTAAAAAAGGAATCTAAAATGCCTGTCAAATTCGTATCTAATCCTACCTTCTGGGCACCACTGCTCCGTTGTTAAACTTTGACTTAGCACCTACGTCTACGTCGTCTTTCAAAACACTCCTCACGTCCAAATTTAAGGTATGACGAGTAATTTCAAAGTTTCAGGAATCTACACTAAACGACTTTTGCGTAAAGTCAAAACAAGTTAACATAAAGTCTCGTCTCGTTTTCGAGACGAGACTCGAGACGATACCTTAAATTTTCCTTGCGAGACAAGACGAGATTTTCAAAAAGTCTCGTCTCAAATCTCGCACGAGATTTTTTTTCTGGATTTCTTCAATTTTTTTCTTTAGATTTATGATTAGTATTGGTTTTTAATATCTCTACAATTTATTTCATATTCACCGACTTTTGGAGATCAACTACCTATTTCTCACCCGACTTCTCATGTTACAATCGACCTATAATTATTGGTTTATTTCAGTTCTTGTCGAAAAAGCAAATTTGATAAGCTCGCGAGATTTTGCGAGAAATTTGCGAGACTTTTGTGAGAATCTCGCGCGAGACGAGACTCGAGACAAGACTTTCCAGTTTTTCTGCGAGACAAGACGAGATTTTTCAAAGTCGCGTCTCGTCTCGTCTTGTGGGCAACACTATTAATAATCCTTAGTGTGTAATTCGATGAATCTACATTATATTGATGGATCAAATATTTAAATCTAACGTTTCGCGGTCACTGTTTAATCGTGGCTCATTTATTAGTTCAATGTATGACGTTATTAGTTTATGAGCAGAAATAGTTGTAACAATCATCGATTAATAATAGTATTGATATTCAAAAAGTTGACGAGAGCAATTCATTAACCTTATGTACAGAATTATTTTCTGTGTTTCGGGTATGGAAATAAATTCAAATATTTAAAAAATACTCATTATAGAAAATATTGTTTCAATCGAAGAAACAGGGTTATTATCAATGATTGGCATAATATTCCATCATATATAATTATATAATAAAGATATATGCGGCGTTGAGTTTCCTTTAGAATTTAGAAGAATTGGTATTATTACTGGTTTTGAGATACATACTACTTAATTTTGGAAATTAACGGTAATATTATGAACTACAGATTGCATTAGCGGTTATGTGGAATTGAAATAAAACTATTTTATGTGAAAAATGTAGATGTTTTCAACGTCCCTTATAACAGAAATATGTTTAAAATTCTAGAACATATTTGAAGATAAATTGTTAAATGTGACATTTTTATAACAATTTGGTACGTCGGTACTAAGTCATCAGTTCCATAAAAGTTAGATACTATACATAGATGTAAGCAATTACAGTAATAATTTTTTGTAATTAAAATCAACTCATTTTTCATTAGCAAAACTCAATATACCTATTTTTAACCGTAAACATAAGTAAATATAGGCATCTATTATACAGTAGTTATTTTTTAAATAATTTCCCCTTATCCTATTTTTGAGTTCAGTATGTGCCTCCCACATTGAATGGTTACTTACGTATAACGAAAAGTTTTGAATATGATTTCAAGAGAATCCGCCATAATACACAACACAAATGGTGAAAGCATTTTTCTTAATTCGAAACAACAAAAACCATCTTTGTTTACGTCCTTTCCTAACTTAAGTTTGCTTGACGTTGTATGATCACTAGAGCTGTTAAGAACGCGCGAATTTTAATGCCTTTAGTGACCCTACTTTTCCAGGTATATTACGTGCTATCTCGCCTTAAAAAGTATTTAGAAAGAGATTTTTAGAAGTAAATTTTTGTATTGGATTTAGCACAAACTGTCCACCACAAAAGTGATACTAATACACGTAGCAAAACGGAAGATCCTAATTTATAAACACGACTATGAAAATCCACCAAAACTTCGTTGAAAGAAAAAGGAAGAAAACCATGAAAACTTAAGAAAAGCAAATATAACATGATGATGCCACATGATTTTCAATACTTCAGAATATTCAGAAAGCTGGGGATTTACACAAAGCCATAACGTCATAAATTCCAAAGGCAATTCACTGAAAATAACTGATCTATGGGGACACCAATCTATGTATAGAGAGTCCTGCAGAATAAATGTGTCTGAAGGCCAAAGAAGAACTGCTCTACTGATTTTGAAGAAGATTAGTAAATACAGGTAAGAACCTTTTATTTACGATACTAATGATTTGAATATAATAATTGTACTTTATTGTTCCATCAATTAAAATGTTACTGGTGCAATCGGTTATTACTTTCTTACTCTTTATTTTACTACGTAATAAGAATTCAGTATTTATTCTGTTTCATTAGTTACTCCTTTAACAAAAAATTTAATTTAGGGTCAAAAAAAATCAAATTTACCATTCGAATATCTAAATATATTGACGCAATATTTACGTTTGTAACCTTTTGTCATTGAATAGGTATTATGTATGTTGTATATGGCAAGGCAGTATTAATATTGCCAGTCTCACCGGACGTGGATTTTGAGTTTAGACCGCCAGTAGCAAAAATAACGATTTTTGATATATATCGATATGAAACCAAGTGAGTGACATTATAGTGACTTCCTGCGTTCAGTGTAAAACTATGATTTTAAAATTCATGGCAGATTAAGGAATATGTTGTTTGATTTTTACTTCAGTAATTAGGTAAAACATAGGTTTCTAATGATTTCGTCGTTATGCCCTGCCATTATATTCTCCATTCTCTATCTTACTGTCCTAGCTGTACTTGTCGATGTTTGCTGTGCCTTCTCGTGGTCCATAACGTTCACCCTGGAGTTGGTCCAGCTTATCTCCAGCACACAAATTACCTCCTTTTTAAACAATGTATATGGCGACTTTGTACTTGCCACTTGCCTTGAAAAAGTTATATTCCATTACACTCGCGGCGTCTTTGAATCAGCGATTTTAGCTTGGCTCTCCTATTAAATCCCCGACGTCATGCCGCCTGAGTTGCTTTTTGTTCGTTTTCGACCCGAGTATTACTTATTTCCCTTTCATTCGCGCAATTACAATGCATGGACAAGTGTGTCAAATGAAGTCGAGCTTTATTGCCAGTCTGACAACTGACAGCATAGACTAATGCGTCTAGTACTATAGAAGTAGGTACCTATAAGCGAGGGAGAAAAATCCTCCATTACAAAATTTCAAGCAAAGGGTCTCGTTTTGATATTACCTGTGAGATTGGGACGTCTTTATTCCGAATTTATGAGAAAGAGCAATTCGATTCTCGCATCCCCCCAGTTTTCGCCAGGCGCATATAAACCAGTTGACAAATTAGCAATTCAAATGCGGGCGACGATCGAAGCAGGAGGAAAATGGAGAAGAAGGAGAAGAAGGTGAAGAGCAAACACGAGGAAAAAGAAGCGACGCCGTTACCGTGGCGAAAATTAAAAACTCAATTCGATAATTTGCATACTTACTCGATATATACACACACACACACACTCATACCACGCACACGCAGGAAAGTTATGTGGGGGCGGTGGAAAGAGAGAAAGAGAGGAAACTTCTTTTCGAGTCACCTACGCACAAAAGAGAAGCCTTTCAGTTTAAATTGTTTGCAATCAATCAAGTGAAAGTTGTTGCAAAAGAGGTAATTAGAAGGTAAATGTGTGATTTTTGATCATTTCGCAGCAACTCTGTAGTTCAGTTATTAAAAAAATTGTACAGTTTTGGGTAAACTATCTGATTACTACCATTCGCTTTTGGATCTACATCTAACCACCTTCACTCTACATCAATGTTTACTCTATTCAAAACAAATCCCCATGCACGTCATCAACTGACGTACCAACTTAATATAGTCCTAGGACATCGCAATTTATGTGTTCCGTGTATATTTTAGGTTAAGAATACACATATTGTCATCCTAAAATATACACGGAACACATAAATTGCGATGTCCTGTAACTATATTAAGTTGGTAGTATTGGATGATTCTTCCGTCATCAAAATAACGTGCATCAGGATTTGTTTTGAATAGAGTATAGTCTATTCCAATTCCTGAACCATGCACCTTCAGTTAAAAATTATATACAGGGTATTAAGAAACAAGTGTCACGAATTTTAACATGGGAATCTGGCCCAAAGTACGTAGAAAAATCTTGATGGTCATGTGTTCGAAAACGCTTGATTCTGAGATACAAAAAAAATAAGCAAAACTAATTTCGATCATAAAGTGACATTCCAGACTGATACTAAATTTAATGTGCCGATATATCAAAACTGCAACCCGATTTTCAGGTGATGTGGGGTAAAACACACTATAACTTTCTTGTACTGAATCTGTCATTCTGACTGTGGTGTAGTTTTCATTAAAAATTATGGAAAATTAGGCATTTCATATAAAACATAACGTCTTGTTTCATTTCGTTTTCCAGGATATATTTTATGCATTTATTGAACATTTTTCCAAAGAAGTATCACAAACTTTAAGGGACGATGGGTAAATGGTACAGTCCAACATAGGCAGAACAATCAATAGTGAGATATGATCAATATCCCGAGATGATCATACAAAACATATTCCACTTGTTGATGACTGCAAATGTTGGTTAGGCTAAGTCAGAAAACGTCTATAAAACATGTCATTCTACAATTTACACTAAGTTTCAAAAATGTCTAATCGTATTAATATTCATTGATTATAGTAGGGGAGCCCATGATGCCAAATGAGGATTTACTCGAGCGTCGGCAGATTTTTATAGGAGGTGTTCAGTGAACCCTAATGATGCTCCAATTTCTTAATCTGATGATTTGGAAGTGACGAAAGCTCGCAGAGAATTTTGGAAAATGTAAAAAAAATCGCCCTCTTGAAATACTCGAGCGCGTCAGATTAGCATACTGAAGCTTCATCATGATGTACCAGCCACGCTGACAAAAAATCTGACGATTCTTTTAAGGGGTATCGTTAATCTGACGATTTAAAAATAATTTTTTTGAAATAAAAGTACTAATAACTAATACGAATAAAAGTATGGCATTGACAATTTGTTAACCAATCAGAAGCGATTACGACAAAACAGCATAACCTTGCTTTTCTCTTCTCTCAGGCTTTCACGAACACGCTTCTTATGCTTGCTCTTCTAATTGGTTTACAAACTGACATTGTCATACGCTCTGACAGATGGCATCGAATTAGAGTGAAGTGTTACCTCCGATATAATTAAAAAAATGTTTAGCAACAGTTGCCATGGTAACCTAATCCATAAGGCGTAATAGACAAAATATAGAAAAAATGTATTTTAAAAGGTAAGAAAACGGTAAAGAAAATGGGGCCCCGAGAATTGCCTAGGGGCCCTGATGGGTTTAATCCGACCCTGGGTGCGAGACAGACAGAGATAGAAGAAAAGCGAAAGGGACATAGAGGCGTGGAGTGGGAAATACATGTTTTACCATAGCTACACGCTCTTAATTAACAATTTTGATTACTTTCGGCTTGCGGAAATCGTCAGATTATATTTTTTCAGTTATTCTGGTATAATTACCTCTAGAATAAAAAAGAAAACGACCGTGCTCGAGTAAATCCACACATCGTTTTTTGCAATTTTGTTACCCTCCTACTCCCTTAGGTTACGCTCAAATCGTCAGATTAGCAAAATGGACACTTGTTAGTTAGTAATTAACCCCCCTTATCTGACGTGCTCGAGAATTTCGGATGATCGATTTTTTTTGCTAATCTGACGGGTTCCCCTTGGCGAACCCCCCCCCCCATATTAAGGGCTCGTACTGGCTGGAGGTACTTATTAATATATAAGGTATCCTCACTTATATTAATCTGACGCGCTCGAGTAAATCCAAAAATCCCCTCTTGGGCTCCCCTACTATTAGGGATTCAGGGATTCAAGGCTATGAATATTATTCATAAATCAGAATTGTTAAAGTAGCTTCTACATAATTAACGATTTGCGACTTTAGACACAACTTTTATTGCAAAACTTTGACATTAAATATTTCAACCTAACTTTTTGTTAAAAATGTTTTCGAAAATGCTACTACTTTTACTTACATGAATTAGATAGTAAAGTAAAAATTAATACCTTAACAGACAAATCTATATAGAGTATTTAGAGTGGTAATTAACTACATGTTGTTGTGAACTATATTGATTCAAGCGTAATATAGGTTAGTAGCTTTGAATAAGTACCAAAACTTGTTTTCATAGGTACACTAAGCAGTCTTTTGCTTGATCCAAAATTACTAAAATGACTATTAAGGAACAGGGAATTTCAAATTTTAATGTTTGAATTTGGAAGTCTTTGACATCGTCATTTTCAATATTACACAGTATCAAAATATTACAAAGTAATAAAGCGACGGTACTACGAAGCAAACCTATTCATTGGCAATCTCAGACCGTTTTACGCAAAATCTCCGATTCTCCTGAATACCTTCACATTTTAATTTATATCTCCAACGGTACGCATTAATTAACTCTTTCTCCTCTTCTTTCCCATTCAATAATGACGATATCATCGATTCCAGTCCCCGACGATCTACGATTATAATTTAGAATATGCAGACGAGAGCCGTACATATAATTAATTCCATAATTTTCTGTATTATTCTATTATTTAACGGCCTACGTTCGGTTATTTATCGTTGCTTTGTCGTGTAGATAATCAATATGGGTAGGGTACACGTAAAGACTATATAAGAGGACGATCATCGTCGCGTTTTTGTGAATTTATTACATGGCGCACAGGTTATACGGGATCGTTACGGACCGGTCAACAGGAGATCCCAGGTTTATAAAAATTCGCCTTGTGTATATATCTCGTTCGGTTGTAATTATTACCCGCCAGGTTTAATGAGGGGATAAATTGTTAGCCCTCATACTCCCACGCACTGCTCTAATATCCGTCGTATATTTTTTGAGCTTGTTAAAGTGTTTGATTAGTGCCTTTAATTAGTAAGTAAAGGGGGTATGTTGTGAAAAATAAAAGGTTGTAGAGAAAAATGGCACTGGCAACAACGTATCACTTACCATTTATGCTCTGATAAAGTTGGAGGGAGAAATGTGCAAGTGATTTCAAGTAGCGTGATTGTTACACTCGATTTTCTCCTTGCTGGAGTAATTACAATTAATCCAGTCAACGTAGTCATTTTTTGACGTTTTACGACATGAATCCATAACCGGATGGGAGTAGTCAATGTTGTAGGCTCTGATTAGTTGATCATGCCTATATGGTTTTAAACATTCAAAAAGTGTGCATTAACAAATGGGAGGGGTCCAAAGTTAGCAAAAACAAGTTTTTTGATTCTACAAGCCAAAGTATGCATTTTAGGGAGAAAAGTTTCATATATAAGTTGTAGATAAATTAAAAACCTACAATTTGAGCTGCAGCACGATTGATTTTGTTAAATATTTATTGCAAAAATGCCAAAAAACCACTGAAAATGGTCATTTTTTGCATATTGATTATTTATTGCAAAAATAATATGATTTAGGTTTGTACTACTTTAAAAGCTAGCATTCAAAATTCCAAACCTAAACAGCTTTCACAAAAGTCAAAAAGTCAAAAGTGAAAAATCTATACAGACTGGACTAAATGGACACATTTTGCTACGACTATATGAATAATGTGGTTCCTCAAGCAGTATCACCTGTGGTATCACAAAACACCTTTTTGGTACTCCTTCCAATTTTCAATGTATACAGTGTCTGGTGTCATGATATGTCAACCCTCTAAGGTTATTTTTAATTAGTGAAATGAGGAAATCATGTAACTGTCCCCCCATTAATCACGGCGGACTACCGCAGAGAGATAACGTTGCGAAAGTCTCGAATTTCCCGAGAAGATTTCTCGGAGTCGTTATCTATCGGTCGAAGATCGAACTGCGATAGATACGGTAGCAATAAGTGACGCCACCTGAAAACGTCACATAAATTCAGGGAAGGGCGTGAAATAGAGGGATGCCACCCCCGTGGGGGCAATTAAAATGAAATGTGATATTTTACCGAAAGTACCTAAAACAACCTTCCATGTTAACCACGATAGATTTTCGCTTTTATTTATAACCAGACGACGACGACGACGACGACGACGACGCCAGGCCATAAAACGGAGATATTAAACGGATTGCGCAACCATTAACGTGTTAATAACTCCTCTATGAAATTAAACATAGGTGTACAATGAAGTAATCGATTATTAACTTCAATCTCCATATATCGCGTTTATGTCGGCAATTTACATATTTTATACAGAGATAAAATTATACCTACTTATAGCTGAGAGTATTACAAATGAATATAAAATTTGTAAAGGAAGAATTCGTTAATTTTTACGACACGCCGGGAATTAACAATGCGGGGGGATATAAATTAGTTAGTCGTAGCGACGACCATCGACACTGATTAACTAGACAGCGAGTATTTGGCCAAAAATGAACAATTAATTAGCCAAAGAAAAATTTGTTGTTTCACAAAGTGTCTGAAGATGAAAATTCCATGGATAGTGTATCAATTGATAATCAAATTCAATTCAGGCCAATTTAGTTATACTCCAGGCGAGATATTATGAGATTGCGTGTAGGAAGTTGTTAAGTATCATGTGGAATGAGAATCCCTTTTTCCTTTTAGGCGTAAAACATGTGCTAAACTTTTTATTAAACGATTTTCGAAACAGAGCAATAGCTTCTAAACCAAGTGCGAAAAGACGTGATGGCTCAACATTATCTCTTAATTTTAAACAGATGTCATCTTTAAAAAATGCTCTAGTTATTTGTTGTGAAGTCAAAAATAATTTTTTTGGAACAAACACCTTCTCACGAATAAATGAGAAAATTTATTGGTAAAAATAATTGCATGGGAATTAAATAATAATGAGACGTAATATTTTAATTTGCTTATAATACCTGATATTATGTTTATAACAAGAAACTTATTTTATTTGCCCTTTTTTATAAATTCCATCTGCATTTTTGGCCAATTTTAGTGATTTTAAACTTTTTATTGTGGTTTTGCCAGAAAATCCAATTAATTAAACTCTTAAACAATTAAATGTTTGTTTCATTTCGGCACATTCAGCATTACTAATAAGTTTGATTGATCAATATGAAGTTCTGAAAACGCGATTTGTGGTAGTTTAATTAATTTAGAAAGAAAAATCCTCTGTGGCTGATATAAAATTATAACAATTTATTACAATATACAAAACTCATGAGAGAGAAAACACCAAATAGTTTTCGTGGTTGAAAACACCAAAATTGCAGCACCAAAGTTGCAAGTGTCATTAAAACGGCAGTTAATTAGCTATGAATGTACTGATTCTAACTGCAACTTAAATCTGATCTAAGAGGAAGTTTTAAGGAATCATTAGTTTCAATAAGTGTCCTACAAGTTTCCTGAATGATCATCAAATAACTAGCCTCCATTGAGTTCCTTTAAAGTGCAGATATCACCAAAATATTAAACAGATTCAATGGCAGATAAAGTAAGATCAGCCCACTCAACGATTTTTCAAAAATTTGAAAACTTCTTGTCATGTGAGTCAAAATTTGGACTATATCAAGGACAGTACCTACTTGTAGAGTGTACTTGATTAGTATTCCAAATGTCACACCAAAAAAAGAAGTATTAAATGTTATGAAGAACGACTGAAACTCATATAAGTTTGGTAAACCAAGTTTTACTGTAGCAATCTGCTAGTTTTAGTTTTGTACTTTTGTAATCTAAAATTTGGAATATATCAAGGACAGTACTTGTGGAGCTTACTTGATTAGTGGTCCAAATAGCATACAAAAAATGTACTAATTGTTATGACGAACGACTGAAACTCAGATAATTTTGGTTTATCAATTTTTACTGATAATCTGTTTATTTTTAGTTTTGTACTTTTATAATCTATAATCTGGAATCAATCAATGACAGTACTTGTGGAGCGCACTTGACTAGTGGTCCAAATGACATACAAAAAAATTTACTAAATGTTGTGATGCATGAGTGAAACTCAGATAACTTCGGTTTATCAATTTTCACTAATAATCTGTTCATTTTTATTTTTGTAATTTTGTAACCTAAAATTTGGAATCAATCAAAGACAGTACTAGTGAAGCGCACTTGACTAGTGGTCGAAATGGCGTCCAAAAATGTATTAATTGTTATAACGAACGACTGAAACTCAGATAACTTTGGTTTATCAATTTTTACTGATAATCTGTTTATTTTTAGTTTTGTACTTTTGTAATCTAAAATGTGGAATCTACCAAAGACAGTCATTGTGGAGCGCACTTGACTAGTGGTCCAAATGGCGTCCAAAAATGTATTAATTGTTATAACGAACGACTGAAACTCAGATAACTTTGGTTTATCAATTTTTACTGATAATCTGTTTATTTTTAGTTTTGTACTTTTGTAATCTAAAATGTGGAATCTACCAAAGACAGTCATTGTGGAGCGCACTTGACTAGTGGTCCAAATGGCGTCCAAAAATGTATTAATTGTTATAACGAACGACTGAAACTCAGATAACTTTGGTTTATCAATTTTTACTGATAATCTGTTTATTTTTAGTTTTGTACTTTTGTAATCTAAAATGTGGAATCTACCAAAGACAGTCATTGTGGAGCGCACTTGACTAGTGGTCCAAATGGCGTCCAAAAATGTATTAATTGTTATAACGAACGACTGAAACTCAGATAACTTTGGTTTATCAATTTTCACTGATAATCTGTTTATTTTTAGTTTTGTACTTTTGTGATCTAAAATTTGGAGTCAATCAATGACAGTACTTGTAGAGCGCACTTGACGAGTGGTCCAAATGGCATCCAAAAATGTATTAATTGTTATAACGAACGACTGAAACTCAGATAACTTTGGTTTATAAATTTTTACTGATAATCTGTTTATTTTTAGTTTTGTACTTTTGTAATCTAAAATGTGGAATCTACCAAAGACAGTCATTGTGGAGCGCACTTGACTAGTGGTCCAAATGGCGTCCAAAAATGTATTAATTGTTATAACGAACGACTGAAACTCAGATAACTTTGGTTTATCAATTTTTACTGATAATCTGTTTATTTTTAGTTTTGTACTTTTGTAATCTAAAATGTGGAATCTACCAAAGACAGTCATTGTGGAGCGCACTTGACTAGTGGTCCAAATGGCGTCCAAAAATGTATTAATTGTTATAACGAACGACTGAAACTCAGATAACTTTGGTTTATCAATTTTCACTGATAATCTGTTTATTTTTAGTTTTGTACTTTTGTGATCTAAAATTTGGAGTCAATCAATGACAGTACTTGTAGAGCGCACTTGACGAGTGGTCCAAATGGCATCCAAAAATGTATTAATTGTTATAACGAACGACTGAAACTCAGATAACTTTGGTTTATAAATTTTTACTGATAATCTGTTTATTTTTAGTTTTGTACTTTTGTAATCTAAAATTTGGAATCTACCAAAGGCAGTACTTGTGGAGCGCACTTGACTAGTGGTCCAAATGGCGTCCAAAAATGTATTAATTGTTATAACGAACGACTGAAACTCAGATAACTTCGGTTTATCAATTTTCACTGATAATCTGTTTATTTTTTGTTTTGTACTTTTGTAATCTAAAATTTGGAATCTACCAAAGACAGTACTTGTGGAGCGCACTTGACTAGTGGTCCAAATGGCGTCCAAAAATGTATTAATTGTTATAACGAACGACTGAAACTCAGATAACTTTGGTTTATCAATTTTCACTGATAATCTGTTTATTTTTTGTTTTGTACTTTTGTAATCTAAAATTTGGAATCTACCAAAGACAGTACTTGTGGAGCGCACTTGACTAGTGGTCCCAATGGCATTAAAAAAATGTATTAATTGTTATGACAAACGGCTGAAACTCATATAACTTTGGTTTATCAATATTTACTGTGATAATCTGTTCATTTTTAGTTTTGTACTTCTGTAACCTAAAATTTGGAATTAATTAATGACAGTACTTGTGGAGCGCACTTGACTAGTGGTCCAAATGGCATCCAAAAAATGTATTAATTGTTATGACGAACGACTGAAACTTAGATAATTGTGTTTTATCAATTTTTACTGCACTAATCTGTATTTTACTGTACATTTCTGGAAGAACTGTCACTTTGTCGAAGCCTAGTTGACCTTTCAGTGAACGGATGCGTCATACCTATTTATGGATGGCATAATTTTCTCCTTTTTCGAAAATCCTCCAGTAAACACGAAAGTAACGCCTGGGCACTCCGAAGGTTGTAAAGAGCAAACTCACTTCAGTCCCAACAACGTCCAATATTTACGATACAGTTTTATCAGATAAAGTCGAGTAAGGTGTCAGTCTCGCGGGTGGCTCGTCGTATTTTAACACTTTATGGCCGCACCGACTTATCTAATAGACTAAAGGTGTTCAGAATTAGCCTTGCAGATAAAGAAATCTGTTCCTTTACAGTTACTAATTGCTGTTGCCGCGGACGCATGTGGCCCGATTGAATTGTCCTCAGGTGTGGATTAATTATTATCCGTTTGATATCGAGGAAGGGACGGACACACACACGTAGAGATAGATTTACGGGGAATGTATCTCACGTCCGCTTGGGGACGTCGAACGCTAAGCTTCTCGAGTATATTGCTTAAAAGTACTTGTTTATGAACGGAATTAGTGTCACGGGTACCCAACTGAGAAAATATTACTTTGAAGCAACCAATAGCATCTTAATGGAATTGTCAATTTACCGATTCAAAGATTTTTGAGAACTTCGTACAATTCCACCTCTGGCAGTTAGAAATGGCCAACGGTGACAATTTTTAATTACTTTTTAAAATGCATCTTAGCAACGCTTTTGGATGTAATTATTGCTCAAACACATTTTTGAATAAAATAAAACTGTATCATTTGAATTAAACATTTATGACATTCCCATAAATTAAAACCACAACTACAAATGCTTCCAAAAGAAAGTAACAAGCTTAACTATAAAACATAGTAAGCAGTTATTCCAATATCTAATTAATCCACCTAACAAACTAATCGGTTATTTGAATCCTTTATTTTATTAATCCTCGCATTTTATCGGTCCGCTCCTTCCTGAAAGGTCCTTTTCGTAACATAAAAACTCTCTTAGGTCGAATCCGTTTTTTCGACACTTAATTTCGGCATCCACCCCCGACGGCTCGTAAATTACCGAAAAAACAATACGGGATAGATGTCGTGGGTGGCATGCGACGTATCAAAATGATAATTCCCCGAAGTGTTGATGTCCGTCGCGATACCCGTTTACAATGGTCGAGTGCCGCCGGTAAGTATAATGTTACATGTGGTCCAGGGATTTATTTATTTCCATCACGTATCACCATTAGTCAATGTTTTATTGCTGAGAGATTGCTGGCTTTTCGGAGGTATACGAAAGTTTTATTCGTAATTTTCGGGGCTTATGCAGGACGTCCATGGGTTGTATTGAGGTTAAACTATTTCACTAAGCATCTAATACGATTGATGGAATTATTTGTTTTAAAAATAAATAATAAGAAAGCGTGACAAAAATGCCCTGGAGAGACCACATGTCTTTAACAAATGGGTAAGGGTGATGGTATCTACACCGCTGCCTTGGTGTAGATAAGTCGTATCAAGACCAATTTTATATAATTTTCGAACTTTTGAAATTCCAAAATTAATAAATGGACACCAAACGACGTTCCTGCATCTTCCTGTATCATTCTGTTTCTTTCTTGAAATTTAAAAAATAATGAATTTGTTCAGAAATGAGTCAAAGTCAATTTGCTTGCTTTTGGAGACGTTATCATGAAAAACTGTGGCAAAACTGAATTCGGGTATCACAAAATCCATATTTGGTACTCCAACTGGTACTCCACTTTCCTAAGAACGGAATTGTCTTATTGGGTTGAAACAAAGACAAAATCGTAATTCGAAATTTGAGTCTTTGATAATAAATGAGTTGCTTATTGAATCAATCAGTACGAAAAGTTCTATACGGATGTGTTTGTTTGAGAACTAAGGAAAAATTGAATTTTGATAACTCAAAACTCACATTTGGTACTCCAAATGGTATTCCGCCTCCTTAAGAACAGGATTATCTTATTGGGTTGAAACAAAGGCAAAATCGTAGTTCAAAATTTAAGCCTTTGATGATAAATGAGTTGCTTAATAAGTCAATCAAAACAAAGAGTTCTATATGGGTGTATTTGTTCAGAAGCTAAGGAAAAACTGAAATTTGACGTTCCAAAATCGATATGTGGTACTCCAAAGGGTACTTCACCTCCTTAAGAACGGGATTATCTTATTGGGTAAAAAAAGGCAAAATCGTAGTTCCAAATTTGAGCCATTGACGATAAATGAGTAGGTTAATGAGTCAATCAGAACGAAGGGCTCAATATGGATGTATTTGTTCAGAAACTATGGAAAAACTGAATTTTGTTATACCAAAATCTATATTTGATACTCCAAATGGTACTTCACCTCCTTAAGAGCGGAATAACCTTATTGGGTTGACACAAACGCAAAAACGAAGTTCGAAATTTGAGCCTTTGAGATAAATGAGTCGCTTAATAAGTCCTATACGCGTGTATTTGTTCAGAAACTATGGAAAAACTGAATTTCGATATCCCAAAGTCCATATTTGGTACTCCAAATGCTTCTCCACCTCCTTAAGAACGGGAATATCTATTGGGTTGAAACCTAGGGAAAATCATAGTTCGAAATTTAAGTCTTTGATGATAAATGAGTCGCTTAATGAGTCAATCAGAACGAAGAGTTCTATTTGGGCGTATTTGTTCAGAAACTAAGGAAAAACTGAATTTTGTCGTCCAAAATCTATATGTGGTACTCCGAATGGTACTTCACGTCCTTAAGAACGGGATTATCTTATTGGGTAAAAAAAGGCAAAATCTTAGTTCAAAATTTGAGCCTTTCATGATAAATGAGTCGCTTAATGAGTCAATCGGAACAAAGAATTCTATAAAAAGTATTTGTTTAAAAACTAAGGAAAAACTGAATTTTGATATCCCAAAATCCACATTCGATACTCCAAATGGTACTCTACCTCCTTAAGAACAGGATTATATTATTGAGATGAAACAAAGGCAAAATCTTAGTTAAAAATTTGAGCCTTTCATGATAAATGAGTCGCTTATTGAGTCAATCAGTAGGAAAGATTCTATATGGATGTACCTATTTAAGAACTAAGGAAAAACTGAATTTTGATAACCCGACACTCACATTTGGTACTCCAAATGGTACTCCACCTCCTAATGAACGAGATTATCTTATTGGGTTGAAACAAAGGCAAAATGGTACTTCAAAATTTGAGCCTTTCATGATAAATGAGTCGCTTAATGAGTCAATTGGAACAAATAGTTCCATGGGTGTATTTGTTCAGAAACTATGGAAAAACTGAATTCTGATATACCAAAATCTATATTTGGTACTCCAAATGGTAGTCCACCTCCTTAAAAACGCAATTCACTTATTGGGTTTAACAAATGCAAACGGAAGTTCAAAATTTGAGCCTTTCATGATAAGTGAGTCGCTTAATGAGTCAATTGGAATAAAGAGTTCCATGGGTGTATTTCACCTCCTTAAAAACGCAATTCACTTATTGGGTTGAAACATATGCAAAACGGTAGTTCAAAATTTGAGCCTTTCATGATAAATGAGTCGCTTAATGAGTCAATCGGAACGAAGAGTTCTATACGCGTGTATTGATTCAGAAACTATGGCAAAACTGAATTTTAATATCACAAAGTCCATATTTGGTACTCCAAATGGTACTCCACCTCCTTAAGAACGGGATTATCTTATTGGGTTGAAACAAACGTAAAATCGTAGTTCAAAATTTGAGCCTTTGACGATAAATGAGTCGGTTAATGAGTCAATCAGAACAAAGAGTTCTATATGGGTGTACTATTTGTTAAGAAACTATGGAAAAACTAAATTTTGATATCCCAAAATCCATATTACTAAAGTTTGATATCCCAAACTCCATATTTGGTACTCCAAATGGTACTCCGCCTCCTTAAGAACAGGATTATCTTAATGGGTTGAAACAAAGGCAAAATCTTAGTTCAAAATTTGAGCCTTTCATGATAAATGAGTCGCTTAATGAGTCACTCATAACAAAGAGTTCTATATGGGTGTATTTGTTCAGAAGCTGAGGAAAAACTGAATTCTGATATTGCAAAGTCCATATTTGGTACTCCAAATGGTACTCCATCTCCTTAAAAACGGGATTATCTTATTGGGTTAAAACCTAGGGAAAATCATAGTTCGAAATTTACGTCTTTGATCACAAATGACTCACTTAATGTGTCACTCAAAACGAAGATTTCCAGACGCGTGTATTGGTTCAGAAACTATGGCAAAACAGAAATTTTGATATCCCAAATTTTGATATTTGGTACTCCAAATGGTACTCCACCTCTTTAAAAACAGGGATATCTTAATGGATTGAAACAAAGGCAAAACCGAAATTCGAAATTTGAGCCTTTCATGATAAATGAGTCGCTTAATGAGTCACTCAGAAGGAAGAGTTCTCTACGAGTGTATTTGTTCAGAAACTATTGCAAAACTGAATTTTGATATTCCAAAGTCCATTTTTGGTACTCCACCTCCTTAAGAGCAGGTTGAAACAAAGGCAAAAACGAAGTTCGAAATTTGAGTCTTTAATGATAAATGAGTCGGTTAATGAGTCACTCAGAACAAAGAGTTCTATACGCGTGTATTTGTTTAGAAACTATGGCAAAATTGAATTTTGATATCCCAAAGTCCATATTTGGTACTATAAATGGTACTCCACCTCCTTAAGAACAGGATTATCTTATTGGGTTGAAACAAAGGCAAAATCCAAGGTAAGTTCTAAATTTGTGCCTTTTATGATGAATCAGCGGCTTAGAGAGTCTATCATAATAAAGAGATCTGTACGCGTGTATTGGTTCAGAGACTATGAAATTAATTAATTTCAATATCCCAAAATCCACATTTGGTTCTTCAAATGGCACTCCACCTTCCTACGAACGGGATTATCTTATTGTATCGAAACAAGGTCAACATCGTTGTTCAAAATTTGAGCTTTTGATAATGAATCACTCACTTAGTGAATCAATCAGAATCAAGAGGTCTATATGAATGTATTCGTTCAGAAACTATAAAAAAACTGAATTTTGATTTTCGAAAATCCACATTTGGTACTCTAAATGGTACTTCACCTCCATAAGAACGCGATTATCTTATTGGGTTGAAACGAGGGTAAAATAGTAGTTCGAAATTTGATCCTTTCATGATGAGTCAGTTGCTTAATGAGTCAATCAGAAAGAAGAGGTCCATAAGCATGTATTGGTACAGAAACTATGGAAAAACTGAATTTTGATACCCCAATGTCCATATATCTGGTACTCCATCTCCCCAATAACAGGATTATCTTATTGGGTTGAAACAAGATCAAAATCGTAGTTCCAAATTTTGAGTTTCTGATGATGAATCACTCACTTAGTGAGTCAATCAGAACCAAGAGGTCTATATGAATGTACTCGTCCAGACTCCATAAAAAACTGAATTTTGATTTTCGAAAATCCACATTTGGTAGGTACTTTAAATGGTACTTCCTCTCCATAAGAAGGCGATTATCTTATTGTGTTAAAACCAAGGTAAAATATTAGTTCGAAATTTGATCCTTTCATGATGAGTCAGTTGCTTAATGAGTCAATCCTAACGAAGAGGTCTATATGCATTCATTGGTTCAGAAGGTATGGAAAAACTGAATTTTGATACCCCAAAGTCCATATTTGGTACTCCACATGGTACTCCATCTCCCCAATAACAGGATTATCTTATTGGGTTGAAACAAGGTCAAAATCGTAGTTCAAAATTTGAGCTTTTGATGATGAATCACTCGCTTTAGTGAATCGATCAGAACGAAGACTGCAAACTGTTGAGTTAGGTGCGGAAGTCAAAATTTGGGTTAGAAGTTAAATTAATCTCTGAATAACCGACCAAGGATCACAAATTTTTTGGAAAATTACTAAATTTAGTTCAAAATTCAGATTCTCGAATTAATTGCCTATTTATAGAAATTAATTGCAACGTTAGTTTCTTGGGACAAAAACGGCATGAATGTATTTGGATGTTTAATTGACTTTTACTTTGATTAACTTAAACGGATTGAAAACCAATATTAATCCAATTCGAGAAGAGAAAACACAGTGACTGA
Organism: Cryptocephalus moraei; assembly: GCA_946251905.1. Classification (NCBI taxonomy): domain Eukaryota; kingdom Metazoa; phylum Arthropoda; class Insecta; order Coleoptera; family Chrysomelidae; genus Cryptocephalus; species Cryptocephalus moraei. The sequence continues at coordinate 2,909,597 of OX276455.1, read as the reverse complement.
CGTCGCAGCCACAATTCCACAATTCTAATTCTCATAGTGATAATCTCCCCTGAGATCTGAAGATGGACTTGAAAGTTGTCAAATGTCGTTTTTGGCGGAACGGCGGCGGCGGCGTGTAACCTGAGAAGTTACGATATTATGACCTTTGCCTTGTTTTATATCTTTAGTGGCAGTGTATATTTTACGATTTTATCACTCACCCGCTTCACGTGGAAAAACTGGTGGCATTGCTGGCATTGTTGAGATCTCATCTCGTCCTCAAAAAAATATTTATGCTTCGAATTAACCACTGACGTATTTATCTGCCCGAAGACGAGGAGGGAATTTGAAAACCTCCGTTCGGAGATTTATCTTGGGCGGGACGACAAGAAATATGTTTAAGATTTGCATAGGGGAAATGAAGACGCTGCCAAAAAATCTGTGAAACGGACTGGCCACGACGAATTTTACGAATTTTTAATCAGGAAATTAAATAAAGTTAAATACACAAAGTTTACTGTAGCTTTACTGTCCAAAATTTTTAGCTCGGAAAGTCTATTATTACAAGTTTAACATAGCAAAGTTAGCTTGACAATAAATTCATATGAAGTCAAACTTAAGAATTAAATTTAGCACCGATCCTTATTCAAGAAAGTACCCTAAGTAGACCAAATTGGGTCCGTCGAAGCGCTCTTATCCCACATCGTTCCGCATTACAATACCCCATAACTATACATTAGCAGCGAATGAAGATACCACATAACTTTTCCAATTACAGATTCATTCTCAGTAGGTACGTAATTGGTAAAGAGCTGAAGATGGTACCGCGGACTATAACAGATTAAGTTAATCTAATAAGCGGAACCCCCGCGCTGTGATAAATTGAACATCCTCGACACCGGCACCGAGGTACTATTTTAGCGGATCTATTATCGTTTTTTTCCAGTCCCCGATGATCCTTCACAATTATTTATTAAATTCAATTAGATTTGGAAAAATTCACGAAGGGCATTTAATTAGACAGATTATGTATGGTTTCGGCAGTAAGTGGTCGCCTTTTGCCCATGCCCAACGATCTGGAGATTAATAGGGCAGTGTTCGGAGTTCGCCGTGCGGCACGCACCGCATTACCTCTTTCACGTTCGGCGCAGGCAACGACGTAATGAATTTTCATTTATTTAATTAATGCCCGTACTTACGCACAAAAGATATACGCTGACCACCTGAAGGCGACTCCGAAAACTCGCTTAATTAACGTTCATTGCAGCCTGTGGTTCTGATTTGTTAACGTAGGACGTAGCGTATCAATCATGGTGTAAATAGGTCTTTCTCGATTGTTTTACCAGTGAATGCATTGAATGTGTTCAAAATGCTCGGGTGTAAACTGCACCGACACCCATTATCGGCTTACCGGATTACAATAAGAAAGGGACGGTGCACGGACTATAAACAGGTAGCAACAGAATCCGATCAGATAAATGTATATTAAAACCTTATATAAATGTAGTAACAACTAGAGCAAACAAACATTTTAACTAAAAAGAGTATATTCCCCAAAATCGGCTCTTTTAGCACTTTAAAACGATACTTCATAATAAGCCAAGATTCAGAATACATTAACCAAATAAGATTCAGAAAATAGGTGAAACGGTATGACTTTCGGATTTAAAATAGGGTACCTGTCTTGCATGTCTTACTTATTAATTTATTTAGGAACATATTAAGTACTTTGAAATATATGTATATTTAATGAGACATGTTATACAAACTAAAAACGAATTCTGACAGTCCTAAGTCTGGTTGAAGCGGGAAGGAATTTTTTGTCGTGGTACAACTCACATTTTTAAGATGTTCTCTATACATTGATTTAAAGTTTAGTATTAAAGAAATAAATCATGTTTTTGCCATACTATATATAAAAAATATTTTTTATTAAAAATTTTCTAACCATTATTTAATTAATGTATTCTGAATCTTGACGTATGAGTTATCGATTTAAAGTGCTAAAAGTGCCGATTTTGAGGAATATACTCTTTTTAGTTAAAAATATAGATTGCTCTAGTTATTGGTAAATATTAAACCTGATTTATTTAGTATAAAATCAACTCTCAACTCTATCGAATGAGGTAGCGTTTTAAAGCGTTCAAAAAGCCGATTTTTCTGAACATATATTTTTATTAAAATGTTTGTTTGCTCTAGTTGTTACTAAAGTTATATAAGATTTTAGTAGGTATACATTTATTCGACCGGATTCTTTTGCTACCTGTTTATGGTTCGTGCACCGTCCCTTTCTTATCGTAATCGGGTGAGCCGATAATGGGTTTCGGTGCAGTTTACTATTGCCCGGAAGATCACTGTATGACCAAATACAGCTAGAATGTCCCTGTTTTTTTTTATAAACAATGGGTTAAGGTGTGAAAATCGATTTTTTCCTCATAGAATTTTCCGGTTGCATTTTAGAGAAAAGTGGTCATCAGGAAAATTGTAGGGAATAAAAAGACGGTTAATTTGGTTTTTTAGAAATTAAAATCGATAAATACACAATTGAGTTATTAGCAAAAAACCATCAATTATTTAATATTTTATAAATGCTAATAAATGTTGCAATAATAGTGATAAGTGAAACGTAATACACGAATTATGAAGCCTTTGGGGGTCTTTATAAGTGTACAAAATTTCAGCCAGATTGGGTTATTAGTTTACGAGATATCTTATTTGTTTATCCCAGAGACTCAATGTTTAAACAATTGAGCTTGCCCAGGCTGCAATCCTACAGATATTTAATAAGGTGGAATAGTTTCCTTGAATGCCGAACTATGAGTTGAGTTTGAAAACCAACTATTTTTTAATGAAATTGTTGCTAAAAAAATCATTTTAACAAGAGGCTAATTTTTTGCATATAAACAAATTGAATAACTTTTTTGTCTATTGTTACACGCGTTTTTAATAAATTGCATTGAAAAGGTGGTAAAAAACCTTTCATTTTTTTAAAAAAAAAGTTCTACTGTCAATAGAAGCCGAGATAGCAACATTTTTAAAAAAAATCATAGCTTCATTATTTATAAATATTAAGAGCCGAAATTTTCACCAGTTTTACATAAAGATCTAAATGTTAATATAGGATTTATAGGTTTAATATCTATGCACCTTGAAAAAAGTTATAGCCCTTTATAGTTAAGGTTTTTCGCTCAAGTCTACGATGTCGTAGTGGAGGGGATAGCAGATCGTTTAGAAACTGATTTTTTTAAAAAATGTTGTTATCTCGGCTTCTATTGACAGTAGAACATTTTTTTAAAAAAAAAGGAAAGGTATTTTTACCACCTTTTCAATGCAATTTATTAAAAACGTGTGTAACAATAGACAAAAAAGTTATTCAATTTGTTTATAAGCAAAAAATTAGCCCCCTTTTAAAATGATTTTTTTAATAACAATTTCATTAAAATTGAGTTGGTTTATAAACTAAACTTATAATTCGGCATTCAAGAAAACTATCCCACCTTATTAAATATCTGTAGGATTGCAGCCTGGGCAAGCTCAATTGTTTAAACATTGAGTCTCTGGGATAAACAAATAAGATATCTCGTAAACTAATAACCCGATCTGGCTGAAATTTTGCACACTTATAAAGACCCCTAAAGGCTTCATAATTCGTGTATTACATTTCATTTATCACTATTATTGCAAAAGTTATTAACATTTATAAAATATTGAAAAATTGATGGTTTTCTGCTAATAACTCAATTGTTTATTTATCGATTTTAATTTATAAAAAACCAAATTACCCGTCTTTTTATTCTCTAAAACTTTCCTGTTGGCCACTTTTCTCTAAAATGCAACCGGAAAATCCTATGAGGAAAAAATCGATTTTCACACCTTAACCCATTGTTTATAAAAAAAAGAGGGACATTCTAGCTGTATATGGTGATACAGTGATCTTCCGATAGGTCCCCCCTACCATTGAAAACTTTCAGATATCTGTAGAACATTATGCCGGGAAAACTATAATTTTTCAGTATGTAGCTTGGGCTATGACTAGCTCATCAAATCGTAGCGTGTGCATACAGGGAAATTATGAGGTAATCTGTGTATGACGTCAATCATCTTTACCAGTTTAAAAGAGTATTTAACATTGTGAACATTATTACCTAGAGGTTCTAATATTTTATATGAGAATTTAGATGTAGTGATACTTGAAACTGTAGCTCTAAGAGAGTAGAAATACTCCACCTATTCCCTTGTACCTGTTATACATTTAATGCATACAATTGTGAAATAAAGGCGCATCAAGTAGATATTACAAGTTAAAAGTAATACCATCGTTCAGCAAATAATGCATAAGCCTAAATGCAAATGTGAGTTAATCAATTAAAAGTTTCTCTTCAAATAAAAAGCAAATCAATTTAAATTACAACAGTTTTTAATAACTAATCTCTATTTTAGCATCTCCTAATACTGCTGAGGGTGAAATTATCTCCGGAATCGTTAATTCAATCGAGGGTAGCAAATTATGTACGATAACTCAATTTTGTTAAAATTTCGATTGTTTGACCATCGGGCTCGATACGTTCCTGACTTTTGATAAAATTGCAATGGCACTTAGTTCAAAAATAAAAAAAATAAAAGTACGCCTACGGTGTATTTCCACGCCAAATTTCAGTGAAATCAAATGTGTTGTAAATGTCAACTTTGAAAAGATATAAGTCGAAATTTAAGGACAATATTAATTTCTACTTACCGGACACCCTGTATACGTAGTACCGATAACTCAGACTTAGCAAACATTCTGTTTGACAACTTTCTTGTCAAGCGAATAAATATGTATACATTTCCAAAAGCGACGTTACAATTTAAGTAAAGTTGACAAATTGGAATACATCGTACTAAAATAAAGTAGACTTACTGTCGTCGTTAATTAAGGTAGAATCAAGTGTGCGTTCGGTATTTAATAACGAAGTTATAAAACGTTTTGTTGCCACAAAAATATTTCACAAACTACTTAAAAACCCTGTCAAAACCTCGACCGCCGTGCCACAATAACTCTTCATAATTTTATTTATTGTCGGAGGATATTTAGGCACAAAAGCCTCGCCGCCATTTTAATTATGACTATAAAACTAAATCAAAATTCCCGAATAAATAATGAAACTTTTAATTGTACACAGTAGGAGATCGGCATATATCTTGGCCTTTTGAAAGATATCGAAAACATAAAACTTTTAAGCCCTCTTCTATTTCAACGTGGTCGTCGTCCAGCTTTTGTCTTTGCCGAAAATAAATCTACCTTTACGGCCGCGGACGGATTGAATTTTTAATTTCGCCCCGTCCGCTCGCTTTTCACGTTATTTATCACGTTTGACTAATTGGCCCTCTTTGATATCGTGACTTAATTTATAATAATTCGCCGGGAGCGATCACAACGTCCTTTAATCCTCAGACGTACGAAAAGCTCACGTTTCTAATGGAGCGTTATGTGTAAGTGCGAAAAGAGGAGTTTTCTCCACGGGGAGACAAAAGCGGGGATTATCCTGGGTGGTCCGGTAGGTGTCGAAAATCCTACCCGTAATAAGACGGATTTGCAAAACAACTTCTGCACGATTTAGCACTCGAAATTGTTGCTCTTTTGCCAACGCAGATGTTGGGTCTTCTTTGACGGGGACACGTGGAGGCAAACACCGCCTTTCAGAAGAGCAAACATGCAAAGAGCAAACAGCAAAGAGGATGAAGGTGAACGGTAATGTATAAGTCGAGGATGACGAACATGATAAACTGGTGTCAGTGTTGTTAAAAATACTTTTAAAACTGTATTTAAATACAAACGCAAATACTTTTTACAAAATGAATTTTAAATACGCCTCTGGACAATGTATTTAAATACAAATAATAAGTATTTCGTTTTTGTATTTAAACAGTATTTAAAGTTGTAAATTATTCTTAATTGCAGCAATGTTAAGCATAACCCCAGGAAGCTAAAATTCCTATAATTTTCTTCCTGAAATTGTTGAAATTATGTAATTTATGAAATTTCTAAATCAGTTTACGAAAATGGAATCTAATTTTTAATGAAAAATTTCTCATGAAGTTTTAAAATTTTTGTTTTATTGCCCGAAGTTGTGAAGTTTTCAATTATTTTCAAAATATCTAAGTTACTTGTATCGAAAAGCCTCAAATACACCCAGACAGCACATAAAATCATAGATACATTTTACGCCTTTTTTATGCCTGGACGGTTTAAGACATAAAAGGTACATCTATAAGACGTCTATATCCGAACGTCTATAAGACGTCCAATGCCGGACGTCCTAAAGAAGTCTAATTTACGTGGATTTTAAGCCTGACCATTTTATGCTTGGAGTGGACGTCTTTAAGACGTCCACTTCTGGATGTCTCTAAGACGTCCAGAGCGGAATGTCTCAATGACATCTAATTTTCGTCTATTTTATGTCTGCCCTTTTTTATGCCTGAAGTGGGCCTCTTTAGGACGTCCAGTTTTGGATGTCACGAAGATGTTAAAAGGCGAACGCCTTAAGGACGTCTAATTTACGTCAATTTTATGCCTGATCTTTTATCTGCCGAAAGTGGACTTATTTAGGACGTCTATTTTTGGATGTCTCTAAGATGTTAAGAAGCGCACATCTTAATGAGTTCCAGTTTATGTCCATTTCATGCCTGACCTTCTTTATGCCTGAGAAAAGTCTTAAAACAGACGTGTTTTGGACGTTATTGCGGATGCGGACATCTTTTCGATGTACATCGGAAGTCTCTAAGAGAAATAAAATCCCGTAAAAAGACGTCTCGTGGACGTCATTGCGGATTTTGGGACGTCTCTTATATGTACATCGGACGTTTTTAAGACGTCCTTAAGACACGTAAATCGGATGTCTTAAGGGTGTTCAGCACCTAGTGTAGACAACTGAAATCCGCTAGATGGCAATAGTGAGAGAAATATCGAAAAACAAAATAATTTCCGCCCACTTCATGATTTACAATTCAAAGAGGTGGTCAGGCAACCTTCGGCCAGATGTTTTATTGCAGGTAGATAAAGTGACCGTCGCATTTCGCCGCATTTTTTGCCTGTGCCCGTTTGGTACAGTGAAGAGATAAAACTTCAGATGGTACCATTATTTCTTGAATGGCATTCTTTACAAAATTATCACATATTTCAATGACTGCTACTCCTCATACCCATAAACATATATAGGCCAACCAATAGAGATTTTTCTGTGCACTAAAATTTAACCGTTCAAAACCTATACTATCGTGTAGAATGTGTAGAAGATAGTTCATACATTAAAAACCACCTTTTTGCCCCAGCGAACTCGGTGTTGGGATTTTTATAAACAAATTAGAGTGCAAAAAATGCATTCTTTTTTATTTTTTTTATGAATATTGTGAAAAGTAATGACGGGATCGTTATACGACCAGTAGGACTTTTGTAGAGAATCATAAAACCTAGAAAATGGTTTAATGCACAACACCATCGGACCATTTTTTAATCAGAAAATCGCACATTTTGCAAGAAAAGGTGCGAAAATTGTTTATAACGCGATTGTGCAAAAACTTCGTATCGGTCGGAAACCATCTTTCGCACACACAAATTACACATTATTACCTATCATTACCCCGAAGATAGTTAATCCAACCTCAAATCTGTCGAAATTACGAATTTTTCAAAAAGGATAAATTTTATCGGAAAAAAAATTAATAGAAAAATGTAGGTAACAAGAAAACAAAGAAATGTGTTTTTTAATAATCTCTATAAACCTAATACGGGTGAGTTATTGCGGGGCCCAGTTATTGCGGGGCACAGTTATTGCTCGTACTCCAGTCATCAATGGTAAAATACCGTTTTACTGTGTGGGATTTTGGGAAACAACGTCGATTTCCATGAAAATTTGGACTTAAGCTCTACTTACCCTCTTCTTCAAAGTTCGGTATGTGCCGAAGTGTTATTTTTCCCTAGGGGTGGAAACCAACCCTTTTAAAGGGTAAGAAATTTTTTAATCGAAATAAACCCAGAAATCTAATAGACTGACCAATTTTAAGTAACTTTTCGTTCTATAAAGTTTTTTTGGAAAGTTGATATTTCTTGAGTTATTCACGATTGAAACTACACATTTGTCAATGAAAAACGAATGTTTTTAACCTTTTTTCACCAATAACTTGAAAATCTTTCATTTTATCGGAAAAAACATTGAGAACAAAATGTAGCTGATCGACAAACAGACAGATATTTTTCGAGTTATTCACGATAAAAATAAATGTTATGTATTATAAATCATTTCCAATTATGAAATAGCGAAAAAAAAAATCCCTTGCTTTCCAAGTTAGAAACTTTTTAAAAATGCATTTTGCAGAGAATTCCAAGAGCTTTAACATCAAATTTGTTAAATTTTTTTACAATGCGTAGTTTTGAAAAGGGTTGCGTTCAAAGGGCTTGGATGAGCTATAATTAGTACGCGAATGCAAACTTCGAAACGCCATATCTCCTTCATTTTTGTGATACAATGATAAATAAAAAAACCAAAATTATCAGTGAGACAAACCCTGCAATTAACATTTGAAACAGTTTTTTATATCTGGAATAGTTTTTGATTTATTTAAAAAAAATTCATTTTTTTCCAAAATTGCGAAAATGCAATTTTTAATTTAAACAATTCCTTTTTCTAAAATAAGCATTCTAAACCGGTTAAACTACATAAATCATATCAATAACACCTAAATGAAGTTAAAGACCAGTGGGTTACACTTAATTTTTATCAGGGTGGTAATGACGAGAGTGTAATTTTTAAATTTTTAAAAAGCAAGAAAGGTGTTACTTTATTTTTGTTACAAATCAGTAAATTCTTATGCATAACACTTATGTCGGTGCTCATTTTAAAGGGTATTTTATATACTTTAAAAAAGGTCTATTGAATTATCCCCAAAAATTTTACCATTTTCAAGTTATTGAAGGTTGAAAATTTTCAATTTCGCGGTTCTCCAAAAATAACCATGTTTCAACGAGTAATAACTCAGTCCTTATTACGTTTATAGAGGTCATTCCAAAATGCATCTCTTAGCAATGCATCTCTGTTTTTTCTTAGCTACATTTTTGTTCTGATTGTTTTTTCCGATAAAATGAGAGGTAAGTTATTGGTGAAAAAGGTTAAAAAACATCCGTTTTTTTTTCACTGTAAAATGTATAGCTTCAATCGTGAACAGCTCGAAAAATATCAAGTTTGCAAAAAAACTTTATAGAACAAAAGTTACTTAGAATTGGTCAGTCTATCGATTTCCAATTTTATTTTGATTAAACAATTTCTTACCCCTTAGAAGGGGTGGTTTCCACCCCTAGGGAAAAGCACACTTCGGCACAAGTTCAACTTTGAAGAACGTTATAAATACTACCTAAATCCCAATTTTCAAAGAAATCGACATTGTTTCCCAAAATTCCACGCGAAAATGGCTGTTGACTGGATAATTTAGTTTTTACCTGAAGAGTGCATCAGTTAACAACAAATGTTTAACAAAAAATTAACACCAAGCTTAATTACCTGTCCAGATGGTCGGAGCTAATCATCCAATTTCCATATGCAGGCTATTCATCAGAATGGATAACTGATCCTAACTTAACTTCTCGTTTCGATTATACCTATGATACCTATTCTTTCCAAGAATTTACAGTGATAAATACAAGTATTGCATTAGTAAATTACCTATAATAACAATAATCCCTATACTGGCTGCTGTTAAAGGCTTAACCTAAAATAGATACTTAGGGCGGGTATTCACCTAATCACTAACCGACTTTATCCTAATGGTCTAAGATCCCGATTAAGGTCGGACACCCCTCATTCTTTTTCCCGATGAAATATATATCATATGAAATAAAATGAACTAATAAATAAGACCTGTGATGGTTGCCACCTCATATGCTGGCAAGGCTATTTTTAATAAAATAAATATTTAATTAATTTATTACCATAATTGCGGTTACTCTTTTTCCTAATAAATATACTACTAATCGAAAGTAAAAGACGTGTAGAAAATGCCAACGTGTGATTGCCAACCTTCATCTTGGCAAGGGTGTCTGGCAATCAGGTATAAACAGGTACACTTGTGTTAGGTATTACTCCTCATTCTTTTTCTTAGGCAATCAAACATGAAAATGTAGATAATTTTACTGCGAATCCAATGGTACCTGATTGCCATTGCAACACTTGGCAAGGGTAGTTATATAGTTACTATTTAAAGTTATATAAATTTACACACATTATTTTGAAGACGCCGTCGCTCCGTTTCGTGAGAGATTTGTTTGTCTTCCTCTATCGCATAGAGAAATGTGTATGCGGTTTCTCTCTTCACGGCGACTGCCTTTACATCTACCTTCTGCTCGGGGTCTTTTTCTAGCGCATATAAAAAGCACAATTAGTGTACTCTGTCGCGCGCCACTCGCGTACTGAATTTATATACCTTTAAATAGCAAATTTAACTACCCTTGCAAAGTTTTGCAATGGCAATCAGGTACCATTGGATTCGCAAAAAAATTACCTACATTTTCATGTTTGATTGCCTAAGAAAAAGAATGAGAGGTAATACCTAACACAAGTGTACCTGTTTATACCTGATTGCCAGACACCCTTGCCAAGATGAAGGTTGGCAATCACACGTTGGTATTTTCTACACGTCTTTTACTTTCGATTAGTAGTATATTTATTAGGAAAAAGAGTAACCGCAATTATGGTAATAAATTAATTAACAAATTAATAGCCCCTGGGCGTCTCCGATAGTCCTAGTAAAGAAGAAGGATGGGCGCACTAGATTCTGCGTGGACTATAGGCAGTTAAAAACACAATAACAAAAACAATTAGACCAGGACACTCCCGATGTCGATGTCGGCGCCACTCGGTCGTCCTGCAGGTCGAGAAGCTACGGGGGCATTAGATCTCGTTACAATATTTATTTTAATAAAAATAGCCTTGCCAGGATATGAGGTGGCAATCATCACAGGTTTTATTTATTAGTTCATTTTATTTCATATGATATATATTTCATCGGGAAAAAGAATGAGGGGTGTCCGACCTTAATCGGGATCTTGTACTATAAGTATTTAATGGTTGACAAATGAACTCTTCATAGAAAAACTGGTACGCGGGTAGGTCGTACACCATATTAGGTAGACCGCGCATCGTAGGTAGACGGCATACTATAACTGCACCTTTTTTTCATATCTTTTATAATTTCATATTATATAATGAAGTAAATCACGTAAGTCTATTTAAAATGCATACGACCATTGACGTACGACATAATCAAACAGTGTATAACTTTGCGCAATGACTCTTCCAAAAACGGTGCACCCCAAAAACTCGGTGTAATACAAAATTCCATTCAACATCGAGGCAAATAGTTATTAACGTTATTTATGGCCCTTTTAAGATTCCGCCAACCAATAATATTTATGCAGCCGAAAGGTATTAATTTTACAATGCTCAGGGTGGTCATGATTGGATCGATCGATGTCAGAGGGTATGTCGAGGTACCGCACGTTCGAGGGGCGTGTCAGTTATTCTAATTTCCAAAATAAATACCAAGATACTATTACAAACTAATAAAAGTTTATGTATTATCGTTCAATACTTTATTATCTAGGCCATTGTTAAGCTAAACTTTTACTCCTGTACGATTTCATAGATTTTAGAATTTTTTTCCGTTTTTCGGTGTTCAGAACGATTTTTCTAAATATCTAGTACGTTTTTGAAGAAAAGTTGCTTAACAACAACATAGATTCTAATTTTCTTAATCGAATAGTACAATCAAAATTTAATTTTGTTGATCCGATCTTGAGTTACAAGGGAAAGCATTTTGCGTTGTAAGGCATACGGCATAATATTGTACCGCACAACCTTAAAGACGTAAATCTAGATGTATTAGAGACGTCTTAAAGGCGTACGGTTTTGCAACAAAATCCCTAAAAAAGATGTCTTTGGGACGTCATTGCGGATTTGGAGTCGTCTTTTAGATGGTACATCGGACGTTTTTGAGACATCTTTAAGACGTAATTCGGACGTCTTTAAGACTTTAATTCGACGCCTTGGAGACGTCTTAAAGACGTAAATCAGATGTATTAGAGACGTCTTAAAGACGAACCGTTTTGTAACAAAGGTCCTAAAAAAGACGTCTTTAGGACGCCATTACGGGTTTGTAGGCGTCTTTAAGACGTACGGAACGTCCGCAGATGGACGTCTGAAATATCACTTTTAGATGTCTTTGTGCTGTTTGCGCATAGGCTGACTTTTATACACTAAACCTAAATTTATGGTTTTAACACTTAAAACAATCTCAAAAAGCGTTCGGAATTATTTTCTTTGCTTCGTGAAATCATAAAATTTTTGCAATTTTCCGAAATTTACCAACTACTTTGTAAACAGGTCTTTAGAAATTGAAGTGATACTTTAAAACACAACAGGCTAATGTAAGTTTCAAACTTCTAAAAAATAATCCCAAGGCAAAGATGTCGACACATTAGACACTTTACTTGTTATCTTGATCTATCGAAGTAGCTAATTCAAAAACTTCATTAGTTACTTTTCTAACTTCATATGTCAGCTCAAGCTATTTGTGTTGCATTAGAGTTGTCATAAGTTCTTTAGAAGCTCCTTAACTTCTTTTGAAACAACAGCTTAAGTTTAAGATAACTGTGACTTCTTTAAAAATGTCGACAAGCTACTTAGTACCTTAAAAATTGTTTTACAATGTCACAACTTTTTTAAAAACTTTATGAATTGTACACCTTCGTTAAGATAATCGCAACGCCTTTAAAAGTGTCGTAGGATCATTATAACTGTAACAATTAGCTTCAAAATAAGCATGTAAATGCATAAACCAAAATGTAAATACAAATGAACAGCCGGAAATATGCTCAAAAAATGTATAAAAATGTGCATTTATAGTTACTTAACTAAATAAAATAAATGTAAGAGTATTTAAGAAATAATTTAGCGAATAATGGATCTTAACATTGCCCAAAAATGTATTTGAACTACTGTATTTAAAATGTCAGAAGAGATATATTTTAAATACACAGTAAATACAAATTTAAAAATTTCTAAATACATTTATTTAAATACTTAACAACACTGACTGTTGTTATACTTAAAATAGAGACTAAATTGGGTACCAAAATCCCACTTCTTTGTGGACGTTTGATTGTAACCATAACATTGCTTATTCCAAAACAAGCGGCATCCCACCGAATTTAAATAATTATGATATTACTAAACTTTCCCGATAAATAACAGATTCGTGGCTCCTTTACATCCAGGGGCTGCACCCGGCCATATTTATGGAAATAATTTAAGATTTTTAATTATACGAAAGTCGTTTGTGTACACATAAATTCCCCGTAATGGAGTAAAAGTAGCCGGAGCATCCGTAGTAGAAACGAATGTTTATTAGGTACACATTGTGAAATCTACATAGATATGAGGTTCACGTGATTTCAGGTAAAGACCCGGGGCCCGAGTACTGTACTCATTAATCGAGAGCTCCTCCAGTAAAATACTCCGTATAATTCGGTTGTAAACAAGTGAAAGAGGTGTCAGAAAAGAGTCAAAAGTCCCGACATTTTAATAATCAAGCTACTCTAAGCCAGCATAAAAGTTTTACGACAGCCCCTTACCGCTTTTACGATTATGGCAGCCCAATTATTGATGAATTGTTTTAAATTCGGCCCGTTCTGGACCGAATAGAAGCCCGTATTCCCTCCATTGTGGCAAGAGGAGACTCCGGACTCCGGAGATCTGAGCAGCGTCGTAAAATTTTAATTTGGAGCCTTTAGTGGTTATTATAAAAAGTTCTAGCTGTTCACGAGCAACGACACGTTCGTTAAAAGAAGCTGAATGTGGTCGTATAATTTTATAGTGGGGCCACTTTTGAGTGGATGAAAATTCGGGCAAGTGGGATAACAGTCGAAACGGAGACGCATAAAAATCGGTAATTGGATTGGGCCCTTTTATCATTTTTAACACTATGTCCTCTTTCGGGGGAGTTATTTAGATTTATTGGAGGTGTCCAGCTAGGACGAGAAGTAGGAAATTTAAGAGGTATAATAAACTAACCTACACTTTGAAGGAAAACTAAGCAAACTACGGTAAAGAGTACTGGAGTAAACTAAACTAAACTTTTGAGGAAGTTGTCGATGCGTCTCAGGAAATTTAATTGGGGATTTCACTCCAAATTACCTGAAGATAATGTAATGAAAATGGAACATTTTTAACGCTTTTATTTAACTTGATCAGTCTCTTAATCAGAAATGTTAAGATTTACGTCTCATTTTTATTCATTAATAACTTTACTGTTGGGTACGATTTGTTTAACGCGTTCAGCGCACTACACAATACACAATTAATTACTTTACTGTGGAATCCGTGCGTTACGTTCCCTTATTGTTTCGTCCCTTAATGGGACAATTTTGATAATTACCTGTGACAATTCTTTTGAAAAAAGTAAATTTGAAACGTTAGTATCTTGAAAAACAAATGAAATTCTCTCACTGTTGAGATAAGAAAACGATCTCTATTATTATTATTATTTATTATCTCTCTATTACTTATCTCCCTTTATTTTATGGTTTACGAACAAAACTTGTAAAATTCTAAATCTTTATATTTTTGAGCTGAGAAATTAAACGTTTGCTAAATAACAGTCTCGGGAAAACTTTTTTTTTTGAAAAAAAAATTGATAAAGTATAGTTTAAAAAATACTAAAAAACACGCTTTAATAGTGAATCAAACTAAAGAGGTAAAAATAATATTTTTTTTAGAAATAGAATAGTATAATTAATTAACGTGAAAATAGGTGTAATTGCAATAGCGCGTGGAAGCTAATATGAAAACTAACTTCAGCTGCTCATATCTCGGAAAGTAAACGTCTTTTTCATAATGGTTTTCACGGTTGGCACTAGGAAATCATCTTTCTTTGATTTGTAATCAATAATTCGAAAATCCAATATTAGATTTTTTTTTAAAAAAATCAAGGATTAACCTCCCACTTTTTGAACTAAAAGTTAAACTTTCATTTTGCGATGAAATTTACAGAGTAGATTAAAGGAGTGCATTGTTGAAGTTATGTGGCCAACTTTCAATTCGCTAACTTCAAGATTTTTAAAAATTAAAACTAAAATTCAGTAGGTCATATCTCAGAACGTAAATGTCTATTTTATGAAATTATTGGATTATTGGATATTGGATATTAATATGGCATTGGAGTTTTATTACTAATATTGAATTCGGGAAATCCAACAATTCCTACAATGTCGATTTTTTTTTGAAAACATAGGTACTAAAAACAAAATTAAGAAAAATTAAGTATCTCAAAAATTACACGGTTTTATCAAAAAATTAGTTCACTGTTGGTACGAAGATATCATCCTATTTAGTTTGTGACGAAAAGTTCCCAAATTCAATATTAATTCCTTTTTGGAAAAAAATTTAACCTTCCTTTCTGTAAGACCGAAAATTAAATTTTCCAATGAAAACGTATTTTTCCTGAAATTCATCTACGTTCCAACCCAAGTTTTGAAACTTCAAATGTGGTTAATTATATACATCTGTTCAACGTAAATTGATTTTCCCTACTTTAATATCCTGAAAAAAAGCCAGTTATACCCAGTGATAAATTATATATAAGGTGTACTTAGTTTAGCTAAGGTTAGTTAGGCTAAATTAGCCATTACTAGTATAAAAAAATCATGTTACTACACTGCCGCGTATTGATCCTTACTATACTGATTTACCTACGTTCTGTTCGTCGTAAGACGTGGCCTAATTCGACGACAGTTGTGATCCGAGGTACAATATGTATTTGGTAACGTTTTATCCCTCGTAATTCCTTCTTCAAACCACCATTTAGATTTCGATTTCCTATCGCCTTCCCTTTTGAAGAGGTGGCAGATGTAACGGGAATAAAAGCGATACACACTTCAAAGCGTTCACTTAGCGTAAGGAACCCGTTCGCAAAACCACCTCTCCCTATTCGATTTCGCATGGATTATTTTTTACTGTCGTTTACTTACCGTGCACGAATTACTCTGACAAGCGGCGACAAATTACAGGGTAGGCATAATCAGTAGAAAATTTTTATTAGCGGAGAATTACTTCTACCGGTTTTAAATCCGAGATTCGAAGGGTTAGGGTTATATCGAGGGGTGTTTGGCTGAGGGGCGAGACAAGCCGATTTCGTAATGGACGGGTTTCGATGTGGCTTTTGTGGATTTTTACGCGCTTCATGTGCCACGCCGGAATTTTTAAAATATTTCCGCGTACTACGGAATACCGTTCCCCTAGGATCGAGCACGGATCGCCTCTGATCAAACGCGTCCATTAATCACCAATTAAGGGTAACGAATAAATCAATGGCGGTCGGATCGGAAAGTAAGTAGAAAGAGAAATAGTGAGAAAGAGAGAGAGGTGATGCGTATAGGAGGCATTCCTGTGACCGTAAGGTGGCCATTAAAGTATGTGTGGGTCGCAAGAATCGAAAATCCCAGCAGAATTTCGTCACGGTAACCTTAATCGGCCGTGTAAACTATAAACACCGATTGTGTGATATTAATAATGTTCGTGCAACGTTGTAACGTAACGGCCAAATTATACGAGCCGCGCTTTTATGTAACTCGATTATCGGTGAATGTGGAAATGGAAAATCGGGGAAATCAACAACCCTTAACGAGGCGTAAGGAAGGGTAGTGACGGAAAGATGTTTAAAAGCAAGCTTTCAGTAATCGCAACACCACCATTCACAGACATCACCCCCATTACTTCCCTACTTAACGATAATGATAACAGAAGTTTACTCAAAATGTATAGGTATTCGCTCGGGTGTATACTAGTTCGCTCCTGCGGTCAAATTATAATCCGGGGTTGAAAAAGGGTACAGGTAAGTTCGCTCCCGGTAGAGGATTAGGATAAATAGGCTATTTTTGCGTGGAAATGAGGTATTTCTTAGGAAAATTTAAAACTATAATGGTATTCCTAATTCCTAAAAACGCGCTTTTGTTTTGCATGCGGAACGTGCGATGTATTTGCGAGAGGGCAAGGATAAATCGCCCACTGAATAAAATTTATGTACCTAATATTAAATAAAGAAACCCACCACTTTCTACTTGCCACTCGAAACCGCGGGAGCGAATTAACATAGGGCATCGGGAGCGAACTAGGTTGCACCTTCAGCAGGTGTTTAACCGCGGGAGCGAACTAGTGTGCGCCGATTCGCTCACTTATATTTAAATGACTTCTACTTATACTGGCGAATATAACATCGTACCTACGTTCGATTAGCCACCGTCGAATTTTTACTGTTCTGTGGTTAGGTGGACCTACCGTCACCTACATTTAGATGTTCCGTGTAAAATATCACAGTGATGTGCTCGGAATGTGCAACTAT
The DNA here is from genome assembly GCA_946251905.1 of Cryptocephalus moraei. Lineage (NCBI taxonomy): Eukaryota > Metazoa > Arthropoda > Insecta > Coleoptera > Chrysomelidae > Cryptocephalus > Cryptocephalus moraei. The sequence goes on along the minus strand of OX276455.1, from coordinate 2,892,194 downwards.
AAGAAAGTTATTATATTTTAGATAAGTTATCACAAAATGTCGTGTGAAATCCAGTGAAAGTATAGTATAATACTTCAAAGGAATTGCAGAAAAAAAAATAGTGCAATAAGAGAATGTGGAACTTACACTGAAAAAAATATTTGTAATACCAAAAGGTTTAGTAGGTAAGTAGGTTGATATTGATACATAGTCATTGATGCACATTGTGAAACAAACTTCAGTTACTGCTATCACTAGAGATATGTACGAGATGTGCTAATTCATGCTAATACAGTATGTAGGTATATGTATTATTTATGTACATAATAATGTTTGACATATGACAAATTTTTTATTTTAACTTGTGTTTCCTTTTTTCTTCAGATTGGGGGACTTAAAGGATAGAAAATAGATTGGTTACGGAACTTGAAGTAATTCTTATTACCTCATTAATAGGGTTAGGATTTTATGCAAAATGCATATTTGTCGTTTAAGGAAATATATTGTTTTTACTTGGGATCTCTACCAATCACATTGAAATAGACCAAATTCCGCAATAAAAATTTTGCATATTTTGCATATTTTTGTATTTTTTAAATTTTAATACATATTTTGCTTATTGGTGCGTAAATGTGCATATTTGACCGTTTTATAATCAAAGTGGAGAGGATTTTCAACTATAAGATACATAATCAATAAAAGCATGTAAAGAATTATTTCAAAAACTGGAGATACCTAGACAATTAGCATGTATATAAACACATTATGATTTTTTAATCAAATCAATCTGCAAATTAGATACAGCCAACATGTTACTATGTGACGTTATTGATGTCATTAACGCGAATCACTTAAAATCTGTCCCTGGTGATACAGGAAAAAATGTTTTATTATTTAAAAAAATTAAAGATATCGAATTTTAACCCATGCAGGTGAAATTTTACACAATGAACCAGCTGACCAAACAATTAATGTAAGTTCAGAGCTAATCTCAGCTTTGATATACGCCCCAATTACATCTGTAGACGTGGAAAGAAGTTTTTCTTCCTTTAAAGATATTTTAACCAACCACCGGCACAGATTTACAGTTGAAAATATAGAAAACCATTGCATTGTAAAATGGTATTTTATGCTTAATAATGACTAGTGATTAATAAAAATTGTTAATTATTCTAATAAATAATTGTTTATTGTGTATAATTTATATAATAAACCTATAACCTTATTTTCTTCGGAGTTATTTTAAACTATGTGGGTACCCACTCAAGTTATATTCTCATACATTAGTCCAGTCATCAGCCATTACCGCGTGGAATTTTGGGAAAAAATGTCACGTGGAAGATGCGAGGTGGAAGGTGCCATCCACCTTCCCCCTCCACCTTGCACCTTGCACCTTCCACCTTCCACCTCGCACCTTCCACCTCGCACCTTTCACCTCGCACCTTCCACCTCGCACCTTCCACCTCGCACCTTCCACCTCGCACCTTCCACCTCGCACCTCGCACCTCGCACCTTCCACCTCGCACCTTCCACCTCGCACCTTCCACCTCGCACCTTCCACCTCGCACCTTCCACCTCGCATCTTCCACCTCGCACCTCGCACCTTCCACTTCGCACCTTCCACCTCGCACCTTCCACCTCGCACCTCGCACCTCGCACCTTCCACCTCGCACCTCGCACCTCGCACCTTCCACCTCGCACCTCGCACCTTCCACCTCGCACCTTCCACCTCGCACCTCGCACCTTCCACCTCGCACCTGCCACCTCGCACCTTCCACCTCGCACCTCGCACCTTCCACCTCGCACCTTCCACCTCGCACCTCGCACCTTCCACCTCGCACCTTCCATCTCGCACCTTCCACCTCGCATCTTTCACCTCGCACCTCGCACCTTCCACCTCGCACCTTCCACCTCGCACCTTCCACCTCGCACCTTCTATCTCGCACCTTCCACCTCGCACCTCGCACCTCGCACCTTCCACCTCGCACCTTCCACCTCGCACCTTCCACCTCGCATCTTCCACCTCGCACCTCGCACCTTCCACCTCGCACCTTCCACCTCGCACCTTTCACCTCGCACCTTCCACCTCGCACCTTCCACCTCGCACCTCGCACCTCGCACCTTCCACCTCGCACCTCGCACCTCGCACCTTCCACCTCGCACCTCGCACCTTCCACCTCGCACCTCGCACCTTCCACCTCGCACCTGCCACCTCGCACCTTCCACCTCGCACCTCGCACCTTCCACCTCGCACCTTCCACCTCGCACCTCGCACCTTCCACCTCGCACCTTCCATCTCGCACCTTCCACCTCGCATCTTTCACCTCGCACCTCGCACCTTCCACCTCGCACCTTCCACCTCGCACCTTCCACCTCGCACCTTCTACCTCGCACCTTCCACCTCGCACCTCGCACCTCGCACCTTCCACCTCGCACCTTCCACCTCGCACCTTCCACCTCGCATCTTCCACCTCGCACCTCGCACCTTCCACCTCGCACCTTCCACCTCGCACCTTTCACCTCGCACCTTCCACCTCGCACCTTCCACCTCGCACCTTCCACTTCGCCAGGTGCAAGGTGGAAGGTGCGAGGTGCGAGGTGGAAGGTGGGAGGTGGCAGGTGCGAGGTGGAAGGTGCGAGGTGCGAGGTGGAAGGTGCGAGGTGCGAGGTGGAAGGTGCGAGGTGGAAGGTGCGAGGTGGAAGGTGCGAGGTGCGAGGTGCCTTCCACCTTCCCCCTTCCACCTTGCACCTTGCACCTTCCACCTTCCACCTCGCACCTTCCACCTCGCACCTTTCACCTCGCACCTTCCACCTCGCACCTTCCACCTCGCACCTTCCACCTCGCACCTTCCACCTCGCACCTCGCACCTTCCACCTCGCACCTTCCACCTCGCACCTTCCACCTCGCACCTCGCACCTCGCACCTTCCACCTCGCACCTTCCACCTCGCACCTTCCACCTCGCACCTTCCACCTCGCACCTTCCACCTCGCATCTTCCACCTCGCACCTCGCACCTTCCACTTCGCACCTTCCACCTCGCACCTTCCACCTCGCACCTCGCACCTCGCACCTTCCACCTCGCACCTCGCACCTCGCACCTTCCACCTCGCACCTCGCACCTTCCACCTCGCACCTTCCACCTCGCACCTCGCACCTTCCACCTCGCACCTCGCACCTTCCACCTCGCACCTTCCACCTCGCACCTCGCACCTTCCACCTCGCACCTTCCATCTCGCACCTTCCACCTCGCATCTTTCACCTCGCACCTCGCACCTTCCACCTCGCACCTTCCACCTCGCACCTTCCACCTCGCACCTTCTACCTCGCACCTTCCACCTCGCACCTCGCACCTTCCACCTCGCACCTTCTACCTCGCACCTTCCACCTCGCATCTTCCACCTCGCACCTCGCACCTTCCACCTCGCACCTTCCACCTCGCACCTTTCACCTCGCACCTTCCACCTCGCACCTTCCACCTCGCACCTCGCACCTCGCACCTTCCACCTCGCACCTCGCACCTCGCACCTTCCACCTCGCACCTCGCACCTTCCACCTCGCACCTCGCACCTTCCACCTCGCACCTGCCACCTCGCACCTTCCACCTCGCACCTCGCACCTTCCACCTCGCACCTTCCACCTCGCACCTCGCACCTTCCACCTCGCACCTTCCATCTCGCACCTTCCACCTCGCATCTTTCACCTCGCACCTCGCACCTTCCACCTCGCACCTTCCACCTCGCACCTTCCACCTCGCACCTTCTACCTCGCACCTTCCACCTCGCACCTCGCACCTCGCACCTCGCACCTTCCACCTCGCACCTTCCACCTCGCACCTTCCACCTCGCATCTTCCACCTCGCACCTCGCACCTTCCACCTCGCACCTTCCACCTCGCACCTTTCACCTCGCACCTTCCACCTCGCACCTTCCACCTCGCACCTTCCACTTCGCCAGGTGCAAGGTGGAAGGTGCGAGGTGCGAGGTGGAAGGTGGGAGGTGGCAGGTGCGAGGTGGAAGGTGCGAGGTGCGAGGTGGAAGGTGCGAGGTGCGAGGTGGAAGGTGCGAGGTGGAAGGTGCGAGGTGGAAGGTGCGAGGTGTGAGGTGCCTTCCACCTTCCCCCTTCCACCTTGCACCTTGCACCTTCCACCTTCCACCTCGCACCTTTCACCTCGCACCTTTCACCTCGCACTTTCCACCTCGCACCTTCCACATCGCACCTTCCACCTCGCACCTCTCACCTCGCACCTTCCACTTCGCACCTTCCACCTCGCACCTTCCACCTCGCACCTTCCACCTCGCACCTTCCACCTCGCACCTCGCACCTTCCACCTCGCACCTTCCACCTCGCACCTCCCACCTCGCACCTTCCACCTCGCACCTCGCACCTTCCACCTCGCACCTTCCACCTCGCACCTCGCACCTCGCACCTCTCACCTCGCACCTTCCACCTCGCACCTTTCACCTCGCACCTTTCACCTCGCACTTTCCACCTCGCACCTTCCACATCGCACCTTCCACCTCGCACCTTCCACCTCGCACCTCTCACCTCGCACCTTCCACCTCGCACCTTCCACCTCGCACCTTCCACCTCGCACCTTCCACCTCGCACCTTCCACCTCGCACCTTCCACCTCGCACCTCGCACCTTCCACCTCGCACCTTCCACCTCGCACCTCCCACCTCGCACCTTCCACCTCGCACCTCGCACCTTCCACCTCGCACCTTCCACCTCGCACCTCGCACCTCTCACCTCGCACCTTCCACCTCGCACCTTCCACCTCGCACCTTCCACCTCGCACCTTGCACCTCGCACCTTCCACCTCTCACCTCGCACCTTCCACCTCGCACCTCGCACCTCGCACTTCTCAACTCGCACCTTCCACCTCGCACCTTCCACTTCGCACCTTCCACCTCGCACCTTCCACCTCGCACCTTCCACCTCGCACCTTCCACCTCGCACCTCGCACCTTCCACCTCGCACCTTCCACCTCGCACCTCCCACCTCGCACCTTCCACCTCGCACCTCGCACCTTCCACCTCGCACCTTCCACCTCGCACCTCGCACCTCGCACCTCTCACCTCGCACCTTCCACCTCGCACCTTTCACCTCGCACCTTTCACCTCGCACTTTCCACCTCGCACCTTCCACATCGCACCTTCCACCTCGCACCTTCCACCTCGCACCTCTCACCTCGCACCTTCCACCTCGCACCTTCCACCTCGCACCTTCCACCTCGCACCTTCCACCTCGCACCTTCCACCTCGCACCTTCCACCTCGCACCTCGCACCTTCCACCTCGCACCTTCCACCTCGCACCTCCCACCTCGCACCTTCCACCTCGCACCTCGCACCTTCCACCTCGCACCTTCCACCTCGCACCTCGCACCTCGCACCTCTCACCTCGCACCTTCCACCTCGCACCTTCCACCTCGCACCTTCCACCTCGCACCTTGCACCTCGCACCTTCCACCTCTCACCTCGCACCTTCCACCTCGCACCTCGCACCTCGCACTTCTCAACTCGCACCTTCCACCTCGCACCTTCCACCTCGCACCTCGCACCTTCCACCTCGCACCTCTCACCTCGCACCTCTCACCTCGCACCTTCCACCTCGCACCTTCCACCTCGCACCTTCCACCTCGCACCTTCCACCTCGCATCTTCCACCTCGCACCTCGCACCTTCCACCTCGCACCTCGCACCTTCCACCTCGCACCTGCCACCTCGCACCTTCCACCTCGCACCTCGCACCTTCCACCTCGCACCTTCCACCTCGCACCTCGCACCTCGCACCTTCCACCTCGCACATCGCACCTTCCACCTCGCACCTGCCACCTCGTACCTTCCACCTCGCACCTCGCACCTTCCACCTCGCACCTTCCACCTCGCACCTCGCACATCGCACCTTCCACCTCGCACCTTCCACCTTGCACCTCGCACCTCGCACCTCTCACCTCGCACCTTCCACCTCGCACCTTCCATCTCGCACCTTCCACCTCGCACCTTCCACCTCGCACCTTCCACCTCGCACCTTCCACCTCGCACCTTCCACCTCGCACCTCGCACCTTCCACCTCGCACCTTCCACCTCGCACCTCCCACCTCGCACCTTCCACCTCGCACCTCGCACCTTCCACCTCGCACCTTCCACCTCGCACCTCGCACCTCGCACCTCTCACCTCGCACCTTCCACCTCGCACCTTCCACCTCGCACCTTCCACCTCGCACCTTCCACCTCGCACCTTCCACCTCGCACCTCGCACCTTCCAGCTCGCACCTTCCACCTCGCACCTCCCACCTCGCACCTTCCACCTCGCACCTCGCACCTTCCACCTCGCACCTTCCACCTCGCACCTCGCACCTCGCACCTCTCACCTCGCACCTTCCACCTCGCACCTTCCACCTCGCACCTTCCACCTCGCACCTTCCACCTCGCACCTTCCACCTCTCACCTCGCACCTTCCACCTCGCACCTCGCACCTCGCACTTCTCAACTCGCACCTTCCACCTCGCACCTTCCACCTCGCACCTCGCACCTTCCACCTCGCACCTCTCACCTCGCACCTCTCACCTCGCACCTTCCACCTCGCACCTTCCACCTCGCACCTTCCACCTCGCATCTTCCACCTCGCACCTCGCACCTTCCACCTCGCACCTCGCACCTTCCACCTCGCACCTGCCACCTCGCACCTTCCACCTCGCACCTCGCACCTTCCACCTCGCACCTTCCACCTCGCACCTCGCACCTTCCACCTCGCACCTCGCACCTTCCACCTCGCACCTGCCACCTCGTACCTTCCACCTCGCACCTCGCACCTTCCACCTCGCACCTTCCACCTCGCACCTCGCACCTCGCACCTTCCACCTCGCACCTTCCACCTTGCACCTCGCACCTCGCACCTCTCACCTCGCACCTTCCACCTCGCACCTTCCACCTCGCACCTTCCACCTCGCACCTTCCACCTCGCACCTTTCACCTCGCACCTTCCACTTCGCCAGGTGCAAGGTGGAAGGTGCGAGGTGGAAGGTGCGAGGTGCGAGGTGCGAGGTGGAAAGTGCGAGGTGGCAGGTGCGAGGTGAAAGGTGCGAGGTGCGAGGTGCGAGGTGGAAGGTGCGAGGTGGAAGGTGCGAGGTGCGAGGTGCGAGGTGGAAGGTGCGAGGTACGAGGTGGAAGGTGCGAGGTGGAAGGTGCGAGGTGCGAGGTGGAAGATGCGAGGTGTAAGGTGCGAGGTGAAAGGTGCGAGGTGGAAGGTGCGAGGTGGAAGGTGCGAGGTGGAAGGTGCGAGGTGCGAGGTGGAAGGTGCGAGGTGCGAGGTGGAAGGTGCGAGGTGCGAGGTGGAAGGTGCGAGGTGGAAGGTGCGAGGTGGAAGGTGCGAGGTGGAAGGTGCGAGGTGGGAGGTGCGAGGTGGGAGGTGCGAGGTGCGAGGTGCGAGGTGGAAGGTGCGAGGTGGAAGGTGCGAGGTGGGAGGTGCGAGGTGGAAGGTGCGAGGTGGAAGGTGCGAAGTGGAAGGTGCGAGATGGAAGGTGCGAGGTGGAATGTGCGAGGTGAAAGCTGCAAGGTGGAAGGTGCGTGGTGAAAGATGCGAGGTGGAAGGTGCGAGGTGGAAGCTGCAAGGTGGAAGGTGCGAGGTGGAACGGTCTTGGTAAACAATTTTTTTAGGATGTCTCGACTTTGCGACGTCACTTACAATTTCAGAGAGGTTCGCTCGCATTATTTACTTTGTGGATAATTAAGCTTCCGGGAATGCGAATACCGTTAAAATTATCACGTGCTCCGAGAGTGATGTGTTTTGTAAAGAGAGGGATATTGTAACGCCCCGTTGAGAAGTTCCCGGTCAATGATAGGCGAAAAAATCTGTAGGAAGGGGTTTTTGAGATTGGATTTTGGGAAATAAGTAGGAGAGTTAGGGTCCGCGAGAAAAGAAGAAAACAACTTGGTTTCTGGCCTCGGTGTAAAGTGTAAATGAATAATCAGTGCTTAATCAGTGCGTTGATTACGAGTGTCTTGAGGAGTGTATAACCGCTAAACTCGCCAACTAGTGAAATGGACGTGAGGCACCAGTACAGGGCGATCCGCCTTGAGTCCAGTTTGCCAGATAGAGCGCCTACTTACAGGGCGATCTGCCCCGCATCCGGACGACTTCCAGCCGCCAGCGGCAATCACCGAGCCTTCTTAAGTGTTCTGATCCACGTTAAGTGACAGGTATTTTCCCCCTTAAAGGCTTTTAAGATAAAACGTTAAGTCGATCGATTCCCCTTTAATTTATAACAAACTATAAGGATTATGTGTTTCTGTTACTTTTTGAACTCTCTGTATTTTAGTAGTTTGCGTATATGTGAAGATTTCGTATTATGAATATTTTGATTAGGTATTTAGACATTTGTTAGTATTTGTTTTGGGTTATCTGACTTACTCAATTAAATGGCTATAATCTCATTTGGCATTTCCTTTCGACCACACCTGAGCGCCCTCAGCGAAACGTGAATTGCCAAAAGCAAAGGAATTTCCTAGCGAGGCACGTATGTTCAGTTAAATAAATTCACATGACGCGAAGCAACAAAATATTGGGAATAATAAATATCCAGGAAATTAAACAATCGGAAATCAATTGAACTGTCGTCCTCGAGATTCTGACATTCCTGCACCTCCTGCACCTTCAAACCCCCTTAGTCCAGGAGTCCAGGACCCATCTGTTTTGACGAGGATGTAAGAGGTAACCGCAATGTTGTTACATGAATATCTCGGGAATAATGCCTATGTTGTATTTCAGAAACTAATTAAGAAAATAGTAACTTATTATAATATATAAAAAGAAGCGTCTTTCCGAGTACTTTCCGGCTATGTTTTCAGAATTTCATTTAACAAAAAATTCGCCGAGATAATCTATTTGTTTTATAAGCAAAAAACGACACCATCTTTAAACAATGATTGTGACCGTTCTAATAAATATTTTTTAATTTTGAAAAAAGCACATGAAAGCATGTTCCCTCTTATATATGCTCAGCCAGTTTTGTTAAAATCGAATCTTGGAAAAAAAATTAAACAATTTTGAAAATTTCCTGTATTTTTCGATTTTTCTGGATTACAAAATTATTGTGCAAAATCTAATAAACCGATCGAAACGAAATTTACAGGATTCTTTTATTATAACTTCCAAGGTTTTCTACCTGTGATATGGAAGTCTTAACTACATTTTAAAGTGCCTAAAATAATAAATTAAAAAACCACTTTTTGGGCCGTTTTTTTTTGTTTATTGCTATTTTGCAAAACCGATAATAAATTTTTGAATTTATAACTTATGCCATATTATGTAAAAAGCGATTCTGCAACTTTTTTCTCTCTTCAACTTTCTTCTAAATTCAATATTTAACAAGTTAGAAGTAAAACAAGTCGAAAAAAAACAACGTTTTTTCAATTGTTGCATTTTAAACAATGTTCCCGACCTCTGCACTTTGGAGGATAAGTCAATCCTTATTCTACGCATTATTCCCGAGATATTCATGTAAAAACATTGCGGTTACCACTTACGTAAAGCTAATTTCTGACAGATGGGTCTTGGACTACCTGGAGACTCATGTAAGCCATTGTTACCACGCATTTATCTTTGTTATTTAACCATTGGTTATCTTTGTCTTTGCCGTCCCTGACTATGGGCGTGCTATCTCTCTCGCTCCCCTGAATGAACCACTTCCAGCCCATAAATGTTGTCAATTTGTCTTCTCTTTTCTCTTCGTCTGAGCTACCACCCCCAACCAGCGCACCCCTCTAGGTTCTAAGCCCTTAGGACCGTGACAATATTAAAATTTCAGTATTATTTCAACAAAATTATTAGCTTCCATTTGATCTCTCTCTCTCCTTCCCATTCCTCAGAGTGTAGTAATAAGGGAGATCACCAATCTCAATCTGTTTGACTCTTGAGCCGTCGTCGTGTGCTGGATTGTTTTATAAGGTTTAGTACAAGTAGAGGGGAAACCCAGTCATCAGCTCAGTTGTAATAAATTGGTTGGCGAAGACTTTGTGTTTTCTTCTGGTCTACATCACCATGGCCAACTTTGGGAAGCTGGACAACCTTCGGTCTTTCCAGTCATCAGCACCGTCACCGCGTTTCCGTAAAGCGTCCAACTGTTACTACACGAAGCTAGAGCGCTTTAGCAGCTATTAGGAGTAGACGACGGAATCGAAAATGAAGAACGAGAAAAAAACGAAGAACAAGAAGGCGACCGAGACGACGAAGAAGGAACGGTTCCGCACCGACCACACGCACGGGCGCATAAAAATAACTCGATCGTGTACCTTCGATCCGGACAACGATGTTTGCTGTCCAAACAGAGTAATGTCATACGTGGAGCACTCACGGGTCCCGACACTTCGTCTTCCACTTCTTCTTCTTCGTCTTCTTCTTCGTTCTCCCCCTCGTCTTTTTCTTCTTCCTCCTCCTCCTCTTCGACGTCTCGCCGACTTTCCAGATAAATCCGTATCGAATTTCAGGTCGATATCTGGCGCATGTAACTTCGATTTAGTGACGGATCCGTCGATGGTTTAATTGGTATTTCGTAGATGGTCCAGATATTTCAAGTGAGAGTTACAAGTATTGGCGATGCGATGTACTCATCGCGAGGGTCTTTCATTGACCTGCCCACTTCTCACGTCGTTTTCTTCGGTTAAAGTGTCATTGCTCACATTCACAGGTGGTTTTTCGCATCGTTGTTCAGCTAATGTCGATCTTGTTATTAATTTTCCAATTTTCTCTCTCGTGTGTGTGTGTGTGGCAAGTGTTCTCGGAACCTCACCATTGTAAGATCTCCAGTTAATGTAAAAATAAATTTATGCATAAGTTGTGTATATAGAAAGTCGGTGCAACAATAGTACCTATTCAACGTACCGTCAACAAGGAATTGTCCACCCAAAAAATATTTACCCTCCCGACGTACGGATACCTTTTCTCCTCTCCGGTAAAGTTAAACCATAAAATTAAAAGCGTTTAGAGCGACGGCCATTGTCCCTCCTGACATCTGGGCGGGACATATCATAGAAATCGGACACAGATCTTATACTTAAACATTAGTTGCGGCCCCGGGACGCGAGGATCCCAACTTCATTTTTGACACTTTTCAAATTTCGGTAGCGGTCACAATTCACAAAATAGTCTTTTAAGAGTCCCGAATGCAGGTAGTCAGTCAGTCCATTTCGAGATGTTTTAGCCGAGAAATATTCAAGTTTTATTGTCAGGTTGTCATTTTCGCAGGATCTAGGCGTCCTTTGTTGGCCATCCGACACGCTTAGTGGCGTTTTTTTTTAAGCGGCACCAGCGACCATTAATTAACAGAAGTTTCGGAAACGGACCGAATCCTTAGTAACGGAATTTTGTTAAATACTCTCGAAAGTCACAAAACCACCAAAAGTGTATACAAGCAAGGATTCAATGAAAAATGTGATTGGTATCTGTGATATTGAGTGATGATCACTTAAACAGAAGTTCGAAGAAAAATCAATGAATTTTTTACCTTTTTTACTTTCTCATATGAGGTACTCATATATGAGAGAATATTGTAATCGGGTCGATTTTTCGAAATTGAGTTATTAGCATCTCTGAACGTTTTGAAGTCCCCCGAGTCCAAAAAAACATGTTTTTGGAAAACCGTCTGTAAGTATATGTGTATGTGTGTATGTGTATGTGTATGTCTGTGGTAGGATTTTCTCAAAAACCAAAAACCACAAACGGTCAAAACTTTGTATTTAGACTTTGTACCATACCAGGACATGAAAATAAGCTTTTCATTAAAATCGGCCAGGATAAAAGGGTAGTTTACTCTTATCATTTTTCGGTTTTTTGAATTTTTCTCGAAATTCACTCCAAGAATTTTTTTGAAACTTTGAATATTTATTGTAAATCTTCTGTGAAGGGCACTTTATATTTGTCAATTTTAGGTTTTTTCCATTTTTTTCGAAATCCACTGCACGAATTTTTTTTTTGCTTAAATTAACCGTATCTATTTCCCGTTTGGATTTGGCAAACGCATATTGAAACACCCTATATATGAGAAAGTACTCTGATAAACGCATCACGATGTTTTAATACGCAAATTACGGGAAATCCCATCTTTAGGTATCACGAATATATTAAAGGACAAGAGGGCAAGGAAAATCAATCAAGAGACAAATATTATGCCTAATGTAAGTGCATAATAGAATAATCCTGACGGTGCGGTGGTGAGACAATTCGACACCTCCGTTTATTTAGCATATACATATAGTAAACTACTCATTGCGCATTTTTCAGAATTTACAAAAAAAAAAGGGGGAAATATGAGAAATTTATTCAAGTGACAACGGACTAAATAGAAATTGGCGTAAATCCCTAAACTTTCCAAATATAATGAAACTACATTATAATACTCTTTATATAGTGCTCCATGATGGGCCTTCCAACCGAATATACACCAAATTCATAGCGATTTGCACGTGAGGTAGCTCGTCGCACATTTGATTGACTTCGACGACCCTTCTCCTTGGCATTTTAAAATCAATAAAGTTCTCACGCACTGACAAACTGATAATAGATTTTAATAATCGTCTTGACATTTATTTATTTGACATCCTACTGCCACTATACCTTCATTTGTTTGATTACAAATGTCAAATTACAAAACGTACCTTTTTTTAGTATTTCCCTTACTTATTACATATGTTTTTCGCCACAAAAACCTTCCCCGAACTTCCACAAATATTTCAAGATCAAAATTAGCAAAATCCGTCCAGCCGTTCTCGAGTTCAAGCCCAGACAAACGAACAGCATTATGTTGTTCGTGTGTTATGTGTGATTATGTGTTATACACCAAAACAGTTAGCTAATTCATTCTATTTTTTCTGTATTTACTTACCATAATGGTGTGACACATCATATCGGACGAGTTACGTTAGATTAAATGAACCAAATAGTCGTTATGGGCTTCCTAAAGTTTCATCTGGTTCTACATAGACAGTCAGTCTGGTTCTGAATTCCGAAGACTGATTCACGAGTCGCCATTGAGGCGGTCTTGTGGGACACACACACATTTTATGTGAGATACCGGTCGCATTCACTTGCCGATATGCAGACGCAATAATGAATTTAATTGCGCTCTCGTCCCGTGATAACCATTAGATGTGGTCGTCTTTCATTCGGGAGAAGAAGAAGAAAAAGGTGTCTGATAACCGAGGTTACATCATAATTTTCCTCCAGTACCAATCATCGTATAACCGCCGGACGCTTATCTCCCCCGTGTTGAGTGTGTATATGTGCAAGCGTGTGTGTGGCAGTGCTTTATGGACGTCCACCGGAATACCATGATTTAGAACCGCGAACGTTTTATGTTCGGCCCACGCGTACCATCTTCCTGGCCTTATTTATGGGCACATTCGGTTGTTTTAAAATTGTCAAGCCATTCACCACCACCACCGCCACTATCACCACCACCGGCATCACCACGCATGCTCCGGGGGTCCTTTTTGCTCGTTTCTTGGCGCGACGCAGCCTACTTTGTCTTCTCGAGTCATGCTGCTCGAGGAGAAATAATTGCTATTCACCGTCCGCATATATTATGAGTAGTCGTGGCTGATGAAAAGTTTCGGGATCGTTCATTCTCTTTCTCTCTGAGATGTACTAGTTGCTGGACGAGCTATTCAATGGGACGATTCACAGTGATTTTACTGGAACATACTTCGAATAACTAGTCCGAAAATACCAATTAGTTCAGGAAATGCCATTTTAAGTTCGCGGCAGATCTCTTATGGCTTGCAATTTGTCACAGCTTCTACAAGATTGTATCCCAATTAATTTTTTTTTCTGCATCGGTTTGATACAACTCTGCAAAATTGCACCTATTAATTAACAGAATGATAAAGAGAAGTTAAATCCTCATCATTAAAGTCGTGGTAGTGATGAAGTAGTGGTTCCCTAGGGGTGGAAACCACCCCTTCTAAGAGGTAAGAAATTTTTTAATTAAAATCAACCTGGAAATCGATAAACTGCCCAATTCTAAGTAACATTTGTTTTAAGAAGTTTTTTTGTAAAGTTGATATTTTTCGAGCTATTCACGATTGAAGCTACACATTTTTTCATTGAAAAAACTAATGTTTTTTTTAACAGTTTTTCACCAATACCTTGAAAATCTCTCATTTTACCGGAAAAAACAATCAGAACAAAAATGTAGCTAATAAAAAAACAAAGAGATACCTTTTTGAATAACCTCTATTAACCTAGTAAGGGTTGAGTTACTGCTCGTACTCCATTCATCAATGGTAAAATACCGTATTATTGTGTGGAATTTTGGGAAACAACGTCGATTTTCATGAAAATTTGGACTTAAGCTCTACTTACCCTCTTCTTCAGAGTTCGGCATGTGCCGAAGTGTGCTTTTTCGCTAGGGGTGCAAACCACCCGGGCGCTCCGAGTTTCTGCAATGTCGTTCGCGACAATGTATTATGTATTATGCGACAAAAAAAAACTAAAAGGTAATTAACCAAACGGATGCAAACTGTCACATTTACCTAAATAACACCCAACTAGAACAAGTCCACAAGTTCGGATACTTAGGAGTAATACTAAACGATAAGTGCGATTCAGATATAGAAATAAAAATACGAATAGAACAGGCCAGGAACATGTACAACAAATGGAAGTAAATTATCTGTAATCGTAAACTAAGCTTAGGCATTCGTATCAGAGTTATTAAATGCTACGTTTGGTCTGTCCTTCTATATGGAGTTGAAGTGTGGACACTAAAATTAAATACCATGCGACACCTAGAAGCCTTTGAAATGTGGCTCTATCGCAGAATGCTCAGAATATCATGGACACAACGCATAACGAATCAAGCAGTATTGAACACCATAAACAGAGAACTAGAACTAATAACAACGATTAAGAAAAGAAAGACCTCGTATACTTTAACCAGTAGCAATTGGAACACTTAATAAAATCTGAATTTAGCGAGGACATTCGAAAAGAGCCCGTTGTCTCTATACAAAACCATGGGACTTATCTTTTTGCTTATTCAGAAACGCACTGGTATTTTTAAAATGCAGGTGTTCAGTTGCCCAAGTGAAATCATATATGTGAATGTATGGATATGTACAGATAAAGAACTAGAGGGTCCATTGGACCGCAATTTTTTTTTACGACAGCGGCACTTCGTTTGTATTTTCTTCTTCTTCTAAGGTGCAGGTGTACAGTCGATCAGTGAAATCGTGTACGAGGAAGTACGCGAGACTCTACAGATACTGGATGGTCCACTGGACATAACACACCGGCCACGTGTGCTTTCCATGTGATGTCTTCTTCCGCAGTTAGACTCGAGAAAGCAGTGGTGTGTGAATGTGTGTGCCATTCACATGCCAGTGAATTCATTGTTAGAGTTATTATCCGTAATGATACGCCCATGGAGGACAAGGCGGCATAGCCCTTCACTACTTAAAAAGCCATTAAGTGTTTTTTTTGTGTTCAAATTGTGACTGGACATAGTATACCTAGGCCACACAATGAGAAATGACAAATACAACTTGCTAAGACTAATAATTGAAGGAGATAGAAAGCCGGAGAGGAGTAGGCAGAAGAACAATGTCATGGCTCCGTAACATCAGAGCTTGGACAGGCATAAACGTTCAACAATTACTAAGATTTTGATGTAGTGATCGCAAACCTCCAGTAATGGAGTGCACCAGAAGAAGAGAAGAAGGTCTCCGCCCACCAATCTTTGGCGTCCCGTCGTTATTTCCTCCCTTCCCAGAGAAAGAAGGTTGTTTTCCTCCTGCGGTCGGCGTCAATGTCGAGTGACTTACTTAAGTCTATAATTAAGCTAAATCTAACTACTGGTCCGCGAGGGGGTCTTGTATTTTGTTGCTATTTCCGCACGTGAAAACCGCAACCGTAAAAAGGGCCCCTATGGCAGGTATTTAATAACAAGGTAGCGAAATTAGTCGTTTCCGAATGCTTCTGCTCCCCATCGGCGGCCTCGTTTGCTTGATGGATTGCGTCTGCTGGGATAATCGTTAGGTGCAAAAGTTTTCGCTCGATCCGAGGACCGAGATGAAGGCATGTTAATGCAATTAAGACGATTCGAAAGACGACGGAGCTTAAAATAAATATAAGAACGTTTAACGAGACGGACACGAGAGAGACGAAGGGAAAGGCCGGTCGTAGGTGTTCATTAAACTTTTATTACGGGTTTATTGTCCATCGGATCGACGTCGAAGGCGCAACAATCAAACACACATACATACACGGTACGTAGACGTAGGTACCTACGGTACGGCGGTAATGGCGATGAAGTTTCGAAATTATCTCCGATCTCGACCACTAAAACGCCAACTAGACAAATAAGCTGAGGCTACAACAGCACCGGGAGACGTTACACGCGCTTTCGATAAAATCTGGTATTTTAAACGGAGAAGACTTCATTGCGGATGTGGGACTAGCGGGTGGTTCGTTGTGAAGTGTGCGTTTCTAGGAATTTATTATGAATAGGCCGTGGATGGGGAAGTGATGTTCACGATTAGTCATACGGGATATATCTCGCCTTGTGCTGCGGTGAAATAAGACGTTAAAAATTTTTGGAAATTTATTCAGACTTTTATTATGCAGGTATTTCCAAAGAGAAACCACCATCAACTTGATCAGGAACCAATCCTGATTGTTAAAATTCTTTGAAACCACTAGATACCAAAACACATGGGGAAAACTATAAAATTTCTCTCCTTTTTCATAAAACTTATCTGCACTTACTTCGTATATTTTCGAGATAGCTTTGTATTGGGGCCTACCTCTAATTATTCTAGTTCCTCGAGATGTTTCTCCAAAAATGTTTCCAAGGCGATGCACCTAACAAAATTAGTTGAAAAAGATCCTGTTTAAAATACTCTTTGTAAAATAGGGAAATCGAAATTTTTGCGACTTTGGGATGACGGTTTTTTGGTACATTATAGTCCAGTCATTATAGGGGGTTCACCTAGGAAAATCGACATACCCAGTATATTATCACGTAAAAACTTCTATTTTGGCATCCTAAAACTTTCCTCAAAATTCAATAGAACTGGATGGCCGCAAGTTTTAAAGTCGGGGGTCAAAAGTCACAAAAATCGATTTTTTCTATATTTTTTGCAAATATCTCGTTTTCTATGGGTTTTACGCTATTTGTATTTTTTATCAATATTGTACAGAATTAAATTCTCTACAACTTTTGTATTTAACATTTCTTCATACCTCTAACTGTTTTCGAGATAGAGGGCGGAGAGCGCGCGACCAGAGAATCATGTGAGGTTATGGTAGTCCCGATCAAAAACTCGTAATATTAAGGTTATAAATTATTGCTAAATATTTAATTAGCATTTATTATTAACTTGTACATTAAATTAATTTATTTTTTTTTGTTACTTATCTATTTTTAATGAAATGTCAATTTATTTAATAACACTTATCTGGCCATGTAATTAAAAAATTGTCGAGGAAAATACTTAAATTATATTTTAATTCTAATCTAATTTATACCAATGTAATGACTTTCTAAATAAATAAAGAAGAAAAAAAATTTAATCAATGTTTTTATTAAAAGTGTCATTTGATAGATTTAATACTTAAGAGTTTGCGGATTTTAAACAAGATGTACTTAATTATTTTTTACTTCAAATGCAATTAGTGCAGATGAGAATATAATTAAAATGTCATTAAAGTATGTCCCTTAATAATTTTTCAATTACAGAAAGAGATTCTGAGTGTTATTGAATTGATAAATTTTAGAATTATTAGAAATAAAGATTGAATTTAATGTAAAATTTAATGATAAATGATAATTATATATTTAGCAATAATTTACAACCTTAATATTACGAGTTTTTGATCGGGACTACCATGACCTCACATGATTCTCTGATCGCGCGCTCTCCGTCCTCTATGTCGAAAACAGTTCGAGGTATGAAGAAATATTAAAGACAAAAGTTGTAGAGAATTTAATTCTGTACAATATTGATAATAAATACAAATAGCGTAAATCCCATAGAAAACGAGATATTTGCAAAAAATGTAGAAAAAATCGATTTTTGTGACTCTTGACTCCCGACTTTAAAACTTGAGGCCATCCAATTATATGTGAATTTTGAGGAAAGTTTTAGGATGCCAAAATAGAAGTATTTACGTGTTAACATACTGGGTGTGTCGATTTTCCTAGGTGAACACCCTATAATGACTGGACTATAAAATGCGATGAGAGAACTTTCATCGAGTTATACATCTCTGGAAAACTTGAACTAGTACGCTCGTATCCAACCCTCCGATCTAATCCCTTTTTCGAAATAAAATATAAAATATATATAATAATCTATATAAAATAGAGTTCCTCTCTCGCAACTTTCGCACGTCCACCTGTCGAACCTTTACCGGGCTCCATCAATCATAAGCGCCCATATAAAAGCGGCGACGAGTAATAAACGACAGGTCGTCGCTAAAATAACTCATTTTTTAATCGAAGTCTAATCGTCCACAATGGCCAATAAAAAATTGATGATGTTAACACCTGTAATACAAAGGGACTTGGAGAGATTTCAAAAAGAAAAACACAATACAATATGTGAACATTCAATCAGAGAAAGAAGTCGTGCGTGGATGGAATGTGCGTGGTGTGTACACCTGTCAGAATCAAAGGCGGCACGCCAATGTTAAAGGAGAAAAAGGAATAAGTTAGGTTTTACGTTATCGGGTTGAGGATAGATATAGAAAGAAATAAATAGATCAGATCAGATTGTAACACTAATAAGGGCCATATGTAGACCTGTAGTTCATGAATCCAAAATTAGACTATTAAAGTTACCTTATTAGACTTAAGTAACCAGTCACTAATTTTACAAAAATATGACCAAATTGGTGGATTTGTTATGGATTGACCGTTAACTTTGGAAGTGAGAAAAGCGAAACGTCATAGGAAGACGGTATTGTTCATTATTATATTGTAGCAGAAAAATGTATATGTTTTTTCCAGTTTTGATAACAATGTAATAAAATATTGACCCTTAGGAAACACTATTTTAAAATGAAAGAAGCACAAGTATGTTGTTAAGTCTATTTCTAGTTGTATTAATAAATAAACTATTCATGAGAACATTCACTAAACACTAATAAGACTAATAAGAAGTAACTCCCATGATTTTTCGCTACAGAGTTACGGTTTCAATTAACAAGATCTCGAAATCTCTGAGATTTCCACTTTGTTACGTTTTCCCCGGACAGGCCCGGGCCACCCAGCTAAAGCACACGACGAGGATAGGACGAAAAAGCCGGTAAATTCGCCGAGAGAGAGAGAGAGAGAAAGGCCGGTATCAGGCGAGGATCCTAAAACTGTCCCCTTCGATTTATCGCTCTCATTGATCGTGACAAGATACTAATTGGGAAACCACACTAAATTATTGACGACAAATTGGCATCTCTCGTTCGGGATGCGTGGAAAGAATTCACGCCCGCAGGTCGAGTTTGGGGAAAAGTCGATGATTTCGAAGGGTAAGTCCATGAAGAGGGTATGCCAGTTAATAGATGAATAACTACAATGCTTCGGTAGGTAAGTCTTTTCGCAGGTTGAAATACAGTAACTTATATTACGGTAGAAATTCATAACCCTAAGGTGGCCTTTTTAGAGCTTGAAAGACATTTTTTCGAAATATACAGGATAAAGTATGACGGTTTGTAACTCATTTCAGAACAACTTTTAACGATGCTTCTGAATGGTTTTTCAGTATTTATGAAATTCATAAAATTGTCCGAATTTTCAGGCGTCTGAAAGTCGTCTTATTTTTTGGGAAATTTTACAGTACACAATTTCATAGGTTTTCCGAACATCAAGTAGAAACATTATCAAAATTTCCAGATAGTACATGCATGTTAGACTGATTTTTGAAAATTCATAGTTTTTAAAATCGTCAGAAAGCATTTCCAGTGATTGGAAATGGTCGATTTTTTTGGAAAATTTGGAAACAACAACTTCATAGGTTTTCTGAAAATCAAGTATTTGTATCAGTATTTCCTGAATGATTTTTGAAAATTTATGAAAGTATTTCTTGTGACTGAAATTGGTATCATTTTTGTGCGAGCTTTAAAGAAAATTATTTCATAAGTTTTATAGAAATGTTACAAATTTTGCAGATACTTGTTAAATTTTCTGAACAAAGTTTCAAAATTTTTGAAGTTTCTAAAGTAGCCAAAAAGTATTTCAGGTGAATGAAAGTTATATTATTTTTAAAAAGTTTTACACAAAATGAGCTTTCTAAAGATAAAGTGCATAGAATGTTAAGAAATTTTCCAGATATATACGTGTAAAACTGTGTTCAGAATATATAGGAACTAGACCTTATTTCGAGTAATCTAGTGTCCATCATCAGTCTGTACTGAAAAATAATTCATATTATCTCCCAAGATCCCAAGATAAAGAGGGTAATTTCAAAATAGACGCCACATTTAATAATTAATTAATTTAATTAAAATCATGTACTTTCGTCACAAATACAAGTTCTTAAGACTGATATAATTCCTCTTGTCATCACGTAATAACTGTAATGTACAACTCAAAATGATAAAAGGTGTAAACTTGTTCATCCAGGGTTTAAGAAAATTGCAATTTTCGAAAATTTATGAAGGTACTATTTCTTGTGACAAATTGATATCATTTTTGTGAGAGCTTTAAGAAAAATATTTCATAAGTTTTATAGAAATGTTACAAAATTTTCCAGATACTTTCTGAACGACGTTTCAAAATCTATGAAGTTTCTAAAGATGCCAAAAATATTTCAGGTGAATGAAAGTAGTATTATTTTTAAAAAGTTTTACACAAAATGAGTTTTCTAAAGATAAAGTGCATAGATTGTTAAGAAATTTTCCAGATGTATATTTGTAAAACTGTGTTCAGAATATATAGAACCGTTTGTTAAAAATGAATAAAGTTTCTGTGATATAGATGATTAATTCATGTACTCTCAACTGTGGACCTAAACCAGACATACATGTAGGGACCTAAACTGGACGTCCATCGGACGTCCGCTGTGGACCTAATTTGAACGTGGAGGGAGGTCTGGGACGTAAAATGGACCTAACTGGACGTCTAATGGACGTCTGTTAAGGACCTAATCTGGACCTGGACGTACGGGACGTAAAATGGACCAAAACTGGACGTCCATTAGACGTCCAGTGTTACGTGGGAAATATATGAGATTATATAGCTAATCAAAATCTTAGAATGCAAGAATCATTTACCTTATTGCCGCAATTGTGATTGTAATAAACAATAATATTGACTGAAAATATCCAGTTCACTTTATGAATAGCCGGCAATACGTTAACGTCAAGCTGTGTGCTGCCGCTGTCTCTCTTTCACGCGGA
Organism: Cryptocephalus moraei; assembly: GCA_946251905.1. Lineage (NCBI taxonomy): Eukaryota > Metazoa > Arthropoda > Insecta > Coleoptera > Chrysomelidae > Cryptocephalus > Cryptocephalus moraei. The sequence goes on along the minus strand of OX276455.1, from coordinate 2,870,825 downwards.
CACAAGCGCCAGGCAGAAAGGAAGGGAGATAGATGCGTTAGAAGTGAAACGCTAACATACATGTGCGTACAATGTGTCGCAAGCCAAACGAAGGTCGATCTCTGTCACTATGTTCTCGCTCTCGCTTCCACGCATGGGTCAGGCCAGCCGTAACGTTACAATGTTTTCTGGGATGTGTAGCCCACACACCGATTTATAAGACGCTTATCACGTCAAAAATAATTCATATTACCTCTCAAGATCCCTTTTTGTTACATTATAAAGAGGATAATTTTAAAATAGACACCAAATTTGATAAATAATTAATTCAATTAAAATCATGTACTTTCGTCACAAATACATGTTCTTAAGACTGATATAATTCCTCTTGTCATCATATAATAACTGTAATGTACAACTCAAAATGATAGAATGTGTAAACTTTTTCATCCAGGGTTTAAGAAAATTGCAATTTTCTTATAACTTTTACATACTTCTTCCATCAGGTACCGAAATGGGTAAAAGTATCGCAGTTTGCTTTCGAAAATAGATGAGTTTCTCAACTGACGATTAGTAATGATCTTGCGACAGTTAAAATGGAATCTGATGATACAGGAGCTTGTTTGTAAAGTAAAAACAAAGAACTCAAATCCATGGATATGGATCAACATTACACCATTGCGAGTTATCTGAGACGTATTTCGTAAGGCCGCGTGTAATAGGATCGTGCCTCTAGACACATAAACACAGGTATTTCAATTAAATTTGAATATCAATTTCGGCCGGTATAGGTATGTATGTACACGTTACGTCGGTATCTCCGGACGGGTCCGAGACCCCGCCCCCGGGCCCCTTAATCACATAATCAAACACAAGGCTAACTCGATAACAATACAGGCATTTAGGCGATCGAGCATGATCCCCGCAGCTCTCTTCACGTCCTCTTCACAATGCTCGTTAATGGACCGACTTCACACTGTTTCAGAAATGCGCCCATTCACCGGGCCCTCTTCATCACCATTGTTTGGCGTTTTAAATGCTCCAGTGTTTCATTGTCCCTTCCTTTCTTTCTCTTTCAGATCTTTTCTTCTGTTGTACACGTCGCCGGCCGGCCCGTTCGGATTTTTCGAATTTTCGGGCCCGGAAGGTGGAATAGCTCGGTGACTTGCCGGATTTTGTGAATGTGGATTATGTGGACGCGTTCAGGGGGATTTCTTACGCGAGGCAGCTGGACTGATCGCAGGTCGTCGGTGTTTTGATACAATTTATCGATGTTTCTCACTATTCATCGAGAAAAAATGACTGGGCACATCAGGAGTAGGGATCGACTTCAAGAAGGGGCTGAAGTTAGACTGAACGGAATCTAAAGGTTCCCCCATTTTTGAAGGTGGAAAAGGCGCATACTTCTTGAAGTATGAATACTTGACTAGAAGAAGTGTAGGTGAAAAAAGATACTGTAACGTTTATTTCCAATTTATTTTCACTGTCCTAATTATACACTACACACTACTTAATTTATCTTAACTATTACTGAACTAATTAGTTTATATAACACACTTAACTTTAATTTATTTGTACAATTCGCTTCTCCGTTTCTCGCCTTGTTTATTCACTCGCGGCTTCACGTCTAATCTAATCTCTCCGACCGCAAACCCGCTTATATACACCTCAATTGTATTCGCGAAATAACTCGATCCTTCTTTTTTATGTAGAAACGTCCAGAAGGTAATAAATCATTCTTCCTTAATAAGATGTTGCCGGTGACTCAATTAAGCGTAGCGGCGTTCCTTTGAGGAAAGCCGCCGTCCGATAAGAGTAAACACATTTCGCGCTGCTGTTTACATTTCGCGTTACAATACTTTTCATCTCGCTTTCAATGAAACTGTTGAGATTTGAGAGAGCCGAAAAAATTTTAAAGAAAAGTTATTGGCTCAAGAGGGAGGTGCAATTTGAGTAAGTCTTCATATCTAGAAAATTTCAAATTTTCTTGGTATAATTTGAGAAAAAACGGAAAGGGCCAAAGTCAAAATTTAAATACTTTGTTGTAATTACCCGTAACAAACACTACAAAAGTCGAAAGTACTAGTACAACTGGGCTGGAGTTAGACCGAATAGTTCAGAAAATCTAAACGTTTCTCATTTTGGAAGGTGGAAAGGGCGCATACTTCTTGAAGTATGAATACGTGACTAGATGAAGCGTAGGTCAAAAAAGGTACTTTTCATCTCGCTCCAATGGAACTATTGAATCTTCCCAGACAGCACATAACGTCTTAAAAACATCCGTTTTACGCCTTTTTTATTTCTGGACGCCTTAAGACATAAAAAGTACATCTATAAGACGTCCATATCCGGACGTCTCTAAGATATCCAAGGCAGAGTTAGAATCTAGCCTAAGTGTGATTTGTGTTGTTAGTTTCAATTTTAGTTTCAATAAATACTAAATTGATTTTTTTTTTAATTTTTGCCAGAATTTTACCTTTTTTACCTTTATACCATAAAAAGGCGTACATCGGACGTTTTTAAGACACAGATTGGACGTCTTAAAGGTGTAAACCAGAGGTCTTAAAGACGTATTAGAGACGTCGTAAAGACATAATAGAGACGTCTTAAAGTCGCATTAGAGACGTCTTAAAGGCGTAGTTTTGTATAAAAAAAGTCTTAAAACATATTTTGGACGTCATTACGGATTTGCGGACATCTTTTCAATGCCTTGAAGGCATCTTTGAGACGTACCGTTTTATGACAAATAACATGAAATGGACATAAAAAGAACATTTTAAAGACGTCACTAAGAAATTAGAGGATATCTTTACGACGTCTTACAGACGTGAAGAAGGCGTCCTTAGACGTCTTAAAGACGAAAAATGAACGTCGTAAAGTTGTCTTTTTAATGCCTTGAAGGCATCTTTGAGACGTACCGTTTTGTAGCAAATAACATGAAATGGACATAAAATGGACACCTTAATGACGTTGTTCGGACGTCACAGGACATCTTTGAGATGTCACACATGCCTAATGGTGATGTCTACCAGACGTCTTAAAGACGTCTCTGTGCTGTCTGGGTTGAGACTGCCGAAATTTTTTTGAAAAAAAGTTATTGGCTCAAGAGGAAGGTGATTCAATTAAGTCTTAATATCCAGAATTTTTCAAAATTACTTGGTATAATTTGAGGTAAAACTTAAAGGGCCAAAGTCAAACTTTAAGTACTCTGTTGAAAATACTCACAACAAACACTTATAAAAGTCGAAACTACTATTACAATAACTGGGCTGGAGTTAGTCTGATCAGTTCAGAAAATCTAAACGTTCCTCATTTTGGAATGTGGAAAGGGAGCATACTTCTTGAAGTATGAATACGTGACTAGATGAAGCGTAGCTCAAAAAAGGTACTTTTCATCTCGTTCCAATGGAGCTATTGGAACTTGCGATAGCCGAAATATTTTGGAAAAAAGTTATTGGCTCAAGAGGGAAATGCAATTTGAATAAGTCTTAATATCTAGAAAATTTAAAAATTACTACTTGGTATAATTTGAGACAAAATATAAAGGGTCAAAGTCAAAATTTAAGTACTTTGTTGTAAAGCCCTAATAAAACTTGAGACTACCAGTAGGTACAAATGAGTTAGTGTTGATCATTCAAACTACTAAAATTGCCACTTGGTTAAAACTCTTCCTGAACAACTGAAAAAAATTTCAGGCGAGTACAAGGATCTCTGAAATACTTGAATTTCATTGGAACGTCCCTTGGAGCTTCCCAAATGACGAGTGTTGTTGAAACCCTTCCTCAAATCATTTAAAGTGTGTTAATCATTACAACTTCCTAGAGTAAAATCATAGATTCAAAAACTACAGTCAATAATTTTACATATCTGTGTGGAAATAACGACGTACGTACATACTGACATTTATCCTCGTTATATTCTTCCCGACCGTCGAAAGTGTACTTTACAACTTTATTCGGTGAGTTGCGTGACGAATGGCGATTTAACGCGCCATAACGCCGGGACTATCAACTCAATAAAAACCACAAAAGAACGATAGGAAATAGGTAAACCGCATAGCGCTCCCGCTTTATTATTCCCGGCCATAAATTACTCTCTAACCACCTTATACTACACTGACACAGATTTCTACCTTTCTTCGAAGTCCCCGTTTCGAAATCATAACACAATGTTCGAATTTGTTACAGGACACCACGAAATTAAGGAAATTCCGCCTTATTTGATTTACGGGGGTCAGGTGAAAGTTTCCGGTGGCACTTTCGCATAATAAGCGCGTATTTCGTGTAATAAAGCAACAACGGCAACGCAAAACTAATTCCGATACACGTCATTTTGATGATGTCAGAATCATCCAATACAACCAACTTAATATAGTCACAGGACATCGCAATTTATGTGTTCGGTGTATATTTTAGGTTGACAATATATATGGTTATGTGTATTCACAACCTAAAATATACACGGAACACATAAATTGCGATGTCCTGGGACTATATTAAGTTGGTAGTATTGGATGTTTGGTGACGTGATGACGTGAGTTATATATCCAGTATGCAACAAAAACTCAAAATCACTACTGTACGTTACGAGCAATACAGCGCTTTTCACAAGACTACAAAGACAAGATGACAGATTTCGCTTGCTGCTAAACAACATCTCTGACATCTCCATTCCACATAATCGAAAATATCCTTAGGGAATAAACCGTTGAGACACTCTGTACCACCTCGATATCCCTTTCATTCCTTTATTTTTCTACGTGGAATAAAGCTGCAACCGAAATATACCAATCACGTTCGGAAACGTGCTCGTCATCGTGCACGTCCATTTATCAAATCCTAACCTAATAATATGTGAGACTCTCAGCTGTAGGTCTACCTCGAGAAACCACTAGTAATAGGGCCAATTATTATTCACTTAACAAGATGTTTACCAACATTATAAATTGACTACTTAAATTAAGGTTTTTGTTCGATCAGGTCTTAATAAAACTCAACGTGCAGTCGGTAGGTTTTGCCGGTATGCAGATGCAGGTGAAGGTAATAATTTTGAGGTAGTACTTTGGTATGCTACGTAGCGAATTTCTGAGTTATTTTGTGCATTGTGCAAGTCCCCCACTTTTTAATTTAAAATTACATTTTTTATTACCTTCATTATATGATCTATAATCACCGTCTCATTGAATTCATCATTTCAATCAATTTCGTCTAAATTATTTAGCTATTAAGAACAAATTAAACCATTAACTAAGTATTTTGTCACTCAAGTTACAGTATCAAATATTACTTTAATGGCCATTATTTGTATATTTTATTCAAGCTCCATTACATGCTTAATTCCCCGATGGATTATCCTAAATTACCTGTCTAATTATCCTCACATGACACAAAATTGCGGGTATAATTACCCTAAGGAAAGTAATTAAACAAGAAATATTTATTCTTATAGTCATTGCTACATCCTCAATAATTGGAAGAATTCCTGGATTCAATTAAATAAGTTATAGTGTTTTCATCAATTAATTACATTGGATGAAAAATCGCAGTTATATTAAGCGATAAATCCAATAACAATGAGTAGATCTAATAATTTTTTTATATCAAATTGAGTTTGATGTTTTGCTCAACTGGAATATAATTTATTTTAAAGTGAGCAGATTCAGTATATTGTGTACAACAAATTGAGGCAACATGTCACTCATTCCAACTTAGACAAAAATGGCAATAAAGACTACAATCTTACCTCATTAATAACAACAATGTACTCAATACATTGCAAAGTTTTAAACTAGAAATTTATGTAAAGACATTAAAAACATTTTGTTGAATATTTAACACAAATTTTGGACCAAATTTGACACAGATTTGAGTTGCTGTTTTCAAAATATTTTTACCGTGCAAATGCATGAATATGTAATTTAATTGAGCATTTAAATGAGCAATTTTAATTCGGTATTGTTTGTTATTGTTAATTGTTTCGTTATTAAGAAATGGCGATGTGCCAATCGGACTATTTTCGCTGATCTGTTATAAATATTCGATGGTGGAATAAATAATTAATTGTTTAAAAACAATTCTTCTGGTGATTTTAGAGAAAATTATGTACAACTAATAACAAGAATGTTATTGAACTTTATTATACATATTCTGTAGTGAAATAAGTATTCAATACTTAAAAACAATTTTTAGACAGATTTCGAGAAAATTTGGAAAAAACCGGAATAACGACAAGAATAAAGTGCCCTTTAGAGACGATTTAGCTAAAAATGTTATTAAAATAAATTATATATATTTGATAGTAGAATACACGTTTAAACTTTAGAAAAAATATTATAGTGAGTTGTGAGTAAATTTCCAAAACCGAAAAATGACCACAGTAAAGTGCCCTTTATAGTCCAGTCATTATAGGGTGTTCACCAAGGAAAATCGACATACCCAGTATATTAACACGTAAAAACTTCTATTTTGGCATCCTAAAACTTTCCTCAAAATTCACATATAATTGGATGGCCGCAAGTTTTAAAGTCGGGGGTCAAAAGTCACAAAAATCGATTTTTTCTATATTTTTTGCAAATATCTCGTCTTCTATGGGTTTTACGCTATTTGTATTTAGTATCAATATTGTACAGAATTAAATTCTTTACAACTTTTGTCTTTAACATTTCTTGATACCTCTAACCGTTTTCGAGATAGAGGGCGGAAAGTGCGCGATCAGAGAATCATGTGAGGTCATGGTAGTCCCGATCAAAAACTCGTAATATTAAGGTTATAAATTATTGCTAAATACATAATTATCATTTATTATTAAATTTTACATTAAATTCAATCTATCTTTCTATTAATCCTGAAATTTATCAACTCAATAACACTTATAATCTCTTTCTGTAATTGAAAAATTATTAAGGGACATACTTTGATTACATTTTAATTGTATTCTCATTTACACTAATTGCATTTGAAGTAAAAAATAATTAAGTACATCTTGTTTAAAATTCGTAAACTCTTAAATATTAAATCTATCAAATGACACTTTTAATAAAAACATTAATTAAAAACTTATTTCTTTTCTTCTTTATTTATTTAGAACGTCATTACATGGGTATAAGGTAGATTAGAATTAAAATATAATTAAAGTATTTTCCTCAAAATTTTTTTAATTACTACATAGGGTGAGTGTTATTAAATAAATTGACACTTCATTAAAAATAGATAAGTAACCAAAAAAATGAATTTAATGTAAAAGTTAATAACAAATGCAAATTAAATATTTAGCAATAATTTATAACCTTAATATTACGAGTTTTTGATCGGGACTACCATGACCTCACGTGATTCTCTGATCGCGCGCTCTCCGCCCTCTATCTCGAAAACAGTTCTAGATATGAAGAAATGTTAAAGACAAAAGTTGTAGAGAATTTGATTCTCTACAATATTGACAATAAATACAAATAGCGTAAAACCCATAGAAAACGAGATATTTGTAAAAAATATAGAAAAAATCGATTTTTGTGACTTGCGGCCATCCAATTAGGTATATGTGAATTTTGAGGAAAGTTTTAGGATGCCAAAATAGAACTTTTTACGTGTTAATATACTGGGTATGTCGATTTTCCGAGATATTCACCTAATTCAACCTAAGATGACTGGACTATTAGAGAAAATTTGGTCAAAAATGTTAAAAACCTGTATTACATATATACGAGATTGCAACAAATATTAACAGTTTAAAATAAATCTTGTAGCAAATTTTAAGAAAATTTCCAAAAAATGAAAAACAACCCCTGTAACGAAAAGCTTTTTGAAAATGTCTGGAGATGTTAATAACTCAAATTTGAAAAATTAACCCGATTAGATACTCATATAAGAGTGCCTCATACGAGAAAGTAAAAATGTCACTGCATTACCGCTTTTAGAAAGAAAAAAAAAACATGCATTTGGCAATAGTAATTCGAAAAAGTGGAAAAGTAGGAAATGCTACTAAAAAGCACCAAAATGTTATTAAGTCAAGCAGACGGTAATTGAATGAAAGTGTTGAAAAATTAAATTTTGATTGATAGACTGTTTTAAGATAGTCTAATTCAATAGTTATTTGCCCGAAATTAGTTAGACCAACTCGTATTATTTTAGGACACCTCGAACTTGCTAGAAAGGTTAAATAATCACTTCGCCTCCGAAAAATCCATGGATTGTGAAAATCATGCACTTTGTCACACCGAACCATTTCACATTTGCGACTTTCCCATTCTCTACACACACACACACAGACACATTCACACAAAGGTTTTATCGAGGTGAAATGACAGCAGGTGGCAACTATGACAACTGAATAGTCCGGAGATGGGAGAAGCTACTTTTTAATTGTTATCGCTGTTTGGAAAGCGAGGTGAATCGTACGGAATTCGCCTCGCTATTAGGTGGGTCTTAGGTCAATGCTTATATTGTCGACATTCGAAGAGGAGAGAGAAGGTGCTCAATTTGCATGGCGTTGTGCCCAGGTGCAGCGCACTCGGTTTTGGTTTCGATAACGTTCCGTCTTGGGAAATATTCAAATCTCTAACGCGGATCACGTAACCAACTTAAATCACTCCCAGTTGCATTTAGTACACTTGACGCCTAAATGGGTGAGACCGACGGTAATCGGGGTCACTACTCACTGAGTGCCAGGTTGACGTAACAGAATGTAATACCTACATATATCATAGTTTCATCCTTAACGCAAATGGCATTGATAATATAAACAAATCTGCGTTGACACAAAAAGACCTTCCAAATATATGTAAAGGAAATTAGTCGAACAAATGCAGTAAGTAGTGTTACAAGGTTACTCGTTATTAGGTAGGCACGTCCCACTTTTAACAAAAAGAATCTAGCAATACAATAACGCGATTTTATCCAAAACAACTTCTTAAAATGTTTCTTGTTCACATCGAACTATGAACGAGTAACACTCATAGAAAAATCCATTGTATTGCTCCAAAAAATTAATTGCTTCCCACCTGCGCACTGCCTAGATTTATGGATTGACGCCATGACAGAACTGTACGTTATATTCTAATTTAATACAATATCTGATTTAATTTACGACAGAGTGAGAAGGTATCGTAAGCGTGAGAACTTCTCAGCTCTACTGCAAGCAATATTTTCTCCTTTGATCCAGATTTGTAGGCCAATTGTGATTTCTTTGGAAGGTATCAAGTAACGGTTGATATAGTGATTGTTTCTTGTGATGATAAATGCGTTTAGACTGTTATTAATAGGGGAAGGTTTTTTTAAAGTGACAGGAACGTTATTGGTGAGAGTGTGGGAATAGTTACAAAAAGTTATTACAAAAATTGTTTAAATGTATACAATTTGTCATAAAAACAAAAAAGAGGAAACCAATGATTGTATTTCATATGCGCATTTCTTGATATTCCTCAACAAATTGACATAATTCTAGTGACATTGGACTAAAATCTAGATTCTTCTATTAAAGTAGACCATTCTGTAGATTTCATTAAATAAACTTTTATATAACCAAATGTTGGAAAATTAAAAATTTTAGTTTATAGATTATTAGAGTCGGCACTAAATGGCTTTTGTGTGTAGTCAAAACAATTAAAAGAATAAATTTTGTAAACTCTTAAACAGTTATCATCTATTGAAACTACCTGTTGATCCTCTAAAGACGTACCAAGATGACAGTTCTCATTAAAGTACAACGTATTTCAGCAATTACTGCCTATAACGTCAGATTAATCTTATTGCTGAAAATGCATGTTCCTATTTATTGTACTGGTCGTTTTTAAATATCTTAAATTGACACTTATAGAGTGAAAATTAAAATATTTGGGATACGATAAAACTTATTTATAATTTTCAATTAGACTTACAATAATGAGTTTCTGAATTGAAAGCAAAAAATATTATTGCGCTTATTAAATTTAAAAGAATAAATATAAATAATGATAAATTTAGTTCTCATTGAGGACAAATAATAAAAGCTTTAGACAGTCGTGTCAAAAATTTAAAATAACTTGCAAGTCTCTATATTCTCCTTTTTGAAAAATGCCAAAATATTGTAAGAATAATTACCAGTACAACGAAGTTATTGCCACATTATGTAATAAATGATGGTAAATCCTAAATTTATCTGTTGGCGGGAAGATTGTGTAATTTCTCCTTGAGTTATGTATTCCACAATTTAACGTGACATTTTTGTTTTCTACACTAACTAATTATTACAATATTAATTATTTTGACGATACGGCTAACTCGAAAATCGATTACTGACTGACTGCGTTGTTTACAATGCTAACCTAAGGGTTTCTACTTTCTTAACAGTTTCATAGTTAGAGGGTGACATTACTCACGGGATAATATTATGAACTGTGGCGTCAAATTAGTGGTAAAATTCCATTTTAGCCGAAAATTATGTCAAACTCTCTTTTCAATATTTGGCTCGAAGTATTTGTGCGGAAGCACTTTTGAAATACTAAAACAAAAACCAGATTCAGACTAATTTCTGAACATTTAGACGTTAATATTGTATTAATCGTTTGAAAAATGGAACAAAATATCCATCACATTGCAAAATCAATAAATTTCAGAAGTAAGAACATTTGAATAACATGAGATTTATTTTTTATAAGATATTTTCTCTACTTTGTACATTTATTCAATTTCATTTTAACAGTGCTTGTTAGGTAGCTTCATGGGTATCTTTATGTAGTATATATTCATGTAAATATTTGTACATTTTAAGATGGCAAATTAATGTTTGTCCTAATCCTCATTTATTTTTTATACAGATTTATTACTTTTCTTTAAACAGAGCAATAGTGGTGGACACGAGACGAGACATGTCTTGTTCTCGTCTCGTCTTGAATTACGAGACGAGACCAGTACTGGTTCGAGACGAGACGAGACAAGACATAATTTCGTCTTGTCTCGAAAAGTCTCAAAGTCTCGAATTTATTTTAAGAAATTGAAATTTAAGAATTTTCTTTCGTTTGTAAAATGAAAGGTAGGTATACCATTACCATCACATTTTTCTAAAATTATGGTAGGTAATTTTGCTTTTAAAATTTGATAATTTCATAAAATAATACCAATTTCACATATAATATATAATATACAGATGATATTAGTTTCTTATTTGTCTTTATAAAGATATATAGTTTATTTTATTAGTTTATTTAATAACTTTGTTTTATAGTTCGTATCCTAACAAGAGTAACAAGTCTATTTATTAATGATATTTATTTTCGATTGTGTACCTGTTCTTTATAATCTACTTTCTTGAATTCAATATTTTCTAAAAATGAAATATTCTTTATCAAAACACAACATCAATAATGTAATAATAACACTGTACATTCAACTTTACCACACCTGTATAGGTACTTCAAGAAAATCAGTAAATGTTATCAAAAAAGTATACATTTATAAAAATACCATCTATATACGTCTATTTAATTCGAGACTTTTCGAGACACGAGACGAGAAGAGACGAGACGAGACCTGTACCAGATCGAGACGAGACGAGACATAATTTTTGGGAATTTTTCGAGACGAGACGAGACCATGTCGTTTCTCGTCTCGTCTCGTGTCCACCACTAGAGAGCAATCAATCAAAGGCAGATTTCTATCGCACTATTTGTTACTTTTAAAAGATCCCAAAAGAAATTTGGCAAAAGTGTAAAAAATACGAAATTTCGTATTTCGTTTCAAATTTACAATTCCAACATTATATGTTATTTTCCTCTTGCCACGCCTGATTTCAACTCCCGATCTCATCGATTTCGGCACCAATTTTCATCGCAGTTAAGCAGTTAGTGCAATAATTAAAAAAAACCCGACCTACCAGTGTAGGCGGGCGCGCAAGGGGGCAAGGATCAAACATGTACTCACTAAGCCTAATAGGCATCATCAGAATTTTCTGTAGAATGTGAAATTTGTATTGTAATTGCGTGGAATGGGTTTTCCAAATTAGGGTTAAGACTACCTATACTACCATCGGACGAAAGTGTATAGTTGAAAATTAAGACGCCGGACGAAAGTGTATTACAAAATTTATCCAAAGTGGGATTACGGACGAAACTGTATTTAACGGTGTAGGCAGCTTTGACAACGAAACAATTAGAAAGGATCCCACGACGATCCACTTACTGCTCAACTCGAGGCGTGCGGTAATTATTTACCGATCTGCTACACTTTCAAATCGGCGCTCGGCTATACCTACACGAAATCACTATATTCTCCCCGCGCAATTTTATAATCATATCGACCTTTTCGCCGCCTCTTACGGCCATCCTCTCTACCGAAAGCCATTCTTCCGCGATATTTTTCCACGAGTTGCGGTAAATCCGCGAGCGATCGCTGAGCCTTCGACCTCGAGACGAGATCGACTTACAAGAGCTTCTTGTAGTTCGCACCCAAAAAAACGAAGACACAGAAGGAAAGAGAAAGAAAGAGAGAGAGAGGTAAAGAGATGCGAGTGTGTCGTAATAGGTAATAATGAGCAAACACCATCCATCATAGTCAGGAGGAGTCTGCGAACCGGGTCAAAGGAGAAGAGAGAACTCGCTTAACACTTACTTTGTGTTTAAGGTGCGTGCTGGACGCGACCGGCTACCAAGAAATATCAATGTAATAATAATAATCATCGTTTACGATAAAATGTTAGATTCGTAACGCCTGCGTCGCAACGAAACCATTGAACGCGATCAAACAAGTCGAAAACACGTGGAATGCATGATGACATTCTGAACGCATCAGCATGACGATCTAGATTGGATGAGATGTGGACCAGATAGAAGATCATCCCTACTGAGCTAGTACCACAGTACATTGAACATTAACAATAAGGAAGCTCGGATTAAATATTCTATAAGGGCAGAAGTTTTTCCTTCCTTCTGTTCCTCATGGTCAACTGTGAGAACTTGGACAGCCACCTTGTGTTGAAGTCTATAAAGGCAGTCTATAACGCGCACTATAACACTGTGCTGTGATGACTCCTAAGGGTCGATAATGCTGAGGCAGACCATTAGTAGAATCATCAAGTAGGTATGAATGTTAGGTAATCTTACAAATTAGGACGCATGTGTTCTACTCAAAAGGACATAAATGCAGGCGATGACAGGTGACATGTAACATGTCTCTCTTTGGTCAAAATAAGGAGTCATTCAGAAAGGGACCGACCGGGAGGTTCACTACTGTATAAACCTTAAACTGTGCTAGTACTAAATATATCTCCGTATCTATTTCTCCTTTATTCTTAAACAGGCCAGAACCCAAAAAGTCCAGGTCTACCAAACTAGCAATCTAGCAAACTGAACGGACTTTATTTCTGGAGGAGGAAATCTCATAGCCACAATTAGTGAAGAGTTTTTGAAATTTCCAGAATTCGAAGATAAGACAGAGTATCTGAGGGATTCACCTCCTGGTAGTACCCTAAGGTAGCTGTTTCTTACTTTCAAGTTGAAACTTGCACAATACGCAAGCAACTTATTACCTTATCGTAGGTTACACTTTTGCAATGGAGGCTCAATACTTTAGATGTCTCATTAAGGCCATTTGTTTCAAAATTTGGATCATTTCATCACAAAGTTCAGTCGGTATGAGATGAGACTCTTTAACACTTCATCTAACTTATGACATTCTCCTGATCATAAGAACGTTTTATATGTCATCAACCAATTACCTACTTACTACAACCCAATAAATTATTTCGGACATCCCTTTTAATAAAGAAGATATTTAGTTATAATTATTTTCGTATCCAAGTTAACAACGTAGATGTCGTTTGCGAAAAATTATCGTAGCAGCTTTGAGAAAATCCCATCTATTAAACTCGTAAATCCTACACTCTCATACACCGTGTACACCTGTATAAGGCATGAGTGGTACGGCCGTGAATGTAACTTAAAACTCATTGTCTTGCGCTAAGGATAAAATCTGCATTGGTATCGTCACTAATATAATAATAATATACGTGCAAGCTTGATTTTGCGCCCACTCGAAATGCCTTGAGTTTTTACTATCAGATCTATAGTAAATAGCAACAATTATCCGTGAACGAAGAAAGGGAGAAAAGTCTATAGATGACAAAGAATAAGAAGACCACAATTTCGGGTATTTTGCATCCATCATTAGTCTACACTGGAAATTTAGTTTCCACACCAATAAAATCTAGTTTCATTCTCTCTTCTACTACCGTCCCTATTATCCCCAATTGTCCCAAATTTTCCACCTCAACGACACATCCCTCCATATTCCACTCCACTCCTAATAGATCCATTCATCCGGCTCGTCGGCTCGCCGATGAACTTTTTAACGATAACATAATTAACAACTTAAACAGACCCTTTCATGATGGATATTTTTTAATAAGCTGAACTGCGGTAGGCATCAAAAATTAGCTCCATCATCAGGACGTCTTAATTGATATCTCGGGTGGTGACTGGGCGAATTTCCGACTTAATTGATTCACTATTATTTACCACTTTCGAAATCAGTTATTAATACATTTAATTATACGCGGGGTATACAGCGTGTCCCACTGATGGGATTTTGGTGGATTTTGGATCACTGATGGTGAACGAAAGTGAGAGGTAAATTGTTGGAACTTACTTGAAAGGCTGAGTCTCGAATATGGGCAATGGAGTAGCAAAGTGTGGTTTATCATACAAAATTAACTGCAGCAAATGGCAATGTAATCTCCAGCTATACCAAGTTAATATATAAGCACTCGTAACTTCAAAACTCCTTCACAAAAAAAGTTGAAACTCACTAAACTTCCCCAAGAACACTTCGATCAACAACCTGAGCCAGTTTTGCAGTTACTTGAGTTTCAAGAAAAAAATCTATGCATTTTCAAATTATGGTAATGGCAATATAATTTCCAATTATGTCAGGTTGATAAACAAGTACTCGCAACTTTAAAACTACTTTACAAAAAGAGTTCAAACTCACTAAAGGTACCCAAGGACACTCAATCAACAACTTGAGCCGAATTATACCATGACCTGAGTGTCAATAATTTTTTTATGAATTTTTGAATTAAGGTAAAAGGCAATCTAATTAAACCAATTATGCCAGGTTGACAAACCAATACTCGCAACTTCAAAACTCCTTCACAAAAAGAGTTGAAACTCACTAAACTTCCCCAAGAACACTTCGATCAACAATCTGTGCCAGTTTTAGAGTTACTTGAGTTTTAAGAAAAAAACCTATGCATTTTCAAATTATGGTAATGGCAATATAATCTCTAATTATGTCAGGTTGATAAACAAATACTCGCAACTTCAAAACTACTTTACAAAAATATTGGAACTCACTAAAGGTACCCAAGGACACTCAGTCAACAACTTGAGCCGAATTTTACCATAACCTGAAGCGTCAATAATTTTTTTATGAATTTTTGAATTAAGGTAAAAGGCAATCTAATTAAACCAATTGTGCAAGGTTGACAAACACGCAACTTCAAAACTCCTTCACAAAGAGATGAAACTCACTAAACTTCCCCAAGAACACTTCGATCAACAACCTGAGCCAGTTTTACAGTTACTTGAGTTTAAAGAAAAATACTAGGTATGCATTTTCAAATTATGGTAATGGCAATATAATCTCCAATTATGTCAGGTTGATAAACAAATACTCGCAACTTTAAAACTATTTTACAAAAAGAATTGAAACTCACTAAAGGTACCCAAGCACACTCAATCAACAACTTGAGCCGAATTTTACCATGACCTGAGTGTCAATAATATTTTTATGAATTTTTTAATTAAGGTAAAAGGCAATCTAATTAAACCAATTATGCCAGGTTGACAAATTAATACTCGCAACTTCAAACCTCCTTCACAAAAAGAGTTGAAACTCACTAAACTTCCCCAAGAACACTTCGATCAACAACCTGAGCCAGTTTTACAGTTACTTGAGTTTCAAGAAAAAAATCTATGCATTTTTAAATTATGGTAATGGCAATATAATCTCCAGTTATGTCAGGTTGATAAACAAATATTCGCAACTTCAAAACTACTTGACAAAAACAGTTGAAACTCACTAAAGGTACCCGAGGACACTCAATCAACAACTTGAGCCGAATTTTACCATAACCTGAGTGTCAATAATTTTTTTCTGAAATTTTGAATTAAGGTAAAAGGCAATCTAATTAAACCAATTATGCCAGGTTGACAAACCAATACTCGCAACTTCAAAACTCCTTAACAAAAAGAGTTGAAACTCACTAAACTTCCCCAAGAACACTTCGATCAACAACCTGAGCCAATTTTAGTTACTTGAGTTTCAAGAAAAAAATCTACGCATTTTCAAATTATGGTAATGGCAATATAATCTCCAATTATGTCGGGTTGAAAAACAAATACTCGCAACTTCAAAACTACTTTACAAAAATATTGGAACTCACTAAAGGTACCCAAGGACACTCAGTCAACAACTTGAGCCGAATTTTACCATAACCTGAGCGTCAATAATTTTTTTATGAATTTTTGAATTAAGGTAAAAGGCAATCTAATTAAACCAATTGTGCAAGGTTGACAAACACGCAACTTCAAAACTCCTTCACAAAGAGTTGAAACTCACTAAACTTCCCCAAGAACACTTCGATCAACAACCTGAGCCAGTTTTACAGTTACTTGAGTTTAAAGAAAAATACTATGCATTTTCAAATTATGGTAATGGCAATATAATCTCCGATTATGTCAGGTTGATAAACAAATACTCGCAACTTTAAAACTATTTTACAAAAAGAATTGAAACTCACTAAAGGTACCCAAGGACACTCAATCAACAACTTGAGCCGAATTTTACCATGACCTGAGTGTCAATAATATTTTTATGAATTTTTTAATTAAGGTAAAAGGCAATCTAATTAAACCAATTATGCCAGGTTGACAAATTAATACTCGCAACTTCAAAACTCCTTCACAAAAAGAGTTGAAACTCACTAAACTTAACCAAAAACACTTCGATCAACAACTTGAGCCAGTTTTACCGTAACTTGGGTTTCAATAAAAAAATCTATATATTTTTAAATTATGGTAATTGCAATATAATCTCCAATTGTGTCAGGTTGATAAACAAAAACTCGCAACTTCAAAACTACTTTACAAAAAGAGTTGAAACTCACTAAAGGTACGCAAGGACACTCAATTAACAACTTGAGTCGAATTTTACCATATCCTGAGTTTCAATAATTTTTTTATGAATTTTTGAATTAAGGTAAAAGGCAATCTAATTAAACCAATTATGCCAGGTTGACAAATCAATACTCGCAACTTTAAAACTCCATCACAAGAAGAGTTGAAACTCACTAAACTTCCCCAAGAACACTTCGATCAACAACCTGAGTCAGTTTTACAGTTACTTGAGTTTCAAGAAAAAAATCTATGCATTTTCAAATTATGGTAATGGTAATATAATCTCCATTTATGTCAGGTTGTAAAACAAATAGTCGCAACTTTAAAACTACTTCACAAAAAGAGTTGAAACTTGCTAAACTTACCCAAGGACACTCAATCAACAACTTGAGCCGAATTTTACCATAACCTGAGTGTCAATAACTTTTTTATGAATTTTTGAGTTAAGGTAAAAGGCCATCTAATTAAAATAATTATGCCAGGTTGACAAACCAATACTCGCAACTTTAAAACTCCTTCACAAAAAAAGTTGAAACTCACTAAACTTCCCCAAGGAGAGTTCAATCAACAACCTGAGCGAGTTTTACGATAACCTGAGTTTCAATAAAAAAAAGCGTTTTTAAGTTGCGGCAAATGGCAATGTAATCTCTAACAACGTCAAGTTGATAAATAAACACTCGCAACTTCAAAACTACTTTACGAAAGGAGTTGAAACTTACTAAACTCCCCCAAGGACACTCAATTAATAACCTGAGCAAATTTTGCAGTAACCTGAGTTTCCACGATTTTTTAATGAATTTTTAAATTATGCAAAATGGCAATGTAGTCAAACCAATTGTCAAGTTGATAAATAACCACTTGCAACTTCAAAACTCTTTCAAAAAAAGAATTTAAACTCACTAAACTCCCTCACGGACACTTCAGTCAATAAGAAAGACAAAGGTAACGACAATTTGAATTTTTAAACTCATTCCTGCCACTATGATGGAAAATTTGGGGAATTTCCAATTTTTCTGGACCTATTAGGGATCAAAGCTGTAAGCGTGCAAAATTGTGAGTTTCCAGATAATCAGAAGTCCCTTAACATTTACAGACTTTACATATTAGTTAATAATACTTGTTATCACACTGTTTAAGTGTGCAACAACTATCCCGAGACATTTTTAAACTACATGAAGTACTTACAATATTTCTTACTAAAAATCCGATGGCGTTTTAAAGAGTTGCCAATTAACGTATAACTTGAGATTATTTAAAAACGGATTTGATGGTAGGCACCGAATTTACGGCTTTAAATTAATACCTTCAGAATCAACAATATTCACTGCAACCGGTATGTTTATTAAAACGGTCTTATAGCTCACCTTACCGATAAGGATCGAGTATTACAGCTCAAATGTCACTCGGTTAACGTCGTCGTAACGTTATCCTTAATTTTCACCAATAATATGGACATCTAATGCGCGCCGCTAATGAAACCAATTTGATCTTTGACCATTTATATGGCATCCGGTTATTGCCTCAAACGCACGTATGTGAATAAAACAGAGGCGTATTTACGATCGGTAGCGTTTATCTGATCGGTAGGCTAATTACCAACAGATGCTCAAATACGGTACGGATAACGCCATGAGAAAAAGCTTGCCACGTTTGACATTTTTGATAACCGCAGGGAGTGCGATGGGAAAACGTGCAGAACTATTAAACGCCTGCTTCTCAACGTTTGACACTATAAAAAAATTTTAAGCCCGAGAGTTGATTAAATGTGATTGAATTGCTCTCTTCGTCAAGTGAGGAGTTTACCCCAGAGAACTTATAGTATATGGATTGCGCATTGCATCTACTTCTGTATAGGGAGCCGTGTGCCAACAAATGAGGTAATACCTTTGGACCAAACAGGGACGTAATGCGTAGTTAGAGGAATTTTAAGTTTGCAAATATAAATACGTTATACACAAATAAAAACCTGAATTTTTTATACTCTATAAATTTGATGAAAACCTTACGATTCTTGTAATGATGTTGCACCCATAGCCGTAAAGAAAGATTTCAGCTTAAAAACTTTAACACAGAAACTACTGTACTACATATTCCCTCTAGTGATTTTATGTATCTTCATGGTCCAAGATAACTTCCATATACTTACTAGTTTTAAGCAATGACGCGTTTTGGTCGCCGCCATAATAAAATTGGTCCAAGCAATTTCCTCAGATGCTGGCACAGCCGAAAACCTTTGAGGCGCAATCTATGTACTATAGAATCTAAATTGGTCCAAGCAATTTCCTCAGTTGCTGACACAGTCGAAAACCATTGAGGCGCAATCTATGTACTATAAGATCTAAGTGTTACAACATAGCAGTTAAAGTACTCATTATATGTCGTCATGTTGGGCTTATTCGAACATCCCAAACTCGCAATGTTAACAGTCAAAACGAGACGAGTTAAGACTAGTTCGGAACCCAGAAGATCTTTTGGAATAGAGTACCCAATGTGGTGTTTCACCTAACTACCCATGGAAACGCAGTGTCACATTCAATTCCTGTCTTATTGTCGCGATTTTTCCCTTTTCCCTCATGTAATTCGGCATGAGTTTTCTGTAACAATTTTCAACATGTACGCCGCTGTCGGCCGGAGCCACCGCAAGAGAAAAGGTCACATCGTGACCGGTCACGTTGGGAACTGGAACACGACTGCGGGAACATTCTGGAAGCCGGAGGCGGTTCGGGCGTCCCCCGGGCCAGTCGGGATCTCTTTACCGATGCGAAAATTAACTAAAAATGCGGAACTGATCTACACACACATACACACACTTAACTCTCCGACGGATCTTCGTGATCGGCCCTGGACCGAATGATTACCGGCTTATGAAGAGGAAAGGAGCATCTCTCGTGTTTGTCAAAACTTGATTGACTGTTTAAGTGTACGAGCCATGCGAAACTTAATTGGAATATTGTTGTGGAAGCTTTGCATCGGAACGTATAGGCTGGTTATAAATAACTGAGCTTTCACGGGAGGGACTTACTCTAATTGTAATTGGGATCTAATTGTCACGCGTGTATAAGAGAAGTGAGTATCCACGAAATTATCACAACTTGACTGACTGTCTAAGTATGGTGTAATGTGAAGCTAAATTGGAAGATTGTCGGAACCCACGTCCATTCAAACGATCTTTCACCAAAGTGACTAAATCCACTTTGGACCTATATATGACACTCCTACAGAACAAACTATTTTTGAGGTTGTGAACATCTGATTTACTCTTTATGGATAACACTTGTATATCCACGCGACTTAATGGAAAGGTTGGTGAAAACTTCACTTCAGCACATATACCAACTTGATCTTTCACCAAAATGGTCAGAATTGTAATTGACCGAATTATTGTCCACGAAGAAAAGAGACTTCCTTGATGTTATCAAAACTTGATTGATTGTTGAAGTACACGTCTTAAACACATCAGAAACTTAGACGAAATAATGTTTAAAAACTTATTTCAATACATAATACACAGTACAGTGTGATCGTTTTAAATAGACATTCACCAAATTTCAGTATCTTAGTGCAAAAGTCGTTCAATACTTCACTTCATTACTTCAACGTAGGTTCATTGCAAATAATTCTTGACTAATTTGACCAAATACATTTCAACCTGAATTAAGGTCGACGAATGAAGTGGAAAAGAAGGTCTTCTCGGGGTTGTCAAAATTTGGTTGACTGTTTAAGTGTAATTACGATATTTAATAAAAACTGTCTTGAAAACTCCAATTTTGAATGTATCTATTAACTGATCATTCACTAAATTGATGAAATTCATATCAGATCGAGTTATTTCCTTAGTTGATGACTTTTCATTAACTTAGTTGAGATTATGTTTTAAAATTTATTTCAATACATACACAGTGTGTTCGTTTTAAATAGTCATTCACCAAATTTCAGTAACTTAATGCAATAGTCGTTCAATACTTTACTTCAGTACTTAAACGTGCTTTAATTTTAAATAATTCTTCACTAACTTGATCAAATACATTTTAGACCGAATTAAGGTCGACAAATGAAGTGGAAAAGAAACTCTCCTCGAGGTTGTCAAAATTTGATTAACCGGTAAAGTGCTAATGCGATAATTAGTAAAAACTGTATTGAAAACTCTAATTTTTAATGTATCTATATGTTAACTGATCATTCACTAAATTGATGAAATTCATATTAGATCGAATTATTTCTTTAGTTGATGACTTCTCCCTAACTTAGTTGAGATGATATTTTAAAATATTTTTCAATATATACAGTGTGTTGGTTTTAAATAGTCATTCACCAAATTTCAGTAACTTAATGCAAAAGTTGTTCAATAGTCTACTTCAGTACTTAAACGTAGATTAATTTTAAATAATTCTTCACTAATTTGACCAAATATATTTCCGACCAAATTATGAAGTGGAAAAGAAGAGGTTGTCAAAATTTAATTGACTTTTTAGGTGTAAATGCCACACCTTGTAATAACTGGGTTAAAAACTATAATTTTCTAATATATCTACAACGATAACATATTTAACATATTATATGAAGTAATGGTATAAATGTTATTTGGTATATAAGATATCCGCAGATATCAAACGCAATCAACTCCTAATTGTGTAATCGAGTGATACATTAAAACAAATAATTTTTATTTCGCCACATACTGCAATAATATGACACCCCTAAGGCAGTAATGCTATTACTGTTTTCATTTGCATTCAGTATCTCCCATTTGATTTATGGGCTTTAAGTGACGTTTATACGTCTAATACCGACTGTATACCTTGTACCTGCCCTATAAAATTACTGCAGTAAAACATCGACGTTTGTTTCGCTTGAACTCTAAATATTTGAATGTGTTTACCTATTCAATCGCCTAGTTATCAATCACTATCTAGTTAGTTACTTTGGTTCATTTGACAGACATATCCCGAACTTGAAATTGGCGCTTGTAATAATATGTCTACTACCATCATTATTTGGTTAACTGCATAAGACAGTTAGTCACAATTTTTTTCGATTAAAATTGTGAGAGTGGGCGTTAATGGGCTTCGACCATCCTCTCTACCATCCTTTCTTTTGTTACTTCATATATGTGGTTATTAACGTAATCGTGAACTATGCAGAAAGCACCGGCTGCCCTCCTCGAATTATTCCAACTCCAAGGAATTTAACAATTAATTACCCCACCTTCCGATTTATGACTTTCGTCCTTTTTTTGACAGTTCATTGTTTAAGACGCCCACCTTCCGTGGGTCCATTAACCGAAACCTACGCCGCGACAATTAAAAAAATATTTGCATAATATTTTTAAATTACATAAAAAAAATTCCGGACGAGAACGGGTAAACGGATCTGCGATCCCATTGGTCGTAACCGAAATTTCACATCTCCTCTCTCTCTCACGCACACCCAGTGGAAAAAATTGCTCCGAGCAACCATAGAAATACCGATAATGAACACGCCTATAACTAAAGTAGTAATTACATATCTGCCCACTACTTGTAATGCTTTCTTAATTTCTCCAAAAATAGTAACTTAATACGTTGCCCGGGGGCTCGCTTATAATTTAGGTAGTAGAAATTGCGTTGGTACTTGTGGTATTACTGATCCCCGTACTGCGTGTGCGTGAGTAATATGTGTACGTACTGAATGGTTTAAAACGGCACGGCGGACAGGATTGGCCTCAGAAAGAGTAAATGGTACTATTAATAATTTCTGATCTAAACGAGTAGCTACAGTTTCGAAAACGACCATCAAAAAGTCAAATTGTGGTAATAGAAATGTTGATTAATCTAACTCGTAAATCTAAATTCATAACCTATTTTATCTATATCATATCTATCGAATTATCCATCGCAGCTATCTTGTGTCTACCATATTACTTTTACCAAAAAGTGGGTAATTGATGATAACAGTTTAGATCACAAATTATGCTTTGAGATCTAAGTGTATCATCTGGAAGAAATGACTCCCATGGCAAACCAAAGAAGAGGTTAGGTAGACTACAATACTAGAATACAGACTCACACACTACAGACAGAATATAGACTAGAATACAGACTCAGATATTTTATTAAACAATGGTTCCATTTTTTTCGGAGATTGAACAACATATATTCTAATGTGCATATCAAGTGATGTAACATGTAACTATCACTTCAACCAAGCTATCTGAAGAAATAGAATAAAATATTCTTCTCATGAAGAAATCACAATGCTGCAATAGCATATACGAGAAGAGGATACCGAAGAGAAATTTCTTGGTATTGTGGTATCATCATTACCATTCTACAGTTGTTCAATTTAACGATTATTTTGTAGATCAAAAAATGGGAACGAGAAAAATATAGATACCATTTGGGACATGACATCGAACAACGAACACTGTTGAAGGATTAAACGAAGTAGTCCAAAAAAGTATCTCCAAACATTTAAAGATTAAGTGTGTCTTGGATACGGAATGTGAAGTTCCTGGACTGGCACATTAGAAAGATACGTCACGCTGCCGAATCAAGATCTCTTGCAATTAACCATTTCCCAACGCACTGATCTGCAGGGCAGTTTAAAAGGAAAAAAGAAGAAGAAAGAGGAATAAGGGGGAAAAAGACATCTTTGTTGCTCCCAACCATGAAAGATACGTCACGCTACCTAACCAAGATCTCTTGCAATTCATCATTTCTCAACGCAGCGATCTGCAGGGCAATTTAAAAGGAAGAAGATGTATTTGTCTTCGATACGGAATGTGAAGTTCCTGGGCTGACATATTGGAAAGATATGTCACGCTGCTGAATCAAGATCTCTTGCAATTATCCATTTCCCAACGCACTGATATACAGGGCAGTTTAAAAAGGAAGAAAGGAGAAGAAGGAGGAAGAAGACCTCTTTGTTGCTCCCAACCGTGGAAGATACGTCACGCTACCTAATCAAGATCTCCTGCAATTCATCATTTCTCAACGCAGCGATCTGCAGGGCAGTTTAAAAGGAAGAAGATGTATTTGTCTTCGATACGGAATGTGAAGTTCCTGGATTGGCACATTGGAAAGATACATCACGCTGCCGAATCAAGATCTCTTGCAATTCATCATTTCCCAACGCACTGATCTGCAGGGCAGTTTATAAGGAAGACAGAAGAAGAAAGAGGACGCAGGAGGAAGAAGACCTCTTTGTTGCTCCCAACCGTGGAAGATACGTCACGCTACCTAATCAAGCTCTCATGCAATTCATCATTTCTCAACGCAACGATCTGCAGGGCAATTTAAAGGGAAGAAGATGTATTTGTCTTCGATACGAAATGTGAAGTTCCTGGATTGGCACATTGGAAAGATACATCACGCTGCCGAATCAAGATCTCTTGCAATTCATCATTTCCCAACGCAGCGATCTGCAGGGCAGTTTATTAGGAAGAAAGAAGAAGAAAGAGGAAGAAGGGGGGGAGAAGACCTCCTTGTTGCTCTTAACCGTGGATGATACGTCACGCTACCTACTCAACATCTCTTGCAATTAACCATTTCCCAACGCACTGATCTACAGGGCAGTTTAAAAAGAAGAAAGAAGAAGCAAGAGGAAGAAGTAGGAAGAAGAACTCTTTGTTGTTCCCAACCGTGAAAGATACGTCACGCTACCTAATCAAGATCTCCTGCAATTCATCATTTCTCAACGCAGCGATCTGCAGGGCAGTTGATAAGGAAGAAAGAAGAAGAAAGAGGAAGAAATAGGAAGAAGACCTCTTTGTTGCTCACAACCGTGAAAGATACGTCACGCTGCCTAATCAAGATCTCTTGCAATTCATCATTTCTCAACGCAGCGATCTGCAGGGCAATTTAAAAAGAAGATGTATTTGTCTTCGATACGGAATGTGAAGTTCCTGGACTGGCACCCTAGAAAGATACGTCACGCTGCAAAATCAAGATCTCTTGCAATTAACCATTTTCCAACGCACTTATCTACAAGGTAGTTTAAAAGGAAGAAAGAAGAATAAAGAGGAAGAAGTAGGAAGAAGACCTCTTTGTTGTTCCCAATCGTGAAATATGTCACGTTGCCGAATCGAGATATCTTGCAATTCATCATTTCTCAACGCAGCGATCTGCAGGACACTTTAAAATGAAGAAAGAGGAAGATTTTCAAAGGCTTCTAATTTAGTTACACTTGTTTGTAAAGTCCATGTCTCAGCTCCGTACATGAGCTCCGACCATACGTAGCACTTAGTTTTAATGATATATTTAGGTCAAGATGTGGATCACAAAGGAGTGGTCGTAGCTTCTCAAAATAGAGCTTTCGGCTTGGGCTATCTTGGCTTTTATTTCTATTTGCGGGTCTAGTATGTAGTCGATCAAGCAGCCTAGATATCTGAATTGGTTAGCTTGTTCTAACATTTTTGCATTGATAGGGATGGACAATGGTATGTTGCGATTCTTCTTTATTACCATTGTTGTACGCATCTTTTCCATGCAGGGCAGTTTAAAAGGAAGAAAGAGGAAGAAGATGTATTTGTTGCTCCTTTTCCCAATCGTCGCTTGAACCTCTCTTCGACTTTCCCTTCGCGTTATCGTCACCGGATGGATCCGTCCCTGTTAGTAGATCAGCGTTAACCACGATCGCAGAAGACGACGACGACGACGACGACGGCAGAAGAGATGATTTCTCGTCGTTGTGATCATTGGTAGAAAGCGTGCGGGTGTGAGAATGTAACGTGCGCCAGGTTCACAACGACGGCAGCGCTGCCACCGCCTCGGGCGCCACGCAAACCTCCTTCTTCTTCTTCTCCTCGTTCTTCTCTGCCATCCTCGTCTCATTTTCTTCCCTTTCGTCTTCTTGCTCTTGATGATCATCCGACTTCCACCGTAAGAGAGAGAGGAAGAGAGCGATAGAGAGCCTCTTTCTCCTCTCCCATTCATCCGAGGGGGAAGCGACAAGAGTCGGAAACAGAAATAGTAAACAGTTTCGATCTCTCCGCCACGAAAATCGAGTGAAAGCGTCCGATGGATACAAGATTGGAAAATCTTGAAAATGGAAAAATGGTTCCGAGTGGGAAAATGGGAAAATTTTGGTTAATTGAATCTTAATTTACTCCAACCAACTTAAATCATCAATGACCAGTTCAAAGCCAAAGTTTAAAATGGCTCAAAACGTTGTGGAGCTTGAAGATCTCGTCTTCCTAGCTGCCTTCCCTCTTGAGGCTGGCGATCAAAATGGAGTAACTTTCTCTAGCCTTGGCTCAATGAATTAGATTATGCCCACAGGTATACGTATGTTTCTCAGCCATGATTTCTTCCTTTTCCCGATGCCACGTCTTCCGTCGATCTTCTTTCCAGTATTATTTGAATTTGCTAGTTTTTTTCTGAGATTTATGGTACTGATTCAATACTTGTCCAGCTTATCCTTAGAATAAGTATAATGGTAAGCAGTAGCATAAGGTAAACACAAGTGTTTTAGTTTTCTAACCCCACCTCGTTACTCTCTTCAGTTGGAACATTCATTAACAAGCATTCAGCATAATCATAATTCATCACAAATATAACATGATCAAGTATTAAGCTTGAAGACCAATCTGTTGCAAATATTGCATAACTTTTGGCTTTTAAACACTCCCATACAAAATACAATAGTGTCAAATGGAGTAATGTTAGTGGCCACTACTTCATAAAACATCTGTATAGAGTTAGTTATTGGCACTGTGAGACAACATGGAGGTCTAATTAAATTATTGTCGAGATATAAGACATTAAACAACCCTTACAAGAAATTTTAGGGACTTGTGTACGAAAATGGAACATCTCTGTTGAGTTATGAGATCACAACAGTTCTGTTACAATTGTCAATAGTGGTTTAATAAGAATAGCCCAAAACGACTACTTCGCCAAATTTTCATTATTCTTCTTTGCATTTAATACAGATCATGTTTGACGACATTGTCTAATTAATTTTAACACCTGATTAATGAACATTTTTCATTATGTCACGTTGGACCAATCTACCATTACCTCAACTTATTTGTAACTTTTTAAGGATATCTCAATGATTCGTTATGGGATCAATTAATTCATTTAACAAAGTTATTATTGGTATAGTTTTGTAC
The DNA here is from genome assembly GCA_946251905.1 of Cryptocephalus moraei. Lineage (NCBI taxonomy): Eukaryota > Metazoa > Arthropoda > Insecta > Coleoptera > Chrysomelidae > Cryptocephalus > Cryptocephalus moraei. The sequence goes on along the minus strand of OX276455.1, from coordinate 2,843,610 downwards.
AGCATGAAACAACTTTAATCCCACAAGTAAAATAGCAGGACGTTCTTAAATTTTAAGTCATATTTAAAAGAGGTCTGATTTGAATTCAAAGCATTACAAATTAAATTAAAAAAAGCAAAATCTCATTCTTGAAAAAAGTTTTGATCAAATCGCATCAGATTCTTGACGAACTTGGATTAAATAAAATACATTTCATAATGAAAAACCCACCAAAGCTCCACTTGAGGTTTGCTAGGTCATTAAATCCATATTATGGTGACTAGATCGACTGTAATACTTTTTATGAAAATGGTAAGCCCGAGTCTTAAGTGCAATATAGAAATTGGTCCAAGTAAAAAAGTGATACTTATCAATTAAAAAAGTATAAATAGTTTTATTACTGAAGAAAGTTTTGAAAAAATTGCATCAGGTTCTTTACGAACTTGGATTAAATAAAATACATTTCATAATGAAAAACCCAGCAAAGCCTCATACACATCGCCTCACATCAAACAAACCCCATACACATAAACTTTTAAATATGACCACTACGGGCACATGCACGTCATAAACTCGCGGCAAGTCATCGACATTTATCACGAAAGTGTATTTAAGATTTACCGTAAGATGTCGTGATTGTCACACCCTTCCGCCCCATTGTCAACCCGCCCACAGCACGCCTATACATCCAAAGTTCTCAACCGTGCATTTTAATATCATAAATGCATAAAACGATGAGCCGCAGCTCGGCATTTTCTATTTTCTATTCAAGTTAACAAAAGAACGCGGACGACGAGCGATCCGAGCGCATGCATCAGAATTGATAAGTTACAGTGAGTGGAGCTGTAGGAATTATGGTGAATTGACATTACAGCGAAGGGCAAACAATTCATGAATTATGTCACAAGTCCCACAGTATGTCCCAAACCTAAGGTTACTAAGGTGATTTTGTTCCTGCTTATCGTGGCATTGATTTCTTACAAATAATTATAAACGTACCTACCTACTTCGCGGAATATATATAAATGTACACACATAAGTACCTACTATATAAATTCGATATTATCTTCATTCCCAATCGTACATGAGTCGATGACGATGACTAATCATTTTATCTTCACAGAGTACGTTACCTCACCCGGTAGGGAATTCGGTCGTGATGCTGAGATCCGTTTTAAATGTAAGAAACGGATAAACCGAGTCAAAACTATTAATAAAACGCTAACGAAATCCACAAGGTGCATAAATTAATGGCCGTGTCATTTAAATACCAGTAGTTGCGCGCAATTGCTCCGCCGGCCGCTTTATGTGTAAGTTCACGTAAATGCCATAAAATTAATTGAAATTTCTCGTAGCGTTATCGCCTCGGTGCAGTCGTACGCAACGCGATCAATTAAGATCTGATTAGATATTTAGTTTCCAATTTCGGATTAATCTGATTTCCGCTTTAATTGCGGCGAGGTTGAGATTAATTCTAATGGGGATTAGGTGTTCGTTAATCGGAGTTTCATCGAGTTGGTTGGTGAGAGAAAGAATTGTAGTATCGCGGAATAATTTTAACAATTAGGGGATAAGTAGGTGTTAAGTGGATAAGCGATTTGTTATTGTAACAGATTGACAGTAATTATCTATGGTACGTTCCACGCCGAATTTGGAATTTTTTTTTAGATGTGGCCCAAAATGAAGAAAAATGGTCCTTTTGGGCCCCCGAAACTGCCCCTAAATTTTTAGGGCCCCAAGTGGAATAGAACTTAAGTTATGGACAATTGAAAATTGAAATTTCCAGGTTCGGCTCCAAAACCAAAAATTTTCAACCATCCATAACTTGTAAAAATACCCATTTTTATGAAAAAAGTTTCAAACAAAAGATGTTTGCAATGCTTTAAACTTTTGAAAACTGCTAAAAAAAGTTCATCCGACATGGCTGACTGTTGACGTGTGACGCGCCATTAGTCGTCAGGCCGCAAAAAAAAAACATCATCAGCTTTCCTGACCAAATAATCAGGAAGGTAGCTGGATTCGATTCAAAACTTTTGAGCCCAAACAGAAGTTAGCCAGACCTAAGGGCTCGTCCCAAATTTGAAGATTTGTGTTGAAAATTCAAATTTCCAGCACAATTCTTGTGGAAGGTTGCTTCAGCGTTGTATTTAACCGTTCTGGACCTTCAAAAACCTCAACAAAAGCAACAATTTGGGTGAGAGTAACTTCTTGGATAAAAAATGTGCGTCAAACGAAGTCGTCTAGGCTCAAAATTAAAGTATTTTGAGGAATTTTGAGTTTTTGAGCCGCTCGGGACATGGGAAATGCTCTACTTATATGAAAATAGCATGCCAACCTTAGTGATATTGATCCCCATTCAACTTCAAGAAAACATGTCGCTCATGGTTTGATATTGACCAGCAAACAATGGATTTCTGGGGGCCCAATGGATTTTTTTTGGTATCAAGGGATTTTTGTCGGAATTTGCCTTTTTTTTTCTCAGAGCCCTTAGGTCTGGCGAACTTCTGTTTCGGCTCAAAAGTTGTGTATCAAATTCTGCTACACTCCTGATTTTTTTGGTTAGAAACACAGAATATGTTTTTTTTTTTTTGGCGGCCCGACGACTAAAGGCGCCCAGACTCGTCAACAGTGAACCAATGTCGGATGAACTTTTTTTTTAGCAGTTTCCAAAAGCTTAAAGGATTGCAAACAACTTTTGTTTGAAACTTTTTTCATAAAAATGGGTATTTTTACAAGTTATGGATGGTTGAAAATTTTTGGTTTTGAGGCCGAACCTGAAAATTTCAATTTTCAATTGTCCATAACTTGAGTTCTATTCCAGTTGGGGCCCTAAAAATTTAGGGGGAGTTTCGGGGGCCCAAAAGGACCATTTTCCATCATTTTGGGCCACATCTAAAAAAAATCCAAATTCGGCGTGGAACGTACCCTATACACACTTATAGTAGAGGGGTGGCCGAACTAATAAGTTGTAATTTATCTGTATTTACTTCTTCTAAGTAGAATAACTGCTAAAATAATTCTTAAAGTTTCCAAGGAAGCGAGGGACATATATAGTATCTCCATTTAAATAGAGTGGTAAAGACATATATAAACTATGTGAGATAAAAAGTTATTAGTCCAGACAAGACAGCCTAAAAATCTTCAAAAACTGATATTGCATGTAGAAAGTTGCTTTTCTTTTACCAAGCATCAAACAGTACATGAACAAAGAAACTCTTTTCCCTTTTTGCGTAAAACCTGTGCTTTTTATTAAGCAGTGTAACGAATTCACAAACTATGAGACATTGTGGCACGATACGCACGCCCTTCACTTCCAAACACAAAAGCCGAGTTGATAACCGGCTGTCTAAACACCGTGGCGTATCCAGAAAACGAAAGAAAGAGAAAGAGAGAGAGAGAGTTGGAGAACTTTAACTCTTTCTCTCCCCTCTATGCTCGAAATCGTATGTATTATATTATAGGTATCTGGTATGTACAGAGCATGTATATAAAACTATATATAGCTACAGCGTTACACATTTTTGTGACGCTCGCTTCAGCATAATATAACGCCGGCATAGAAGCTTCGCTTCAAAAAAGGGCGAAGCTTAGCATCTAAGCGTCTTATCAAAAAATTTTCTCATAATTTTTTGTTCCTTATGAGATTTTATATAAGAATAAGCCATTCCAAAAAGTTCGGTTTTGGCGTGGAAAGTAAAACAACCGCCTATTTTTTGACAGTTAAAGAAAAGGTTAATGCACGAAAATTTCAATGACTATTTCTGAAACTGTACGTTCTCACGAGTAAAATGTAACATCTAATAACAGTCGCTGTCGCTTTACTAGTTTAGCAGTAATTGCATTATGCACTACAGTTTTCGAAAATGTTTAAAATGTAATAAATACCACAAAACGTTTTCGACTTGTTCTCGTTTATGGAGAGTGTTAGCATTTAACCCTAAGATTGTTATGGTGTTTTTTTTTTCAAAATTTCGATATCTCAAAAATATCCAATTTAACAGCGTCTGTTAAAAATATTGCATAAACAAATTGAATAACTTCTATAATTTTCATGGCAGAGATGTCTTGTTTTCGAGATTAGACAGTATTTGGATACATGATTAAATACGTTTGGGTTAATCTGCGGATATAATAAATTATGTTTATATATCACACAAAAAAATTATCGCTATGTGCTAATTGTTCACAAAATTATTGTCACTCTCTCCACGCAGAATCATCAGTCGATTTAGCAATTTTTAGACTTCATTTAGCAGGAATTTTCTCAATTATAGGCGCAATTAACTTCATTTCTACAATAATTAATATACGACCCCAAGGTATATTATTGGATCGAATCCCCCTATTTGTTTAAGCTGTATTAATTACAGCAATTTTACTTCCCCTTTCTCTTCCTGTATTGAGTCGTTTTATCTTGTTTACACAAATATTTATTGCAAAATTATTGTCATTTATGAGTCTCTTAATATCATTTATACAAAATTGATAATAAATTGTCAACACTTTAAAAATGTTGCCTAATATCTAAAATAGAACTTTGAGGGCCCAAAGTGCCAAAGTAGAGGCTTACTCAACATTTGGAAAAATTTTAAACTCAAAATGTAGCAAAACAAACTACTCACAAGTTGTGTTCCATACACCACCGTTCTCACAAATATTTGAGTTGTTTTTAAGTAGAATCTTACTTAAAAAAATTTAACGTGTAAAGACTTTTAGGCAACGCGAAAGGTATCTAAAGACAATTGATTGATTAAATGATAGAAAAATTATGAAGAAGCAATAGCAACTTTGATTAATTATGGTACGTATAAAAGCAATATATAAGAAGGATTTGTATATGATTAATATTATTACTTAGAATGTATTTTGACATTTGTTGGGATTAATCTTAAATTAAAATATTTCTGTATCCTCCTTGTATATGCTTTATTGCTTCGGTATTTTTTTATTGCAAAAAATCAAATTAATTAAAGATAGATAACTAACAAATCAATTAAATTGCTAGACGAATTTAAGAAATACTTGCAAACTATATAATCACAGCCTGTTTTTCAAAAATTATGTCACCTCATTAAAGTTTGTAGTAGTTTTCGTTGCAGTTATGAATATGTATAAGAAATGATTGAATTTTGGATTTAGAATCATATTAGGCGATACGAGAAACAAAATATTTGATATAGAAACACTAACCTTGAAACATAGCTGCCCCAGCTCTCCAATTGGTCCTGCCAAGATGTCTGCCAAGTGTCTACCAGCGAGTGTGACTTTGGTACCTGTAAAAATAATGAAAATATTATTAATAACAAGATCAATTTGTCCATAATAAGGTGAATAACAAAAAGATACTAACCATTGGAAACTATATGTATTGTTGCATTTTAGTTCCTCTGTAGAGATGACTGTCATGGCTGCTGCTATGACTTCCCTCCCTGGAAAGATATAACAAAAATGAAATAAACAATTTCATCAAATTAAATAAAATTAAAGGTGTAATTCAAATATCCTTACCATAAAAAGGCAATAGCGTTTGCCTTCCTACCCGCCACTGCCGCTGTAAAGTCTTACCTGAAAATCCAATACTTACTAAACAGTAATTTAAAATATTTAATAGAGTTAACCTTAATAACAGCTACATCGGTCTTCTGCCCTTACATGAAGTTCTATGCCATTGCCGTCGATAATACTCACCTATAAATGTTAATAAAAGAATATATGTAATAACAATATTGAAATATAATAACAAAAAAATGGATGATCGATTCAAGACTATTAAAAATAAACAAACCATTTGACAATGGCATTTAGGCATGATACCAACTGCTCCAGCCCCTCTGCCAAAGTGGGCTACGCCACTGGCATGAATTGTCCGAAATCACTATCACCAAATATCACTTTCGAAAGAGACAATCACTAAATTGTTACAAAAATACAAACGCGACCAAAGTCATACAATTATGAATAAAGTACATATATTACAACGCGATTGTAACAAGTCACAAGTTTCAAAAACGCTACAAATTAATCAAAATCACTCCGGACGCGAACTCAAAATAGTCAAAATCACTCCCGACGCGAACACAACTGAAACCCGAGTAATAACGACACGTTTTTCGAAAAATTACAGCAATTTTGGTGAAATTTGGTGAACAAAACTCTTCCGCACGGTAAAACTGGACCGCTTCGTATCACTTACCGACGCTAATAAGGTGCAAATGTGCTACAAATGTTCGACTGTGCGTCCGGCGTACGAAAACAATCTTCACAAAAAACTGCAGCAGACGGTGACTCAACGCTGATAAGAGGCGAGAAGAGACGAGAAATTGCTTCCTATTTGAGCTGTAAAATACGCACGGAAATTTAAAAGAAATAAAACGTTCTCGTTCGGTCCGCAGTACGTGTAATTGAATATTAATTGTAATTATGGATAGGTAATTAATTGAACTAGAAGAAAACGTGGATTGATATGAAATTTGAAGTAATAATACTGGATTAATTAAAATTGATGGAAAATTAGGAATAACATAAGGTTTTCGACAGATACTCACTTTCATTAGGCAAAAATGTATCAAATTAATTGCAGATTTTGTTACATTTCGACTATATCAACTTTGCGTGTTCGGCAATCAGCAATCCATACCTATTTATTTAATTGCTCGATTTCTAATCCAGTTTTTTGTCGCCGTCGGATTAATCAATCATTAATTATAAATATGCAGAAATAGTGTTGTAGTAACGCCTACAGAGTTCTTGACCACACTCCAAAGTCTAAATGGAATTGATGACTGGGGTTGAGATACTTTTGCTATACAGGAATCTTTGTTACAATTAAAAACCTTACAAGGTGATTGATTGAAAAGAAAGCAAAAGTGAAAAGTGAAAGGAATAAATTACAAAAGTACCTACTCAAATGTGGAATTACAAATATTCGTCGAAACTTCAAATTTGATCAAACTCCTCAGAGTTATTCAGTAGAGTTTCATTAAAGCACTGATGCAACTTGAGCCTATAAACTCAATTTGTTTCGATAATACGAACTTTGATGTGAAATGTTGTAACGTTGAAATTTAAAAATTCACAAATCCTCTATCGAAACTTCGATATAGATGAAACTCGTCAAAATTACGTAATACGGTTTTACTAAAGTATCGGCGAAGTTTGAGGCTTCTATCTAAACTTGTTTCTATAATATGAACCTGGATTTGAACGCTACACGAAACTGTTTATATATAATGTTAAACTTTAAAAATTCACAAATCCTTTATCGAAACTTCAATATAAACGAAACTCATCGAAATTACGTAATACGGTTTTACTAAAGCTTTGACGAAGTTTGAGGCTTCTATCTAAACTTGTTTCTATAATACAAACCTGGATTTGAACGTTACACAAATCTGTTTATATAATGTTAAATTTTAAAAATTCATAAATCCTTTATCGAAACTTCGATATAGATGAAACTCATCAGAATTACGTACTACGCTTTTACTAAAGAACCGGCGAAGTTTTAGGCTTCTATCTAAACTTATTTCTATAACAGAAACCTGGATTTGAATGTTACACGAATCTGTTTATATAATGTTAAACTTTAAAAATTCACAAATCCTTTATCGAAACTTCATTATAAACGAAACTCATCTAAATTACGTGATACGGTTTTACTAAAGCATTGGCGAAGTTTGAGGTTTCTATCTAAACTTGTTTCTATAATATAAACCTGGATTTGAACGTTACACGAATCTGTTTATATAATGTTAATCTTTAAAAATTCACAAATCCTTTATCGAAACTTCGATATAGATGAAACTCATCAGAATTACGTACTACGCTTTTACTAAAGAACCGGCGAAGTTTTAGGCTTCTATCTAAACTTATTTCTATAATATAAACCTGGATTTAAATGTTGCACGAGTCTGTTTATATAATGTTAAATTTTAAAAATTCACAAATCCTTTATCGAAACTTCGATATACATGAAACTCATCAAAATTACGTAATACGGTGTTACTAAAGTATCGGCGAAGTTTGAGGCTTCTACCTAAACTTGTTTCTAGAATATACACCTGGATTTTAACGTTACACGAATCTGGTTATACAATGTTAAACTTTAAAAATTCACAAATCTTTTATCGAAACTTCGATATAGATGAAACTCATCAAAATTACGTAATACGGTATTACTAAAGTATTGGCGAAGTTTGAGGTTTCTATCTAAACTTGTTTCTATAACACAAACCTGGATTTGAATGTTACACGAATCTGTTTATATAATCTTAAACTTTAAAAATTCATAAATCCTTTATCGAAACTTCGATATAGATGAAACTCATCAAAATTACATAATACGGTTTTACTAAAGTAATCGGCGAAGTTTTAGGCTTCTATCTGAACTTGTTTCTATAATACAAACCTGGATCTGAACGTTACACGAATCTGTTTATATAATGTTAAAATTTAAAAATTCACAAATCCTTTATCGAAACTTCGATATAGATGAAACTCATCAGAATTACGTAATACGGTTTTACCAAAGGATTGGCGAAGTTTGAGGCTTCTATCTAACCTTGTTTCTGTAACATAAACCTCGATTTGAATGTTACACGAATCTGTTTATATACTGTTAAATTTTAAAAAATCACGAATCTTTTATCGAAACTTCGATATAGATGAAACTCATCAAAATTATGTAATACGGTTTTACTAAAGTATTGGCGAAGTTTGAGGCTTCTATCTAACCTTGTTTCTGTAACATAAACCTCGATTTGAATGTTACACGAATCTGTTTATATACTGTTAAATTTTAAAAAATCACGAATCTTTTATCGAAACTTCGATATAGATGAAACTCATTAAAATTGCGTAATACGGTTTTACTAAAGTCTTGGCGAAGATTGAGGCTTCTATCTAACCTTGTTTCTGTAACATGAACCTCGATTTGAATGTTACACGAATCTGTTTATATATGTTAATCTTTAAAAATTCACAAATCCTTTATCGAAACTTCGATATAGATGAAACTCATCAGAATTACGTAATACGGTTTTACCAAAGGATTGGCGAAGTTTGAGGCTTCTATCTAACCTTGTTTCTGTAACATAAACCTCGATTTGAATGTTACACGAATCTGTTTATATACTGTTAAATTTTAAAAAATCACGAATCTTTTATCGAAACTTCGATATAGATGAAACTCATCAAAATTATGTAATACGGTTTTACTAAAGTATTGGCGAAGTTTGAGGCTTCTATCTAACCTTGTTTCTGTAACATAAACCTCGATTTGAATGTTACACGAATCTGTTTATATACTGTTAAATTTTAAAAAATCACGAATCTTTTATCGAAACTTCGATATAGATGAAACTCATCAAAATTATGTAATACGGTTTTACTAAAGTATTGGCGAAGTTTGAGGCTTCTATCTAACCTTGTTTCTGTAACATAAACCTCGATTTGAATGTTACACGAATCTGTTTATATACTGTTAAATTTTAAAAAATCACGAATCTTTTATCGAAACTTCGATATAGATGAAACTCATCAAAATTATGTAATACGGTTTTACTAAAGTATTGGCGAAGTTTGAGGCTTCTATCTAACCTTGTTTCTGTAACATAAACCTCGATTTGAATGTTACACGAATCTGTTTATATACTGTTAAATTTTAAAAAATCACGAATCTTTTATCGAAACTTCGATATAGATGAAACTCATCAAAATTATGTAATACGGTTTTACTAAAGTATTGGCGAAGTTTGAGGCTTCTATCTAACCTTGTTTCTGTAACATAAACCTCGATTTGAATGTTACACGAATCTGTTTATATATGTTAATCTTTAAAAATTCACAAATCCTTTATCGAAACTTCGATATAGATGAAACTCATCAGAATTACGTAATACGGTTTTACCAAAGGATTGGCGAAGTTTGAGGCTTCTATCTAACCTTGTTTCTGTAACATAAACCTCGATTTGAATGTTACACGAATCTGTTTATATACTGTTAAATTTTAAAAAATCACGAATCTTTTATCGAAACTTCGATATAGATGAAACTCATCAAAATTATGTAATACGGTTTTACTAAAGTATTGGCGAAGGTTGAGGCTTCTATCTAACCTTGTTTCTGTAACATAAACCTCGATTTGAATGTTACACGAATCTGTTTATATACTGTTAAATTTTAAAAAATCACGAATCTTTTATCGAAACTTCGATATAGATGAAACTCATTAAAATTGCGTAATACGGTTTTACTAAAGTCTTGGCGAAGATTGAGGCTTCTATCTAACCTTGTTTCTGTAACATGAACCTCGATTTGAATGTTACACGAATCTGTTTATATATGTTAATCTTTAAAAATTCACAAATCCTTTATCGAAACTTCGATATAGATGAAACTCATCAGAATTACGTAATACGGTTTTACCAAAGGATTGGCGAAGTTTGAGGCTTCTATCTAACCTTGTTTCTGTAACATAAACCTCGATTTGAATGTTACACGAATCTGTTTATATACTGTTAAATTTTAAAAAATCACGAATCTTTTATCGAAACTTCGATATAGATGAAACTCATTAAAATTGCGTAATACGGTTTTACTAAAGTCTTGGCGAAGATTGAGGCTTCTATCTAACCTTGTTTCTGTAACATGAACCTCGATTTGAATGTTACACGAATCTGTTTATATATGTTAATCTTTAAAAATTCACAAATCCTTTATCGAAACTTCGATATAGATGAAACTCATCAGAATTACGTAATACGGTTTTACCAAAGGATTGGCGAAGTTTGAGGCTTCTATCTAACCTTGTTTCTGTAACATAAACCTCGATTTGAATGTTACACGAATCTGTTTATATACTGTTAAATTTTAAAAAATCACGAATCTTTTATCGAAACTTCGATATAGATGAAACTCATTAAAATTGCGTAATACGGTTTTACTAAAGTCTTGGCGAAGATTGAGGCTTCTATCTAACCTTGTTTCTGTAACATGAACCTCGATTTGAATGTTACACGAATCTGTTTATATATGTTAATCTTTAAAAATTCACAAATCCTTTATCGAAACTTCGATATAGATGAAACTCATCAGAATTACGTAATACGGTTTTACCAAAGGATTGGCGAAGTTTGAGGCTTCTATCTAACCTTGTTTCTGTAACATAAACCTCGATTTGAATGTTACACGAATCTGTTTATATACTGTTAAATTTTAAAAAATCACGAATCTTTTATCGAAACTTCGATATAGATGAAACTCATTAAAATTGCGTAATACGGTTTTACTAAAGTCTTGGCGAAGATTGAGGCTTCTATCTAACCTTGTTTCTGTAACATGAACCTCGATTTGAATGTTACACGAATCTGTTTATATATGTTAATCTTTAAAAATTCACAAATCCTTTATCGAAACTTCGATATAGATGAAACTCATCAGAATTACGTAATACGGTTTTACCAAAGGATTGGCGAAGTTTGAGGCTTCTATCTAACCTTGTTTCTGTAACATAAACCTCGATTTGAATGTTACACGAATCTGTTTATATACTGTTAAATTTTAAAAAATCACGAATCTTTTATCGAAACTTCGATATAGATGAAACTCATTAAAATTGCGTAATACGGTTTTACTAAAGTCTTGGCGAAGATTGAGGCTTCTATCTAACCTTGTTTCTGTAACATGAACCTCGATTTGAATGTTACACGAATCTGTTTATATATGTTAATCTTTAAAAATTCACAAATCCTTTATCGAAACTTCGATATAGATGAAACTCATCAGAATTACGTAATACGGTTTTACCAAAGGATTGGCGAAGTTTGAGGCTTCTATCTAACCTTGTTTCTGTAACATAAACCTCGATTTGAATGTTACACGAATCTGTTTATATACTGTTAAATTTTAAAAAATCACGAATCTTTTATCGAAACTTCGATATAGATGAAACTCATTAAAATTGCGTAATACGGTTTTACTAAAGTCTTGGCGAAGATTGAGGCTTCTATCTAACCTTGTTTCTGTAACATGAACCTCGATTTGAATGTTACACGAATCTGTTTATATATGTTAATCTTTAAAAATTCACAAATCCTTTATCGAAACTTCGATATAGATGAAACTCATCAGAATTACGTAATACGGTTTTACCAAAGGATTGGCGAAGTTTGAGGCTTCTATCTAACCTTGTTTCTGTAACATAAACCTCGATTTGAATGTTACACGAATCTGTTTATATACTGTTAAATTTTAAAAAATCACGAATCTTTTATCGAAACTTCGATATAGATGAAACTCATCAAAATTATGTAATACGGTTTTACTAAAGTATTGGCGAAGTTTGAGGCTTCTATCTAACCTTGTTTCTGTAACATAAACCTCGATTTGAATGTTACACGAATCTGTTTATATACTGTTAAATTTTAAAAAATCACGAATCTTTTATCGAAACTTCGATATAGATGAAACTCATTAAAATTGCGTAATACGGTTTTACTAAAGTCTTGGCGAAGATTGAGGCTTCTATCTAACCTTGTTTCTGTAACATGAACCTCGATTTGAATGTTACACGAATCTGTTTATATATGTTAATCTTTAAAAATTCACAAATCCTTTATCGAAACTTCGATATAGATGAAACTCATCAGAATTACGTAATACGGTTTTACCAAAGGATTGGCGAAGTTTGAGGCTTCTATCTAACCTTGTTTCTGTAACATAAACCTCGATTTGAATGTTACACGAATCTGTTTATATACTGTTAAATTTTAAAAAATCACGAATCTTTTATCGAAACTTCGATATAGATGAAACTCATCAAAATTATGTAATACGGTTTTACTAAAGTATTGGCGAAGTTTGAGGCTTCTATCTAACCTTGTTTCTGTAACATAAACCTCGATTTGAATGTTACACGAATCTGTTTATATACTGTTAAATTTTAAAAAATCACGAATCTTTTATCGAAACTTCGATATAGATGAAACTCATTAAAATTGCATAATATGGTTTTACTAAAGTCTTGGCGAAGATTGAGGCTTCTATCTAACCTTGTTTCTGTAACATGAACCTCGATTTGAATGTTACACGAATCTGTTTATATATGTTAATCTTTAAAAATTCACAAATCCTTTATCGAAACTTCGATATAGATGAAACTCATCAAAATTACGTGATACGGTTTTACTAAAGCATTGGCGAAGTTTGAGGTTTCTATCTAAACTTGTTTCTATAATATGAACCTGGATTTGAATGTTACACGAATCTGTGTAATTCACAACATTCACAAGAAATTTGACGAAACCCCAATATTGATGAAACTCCTCAAGATTATTTAGTGTAGTTTCAGTAAAGCACGGATGAAGTTTGGGGCTATAAACCAAATTTGTTTTAATACTACAATCTTCACTTTGAAATGTTATAAAAGCTTGCTTATACAACGGCAAATTTTAAATTCTTTATTGAAACTACAATATAGGTGAAACCGCTCAAAATTACTTAATACGATTCCATTAAAGTACTGATGGAGTTTGACCAAAAAAAAAAGAGTTTGTTTCAATAATACAACCTTCAATAAAAGTGGTTCGAACTGTTACGAAAACCTTGAACTTCTTTTTCATAAATCCGATATAGTTGAAACTACTCACAATTACTTAACAGGGTTTCATAAAAATACTGACGAAGTTTAAGCCTTCTGTCTGAAGTTATTTCAATTATATGAATTTAAAATTGAAAGTTAAAAAAATCTGCCAATATAACGCCGAGTTTTAAATATACACCGAAACTCCACCGTTGAAATTTCTGAGTTAGTGAAATTCATGAAGTTTGAGGCTATAAACCGAATTTGTTTTTTTGTACTTAATATATCGTTGGACATGTAAAAATCATAAAGCTTTACCTTTAGCCAATCACCAAAGTGTCCCAAACAAGGGCAACATATTTTAGTTTCATTGAAACCTATCAGCAATTAAACTCACTATTAAAACTAATCAATTAAAGCTACTAAACGATTTATTGGAATCAATTTTCCCCAAGCTTTCTGAGACAATCCACCCCTTATCATGAACAGCGCCTACTACAATTCGTATTTGTTGTGATGAAACGTAGCCATTCAGGGCTCCGTGCTGTGATTGTGCTATCTGGTGGCTCGTTTAAATTAGAGTAGAGGCTAATATTCCCATACTTCCAACATCCAACATACAGCAGGTCTTAATTCTTCTGTAAAGATAGTACGTTCTGTTAATCATTCACTGGTCTTGTTGAAAGACTATGCTTACAATTTATAGAGGAGGATCTTGTTGCTGGTATTTCCAACATTTTTTATGAGTGTCATGAGGGTTCTGGAATTGTCGTTTTGGAGTTGCCTTACGTTTGGATATTTCCGTATTAGATGTCTTCCTACTGAGAACAGCAGCAGGTCGAAGGGGCTTCTTGCTGTGATTGGGCTATTTGGTGGCTCATTTAAATTATCGTAGAGGCTAAGATTCCCGTACTTCCAACATCCAACATACACCAGGTCTGAATTCTTCTGTAAAGAGAGTACGTTCTGTTAATCATTCACTGGTCTTGTTGAAAGACTATGGTTACAATTTATAGAGGAGGAATCTTGTTGCTGGTCATTTTTTATTAGATTGTCATGAGGGTTCTGGAATTGTCGTTTTGGAGTCGCCTTACGTGTTTGGGTGTTTCCGTACTTGATGTCTTCTTAGTGAGAACAGCAGCAGGTCGAAGGGGCTCCGTGCTGTGATTGGGCTATCTGGTGGCTCGTTTAAATCATCGTAGAGGCTACGATTCCCGTACTTTGGGTGATATTTTTAGGGTATCCCCCCTGTCGTCCGGTGACCGGGTACGATCACGGAAATGCAAGGCGCAGAGGCGTGCATCACCGCGGGCCATCACCACTCGTAATTGGCAAATGGTCTCTCGGCACGCAAACCGTAGCCGAGCCTGAAAAACGGTAGCCGAAAACGTTCAGCTTTCACCGTTATTACGTTTTTGTCCGGTTGATCCGTGAGGGCTTCCAGATCACACGGTGCAATTTGAATATACTTACCATCGTTATTATCACCGATTATGGGATCGTTCGCCAAACGCAGAAGATTAAAGTGTACGTTTGGGCCGAGGTGAGTTGACCGGTCCGGATCACTTCCGGGCATTACGGAATCTTTTCAGTCATGACTACCTACCAAAGCGTGGTAAAGTTTACGTCAGGCAGAGGTAAACAAAGAGAAACGTTGGGAAATCGGACGGGTAAGCAATGCTCTCCCATTCAATCGTCGTGACCGGTGATTAACGTTTCCACATTTTACCTACTTCGGGAGCAGCCGATTAGGAATTATGCAAACACACCGGGCGCAATAACGTTTCAGGCCAAAAACTAATTGGACGGCTTAGTCCGGTCACTACCGCTCCTGTAACGCAATAGTTGAAGGGGGTGTACACCAAGTTGGCCACTAGCGGAGGGACAACATTTGTTGCAATTTTCATATAATCGAAAATAATGATTATATTCCCTTAGTATTTATTTTGCTCGCTAATAAGAAGTCTAGTACCTGGAGTATTCTGAAGAATTGAAATTACTGTTTTATTATCGTGGATCCATAGATTTGAATTTTAAACCAACAGAAATTATTTGCGACTTTGATAGAGCTACACACATAGGAGTAAAAATAATGTGACCAAATATTAAAATTGTGGGGTGTAAGTTTCAGTTGACCCAGTCATGGTTCAGAAAAATTCTGCATGTAGGATTAGTGGCAGAATACAAAGACAAAACTTCAGAAATTAGTAAATGGCTTCGATGGACATTAGGTCTATTGTACTTAGATTCTAGCGCCGTGAGAGAATGTTTTGTAGAACATTTGTACTCAATTATTCCCCAAAATGACAAAGTAGTACTATATGCAGACTAATCAGTTGAAACTTATATTTCTGAAGAGGCAATTTTTCCACCAGAAATGTAGGCTTTATGTAGTAGTCCCACAGAAAAGGCCACGTCAATTCGCATTTCTATATTTCTCATCCTGACGTTTTTGTGTTGGTTTTGTTGCATTTTTGGTTGGAATACTTTGAGCGTTTCTAACTATTGCGCGCAATTGGTAGATAGAATGAGAGAGTCCGCGCGCAATAGGCCGGTAGGATTTTTACTATCTACTTATTTTTCTGACCGCGGCGCGCAATCGGCCTACGCCCGTTGAAGGAAACCTTACTATCAAGACAAAATTTTGGTTTTGCTTCGAAAAGTTACTTAGTATAGTTTCATTGAAACTCAATGAACTTGATATTTAAATGTTACAAAAATTCGCTGAACTACAGCTGAACTTTAAAAATTTTCAAAAATTCAACGAATCTTCAATTTGAGTGAAACTCCTCAGAGTTATTTAGTAGGGTTTTAGAAAAGCACTAATGAAGTTTAATTCGTTTCAATAAGGCAACTTTAGTTTGAGATATTACAAAAACTTACTTGTAGACCGTTACGTTGAATATAACGTTGAACTTTAAAAATTCACAATTTTTTTAAAGAAACTCAAATATTGATGAAACTCAACAAAAACACTTAGTACGGTTTGATAAAAGTATTAAGTAGGTTTAAGGCTTCTATTTGAAGTTGTTTCAATAACATGAAACACAAAAATTGCCTTTTATGACCGGAAAATTTAAAACTTCAGGAGAAATTCATCGAAATTCCAACTTTAATGAAACTCTTTAGAGTTATTTTGCAGAGTTTTATTAAAAAGCAGTGATGAAATTTAAAATTATAAATCCCATTTGTTTCGAGCGTTGGTTTAAAATGTTACAAAAACCTACTTATATATAACGCTTAATTTTAAAAACTTACAAACTCAAATTTTGATGATATTGCTTAAAATTATTTAACACGATTTCATTAAAGTTCTGACGTGGTTTGAAGCTGCTATCTGAAGTTGTTTCAGTAGATATGAACTTGGGTCTGAAATTTAACAAAAATTTGCTTATATGACGCTGAAATGTAAAATTTCACAAGGAATTCACCAGAACTCTAATTTTATTGAAATTTCACAAAATTATTTAATGGAGTTTCATTAGAGTATTGATGAAAATTGTGGCTTCACACTTAAATGTTTCATTAATACAAAGTTAGTTTGATTTGTTACAAAAACCTACTTATATAATGGTAAACTTTAAAAATTCACATTTTTTTATAGAAACTCAAATTTTGATGAAACTCCTCCTTAAAGTTACTTAGTACGGTTTTATTACAAACTAACGAGATTTGAGGCTTCAATCACACTTCAATATGAAATTGTTTCGACAATATGAACTTAGGTTTGAAGTGTTACAGGAATTTGATTATATGACGTTGAGTTTTAAAACATCACAGGAAATGCATCGAAACTCAAATTTTAATGAAACTCCTCAAAGTGATTTAATAGAGTTTCATTAAAGTACTGCAGTATGAAGCCTGTATTAGAGGCTGGTATCGGATTTTTGGACTTTGCCTCCATAAACTCAGTACAGGATTCGGGTATGGCAAAATGAGTCATAACAATAATTTTCTTTTTCATTAAGCTCTTAGATGTAATGTTGCAATAAATTACTATTCGTAAAAGTGAACCAGAAAAAACAATATTCAAAACACAAAACTTCGTGCCTTCTGCATTAAATAATAAATTGTCTAACGAAGTTCTCTCCGTGCAATCTAAAAAATTCTTACAAGTGGTCGTTTATCAGGTATTTCTAAAAAGATTACAGAAAACGTCCCAAGCCACGGTTTGAAATTAACCACAACTAATAATCGGAAGGTAATTGGACCTTAATTGGTCCCTGACCACAGGCAATAAACAATTTGAAAACTAACATAAAACATAACATTTGCCGCAGTTATTACTCACAACAAATTAACACATAAATGGTTAAGTAAACTTCCTTCCCAAGTCACAGTTTGAAATTAACTGCAAGTAACTTATGATCAAAGTAACGTGGACCTTAGTTAGTTAGCAGCAGGGTGTAGGTTAGTGTACAACTTACCTGCTTAAACTCAAGAGGATTGTAATGGGCAAATTCATAACTTTGTTTCTCATGATTGTCAGCGATTAGACAGCAGAGTTTTTTGTCCTATGGTAACCATTTAGTTCATTTTCCTTAACAAAGTCACAACTGTCTAAAATCAAAAGATGTTAATGACTAGTCTTGTGAATGTTTCAATTATTTTTTGGTTCTCAGAATGGGTACGTAGGAGTGACAATCGTGCTGGTTAAGGTTATGTATGTAATTAATTACAGTTTTTAGGAAGTGAATCAAAATCGACAGGTATGTATAAAAGATGTAGGCAGTTACCGTTTCTCATCGCTAATAGAATAAAATTCATACATCGAAGCTATAACGTGATCGGGACCATATCGGTAACGGCCTAGACGTGCAAATAAATCACCTTGACTAGTCATTATCTTCATCGTTTTCATTAGTTCTTCTACTTGCAACATGCAATTTCTTCATGGTCAACATATCGAAGGTCGAACAGTAGTTAACATATCGTGTAAACCAGTAAGTTCCCATACATACACATACACTCCCAACTAGAAAGAAAAATAAAGGAAACAACAAATCAAATAAAAAGGCGAAACGTTGAGAGGATATGCGACCTTCGCTCTTGTTAACATTAATAAAACTTAAAATGCGTATTATTAAATGTTCCACTTTTAAGGTTGCAATGCCATAATAGGAGCAATCGCTCGAAAATAATTATGCAAATCGGCGTAGATGTAATGGCTTTTTCATGATATGCTACTTAATAAGAAACTGTATTGGTTACTCTGTGGAAACACCTCAAGGCAGCGGAATGCACTACCTACTGCGTTTATCTCACATCGTGTGATGTTTCAATTTTAGAAAAGAACGTGAGTATTTTTACAATTGTAAAATACCACTCGCATCGATTATTTTAATAGCATGTGCAGTAATTTTTAACAAGAAGCTGAATTTCTCAACGACACAAGCGCTCGGATGGAACAAAGGTCTGGAGGAGAGAAAACACCAAAACCACAGTTTAATTCTTTTTATTTTGACATGTAAATTAATAAATATGACGACTACATACTAAAAATTAAATATTGCAACTGTTCTAGATCTCTACAAGAAGCCACTGTCGAACCTTTTGCATTTACACAAAACGTACACAGTGACGATTCCCAAGTAACTTCACTGCCAATTAGTACCATAAAGTTGTCGATATTATGGGACTAATGCAAGATTAGGTACAAGATCTGTACAAACTATACTTATAAATAAGGGGAAAATTATGATTGCACTTAAATATGTTGCTCTTAAAAAGTACATCACAAACTAGTAAAAAACTGGCTCTGACTCTGACATCAAATCAAATCTGTAAACTAATTTCGAAACAAGTGTAACTGTTGCGGGAAAAAGTACAATTTTAGACTAGACACAAATAGTCTTCACTTAAAAACTAACATTTGATTTTTCGTCTTTAGTAACAATTTTATTATTATTTTCTTTTATAGAATCATAAATAAAATTTAATATAATCCTAATAGGTATTTAAAAACTATTTACAAAACTGCAATAACATATAAATATACTTGTGAATACTGCGATGGGTTGAAAAAAAAGCTTTATATATGGGTTAATATCTGCTAAAACAACTACATGTCGATCCGGCGGGATAATGGATTGTCCTAAAAACAAAACAAAAAAATCGTTTAGTTCGACGTCACACGTTCAATAAACAAAGCAAGCAAATGTATGAACAAGAAAAATAGTTAGAAACGCGTTTCTAACTATTTCACAGAGTATGGTTAATTTTAAATGAAGATCAATTAGTCGACAGCCCCCGAAACGGATCCCAAAACATTAGTATTGTAGATTTTAAAATAAACGTGTTAAAAAGATAATCTTACATTGCATAAAAAGAAGACAGGACTGGGTTAGCCCTTTTTGCACCAGAGAGGGGCCCTTTACCGCCAAATGCACTGATTACATCTAAAATAGTATAGGTCACAATTAATAAATATATACATAATTCAGATGTTAACAAAATACCAATAGATTAAAACAAAAATTGTATGTACACAAAACAAATTTGATTGGTTGGTTAACAATTACCGTTACAGCCAGTAACGAGCGTTAGTTTACCATGTCTGGAGCGTCTTGTATTGTTTGAGACGGGACGCGAGAAAGTTAAATAATAGAATAACTAAGTAGTACGTTTTACTGACCCGAGATCGCAATAAAATTATCTATAAAGGATGTGCCTTTAAACCATCCACGTCCGCGCCACTATTGTACTTTGTTTTATGCAAAAAAGACTATGACGAAGGTATCGTTAAAAGTGCGCCTTTAGAAAACCTTAAGCGTGAATTTATCGCCGTCGAGAGTTTCATTATTTCATTCACACCTTTTGTGTCACCGTCCCTCGAGATTCGTCACAGGAAATTAAAACTATTTCTCGTATTGCCAAATAATAAATTTTTGAGAATATATTACCTATGGTATAGACACGCAACAGACCATGCTAAATCCACTTTATTGCTTATAATAAATGGCTTTTTAAGTCTCCGCAATCGTTTTCGCTAATCTCTCGCCTCTTTTCGACATAATGAAGGACAAGATGGAAGTTTTACATTTCGGTCGGTGTAGACAGTTTATTTTTTAAAAAACGAACGACAACGGTTTCTTTATGGAGTTACGAATGGTGGTAACGCGTGGTGGAAACATTTTTTCGTAATACTTAACTGTTGATATTAAAACATTTTGGATTCAAATTGCGGTAAGATTTAAACGTGGAAAAACACGAGAGACGCGTCAAAATGTACCACTTTCTGATTTCGATGTAATTGTAAATTAATTTACTTCAACATTTTATTGCATAATTATTGGAGTTTTTGCACGATTTACCTTTTTATGCGATTTTCCTAACTTTGTTACCAAGAAGGCACTGTATTTATAAACATACATCGACGGAGTTACATTTAGTGGTTTTCTGGTTGATTATGGGAAACTTCAAGGGTTACTTGATTCGAAGCTCTGCCCTTGCCAGGTCGTCATGGCTTTAATTTAAACTTACTATTAGCCAGTATTGGTTCATGAGCTGATTGGTTTTATGATCCAACTTTGGCAGACGGTTTGGGAGCTCTCAGTTCTACTGATGCTAATGGGAGTTGCCTTAACATCACTTCAAGGGTTACTTGATTCGAAGATCTGCCCTTGCCAGGTCGTCATGGCCTTAATTCCAACTTACTATTAGCCAGTATTGGTTCATTAGCTGATTGGTTTTATGATCCAACTTTGGCAGGCGGTTTGGGAGCTCTCAGTTCTACTGATGCTAATGGGAGTTGCCTTAACATCACTTCAAGGGTTACTTGATTCGAAGCTCTGCCCTTGCCAGGTCGTCATGGCTTTAATTTAAACTTACTATTAGCCAGTATTGGTTCATGAGCTGATTGGTTTTATGATCCAACTTTGGCAGACGGTTTGGGAGCTCTCAGTTCTACTGATGCTAATGGGAGTTGCCTTAACATCACTTCAAGGGTTACTTGATTCGAAGATCTGCCTTTGCCAGGTCGTCATGGCCCTAATTCAAACTTACTATTAGCGAGTATTGGTTCAGGAGCTGGTTGGTTTTATGATCCAACTTTGGCGGGCGGTTTGGGAGCTCTCAGTTCTACTGCTGCTAATGGGAGTTGCCTTAATATCACTTCAAGGGTTACTTGATCCGAAGCTCTGCCCTTGCCAGGTCGTCATGGCCTTAATTCAAACTTACTATTAGCGAGTATTGGTTCATGAGCTGGTTGGTTTTATGATCCAACTTTGGCAGGCGGTTTGGGAGCTCTCAGTTCTACTGATGCTAATGGGATGCCTCAACATCACTTCAAGGGTTACTTGATTCGAAGCTCTGCCCTTTTCAGGTCGTCATGGCCTTAATTCAAACTTACTATTAGCCAATATTGGTTAATGAGCTGATTGGTTTTATGATCCAACTTTGGCAGGCGGTTTGGGAGTTCTCAGTCCTACTGCTGCTAATGGGAGTTGCCTTAACATCACTTCAAGGGTACTTGATTCGAAGCTCTGCCCTTGCCATGTCGTCATGCCCTTAATTCAAACTTACTATTAGCCAGTATTGGTCCATGAGCTGATTGGTTTTATGATCCAACTTTGACAGGCGGTTTGGGAGCTCCCAGTTCTACCGCTGATAATGGGAGTTGCCTTAACATCACTTCAAGGGTTACTTAAACGACCGAAGGTTGTCCAGCTTGTCAAGTTGGCCATGGCAATTTAAACCAAAGGAAAACACCAAGTCTTAACCAACTGCTTTATTTAAAGATGAGCGACCGGTTTCGGCTTCATGGAAGCCATCCTCAGGCTCGCAAATAAGTTATTTTTAGGGCTTCTGTTGCTCGAAGTGTGCGGCGTCACACATATAAAACAATTACGTCGAGATACACAGTTAAAAAGAAATAAAAATTAACACACATCCAACAAGTATGTTAACTGCATAAAATTCTTTCAGGACATGGATACAGCCCTAAAGGAGTGAGCTTCCTCATTCTAGACAGGTTGGGGAGTAACTGAAAGTAACATTCTTAACATTCTTGTTCGATGTGTGTTAATTTTTATTTATTTTTAACTGTGTATATCGACGTAATAATTGTTTTATATGTGTGACGCTGCACATTTCGAGCAAAAGGAGCCCTAAAAATAATTTCAACAAAAGGAGGTTGTCCAAGGACTCAAAGTTGGCCATGATAAGTCAACGGAAAGGAAAACTTATTTGCGAGCCTGAGGATGGCTTCCATGAAGCCGAAACCGGTCGCTCATCTTTAAATAAAGCAGTTGGTTAAGATTTGGTGTTTTCCTTTGGTTCAAGGGTTACTTGACTCGAAGCTCTGCCCTTGCCAGATCGTCATGGCCTTAAGTCAAACTTACTATTAGCCAGTATTGGTTCATGAGCTGATTGGTTTGATGATCCAACTTTGGCGGGCGGTTTGGGAGCTGTCAGTTCTACTTCTCCTAATGGCAGTGGCCTTAACATCCTGTTATTGGAGGAGCCGACATGTCTGTTGTGATCACTGTGCTGAACAGTTACTCTGGTTGGGACTTTACGCTCAACAACAACCTCATGATTGGTTTGGGGAGCCATTCTATCATACTACATACATGTACAAGCCTATGAACAGATCTCTTGCGAACGTGATATTTTACTCGGAGGTTACGGTACCACAAGCACCAAAACCCATGGAGATTACAGGAACCCATACTGAGAATAACGTCGATGGTGATTAACGCCAAGAATGTCATCATAGTACCAGGTTATGGGCTCAGTATCCCACCGCGGAGATGGTTCATCTATTGAAGAAAAATGGGAAGAAAGTTCGTTATCCCATTGTTCAAACAGTAACCGGAAACCATTAAAAGTCGCACCTTTTTGGATTCCATATGAGTTAAAATCGAAGAAAATTATCAGCTGCGTTTAATTGAATTTCCTCCAAATATCCCCTTATGCAATAATATTTTTATAACACAATTACTGTAAAGTAGCGCTATTACGCAACTTAACTCTTTTCCGTTTATGGCGCTTTTTGCGTTTTACGTGTCTATGGTAGTTTATGGTTTAATCGTGCCGTAATACGATTTATCTGTTTGTTCGCGCCTAAAAAATGTTGGAAAATAGGAACGAACGTCAAGAAGGACGGCGTGTCATCCCCCAAAAGTAAACTAATATGACGGCAACCTACTTTCCGCGACGAATGAAAATATTTGTTCATTAATTTAATTGGACGTAGCGGCATCGTTTCGGAGCGTAAATTTTAAGTAAAACCACGGTTATTTAAAACGTGAGTACTTGTGCGGTAAACCCTTTGTTGACAATCGTCTATACGACTCGCACACAGATTTGCTTATATTATTATTAGGGTAATATATTTTTATTGACATGTTACAACACAACGCAAAGATAGAGATGTTGACAGTTTGTGGGAAATTATAAGCGGGATTATTTTTAACTGCAATGCGGCGGTTGTCTCGTGCGGTCCGACAATTCATAAAACTTAATACAGGACATTTATAAATCAAAATCTGACACTTTGTTTTACGTGTTAAAACAGGTTGTTCTCTGGCTGTAACGTTGTTAGTATGTAATTGCGCGCACTATGCGCCTAATCGAACATCCCAAAACACTCGAGTACGATCAAACACTTTACTATTGTCAAGCATTACTTTCCCAACGTTCCGATTAATTCCGAAACTCAATTCGGAAAATCTAAGTACTTAACCACGATAATTTTGACGGTCACCGTAAATTACTCGCGAAATAAGCGGGTAACACAATATTTTCCCATGAAAATCATACGTACGTTTAGCTGACGGCAATCGTAACTGTTTTATATACTGAATTCGTGTACCGTATTTTAAGTCATACGAAATAACGATAATTGTAGCCTGAAAAATGCTCAAAGATCCATTCAATAATAGTGGAGGAGCTGGGAAGATTGATTCTGTACGTACGTAGTGTTTTGTTCGTGAATTGAGAACGTTAAATATTATTTAGAAATCTGATGTGAATCGTATGTGTGGATACGACACAATTGTCCCACGTGAGTGGCTAGTACATCGAAAATTAAGAGCCTACATAGAAATTTGCAATATGATTTTTGGACACTTGTAGAATTGTTAAATAAGTAAAATTCCTCTTACTTCTCTTCATAAATTTTCGATGTACGAGCCACTCACCAGTCAAACTCTCGGTCTCCTACCTGTGCTGCTTCAGGTTGTCCTGCCTCTTGAAGCTCTTCCCGCAGACCTCGCAGCTGAACGTGAGCTCCGGGCTCTTGTGGGTCCTCTCGTGTATCATCAGGTTGTAAGGTTTCGTGAACCTCCGCTGGCAGTACTTGCAGATCAGCTCGCACTTCGACCTCATCTTCCTCCTGAACTGACTGCCGCTGACTTCGTTATCTATCTGCATTATGGCGAACATCTTGCCTTATATTTTTATCTCTCTACGAGACCGCTCGGCTTATCTCGATTGGAGGATCTCTCTCCTGTTTGGCTGTTTGTTATGTGTGTTTTATTTCCAGGGAAACGCTCCTCCGATCTTCCGGGTCTCAGTCACCGTTGGGAAACCGACCTAATCGGGTATTTTTAGATAGACGATGATGATGATGCTGATGGTGATGATGATGATGAAGATTGTGTGTGATAACGATGATTCAATCGTTTCTATATCCGCGTACTCGATGGATCGGCGGGCCAGATGTAGGAACAGCGTCTGAAAACGGCAAGATGTGAGAGATACGCGGATTTTTCGGAAAGTAAATAAATGGCGATAGTGCTAGGGGGAATATTTGGGAAATCCTAGACGGATTGGGTAAGTGAGTAATGAGGATGTGAATAATAATTGCAACCGTGGTTTCAACAAATATTGATTGTATAGATAATATGCGCTGTGAGAGGTATGTTTCGTGTTGCAACTTATGCATATGAAGGTAAGGGGATTTTAACTAAGCTACATTGCATAATGGTATACCTTAAGCGGCTCATTGTAAACTGCGTGATCTGCGTCAAAACTGTATTTAATATCTCAAACATTTTTAATTTGCTTTTGTTTTAAACAGCATCACCTGAATTGAAATTTAAGTGTTTTATGACAGTAGTGACACGACATTTTTATATTAATATTAGGGTAGAAATTACTCCTTAAAATAGATACCTATATCATTATGTCACATTTCTACTATACTACGTATCCCTGGTGGAAATTTAGAACATTTATTTGGTAAGTAGTTAATTTGATTAACTAATGAAAATAAACTAATTAGAAACGCTTTTCTTCGATTCAAAGTTTTAGTTTTCCTTATGCTAACATTAAATGGATAGCTTTTATCTGCTTAATAGAAAAGTTATTTGTTATTTAGTTTCAAATATAACATAATATATAAGGAATATCCTTAATCTATATGGAATCCTTATAGCTAATTTTTAGAGATAAATGTCTTCACAAATTTAGACCATTTTTAGCTCTTTTTGAAAGGAACTGCAGTATCTCTATAGAAGTATTCCAAGTTTATATTTACCTACTGTTAGAAAAATTCCTTACTGATTTCTAGCTACATATGTACCTACGCACTTGAAATATGATTTTATGAGCTTATTTTACCTAAATTTAAGAAACCTCGTAAGCCTCTACATTTAGTCCACACTTTATGTAATATAAATAGACAGAACTCTTACACCATCAGATAGATGTAAATTTTAGGTAAGTATTTTATACTAAAATTTGTTACCAACTCTATCTACTCTTCTATTAGCTTCAAATTAGAAAGCTGTATAAAACTTCTAGAATGTTTTCTACTAGGGTTTATCCTTAAACATTTAAAAACATTAAAATTTGGTTTAAAACCATAAAATTGAACAATTCTCGAATATACATGTAGACAAACATTTTTGTTTCCAAAAATTTTGAAAAATATGACATATTTTTGGGGCAGATTTTATGCTTGATATGTATATGTAACCATTTCTTATACTTTTAAGTGGTTGAAATTTTTATCTTCACTTATTTTCATTTACATTTTGAACAAGTCTCAATTTTATGAAACAAATATATGTCTAGAAACTTACCCTATTGCATTTCTTTGACAATATTTATATCATTGTTTTGATAAAATTGACAGATTTTTATAAAATAACTATGTTGTCGATATGTTCCCATTGTTATTGGAAAACACCCAACAGGTCTGCTAAAGGGGGCTATATGATAATAAATATTAAAAGAATGGCTTCCTGAGTAACTTTTAAGGTTATGCATATTCTTTAGCTCTTTTCTAGTAGATGCATCATTCTCACTTCAAAATAAGCTTTCCAATAGTTATCTTCAATTTTTCTCTGAAAAGTTATGGTCACTTTAGGATGACATGATGATTTCCAAAACATGCGCCGTTATAATAACTGCATAAAAATTTACATTGAATCTGTAAAATTTGAACTTTAAACCTGAAAACCTAACGTAGGATCTCCAAGTGGTCAGCTTTGAGTTTTTAACTTTAATGTGCTGATCCCAGAACCCAACATTTCAAATCCTGAACCCTGCATAATGAATCCCATTCCCAAAATCAAAAAAAAATCCACCCTACATTTTAAGTAATCTACAAAAGTTTTGTCGAATACCTACAAATTGTAGGTACTCTACAATACCTATGAGGTATTTGTAATACCTTATACTTTACTTTTCATAGGTTTTCCAATAATTATAGCTACTCCAATGACATTGTTTGATGAAATTATTGAGCTATAATAACAGCGCATGATTTGGAATTCATGTTCTCTTAAAATAACCATAATTTTGAACGCAAAACAATTTTGTACGTCCAGAAAAACCCATTTTTCGAGTACGTCTCCTGAAATATCTCAAAATTTTAAGGAAAATTTACTCAGATCGTAAAATATCTAAATATAACCAATCAAATCCAAACGTTGCTCGAACAATACTTAAACAGATAAGGCTTGTTACAAAAATAGATTTGAATTTACTTAAATTTGTGACAATTTCTGGATTCATGTTAGAACAGATTGTAGTGCCGTACATATTATATAAAAAAAATTGAACCAGCTTTTTTTTAATAATTAAATTACTCGAAATGAAACAATAATTAAAGATTAAAGTGCAGTTTTTCTGGGCAAACTAACTTTTCAAATATAAGTGTCAAAAATGTGAATCGGCAATAGCATCCCTTGAAATTTTACATAATAAAGTGTTTCAAAGAAATACCACCTGATTAATAATTTAATCACTTGTATAAGAGTTACGTTCTCAAATGTCGAATTGATCGAATCCATAAATTATTCATATCTGATAATAAAAATGTTAGGTAATTAGGATGTATCTGAATAAATTTGCTATTCGTGGATATGTACTTTTCTTATGGATTTAAACTATCCACAGTTTGTACTTAAAGGTTTA
Source organism: Cryptocephalus moraei (assembly GCA_946251905.1). NCBI lineage: Eukaryota > Metazoa > Arthropoda > Insecta > Coleoptera > Chrysomelidae > Cryptocephalus > Cryptocephalus moraei. The sequence goes on along the minus strand of OX276455.1, from coordinate 2,815,682 downwards.
CATCGTTGTCGTTACTTAAAAAAATATTGACGTCACTTGCAGTCATATGAACTAGTCATTTAGTACATACGTAAAAGGCAAATCATGCCGAATTTATTTCGTCACGCTGTATATAGCAATAACTCAACGTCTGTACCCATGTAATGACGAAATACCCGTGTCGATATTTATGAAAACGAAAACGTCCACGCCCCACGCGTTATTTCCCATTTCTATTTCTTCCATTAATGACGTTTAGTGACTATAATTAAAAGCGGTTATGCTAATGCAGCAATCATTGCCTAGTCATGAGATAATCTACTAGCTACCGACGTTCAATAATCGTGCCTGAGATTTTTTTGCTAACATCAGGATATTAAATAGTTTTTCTTTTACGCGTTGCGGTAACGAATGCGGTAAGATGATTGTACGGTTTTTGTCTTAAAGGATATTGGCTAATTATTGCGTTCAGTAATTTATTGTTTTGAACTTTAACGTTTTGCGGTGGAAAAACGGAAATGTGAGAGAAAACGCATCCACGCCGCATTTCATTCAATTAATTTAAAGATTTCATTTATCATACTTATCATTTACATCACTTCACGTGATTTGCGATCTCATTATAACAAGATGATATTTTTGAAATGAATTAAAAGTTCAATAAAGAAAACCGTTCGTTTTAAATAAGGTAAATCCTTGAAATGTACCGGATCTTTTAAAAAAAGGGTGTTAACACCGTTGTTACTATTAAAAGGTATAAAATACAGGAATTGCAATTACTGATTAAAATTAATCATTAAAAACGAACAGTTAGCAACCAATCGAATACAATAAATGTTAATTAAAAGAATAGAAGAGAGGAAAATATGCACTGGTATTAACAGGGTACTTCATTGCTAAGTTTTAGTACTTGTGTTTAAGTGTTTTAATGAAGATTTTTGTAGGAATACAAGTTGCGAAAAATGATATTAAAAGGTTCTTATTGAAGTTAAAAAGACGTACTTTGGCAAAAATCTTACTAGACATAATGAAAATTTAGGGAAATTTTACTCGACGGTTAATCGCTCCCAAATGTAATTTGGGAAAGAATTTTTATAAATCTTTAGGTATCAAGAAAGAGTACTTATCGAAAAACACAAAACCTCATTCCATTTAATAAAACATTTGGTTGCAAATATTGATGTAAAGAAATATTTAATAAGCAAGTTAAGTTAATTATGAGAAAGTTAAATAAATAAGTTAATATTGTCTTCTAGTATTTAATCGGAATGTTCAATGCAAGTACTTAGCTGAGATCAGGGATTGGCACTAAATTTGGGATTTTTACATACTTACTACAATAAAGTCGAATTTCTTGAAAATCAGTATTTAGGTTTCCAAGAGACTTTTAAAAGTAGTACTTTAAGTTGAAAAATTGTGAAAAATTTGTTTTAAATGATGATATCTTAATGTTAAAGTTTTGTCACATTAGTAAATTGCAAAGGCATCACATTAATTAATTCACACGAAGCTCCACGAAGTAGTATTAGCCATGAAACGAATCCACCGTACTAATTTTGGGATCTGACGAGTTAAACATTGAGGAAAGTATGGATGGACACTATCTAAAGCAGATAAAAGTATGTTTTAGCAGCCACCAATACAGTATTTTAAAATTAGAGTAACTTCAATTAGTGCATTGATAGTACAACTTCAAGATTAATAGAGTTTTACTGAAATTTATGACTATTTTATTATCACAGACTACACTTTTGACTTGATAATTACTACAAACGTAAGTAAGCAGGAATATGGAACTTAATGAGCCATCAAATTCTCACGATAGATAAGTTTTTCAGGAAATCGTCTTGGAAACATTTTCCTGCTTATTTACGGACAGAAAAATTGAATTTTCCGCATTTTCCGGAAAAGATTTTTTCGATTTTCTTTACATTGTAACTATAGTTACCAACAAAATTGACAAACTTGATTTTTGTGGAATTTGTAAAAAATATTTCTAAAATATGTAAATTTCGTCTTTTTTCCGATTTTCGAAAAAAATAATACAAAACACGTTAGTAAAGTTGTAAAAAAGTTGACTCAAGTTCACTCGGCACAAAGTGCCTCGCATTTCAATTTAGTTCCTCTTCAGTAATGTGACATTTTCCTGACTTTTATGTAAATAACTATTATTATCACAGACTACACTTTTGAGTCTGACGATTGTTACAAATGCAGATAAGAGGGAATATGGAGCAAAATGAGCCATTAAATTCTCACGATAAATAAGTTTTTCAGGAAATCGTCTTGGAAACATTTTCCTGCTTATTTACGGACTGGAAAATTGAATTTTCCGCATTTTCCGGAAAAGATTTTTTCGATGTTGTTTACTTTGTAACTATAGTTGCCAACAAAATTGATAAACTTGGTTTTTGTGAAATTTGTAAAAAATATTTGTAAATTTCGTATTTTTTACGATTTTCGAAAAAAATAATACAAAACGCGTTAGTAAAATTGTAAAAAAGTTGACTCAAGTTGACTCGGCACAAAGTGCCTCGTATTTCAATTTAGCTCCTCTTCAGTGATGTGAGATTTTCCTGACTTTTATGTAAATAATTGTTATTATCACAGACTACACTTTTGAGTCTGGCGATTGTTACAAATGCAGATAAGAGGGAATATGGAGCAAAATGAGCCATTAAATTCTCACGATAAATAAGTTTTTCAGGAAATCGTCTTGGAAACATTTTCCTGCTTATTTACGGACAGGAAAATTGAATTTTCCGCATTTTCCGGAAAAGATTTTTTCGATGTTGTTTACTTTGTAACTATAGTTGCCAACAAAATTGATAAACTTGGTTTTTGTGGAATTTGTAAAAAATATTTGTAAATTTCGTATTTTTTACGATTTTCGAAAAAAATAATACAAAACGCGTTAGTAAAATTGTAAAAAAGTTGACTCAAGTTGACTCGGCACAAAGTGCCTCGTATTTCAATTTAGCTCCTCTTCAGTAATGTGACATTTTCCTGACTTTTATGTAAATAGGTATTATTATCACAGACTACACTTTTGAGTCTGTCGATTGTTGCAAATGCAGATAAGAGGGAATATGGAGCAAAATGAGCCATCAAATTCTCACGATAAATAAGTTGAAGTAACTTTAAGAAAGCTATTTTGTTTTCAACTTTTTTCAAAGTTTTATAACACGGAAAATTCCCACTTACATCTCTCTACAAATGCAGATAAGAGGGAATATGGAGAAAAATGAGCCATCAAATTCTCACAATGAATAAGTTACAGTAACTTTAAGAAAGTTACTTTGTTATCAAATTTTTTCAAAGTCTCCTAACATGGAAAATTCACACTTACGTGTCTCTACAAATGCAGATAAGAGGGAATGTGGAGCAAAGTGAGCCATTAAATTCTCACGATGAATAAGTTGAAGTAACTTTAAGTAAGTTACTTTGTTTTCAAATTTTTTCAAAGTTTTCTAACACGGAAAATGCCCACTTACGTCTCTCGGGGACGCCGAAACGTACCTGCCAGGCGGTCGTGGAGGATTTTCCGGTAAAGCACTGACGCACACCAAGATATACACGGATCGCACACGGTGGAAAAAGTCCGCGAATAGTCACCGGCGTTCGGATCGGCAGTGCGAGCTGGCTGGCTCGTCCGGACGGACGGTTAAAGTTCAAGTAGGTAGCCGGGAAAGCTACACGAAAATGAAATACAAAAAGCGGCGCCTACTACCGCTACTACCACTACTATATGGTTTTATGCAAGCCCAAGATATGCAACATTTTGCCACCGATCGCCCCTCTCTCTCTCTTCCGCACATCACTATGGTGAAAGGCAGGTTCTCTTCGGCTTTTCCTCCTCTCTTTCTCTCCCTCACTCACTCACTCACTCCACACTCTGTACTCCTCTTTTCTCTCTCTCTCATCTCGATGCTTGTATGGAGTAGTAGTGTGTGTATTCATTTGTTTCTCACTTGCATACACATACGCATACACGCCAAGCCGCCAACTTTGATTATCGTGACATTACTACGGGGTGTCCGCGGCGACGGACGATTTTCTCACGACTATTTGTTATGTTAAAATATTCGCGATTAATATTTATGAATTTGATGGGCGATGATTCAATAATTACTGTTGCCGGTGTTGTTGTTGTTGTTGTTGTGACGGTGGACCTCAAAGGCTGTTTTGGTACAAGTTAAATCATGGAATGAATATTACGTAACCGCTGACGAGGAAACGTCAGACCGGATAGACAAAAGACCGAACAGTAATTTTGAAGAGAAAAGAAAAACGCACCCATATTCAATTAACTAAGTACCACAGTTAATCTAGGAAAAAACATAAGATACTTGACTCCTCTAGAGACTTTAAACTACTGTGAATTCTGTTACAAATTTGATACGAACAGATTCTTAATTTCTATTTTGGAATTTTCAATTTCTATTCAATTCATAATAAATTTTAATAACAAGTCATTCACGACTAATGAATTTAGGTATTTTGACTTCTTGCAGGTGTAAAACTGCCTACAGAGTTAGTGTTTCACATACCTAAGAATCATTACCTACAACTTCACAAATATTGTTTATAACTAAAATTTGTTCCAATGTCGATAATGATTATAATGGTAACGGTTAATAAGAAGCTGTGAAACAAACAGATTTGGTTCATTATTAATACTCGACCAAAGTAAGTAGGTACAATCCGTACATATTGTACTTAATAATCTATTTTATTATTTATTTTTATAGCTTCAAGCTAAAAAAACTAAGTAGATATACAGAATGTCTTAATAAACGAGAAGATTTCATCAATGATTGTTAATGAATGTTTTTGACGTAATTTTTAACATAACAATATAAACATGTGGTGAATTCAAAATTCTAATGTTGGAAATAACAAATAACACAAAATATGAACTACAAACATTTAATTAATATTAAACATATTTGATTTCGCATGTACTTTTCGAAAACGTTATTCTAGAAATTAGTCACTTCTCTTAGCTATAGACTAGCAAGTAGGTAGTTAATTTTATCAAGCAGAAATAAGGAAATCCAAAATGCTTTTTTCACTAGAAGTGAAGTAAATTTTAGGTAAATTTTGGATAATATATATAAATACAATTTATTACACAAAATAATATTGGTTCCAAGCTGTAGGTAGGTTGAGTGCAATTATGAATAAAAATTTGTGCTAGAGAGGAGCTTATTACGCTTTCTGAGAAGTTTGGTTTCAGATATCATGTCTTGCAAGGCATGGAAACATTTGACGTCACTTTAAAAACTTTATGAGTAACACTTCAAACTGTATTTGCAGTTCATTAGGTTCATTACCTTCTTTAAAACGTTACAAGTTACATTTCAAATGTCATATTTTCCTTAAAATACTTAAAACTCATTGAAAAATGTAATAGGAACATTAAATTTTTAAGAAATAACAGAAAATCCTTATGTTCCTTTTCTTTCAAATTGTCAAAATTTCTTTTAGTTTCGTTAAACCTTCGTAATATCTTTAATTGAACTTACATCTCAAGTTATATTTTAAACATATCAATCAATTAATTAATTTAAAAATGTTGCAGGCTGATTACATTTGTTATTTTCTTAAAACTTTTATGATCTACATAAATTCTTTATAAGCTTCACAAATCCCTTTCAAGTATACCAGATTTCGTTTAAGATGACTACAACTTCTTTAAAAATGTACTGAAAAGCCAAACTCTAAATGTCACCTCTGTTTAGTCTCAAAAACCATTGTGAAGTAAGGTTAGCAACTATTTAGAATAGTAGTTTCTATCCTGGAAAAGGCTATTTTGGTATGAAACGGACAAATTAAACGGACAATGTTTATGAAACGAAAAAACCTACAATATTCAAAAAATTTAAATGCATATGCTAAGTTTTCCTATAAATATGCAAATATGCGTTCAATGTGCATTTTGCATATTTTCCGAGCCCCGCATGAGGTTATTGGTCTATAATGGCGCATGGATTGGAATTCCTCGTCATCTTAAGATGGCCACAACTTTGCAAAGATAAATCGTAGAGGACTTATATGAACGCTAAAGAAGCTAAAGGGATAAAGAAGTTTGTACGTAACCTCAAAAGTAATCCCAAAATGATCCTGAAATCGGATTCAGATCACACATCCAAAATTACTTCAACGACAATCATGATCCATTTAATTATGTTAAAGCATCTATTTAGTGGTTATTATGTGTTTATTAGTTCGATTAAATAATTCATTTGCATCAATTAACCCAAATTACAGTTTTAGTAGGAGGACAATTGGATGTTGTATTGATCGAGGATTGAAGGTTTGGAATTCAAGTCAAAATTGTGAAACAATTCAGGCTAAAACTTCGATTGTTGTAAACCATAATTATCCATTAATGTGAAATTGGATTTATTAAAAAGAACTATTTTGGTGAAGTGGGTCATTTGAGCTCCAAATTTGTCTAGTGATATCTAGGGATTTCACTACAAGCGACAGCCTGTATACGTAAATGTAAAACATGCCAAAACATCACGTTTCCATAATTACACATTTGATTTTTGTATCACGGCAGGGCCTCGACAGAATTGCAAGGTCCAAGTTGCTTCTGAACGTTACTTCTACGTTAATTTCGTAAAAGTGCGTTAATTTCGACGAAACGTTACGTGTCATTGACACATATATTTTTCGCTTGACATTTACCCGTCCAATGGCGAGATCCCTTTTCGATTCGATCCACCCGCCTCGCCGAGTGACATTAAATTATGCAACGGAAAGCTGTTAATAACGTTTTGCAAGATTTTTTTAAAAACGCCGTCCGACCGCAGCCTACTTGAAAGTTAACATTAAAAAAAATGATCACTTGGACAATGGTGAATATCAATGGGGCTCCGTTAACAATAAGAGGCGGGGATGCCATCATTGGCTTTATTAGCATAAATATATGTTATATTGTGTTGGGCTTCGGCTTCGGATGATTGCCGGTGACATTTCGAGGGAGCGCCCTTAATGTTCGACTTGTTCGATGTCCGATCGAAAAATTTTCTTGTCTGTTGTTCTTGTTCGCCTTTTTTCTCGCTCGTACTTTTTCGACGTTTCACTTTCTCGGCAGATTGGGACCGGCCGAAACTCAAACAAACGTCACGTCGACAAGGAACAACCGCATGACTACATAACCTACAGATTTAATCGTACGTGTGTAACTTCGATGTGAAATATGTAGAAGTAGGATCTGACGTCGGATTAAAATCTCTTGCCGAACTTACTATCTCAGTTGTGTATTCCTTCAAAAAGGACGACATTCTCGAAGTTGACATGTTTGGAAATTTACTGTAAATAGCTGCAAAGTTATCAAGTGTGTGTCACGTGACATGCCAGTTTGAAAGAATAATAGAAACATTATGACGTCGCGAGGTTCATCCAATACGAACTTGAGAAATAAGAAATTATTTGTTGCATTCCTTCTTTGATTGGGTGGCCTAAGTGAAATTTCAGAAAAATGAACCAGAATAAAGTAAAACTGCTTGAACTTGAAAAGACAACAATGTTGATTTAAATTTTCAACAACTGAAGTTTAATCATGACTAAACAGAAGTTAAACCTAATAACAAATATGCTCTTATTTATGCAATAATTTAAAAATGCAATGTATATAATTTTCACTATAGAGAAATAAGGTGTATCAAAGCGTCTCAAACTCGACTTGTACTCGCTAGTCAAATTAGACACTATTAGACACTAAATTAGACACAATGGCGATAATTCAGTTGCTTGAAAATAATTGCTACACCAATTGCAAGTTCAGAAGTTGACGACAACATATGGAATAAATATTTAACTGTGTCACTTTAATTAGATATATGTGCAAAGCATGTGAAGCAACGTATTTAATAGTTTTACTTATAGCCCAGTCTGTGTAGATTTTTCACGACATTAATTCATAACCGGATCGGAGTGGTCAAATGTTGTAGGCTCTGATTAATTGATCATGCCTATATAGTTTTAAACATTCAAAAAGTGTGCATTAACAAATGGGAGGGGTCCAAAGTTAGCAAAAACAAGTTTTTTGATTCTACAAGCCAAAGTATGCATTTTGGCGAGGGAAGTTTCAAATATAAGTTGTAGAGGATTTAAAACCCTACAATTTGAGCTGCAGCACGATTAATTTTGTTAAATGTTTATTGCGAAAATGCCAAAAAACCACTGAAAATGGTCATTTTTGCATATTGTTTATTTATTGCAAAAATAATATGATTTAGGTTTTTACTACTTTAAAAGCTAGCTTTTAAAATTCCAAACCTAAACAGCTTTTATAAAAGTCAATTGGTTAATTTGTTGCTGAGATATTGCTATTTGTTTATCCCAAGATATCTCATAATGTTCATTGCTGTTACGTCTTTTTGGATAAACATTTCGAGGTACACAATGGCTTATTCTCTTCATTCATAAATAACCAAATTTTCATATACCGTTAAGAAAATATGATAAAAACAATTGTCAACCCCTTATTTATCGCTTTAAAAAAGGTGGTGATTTTTTTCATAAAGAAATAGACCTGAAGCCATTTTCATAACTTGTACAAATTTCTGACTTACAAATTCGGATAGTTGGATTCAAAACGGAGAATTGAAAAAAAAACAACAACTTTTCACAAATTCGGTCGTCTCAGCGCGAGCGATTGCTAACTGCCATTCCCACCACTCGCACTATCGCGTAGTCCGAGAGTACCTATAGACCTTTTTCTGCATATACTGCATCATACAGCTTTTTTAACAATAACAATGTTTTTTTTTTTCTTTTCTAATAAACATTTAAAAAAATATAAATATTTAACTATCGAATAGGGCAAAATTCATTTCTTAATTATCATAGATAAAAGGGCTGCGAATTTCAAAAAAAATCCTATCTCGGCTCCTATTGGTCGAAAAAAGTTGTTGTTTCTTTTTAATTCTCCGCTTTCAATCCAACTATCCGAATTTGTAAGTCAGAAATTTGTACAAGTTATGAAAATTGCGCCAGGTCTATTTGTTTATAAAAAAAATCACCCCCTTTTTTAAAGCGATAAATAAGGGGTTGACAATTGTTTTTGTCATATTTTCTTAACGGGATATGAAAATTTGGTTATTTATGAAGAGAATAAGCCTTTGTGCACCTCGAAATGTTTATCCAAAAAGACGTAACAGCAATGAACATTATGCGTCTTGGGATAAACAAATAGCAATATCTCAGCAACAAATTAACCAATTGACTTTTATAAAAGCTGTTTAGGTTTGGAACTTTAAAAGCTAGCTTTTAAGGTAGTAAAAACCTAAATCATATTATTTTTGCAATAAATAATCAATATGCAAAAATGACCATTTTCAGTGGTTTTTTTTTGGCATTTTTCCAATAAACATTTAACAAAATTAATCGTGCTTCAGCTCAAATTGTAGGGTTTTAAATTTTCTACAACTTATATTTGAAACTTTTCTCGTCAAAATGCATATTTTGGCTTGTAGAATCAAAAAACTTGTTTTTGGTAACCTTGGACCTCTCCCATTTGTTAATGCACACTTTTTGAATGTTTAAAACTATATAGGCATGATTAACTAATCAGAGCCTACAACACTTGACTACTCCCATCCGGTTATGAATTAATGTCGTAAAACGTTAAAAAATGACTACGTTGACTGGATTATTATGTTATGACTGTACTATAAAAGAAACGGAAAAGTTGCGTGTAACCATCAAAAACCAAATAATTAGAAAATAATCACAATAATATTTCATTACTAAAGAATTTATTACAGTACTGTAATGAAATTAAAGTAGCTATGTATAAAGGCAATTTCAGCTGCCTTTTTGCCCTTAAGACTTGCTCAAAATGAACATGTGGAAAGCGACGAAATATTAAATAAAATCACTAGATATTTTGAATTTCCATCAGTGCCCTTTGACGTCACTCTTGGTCTAATTCTAATTCTAATCTAATGGTTATTATTTTTAGGTATGGACGTCTGTAAAATGTTTCCAGCTGGAAGGTTGTCAACGAATCCATTGCACGTTTATCGAGAAACCAATCCCTCGATCAGGTAACCGGAGTGACTCAACGAAAATAAATAAATAAATAAATAACAAATTAAGTAGGAACGTCTGAAAATATGACTTGTAGACATATTAACAACCTTGTTATTGGTCCGTGTTTTATTAATGTAGCCAATTTCCTTTTTTCTCGAGATCCCCGTAATTCAATGTTTTTTATTCGTTAAAAGACGCCCGGTCGAATAACATTTACATGTAAAATAGGTATTAAAAAGCGATATCTACTATTGTCGCAACGCTCATCAATTTCCTCACATTTTATGGCCGTCAAAACGTCCCGATGAATTAATTTAGTTTTTTACAACGGAGGAAATAAATTTCTCGCGCATATCTCGAATTAATTCGACAAAATAATAAATTCTCGAACCACCTGTTTACGGGAGAGAGACGGCGGTGGAAAAAAAAGAGGAATTCCGTACGATATTTGATATTTCTTTTTTCGGAGGACACCCACTAGAATCACGTCACCGCGTAATTACCGATATACCTACGGTGGGCTTGTTACGCAATTGATTCCAGCATGTGGCTAATTCGGCGGCTTCGGACGTAATAGGAATTGATTGCTGATTGATTTCTGTTCTCATGGCCGTCGAGCAACAATGACGTTTCTTAATTTCGATCGAGAAAACAATCCGAAGTTAGATAACGCGACGTAATGTTAAGCAAACGTTAAGAGTCGCTTAAATTGAAGTTGCTTCAATTTGCTCATTAATGGATAATTTTTAGTGATTTGTCCAGACAAGTCAAAAAAAAATTATGTAACGCGAAGGGGTATGTGAACGAAATTTAGTTAAATAATACCTGCACAGTTAATATAACGTAGAGAACGGAAGCTAAGTACAACTAACTCACAATTAGGTGCCTAGTTTTATCCAAAAAGTCGTTTACGTAATAAGGACATAAACTTACCCAAACAGCACAAAGACATCTAAAAGTGATATTTCAGACGTCCATCTGCGGACGTTCGGTACGTCTTAAAGACGTCCACAAATCCGTAATGGCGTCCTAAAGACGTCTTTTTTAGGGCCTTTGTTACAAAACGGTTCGTGTTTAAGACGTCTCGAATACATCTAATTTACGTCTCCAAGGCGTCGAATTAAAGTCTTAAAGACGTCCGAATTACGTCTTAAAGATGTACATCTAAAAGACGACGCCAAATCCGCAATGACGTCCCAAAGACATCTTTTTTAGGGATTTTATTGCAAAACCGTACGCCTTTAAGACGTCTCTAATACATCTAGATTTACGTCTTTAAGACATACGATTTACATATAAGAGACGTCCCAAAATCCGCAATGACGTCCAGAAGAGGTCTTTTTACGGGATTTTATTACAAGACGTCTCTAAGACATCTTAAAAACGGCCGATGTACATCGAAAAGATGTCAGCATTCGCAATGACGTCCAAAAGACGTCTGTTTTAAGACTTTTTCCGGGCATAAAGAAGGCCAGGCATGAAATGGACACAAACTGGAACTCATTAAGATGTGCGCGTCTTAACATCTTCGTGACATCCAAAATTGGACGTCATAAAGAGGCCCACTTCAGGCATAAAAAAGGGCAGGCATAAAATAGACGAAAATTAGATGTCATTGAGACATTCCGTTCTGGACATCTTAGACACATCCAGAAGTGGACGTCCTAAAGACGTTCAATCCAAGCATAAAATGGTCAAGCTTAAAATCGACGTAAATTAGACTTCTTTAGGACGTCCGGCCTTGGACGTCTTATAGACGTTCGGATATGGACGTCTTATAGATCTTTTTATGTCTTAAAGCGTCCAGGCATAAAAAAGGCGTAAAAGGGATGTCTCTACGATTTTATGTGCTGTCTGGGTACTTTTACAACCCTTTTAAATGCATGTAAATTATTTTTTTGCTATGCATGTTAGTCTATCATAAAGCCTCACTCTTAACCTGACGGTTCTGGAAGGGGTATGAAATTTATTCTAATTTAAATATTAAATCCTATGTTTTACAATTTGCATATATTTGCAAAACCCAATGTTTTGAACAATGAACGGCTTGACTATTTATTGTATAGTCTTTTAGTACGCATGAAGAAAATTTCTTGGGCAATTGATGATCCGCTCGAGATTGATCCAGTCCATGTACCTAGTTCCTAAGTACTACAACTAGTACTTCGGTACACGAAATACAAGGTAAGTAAATGAGAAAATTTCATGGCATTTCTCAAATACCTATCTAATTCTGTGGATCAATTTTAAGTAGAAAACCAAACAAGGAAGTTCTGATTCCGAAACAACTCAAAACATGACAATAATTTTGTGAAGAATGGGTACATAAATGTCAAATGACACATTTTTTTCAAACTGAGTACCAAGTACAACTCTGAACTATGTTAGATTAGATTAGATTACTTTCCCCTGTTTTCACGAAAGATGGCAAAGGATGGTTATTAATATTAACAAAAGTGGCGCATATATACATATTATTAAGTTAATACCGGATGAATATTCAATTGTGCCGTGATGAAGTGTTCTCGAAAACCTTAAAAATCTCCTCCAACAATAAGCAATAATTCACGGAGCGAGAGAGAGAGAGAGAGAAGAAAAAGGAATCCCATCCCTGATCCCGAACCGATGAAACCATTTACCGTTTCCTTCGCATTTAAATGCAAAGATCACAGTAGGCTATAAAAACAAATTCCGAGACTATTTATCATAAAGATCATCCATCAAGACAGCGGACTTTCTATAACAATTGCCACACAGTCAACACCGCCTCCTTCGATTCTCTTATCGGCCACAGATCATCGAAATGCCGTTTCTTCCTTCTTCTTCTTCGTCTTCTCCTCCTCTTCTCTTCGGTCTTCTATTTTTTTCCCTCCCGAACCGCCCTCACCGAGAGGAAGAGCGAGAAGCAAAGAACGAGAGCGAGAATGACAAAAGATTCGCGCAGTCATCCACTTATTAACATAATGTAATTGTTGTCATTCCTTCTGACACATTCTTTTGAACGGTTCCTCGGCCCGGACGGTTTCACTTAATTCGATTTTATCTACGTACAAGCTCCGCATACTTCGGCAATGCTCGAGATGCTTCGTAGGAAGAAATCGAATTGAGGAAATAGGTACCACAATTGAGGCAATTTCGATATTGCCAACCTAAATGACACCGCATTAAAATAAGGGAAGTTACAATTTTTGGCTTGGCAGTCAAGTTGACTTGAGCAGCTAGAGATATTTATAATGGCAACAGAAAGTATTAGGGTACTTAAAAATCTTCTTCTTTCTTCTCTCAGCCATCTTCTATCCATTGGATATAGGCCTCTCTCGTGTTTGACCATACACTTCTATTTTCTGCTCTCTGGTACCAGTTCAGCCCAGCTAATTTTTTCAGATCATCGTACCATCTCTGTTGTGGTCTGCCAATACTTCTTCGTTCTTCCCAAGGTGTCCATGTAGTGATGTGTCCACTCAAATTCTCTCTGTGTCTTGCAACATGTCCTGCCCATTGCCACTTTAAGGAACTGATTCTCTGTATGATGTCGGTTACTTTTGTCCTTTCTCGTATTCACTGGTTTGTATTGTGGTCTCTCAGTGATATTCACAGTATTCTTCTCTCTATGGCCTTCTGATGTATTCTTAGTTTGTTAATAATCCTTTTAGTCAGGACCCAGGTCTCGCATCCGTATGTAGTGTACTTAAATAAGTTTGATAAAACATTTCTTTATCAAATTTTCCAGTACTTTCCATTTTGGATCTAGAAATCTTTGGTTGTTTTTTTATTTCTGCCATGACGAATAAAGTGCTTTTACCTTTTAAAACAAACATTTTTGTATTTTAAAGTAAATTAAACGTTATACAGCACTCATTTTTCGTTATGATGTTAAGTTATGTAAGGTGTAACTGTTACTCTTATAGACAACCTACCCCCTAACGAGACCCATTCATCCCCTACAGTGAGGTTGATTGACTCGCGTGCAGGCGTTTCAGAAACATGATATTTTACTTCTGTTCAATTTGTAATAACAATGTAGATTTAAAAAAAAATTGAGTGAAATTTAACTCAAAAAGGACTCAAATCTTAGTCAAACGAACCCACAAAATAATGTATAAAATACTACATAAAATGGAACAATCGATTTTTGAGTAAATAAAATAAAACGTCTAAAAAAGTGACAATTATTTGGTGAAAAATGGGAACATAAATGTTAAACAATTGATATAGATGTATAATACCTATAGGTACACACAATTGAGTGTCTAATATCAGCAAAATAACGCAAAAATTAACACAATTTGAGGAATCACTTATTAGCGTTCAGGTGTAATTTATGCACAAAGATAATTACGACTTGAGTTTTGTATAAGAATACATTAAATTTACTTTCATTACCAAAGTGGGTATACAGCGTTATAAATCAACCTATATTAAATAATACATTCTATTTAAGTAGAAAAGTAGAGCTTGATAATTTCAGTGACTAAATTTGAAGTACTAATAGTACCGTGTGTCAGAAATGTAACTTTAACATATTGCAATCAGTTTTGGTTGTCCCTTGAAAAATACTTATTCAAAAACAATTTTCATAAATCTTAATTTCTATATGATATTCGGTCATCCTAGTTTGTACTATAAAGTTAATAGATTATATGACGACGTGAGGGAGTACCTTAATCACCCGTCCCTATTGAAATTGTTAAAATATTTATTTTATAAAGTGTTTAGCGCTATCTTGCGTTCCAGTATGGAAAATTTTAACCAATTTTGTTAAATTAAGCTGCGTCCCTATGTGAGGGAGTGAATTTCTGGAACTAATGCATATTTTTTCAAGCAGTTTCAAATATTGTACAATTTCTATTTGTTGAATATTTCATTGAAGTCCATTGTCCACTCAACTTATAACTTTGTGAAATTTTTATTGTATCAAACACTCCCTGGCTCACGTTACCAAATTCAGAACTCCGAAATGAAACATTGAATCCATCTTTTAAACGTATAGTTTCCATGGAAAAAATATCCATTCCAAAGGGAATTGGAAACCTTGTCGACTGATCTCTGAGAGAAAGTTCAAGTTATGCTCCGAATTGCGATGAAAAGTTCCCAAATTTAAGTTAGAAAAATTGCAAAGGTACTAACAAAACTTTGTAACTCTTAAGTGGTACTCTTTTCCCCTGAAACAGTCTCTTTTAGGCTTCGTCCGACTTCAAACTGATCAGTTATCGTCATCTAACTTTCGATGTGAGATCATCCACGGGGTTCGTCGACTTTCTCGCGGATTTTTCCCGTCTCCCGCCACGAAAGTCGTGCCACGAGAGTACCAGTCGCACCGCAATGACACGACAACGAAAGCTGCGAAAAAAACGAGAGAACCCGAATGGGTACCTAATTGCGGCGAGTCTCTTCTCACTTAATCCCCCGATTGGCCGGGATCCCGTACGTTATGTACCCGTTGTAGATAAGTCCGTATATACACACACACGGAGTGTGGTACCTATCGAGTGGTACCCCTTTTCCACACGCGATGCGGCTGCTCTTAATTGGACCCGAGCGATACCCAGTAGCCGTCCCGCGATTGTTTCCGTACGGGTACCCAATGGTACTTACCCACGGCGTCCCCACCAACGGTACCGATGTGACCAGTAGCGAAACAGCGGGGTGGCCGTAACACCGGTAGCGATCTGGAACCCGCTCTACCTCTCTCATTCTATGTGAGCCGGCGAAACGGTAGGAGGTTTCAAGATAGGCGAGCATAGACACGTAATGCGGGAAAGGTGCTTCCCGAGAGGCAAGTAGTACTAGACTGGATGGGTTAAAGCGTGAAGCGAAACTTTGGGCGTACCACTTTTCAGTATCAGACCAAAGATGGGAACATTTAAAAATTAAGAACCACAAACGGCAAACTTTGAATGCAATAGCAAGTACTAGAAATTCGCGTCTTAGCAGCTG
The DNA here is from genome assembly GCA_946251905.1 of Cryptocephalus moraei. Lineage (NCBI taxonomy): Eukaryota > Metazoa > Arthropoda > Insecta > Coleoptera > Chrysomelidae > Cryptocephalus > Cryptocephalus moraei. Next base: position 2,799,713 of record OX276455.1, on the reverse strand, counting down.
ACTAGGTTTCTAGGTTATGTGGTTATGTTGTATTGTCATTGCAATCTAGATTTGTGCTCTGCAATATCTCTGTTTGAAAGTCAAGATAAATGCTAAGCACTATTTTATTAAGATCGACTCAAATATTGTTTGTGTCTTAGTGCACATTTTAGAATAAAGTAAGAGCAACCAAGTAGTAACGTGCAGTGCTTCTCAGTAGTTGTAAAAAATAGTCAGTTTATATTCTTCTAGTCGAAATTATTTCTAATAGTTTTCTTGTTATTTAGCTAGACCTTGATGCTCAATTTCATTAGAAATGTACCACTGCGTGTTCTAATTTCCTGTACGAATAACTACATATGTAGGTACCCTGTGAATATTACGAAGCTCAGGCGTTTTTGGCTGTAAATTAATGCTGCCACTGACTGCTGCCTCACATTCCTTTTGTTTATTATATAAAGAGCTTGAATGATTTTTAAGGCATGAATTGTTCTCGCAGCCTAAGTATAAATGATGCTTCCTTTTTAATTTTCCACGTTCCAGCAGAGCAATCCTCTCTTTCCTCTTTTACAGTGAGTAAAATAAGTAAGTACCTACAACCGCTTTTCCTGATTTCAATCTGCATTATTAACTTTTAGGTTTTTATTTCTTTCAAATAGTCCGTTTCAATATTTCAATGCATTTTTCGGCTAGCAAATTTTCAAAAATGTATGTATTATTTTTATGCTTATTGTATCCTTCCCTAAATAACAAAAACCCCATGGTATGCCAGGCTGAAACATCCAAACGTACCATTATAACTTCGAAACTTCTGGAGTTATCAAGATCAAATTTCGTCAGTGTCATAGTGGTACCAACTTTTATAAACATACGGAGTTTCATTAAAATCGGATGTTGTTTTAAATTTTTTCGAATTTTTGAAAATCAAGAATATTTGACATCCAAACGTACCATTATAACTTCGAAACTTCTTGAGTTATCAAGTTCAAATTTCGTCAGTGTCATAGTGGTACCAACTTTTATAAACTTACGGAGTTTCATTAAAATCGGATGTTGTTTTAAAATTTTTCGAATTTTTTAAAATCAAGAATATTTGACATCCAAACGTACCATTATAACTTTGAAACTTCTGGAGTTATCAAGTTCCAATTCCGTAAGTGTCATAGCGGTCCAACTTTTATAAACTTGGAGTTTCATTAAAATTGGAGGTTGTTTTAAATGTTTTCGAATTTTTGAAAATCAAGAATATTTGACATCCAAACGTACCATTATAACTTCGAAACTTCTAGAGTTATCAAGTTCAAATTTCGTCAGTGTCATAGTGGTACCAACTTTTATAATCTTACGGAGTTTCATTAAAATCGGAGGTTGTTTTAAATTTTTTCGAATTTTTGAAAATCAAGAATAATTTACATCTAAACGCACCATTATAACTGCGAAACTTCTGGAGTTATTAAGTTCAAATTCCGTATGTGTCATAACGGTACCAACTTTTATAAACTTACGGAGTTTCATTACAATTGGAAGTTGTTTTAAATTTTTTCGAATTTTTGAAAATCAAGAATATTTGACATCCAAACGTACCATTATAACTTTGAAACTTCTGGAGTTATCAAGTTCCAATTCCGTAAGTGTCATAGCGGTACCAACTTTTATAAACTTGGAGTTTCATTAAAATAGGAGGTTGTTTTAAATGTTTTCGAATTTTTGAAAATCAAGAATATTTGACATCCAAACGTACCATTATAACTTCGAAACTTCTAGAGTTATCAAGTTCAAATTTCGTCAGTGTCATAGCGGTACCAACTTTTATAAACGTACGCAGTTTCATTAATATCGGATGTTGTTTTAATTTTTTTCGACTTTTTGAAAATCAAGAATATTTGACATCAAAACGAACCATTATAACTTCGAAACTTCTGGAGTTATCAAGTTCAAATTTCGTCAGTGTCCTAGTGGTACCAACTTTTATAAACTTACGGAGTTTCATTAAAATCGGATGTTGTTTTAAATTTTTTCGAATTTTTGAAAATCAAGAATATTTGACATCCAAACGAACCATTATAACTTCGAAACTTCTGGAGTTATCAAGTTCAAATTTCGTCAGTGTCATAGTGGTACCAACTTTTATAAACTTACGGAGTTTCATTACAATCGGAGGTTGTTTTAAATTTTTTCGAATTTTTGAAAATCAAGAATATTTGACATCCAAACGTACCATTATAACTTCGAAACTTCTGGAGTTATCAAGTTCCAATTTCGTCAGTGTCATAGTGGTACCAACTTTTATAAACGAACGCAGTTTCATTAAAATTGGATGTTGTTTTAAATTTCTTCGAATTTTTGAAAATCAAGAATATTTGACATCCAAACGTACCATTATAACTTTGAAACTTCTAGAGTTATCAAGTTCAAATTTCCCCATGGTATGCCAGGCTGAAAGGTAGATTTATGAGTAGGATATATAGTAATATAACACACGATGTGTCAAAAAAATGCATACGAACAAACGTCAAAATTTTAAAATATTTGCAAATAACTCTTTCTCTGCACATTTCTCAAAGATATGTTTTATACAAGAGTTGTTCGCCTCTATAAGGGCAACAAAAAACCTAAGTAACATTTTTCTCTCAGACGCGAAATCAAAGTTTTTTGATTTTTTTTTTTTTGAAAATAACAAGCCGCCATTTTGAAACCGCTACACCGATTTGGCCCATTATCGAACTCGACCGAGATTTTCGGCCAACTGATTTTTGTACCAAATTTCGTTGTGATTCTTTAAAAAATGCGACCTGTAGCTTGCCGACAAATTTCGTTATATCCGATATATAATATGCCAGTGTGTAATAAGTCCCTTTAATTGTAATAAGATTAATGTACTCATTGAACGTTACACCTTCGATTGGTAAATTATTATTCCGTAAGCCTGTAGGGTACTAAACAAATTATTGTAATTAATTGTAAAATTTCAGAGATCATAAAGAGGTTTTCCATGCATTTCTGGCTAAAACCGCCACCTTCAAGACCTCCTCGGTCCAAAACCGCGCATTCCACGTTACATTCGACCATACCTTTGTTGAAAATAGACGGTTTTATGCCTGTGTTTGTTCACGAATGAAATATTGAATTTTTTTGTTTAAACAGGTTAAGTCACTCGTAAAGATTAAACGTTTTTCTCCTCCTCCCTATCCGTCCTCTCTCGGTCCTCTGTGGCAAATATTTGAAATTCTGCTGATAAGCGGCTTCATGTTGACACTGTCATCGGGTACCAACCCATTTCGGGCAGATTAATGCTGTTATGGCCGCAGGGTAATCAAACGCGTATCGCTTATTTCTTTTTCGTAAAAACGGGGTGGGTAATTTATATCGTGCCGAGAAGGTATTGAACCCGAAAATAGGGATGTGGAGGAAATTTTTGGTAACTTGTTATACTTTGAGTACTACCTATATTGATTTGACACAAAAAATAGTGGTTTAACATGTATCTACTTACTCATTTTTCATCAAATAACTGTATTTTTTTAGTTGTTTTGGCGTATTTACGCAAAAATCACTTGGTTCATTAATATGCTTTATACAATTTTTGGCACACACGATTTGACAAAGATTACGCTTATTTTTAAGTCAAACTTCATTCAAAAAAATTTACCATACGGAAGTTATAACTCCTTAAAATTTTACGAAATAATAAAAAGCTTAATGTATTTGCAGTTGGTCACAATTTACTCAAAACGCTTCATATGTAGGTAATACTTTGAACTACACTGGTGAAAATGTAGGTTGGTGAATTAATCGAATACATTTCATCCAATGAATGGCGAGAGTTTAAGTAAAAATTCAAAATCGACAAAATAACGAAAAAAACTATTGGAAATGTGATCATTCCCAGAAAGTATATTACAGAGAGCTACCACTGACGATAAAGAGAAATATAAAATGGTCTGGCTACCATGATGGCAACGCAGCCAAAGTGGATTTAGAAAACTAATTCGAAGCCATAAGAAAGACATTACAAGTTTAATCAACTTTGACAATTCTCACCCTACCCAAAATTCTGAAAATTACCTAAAAATTCGATGATAGTTTCTTCTGATGACGTTGTAAACCTTTCTCCAGTATACCCGCGGAGGAGTACATATGGATTGACTAGAAACATTTTATTGTTGAATTTTCCCAAAATAAAAACTATCAAAAGGGGCGATAAGAAACATCAGCAGTATGAAAAGTTCTCTTTCCCTTGAGCTCGAGAAGAAACAAATCTTCCTACAGATGTTCAAAGAACAATAAATGAGAGCCTTTTTCTTCTTTTTGGGAGCGGTTAAATCAGGTGTTTACCCTTTTTGTCATTGAAATATTACATACAGTTTTAAATAAAAACCCCTATATTATATAGTACGATGTATTTTTGCTAATATTTAAATAGTTTTTGGACTTGAATGCATGTAAATAGTACTTACATATTTTTTACGGTAATTGTGTAATTCTCTCCTTATTTAACCCCCTACCTTACTTTCAACAAATTGGGCAATCGAACAATTGCGTTCGATTAACCTACCTCTACCAAATATATGTAATTTGTGTATCTACTGCAGAAACAACAAGCATCCAGGAAAAATCCCCTTAATCACCTTAAGCCATTAAATCCCAAAACATAATTAGTGAAATCAAATTCAAGTATACCTAACAATAAACGTATACCTAAATGTTTAATAAACGTGATGGCGTAGCTTTCCGTCGGATACGTTCGAGTCCCGATCTCTCTCGTTAATGTATGCAAGTGAAGACGGGAAAAATAACAATGATTAATCTTCATAATGATATCTTAATGGGCGTTCTTAACAACGAATTCGAATTCTATAAGAAGCTAATAACCAATGCTTATATATTCAGTATTACGAATCTACCGAGAGCGAATTAGGAATAAATTTACACATTAAAATGAGATTACTCGGGTATACACGCTACCGGAATTGCAGGGTACCGTACATTTGTGCTTAATGGATTATCGTGTTACGGTTAAAAGTGACTCTTCGCTCTAAGTTTGAATTAACGGTGGATCAATTAAATACCGATAAAACGTTATAAATTCCGACATTCTGAGATAATCGAAAGAGAAAAAAATGTTATCGGGACGATAACGACTCCGCCGCCTACGCAACTATAATAAAAGACACATGCACGCATATACATATATAAAATTTATAAGGCTCTATTATGAATGCTCACCATATTGCGGTTGACAAAGAATATCGTAACGTGCGAGAGACGGTAGACGCATAAATATTCAATACGGAGTTACCCACGGTGTGTTCGTGGGACAAAACAAAAGCTACCGACTCCATGGGTTACCTACGAGCACTTGTCCGCGCCTTTTTGTCACTTTTTACCATATTGCCTCGAAAGTTAGGGAGAGTTTTACACCAAAGGGAGAAGTTAGAAGAGTGTATCATAAGAAAATCAAGTCTAGCAGACTACATTAATAATGATAAAAATCATTCAAGTAACATACTAACTGTACTATCAAAATACTAACACATACATTCAACCAATTTCCAAGAAGAGAAGAACTCCCACCCGAACGGACAACATCATACATTAGTACTGTATTTAAAAAAGGAAATCGGAAAAGCTGTGAAAACTACAGAGGACTCAGTGTGACAAATTGTCTCGAATATACTTGGTTATGGCTCTGTAGACCTAACCAAACCAAGACCTATGACAACGTGCCTTTAAACAAACTGTGACAAGCAATGGAGTATCGGAAAATCAGTAAAATGTACATAAATGACTTGAACACAAGCTGGCCCAGATGAGTATGGGAAGGGATACCATGTACAAGGAGGAAAAGAGCAAGACCACGACGGTCTTGGAAAACAGATATAGATGAAGCGATGGAAAAAGGAGGACTGAAAGACATTGATTGCCAGGAAAAGACAAATTTAGATTGGGATGCACTACACTAGTACTATCTGCATAGCAGTTCAAACAAAAATTTGTGTTTTTGTTTAGTGTTGCTTCACGCCAATATTCTGTTATTCTCGGTGGGTAAACTTCTCTTCAATCGTTCTCCCTTAAAAGCATGTCTGTTAACTTAAATTTGGAGGAGTAGACCCCAAGGAGATGCATGTTTCTAGTTAAGCCGCAGAAGTGTCTCCACAATCTTATCTTTGTCTTATCTGCCTTCTCCCTCTAGTACTATGGACCGCAGTACCCCGAAATGTGAATGCAAATCTTCAGAAGCAGAATAAGTAATTACTCGTTGAAAAGGCGTGTTAGGTACTGAATTTAGCGACTGGAGGGCACCTGACTGTTCAGCGGCTGAATAGATTTCCGGACGATTCATACTGCCCGGAGCATCCAAAAGGGTACTCCCCGTCCGAAAAGGCCCAGAACCACCAAGTACCACGCGCACGCGTGCCTCGGGCTACCGGTACTACGCGAGCGCCTGCCACCTGACTTACGCGCCCACCTTTTTATAGTTATCCTCGGTAATACGTCGCGTTGACTTAGGCCCCATCCATTATGTTATATGTGTGCGTTCGCTCTCCGAAGATGATGATTATGACGATGATTATGATGATGGTGGAGCTTTCTCTCTCTCTCCGTTACGCCGTATTTATTTTATGTACGCCCAGCTTTGTTGACACTTCGCACTCTCTCTCATTCTCCTCCTTTTGACAATGAGGAAATTTATACCGGACGAAGAGGCAGGCGGTCCTGGAGGAGTCCTTTCTATCAGGGTGAAGGTTCCTGTTTCAAATCGCATTTACGGACTGTGTAAGGTCAAACTTTCATCTTCAAGCACTTTGAATGACACGATTTTGGAGAACAATTAGGGTTAGTACAAAAGAACGTTGTCGTTTTCATTTCGCCTCAAAATAGCTTGTCACTTATCCCAAGGTTTGTCGATTCCACATCAACAACAATCCATTTACACTCATCGGTACTTTCATTTTTCCAGTTTCCATGCAGGTGGAAATGACCGTTTCTCACGAGTGCAGCACGTACATACTTGTTCCAGTTCAATAAATATTTCATAAATATCAATCAAGATAGATACTTGATATTAGTTCTCGTCTTGTCATTCACCAGAAAGCTGCTGATAAAGTACTCACTTTCTGTACAATAAGCATAAACTTGTAAATACCTCAATAGGTATTCCTCTTTGATCGATATCTTCCTCATTTGATTTCAATTAATTCATTTATCTGTTTTAAGTTCACTAAGACGTTGAATCTCTATATTTTAACTTTGTTGCCCAATTATGTGAAATACATTTGTAAATCTAAACGTATAAAATGTTAAGACATTTGACGTTCAATCAATGTTGGTACATAGCTACTTTCACGGATTGTTAATTGAATTTTGTTTATTAATTCTGCGTTCTTACCGTCGGAAAGTTAATATAGTTCGTTCTATAACATCAATTTTTACCGTTTCATAAAAGTAGAAGTACTCAGAAATGCTGAAAGTACCAGTAATTCCTTCATAAAGGTTGCAAATAGTAGTGATACCATTAGTTCCATTCAAATGTTAGATAGTACGCCATTCTCCAAGTACTGATTAAAAGCTCCTTCGCGTTCTACATTAGATCTATACGGTCCAATATATAGTTTTGTATGTAGGTAGCAGGACTGCCAGATTATCGTAATCTTTAGGAAGATTTGGTCATTAACTTGTCGAAATATACATACAAGATGCCTCAAAGACAAGACAACTAAGACATGATTAACCAACCGCACTCCTGTTTCGCAGATTATTGAATGACTACTGCATGCGAGGAGGATTTGACAAGTTTTAAGAAAAATACATGGAAGATATAAATTTCATTAAGAAATACATATCAACGTATATACAGGTTTTTTGTATGACAAAAATACTAACAGAAAACCGACTATGTGTTTTGAAATTTTAAACATAAGAGCTGAAAACACACTAAGCAATTTTCTTTCATAGCAATTTGTGTGTACCAAATGTTTTGGCATTAAATTTTAATTAAAACTGACGATGAAAAATTAATATATGTTTTAGCACTGATATTCCATTAATTGTGCTTGATTTGATACAAACAAAAGGAACGAAATTAAGTTATTATTATACATGAATATAGCAAGATGGAATAGTTTTTTAATAAATTGTTGAGTTATCAATTCTATTGTAATACAATGTAATGAATGGACACCACCATATAATGTGATAGTATGGTTATTACATTATATTGTTTTAACTTTTAATTCTTTACTTGACCTTAAGTTTATTGGAACGTACAAGTCTCAACAGGTTTGCCTAATCTGTTTTTCGGTATATTCGAACGAAATGTGTAATTGAAATTACGGGAATTACTTCTTAACGGATGTCATAAGTACGCAAATTGGCGTTATGTCCGAAAGTGCGATTAACAGTCAGAAAGTGCAGCGCTTATAACGCTCGATGATAAGCATATTACTAAAATTACAATCTTCATAACACACACCTGTCGCGTTAAACCGTTTTGTTAATAATTAACTCATAATGCATGGGCATTTCCAATGAAGATTTCTGTTTGATGTTAATTTGGAATTTAAATGTGAAACTGTGTATCAAATATAAGGTCGCTACAATTGGAGTAAAACAATTTTGGTTTAGATTGAATTAAAACCATAATTATGAATTGAACGACACTACTTAGTTCCTTTCAGATTCAATACACTTAAAATGGGAATCTTAAGACTTGTGGTTATATATAATAATGATAATCATTTGCATAACATAAAACCGCAAGATGGATCGACTTGGCGAATATGGTTAGTAAATTACAATTAGTCTGCAATAATCGAAATAATTGTATTTAACGGATTCGAGGTATTATTTAGATTGTTAATAATTTAAACGGCCGCAAGATGGGAACATACGGTAACACCTGAATTAAGATAATAGCGATAAAAATGTTTTGTAAAGCCTCATGTTCTTCGTGCAATCAAAGCTTAGTTAGTGTCATTTGGTAACAATGTGGTCTTGTGGGAATTTAAAGGCTATTTCAAAATACTAAATTGAAGATCATACTGAAATTAATCAAAATGGTACTAACCTGTTGCCGGAGGGGATCGTCTTCTATCTCAGCAAGCACCCTTCCAACGGATAAAATAATTGTTATAATAATTCACTGGTGGAAAAAGTGACGGTCGGTCCGCTGCTAGCGAAAGGGGGCAAGAACTGTCGTCGTCGAGAAGAAGTAGAAGAAGAGAAGAGGTAGTGATATTTTCTGCTTCTGTACCAAACTATGGCTGGTAGCTCAATGATTCTAACAAGTAGTGTGTAGAACGGGGAACCATCCAACCCCCTCGACCCCTCGCAAGCTCCGTACGGCACGGCCTACTGAGTCCTGACTCTTAAAAGCTGCTGGTATAAAGGTGATGTTACCTGGTTGGCGAAGACCAGAAGCCGCCCGACTGGTAAGCGACATTCGGCCTTATTGATGAGACCCGCACGCACACACTCACGCTCTTGATTAAGTTTTTAAAAATAATTCGGCGTAATTGTGCGACAACTCGGCGGAAAACCTTCTGCCGTAGCGATACCGGAGTTTCCTCGCTTTATACGCGATTTTCCGGCGATTTTCCGACTCGTCGGTGGGGGACGGGAATTTCGAAATGTTCGCCTCTCTCATTGAATAAGACTCCTCCGGAGGATTCCCAACACCGGGAGTCCGGGGCCCGGTGTGGGCGAGCGACTTTCGGCCTTAAGAGAGGAATCGACGACCCGTCGCCTTTCGGAATTTCTATCTCCCTATACGGTCGGTAGTCATGAATATTCACCGTAGAAATTTTTGGTAGATTTATGGAAGCGATTATCCGGAAAAATGCGTACCGTGTGCGTGCGTAATAAAACGTTACCCGCGAACAGTGAAAAAGGAATGCCATAACCGCTCATTATACGCCAACACTTCTGGTAGATGGAAAACTACAACGCAACTTAAATAAATGCGTGCCATTAGTTTCACGTTGACGGAAATGTACGGTACCGCGGGAAATTGTTAACAATTACTATAATAGGAAGATCTGACGTTACCCTCTTTGTAAAATTATCCCTTCGAATGAATCACGTTATGGGCATCTTAACGTTGTGCTTAGTCAAAGAAGCGAACTTCCAGAAAACTAGTGTCTTCTTGACTCAAAATTGAAAAACTCAATCTATATCATTACTTTGGTATTTGTTGAGCATACAGATCATTCGTTTAATCGGTTAAAAACTTGCCATAATGTTTTCCGTAGCAGTTCAATAGATGGCAGCTTTTCTAAAAGGCAAAAGATAGAACCTTCTAGTCAAGCCAAAAAGACTGGATTTCCAAGAAGACTACACTCTTTCCAGTCCAAATTTAAAAAGCCATAAACCAATCACAACCGCATCTATTTTCACAAAACAGACAAAGGCACTGAATTAGCTAAAAGGCTTAAGCCACAGTGAATTAGGTATATTGAAAAAACAATACACCGTTATAAGACTGTAAAGTCTTAACTGGAAGATTCACTAAACGATAATAAGTTAGAAGAAAAGTAAAGCGATTAAAAGAACTAACCTTAATAACGGTCTATCTGCCCTCACATGAAGTCGCAGGCCACTGTCGTCGATAATACTCACCTAAAAAAGTTAATAAGAAACTTAGTAAGAATATTGAATCACAGTAATAAGAGACTGGACTTGTTATATTAAGCTGATACATGGTTAGAAATATGGATGCTAGTAGGCCTGTTAATTTTGAAATCTTATTGTTGAAATTATATAGATGTGGTATCAGAGCTGTGGCTCTTGATTTGATTAAGTTATACTTGACCAAGAGGAAGCAAAGGATAAGATTAGAAAATAGATATAGTGACTGGATTGATGTTAACATGGGTGTTCCCCAAGGAAGCATCCTGGGATCACTACTCTTTCTTATACATATAAATGATGTATTTGAAGAGGTGCCTAAGGGTACTACTGTATTCTCTTTTGCAGATGACACTTCTGTCTTAGTCTCTGAACGGACATAGCAGGAGATTATGACTAAAATAAACACAGTATTGGATAAAAACAAACTATTTCTTAATTTAGACAAATGTGCCTATATATCCTTTGCAAATGGGCTCGATATGCTACCACAAAACGTTAACATAACTATGTATGGTAAAAGTATAAATAGAATTGATCACACAAGGTATCTAGGAGTGTATGTTGATTGTCATATGAACTAGTCAAATCATATTACACATATTTAAAACGGTAAAATATTTGCTTCTTATATTTCAAACACTAGGAAAAATTTTGAGTACCGAAAGCCTTATAAAAACATATTGTAACGCGAAATGTAAACAGCAGCGCGAAATGTGTTTGCTCTTATCGGACGGCGGCTTTCCTCAAAGAAACGCCGCTACGCTTCATTGTGTCTCGGCAACATATTATTAAGGAAGAATGATTTATTACCTTCTGGACGTTTCTACATAAAAAAGAAGGTTCGAGTTATTTCAGGAACCATCGCGAATACAATTGAAATATGCATATAAGCAAGCTTGCGGTCGGAGAGATTAGATTAGACGTGAAGCCGCGAGTGAATAAACAAGCCGAAAAACGGACAAGCGAGAGCGTATAAATAAATTAATGATTAAGAGTGCGATATAAATTAATTAGTTAGGGAATAGTTAAGATAAATTAAGTAGTGTGTAGTCTAAAATTAGGACAGTGTAAATAAATTAAGAATAAACGTTACAATATATTTTGCCCTTTTCGATAGAGTCGCTTCCTATGGCATAATAGCCTGGGGTTCTGGTTAAGAGAATACAGTATCTCCTGTAGTAAATTTACAAAAAAGGATATTAATAATTATATTCAAGGGTAAAACTGAAGAAAATGTATTAAAACCAATACTAAATGTTAAACAAAAAATATCCACTAAATGTACTAAGTAATGTATAAATATGAGGAATTGAAAACTCTCTACAACGATTGTACAAGTAGGTATTACAAGAAAAAATATAATTAACTTGCCTTATGAGAGCTCAAATGCAGGGAAAAATCCTGGATATCCGCAAATCAAAGGCACTGTTGAAATCCTCAAAAGCAAAATCACGAAATTCTTATTAAAACCGAACAAATTTAACAGAAGCAAATTCTAACTGCTTCCGCTTCCGACTGAGTTATTTTTAATAAATCGAATTCTTATTCTAGTGAACTCAGCGTACGAAAACAATTTTGGCAAAAAACTGTAGTTAGGCGATAACGCTACACGCTACACTGATAACAGGCGAGAATAGACTGGTATTTATGCTGTAAAATACGTAGGTGAATTTAAAGAAAATAAATCGTTTGCAATAGGAATAATTAGATTTAATAGTAATTGTGAGTAAATAATTATAATTGAACTATAAATAAGTGTGAAGTTTAGATTAATTCATTGAACTGATAATTAAAGTATATTAATGAAAATCTAGATAAAATCATCAAAATTGAAACAGTCGCCAAAAGGGGATTCGCTTAAAAGTCCTCTCTCCAGGTATACAGAGTGTTCAAATATAACTAACAAACGCGCAAATTAAAAATTAATTCTATACAAAATTCGGCATTGTAACAAACGAAGAGCACCAATATGACACGTTTTATATAGGTATGTTTTCTGACTAACATTACAAATGAATACCTGTTGGTAGGAAGTTTTCTAAGTCATGTCATATGTCATGTATTGCATGGAATCTCTTAAAGTGGTAGGTATCTTAAGAGTCATATTATTTTAGGTAGTTAAACCTCATTGCATCTTTATAACTTCTATAAACTTCTCTATTTCCTTGAATGAATCAGAACTAGGTTAAAAACGTCATAAGATACATTTTCCTTAAAATACTTGCGATTCCTGGAAATTAAGATCCGTTACAATTAAGTTCAGTAGTTTGTAAACTACTTAACAGCTCCTTTCAAAGCGTCATAACATAACTTTCCAATTTCTGACGTCCCATTGTTGTTAAGCACTTGTCATTAGTTCAACTTCTCAACTTCTGAAATTGTGTCTGAATTTATTAAAAAAAAAAAAAACTTAAAATCAACGATTTTTTGGGCTTAATGTAAATCAAGTAAATCTCATAAATTTCACCATAATAAATAATTAAGAGAGTCCTGCAGAACTTAAAAATATTATCCTGAATCGCAATATCGCGTAAAAATTAGTCACGTCTGCGATCTGTGTATAACATGTACCATCCCAGCCTCAAAAAATTCTATAGACAAGAATCATCCTGTCCTCTCTTCGATGAATCACAAAAGGGACAAAAATAAAAGATAACCATACACACAATACATCCGTTTTACAAATTGCGGGTTGACGAATGTTTATACAGAAAGGTTATTGGTACTATTGTACCGACGACCTATAGTTAGTTATTAGAGCGGGGGCATGGGAAAATAAATCAGGCGTAGCGTGAATATATAGACAACGAAACGTAATGTAGAAGTATCTAAAAGAGTGCATAGTCAAAACTTAATGAATGATTTATATAGAAATTGAGTGATATTTGAGTGAATTAGGTGAGGAAATTGAGAGTGAGAAAAACATCAAAATTAATGAAATAGGTATATTTAACTACGATCATGATACTGATGTCGACGAGAAGTATAATTTCAGGGTACCATTCCTAATTTTCACCATGAAGTAAATTTTTAATACAAATTGCTATAGTTCTGTTACAGTTATTAAATGGGAAGGTGAGTATTTGATAAATATGATATAGGACGCAATTTTGACATAAGGCTCCACTCAGTGACCTAATAGGGTACCTTATGATTAACGTTCACCAAATTTACTAACTCTAGGTAAATTTGAGGTAAATTAGTAATTTTATACCAAATGCAATTATTGGTGAAATAACTAAATTATTAGCTGGGATAACTGAACCAATAATTTCAAAACTAAATCGAACAAATAGAATTGCAATCTAATTAACACCCAATTTACCGGACGTACTGAAATTTTTTTGATAAAATGTCCGTTTTGGTTAAGAACCGAGACACCAAATTACCTCAAAATTGAATCATTTATGTGTATGATCACCATGAAGGAAATTTTTAATATAAGTCGATATATTTCTCTTACAGTCATTAAAAGGAAAGGTGAGTATTTACCAAATATGATATAGGACGTAATTTTGACATAAGGCTCCACTCAGTGACTTAATAGGATACCTTATGATTAACATTTACCATATTTACCATCTTTAGGTAAATTTGAGGTAAATTAGTAATTTAGTACCAAATACAATTGGTGAAATAACTAAATTATTAGCTGGGATAACTGAATCTATAATTTCAAAACTAAATCGAACAAATAGAATTGCAATTTAATTAACACCCAATTTACCGGACGTACTGAAATTTTTTTGATAAAATGTCCGTTTTGGTTAAGAACTGAGACACCAAATTACCTCAAAATTAAATCATTTATGTGTATGATCACCATGAAGGAAATTTGTAATATAAGTCGATATAATTCTGTTACAGTCATTAAAAGGGAAGGTGAGTATTTACCAAATATGATATAGGTCGTAATTTTGACATAAGGCTCCACTCAGTGACCTAATAGGGTACCTTATGATTAACGTTCACCAAATTTACTAACTCTAGGTAAATTTAAGGTAAATTAGTAATTTTCTACCAAAAACAATTGGTGAAATAACTAAATTATTAGCTGGGATAACTAAATCAATCATTTCGAAACTAAATCGAACAAATAGAATTGCAATCTAATTAACACCAAATTTACCAGACGTACTGAAATTTTTTTGATAAAATGTCCGTTTTGGTTGGCACCGAGACACCAAATTACCTCAAAATTGAATCATAATCACGTGAACGACACGTAAAACGTTAAAATAAAATGGTCGTATAAAAGCGTTCGCCTATAAACATCGTCAGCCGGTCCAATTAATGCATACTAAAAGGTAAATCCGAGCCTACTCCAGAAATAGTAAAGACAACTGTAAAATGTTTATTGGCCAATGTGGTCGACGGCCACATCACGTAAACGTCAGTGCCGTTCTTTTAACTAACTATTTAATTTAATGCGGCCACACAAGAGGAGAAGTCGAAGACATACACCTACAAAGTTCTGGCATCGAGGAAGAGATTTAAAAGTAGAAACCTACGCCGGCGACGTTTCCGCCACGACGTTTTCGATCCCATCGAAATGTCTCCGATTTGTTATATACCCGTAAACGTAAACGTTCCCAAATAGTTTATTAACACGTACGATTATCATACGTATTAGCCGGACATGTTCTTCGTGTACGTTTGTTAGATACTTAACTTGATGATCGGTTCATTAAGGTTTGAAGCCTCGATTTGTTTATAAATTGGAAATCTCCTCCTCTTTTTATTGAATCACTTATTTTGACTTTCAATAAACTTCTGGATTTTAAACATCATTCGCGTCTGACAGATCCTCATTAAAAAACCGAGATAACGTTTAGAAAATATTAACGAAGCATAAGTACTTAAGTACTGCTTTCTATTTTTCGTAATATAATTGGAAATAAAAAAAAACGTATTACATATTCAAATCACCATTAGATACTACCTAATTCACTCTTCGATACACACTTTGCACCTTCAAAACCTTAACAATGAAATCATTAATTAAAAATGATCACACTCCACAAAAATACCCTCACGGAATGTCGAAATTTAATTCTCGATATTAGTAACACACAGAAACTTATTACACGGCATATTAGGGGGGAAACAAAGCATTTTAATTTGCACGTAATGTAAACCAGTGGAGGACACTTCCATCCATGGTCAGTTTTTAATCCTTTAATTGCCTTGTACGAGGTGGAGCCGTAGTTGTTAAGAAATTAATTAATTCCTCGGTTTTATTATTCAATTTGAAATTTTTTTGTATCAGCGATGATTTTGAAATTTCGTTTTGCTTAGCGAAAGAGTTCAAAAAATTGGGTTGTATCGTAGCAGAAGAAGTTTTAATTCCATATTGTCCAATTCATCTTTTGGTAGAAATATTTACTTAATTAAGTAACAAAGTAATTAACTCATTAAATTGAAGAAGCTGAACGGGTACAACTTTCCGCCCCCAAGGAGGACTTTTAGGGGATGTTTTCTTAAATAATGTGTTAAGGCTTTATTATTTTTACTCACAAATTACATCAGTTATGACAACGTTATAGCATAGCATCTGCCCAGGATTGCAAGTTCATATAAATGCTAGGCATAACCCCTGTATTGTAGGTTCCAAAGATGAAAACAACTTTCGAAAAAATTACTTTAATTTTCTATTCCAGGAACCGTTTTTGGAATTATTATTTTTTTATTGCGTAACGTTGCAATAATCCCTAACTTATGCTTTTTTGTACTTACATCATTGCCTTCTTTATAATGCAATACATTTGCATTTTAATTAAGGTGCAGTTGTTACAAACGAAATATTGGTATTTGTAACGGGTAGTGGAGATTGGGCCTCCCGTGGAGATTATTGCTATTATCCTTTTTGAAAATATTTATTAAAATCTTATATTTGTTGCCTAAATAATATTGCATTGGCTTAGCTCGTGAGTAACGTCTCGATGCAATTAATGCTGTGGGTACTTATTTCAATTGTATTTATAAATTCATTAAGAAATTAGTAATTCGAGGTGTTCGTTTGGAATTACCTTATATTATTGTTCGTAATTGCAATTGGCAGTTATTTTTTTGAACATCTTCATAATTTGGGTGTTATTTTGTTGATTTGGGAGTAATGGAATGTTTTGGTGACGATTAGTGATTTACGAAAATACACCCGTAAAGGAATGTATATCGTCGGGTATATAGATCGGGTTCTGCTATATATAGAGATAGAGAGGAGAACGAGCGAAGGAGAAGAAAACGAAGAAGTGGAAGACGAAGAAGAAGACGAAGAAATAACGTTTCTCGAACAGTCCGAACCTGGTGGAGTGCATGGGTGGGGTGAGCATCGAACATTCACAGTGCTCTGGGCTGCTATCGCGTGGGAAATGCACAGTAGTGTCTGTAGGGGCCCCCCGCGAGCCCCCCTCGGGCTTCACCACCGCCTCTGCATCAGCTCTCCTCCGAACGGGCCCGTGATGACTTATTGGGAATTGTTACTAGTTATTCGTAACTCTCCTCTTCCACCGACGTTCTTCATTTCACTCTTCCGAATTATATACATTTCGATTGCCTTTTTTGCGAGCCGCCGCCCGCCAAAGGGGGAGCAGGCCTATCTGTACCTCGCACGTTATTTCAAAATATCCACCAAAATACTGACGTAACGCAAGTAGCTAAATACCACACACACTACGTCCATTCATCTAAAACTCATTGTCGATATAGTCGATTCCGTGACACTTTCAAACCGACCGCTAAGTAGCGCCACCCAAGGCGACACGTGCAATATGTCACGTGTGCAATTAATTAATTGGAAGCTACATGATCGCCTCTGCTCACACACACTGTACTGCAGTTTTCACTAAAAAAAAATGTTATTACTTTTGATGGAGTTCAATATCATTGCATTTAGTTACCTTTTCCTAAAATCAATGTGTCTATCTGAACAGCGATCCTATTACCAAAATAAGTTATAATAAAAAATGGCGAAGACTCTGTTATGGCCGGACAATATATACATGGCAACATTATCACCATTTTATAAAATAAATTTAGTATTGAGTAGTCTCTTATTAGTAAATAATTTTTTTGGTTGTTTGTTAGATGACAAAGATTTCTGAAAAATGTTTATCGATAATTTATTTGATATTTATAACTTGATCGAAACAATTACTTATGTGACATAACAACATCAAATTTCAATGTCAATGCTTCCAAATAAGAATCCAATCATCGAATTAGAGTAGATCTAAGGAAGTGCCCTTTATGGCAATTTTAGGTAAAAATCTTTCAAATAGAAGGTATTGGCATTAAACAGCTAACTAAAGTTATGAGTTATGAGATTCGGTCAAAATCACCAAAACCGCTATAAAGAAAATAGTACAAAATAAAAATTCTTAAGACTAAAGTACGCTTTAGGACAGTTTGAGGAAGAAATAGTTCGAATAAAAATTGTGTAGTACATGTAATATGTTAATTTAAATATAAAGTTTAGTGAAAACATCTAAATCCTTTTTGAAAAAAAAATTGAGAAATTGAAAATGTTCAGGAGTAAAGTGCCCTTTAGGGAGGATTTAGAAAAAAATGTTTCAAATAGAAATTGTAGCTATCAGTTAGGTCAGTTCAAATCCAAAATTTGGTAAGAATCGGGTAAAGTCGTTTTGGAGAAAAACTGAAAATTCACAAAAGTGCTTGAGGGCCCATCGCAGAAGATCAGGCAAGATAACGATAACGGCAATCAATAAGAATTGAATAGTAAAGTAAACATACGAAGTTTAAAAATACATGTTTCCAAAAATATGTTTTTCGAACCTCAAAACGTCCAGAAAGCCAATATCTCAAATTCCGAAAATCAGCACGTTTACAATACCTTCTCTTACTATATGGGTATCCCATATGAGACAGTAAAAATGAACATATTTTTAATTTAATAACAATACTATTATAATTATTAATTTATTATGGTGAATATTAACTATATTTACATAAATATATAGTTTTCTACTCCACCATGTGTTTGATTATGACAGTTCATTCATTACATTCCATACATATCGTATGGATAAGCATATAAAGTGAAATTTCTTAAAAATTTCTTAACGTATCGCTTGATTCCTGAAATGTATGTTCCATGACGATTTTGTGCTTTTATTGTGACAAGCAATGCCCTACGTTTGGTGTTGTACAAATTGAACATTACATTATTAACGAGCTACATTTGCACTAAGATGAACTAGCTAGTCAATGTCTATATCATCAACATGATCACTAATTAGTAGATGTTTTAAATAAACAAATGTTGCGACAATGATGAACAAAGGGTCTAAACTGTTTAAATTTTAACACTATAGTAAATCCACTGAGAAAAAAACATCCACGAAACGAGAAAAGGTAGTAAAGTTGGACAACACCTAAAACATGTCGTTTGCTATTGGTGGAAAAGTCATAAAACTTTTGGCGGGAATTGTTGATGTACAGAGTCGGTTCAGTAAAATTAAAAAGTTTAGTTGTCTGATCTACGGTTGTCTGTTTACAAACGTTCAGGAAAGTCATTGACGGTGATAGTGGACTTTTAGTTGATGGTTTATTTTAACGTATCGCTACTGTTATTCAGGTTTTTGATATAAATTTGTATAAACATATTTCTGTGATCTATTGCAATTATGGAAAGACACCTTCCCTACTGGCCTCCCAAAACCAGACCTGGAACATACTTCAGCTGCGGGGAGAAAACCATTATTTTAAATGTATACAGAAAAGAAAGAAATGAACATCCTTAGTAAAAGATAAGTTATAGTCAAGGCGATCATTCTTAATGTATTCGTAGACGTATTCCAGATGTGATCAACGGAATATAGTTAGGTAGAACATCTCATTCCAGAGTAAGTCAATGTTCATGTATCATGATCACTAATTAGTCGAAATTAAAAATAAACAGGAATAGTGCAACACTGGTAAGAGTCTCAATTGCTTAAATTTTAACTTCCAGCTGAAGTTTTGGTCGTGTTCCAAATACAATCTAACTAATATAAAGCCTACAACCTTACCTAGATAAGCTAGTCATGTTCATGTAAAGATCATAATCAATAATTAATTGATGTTATAATGAGACAGAACTGATGCAACATTCCCAAAAAATAAATGTTCCTAACTGTTTAAATTTAAAGGTTGGATCAGTTCCAGCTGAAGTTATGGTCGTATCCCAAACATAATCAATATAATATAACCAAAACATTTCATTCCTTAGCTAGCTTATATTCATGTAGATCATGAGCACTACATGCTGTAAATCGGTAGAAATGGCTGCAACATTAAAATGTGCTCAACTGTGTAAGATCTGTACCAGGTGATCTGTAAGTATCCCAGAGATGATCAATCCAAGATAGCCACAACATTCCATTTCCTAACCTAATCATCATCACTAATCGATTAAACTTATTACAGTTATCCTAAACAGACACAATGATGTAACATTCATATATAGTTTTAACTGTCTACATTTTCAATCAAGCGTGGTTATTTTTGAGAAAACATCTTTATATAATGTCTAGGAGAAAATGTGAGCTGATAAGTCTTGAGACAACTTGTTTGTCGGTGATAAATGGCGTTCCTCAAAACAATCACATCGTCGGCACCACAAAGCACACCTTCCAAGACGGGATTTTCGTTTTCCGAAAACAAAGGAAACCAAGACAAATTGAAACGAAGTTTATAGATTTACGACATCCACTTAGTCGCGTACTCTAGCCCAGCACCGTGGCATGCAATACAAGCGGAATTATCTCCTCTATGTGTTTATTTTTATTTATGGCCCTTTGCGCTCTTTATTGGTATGTTACACATACGGTTTCGAAGAATTTTCCCTCGCTTTCTTCTGTCATTTCTCCAAATATTTGCGTGTTATTCTAAACTTACGTCGCTCGCGGACAGGCTCGTTATTTCTGTTTGTCTCCTGCATGTTAACTAAAATAGGAAAACTCATTAAGTTTTAATTCCCTTCGTCGCACGGATTTCATTTAGAATTTTAACGCAAGCAGAAGAAGGAAGCGTGGGCTCATGCACTCCACTCACTAGCTAATTAATTACAAGTACCTACAGGGACGCAATCTAGAAAAAAAGTTTGATTTTTTGATTGTTTAATTTCGGTCCAAATTACCAACTTAAGTACCTAACCGGAATGGGAGAGAAAAACTAAATTTGTCAAGGAGCGAACTTTGGGCCGCAAATAATGACGGTAGGTACTTGCTTTAATTGAAGGGTCAAATCAGCTTACAAGAAATTTGGGCAGCGGCTTAAGACAGGTAGGTAGGAACGGTCAGCAAGGATTTCCCGTAATTTGCGTATTCTCTTGCCCTTGCCCATTTTCCTTGCCCTTTAATATTTTCGTGATTAAGATTCCTAATTGAACCACCAATGCGCCAGGGTTAAATTTCTTTACTGCCCAAAATACCGGTACAACAAAACCACCTCTTCGGTCATGCCGCCCAAAATTCCCATCAGCCCACCGTCCCCACCTGGTCGCGGCCCAAACTTCCTCCGCCCAAATTTGCACGTCGCAAAAATACTTTGGGTCGACGTGTCTCTCCAGTTTCGGCGGCCAAAAGAATATTTTTAGAAATGGAAAACGCGGTCGTCTGTGTGTGTGTGTGGTACGTGCCGACATTGTTAATAAAATCGACCGCAAATATTGATAAAGAAAATATTTATGGTCCGTTCAACACCTCGACTCATTCTTTCCATTTTTTCGGAGGATATAGGATTGGAGTGCGAGGAGAAGACGCTCCATATCCGCATAGAAAATAAGAGTTAATAAAGGGTGGTAAAGGCAGTGAGGGTTGAACGTAATGAGTATGTTTCCATTTCAGTAACTTAAGCGGGCAACACATGAGTATCGAAGCGCAGAAACTCCATTTCTCACAGAAAGTCTCCTTAGAACTAAACCTCGCCTCAAACAGTTCTCATGTCTTTCGTATGACTTTTCCTGAACTATGAGCTCCGACCGAAGCGGCCCCGAAAACGGGCTCCGGTATGCGAGTAGGTTACCTTTTTATACCTACCGGAGAGGACATCCTGACAAATCAATTCGATTAAAAGAGTGTCTTTATCTCCTTTTGGCCGAAGTAAAAAAAGTGTTAAGTTTTACGGCTCCCCATTTATTAACAATAAAAGATGTACTCGGTGACGGAGCGACACAGAAAAATCGGCGTTCGCTCACTCTCTTTCTCCCTTTCTCTTTTTCCAACGGCCAACGCGTCTCCAACAAATTTTAATAATACCGGTAATCAATCGGATTCAGTTTATCTCCGTTTAAGTAATAGTACATCCAAGTTCGGATCGATTGGAGATACATACTTAAAACTATTAGATTTCGAGATGTGATGGTACGTATTAGCATCCAAGTTTCCCGTTTTGGGGTTTACCTACGTTCCAAAAATGGACAATATTGATAGTTAAGATATAGCAAATATTTCAATAAAAGGTCTGCTTGACGTTCCTAATCGAATCCTGTTTGGACAACTTGGTAGAATTTTATCAAGCTTGTTTCTTTTGTCTCTAGAACTGTCTTGTCAAGTAGGTACTACATTTTTTATTTATAAATCAATCTGTAAACAGAAAATATCGAAAATATGCATAAATGCAAACTATAATTATGCTAAAAAAGGCAAAAATATGTAAAATGTGTTTCGAACCACATTTTTTTCCTACAAAAAAATGCATTAGATACTAGTGAATAAGAGTACCTACCCACTAATTTTTTAAAATATAGTCAATTTATCAAACAAAAAAATTAAGGAAAAAAGTTTTGAGAACACTACAAACAGTAAGTGTTAAATTAAAGTTTAAATGCCGCCAATCTGAAAGTCTCGCAAATAATACTGTATCGTCCAAATTCCGTAACTTCATATTTATAACTTTGTCAGTATTTTACTGGAAATCGATACAAAAATTTCAGTTAAGTTTTACTGGATTTAAAGATTTTGTATCAAAATTGTGTATTTTGTACATGTGATTTTGATTTTTGATAGCGTATTTTCTATAAAAAAAAAATAGAATTAGCCGTTAGTGCTAGTAGGAAAACCATATCTACTGGGCTTAATACAGAACGTCATATCTCAGATAACATAGTAAATCTTTGACAGCGTGTTAATGAAGCACTACTTAATAAGCACAATTTAACAAAAATTTAAGTTTTAGTGAATGATTAAAAAGAGATGGAAATTACCCGCCAGGGCGAATCAAGAAACCTTATTGAACCTAAAAGAGAGGGTCATATATCTCAAAACCTTTAACACATTGAAATGTCCAAAATGATGACTCAAATATTATTTCTTATGCAGATGATACAGTTGGATTCTGCACTGACATATCATGGGATAAAGTTAAAGAGAAAATACAAGATCTGATGTGTGAATTAAAAATGTGGTTTGATGAAAACATGCTAACTCTGAATGTTAAGAAATCATGCATTATAACTTGGTAACCATATTGACTGGATGCCTGAAACGTTTAACGTTCCTGTAAATAATGAAAACCTAGTCAAAGTATCCAATGTTAAATATTTAGGTATAATGATAGACCAACACTTAAGATGGGATAAGATGGGATGGGATAAGATGGGATTGAGATAATTACTAAAGTTAATAGGCTAAGGTATAGTAGGTATACCATCTATGTACTTGCTAAGTTAAAAAAAATTTATCGCCAAATAATTTAATGACAGTAATGTATGGCATATATTATAGTTTAGCAACATATGGGATAATAGCATGGGGATCAGTCAATAAAGCACATATTACTGTCTATACATGATAAAATTATTAAAATATAGTGACAAATAACAATGCATCTAGTCTGCCACTACCAATTAGAAAGCAATATATTTTCAGATCTGTTATGTACCACCATGAATCTCTGAAACAAAAATATATAGAAAAATTGAAAAAAAAAAACGAGAAATAATAATATTGGTTTACCTGACGTATTCAAAGAAATTGGTAGAAAAACTCATATTTATACAGCGACATATTATTATAATAAATTAAATAACGACCTTAAATTATTGCATTCCAAAAAATTTAAACCTGTATTGAAAAAAGCTATATATTCTCTAAGTATTTCGGAAGAAGAATTATTTACTGAATAACTTAATAAAATATGACCAAAACAAAAATAAAGACAGAAAAAATAATTCGCATTGAGAGTGAAAAAGGCACACTTTAAATTTAGATTTAAGTTTTAGTTTTAAGATTGTAGATAATTATGTTTTTTGTAACCCAGTCTGCGTACAGCTGCTTGGCAGCTCTGCAGCGGGCTTGTAGTTAGATCTGTAAAACTACAGCCTTGTATTTTATTGGAAATATATTCAAATTCAAATTTAAATTTTTACTACACCAGATTAAAATTAGTTGCCTGTTAGGGCGAGCCAAAAATCTTTAAAACACCTGACAAAAGACCACGATTTCTATAAAACTTTGGCAATTTTAATAGAAAGGACAATTTTAAAATACGTGAAATTTCAATCAATCAATAAACGGAGATTGAAATGAGTGGTGGAAAAATCTTATCACGAACAATCTCTTAAATCTCCGAGTTAACGCACTGAAACTTCATTACAACATACATGCTGTTTCATCCAGTCATCAAGTAAATTGTTACCTAAGTGTAAAGTCGGGAATCTTGAAACAAGATTAGTTGACATTAAAAGCCAAAAAACTTCACTGGACGCATGAAAGAGATGAAATCTATGACAGTTTAAGAGTGAATTAAAACGACGTTAGGTATAGTCGTTTACTTAACGTCTAGTTAATCAGTATGCGGAATTTCGCGGAAATTGGTTAATCAATTAGAAAAAAACGTAGGTTTGAAACCTACAATACACCTGATTCGGTGGTAGTCATATGATATCTACATCTACGTGACATTTGATACTTGGAACTGTAAATTCTGAAATAAATTAAACGGTTAGGCTATTCAAAGCCAATTAGGTAAGTTTTCGACACCGTCCAAAAGAAGAATGAAATATCATTGGATACGATTTCTGACGTTTTCGAATACTTTCAACACATTTATAAGGTAGGATGTCCGCCTGGTGCTCAAAGTGGTGTGTCCATTGTAAGGAGGAAGAGAAAGATTGTCTTCACCACGTACGTTCCTCCTTATAAGGGTTGCTTGTTGCTTAGAATTTTTCGTACAACGCGTATTAGTGATACAGTCCCACTTCATCGCAGAGGCCCAAGATGGCGGCCCGAAAAAGAGAGGAAAACCCGATCCGGCCGCCGTGCACGTATAACCGATAATAAGTTAATCAGACCGAAAAAACAAAAGGCGATTCTATACATATATACCTACTATATATTATATGGACGTACGTTCCAATCGCGCACGGTCTCAACTTATCAATATAATGAGCGTGTGTGTGTGTGTGTGTGTGAGTGCGCTTGGGAGCTCCCTCGGGGTACGAGGTGGAATGCTGGGAACGGCCCGGGGGCCCAGTAGCGGCCCTTCGGACGGGTTCAGAGGTCGGCTGATGGCAGGCAGCCAGCCACGTACCCTTCTTCTTCTTATTATTCTTATCCATGCCTCCTTCACCTCCTCGTTTTCCTCCTCCCTCTTCACCCTGTCCTTTGGCCGCGATCGCCGACGGTAAATGTTTTATAAGTGAGACGTTTTCGGTGAATTTTTGTACCTCCAAAAAACCACAGAGTCGCAATGATACACATCCACAAACAACATCCCTCATACTTATATCATAAGAATAAAGAGACGATCAGAAGGGTAACAGAGAGATGTTCGAGCATAGATTCACTAGCACTAGGGATACTGGCGTAGTGCAGTGCGATGTCATATCTATTCATTTGTGTCAGTGTTATTAGCAAGTTATAGTTTCTTTCGTGTAGAGTACCTAATAGGCCAACCAATAGAGTTAAAAAAGAATACATTTTCGCACTAAAATTTAACCCGTCAAAACCTATACTATCGTGTAAAAGACAGTTCATTGATGAAAACCCACCTTTTTGCCCCAGCGAAATCGGTGTTGGGATTTTTATAAACAAATTATAGTGCAAAAAATGCTTTTTTTAGTTTTTTACGAATATTGCGAAAAGTAATGAAAGGATCGTTATACGACCAATAGGACTTTTGTAGGGAATCATAAAACCTAGAAAATGGTTAACTGTTCAACATAATCACATCATTTTTCACTGAGAAAATAGGGAAAATCCCCCAAAAATGTAACTTTTTTCAAAAATTCGTAAATTCGACAAATCTGAAGCTGGAAAAACTATCTTCGGGGTAGTGATAGGTAACGGTGTATAATTTACGTGTGCAGAAGATGGTTTCCGACCGATGCTCAGTTTTTGCACAATCGCGTTATAAACAATTTTCACACCTTTTCTTGCAAAATGTGCGATTTTATGGGAAATTAGTTTTTCATAATTATGCAAGTGTCATTTTAAATAAAAAACCAATATCTTTAAAACTTATATCTTGGATTTTCCCGTAAGAAGTAGGAAATGTACTGAAAAAGGCCCTAAAAGTTGCTCCGAACGCTCGAAATCGCTTCTAGACAGTCTCAGGCAGCTGTGGTGGGGGAAAAAGCCAGCCTTTTGAAGTAATAACAAAATGTTATGACATTTCCATCAAATGTTGATAACAACACGAAGTACTTCCATGTTCCGAATGGTCGAATGTAACTGTCAGAAGCAAACGACGATTTAAAATGACCAATGGGCAATAATCTCCCGGTAACACGGTGTTCGTTCTGCCTGTTGGAACAACTCAGCCAGTTTGGTTATAGCCAGTTTAAACAATATCTATCGATATATTTGCAATTATCCTGTCCAATAATTGCTCTGAGCTTAACCTGAACTATTTAATTCATTATGGAACTACTTAGATTGGCAATCAAACCCGACAGTAAAACACACAAACGAAAGTACTCCTTTGTTGTAAAGTTTGTCAAACTGGTTTGGTAATGTTAAATCTTACTATTGAGATAGATGTTTTGCATATTTACAAAATTTAGTTCTACGGTGTAATTGGGTCGATTCTGCCCCTTACAGGGCTATACAGTTAGAGATGCTATACCTGACCTTCCAGCAATAAAGAATGGCTGTATCAAAACAGAGATGCCACATGATAGTGACCCAATATCGCATTTCTAAAGAAAGGTACGAGATAAACATGGTGGTAGGTACTATTGTTAAAGATCATGCCTGCAAGGATATGTCAGCATTATATGAGGCAAGGATCATGTGTAGGTATACCAACCTATCAAGGAGCTGACTGGAGAGAATTACGCAATATCAGCGTTAAGAGAGATGGTACCTTCTCTTCAGTGAAGTAAGTAAGGAAAAACAATTGTATGCTTTAATCGAACACTAAAAATGATTTTAAGAGTAATGTTACAAGTAGAGTGTAGAATTTATGAAATATAGATAAATATTTTGCAAAAAAAATATTTTCACGCTGCCGCTATCGTAAATCGCTCTTATATACATAGATACGTAGCATGAAAATGGCAAATAACATTCGTATATTATTTTTCCGTGACGACGGAATGTAAATACTGTCATTTACAGTCCTGGGAAAATCAAAAGAGTAAATCAAGTTGATTTATCCCTAGTTACGCATATGTCACACTGACGTATGTAATGACGTGTGTCAGTGAACTTATGTCAGAGTGACGTATGTCCAAACTAAATCAAATATTTCATTTTTTGAGGAATTATGAGGAAATTTTCAATGGCAGCGTGAAAAATCTCATCAGCCACACGGAATGTATCGACTGTTAACATTCTCGGCAAGTGACAAGCCTCGGTTCGAATGGTAAAACGTCTTTACATTCCTTGTGGCTTAAATAACTATCTATTAATTGTTTTGACTGACATGTAGCGTAAACATTTTATGACACTAAACGACAATTTGTCGGCTACCCAGTTAATATTTCACCTTGTATAACCTACCCTAAGGTTTATATTTAGAACAACCGGGGTTGTTATTTCTTACGAAAAAACCAAAATCACGACTTATAAGCAACGAAATACACTCAGATATCGAATAATTTTCAAAAAATAAAATAAAATTTCTCCCACAATCCCTCACCCCTCGCAGCAACCGAATGTTGCCCACGTTACCGGTTCCGAACGGTTCGTCGGCTCTGCAGAGGACAACCCTCCACCTTCGACCAATTGCTGCGGCATCACATACAGTAGCCAATAATACGTGCTACCGTTTTGGTCGGATGTTGCGCGATCGTATTACTTGCGCCTTTTCGACGAATAGAGAGAGGAGAAGGAAAGGTTATGTTCACTCCGGAGGACATTAGCTACTGGTCGAAGGGTTCCCCGTCCTCTCTCGGCCTATTTTCGAACCAATTAGCGCCTGCCTTCTCGGGCGCATTCTCCTCTCTTTCCTCGGAGACTTGTATGAGTGTGGAAGAGGATTGATTTACCAGAGCTTGTGTCTATGTCTTCCAGCCGATAACGATAAATCCACTACAGTTGAATACAGTAATGTGATAAGTATTTGGAAGTCGAAATGCTTCAATTTAATTTGATTAATTACAAGGGTACAACGTACTTCCTTTGTTACTTAGATATTTGTGATGTTAAGTGAGTTGTCGTTTTGATTCTAATCCTATCTTACACTAAAATAAATTTTCCGCTACATACTTACCTGATGATGGGCACTAACTTGCCCCAAAACACAATAAAACCGTTGATATATTTATTTTCTTGAAACGTGTGACAATTTAGGTAATGTTTTGTTTGCAATGCAATAATTATACTCCATTCGAAATAGGGAGAGAGTAATAAATAACTCAAAATCGGAGGTTAGTGTTGTAACAAAGGGCGTACCATCCTTATTTCCCTGATTTTTAAATATAAATTAAATTCACCCATCGAACTGTTTCCATTTTAAAATTTCTTGAAGTTGTATCGTACATATATAGTGATTAAGGATTGAACCTAAAAGGAATGAATTCATATAATTACCAATTTAATCGGTGCCGTTAACGAAATATATCAATGAATGATATTACTTGTAAATATTGAATACTTTTAGACAATTCGTCAACTCGGAGACCATTTTGGAAAGGGTCTTTTTTAATGTGGACACTTAATAATTTGTTCAGGCACCTTTACTCTTCCACTAAACTACTTAGTTAACTGTTACCAGAGATTTACTTGTAGGATTAAGAATTACCTGGAAATGGGGTCGAAAGTTCTCCCTCCGTTGAAGGAGGTATAAAAGGGAAATACCTGAATTTCGGTTATTCTTATTCTAATAGTCTTACTATCAAGAATTAAATATGTCAAGTCTTATGAACTTTACCCCGTGTAAGTTACCGAATAAGCAGGCGTTATCGTGTCGTGAAAAAGTGGTTGTTTTAAATGTATTTAACGGATTGAAACATCTACATCCTAAATCCAGCGTAGATGACCTAGTTGAAATGTGTCACAAAATGACGGGATATGGAAAATCAACGATATATCGCGTCAAAAGGGAAGAGAGGAGTGGAGAGTTGAAGGCTCCAAAATCTGCACCAGGAAGACCTCAAATGCTTGTTGATGAGGATAGCAAGAGACTCATTCGTCGAACGCTTCATTCCTTTTTTTTCAAACGTGAAATCCCAACATTGGATAAAATGTTACATGAACTGCCAGAAGACTGTATGACATTGAAAAGGACCAAGTTGTGGACGATTCTGAAGGAACTAGGTATTTGTTGGGATAAGCGAATTAAAACTTCTCCTCTTCGGGAATCCGATGAAATTATTTGCTGGCGAAGAAGCTACCTCAGAGATATTAAAAAATTTCGACAAGAAGGAAGGGCTATTTTTTATCTGGATGAAACCTGGGTAAACCAAGGATATACCGTGGGAAAAGTGTGGCAGGACAAAAGTGTGGTGAATCCGCGACAAGCCTTTTTAGAAGGTTTATCAACAGGACTAAAAGCACCGGCTGGAAAAGGTAAACGACTTATTGTTACCCACTTCGGCAGTACTAGTGGCTTTGTGGATGGCGGCTTACTTCTTTTTGAATCGAAGAAGACGGGAGATTATCATGAAGACATGAACGCGGACGTTTTCGAGGAGTACTTCGTTCAAATGCTCGATCTCATCCCACCTGGTTCCGTAATTGTCATGGATAATGCGAGCTATCATTCCAGACAGGTCGATAAATCCCCGGTAATTTCTTGGCGGAAGGCTGAAATTTTAAATTGGCTGATAAGAAAAAACATTCCGTATAAGGAGGACATGGTCAAATCGGAATTGATATCAATTGTAAAGACCTGCAACTTTCGTAAAAGGTATGCAGTTGATGAAATGGCACAAAATCGCCAAATAACTGTGCTTCGTCTTCCGCCCTATCACTGCGAACTCAATCCCATAGAATTAATATGGGCTCAGGTAAAAGGCTATGTTGCTCGGGAAAATAAAACATTTAAATTAAAAGATGTTAAAATTCTTCTGGAAGAATCCATTCGCAGAACCACCTCTGAAAATTGGCAAAAAGTCATAAATCATGTTATAAAAGAAGAAGAAAAATTTTGGGAGTTAGATTTTATGATTGATAACGCCGTGGAACCCTTAATCATTACTGCACAGGATATCAATGAAGAGAGTTCTTCAGATGATTCTGAATATTAATTAATTTCAACTTGAAAACATTCCTGAACATTGCGTCTTTCCAAAACCTCACGATTACTCCTTTTTCTTTTGAACGTGTACCTTTTGTATACCTGAACGGATTCTTGTACGAGAAAATGAGATTTCTGAAAATCGATTTAGGTATACTTATAGTTACCTATATTATTATTAACTTAAGATTTAAACCGTTTTGAACTGTTTAAACAAGATTTGTTATTCTTGTAAAAAAACGTTTATTTCCAATAAATATATTATTATTTTAAGCCATTTAGTTACTTCTTTTGTATAATTTGTGAAATTGTGCCACGTTCCTCGTTTTAAAATTTTTTTGTTTCTTATAAGCTTGGACAAAAGTGATGTTATGTATACTTTGTGCTTTTGATATATTAATTTAGTAAGTAATTAATTTGGATTGATGTATATTTCTATCCCTTATGGCATATGCCAGTGTTAGGTATAATATTAGGAAAAGTTCAGTTCTTTGAGGAAAAGTTCAGTTCTTTGAGTAAAAGTGAATTAATTATAGTTTCATTTCGACCTCACGGTATAAATTTATTATTTATATATAGGTTCCATAAATTCTAAATAAACAAATATTGCTTATGATTACTTTTTTTCTTTAAATAAAAAACCCCATGGCGTGACTCTGATGTGACGATTTCAAGTAAACGAAAACAGTGCGAAATAACCGAATTGGAGTAATAGAGAAAGAGCATTCAATTCTTCATAAGAAAGATAAAGACGGATTATATCCCTTGACCCGAACGCAGGTAGAAATTTGATCCGGGTGCTTTTCAATGTAATAGTTCCTAGGAACAGTACAGAGACGTATAACTAAATGCAATGTTTATACATATCTCGCCAGTACTACAGTTTTTGAGGATTTGCATTTATAATGACATTTTATTACTCTCTCGATTTTCCGAATGGAATATAACCATCAACAAAGTTTCCAAAAAACCATCATGTGCCTCGTTGCTCATAAAAAAAACCTTTTTTTTAACTTCGTATACCTGTACCTAGATATTTTTCGGCACGTAAAATTTCAATAAAAATAGACTGACGTGGGAAAAATCTCATGTCGGATATTTAATTTGTGTATGCGCAAAAGTTCAATCAAACTAGACATGATGAGAAACTTTCTTTAAAATGAGTAACCCAACAGTTTCCAAATTCACTAACTATGATGAAATCCTATTAAAAGTTGAAAACATATGTTTTAAACGTGTAATCAGAAACTTACTTATTTAGACGTAGCAACAAAAGACCATCAATCTATTAAAAGTATAATCGTATGACATTTTGTTAAAATCAATAATTAGGAATTTATTTCCTGGATCATATTTTACCTATAAACAACAAAATTTCAACACAATTTTGATCCATAGCTGCATTTATCCTGATAACCAAAACCTACTTTGGAAAATATGCAAAAGCACGACATTGGACGACAAAAAGATTTTACAACTGACTCTATTCCGAGGTGCCAAGTTGCCTCACCATAATATTTGTGTATTGATTGATTTTCCTTGCCCTCTTGCCCTTTATTATTTTCGTGATAAAGATGGGATTTCCCGTAATTTGCGTATTAAAAAAGGGTTCATGAGGAAACTCGCACGCGCCCTGAGCCCACTGTATTTTATCGCACACCAAGTGAGACAATTAACTACCCCAAGGAGCAATTCCGTCAAGTAGCACTAATTTTTAGTAATTTACTAAATTTAACCTTAAGACCTACTTGAAAATAATTATTTAATTAGTGATAATTTAGACAATTTCACCTCCATAGCCCGTCTGTCTGTAAGTCGATCACCTTTTCACCATAAATTCTCTACTATCATAGTATTATTTGTTCAAAAGGGCAATCTGGCTTCTATTTTTCATCTATATAATACATCAAAATAATTAATGAAATATTAAATGAACACGCAACTTATATCAAGTTATGCGAAGACGTTCGAGTGACAATTTCACCATCTTAGCCCCTCTGTAAGTTATCTACCAACTATATTCGCTGGATATGAGTATACTTCTTAAATTTATACAATTTTAATTCGAGAGGAAAGTCCATTTCTGTTTCCCGACGTGTAATTCAACCACACATCAACCCTCTTCTCTTCACGGCCACCGCCCAGAAAAATCCGTCGAGAGCTAAATTATATAATTTTTTTTCTCGTAATCCCCGACACGCGTGAAACCGAATACTCCTCTAATTAGGAAATTCACTTTAAAAAAGCGGCACATGCGGCTTGACATTGAAGCATTAAATACAGCATTTTTATAATTAGACGGGAGAGAAATCGTACCTACACCGGAGACATATTTACCTGTCGGAGCTGTTCGATTTCACCTATATATACGTGTATGCGTATAAACTTGTATAAGCGGCTCCGCTTATCTCTTTGATTGATGCGCCGAATGCGCCGAAATCGATCCCCCCAGATTCGGAAACTTGTTGGTATGTACGGGGAGGATTTTGGAAATGTCATGGTTAAAATTAGGTGTAGAATTAATTCTGGAACGATTATAAAGTAATACTTTGGATCACTTTTCCTAGTTCTATAAAAACGACCTTAATTAATAAGTGTCAATTGTCAAAGAGCCATTATGAATAAAAATTCTTGTAGTTTCAGGAAATTTATTATTTTGACAATAGCTCACCTGTCAATTTGAGATTAGTGTTATATTCTTTGAAAATACGGTTTCAAAGTTTTCCCACACTTCCATGACGTAATTTCAATTTGTTTTCCAAAGTTTGTAATCAAAAAAGTGGTTCGCTTAGTCACATGAGATTGTAGACCAGGGCCGATAGTTTTCCAAGACCAAAAAAACTTATAGTAGAATGAAACCCATTGGAAAAGGTAGAGAATATAACAAAAATGAAAGGAAAAATAAATTACGGGCGATCTGAGGTCGGGAAGGGGGAGGGGATGAGTTTTTAAGGGTAAAAAACGGTTTTTCTTGATTTCCGGCAAAACTGCAAGTCCTATGAAAAAAAGTTGAATGGCAAAGTTGTAGGTAATAAGATCTACAACTTTTGTATCGACACTTTTTTCACATAACCTCAAAATTTATGTGAAAAATTGAAATAACCAAGTTTTTGGTTTTTTATTTTTATCTTTTGCAAAAAAAAATATTTTTTACGAAATTCGGTGAAAACTTACCTCTTTATGTCCCAAACATACAGTAATTTTTTTGATTTAAAATATTCATTTTCTCACCTTATTTTGACTTAATATCGAAAAAGCACCCTAATTTTCAATCAAAAATTCTCACGTCAAAATATCTGCTTTTTTAAAAAAGTCGGTGTGTTCTTTGTTCGTTGAAATCTCTACTTTCTGATGGTATAAAAAAATATATGCATTACTATGGTAAATGTTCTCAGAAAATGCAAATAATGAAAAAAACTCGAATCCGAAATATTTTTTTTAAATCATTATGTATAATTTTGAGCTGTTTAT
The DNA here is from genome assembly GCA_946251905.1 of Cryptocephalus moraei. NCBI lineage: Eukaryota > Metazoa > Arthropoda > Insecta > Coleoptera > Chrysomelidae > Cryptocephalus > Cryptocephalus moraei. The sequence continues at coordinate 2,766,008 of OX276455.1, read as the reverse complement.
TAAAATTTACACTTTAATTACTCGAAAAATGTAAGATTTAATGTTACATTGATAAACAAAAAAATTGCTAATCGAAATATACTACTATAATTAACAACCAAATAAGTTAATAAAGTTAATATTTAATAAGACATCTACAATATTTTGAGAAAGTTTTAGAATCTTCTTTAAATTATATGCGTAGATACCTATTTATTGCTATTTTAAGATTACTTATATACCTGAGTGACCTTTGGAAAATTTTAGCCCGTCAAATGGTATTTCATAGAGATCATAGATCATGACTAAATATTTGCGCTATGTAGAAAAACATTACGCAGCAAGCAGCTATATCGTTTTTGATGTGTACCCCGAAATTGAAATATTAGTTACTGTGACAACAGTACCAGCAGATAATTCAACTAAAAGAGGAGAACCTAGTCGAAGAAAAACCTCAGACAATATTCCAGAGTTCAATTATCAAAACCATACAAAAATACCATTTTTGCAAGAAAAATTTTTATCCAACGAGAAAAACAAGGACATAATAATAAAGACGTTAATAAAAAAATTACAGTAACAAGGATTTTCCTGTAAACGAGCAGAAGAAGAAGCTGATGCTGACATTATTAAGATCTCGATAGAAATTGCTAGAGATACTAATAAAACTGTCATTGTTGTGGGTCAAGATATTGATCTGTTGGTCCTCTTAAATCAATTAAATTCTAATAATCATGATATTCATTTTCCAAGCCAGGTTCTGGTACTAGAAAAGATCTATTTTTCACGTCTAATAGTTTCAAATATGAATCCTTAAAAAATATCGTTGCATTTCTCCATTGTTTTTCTGGTTGCGATACAACATCTGGATTTGCTGGAAAAGGAAAGAAAAGTATTAGCCGATAAAAATGTGTCAAGTTTATTCAAATTAATTCCGGAAATATTGCTCAAAACTATTTGCTGCAGATGAGAAATTGGATGTAACACTTTAAAATGTGGCTGCCGAAAACATGGTATTAATGCACAAATTTATGCTTAAATTGTCATGGTTCTGAAACATGCTCCAATGTGGAAGAAGAAACCTACGAGGAAGTTGATGATTCAGATGAAATTGGGGATGAAGAACCAATGCAGACCGGAAATAATCTTGGAGACGAAGACGGTGATGGTCTTGAAGATTTCGAAGATCCACTAGAATCGGGAAGGTTTGTCGAATCTAACGATGAAGAAATGCCATCAAAGAGACAAAAAGTAATGGAGAAGTGACTAGAATGCAAGATAAGGTATTGTAATGCGCGAAGTAAACAAAGCGACACATGTTTACTACTTCCAACAAATGACTACGACGCGTAAATAAAGACAGCTGCATGCATATATCCTGCCGGATTGTTGTTTACGAACAATAATTGGTGACCTCCTGAACATTTGCTGCGTAGGCGTTCTAGAAGCTTCTAGAACTTTCTCGATCAGGGTTGGGGGTGTATATATAAGGGGGCTTGTGATCGAGGGAGTTAGTTAGAAGTAGAGAAGCAGAAGTGAACGCGACATACGATCCGAATGCGGAGCAGTACAAATAAATTATGTAGAGTCTAGTCTAGTGAACAAGTAGTTTAGTGTGTTAAATAAATTAGTGTTCAATTAATGTAAATAAATTATAAAATAAACGTTACATTGGTGTCAGAAGTGGGATCATGAAGAAGTTACGCGAATTAAAAGTGGCCGAGTTAAAAAAAGAACTCGAGGAACGGGAATTGGAAACAGGAGGGAAGAAGACGGAACTCCAGGACCGGCTCTCGGCATTTTTGAAAGAAAATGGCCAGGACCCGGAAGTTTTCGAGTTCGAAGATGATGACATCACGAAGCAAATCGCCGCCCAGAGGGAAGAAAGCGCCGCCCAGAGGGAAGACATCACTGCTCAAATCGCTGCCCAGAGGGAAGACATCACTGCTCAAATCGCCGCCCAGAGGGAAGAAAGCGCTGCCCAGAGGGAAGACATCACTGCTCAAATCGCCGCCCAGAGGGAAGACATCACTGCTCAAATCGCCGCCCAGAGGGAAGACATCACTGCTCAAATCGCCGCCCAGAGGGAAGAAATCGCTGCCCAGAGGGAAGAAATCGCCGATCAGAGGGAAGACATCACTGCTCAAATCGCCGCCCAGAGGAAAGACATCACTGTTCAAATCGCCGGCCAGAGGGAAGACATAATTACTCATATTACTGATCAAATCGCCGCCCAGAGGGAAGAGATAACCGACCAGATGGAGGCTCAGCGTAAGGAGATTGAAGAAAAGATCAAGCAGTTGGAAGAACGACTAGAACAAGTCAGTAGCGGCGAGGGGAAAGAAGACAAAATTAAACAGAAGACGAAGCAGTTGGAAGAACGACTAAGGCGAGTCAGTAGCGGCGAGACGAAGGAAGAAATAAAGGCGGTCGTTCAACAGAACTCGATATGCACCAATCGAGTGACGCCCCCAACGTTCGACGGAAAAATTCCGTGGGCCAGTTACAAGAAGCAGTTTGAGGCGGCAGCGGAGGCTAATGCTTGGTCCCCTCACGAGAAAGCTGTTTCCCTAACGGTAGCCTTACGTGGAGAGGCGTTGGAAGTTCTCCAGACGCTATCCACCGAGGAAGCCGGGAATTACAATGAGCTGCTGAGGCGACTGGAAATGCGGTTCGGCCTAACACATCTGGAGCAAGTCCATCAATCCCAGATGTCCAATCGCCGTCAGAGATCGAACGAGACCCTGCAGGAGTTCGAAGCGGACGTAGCTAGACTAGTGAGGTTGGCGTATCCCACGGCGCCGGAACAGATGATGGAGTGCCTCGCAGTGCAGACGTTCGTGAGCGGGCTGCGGGACCAGGAACTGCAGAGGGCCCTGAGACTAGCTCGACCGAAAACATTAATGGACGCGCTCGCCATCGCACTGGAGCATGATGCAGCCATGGAAGCCTCCCGCGGTCACGGCCGTGTTCGAGCGGTTACAGAGGAAGTAGATACTGAGAAACTCGTGGAAAGGGTCCTACAGCAGATTATGGAGATGCTGTCGGCGAAGAAGAAGGTAGTTCGCTGTTGGAACTGTGGCGAAGTGGGCCATGTGAAGAGTTCTTGCAAGCGGCCCAGAACAGCGGCGCCGACAAAGGCCCAGGAAAACTAATGCGGGTCGACAAGAAAGGGGGAACGTCGACCCGTAGCAGTGGAAACCCCCGGGCCAGTATAGCCTCGTTTTCCCACCAATTGGGGAGCGCGTACGTCGATGGCACTATCGACGGGAGATCCCACGCCATGCTTGTGGACACGGGAGCTACGAAGACGATCGTACGCTCGGAAGTTGTGAGGGACCGTAGGAAGATTAGGCCAAGTAGGTGGCAATTGAGAACTGCCACTGGGGAGAAGGCAGTAATACACGGTGAAGCGACGGTTAGCATGACGTTGGGACGAGTAAAGTTTGACCATCCTGTTCTCATAGCCGAAATTGAGGAAGACGTCATACTGGGGATGGACGTCATGAGGAATCATGGATTCCAGTTGGATTTCGGACACCGAGTGTTGAGGATCGGTCAAGAAGAATTACTGCTACACAATCGTGACAACTTTGTGTTAGACGTAATAATGGCAGAAGATGTGATTCTCCCGGAACGAAGCGAAACGATCACCTCTACCTGTCTGAGGGGTGTTGTGGAAGAGGGAATTCCAGCCGTGATCGAACCAGAAAACGATGACAATCGACTGGCTCGGGGGGTACTGGTAGGAAAGGCGCTCGTTACTCTCTCAAGGGAAGTGCCTGTGCGACTACTCAACATCAATCAGTACCCGGTCACCATCAAGAAGGGTACGAAGCTGGGCACATGTATAGCCGCTTCGGCCATCGTAAGGGGCGTTAGTGAGGAAGAAAGGTCCAGACACACTCCGCAGGACTTAAAACAAATTCTTTCCCAGACCAGTGCGTTTCTCTCGCCCATACAGAAACAGAAGGCCAATGAATTAATAAATAAGTACCAGGACATATTTACCACCGAGAATGGAAAGCTGGGAAAGACCAAGGTCGTGACACATAAAATTGACACGGGCGAGACACGACCGATTCGACAAACAGCAAGACGACTACCTTTGGCCAAACGGGAGGAAGCCGAGAAAATCATCAAGGACCTAGAGCGGGACGGGGTCATCGAGCCGTCAAGCAGTCCATGGGCCTCGCCGGTAGTACTGGTGAAGAAAAAGGATGGGACTACTCGATTCTGTGTAGACTACCGGCAGGTGAACAGTGTCACCAAAAAGGACAGCTACCCGCTACCACGTATCGACGACACACTCGATACCCTTGCTGGATCCACGATATTTTCGACCTTGGATTTAAAAAGCGGCTATTGGCAAGTCGAAATGGACCCTGCCGATAAGGAAAAGACGGCATTTACCTTCGGTAACGGCCTGTGGCATTTTACAGTCATGCCATTCGGACTTTGTAATGCCCCAGCGACGTTTGAGAGGCTGATGGAGAGCGTGCTAATGGGTCTGACGTGGAAAACGTGCCTAGTCTATTTGGACGATGTCATCGTGATGGGCAAGACCTTCGAAGGACATCTGAAAAACTTAGAGGACGTCTTCCAGAGACTGCGAGGTGCGGGGCTGAAACTGAACCCGAAGAAATGTCAACTCTTCAGAAGGAAGGTCCCGTACTTAGGGCACGTAGTGAGCAGAGAGGGCGTCGCCGTTGATCCGGACAAGACAAGTACGGTGAAGGAGTGGCCAATACCGGTAGATAAACACCAGTTGAGGAGTTTTCTGGGCCTCTGCACGTACTACCGACGATATGTCCGGATGTTCTCCGACGTCGCTAAGCCGTTGACAAGGCTCACGGAAGAAGGACGAAACTTCTGTTGGGATGAGGAATGCCAGTCTGCCTTCGACGAGCTGAAGAGGAAGTTGACCAGTGCCCCAGTGCTGAGTTTTCCTCTGCCAGAAGGACAGTTCATCCTGGACACCGACGCGAGCAATGTGGGAATTGGAAGTGTTCTGTCGCAGCGTCAGGAGGGACAAGAACGTGTCCTTGGATACTTCAGCAAGGTACTCTCCAAACCAGAAAGGAATTACTGCGTCACCCGACGTGAATTATTGGCCATCGTCAAGTCCATCGAGCACTTCCATAAATATTTGTGTGGAAGGAGGTTTTTGATCCGGACCGATCATGCTGCTCTTAAATGGCTCCTCCAGTTTAAGAATCCCGAAGGACAGATCGCTCGCTGGATCGAGAGGCTCCAGGAGTATGACTTTGTCATAGAACATCGGCCAGGACAGAGTCATGGAAACGCAGACGCACTCTCGAGAAGACCATGCCCTGATGAGTGTCCTCATTGTCATAGAGCTGAGGAAAAGTCCGAGAAAGTCTATCGAACGACCGTGGTCGCCGAGGAATGGACACCATCCTCGTTACGACAAGAGCAAGGAAAAGACCCGGTTCTCAAAGAAATCCTGGTTTGGAAAGAGGGAGGAGAGCGTCCTGAGTGGCAAAAGGTATCACCCGGCTCGCCAAAACTCAAGAGCTATTGGGCACAGTGGGACTCGCTAGTGGTTGAGGATGGACTACTAAAACGCGTACTGGAGAGCCAAGACGGGACGGAGGAAAGACGGCAGTTGGTAATTCCCTCCAGTAAAATCCCGGAGGTCTTGCGGCACCTTCACGACGAGTCGTCTGGTGGACATTTAGGGATCAAGAAAACCCTGCAGAAAGTACGAGAGCGATTCTACTGGATCAATTGTTCAGACGACGTGAAGGACTGGTGCAAGAAATGTACTACATGTTTCGCAAGTAATGGGCCACAAAGACGACCGAAAGCTCCCATGAAACAATATAACGTCGGGAGCCCCTTCGAAAGGATCGCTATTGATATAGCAGGACCCTTCCCTGAGACCGAAAAGGGGAATAAATACATCCTGGTCGTAATGGACTATTTTACGAAGTGGGTAGAAGCGTACGCTCTCCCTAATCAGGAGGCAGAGACAGTGGCCGATGTGCTCGTGAAGGAGCTGATCTGCCGGTTTGGAGTACCCATGGAATTACACTCGGATCAAGGAAGAAACTTTGAGAGTGGCCTATTCCGGAGGATATGTGAGAAGTTTGGGGTACGAAAAACAAGAACCACGGCCCTTCACCCTCAGTCTGACGGCATGGTAGAACGGATGAATCGCACCCTCAACCGCTATCTGGCGAAAATGGTCTCGTCACATCAACGAGACTGGGACGAACACGTGCCGTTCTTCCTGATGGCCTACCGCTCGGCCGTTCATGAGTCGACAGGACAAACTCCAGCCAAAGTCCTGTTCGGGCGAGAACTTAAACTGCCCTGTGATCTAATCTTTGGCGCTAGACCGGACGAGGACGTTTCGGGGGAAGATTACGTTTCCCGGATGCGGCAAAGGATGAACGAGATTCACGATCAAGTCCGGTACCAACTAAATATCGCCAGTGATCGCATCAAAGAGCGTTACGACATCAACGCTAAAGAGGGTGGCTACCAAATGGGAGATCGAGTTTGGCTGTACAACCCACAGAAGAAACGAGGTTTGTCCCCTAAGTTACAGACCAATTGGGAAGGTCCCTATGTTGTGAAGAAACGAATCAATGACGTGGTCTACCGGGTAAGCAAACTACCAAACGGCAAGCCGAGAGTGGTGCACTTTAATCGGTTGGCACCCTATGAGGGGTCGCACGATGAGGCGGAGGTCCCCCGAGTAAGAAACACGATGGCGCAGGAGAACGAACTTTCGTTCGAAGAATTTATGAGCGCCTACGGGGGTACCGGAAAAGCACGGTATGGGGTAACCTGTGAAAAACAACAGGATTTGTTCAGCGTACCTGAAGAATACTCGTTGGCCCATTGTGTGTCCGCCGACCTGGTAATGTCACGAGGTATCGCCACGGTTTTCAAGAAGAAGTACGGGCGCTTGGAACAACTCGGAGCGCAACTCCCGGAAATTGGCAAGGTTCTGGAACTACGTGACAACGTAAGACACATCTTTTATCTGGTTACGAAGGAGATCGGGTCCCTTAAACCATGTTATCACAATGTATGGCGAACCTTGCATAGGCTACGAGACCGACTGCTGGAGCTCGACATCAGGAAGCTAGCTGTCCCCAAGTTAGGTGCTGGACGAGATCAGCTGGACTGGAGGGTTGTCCGGAATATGCTGGAAGTAGTGTTCAAGAATACCGGAGTGGAAGTTTTAGTCTGCTGTTTTGGGCCTGCACCATGTCGACTGGGGAAGACGGTCCCCTGTTATTTTGACGCCACGTCTCGCTGTAAGCGGGGGGCTAACTGCAGGTTCCTGCATGGGCCTACCAGGGATACGTTCCGAGACGAAACGTCTCTAAGGCGGGGGCAGTGTAATGCGCGAAGTAAACAAAGCGACACATGTTTACTACTTCCAACAAATTACTACGACGCGTAAATAAAGACAGCTGCATGCATATATCCTGCCGGATTGTTGTTTACGAACAATAATTGGTGACCTCCTGAACATTTGCTGCGTAGGCGTTCTAGAAGCTTCTAGAACTTTCTCGATCAGGGTTGGGGGTGTATATATAAGGGGGCTTGTGATCGAGGGAGTTAGTTAGAAGTAGAGAAGCAGAAGTGAACGCGACATACGATCCGAATGCGGAGCAGTACAAATAAATTATGTAGAGTCTAGTCTAGTGAACAAGTAGTTTAGTGTGTTAAATAAATTAGTGTTCAATTAATGTAAATAAATTATAAAATAAACGTTACAGTATTTATAAATAACAAGATTATTGTATTTAAAAATATTATAATGAATAACGTAATCAGTATAAAGTATTTAAATTCAATAATACGATTTACATGTATATTTATATATTATGAGATTTTCTATGACATAAATGTAATGAGAATTTAATAAGTCAACTTTATTACTGAAAAAAATTGCAGCAGTCATATTTTTTAGATGAAATCCCCTTTAAATCCCATTTTTAATATTTAGAACAACTATTTTCGCATGTTTTTTGCAATCTTGATGTTTTATGAATTTGTAATTTTTTTTTGTTTATCAACGTAACATTAAATCTTACATTTTTCGAGTAATTAAAGTGTAAATTTTAATAAATAGCTCAAAACTATACATAATGATTCAAAAAAAAATCGGATTCGAGGATTTTTCATTACTTATTTGCATTTTCTGAGAACATTTACCACAGTAATGTACATTTTTTTTGTACCATCAGAAAGTAGATATTTCAACGATCACAACCATACCGATTTTTTAAAAAAGCAGATATTTTGACGTGAGAATCTTTGATTGAATATGAGGGTGCTTTTTCGATATCGAATCAAAATAAGGTGAAAAAATGAATATTTTAAATCAAAAAAATTACTGTTATGTTTGGGACATAAAGAGGTAAGTTTTCACCGAATTTCGTAAAAAAATATTTTTTTTTTTGCAAAAGATAAAAATAAAAAACCAAAAACTTGGTTATTTGAATTTTTCACATAAATTATGAGGTTATGTGAAAAAAGTGTTGATACAACAGTTGTAGATTTTTTTATTACCTACAACTTTGCCATTTGACTTTTTTTCATAGGACTTGCAGTTTTGCCGGAAATCCAGATAAACCGTTTTTACCCTTAAAAACTCACCCTCTCCCCCTTCCCGACCTCAGATCGCCCGTAATTTATTTTTCCTTTCATTTTTGTTATATTCTCTACTTTTTCCAATGGGTTTCATCCTACTATAATTTTTTTTCACTTTTACCATTTTCAAAATTATCGACACTGGTCTATTGGTATTACATAACGTTTACCAGTCTTTGGAAGACATTTTGGAATTTTCAATTTAAGCATATAATTTCTGAAACTTCCACTTCAATTTATTATATCACTCCCTTTTCTAAGTACGATCGGTGATCGACATTGCAGGTGAAAAAATCTACTTAAATACAGGGTGTACCTATTTATTTCAAGAAGAGATGTGAGAACTAAATCTTGGAGAAAATGAGATAAATTCATCTTCAACTACTATTTAGATTTGACTAAATTGTATCTGACATTATTATAACGTTTGTACGAGGAGATTCAAGTGTTTTGAAGAAGCGTGAAAGTACATTTAGAATGTATCATTAGACGTAGCTTTGCAATTAAATTACATACTTATAGATGATTTTGATATTTCAACATCATCTTCGTATGAGAGGTTCCAATTGACAATTAACCTGATCAAAACCAGACACATACGTAACGAAATCAAATTTTGAATCAGCGAGTTTGTATCTCAAACTAGCTCGCCAACATTACTCATTTTTAAATTTTTAATCAACGCAAACATCGTTCCTTGTCAATTACCGCTCCTTTACAATCTCACCAATTATTTAACCAAACGATTTATGGACAATATAGTTGTAGAGATCCGCCGTTATCCCATTGACCACCGCCAGCCGGAGAAAGGTGCAAAATTATCCAATTACGGCAATAAAAAATCACTTAGAGCCGTACACCTAATAATAACAGTTTCGAAAACCGCAAATTATTTTGGCGCCTCGGTCCCCATAAACCACGGGCAATAATCGTTTTCACGCTTTACGACAAATATTTGACACCTCCTCTCTTTTGTTCTTCCAAATATTTGACGACCGTATCCGGTACGATTTCCTGTTTTTCGGATACGGTCAGCCGTGGCTCGATAATGCGCGATTATTGGTTCCTGGCAAAGAGATATAATACAGAGAAGGTTTTTACCTTCGACGTCTCTTGTTTGTTTTATTACCGATGGGACTCTCTTTTTTGTTCTCGAGTGTAATTTGTAATTGTTTGAAGTGGAGGACGTTAATGAACGTCCACTTCCTCTTTCTGTACACGTTTTTTTTCGTCTGTGAATTTAAGACACCTTTAAAAGTGACACCTTTACTAAGTGGCGTCAACGCAAACACTTTACCGAAGGTAAAACGAGATAACAAATACCTACTCCGACGAACAATTATAATACAGCCAAGTTTTATCACAGACTAATGGAATGTCCATCCATCGAATAACCAAACATACCGAAGAGTACTTGCAATTTCATAAATATTGTAATTGTGGAATTCAAAATGGAAACGCGTCAGGTTCATGTGCGGTCGTAAATCACCCATTGCTTGGAGATTACAAAATAAACGTCTACTTCCATGGTACATATTAATTTTTAATTTGATTAATTGGCTTATAGTTTTTTATTGCAATGCTATGAACGCGTATGGTCATAATAATGTACTATTGCGGTTCTGTTAGTGTTGATAGGTCCGACTATCAATTGAATTTATCGTTGGACATTATTGCTACAAACGATTCGACAAGTTTCTATCTATCTTCAATAGAAATAGGAAATGCGAGAGCCAAGTTTGAATTTAATAAAAGATGGTGTTAGATTCAAATTGACGAGCTGACCTAAAGTGGTAAGAGCATTTGTCTTATCTCTTCAACCAGACTCAGTTAAAACAATTTTTATTAAATTGTAATCAGGAAACAGACAGGAGTAATTAGTATTACTAACGTTGTAGTTGGTACCGAAAAAATGGAAGCAACATGGCACTTCGATATCTCTAAAGAGTAGATATTAGTCCATTTCGTCCACAGAGTAGGTACTTATTTTACTATTTTTTCAGTTTGAATTAAAAAAACATAATATCGAAGAAAAAGTCATAATGGTCAAAAAGCTAAAATATACACAATTTTTTAGAAAATTATTATTTCGGCAGATTTCAACAATAAGTCAGTTTAAAATTAATGGTACCAGCGTTAAGTACTTGTAGGACAGATTTTTGATGAGATTACGAGGTAGGAATCTGTGATGGTACGTTTAATAGAGTAGGTACTTGTTGTTTCCGTTATATCAACTTGAATATAATTTCAATTAAAAAAAATAATAATTTCCAGGAAAAAGTCAAGCTCAAAGAGTATTAAAATATACTGTTTTTTATAAAATTATTTTTTCTGCAGATTTTTAATATAAAGTCAGTTTAAAATTAATGGTACCAGTGTTACGTACTTTTAGCACAGCTTTTTGATGAGGTTGTGAGGTAGGAATCTGTGATGGTACATTTATTAGAGTAGGTACATACTTATTGTTTCCGTAATGCCAACTTGAATATAATTTCAATTAAAAAAAAAAAGTCCAGGAAAAGTCATGCTCAAAAAGTATTAAAATATACTGTTTCTTAGAAAATTATTGTTTCAGCACATTTTTAACAAAAAGTCAGTTTAAAATTAATGGTGCCAGCGTTAAGTACTTTTAGGACAGCTTTTTGATGAGGTTATAAGGTAGGAATCTCTTATGGTACATTTAGTAGAGTAGGTACTTACTGTTTCCGTCATATCAATTTGAATATAATTTCAATTAAAAAAAATTATAATTTCCAGGAAAAGTCATGCTCAAAAAGGTTTAAAACATACTGTTTTTATAATTTCCAGGAAATGTCATTCAAAAAGTACTAAAATATACCCAATTTTCCCCGAAAATTATTGTTTCAGTAGATTTTTAACAAAAAGTCAGTTAAAATTAATGGTACCAGGGTTAAGTACTTTTAGGACAGCTTTTTGATGAGGTTGTAAGATAGAAATCTGTGATGGTACATTTAGTAGAGTAGGTACTTACTGTTTCCGTCATATCAATTTGAATATAATTTCAATTAAAAAAAATTATAATTTCCAGGAAAAGGCATGCTCAAAAAGTTTTAAAACATACCGTTTTTAAGAAAATTATTGTTTCTGCAGATTTTTAACAGAAAGTCAGTTTAAAATTAATGGTACCAGCGTTAAGTACTTTTAGGACAGCTTTTTGATGAGATTACGAGGTAGGAATCAGTGATGGTACGTTTAATAGAGTAGGTACTTACTATTTCCGTCATATCAACTTGAATATAATTTAAGTTAAAAAAATGATAATTTCCAGGAAAAGACATGCTCAAAAAGTCTTAAAATATACTGTTTTTTAGAAAATTATTGTTTCTGCAGATTTTTAACAGAACGTCAGTTTAAAATTAATGGTACCAGCGTTAAGTACTGCTTTTTGATGAGATTGCGAGGTAGGGATCTGAGATGAATATAATTCTTAGGGTTTTCCACCTCATTTTCTTCTATTAACGTGTAATTAATTACATGAAGCTCAGAGAAAAGTCAGTAAAAATGAATGCACTGCAGTTTGTATAGGGTAGGGTATTGATTTGTAACGAATTGCCCCTACGAACGTGCATTTATACCAATATCATAAAACTGTTATTTTAGAAAACAATTTTCCGGACTCTTAGGAGCGCCAAGAGATTAAAATCCTATTCCATCGCAACGTCTCGTAAACGATCATTAGTCGTCCGCCTTATTGTGTTTTTAATTAAATTCAAGCATCGGTACAAGTACAAAAGCGTTTATGAAGTTTATTAAATGTATGTAATGTTTTCGTTGTTTTCTTTTTGTAAAATTTTATGGGTAAATCGTCTGGAGGATCGTCCACACGAGTCGTTAATGAGGCAGTTCGCCGTTAAAGAGACACCTAAGGTTATTTCGTATACCGAATCAGTCACACGCCATTGACAGAAAGGAATTTCAGATTTTTTTCCATATCGCCGCCACTCCGACAACAATGAATAAATAATAATGATGATGATGATGATAATAATAATAATAGAATATTGTCGGTAGGTTGTGCTTTAAGGAAACCCGCCTCGCGTCGTGATTGGTCGCAGCCGTTAACGTTGTTTTTGATCAAGACTCACTTTGATGATGAGAAATATTCCACGTGGTCATGCACGGAGTCACGCTATATATGTATACCTATATAAGTGGGCTGTGGAGGATATTGTCCTTTTTTCTCTCTCCTCCTCCTCCTCCTCCTCCTCCTACCTCCATCTCTACCTCTATCAATATATCTCTCTCTCACTCGCTCTTCCTCTCGCATTCGTTTTATTTTGTATTGTCTGACGGTCTTTTGTAGCCGGCCGCGACTCTCTCAATGGCAGAAAATTTTAGATGACAACCGAGGGCATTGTTGTTCCCTGTGTCTGGTTCGATCGCTTTTTCTTAAATTTTCATCTCGACCGCTCATCTATCGAGATGCGCCTTTGTTAACGGCGAAATCGTGACGGCGACTAGAAAGTAGCAGATGTGGCATGGATCCCCAATAAAGTAAAATGAGCCAGTGCTAAACATGGCGGCTTACGCGATCAAAAATAGTTTATTCGTCGTTAGGGACGCATATGACAGTCAGATCAAAAGTTCGGACCATTGCGAGGGTTAAGTCATACAGATCAACCTAAGGTTGATCAATCTAATTGATTATCCAAAGATTCCAATTCCAGGTTCAATCCAAATTTTCGGATTCAAAGATCTCAAGTTTCAGAAGATGGTGCAGATGGTATAGAACAAAAATTATTCTGGCAAGTTATTATGGAGCAAAAGTGTTTCAGATCCCATAGATCTTCGATGCATCTTTTCCACATCCTAAACCAAGAAAACTACTCAAATTTATCACTCGCAGCCAAAGTTTTTGTTTCTTTAGCGATTAGAATTTCTCCAACCTAACCAATCTCCACATGGTTCTTACCACTTGAATCAAGAGAACAATTGTGATTTGTGTTTGAAGAAGACCTGCAATCACGTTTGTGTTACTTGAGTCAACATAATAGAGAAATGTGATTCGTATCAATATATAATTCCTATCCTCCAATTGGTTCTTAGCATTCAAATCAAGAGAACAATTGTGATTTGTGATTGATAATATGTGATTCGAATAATTCACTATTTGTACCTTGAATTCACTTAGATACGTGATCCCCAAAGATCTTTCGGTTGTCGTAGCTTCAAGACAGTCATTGTGATTTATAATTTTGCTTTGGTTTTGTATTTAGAATCAAACAGGAATATGTGATGTATGAATATTGTATTTTTGAAAAACCAAACAAACATAAGGAGGTACGTGATTTTCAAAGATGGGCGATGAGATTCGAAAAAATGAGAGTAGTGACTCAAGATCACTACTCTCTAACGTCAACATTATTTTAGGAAATTTTTAGGGTTAAGAAATTGTAATTTATTGCGAACTAATTCAGGGAGCCTCTTACATCATTTAATAAGAACACGCTTTGTTTTACGAAAACGAAGCATAACACTGACCCAGTAATAAGGTCAATTGTGTACCACTAAGGTGCAGAATGTGGATGTCAGCATAATACTCCTTCGCAACTTGATCGCAAATCCGCATCGGTAAGGTCAGTGAAGTAATTCTAGGACGTTGGAAGATAACATTCAACAAAATTTAACAACGTTATCAAATAATTGAAACCAAAGGGTAACGTAACTCAAAATGACTGTGTATAAAAGCTCGTGAATTTTTGTCAATAAATTAGTATAGCTAGTATACTCAAAACGACAGTGTGTTGTGGTCTTGATTCTTCAACCCAACCTCCAAGCTCTCACGTTACGCCCTGAGCGTTCTACGAGAACTTCAAGATACGACAACTTCTAACTTCATGATCATCAATCACAGATCTGCACGTTACGCCCTCAGATCAACCCCGGAGAGCACGTCACGCCCTCTCTCCACTCTACTAGAACTTCAACCCCGGATCTGCACGTCACGCCCTCAGATCCAACCCGGAGAGCACGTTAAGCCCTCTCTCCATACTTCAAGAACTTCAAGAGATCACGTCACGCCCTGATCTCCAATCTACGAGACCGTCTTCAGCCTTACAACCTGGAGACAAGATTCATCTCCGCAGCCACCCAAGAGTTACAAGAGAGCTTCTATACAGTCCACCTTATGGAGATCACTTCACACTTTCGTTCAATTATATTCTTTTAGCTTGAATCAAATTTATGTTAGTTAACTTGGTTTTTGTATCAACCGAGGCACTGAAATTATTAAACTGATTTTGCGGCTTGAGTAAAAAAAAGCAATTGATTCTGATAAAAGGATTGTGATACGAGTAATTCAACAAGATCTGCAATTATGCACTTGCAGCTTGAATCATTGGGCTGTTGACTTTAAATGAGTAAAATTGTACAACCTGGACGATTGTGATCTGTACCCCAAATCAAACGCATTGTAGGATTTGTGATTTCTACAGATATGCTATTGGGCATCTTTAGTTAAGAGAGTCATTGTTTTATGATTCAGAACCATTCCAGGTTACAATTTTGCAAATCGAATGCAAAGATCTGCACTTCTGTGCATGAACATCTAAAGTGGGATTTGTCAGCCAGATCCTCTATATTGGCTGAAGAAGCTTTCCAGTGGACATTTGTGTTCAAAAAGGACAAAATGGACGTTAGTAATAAATTGTAAAAGATTCAAAAGAAGCCTGAATTCATGGTCGAACTATGAACCTCAACTAAAGGTAGGTGTGCTGCAGATCGACAAATTCGCTGATTCCCAGAACACAAGAACACTTAATGAGCACCTAACAAGAACACCTAATGTGCGATATAATAAAAATATGTACTAAATTATTCCCCATGGCACTCCACGCTCGTGATAGCTATACTACGTGTCCTCCTCGGAACTACCTCTCCGCCAGGGTGGCAGGGAGACATTTCAGTCGGCGATAAAGAGATAAATTAGGTAATAAGTAAGCGGCGACCCACCCAAGTCGAACCTCTTTATCTCACCGAGTGTAAATAATCAGAGGTTTACAGGATCGTTCAGTAATGAATGGCAGCAGGGTGGGGGGGAGGGGTACGGCAGGACGATAACAAAAGTTCGGAGTTTTAGGTGTGAACGTCGTAAAATCCTACCTACCTAGCATCACTTACGATTAGGAAGTTTCCGGGCATCACCTATTCGATCCCCTTATCCGGGTAATTGAGACGGGAATTACTCACATAAACTCACGGAATGTATAGATAAAGCGATATGTGAGGCGGAGTGTGATTTCTTTTTCTTGAAATTAATTTCGTTCGGTGTTGGAATGTCTATAGTTCCATTAACCGATGTATTAATTATACAGGATTTAATGCTCGATTTCGAAATGGGTAGACGGAGATTTTCGACGGTACGACGAGTGATAACAATTTTTTTTATTGACGAATTAATGCGTCCTTAAGACATTTAACATATTAATTACATCAATAATTGTTTAATAATTAAGTGTGAAGAGTATTTTTTGGACAGGAAACAAACTTTTATTATTTTCTGATTCAGGGTAAGAATATTATTCGGATTCTTGAGCCATGATTTCGATTTTATTTAAATCCATTAAATTAAATTTGAAAATGGTGTGAAAATTGACAGATGTCTAGGAAACAGCAGTAATACCAACTTAAATGTCACGATAAAAAAATCCCCAGATAAGAAATTTTAAATTATTTAAACATAAATAAAAATGAAATGGAAGCCGGAACATAGAAAATGTTGTAAAGTACTCGTTGCAGAAGACATACCATGCCCTCGTCCGTTCTAAAACTCGAGCTTGGAATATGACGTCTTCTGCAACTTGTACTTTAAACTACTATTATTTTAAAAGTTAAAACTTGTAAAAGTATATACTATATATACTTAATAAAGTTTGATTTTTTTTTAACTTCATTCGTAAATGTTATATTAGGCATGTTTGAAGTAATTCTTGACAGATATTTTGCAACATTTTTAAAGTACCCATGGGGTTAAATTTAACAAACTTCCGGAAATTAACTTGTTAATTTCTACCCGGTATGTAAGGCTAGGTTTAACACAGCAGGTCCCTTAATGTGTATATTATTACTGTTCATTGCAGCATGAGAAGAACAATCGACAGTTTTCAGAAAAATTAAATTCTTTGAGAAAGTTACTATGCCAAATTCAACAATTTTGGATTTTGTGCAAATTCAGAAATTACAATTTTTGTTGATTTCCATCAAGCGTTGAGATAAGAGTCTAATTACCACTCGATGTGATGCTCAAATAGGGAAAAGTCACTATTTTCCATTTTCGTAGTTGGAAATTTTGTGGCACATTTCCAATCAATCAAACATTGAATTTCTGTTCATATCAAATTTGTACCCTATGCTGCAATTACATATCCAACAGGATTAGACGCAGCCCAGGTACATGCCGTACAAATATCTTAATAAGATCTTCATATATCAAAATATCTCCATATCTTCTTTTAACTATTTTTTCTAATCTTATTTAAAATATGCTTTACAGAATGACTGTCATTGTTTCCGTTTATATCATTTCAGAATTGTAATGCTACTGATGATGCCTTGCTAGCAAGGCGAAACATGTCTAGCTCTGATTAAAAAGCATTAACCATCTTTTGAGGCTTTCATTTCCTTTGGCAGGAGAGACTTTAAGGTTTTCTACGATTTTCGCCACTCCGCCTTTAAGCACCATGGACTTCTTCTTTTCTTTATCTTCATAAGTATTGTACTGATTTAGTTATGAACGTTCTGCTAGTTACTTTTCTTCCTTTTTAGTGATGACTTCATAACTCAGTACCGACTGCATAACTAGATGAGTTTGATACATGTGGTTACATGTTAACATGTTGAACATGTTAAGGTCGACTTAAACGGTGTTTGTCAGCATTAGTGCACTTTTGCACTATATCGCTAGTGACTAACGAACATTTACTCCAGTAACCAACTTCACTTAAGTACCTACTCACCGTGTTCAATAGGTGCGTTGCGTACTTAAGAACTCTTCCCTCATAGTTTCGCTCTTCTAAGTCGGATTCCTGATACGAATACTTAACGTCTAGCATCGACGTCAAATCTGGATCCCGAATGATTAATGATGGAGGAAGGTACGCCACTGCTAAGCACCGGGGCCCGGTCCTACCGCGGTAATCCATTGGTAGCCGTCATCGGTAGAGAATACCGAATACCATCTCGTAGCATCTCTCGCCAGCCAAAGAATGCCATGAGAACTGAAAATTATCAATGATCATCTCGGTGGATTTAATGTTTTATAATACCCTCGAGCCGAAGGCTCCCATCATAAGTGGTCTATATTTCAAGACAATTTAGCACATTCCCATACTAAACAGGTAAAAGAGAGGTGTAAGAGATGAGGAAGATTGGCATTCGGCTGACTTGTCATTAAGAGATTTAGGAGGCGATGTGAACGAACCGGACTGATGGGCCGGTTTATCGTTGTCGTTTTTTTTGTTATTATTATTATTATGCGCGGGTGGTCATGGATAAAAAAGTGGCAATGAATAACGTTAATTAATGGGAATGAAACTGGTCCTTACCGAATTCATAACAAAACAAACCGTTGGGCATGGGAAGCCCCACGGTATATGGATTTTAAAAAGATTAAATGTGTTAATAAGGTTTTGGCAAACTAATAAGTTTGTTACGAGAGTACTGTACGAAATTCCTAAATTCCTATTATCTGCGTACTCCCTGCAACAAGGTACATCTGGTATGTATGAGATGAATTACATAATGCCACTGTAACCAAGTAAGAACATAAAATTTCCGCTCTGGATTTAAGACTCAATTGTATTGTCAATATATCGATGAAACAGACAGACTCGGGAAATAAGTACAAGTCGACGATAGCTCGCCAGATCACCATGGAAACGCGTCACTATTTACTTCCCTCCCATCCAACTCCCCCGTAGTGCGGTTTGATATTGACAAAGCTTCACTTTTAACGCAAGACGACAAGAGATCCATGTAAAAATGGCCGGAACCAATATTAAACGCGAGGGCTCCCAAAAATCCTTCATAAGTATGGTCATGAAACCCAAGACCCGAATCGACGAGACTAAAGTATCAACAATTTTGACGGACGTGAGCGCGACGAGAATCGTACCGATCCTCCCTTGGCTGCCTATAGACAATTCGGACGATGCCAAGGATGTGGCCGAAAGGAACAAGATCATTTTCCAAGGAGTACAACAATGGGAACATCCCCCTCTGTTCGCCAAACACACCCTGACGAAGGGCGTGCTGGAGAAGGACACGCAGATGCATTTCAGGCCATCCGAGACTATCGGTGAGTGTAAGAATTTATTTTAAAAGATTTGGCATTTTGAAATTGCCATTTCACATGCGAGGTTAAGGTCCCAAGCATCCTGCGAGCTGTAAATACCTCTATTTTAACACAAATATAACATTATTTTCCACTAACCTATCCACATAAATTCCCTACCAATTTGTGTTTCAGGCGCAAACTACACCCCCAGCGCTCAAAAGTTGAAGATCACAAATCTACCTCGGAAAAGTAAGAAAAAAAGGCCACAACTTTTCGGAGCAGACGGTTAGTAAAAATGCCACACGATCGGTGGATTCAAAACGAATCGACAGATTAACTTGTTCTCAGGTAAACTTCAGTATCCTCCCAAGAAGACCAGGAAAGAGATAGAAGAAGAGGAAAGACGCATCGAAATGACGAAAAAGAAGAAAGCACCGATACCCTCGTTCATAGATTTGGAAGATCTGTTAAACGGGAAGTATTGGAAGGAGAAAGAGGAGGAAAAGAAGAAACTCGAGAAGATCAAACACATGAGGAAGAAGCACGAGTTGTTGAAGTATTCAGGACGTACAGATGATAAAGAGTAAGAATTATAGATCTCTTTTAAAAAGTTCGTCATTTTGTGGAACCATTAGCACATGTGTGTTTTCCTTTTAGAAAGCTGAGGAAATTACAAGCGATTCTCCCACAACACCCGGATCAACAAAAACATCACCTCTTAAAGCAATGCGAAGCGGAAATGAAGCAAGTAGTTAAACAACAGGATGTAGAGAGAATGGCATACTACATTACAGATGTAAGCATATGAGTAATTCCCAGCGACACCACACGAAGAACAATTTTGAGACTGCTATAGAATTTACTATGGAAACAGATGAAATGAAAGGCGTACCAATCAATGCATATTGCTACCAATTCTGGTAGCAACATTCAACATATTGTCACGCTTAGAGCTCGATCCTTAAATGTATTTTGGGGGTGACAATATGAAATGCCGTCGCCTCTTTTCTCTGCTGTATTTGACAGCTTCTATTTTTGTAGGGCATGGCACCAGAGAACGTTCCGCCGTACGACAGGAGCCTTCTCGAATGCGCCAAGTCGAAAATATCTGATAAATTAAAGAAACTACCCGAATACAAATCGATGGTGTCCGAGGACGAGAGGCTCGTGTTAAAGTTTTACTGCATTTTCATGAGGACAGCGCTGCTGTATTACGATCTGCAGGACCCACAGGAGTGGAAAAGGTGAATTGAGTAACACGAAGATCATAACTTAACAACTGAATTGGTTGAGTGGTGAATTACTTTCTTTTATTGCAGATTAAAGTTCAAAACGTTGCCCAAGGTGTTCCCGGTGATGTTAATCAGAGCGCCTGTACCGTGGCACACGCAGTACTGCCTGAGCACGCAACTTATGGAAAAACATTACTACAACGGCAACTCGATTATAATAACTATCAGAGACAAGTGGTTTCAACTGTAAGTGCATTGGGATTTAAAGGCGATTTTTAAAAATGATAGACTATGGTTAGTAGTAGGGGAGCCCATGATGTGGATTTACTCGAGCGTCGCGGAGACCTATTAGAATTGGTAGATTAGATTATAGGAAGAGTAAATGGTTCTATGTTTTCATTTTCAAAATTGTAAAAAAACAATGAGTTTGCTAAAGTGTGTAATTAATTCTATTAGGAACAGGTCATGCAAGCATTTAGGCCTTATTTATTAATGTTGATAATCATTGAAAGTTAATTTGGTATTATTTCTCATTTCTTCGATTACTAGCTGAATTGACTGAGTAGTTCGAATATTACCACCCTTTCGAACGAATTCCTCGCTTTCAGCTACGACATGTTAATCGCCGACACAGCCAAACTCGAGGCGGACTCGCCCTTCCCGATGACCCCCGATGAATTCGAGGAGAGGTTCAACGGCATCTGCGACGAGTCCCGCAGGATCATACTCCAGGAATGGATACCGTCGTGTGCGGACATCTTCGCGGAACGCAGGGAACACTGGAGGCAGTACGTGCCGAGGAAACTGACGGATAGCGTCGAGATCATCGAGAGATTCTTCAGCTGCGTCAACATGCTACTGTCCATGCAGATCAGGTGGCTCGTGCTGGAGAGCTTGCAGCACTTCGGGCGTTTCATAAAGAAATTTCAGGTGGGGAGGGCGAATCTGACAGGCTCGATTAGCTCGACGGCGAATTTGGTTGTTGCAGGACGGCAACTACTACGGCGAGGAGTATCGCGATTTGGCGCTCATCAACCTGCCGGTTCTGACCATAAGAGTGAAGCCGAAACTGGGTACGAACGAACTGATCCTTAGTCCGACGTTGGACGAAATGATGGATATGTTGGAGAGGTGTTTTAAGAAAATTCTAGAAGCCGCGAAACGTATACTAAGGATAGAAATCATTTTATTCCCAGGTGAGGACTAATACCCAAACCATTATCATTCTCCCAGACTAGTTACCACTCACACTATTACTTTCCTCTTCAGAATTTGCTACAATGGAACGATTCTTGTACGAAATAGACGAAGACGACATTACCGTTGAAAAGATCTACGAAGATGTAATAATCGACGTGAAAAGGAATTTTAGCGGACCGCAATGTTATTTGCAAACATACGAAGATTATTTGTACATTCTGAATGGGCAGGCCGAGAAGGATCTCAACGCATTCTTCGAGCAGGATCCTTTTCCGTACTTGAAGGCAAGAGTCCAAAACGCTCTAACACACTGAGGGGACTAGTCAAAAATCTAATCATTTTGAATTTCCAGGATTTCTCCAGAAAAATCCACCGATACGAAGAACTAAAGGAGGAAATTATATCCTTGAGACGCAACATACCATTAAACCTCGTGAACTTAGACTGCAGCGAGCTCAACGACACTTTATACAACGTCCTGGACAAACTAAGAATGACCATAGTCAACTACTTCATCGCAGAGAACCACAACCACAACCGAAAGTACGACATTACGACACGCTCCCTCTTTAGTATTACTTTACGTGTACATTCCAGGATTTGCGACACGTTCGACGACATGTCACAGAAAGTCAGCGAAAGCCCCGAGACCGTAGCCGAACTCGTAGAACTACAGAACTACGTCATAGAGTGCAGGGACGTCACGATGTACAATCTAAAGGAGAAGATACGAAAAACTGCCGAAAACGTCATGTTCCTGATGGAACACGCCCACTTATCAGGCAAGATGGTCCCGTTTCGTAACCACTTCGAGCGCTCATATCCGATTTTCAGCCGAAGACATCAACCTCAACTGCAGAGTATTCCTTTGGCCCAAAGACATGGAGGCCGTGATCGAACTGGCGATTCAGCGCTTGAACATGAAACGCGATCAAGCCGAGGCAAGCCTGAAGAACAAACGCACACAATTCGACGTCAGGCTGAGACAACACGAGAAGATGTTGGCGAACTTCAAGAAGAAAGATCCGCCGCTGCTGACCATGGAGGAAATGGAGGAGTGCGTGCAGACCGTAGAGGGATTAGTCGCATTATTAGCGGTAAGAAATTCAGAAATATATTGCGATAAAAGCATGTCAAAAAATGACACAGATTCGTTTAATATTCCTGTTCTTAACTATTGTGTCATTACTTTTATCTCCTTCGATTTATTCTAATAGCATACTATATCTATTTCCTAACAACTACTGTAGTACCTTACAACAATCTCATGAACTTCTCAAACCTTTCTGATTTTCGTAGAAAGACAAGGAAGACGCTGACCACATCAACGAAGAAGAACAACTTCTCGACATCGACGTGTCTCCCTTCCTGAACTTAACCAAAATGTTGAACGTCGTCGAACCATACGACAAGTTGTGGCACACTGTCCTAGAGTTTCACAAGAATTACGATCTCTGGCAAGTATTCCATCATACCCTCTTCTTCTTGACACTCTACCATTTCAAAAAATAGGTACTACGGTCCGTTTAAGGAGTTGGACGCCGAGGAGATCACGGACTACGTGGAGAACGTCTGGAGGACGCTCTACAAGCTATCGAAAACCTTAAGCGACAACCCCGGTGCGAAGAGGATCGCAGAGATGGTTCGAGCGAAAGTCGAGAAGTTCAGGCAGTTCCTGCCGGTGCTACAGACGATTTGCAATAAAGGTTTGCAGAAACGACATTGGGAAAAGGTTTGCGCTTGATACAGTCGCCAAGAAGTTCAATAATAACTTTTGATCACAGATCAGCGAAATCGTCGGCATTCCTCTGGTCATAACCGACGAATCGACGTTGAACGACATGATCGAAGCGGGACTGCCAAAGTATGCAGCGCAATTAGAAGAAGTTAGCGCAGCAGCCACCAAGGAGTATGCGTTGGAGCAGAATTTGATCAAGATGAAGCAGGAATGGGCAGACGTCTGCTTCGAAATGGTTCCGTACAGGTAAAGTAACAAATCGACCATTATTAGAAACAATCACATCATCATCAGATCAAAATATTAAAACGAAATGACTTCTACCATCTTCAGAGAAACTGGCGTTAACATATTAACGGCCGTCGATGACATTCAAGTAATGATGGACGATCATATCTTAAAGGCGCAAACTATGCGAGGATCGCCATTTGTCAAAGCGTTCGAATCAGAAATGCAGAGTTGGGAAGAGAAGTTGTTGTCGATGCAGGACATTCTGGAACAGTGGCTACAAGTAAGTAAAACACGTATGTCCAGATAGCTTCACAAGAATCATCTTAATTGATTCCCCTTTAGTGCCAAGGAACGTGGATGTACTTGGAACCCATCTTTAGCTCCGAAGACATAATGAGGCAGATGCCCACCGAAGCGAGAAACTTCAAAACAGTCGATAGAGTTTGGAGGGCTATCCAGAACCACACCGTAAAAGACACGCACGTTCTAGTCGCCACAGATTACAGGAACATGCTACCACTCCTAAAGGAAAACAACAAGTTATTGGATGATATCCAGAAGGGCCTTAACGACTACTTGGAGAAGAAGAGGCTGTTCTTCCCAAGGTACCAACAAAAGTCTTTCGAACCTGTCGAAGCTAAAGTTATCTTTCAGGTTCTTTTTCTTGTCCAACGACGAACTGTTGGAGATTTTATCTGAAACTAAAGATCCCTTACGCGTCCAACCACACCTGAAGAAGTGTTTCGAAGGGATCTACTTACTGGAGTTCACCAAGGACGAGGAGATAATAGCCATGATCAGCGCTGAGAAGGAGAAAGTTCCGATGAGCTCTAAAATCATCCCCGCCGATGCCAAGGTAATATATGGAGTAGTAATAACGAAGTCTGTTCTAAACATAATTGTGTTTCAGGGTATGGTGGAAAAATGGCTGGTCCAAGTCGAGGCGATCATGATCCAATCCATGAAAGACATAATGCGCGAATCGATCGTCAACTATCCCACGGTACAGCGGCCTATGTGGATCCTGAACTGGCCCGGCCAGATAGTCCAATGCGTCGATATAATCCAGTGGACGACAGACGTAACCAATTCGATTTCCAGCGGAACGTTGGCGGAAGAAGAAGAGCTTTGCACGGAACAGATCGAGCAGAGCGTCAAAATGGTGAAGGGGAAACTGAAACCGAACAACCAGGTCACGATTGAGGCACTGATCGTCATCGACGTTCACTGTATGAAAGTCCGAGAGTTTCGATCGGAGTTGGTAACGTCGGAATTATTTTTAGGTAGAGATATTGTGAAGATGCTTAAAGATCTGAAGGTGAGGTCCATTGCTGACTTCAACTGGATATCCCAGTTACGTTATTACTGGAGAGACAGTCTCGTCAGCGTCTGCATGATCACGACTGAAGTATTTTACGGCTTCGAGTATCTAGGGAACACAGGGCGATTGGTGGCAACTCCGCTAACAGATAGATGTTACAGGTACTACGTTCAAAATTCTCTCCATCATTTCCTAGCCCATCCATTGAAACACTGGCTATTTCAGGACGTTAATGGGCGCCCTTAAACTAAACCTCGGAGGAGCTCCAGAGGGACCTGCGGGTACAGGTAAAACGGAAACGTGCAAGGACCTGGCGAAGGCCGTGGCCAAGAAGTGCGTAGTGTTCAACTGCTCCGACGGTCTCGATTACAAAGCCCTAGGGAAGTTCTTCAAGGTGATCGATCTTCAGCACTCACGTATTCAGTGTCGGTAAAATGAAATTGTTTCAGGGATTAGCACAAGCCGGCGCTTGGGCTTGCTTCGACGAGTTCAACCGTATCGAGTTGGAGGTACTCTCCGTAGTGGCACAGCAGATACTGAGCATTCAGATAGCGGTGGCGGCTAAGTTGAAGAAATTCGTCTTCGAAGGGACGGAAATCACTTTGGATCCCACTTGCACTGTTTTCATCACTATGAATCCAGGGTGAGGATAAAATATGTAATGAAGTATCTACTAATATTTTTTGTTTCAGGTATGCCGGCAGGCAAGAACTCCCCGACAACCTCAAAGTGTTATTCAGAACCGTGGCAATGATGGTCCCCGATTACGCTATGATAGGGGAAATTTCTCTTTACTCCTATGGATTCAATGACGCACACAGGTATCACCAAATAAATATTCCTCTTTTACTTTATACTTTCGTAGCCTTTCGCAGAAAATCGTGCACACCTACAAGCTTTGCTCTGAGCAGCTCTCCTCACAAAACCATTATGATTACGGTATGAGAGCGGTCAAGTCTGTCTTATTGGCTGCGGGAGCTTTAAGGCGGTCTTATCCCGATTGCGATGAGAGCCAGTTAGTGCTACGAGCTATTATCGACGTAAATTTACCGAAATTCTTAGCACAGGTACTAACTACAAACTTATCGAACTGAGTAAATGTGTTCTGTCGTACTCGTAGGACGTCCCGCTTTTCATCGGTATTTACAACGATCTGTTCCCCGGCGTCGAGTTCCCTAAGTTCGAAAGGGCCGAACTGATCGATTGCATCATCGAAGAGGTGAAGAAGAAGAACCTACAACCGACGCCTTGGTTTATAGAGAAATGCATGCAGATTTACGAGATGATCCTGGTGAGGCACGGTTTGATGATCGTCGGTAGACCGATGGGAGGAAAAACCTCGGCGTATCAGGTACGAACCTGATCAGATGATCGAGACCGTATTAACCTGTGCTGTCTCCATCAGAGCCTGGCTGACGGCCTTGGGCGGCTGGCGAATAACGTAGAGGCGAAACTCCGCGAGCACCAGGTCATCTACAAGATCATCAATCCCAAGGCGATCACCATGGGCCAACTCTACGGCCAATTCGATCCGGCCTCCCACGAATGGACCGACGGGGTACTGGCGACTACTTTCCGGGAGTACGCCAACAACACGAGCTCGGACCGCAAATGGATCCTCTTCGACGGTCCAGTCGACGCTGTCTGGATAGAGAACATGAATACGGTGTTGGACGATAACAAGAAACTGTGCCTGATGTCCGGCGAGATTATACAGGTAACGACAAGTTGCGCTTATGCAACTTGTCTCCTTCTTCTTCTTCTTCGCTACAGATATTAGGCAATTGGCTGTTACGGTACCCATCTGTTCTTGGTCTGCTTGCACTTCCTCCGTTTGCATTTGTAATTGTAGATTTTTACAGGTAGGCGGTTCTTATCCAACCCTTATCCACCACACTTATCTTTTAACACCCTTACTTGCTCCTTCATTTTTCTTTACTCCACTAAATATCATGTAGTTTTCTACGTATTTCGTCCCCTTCAATTTCCATGTTAATTAGGATTTTTACTATTTCTACTTCTTTTTGTGTGATTCCTCTGGCATAACAGGTTGCTACTTTTATTTGTTCCTTTATCCATGTTCGTTTGTCCTTTGCTTGCGGATTAACCAAGGATTTTTCCGTTGGAATTACCTTCCCGTTAACTGGGCGTTGGAAACTCGCTCACACCCTTCTTACTCTAAGATAGGATTTGATGATGTTTTGTCAGTTGTCCTGACAATTTTAGGCATTTCGTAGCATTTATAGCACTTGCTGTATCGGCATCAGCAAGTACTCTAAGACTATGTAACTTGTTGTTGCTTCTAGATGTCTTCCCAAATGAACCTCATCTTCGAACCAGCCGACCTGGAGCACGCCTCCCCTGCTACCGTATCGAGGTGCGGTATGATCTACATGGAACCGGCGTTGCTGGGATGGAGGCCCTTGATGCAGTCCTACCTGGCTACTTTGGAGAACGTCCTGATCCCCGAACAGATGGAACTTTTGTCGGAGTGCATCGAGTGGATCGTTCCACCATGTCTCCACTTTATCAGGCACCACTGCAAGACGTTCACTGAAACGTCGGACATACATTTGTTTTATGTAAGAACGCCGCTCTTCATACCTCACTGTCCATTTATTGACCAAATTAAACTGCCTTGAACACAAGTTTTTTAACCAAATTACAGTTATGGCCTATACGATTAACGTAACTTTTACAGTCCTTCACGCGTCTCCTAACTTGCCTCCTGAAAGACGAGCACCAGGTGAGCACGGTATGGCTGCAGTGCGTCATAATCTTCTGCTTCGCCTGGGGTCTGGGTTCCACGCTGACGTCCGACGGAAGGAAATCGTTCGACGTGTTCTACAGGAAAATCCTATGCGGGGAGAACAAAACCTTGCCGAAACCCAAATCTTTCAAGCTGACGAAGGCGCAGATATTCCCCGAAAGGTCCATCCTGTTCGATTACCTGTACGACAAGAAGAACAACGGCTGCTGGATCACCTGGGGGGAGACCGTCGATAAGGTCCAGCAGATCCCCCCGAACGCCAAGGTATCGAATACATGCACACGTTATTAACTTTATAACGAGATCGTTTTTAGCCCAGCGAGCTTATCATTCAAACTAACGAGTCGTGTTGCCAGAGATTTTTCCTTAATCTGTGTTTAACTAACAATATTCCTATATTATTCATTGGTCCGACTGGTACAGGCAAGAGCGCCGTGGTGTTGGATCATCTGCTTAAAATGCCCAAGGAAAAATTCTTGCCCAATATTTTAAACTTTAGCGCCAGGACCACTTCGATGATAGTAAGGAAATATCAGCTTCCATGGTTCTTTGAATAATAAAGGTTTGTTTAGACTCAAGAGATGATAATGTCGAAACTGGACAAAAGGCGTAGAGGAGTATATGGTCCCTCTATGGGAAAACAGTGTGTCCTTTTTGTGGACGACGTCGGAATGCCGCAGAAGGAAGTTTATGGTGCCCAGCCTCCGGTGGAGTTGTTGAGGCAATGGCTCGATCACGGACATTGGTTCGACAAAGATACGTCCATGCTACAGTTAGTAGATGTGGTAAGTTAACCACCACAATGCAACCCTACTGTTATTTCATGAAATTACTTTCAGCTTTTCATCGGAGCCATGGGAGTGCCCGGAGGAGGACGTAACGAGATCACCGACAGGTTTTTAAGGCATATGCACATAGTCTGCTTAGACGCTTTCGAGGATCCAACTCTGATTAAGATTTTCACAACTATCCTCGACTGGCATTTCGCGAAAGGATTCGTCGAACCTATCGCTAGGCTGTCGAAGGTTGAACCCACATTCAGAATGAAATATGTTTGTTACGTCACTGTGTAATTGTAGTTTTGTGTTGGAGCCACTATTGAGGTGTACAAAGAGGCGACATTTAAGTTCCTGCCAACGCCTGCCAAGTCCCATTATACTTTCTCCTTGCGAGATTTTTCCAGAGTGATAAACGGGTTACTTAATACACCTCCAGCTCGAATGACCGATCCAGATAAATTTATTCGCCTCTGGATCCACGAGACATACCGAGTGTACCACGATAGACTCATCGATGACAGCGACAGGTAGATTGTTGAAAAGTTGAAACGCCATATCTTTGTTGCCTCGTTTTTTAGGACTATGCTTTTTGATATTGTCAAGAGGGCTTGTTACCAGAATTACAGGCAGCCTATGGATAAAGCGTGCGCCAATCTAATTAGTGAGAACGAGCTCTTAGGTCCTCAGCACATCCGGAACTTATTTTTCGGGAACTACATCGAACCAGACGCAGAACCGAAAATTTACGATGAAGTAAATACTTATTTAGCTTAAAAAAGTTCTAATTTTGACTCGCGATTTTTAAGATCACAGATATGGACGACTTGATAAGTAAAATGGAGTATTATCTGGAAGAACACAACATCATTTCAAAGACACCAATGAACTTGGTGATGTTCAAATTCGCCATCGAGCACGTCTCGAGGGTGTCACGCGTCCTAATGCAACCCAATGGCCATTTACTTCTGGTAGGAATCGGCGGTTCAGGGAGGCACAGCTCGGCCAAGCTGGCCGCTTTTATGTCCGAGTACGGAGTTTACGAAGTTAGTATACACAGAACAATTGGTGAAACTAGACTATTATCATCCAGACTATTACTGAAGTCTTGAACTAACTATCGAAGTAATGAAATAGAAGTCGCTGAATGATCATTTTGAATATAACGCGGTGAATCTATTGAGGATCAGTCGTGGGTCAAGTTCACCACGGTTTTGGGAAATTTGAGTGATAGCGTTGGCGTTAGGTTCGTTAAAACTTCCTCTTTTCGTAGATCGAGATCAGTAAACACTATGGGATATCGGAATGGAGGGACGACTTGAAAAAATTGCTCCTCAAAGTGGGCCTCGAAGGAAAGCCGGTAATATTCCTGTTCGCCGATACGCAAATAGCCGATGAGATGTTCATAGAAGATATAAACACAGTTTTGAATACGGCCGACGTCCCAAATCTGTACCTCCCCGAGGAGAAGGCGGAGATTTTGGAAAAGATGCAAACTGCTGCGAGAGACACGGCAAGTTGAATAGTAATTTTTAACTTCGACCCACTTACTGACATTTCTAATCCATTCAGGGTAAGAAAATCGAGCCGACTCCCCTCGCGCTGTACAACTTCTTCATCGAACGCGTTCGCAACAACTTGCACGTCGTACTCTGCATGTCCCCCATCGGGGACGCGTTCAGGATGAGATGCAGGATGTTCCCGTCACTGATAAACTGTTGCACCATCGATTGGTTCCAAAGTTGGCCGGACGACGCCCTCGAGAGGGTGGCGAACATGTTCCTCTCCAACACCAACATAGACCAATCCCTCATCGAAATGTGCGTGAACATCTGCAAGGAGTTCCACGTGACCGTCACTAAGACGTCGGAGACATTCTACGACGAGCAAAAGAGGAAAACCTACATCACCCCGACGTCCTACCTGGAGCTGATCAATACGTTCACGAACCTCTACGCCCTGAAAGTGGACCAGATCACGATGCAACGGAACCGTTACGAGGCCGGCTTGGAGAAACTGGAGTTCGCCGCCGGTCAGGTCAGCATCATGCAGGGCGAACTCCATGACTTGCAGCCGAAGCTGATAGTGGCTTCGGCGAGAACCGAGAAGCTTATGATTAAAATCGAACAGGATACCGTCATAGTCGAGAAACAGAAGGAAGTAAGTAAATTTTCCATCAATACCTTAGCTGTTCGTCAAGGTTCCAGCGTACCCTTGACGACAGTTTATTGTTTTACTATCTGATTACTTTCAAATTCCTCTGCTCTCCTAGATCGTGGCGGCCGACGAAGCTCTCGCCAACGAGGCGGCGGCGGCGGCTCAGGCTATTAAAGACGATTGCGAATCTGACCTATCAGAGGCGATTCCCGCACTGGAAGCAGCTATAGAAGCGCTGAACACCCTCAAGCCTCAAGACATCACCCTAGTGAAATCCATGAAAAATCCCCCGTCTGGTGTCAAACTGGTCATGGAGGCTGTAAGTGACATCTCACGCAAGAAACGTGACGATCACGCTTGTGTTTACCGTAGATTTGTGTCATGAAACAAGTCAAACCGGAGAGGAAACCAGACTTGACCACAGGACGTATGATCGAGGATTACTGGGGACCGTCGGTGAAGATCTTGGGAGACATGAAGTTCTTGGAGAACCTAAAATCTTACGACAAAGACAACATCCCGCCTATTGTCATGAAGAGGATCAGAGAGAGGTTAGTAAACCTCTAACCCGTACAAGAAATCCTCACTTTTACCATTCCTCTTTAGATACATGCCAGATAGAGAATTCGACCCGGAAAGGGTAAAAACGGTATCCACAGCCTGCGAGGGTCTCTGCAAATGGGTTAGAGCCATGGAAGTGTACGATAGGGTTATCAAAATCGTAGCGCCTAAGAAGCAGAGGCTGGCAGAAGCGGAAGCAGAGCTAGCGGCTCAGATGGACACGTTGAACGAAAAACGGAATCAATTGCAGGAGGTCAGACCTTTACGTCACATATGTAGCACACATACCAAACGTTAAGTTTCCCTTCAGGTTTCCGACAAGCTTCAAGCCTTGAACGACGAATTCGCCGCCGAAACTAAGAACAAGAAAGATCTCGAAGATCAGATCTTCATCTGCTCGCAAAAATTGGACAGAGCTGAGAAACTCATCGGTGGTTTAGGCGGGGAGAAGGCGAGATGGTCGTCCACCGCCTCGCAATTGCATAACCTGTTGAATAACGTTATCGGAGACGTATTGTTATCTGCCGGGACTATCGCTTATCTGGGACCATTTACCATTAACTATCGGTGAGTATTATCATTATATTTGCTACATAATTTTCCACTCACTTTAAAGAAAGGTATATTTTTATTAGTTGTCAAATTTCTTCTTCTTCTTTTAATGGCTATTACCCTACTGGGTCACTCCAATCTCCCTCGTGTAGGTCCCTTTCAAAACAGAGAAATTTTATATTACTTGCTGTTTTTCCAATGTGCAACTAGAGGTACAAGGCATCTTATCACGTACTATCTATATCAGAGCACCCTGAATAACACCTTCAATTTCACAGGCAAGATTTGCTAAAATACTGGAACGAACTATCCATAAAACAAGGCATCCCCTGCTCCGATAACTTCTCCTTGGTGCAGACGATGGGAGAGCCGGTCGTCATAAGAGCGTGGAACATCGCAGGTTTACCCGTGGATAACTACAGCGTGGAAAACGGCATCATAGCGACCACGGCGAGGCGATGGCCGCTGATGATCGATCCCCAAGGTACCATCCCGAAAACCCATTCGACCCATCGCTCAAACTACCTACTAACTCGTAGGTCAAGCCAACAAATGGATCAAAAACATGGAGAAAAGCAACCGTCTCCAAGTCATCAAATTGACCGATGCGAATTACCTTCGGGTACTCGAGAACGCCATACAATTCGGTACGCCGGTACTGTTGGAGAACATCGCGGAAGAGATCGACGCAGCTCTCGATCCGATATTCGCCAAGACCATTTACAAACAGCAAGGCGTCTGGTACATAAAGCTGGGTGAACACGTGTTGGAGTACTCCTTCGATTTTCGCTTATTCGTCACGACGAGGCTCAGAAATCCGCACTACCTCCCCGAACTGGCCGTCAAGGTGACTCTGGTGAACTTCATGATAACCCAACAGGGACTCCAAGACCAATTATTGGCCATAGTGGTCGCCAAGGAAAAACCAGAGTTGGAAGAAAAGAAAAACGTCATGATCGTCGAGAGTGCTAACAATAAAAAGTTACTGAAGGAGATAGAGGATAAAATTTTAGAGGTGAGATGCTTGAAACAGTGCTCCCAATTCTAATGTAGCAGCGTAACCGAAATCACATATTTTTCTGTCAAACACTCGGAGAGCCATATCTCTCACTTTCACTGAAATCCTAACAGGTCCTCTCAACGTCGGAAGGTAACATCTTGGAAGACGAGACCGCGAACAAAATCCTAACCTCCAGCAAAGTCCTATCCGAGGAAATCCAAGAGAAACAAAAGCTGGCCGCCGTCACGGAGAAAGAAATCGACAACGCCAGAAATCAGTACATCCCCGTCTCAAAACATTCCTCGGTTCTGTTCTTCTGCATATCAGAACTCGCCAACATAGAGCCGATGTACCAATACTCCCTGGTGTGGTTCATAAACCTGTACGTGCTTTCAATCGAAACGAGCACGAAATCTTCGGTGATAGAAGAAAGATTGGACAACCTGAATAACCATTTCACCAATAGCATCTACAGGAACATCTGTAGGTCGTTGTTCGAGAAGGACAAGCTGGTGTTCTCCTTCGTCTTAACTGTCGGCATACGCAGATCACAGGTCTATCAGTCAATCGATCGAAGCGGTCAAACCTTCATGTATGTAGATTTCAGGGTACGATCGATGAAGATGCTTGGATATTTCTATTGACCGGAGGAGTTGCATTGGACAATCCATACCCAAATCCGGCTCCAATATGGCTTTCGGATAAATCGTGGTCTGAAATAGTCAGAGCTAGCAATGTGAAAGGGTAAGTTCAAAAAACTAAAATTCGCACGATAAATATTTTCCGTTCTTAGCTTACAAGAGTTTAAGAGGTCCGTTGAAACCAACACCAAAGAGTGGAAGAACTTCTACGACATTTCGAACCCTCAAGACTTCCCGTGCCCGGAACCGTTGAACGAATTGCACGGGTTAACTAGACTTATCGCTGTGAGATGCATCAGACCTGACAAGCTGGTACCAGCTATTAGGGTAGGATTGTTATTCTTAAAATCGGGTATATAATAAGAGGTACCTGTTCAGGATTACATTGTGGAAGAGATGGGACCTTCCTACTTGGAACCTCCTCAGTTCAATCTGGACGAATCCTACCGTGACAGCCACGCTTGTTCGCCTCTAATTTTTATTTTGTCGCCCGGTTCGGATCCAATGGCGGGTTTGGTGAGATTCGCGCATGACAAGGGTATATTGAAGACAAATCTCATGACTGTGTCGTTAGGACAAGGACAGGTAAATGTGTAAATATATGTGCTGAGTAGATTTTAAAACTTGTTTGCGTAGGGTCCCATAGCGAGCAACATGATCCAGATAGGCTTAGAGACTGGCAACTGGGTGATATTGCAGAACTGCCATTTAGCGCAAAGCTGGATGACGGAACTCGATAGAATATGCGACGAAGTGATCATTCCGGAAAAGACGAATCCCAATTTCAGATTGTGGCTTACGAGTTACCCTAGCAAGGGGTTTCCAGTCGCCATACTACAAAATGGTAGGTAAATTTATTTCAGAATAACAGACGCAGTCTTATAAGTATTTTGTTAAATGCGTATCCACTTTTCGAAGTTCAATCTACGTCGCATTGTAGGGGTGAAGATGACGAACGAAGCTCCAAAAGGCCTGAGGCAGAACCTGTTGAGATCTTACATGTCTGACCCAATATCGAACCCAGAGTTCTTCAACGCCTGCCCGAACTACAAAGCCTTCAGGCCGTTATTATTCGCCCTATGCTTTTTCCACGCTTTGGTCCAAGAACGAAGGAACTTCGGTCCGTTGGGCTGGAACATTCCTTACGAGTTCAACGAGTCCGATTTGAGAATTTCCGTGATTCAGTTAGAGGTACGTTCAGATTCTAATATGCCGTGTGATAGATTAGCTAACTTGTAGATGTTTTTAACTGATTACACCGACGTTCCTTATCACGCACTGACTTACTTGACGGGAGAGTGCAATTACGGCGGTAGAGTTACGGACGACAAAGACCGGAGGCTCCTGAACTCGCTTCTGTCGATATTTTACGTCCCAGATACGGTTAAAAATCCCGAGTAAGCCCCGTTTGATCCACAGACAGTACGGAATAATATTTGCGGTCTTGCAGTTATAAATTTTCACCGAGTGGACTGTACTTCGTGCCTAAAGACTCGACCCATGAAGGCTGCATGACGTATATAAGGTCCTTGCCTATCATACCTGAACCTGAGGTGTTCGGATTACATGAAAATGCCGACATTACTAAAGACAATCAAGAAACGCAACTTGTAAGTGGCAATGTTTATACTTAGCAGTGTTGTTTTATCGATTTTCCAGGTGTTAAATGGTGCTTTGCTGACACAAACACAAATTACGGCTGGAGGTAGTGGGGACGAGTCCCAGCAGGGGATGATAATCGATTTAGCTAACGACATTCTAGCCAAATTACCCGATTTATTCGATGTACAATCAGTCAGCAAGGCTTACCCCGTTATGTATACAAACTCCATGAACACCGTTCTAACACAAGTAAGTACCTATCAATTATCTTCTCTCACTATAATTCACTTAAGTCATTTAGGAGCTCATAAGATTCAACAAACTGGTGCAAGTGATCAAAAGGACCCTCTCTGACATGTTGAAAGCGGTGAAAGGTTTAGTAGTGATGTCGTCAGAACTGGAAAGTACCCTCAACGCCCTTATGGTAGGGAGAATTCCTGAGGCATGGGCCAGCAAAAGTTACCCCAGTTTAAAACCGCTCGGATCCTACATATCTGATTTAATTACAAGGTATACTGCAGCATGTCCATTATCCACTTCTCCGCTTTATTTCCGTTTATGCCGGTAGGTTGAAGTTTTTCCAAAACTGGATAGACAAAGGCCCGCCGAACGTGTTCTGGATATCGGGATTCTATTTCACGCAGTCGTTCCTGACCGGCGTCCTGCAGAACTACGCGAGAAGGATGAAACTTCCTATAGACTGGATACAATTCGAATATTACACTACAGAATTCGAAACAGAGGCAGATGAATGTCCAGTCGGCGTTTACACTAAGGTAATAATATCTTAGAACAAGACATGAATAATAACATTTAAGAATCTCCTTTACGTAATGGGGATATGGTGTGATATGACTCAACTTAAACGATATTTTCTATTGGACGCAGCTCATGGAAGATGAGAGTTTCAAATCCTTCGTTAAAGTAAGTCATAAAATTGTATCCCACGTATGTTCGCTGTGTTAAAAATTTGATGTTTAGCATACAAAGGAAACTGAAGAGTTCAGTATTATTATTCAAGTGAGTTACGTGAGCATATTCCGGTTGTAAATCGCAAACCTTGCATATTTTGATTACAGTAGAAGAGCACTTCCACCATGGAAATGCATTAATAGTGTTGCATTACCATCTTGTACATTTTGTTCTAGCACTGCACTGCTTAAGTTTAAAAAGAGGCGTGTAACAGCATAACAATTGCTTTGGCACATAATGCATAATTTTATGTAACTCATATAAACTCTACTTTACATAATTGCAGGGATTATTTCTGGAAGGTGCAAGATGGGACAGATCACTTAAGATGTTAAACGAATCTTACCCCAAAATTCTCTTCGATAGTATTCCTATCATGTGGTTGATGCCAAATAAGATAGAGAATTATAAACCTGTACCTTCTTACCACTGCCCCGTCTATAAGACCAGTGCAAGAAGAGGAATCTTATCAACTACAGGGCATTCGACGAATTTTGTCATGTATACAACTTTCAAGACGAATCTTGAGGAACGACATTGGATCAATAGAGGTGTGGCAGCACTATGTCAACTAGATGATTAGACCATAACACTTATACACATTTTACAAATAAATACTGAAATCTTATTTATTTTTGGATGTAGCATAAATTTCATTTCTCGGTAACTTTTTTTCTTATTTACTAACATAACTTTCAGATATACCCGATATATTTTATCACAACTTAAGAATACTCTTTGTAAATATTGCATTTATGATAACTTTTTATGTTCTGAGTAGTGATCAGGTTCAGAAGTAGAAGTTATGGGGTCAATTTGTGCTAAAATAAGTAAAGACTTGTATGAGTAAAATAAAAAAATAATGAACCAAATGGTCTAAATCTATAGAATTTCTGATTAATGTAGGTACTTACAGGTAGACGGAATGGGCTTCGAGAACTCGTAGTTAGAATCGTCTAAAAATAGGGAAAATTAGTGTTAATTATCATTAATCAACCCTAATAGTTACCTTAAATGGAAACCCCCTTGTCAGTCTTATCTGCAGGTATGGAAGGGGCAGATAAAATTGGGTCCATCAGTCGACCGTCTTGCAATTTATACTGCCATTCTACAATTAACAATTTTAATAAACAATCAGAAAGAAATGTTGCAAAACTTACTTCCATTGCTTAACTCGGTTATATTGTTCAAAAGAAACTCCTTATCCTTAGCTTCCCATAACAACATTTCTCTGTACATTTTAACAACACCTCTAAGCGCATGAGCTTTAGCTCTAATGTAATACACTCTGCAACTAAAATGTTTGTCCTCAATTAACAAATCTCCTTACATCTTTACTTATTGCTTACCATAAGGCAATCAATACTAAAGCTATAAAACCAGGTTTCGTTGTGAAGAGTAGGATGTTAAAAACAACACTGTTGCTTTTTAAATTCAACAAACCTAAAGTGACGATTTCGTAGATATACTCGTATTCACTGAAAGGTCCTAGTTTAGTCGCTGGCATACTGTGAAATAATTCCCAAGTAAGTATTACTTAGTGTGAAAATTGCGTGAATAATTACTTAGTTACGACATATCCCATCAGTCCCAGGACAAGCAAGCAACCCAGAAGGGTTATCATCAAGAACCATGCGGTCGTCTGTGCAGCCCTCCACGTTTTCGATGAAGGCTTACAGAATTTCAACAGAATGAACTGTCTGACGTACCAAATAATAAACAATTTTAGTGTGATGATAGCCGGTAAAAGCGGAGAGAACATCAGACCGACCCAATAGAGGCACTGGTTGTATATAATCTGCATTGTGTACTTTGCAATGTCGAAATAGAAATGATCCTTGTTGTAACATCTGAAAGATTTTAATTATGTAATGGAAAAATGAGTTCAAATGTATTTTACCTTAAGAAACAGTAAGACAGGATGTCTATAAACGGGGATACTATTACTGTAAATAGAAAATCGAAAATGATCATTCGATAGATTTCTTGAGCCAATGATGTTTCCCAATTTTGCTGAAATAAAACGAAACATTTACTTATAGTGCAATATTGAACCTTATTCTTTTAAAACCTATTTTAATTCCTTTCCACTACTTACACCCTCTGAATCTTTTAACCAAAACGACATCAGTACTCCTATTGTCACAAATCCTACTGTAAAGGTACGAACCAAAGATAAGGATAAATTAATTTTGGGACTGCCGTAATCTTCATACCTGAAATACAAGCATTTGAAAGCTCCATTGAATAATTTCACCATTACTTACTTAATTATCCAGCTGAATATAATCGGATAAACAGTCATAATAGTATTTGCAGATAGGGCAGCATAAATAGGCGTCCAGTCATTTTGGTATGACTTATCCATGAAGTACCACATAAGATAACCAGCTCCTATTAACGATAATATCACCAGCAAGTTCACCAATATCTGGATAGTTATGGTATAAAATACATTCATGCAGGAATGTTTCCTTTTCACTTTCATGTCCTTATACAGTAGCTCCTAAAAATTTTCAAAATTAAGATATATTAGGAATTAAGTAACTTATTTTTGAATATGTACTCGTAATTCATTATAGATAGCATTCGACTTTAATTCAGCAGCATCTTTGGTGGCGATGCTGTAGTCCCAACTACAAAACACTTTATGGGCGAACACGTTCTTCAAGCCACCTTCGGTTTCAATAAAGCTCTTTCTATAAGAACTTGCAGCACTGAAATAACAAAATATTTGTTACTTCAATTTCCAGATTGGAAGATAATAGATAGCGTATTTATGAAGCAAAATAAAAAAGTATAACAAACCTAAAACTGAAAAACGCCAAGTAACTCAAAAATATAAAAACCATAGTGAAAAAGTATGCGTGTGGCATGCTATAACTCATCGAACTAAAACTAAAAGTTCTGTTGGAATAGTAACCGTAATACAAAAGCGAATTTTCGAAAGATCCCTAGAAATAAAATTAAAAAACCAAAATAAATTAACAATAACATGCATAACTATACTCACACTTCCAGTGAAAATATCCTTCCAATCAAACGCAACGTTAGTGATGTTATCCCTATTTTCTTTATCAGCTAATACTTGTGGTAGGACGATGAAAACAAAGGAAATGAAAAACACAAAAAGATTCATGATAAATATCAATCTTAAGAATTTAAAGAACGATCCAATCTCAGACCCAAAGTTCCCTTCGATATGTTTTAAAGCATCATACCACAGTTCCAGGAGATAAATTATGTTCTTCAGACCCGTTTTAAACTACAAAGATATTAAATAAAGTAAATTAGTTAAATAAAGTTGATACTTTTAAAGTTTAATTGAACAAGCAATGAAAATCAAAAGGATTTGATAACACTCAGCCCTTCCTACTTCAGGTAAGGAAATTATATAGTTATAAGCAATATACTAGTTAGTAATGCAATACCAATGAACTGTTAGCAATTAGCATTCTTACCTTAGAAACTGTAATACTTGTTCTGTACTTGAACTGTTTCCACCAGCTCAGGGGTTTCCGTTTGGATTTGCTGCTTACTGACTTTTGAAGCTTCACCTTAACATGCCTTTTCAACGTTAAACATTGCGGCATATCTCGCAAAGTTTGCCTAGAAACGAACACAGTTTTGAATCAAGCAACACAAAGTAGATGAAGCATACTGTCTTAAATCGTTCGAAATCGGAGTGTCTTCCATCAAAAGAGGATCTTGTTCCATTTTTTCGACGATGAAATCCGCATGCTTGTCGATGAAGTCATCATACTGACTCACTATAAAGATTTATTTTATAAGGTACGCGGAAACAGTATAATAAATGGAGATTTTGGATTGCATCGAGGGCATAATGAAACTTTTACCAAACATATAAGTCTTACAAAGGAGCCTCATAAGATATCCAAAATCCGTATTCAACGCTTGTTGCTACTATATTTCAACTTACTTTCTCGTCTGTATCTCGCAATGGATTTTGTTCCATTTCCACCAACCCTGGCTTCATAGATTTTCATTAAATTACTATGAGAATTGATGTTTCTATGGCGGTGAATGGAATGCACTCCCTTAGAATAAAGTACCGGAGGGGCTTCATGCTGATTACCATCAGATGAGGAGGACTGCTCATTTAGATTAGGACGATAGTGGAGATGGGGATCCATTGGGGCTCCCCCTGACCATCTAGGATTCTCAAATGGGACGTTAAACAGTGAGGGCCGCTTTCTAAAAAGTAATTAAACAATGAAAGACTAGGATTTAAATGCTGAATATATAAAACAAACTAGCTATGCATACCTCTCCATCCTGCAGTCCTTTGTTACAAAATTTCATTTTAGCCAGGAAATTAATTTGATTAGAGATAAGAGATATGGTTGCAATTTAGATAATCGAGCTGATAAACTGACTTACAGCTTAAACGCACATGATATGCTAATACGAAACACTCTCGCGTTTATTCCATCCAACGGAAAACTCTTTGAACTCTTTATCAATCACCCAACGACACCAACTCATTTGTAGGTTAGAAAATTGAAAACAAAGACACACAACACGAAACAAAAAAGAATTAAGCGTGTGATCGATGTGTGTTCTGTGGCTCTGAGTTTTCTCCAGAATTTTGACATTTTAGGTCTTTCCATTCAATTTTTAGAAATTTTCCTGTATTAACACTACCTAGTTAAACAAAAGTCGAACACCATGCCAGAATTACCTGCCCCAGTTAGAGTCTCGCCCTTAATCAAGGTAAATAACTTCAACTAACCTAGCCATACCCTTTGATCAACCACCATATTACATAATAATAAAGTCTCTTTTTGTAATATTGATTATTGTAGAAATAATTTCAACACCTTTACATGAGTGCTAGCAGTACTGCAGGAAAGCATTTCTGATGGTCCAAGAAGTGTCTCTGCGTTAATTTATAACCTAAAAAGTTCCATTTTTCCAACCTTCT
Organism: Cryptocephalus moraei; assembly: GCA_946251905.1. Classification (NCBI taxonomy): domain Eukaryota; kingdom Metazoa; phylum Arthropoda; class Insecta; order Coleoptera; family Chrysomelidae; genus Cryptocephalus; species Cryptocephalus moraei. The sequence continues at coordinate 2,725,397 of OX276455.1, read as the reverse complement.
GTTTAACTTGAAGACGTCTTCCTAATGACTTCATTTTCCTTCTTAGTTCGGCAGATGGAGTTTCTTAGGCCTAGGCATAGTCTACGGGGCCTTCCACCAGAACAGGCTGTCCAAGAAGGAAACCGCTTTCAGGGAAGTCGAATCGAAACGTAAGGCAGAACGTGATGTGAAACTAGCCGAGGAGAAGAGGATCGCCGCTGAGAAGGAGCTGGCCGAACTTGAAAGATTAGCTCAATAAGGTGTACATGTTTTGTCGTTAGTTTTCTTTATGTAATAAAATGTTCATTTAACTGTTTCGTTTCGGATAAATCGGTTTGGTGAATATCAGATTGATGTAGTGAAATGGTGTATATATTGAGCTTTACATAGAAATGGAAATTGAAAATTTTCAAAATGGTCTCAAATAATTTGTTATTTTTGGTGATCATTATCTGCTACATTGATTCAAATGTAAATGGTTTAATGGAAACTTCATGATTCTTGCACATTGCAGTAATATACAAATATTTTGACAATTTTCTATCGATTCGTTGTTGACATCGACCTCTATTTGAAATTATATCATTGATTAGGATGTTAATTCAATTCTAACCAAAATAATAAATAGGAAGTTTAAATACTACTATTCTCAAATATGTATAGTATATGGTACTTAATATGTAATGTAATAGGTAAGTTTAGCCATTAATGAGGCACATTTGGTAAAAATGGTGGGATCAAACAAATTTAGATCGATAAACACTGATAAGAACCCTAAATATCCAACTACCTACTAACTGATAACAATAAGTGACGTGAACATGATTCACTTTACTAATTTTTTTTTAATAAAGCTACTACTGTTGTGGCATACATGTTACAGATATTACATGTTTTCACCAATGAGATCATGTCCTTTCGAACAATCTAATAGATTATCATTTATTATCTTTTTAAGTGCTTTCTAAACTTTGCAATATTTGTATAATTATTAAATTTGTATAGCCGAGATAGGTACGCCAGTCAAAAAATTGTTTTATCCCCGGAGGGCCGTGAAGAGGAAAGCCAGCGAAGATGTCTTACTGGCAAAATATGCGGGTAAGTTAACAACGAAACGTTAATTAATTAAGCTTATTATTTACCTATACTTCAATAATGTGTACAAGGAACTATAAAGATAGTATTATCCGATAGAAACACAGGTATATAAGCTACATCCTTTTTGGAATTATAAAGCCGTGAGATGTGTAAAAGACATCCCTGGGCGTCTCTACTACCCAAATTCTATAAACCGATGCTATTAATAACTTATATTCTCAAGTTAGAACAGACGACAAAAGCGGCAATAACCTCGTGACTAAAAGAAATGCATGTTTTACTGCTACTGCTGCATTGAAATGTAATAATTAAGCTACGTGGATATCAAAACGTGACTGTTTCATTGAGGAGAATAATGTTATATTTTTAATTAATATCTCGTTTGCATTGCAAATCGAGTATGTATAATTTCATGAGCCGGTGAGTTTTCCAAACAAAAATCATTGTGGACCTGGAAGCGTGTATCTGTACAATGAAATTAGTTATATTACGTGTGGCTATTTGAGATATTAGTAATAGTTACTGCATATTTTAAACGATTTTAAGCTAGATTAGAGTTTATTTTCTAACTCGATTCGATGCGGTCTATATGATGTCAACATGGTTGTCTACCCATCAGGATATTAACACTTAAAAATTTACCCCCCCATTCTCGAATATGTAGTGAAATTCACATCTTTCGTTTAGTAAAACAATCGTCTAGGTTTTAAATACAGTGTTTACCAACACTTTTCCACATTCATTCCGTAAATAATCCTGATACTTCCATGATGACATTGCACATCGCCGATTCATATTTTCCCGCGTTCTCGTACGCACATCCGCCTCGTCAAACAAATTTAAATCGAGAACAAGAGAGCGGTTTCCGTTAGGTCACGTGCCTGGCGACGGCCAATAGCATCGAGTGTCGGTTGGTGACGTCGCCCAGGGTATAAATAGCAACGGCAACCGAAAAATCGACATATTCGTTTGGAGTGTCTCATCGCTGACTGTTCCATTCGTCGTAAATCGAAGAGATTTCTAATCGTTTGTGGTTGTGAAAGCTAAGAATCCTCCTACAAAATGGTAAGTATTGTTACGAGAGTATTGTAGAAAGGGTGGTTTCATGGGGGTGATATTTTTTTCAATCTAGAAGGGTTTGTATGAGGGCGATGGCGTCCCCGGCGTCGTTCTATTTTTAGAAACCGGCATCCGGTGCGGTTGTTCTGTAATCGATTTAAATATGCTCTAGGGCTTCACTCGCCGAGAATTGTACGGTTTTAATGGTAAAATTGACGGATATCCGGTTACTTCCTGTTCTACAGGGCGTAACTCGATAGACGCCATTTTGTAACGGATTTTTTGGATTCAAACCGCGTGGCTTGCCTTTCATTGAATTGGTGCCATTCATAACTTTCATCTCTTTCATTTTCTTGCTATCAATACGCTTGATTTTCGAATCAATTCACAACTCGCGTTATGGTTTTGATCGCAATCCCATTTCTCCGTACACGTCGGTCAAGCCGGTAGAAACCGGCATCCGGTGTGGTTGTTCTTGTTCTGTAGTCGATTTAAACATTTTCTAGGGCTTTAGTTGCTTAAAATTGTACGGTTTTAACAGCAATATTAACGGATATCCGGTTACTTCCTGTTCTACAGGGCGTAACTCGATGGACGCCATCTTGTAACGGTTTTTTCGGCTCAAACCTCGTAGCTTGCCTTTCATTGAACGGAGCCATTCATAACTTTCATCTCTTTCATTTTCTTGCTATCACTATGCTTGATTTACGAATAAATTACCACCTCGCGTGATGGTTTTAATCCAAACCCCGTTTTTCTTTCTTTTTCTAGCGTGAGTGTATCTCTGTCCACGTCGGTCAAGCCGGAGTCCAGATCGGGAATGCCTGCTGGGAGTTGTACTGCCTGGAGCACGGCATCCAGCCCGATGGCCAGATGCCGTCCGATAAGACCGTGGGAGGTGGAGATGACAGCTTCAATACCTTCTTCAGTGAGACCGGAGCTGGGAAGCACGTCCCTAGGGCTGTCTTCGTCGATTTGGAACCCACGGTGGTCGACGAAGTGAGGACCGGTACCTACAGGCAACTGTTTCACCCCGAGCAGCTGATCACCGGTAAAGAGGATGCGGCCAATAACTATGCCCGAGGTCACTACACCATCGGGAAGGAGATCGTCGACTTGGTTCTGGATAGGATCCGTAAACTGGCCGACCAATGTACTGGTCTTCAAGGTTTCCTGATATTCCACTCTTTCGGTGGTGGTACCGGCTCCGGATTTACCTCTTTGTTGATGGAACGTCTCTCTGTCGACTACGGAAAGAAGTCCAAACTTGAATTCGCCATCTACCCAGCTCCCCAAGTTTCCACTGCCGTCGTTGAGCCCTACAACTCCATCCTGACCACCCACACTACCTTGGAACACTCCGACTGCGCTTTCATGGTCGACAACGAAGCTATCTATGACATCTGCAGACGTAACTTGGACATTGAGCGCCCCACTTACACCAACCTCAACAGACTCATCGGCCAGATCGTCTCTTCCATCACCGCCTCTCTGAGATTCGATGGCGCCCTCAACGTCGACCTGACTGAATTCCAGACCAACTTGGTACCTTACCCACGTATCCACTTCCCACTGGTCACTTATGCTCCAGTCATCTCCGCTGAGAAGGCTTACCATGAGCAACTCTCCGTTGCTGAGATCACCAACGCCTGCTTCGAGCCGGCCAACCAGATGGTGAAGTGCGATCCGAGGCACGGAAAGTACATGGCTTGCTGCATGTTGTACAGAGGTGATGTCGTCCCTAAGGATGTCAACGCAGCCATCGCCACCATCAAGACCAAGCGTACCATCCAGTTCGTGGATTGGTGCCCGACTGGTTTCAAGGTTGGCATCAACTACCAGCCTCCGACCGTCGTTCCCGGCGGCGATTTGGCCAAGGTACAACGTGCCGTCTGCATGTTGTCCAACACCACCGCCATCGCCGAGGCCTGGGCTCGTTTGGACCACAAGTTCGACTTGATGTACGCCAAGCGTGCCTTCGTCCACTGGTACGTCGGTGAAGGTATGGAGGAAGGTGAATTCTCCGAGGCCCGTGAAGATCTGGCTGCTCTGGAGAAGGATTATGAAGAGGTCGGCATGGACTCTGGAGAGGGCGAGGGCGAGGGAGCCGAGGAATATTAAAAATCTTCTCGATAATTGCGATGTCCTTTATTTATGTTTTTTAATGATGTTCAAATTAATTTTGGTATTACTTTTGGTACAACAATGAAATAAAATCTTATTTGAATCCTGAAGGTTGTATTTATTTTTCATCTTGCATAGTATTGAGAGAAATGTCTGCAAATAAGAGTAAGGCAATTTTTGGATCAAAATTTTTTTTCACAATATTTGGTTGAAAGTTCGTAAAGAGAAATTCAATTGCATAAGCTGCCAAAGATTAATTTATGTTTTTGTCGCATATGGCCGCGTTGTCCCGAAAGGCTGCCAAATAACTTGCGTGACCTTACACGCAAGTACAACGCCCATGACTATTGTGTGACTCATCGATGCGGGCAAATACGGTGATTTTATCGGTACAAGTCCCGTTATGGTAAATTTACCTGCATATCTGTTATTTATTGTTATGATGTACATAGCTGTGGTTATGGCTAGGAAAGTAGAGCATAAAAATGTAATATTCTTTTTTAATGCGACGCTATTGTAGTAATTACATAGAGGCCTTGTACATTATGTGATTTAGCCCATATGTATGTATTGCTTTTAAAAAATAGATGGGAGAAAACTACCCTGCAGCGAAAACGAGCAGGGTGATAACATGCATCACCCTCAATAGGCTAAATAATCTTCAAACTTGATTTTACATTTAGAACATCCAGCAAAAGAAATCATTTCACGCTCGAAGCACATCTGTCGAGAAGATGTTCATAAACAACACGTTGAATACCTACAGACTCAACGTGAACCAGATTACAACCCAAAGCTTTCTAAAACCTTAAAATCCCCGTAATTTGATTAAACCGATTCAAATCCAATACTGTCGTTTGCTACAACGATCATTTCTTCAAAGAGCCTCACATTCCCATCGAATTCACCCCGCAAATCCCCCCTTAACGAAAGAAAAACAAATGTCCTTTAACGGCTGTCCACGGATTACCATTTAAGGAGGTATTTCGATCGAACGTAAGGGAAATTCAAGGGGGCCGCCGTTACGCGACATACGTTCTCGGGTCACGTGTGCCCGTTCGGACCAATAGCGACGCCCGGCTCGAGGCGTTGGTACGTGACGTCACGAAAGCTATAAAACTGGGGCGCCGTTCAAAATCGATGATTATAGTCGCCGAATCGGTTAGGGAAGCTACTTAACAAGTTTTACCTAAACGTCACTTCGCTGCTTTAAGTTAATTTCCATTCCTGTTATTTGAAGAAAAGAATCATCCAAAATGGTGAGTCAATATTTGTAATATTTTCAATATTCCTTTAGAAAGTACCTAGCTTAGGATTAATGGACACGTACGTGGTGACTGGACAACGTGTCAGCCACCGGCTTTTCGCCCTTGCAGGTTGACTTTAAATAAAGTTTATTTGTCGAAGTTATCAAACTGCCTTGTGTCGATTATTAACTTAACTGTATATTGGTACTTATTAATTTTTATTAACCGCCACTTAAAGATAAAGTTTTTTGTTTGTTTGCTGACTATATAATAATTAAACCACAGGAAGATGAGATCATTGTATGTAATTACAACATAATTTAACCGTTACGTGGTTATTTTTAGACTTATTCTGATAACGGAAAATACTTAAATCAGATATATGACTCAATATCAGTGAGGGGAATTCATATTCACAAATTCGAAAAATAATATTAAATGCGCGTCCCTATTTCGGCTTCCAAGGCATGAATAAAATATTCCATTTAAGGTTTAATTCCATAAAGTTTCCACGATTGAATCAGCCTACACTGCGAACCTAATTGTATTATATTCAATCCACATGAGTATACTGATGAGTCATATTACATTATAATGGCCATCTGGCGGGTTTGATGGGTTGTTGTGGAACGACCTCACCAATCGCCTTGAGACATGCACGCCCACTTGTGTAATCCAAAAAAGGGTTATTAAATGTAAATGTTCAAGTACATGATGTCATAACGGAAACGATTCTAATATGGATATAAGTAATAATTATTAATTAAAGTACCTATACCTACATAGTTTTTCTCTACTGCCATAATTGTTATACTTATTGTTATTTCTTATTGTTAAATTGTTATTTCTGATCATCAAAATTAATTTCGTTGTTTCTAATTCCCTTTCAGCGTGAATGCATCTCAGTCCACGTCGGCCAAGCGGGAGTCCAGATTGGCAATGCCTGCTGGGAACTTTACTGCCTGGAGCACGGCATCCAACCTGATGGCCAGATGCCCTCCGACAAGACGATCGGAGGTGGAGACGACAGCTTCAATACTTTCTTCAGTGAGACGGGGGCTGGAAAGCACGTACCCCGCGCCGTGTTCATCGACTTGGAGCCTACGGTGGTCGACGAAGTGAGGACCGGCACATACAGGCAACTGTTCCACCCCGAACAGCTCATTACTGGCAAGGAAGATGCTGCCAATAACTACGCTAGGGGTCACTATACAATCGGGAAGGAGATCGTCGACTTGGTTCTGGATAGGATTCGTAAATTGGCCGACCAATGTACTGGTTTGCAAGGGTTCCTGATATTCCACTCTTTCGGTGGCGGTACCGGCTCAGGATTCACTTCGTTGTTGATGGAACGTCTCTCTGTCGACTACGGAAAGAAGTCCAAGCTTGAATTCGCCATCTACCCAGCTCCTCAAGTTTCCACTGCCGTCGTTGAGCCCTACAACTCCATCCTGACCACCCACACCACCTTGGAACACTCTGACTGCGCTTTCATGGTCGACAATGAAGCTATCTACGACATCTGCAGACGAAACTTGGACATTGAACGCCCTACTTACACCAACCTAAACAGACTCATCGGCCAGATCGTCTCTTCTATCACTGCCTCTTTGAGATTCGATGGAGCTCTCAACGTCGACTTGACTGAATTCCAGACCAACTTGGTACCTTATCCACGTATTCATTTCCCACTGGTCACTTATGCTCCGGTCATCTCCGCTGAGAAGGCTTATCATGAACAACTTTCCGTCGGCGAAATCACCAATGCTTGCTTCGAACCGGCCAACCAGATGGTGAAGTGCGATCCGAGGCACGGGAAGTACATGGCTTGCTGCATGTTGTACAGAGGGGACGTCGTCCCTAAGGATGTCAACGCCGCCATCGCCACCATCAAGACCAAGCGTACCATCCAGTTCGTGGATTGGTGCCCGACTGGTTTCAAGGTTGGCATCAACTACCAGCCTCCGACCGTCGTCCCCGGCGGCGATTTGGCCAAGGTGCAACGTGCCGTCTGCATGTTGTCCAACACCACCGCCATCGCCGAGGCCTGGGCTCGTTTGGACCACAAGTTCGACTTGATGTACGCCAAACGTGCCTTCGTCCACTGGTACGTCGGTGAAGGTATGGAGGAAGGCGAATTCTCCGAGGCCCGTGAGGATCTGGCTGCTCTGGAGAAGGATTATGAAGAGGTCGGCATGGACTCCGGGGAAGGCGAGGGCGAAGGGGCCGAGGAGTATTAAACATTTCACAACACTTGCATTTTCGTCGGTTTATTGTTCAATTTAAGGTGCAAACTTTGCTACACTAAGTCAAACTGTGTTACATTTTTGGGTTAAACTACACTGTTCTAAATCGCTTTAATATTAAAGTCTGATGCAAATCCTTCAGTAAACAGTTATTTTCATGCAGAAAATCGAGTTTTATTTCTTCTCTCTCGAGAGATGCTCTTCTCAAAAGCTACCTTTGCCATCCCGATTCTTCTTTTAATCTCTTGCTCTGAGCCACCACTATTTGTTATCTTCGTGCCCAAATGAATAACCTCTTCTTTAACTTCTCTGTCATGGATATGCTGCAGTGGTCGAGTTAGATGGTTGGGAAACCCCCATTTCTTTTAAATCATATCACACTATCATTCCTTATATTTTTATAAATCAACAATCCACAAATTTTGTGAGTTCAATGTGAAACACATATCACTTTAGCTATTTACCGAAGATCATGTGCCATCCACACTCTTTTCTCCTTGATTGTCATTTTAAAATAAGGTAGTAACAAATTGTCTTAGGTAGAATTTTCAAAAGTGCACAATATCATGGGCTCAAATAACCCGAAAGCTTCACCCTTAACAAAGAAAAGGTGGTTAAAGCATCGCCTAATGATCCAGCAAAAGAAATAAATCCACTACCCTGGGTAACCATAAAAACCCAAACGCAACCTCCAAGAAAACATTTTTTTATTCAACGCACAATTTCAAGATAAATGAATCTTCTCTCAAATAAAATCTCAACAACTGATATATCGACATAATAAGTTATTTCTCCTGATCGGGATTAATCGGTGATGGGGGCCGTTTCGCTGAAATAAGGCGCCGACGACTTGACTAGCAGGGTATGGCAGACGTCGCAGACTCTCGACGGTCGATTGTGCGGCCCCGACGGGACCGTCTTCGTTAGGCAGCTATGGCAGAATATCTGGCCGCAGTGCCTGCAGTGATGCTTCTGTTTATTCGAGGCAAAGCCCGTGCGGCACGACGGACACTCGTTCACGTCCTCTTCGTGTTGCCACCGGACGACGCAGTCGGATTCGCGAATTTTTTCCAATTGAATCTTGGAACGGAACGGAAATTAAATTCCAAGGACAATGATCAAGTTCAGATGAATATGAGTTATGGGATAAACTTACTTGTAAGTTTTGGGATAGAATGACGAAATCTTTCTGAACAGCCTCAGTGTTATCCAACTCGTGCTGGAGGGCAGAATTACTAGTTCTCAATTCTTTGACTTGTTTTTCTAATGATGCCTAAAAATGTAACCTGTTACACTGTTCACATATTATTTTGGCTACACTTACAATAGTTTCAGTCATTTTAGCCATTTTCTCTCTTTGTTCACCAATCACATCCTGTTTTTCTTTTTCTGCACTTGACGACTTTTCTTGGTTCGTCAGAAACCTTTTCTTCTCCTTCTCCAGTTGATCAATTTGCCTTCTATAAAACAGCAATAGTAGTATTTAGGTTCGAAAACATTTTAATTAATACCTAAGTTGCCTCAGGTCAGCTTCCAAATTTTCCTCAATGGCTTTCTTTTCATGCTGCTCGCTGGCTAACTTCTGCTTCCAATAACTGATATCCAGCTGCAGAATGTTCACGGTTTCTTCAGCTGCTTCTTTACCCATTTTTGTAAGGATCAAATTTTGTTGGATCTTCAGTATTAATTCATGCAATTCCTAAGAAACAATTATGAATACACAACATTCTACTGAGTTAAAACTATCAAATGCACCTCAATGTTGCTTGGAAGATCAATGACTTCACTTTGTAACTCCTGGGAATGCTTCACGAACTTACCGACGAGATTTTCGTTCTCTGATTGTAACCTGTAGGAAGAACAGTGTAATAGCAAGGAAGGGAAAGTTTATTTTAACACACCTCTGTAGCTGTTGTTGTATAAATTCCCTTTCATGTGTTAATTTGCCAAGTGACATCTTTAGTTCTCCACAGATTTCGTTAAAGTGTTGCCTGAGCTCCTTCAGATCTTGCTCGGTACATTCCGTCATTCTAGTAAGTTCTGCCACCTGAAATACAACACCATGCTCGACCAGAGTTAACTACAAGCCAAACATTACATAAAAAAGTAGTGCCTTTCAAATTAGAGCTGTCTAGCTATGGTAAATAGTTAAATCGATTTGGGATTAGAGTTTTAGAATGAGCTTGGAAACTCAACTGGCACACTCAATGATAATTTAGTATTTAAACGAGATACAACTTTTAGAACTAACTTGTTTTTTATGCTCTTCTTTCTTCTCATTCCATTTCTCTTCCATATCTTTACGAAAGCCGATTTCCTTTAATAATTCCTCCTTATGCCTCTCAGCTGCTTTTTCTGCATTTTGTACTTTGATTTCTAGTTCACGAGCCCTCTGCTGCTCCTTGACGAGCTGAGCTTCATAATTACTACACATATCACAAGTTGTCAACTTTTGGGAGTCGAAAGAGGTGTTTGTAGCTGCGGTCGCATTTAGATTGATGTTTTTGGACTGATCTGCTGTTTTCTGTCAACGATAAACATTTGAATTTGGAATTTGGAAGCTGTAGGCCTTATTTACCTCTCCATGGTTGATCCCACCTTTGTACCTTTGCAATTCCTCATCGGTAGCCCTTAGTTTCTCCTTTAAAGCCTTGATTTGATCAGCCAAAGGTTCCATTAGGGAATGGAGCAGCTCAGTGTCCTCCTGGGGCTGAAAAATGAAACTTGGAATTGGCTATGTTTATATGAATGGTGGTTTGTTCACTTTTTTTATGCCATCATCGCTGTCCTGTGACGAAAATGAATCAGCACCCAGTTTCTTCAGACCTTTGGTTAGCACGTTTAACATTTGACTTGGTGCCAGACTGGAATGTTCCTGGAACATAACGTTTCATTTCATATCAAATATCTTCAAATCTTAACTACCCATTACACATTTGCAAATTGAACGGAACCTTTAAGCAGAATGATTTCCTACTTTTCATCTTTTTATGCTTAAAAAATGTCTGCTACTAATACGATACGGCCATATATCATGAATCATGACTTACATGCTCTAATTGTATATTACATAAGAGACCAAAAATGTATTAAAAACTTTAAAAACCTGCGTAGAATGAAAGGGAGAGTGAGACTGGCTCTTTTCCCTCTTTAAATCCATAATGTCCCTTTGAAGCTGTTGGATGTAAGACTGCAATTTTGAAAGCTCGCTGTCGTAGAGAGTCCTCGATGAACTGGATTCTTCTACAGTTTCTGCAACAGAATTATTACATTTACTGGATGAAGACGCAATTAGCAACTAATATTCTCTCCACAATAGCAACAGAAAACAATGAATTTTATATGGAACTTTTCTCAAAGTAGATACTTGAAAAATGGAATTACTTATTGTAAGAAAAGTTATATACCGTGTATTAATCTCTGTAATGTAGCTATTTCTTCATCGGCCTTGCGCTTTTCCGCCTCGAAATTCGACTCCAAGATACTATCCACAACCAATTGGCTTTTACAATCGTCCAGTTCGTTCTTCAACTTCATTACCTCCTCTTTCAAATAAACATTCTCCTGATAAGATTTCGCCAGTTCAGCTGAAATATATTTAAGTGTCTCTGTCTCGCTGTAAGCAGTAAATCACTATTCACCTTCTTTCTGAAGAAACAGTTCCTTCAGTTTCGCCCTTTGGATGTTGAACTCCTCCTTGATCTTTTCCTGCTCCAATGTAAGCTCCTGTATTTGGAGGAGCAGTTCTGGAAGTGAGGAAAATAGAGTGATGGTAAAGGCGAAATACGTTGGGCGTACTACCTTCTGGACTTTCAGCATTTTTGGTTTCTGTTCCGTTCTGATCCATTAAGTTTGCTGTGGGAGTACCTCAAAAAATAATCCATAGGTTCAATTCATCTTTGGTTTTCCATATCGTGTTAGGGCGATTGGTACAAAATTTCAATGCAGATAATTTAATTAACTAGGCTTAAGAATGCAATGCATGTACTTTATTAATTCTCTGTATTCTAATGAATTTTATCACTTTCCAGGAAGCATTCGGTTGTCAAACAATGAGTAATGACATCGATGACACGGAACTCAAAATTTCCCGATTGCATTCTTTCACGTGACCATCGATGACCAATGGGATTCGATGCATTTACCAAGCCCATTGGCTAACCTACTTCGAGTCGATTCCGAGGTGTTCCGTGCTCGTTTGTCACGAAAGACGAAAGGCAGACGCCAGACGCAGAAGACGCCATATTGTGCTCTGATTTCGTGGCTGTTATGTACTTTGGCGTTCCTGATACGTATCGGTGTGTTAGCGAGTAGATTACAAAGGGGGTTCAAGGGATTCACGTTCCTCGTGTTGGGGACTCGAAGGCACACGAGATGACGGCCCACGATCAAATGAGGGCTATGCTCGACCAGCTCATGGGCACTGGAAGGAATGGTAAGTAGTTGTCTAAGGTTCTAATAATACATTCTTGGAAGGAGCTGTAGTGATGTTACTTGATATCAATCGCTTTGGTAATTGGATTGCTTTCAGCCATCCTGGCCAACTTTCGTCAATAATTCGATTAGTGTATTGAAGTACAAGGTCCTTTGTAGGATATTTCAGGACTTATTTGTTTTGAATGTTGAGGCAGAAGTGGGACAGGTACGCCCTATTTGGTGAAATGCCTCCTTGATACCATCCATGGACGCTCTCGAAAAACTTCTTTTACTTTATTAGAACATTTTTGAAATGTGTAGAAAACAAAGTTCTTTATGGGGTGTTTCACTGCTACATATTTTATGTTCAGTATTGGGATGCGGTCTAACCAAAGTTTACATTAAATAATTCTGATTGGAACATAGTTTCTGAATGGTTCCGTCATTGTTTACTTGAAACGCTGTCCATACCTCACAGCATACTCTGTGTGTTTCAGTATTGTTGTGATATTAAGATAATAATACGATTTACATTTTTTGATACTTATATAATGTGCATTATTTTCTTAGGTGAGAACAATAAGTTCCATGTAAAATTCAGTGATCCCCGGGTTTGCAAGTCCTTCTTGTTAAGCTGCTGCCCTCACGAGATCCTCTCCTCAACGGTATGTATGAAGTCGTTCTGAGAGAAGTTACTCTCTTTTAATGTAAAATTGCCACAGGAGCAAAATTTTTTACAATAATACTGCAAACTTGTCATTGTCAGTGACTAATAACGCACTGTGTTTTCAGAAACTTCAATTATCTATAATAAGATGAGGAAACTTAGGTGTTTTTTTTGTATGTAAGTACTTTGACGTACGTATAAAAGTATATAAACTAAGGTATATTTAATTGTTGAATTCAAAATTTTACATATTGACGGTACCGTTTTCGTAATCTCCATCATTTTTCTGCATTAAGAAATTAATAAATATTTTTTACATCTTCACAAAAGTTTGATACACTCTACTTTCATTGTACTTTATTAATTTCTTAATTAATTTTTCTGATCCAAAAGGTACAGTCAAAAGTTAGCTAAAGATAACCGTTTTGAAAGGGGTAATTTGGTAAGTAACGATTTTTTACTTATTTCTATAATTCCGATGTCAAGAACTTTCCCGAGATTCTTACGCGTGTAGAAATCTTTCTGTATTCTCAGAGGAGCTCATCTTGTTGCAATGTTCTGTAATGTAAATTCAATTCTTGGGATGCTAAATGAATTATTAAATCAAACCAAATAATTGTTTTGTTGGAGATGAACAGAACAACTATTTTGTGTTAATTAGTCTCCTCTCAAAAAAGTAGGTCCTTCAAATACAAGAATGCTGTGACAAACAGTGTTTTTCTATTTCTTGTTTTACGGTGTATTAATCGGTGCATGTACTACATACAAAATAATCTGAAAAATAGAAAATAATTCAGGATAATTAATTGTGAGTACGAGTTCTAAATCAATCCATCGACAAGGGCATTTTGTGAGTATTTGTTTAAATGAAAAGAAATTGAACAGAAATTAGGTACCCTCCACTTGATATTGTGAAAATTGGTGCGTTTTACGTTTTTCTGTTCCTTGATTGTTGATTAGCCTTTAGCACATTTCTGCTATAAAAAGAACACGTCATATATTTGGATTTACCATTAATTGTAAGTTATTCATTTATATTTTTTTATAATGGTTTAACACTTTATACATAAACGTTTACAAACTCAGTGCTTTTAAAATCGATGCAATTTCATATCCAGATACTGTTTTTATCAATGTTTATGTATAAAGTTGGATGCAGTTTTATTTGGTTTTTTTCATTAGTAACATTGTAGAATTATTTAAATAATATGAAATTATCTAAAATTGTGTCGTTATGAACAATAAAACCAAATGAATCTGTATCCATTATTGAATTTATTTTTGGAAGAATGGTACTATATCAAGAATACTGTGATATAAAAATTAATATGGTGTGCCCATATTCATAATTCGAGTGAACTGTGGATTAGTAAATCATCTATCTTTCTTCTTCTTTTCAATCAATTGTAACAGTACAGTTTTCTTGTCAAGATTCTATTTACCAAAGTCTACTCTAATTGCGAATAAATGAAGCACCAGTTATTTGAAACAGTGATAAAATATTGGAAGTATTCATTTGGATATCCTTTCGGCAATAACTGCAATGAAATAAAGATACCTGTTTAGGACATTACTTTTGGAAATTATTAGCAACCCAAAGCGGAACAGTTTGTGTGATGTGCAATTATATTATTTGAAACTACCACTTGAGCAACAAGCTTCAAGCTTCTAGCCTGTGTACATTCAAAATTTAATTGTAAATTCTTGATATAGGTACATTCCACTTCTGTATTAAACTTTTAAGATATATTAAATGGTCTTTTTCCCACAGCGCATGGATCTGGGAGAATGCCCAAAAATACACGACCTAGCTTTGAGAGCAGATTATGAAAAGGCGCAGCAATCCAAAGATTATTTCTATGATCTAGATGTAAGTAACCATTAAACATTCAAACTCTTTATGAAAAACCAAGTTTTATAACTATACTCCATTCGAAATAGGGAGAGAGTAATAAATAACTCAAAATCGGAGGTTAGGGTTGTAACAAAGGGCGTACCATCCTTATTTCCCTGATTTTTAAATATAAATTAAATTCACCCATCGAACTGTTTCCATTTTAAAATTTCTTGAAGTTGTATCGTACATATAGTGATTAAGGATTGAACCTAATAGGAATGAATTCATATAATTACCAATTTAATCGGTGCCGTTAACGAAATATATCAATGAATGATATTACTTGTAAATATTGAATACCTTTAGAAAATTCGTCAACTCGGAGACCATTTTGGAAAGGGTCTTTTTTAATGTGGACACTTAATAATTTGTTCAGGCACCTTTACTCTTCCACTAAACTACTTAGTTAACTGTTACCAGCGATTTACCTGTAGGATTAAGAATTATGTACCTGGAAATGGGGTCGAAAGTTCTCCCTCCGTTGAAGGAGGTATAAAAGGGAAATACCTGAATTTCGGTTATTCTTATTCTAATAGTCTTACTATCAAGAATTAAATATGTCAAGTCTTATGAACTTTACCCCGTGTAAGTTACCGAATAAGCAGGCGTTATCGTGTCGTGAAAAAGTGGTTGTTTTAAATGTATTTAACGGATTGAAACATCTACATCCTAAATCCAGCGTAGATGACCTAGTTGAAATGTGTCACAAAATGACGGGATATGGAAAATCAACGATATATCGCGTCAAAAGGGAAGAGAGGAGTGGAGAGGTGAAGGCTCCAAAATCTGCACCAGGAAGACCTCAAATGCTTGTTGATGAGGATAGCAAGAGACTCATTCGTCGAACGCTTCATTCCTTTTTTTTCTAACGTGAAATCCCAACATTGGATAAAATGTTACATGAACTGCCAGAAGACTGTATGACATTGAAAAGGACCAAGTTGTGGACGATTCTGAAGGAACTAGGTATTTGTTGGGATAAGCGAATTAAAACTTCTCCTCTTCGGGAATCCGATGAAATTATTTGCTGGCGAAGAAGCTACCTCAGAGATATTAAAAAATTTCGACAAGAAGGAAGGGCTATTTTTTATCTGGATGAAACCTGGGTAAACCAAGGATATACCGTGGGAAAAGTGTGGCAGGACAAAAGTGTGGTGAATCCGCGACAAGCCTTTTTAGAAGGTTTATCAACAGGACTAAAAGCACCGGCTGGAAAAGGTAAACGACTTATTGTTACCCACATCGGCAGTACTAGTGGCTTTGTGGATGGCGGCTTACTTCTTTTTGAATCGAAGAAGACGGGAGATTATCATGAAGACATGAACGCGGACGTTTTCGAGGAGTACTTCGTTCAAATGCTCGATCTCATCCCACCTGGTTCCGTAATTGTCATGGATAATGCGAGCTATCATTCCAGACAGGTCGATAAATCCCCGGTAATTTCTTGGCGGAAGGCTGAAATTTTAAATTGGCTGATAAGAAAAAATATTCCGTATAAGGAGGACATGGTCAAATCGGAATTGATATCAATTGTAAAGACCTGCAACTTTCGTAAAAGGTATGCAGTTGATGAAATGGCACAAAATCGACAAATAACTGTGCTTCGTCTTCCGCCCTATCACTGCGAACTCAATCCCATAGAATTAATATGGGCTCAGGTAAAAGGCTATGTTGCTCGGGAAAATAAAACATTTAAATTAAAAGATGTTAAAATTCTTCTGGAAGAATCCATTCGCAGAACCACCTCTGAAAATTGGCAAAAAGTCATAAATCATGTTATAAAAGAAGAAGAAAAATTTTGGGAGTTAGATTTTATGATTGATAACGCCGTGGAACCCTTAATCATTACTGCACAGGATATCAATGAAGAGAGTTCTTCAGATGATTCTGAATATTAATTAATTTCAACTTGAAAACATTCCTGAACATTGCGTCTTTCCAAAACCTCACGATTACTCCTTTTTCTTTTGAACGTGTACCTTTTGTATACCTGAACGGATTCTTGTACGAGAAAATGAGATTTCTGAAAATCGATTTAGGTATACTTATAGTTACCTATATTATTATTAACTTAAGATTTAAACCGTTTTGAACTGTTTAAACAAGATTTGTTATTCTTGTAAAAAAACGTTTATTTCCAATAAATATATTATTATTTTAAGCCATTTAGTTACTTCTTTTGTATAATTTGTGAAATTGTGCCACGTTCCTCGTTTTAAAATTTTTTTGTTTCTTATAAGCTTGGACAAAAGTGATGTTATGTATACTTTGTGCTTTTGATATATTAATTTAGTAAGTAATTAATTTGGATTGATGTATATTTCTATCCCTTATGGCATATGCCAGTGTTAGGTATAATATTAGGAAAAGTTCAGTTCTTTGAGTAAAAGTGAATTAATTATAGTTTCATTTCGACCTCACGGTATAAATTTATTATTTATATATAGGTTCCATAAATTCTAAATAAACAAATATTGCTTATGATTACTTTTTTTCTTTAAATAAAAAAACCCCATGGCGTGACTCTGATGTGACGATTTCAAGTAAACGAAAACAGTGCGAAATAACCGAATTGGAGTAATAGAGAAAGAGCATTCAATTCTTCATAAGAAAGATAAAGACGGATTATATCCCTTGACCCGAACGCAGGTAGAAATTTGATCCGGGTGCTTTTCAATGTAATAGTTCCTAGGAACAGTACAGAGACGTATAACTAAATGCAATGTTTATACATATCTCGCCAGTACTACAGTTTTTGAGGATTTGCATTTATAATGACATTTTATTACTCTCTCGGTTTTCCGAATGGAATATAACAATATTATCAGTCACCATTCAACCTCTACCTAAAATGGCTTATTATTATGTATTGTTCAAAGTGTGATTGCCTTGTTTAAAAAATATGTGAAACAATTTATTTGTCATAGGTTTGTGTACTACAGAGGGGTTGTTATGACTCACTGAAATTCACATTATGTGGTTTACTTATAATTTGGAATCTCTATGTTTTCCAAATTCCTCTTCATAATGCAAGGTTAAACATTCGATTTTCCTTAGGCGATGGAACATCTACAAGCTTTCATCGGCGACTGTGACAGGAGGACCGAGGCGGCCAAGCAGCGCTTGGCCGAGACGCAGGAGGAGCTTTCGGCGGAGGTCGCCGTCAAGGCGAATAGCGTCCACGAGTTGGCCGAGCAGATCGGGCAGAAATTGGCCAAGGCGGAGCAGCTCGGCGAGGAGGGTTTCGTCGAGGAGAGCATGAAACTCATGGAAGAGGTAAAAAGGAGATTTTGATCACTTTATTGATAATGGAAGAAAGTTGCTAAATGGCGAGTTTACTAGGTCGATGACCTCAGGAAGAGGAAATTGGAAGCTGAACAAGAATACCGCAATTCAATGCCGGCCAGCAGCTACCAGCAGCAAAAGCTAAGAGTGTGCGAGGTCTGTTCTGCCTATTTGGGCATCCACGACAATGATAGGCGTCTCGCAGATCATTTCGGTGGCAAGTTACATCTTGGTTTCATCAAAATCCGTGAGAAACTAGCCGAATTGGAAGTAATGAGCAATTTATTAGAGTGAGGAGAGTTTTAACTAACAAATTTTGTTTTTAAAGAAAAATTCCGACAAAAGACGAGAAGACAAGAAGAAGGCTGGTAAGGATAGAGGACGAGACGACAGGGAAGACAGATACGGAAGATACAGGGAGCATTATGTGGGTGGTAGAGAGTTGGATAGGCGGTCGAAACGCCACAGATCGAGGTCAAAAGATCGAAAGGACCGAGATAGGGAGAGCAGAAGTAGCCGCTCTTACAGATCCAGGTACATGCATACTTATTATATAATTACAATTTTTATAAAACTAAATTTCAAATCATATCAGGTCAAGGAGCCGTGACAGAGATCGTCGTTCTCACTCTCGCCATTCAAGTTCCAGTGAGAAACGTAGAGATAGAGATTAAAACATTTAGTTTCTGATTTATTTTTTGGGTTATGAATGGTGTACAATTACGATTATGTATAGTTTATCTCGTTTATTTCTATTGTTATACTTAGGATACAAACTTTTAAAAGTTTTTTGCTCATCAAGACATATATGAGACATTTTTTTTAAATAAAAACAGGTAGTTTTCACGTTTATTAAACCATTCATCAAACTAATAGATTGTAGCTTTATTTGAAAGGAATATGCTTTATGAAACTACCAAAATCAGGTTAGTTGCGATTTGGATTTTCTTTCCTTCAGCTTTTATTCTGTATAGAACATTGAAACTTAACAAAGCACTGAGTTTACTGTACATAGCTGACATGAGCCTTTGGCACATTAAGTTAATCACTCAGGAAGTCAGTTATTCATGTTAGGGAATGGATAAGTATGTCTATTGAACTTCTGTAATCATTCATTTTAATGATGAAAAATATAACGGTGTATGAACTTTGTCTAATATTTGGGCATTTTGTAAAAAGCAACCGTCATTACCTGTGAATTTCAATTGGCAGTACAAAATAGTATGGAAAATTATAATACCAGATAGAGGCGGTTAATCAAAACTTTTCCGACTTCTTCTCGATAAATGTTTGCATTCAATCGTTCAAAATTTTTACAGTAAAAGTAGCTTATAAGTATTTATTTGAGATGTAACAAATTTTAAAGTTCACGTGATTTGTTCCAATAAAAAACTTTATAGAAAACTGCAATGATTTTATTGACCCTACAACTCGACTGAAATATTATTCCTTCTAGCTTCTTTTATCTCCGACCTATGTCGTTTCACGATGAGCCTCTCCCTCGAACTAGCCTCTATCCTCCTTCGGATCTTTTCTAGAGTCTCCGGACTCGGCTCCTGTCGCTGCTCCACCTTCGCTTCTCTGATTGATTTCCTGATTTTCTCCAAGCAATCTGCCAGGTTTAGATGCTGTGACCTGGTCAGGTCCGACCTGAATATCAGGTACCCGTCTTTCGTTAGTTTACTCCTCAACTGTAAATAAAGAAAAGTGAAAGGTACGAAGGGGTTGCGCTAGGTTAATTACCTGTTCACTTAACCGTTGCCTCACATCATCCTGGAGCCATTTAGCTGTCGCCAAGTGGAACCTGACGTCTACTTTGGTGTTGACTTTGTTGACGTTCTGACCTCCCGGGCCGGTGCTTCGGCTGTACGTTATTTCGAGTTGGTCGATTGGTATGAAATAGTCACATTGCTCTGGAGGCTAAAAACAGTACATGGATGATAAAGTTGAAGGGATGCGAGATTCAATATTTTCTGTTCTGAATCGTAAGAGGGTAATTTCAAATACATCACTGTTAGCGAGTTTGACTCGTTCTAGATAGTCTTGTGATGGAATATCACTTGGAATTACATAATGCCCAGAGGTACTTTTGTCAAATCAGAATGCTGTGGTAACACATTCTCGTTTAGAGCTAAAGATAGGATCATAGTCGTAGGTGGACTAAATGTTAGGACTCTTCTAGGTACCGCTTTAAAATGTCAATGTACTTATTTTTCTACGAACTACTATGTGTAAGCTACATTTCTTACCGCCGGGGTTGTTAATTTTAAACTGCTATTAGGGTACAGATTTTGCAAGGAAATGGAGCTCTTGTAGGTTAGAAATCTGGATAAACGATTGGATAAGAGCGCACCGTTGTTTATTATTTCTGGCAACGTTTTCCGAAACGATACCGCCAGGAGGTTCATTTTAAACCCAGTTTCGAAGCTGTGTTAACTAAAATAACATTTATGATCGAGTTTTGAATGAAATGTGACGTTTCGCGTTTCGAGGTTACGGCCATGGAACACATAAGTGAGCAGGAAACGAGTATCGACTATCGAGTGATGGTGAGCATTTTGGATATAATATGTTGGTGAGGTGCGAAGAACCGTTTTGAATATTAGCTGAGGGTATACAAGTGGGTAGTTTATTTCAGTATTGCTTCCTGTGAAAGATTACCATACGGATAGAGTTTGTAGTAGAGTCGATAGTTACGTTGTCGATACTCGTTTCCATCCCCTCCCGGGTCGTTGGTAAAAAATGTATCCTCCGAACTCCGAATTTCCGATGTCGATGTCAAAGTTAATGATGTCATTTGCGGTTAGTGCGTTGTGGTGTGCATTTCGTATCGTATTTCCAAATTCAGTCGAAATTGAACGTGTCCAATAACTCGAACCACGGCTTGTCCGCCGCCGACGATGTGATTAGGAGTCCGCGGGGCCCGACCGGTAACAGAAGATAATGTCGTACTTAATTTCGGTGATATCCGTCGTAGGGTCGATTTTCTTAACCCCCTTCATCGCCCTCCTGGTGTGCATCTTATTTCTGGCCTCGATCGGACAGTCGCTCGGCGTCAGGAGGCTCTACGTGAAGATCCTGCTTATGATATTCGAGGTGAGAGCTTTCGTTGTGTAATTGCTCGAAAATTGATGTTTACAACCTACTTCTTAAGTGTATTGGAGAGGAGAGTAGATGCTCTTTCTTCCAAGGAATTCGATGTGATGATTATTTATAGAAGAAGGGTCTGTTAGTCTTTCAATTCAAGCTAGTCGAAAGTTTAGGTGATAGAAAGTTCGAGAGTGTTGGGTGATTTGCATTTATTCTTGGTATTTGCAATCAGAAGTAAACACATGCCTAATTTTGTACTGTAGAGAAGAATGCAGTTCACCCCTATTTTTCACCACTTCGGAGGTTTTCTGGACGTATTCCAGACCGAAGCTGCAAGCGAAGTTTTTAGTTCTAGCGTTTACACTTTACATTAGATTCAAATCTTAATAACTCATCCTTCTGTCGTCAATATTATGTCGAGACATGTTATCCAAGATTATTGTTCAAAAGACGTATCCAAAATGTAGTTTTCATCGATTTGCTTTGGTACAGAGTGCACCGACCTTTCACAAAATATCAGTGAGTTGAACCGTGGGAGGGTTGCAATTTTTAACCACTTCTAAGGGTAGCAGATGAAACTATGTCCCAAATTGCAGTAAACAACTACAGTAACAAGAACAATTTGAAATTGTGTGAAATTTTAAAGAGCCATAACTCCAACGCAAGACTTTTTCGGAATGGTTTTATATGAGAATCTCTCTTATCTTTTGACAAAGTCAAAACACACTGTATTTATTCTCACTTTCAAATGAGATTGCAGGGAAATTTCCCTTCTATCCGCAACTCATTTCACTAACTGTATTACACTTTTTTGATGCACGAGACAAAGCTCATTAATTGTTTTAAGTTTATTGTTCGGGGTCAAAATATTATGAAACAATTAAAACGGATTAAATGATTAAAGGATGAAGCGCAATAAAGCAGTAAATTCCAAGTTCAGGTGTAATTGAACTTTTGTTGTTAATAAAACTGGGGGCAAGGGTTCCGAGATAGAGGAGGATTTTGGAGGGCTTATGTTACTGATAAGATGTTTGATAAAACATTTACAATTTAAACAAATATATTTGCATGAAACATAGTTTTAATTTAATGAGTTTCAGTAAGTGTCGGTAAATTTATCTCGAAGTGTCTAAAAGTAAATACGTTGAAACTTTCCACAACTTTTGGTAAACAGTTTTGAAGTACCTATTGCAACTTAGATTGTCGAATTTCGCCATATTGCTTAACTTTAAACTCCCCGAACTTATAAGTGTACGTCGTATAAACAGAAAAGGTCATTAGATATTTTTTGAAATTACTGATAGTGTAACTTGAAATTATTAGTCAGAATTATAGCCATGAGTTGTGAAACTAAAGTTTTGTCGTTACAAGTTTTACGTTACTAAAGAATTCAAGTCTGCTAGACAGACAATCACCATTAAAAACATTTTCAGAAAATATTACTAAGAGCGACTCACATCTTTTTATCACGCTCGTATTCACAAATTAATGAGTTCACGAAGCGTGCTTAAACCAATTCCAAAAGTACTTCAAACAACGCATCGCGATATCTTTTTGTTTAAAAAAAAAACAATAGTTTCTAAATTTCCTGTACATTCGTTCGAGTTACGATCGTCACGCATGACCCAGGTACAACGTTCCAAAGTTTTTCCCACATTTTGACATTTGTACCTTCGCGATAATCTCGATACATTTGTTTTTATTAAACGACCGTGGCGCGTGATCGAACACTTTATTTGCTGTGGAGATGTTCCTTATCTTTTGTTAGTAATAAAATCACCGACGATCACATACATACACGATGTTCATGTCATGAGATAGAAAATTGCATTGCACATATGCGAAATTTGTGTTCAAGAGCAGTTCAATTTTTCAGATATGGCAGGGGCGCGAAATACACCAAGCCGATTATTGACTCCCCGTGGCGTTAGGGATCCTACTTGTCGACCGGTCGCAGGTAGTGGTCAGGTACTCCGCACTACCAAACAATATAAAATTGATTATAAGTCAATACTATGTTCCAGCGAATTTTGATTAACGCGAACATATTTTTATTAAGATCGTTGTTCGCGTTAATCCAAATTCGCTGGAACATAATATTGAATTATAATCAATTTTATATTGTTTGGTAGTGCGGAGTACCTGACCACTACTTGCGACCGGTCGACAGGTACGATCCCTAACGCCACGGGGAGTCTATGATCGGCTTGGTGCATTTCAAGCACCACCGGCAAATATAGTCATGCTGTAATGTATACTACGGTGTTTATGACCCTGCCCTTACAAGTGGTTTAGGGCCTTCCCTCCTTAACAGCGATAAGTAAAGATCTGATGTGTGTCTTGATTGTGGTTATGAGAAGGATGTTTAAAATTTAACAAGATCCTGGAAAGTTTCTTAAATTGTAAAATACGTTATTAAACTTCATGAGTATTTTCATACACTTCAGTAAGATTGTAGTGAACTTGGACACCTGTGGTAGGTACTATAGCTAGTTTAGGACTTCGCCGGCGGTTCCCCCAACGATAATCCTCGATTATCCTAAACCACTTGATAATAAACACGCTACATCTTGTGAAATGTATCTAACTTCATTTCGAAACAAGTGAGGGCTGTCAAATTTTTACATGCAGCGCAATCGAAAAGAAATATCAAAATCGGCAGAGACAAGTTCATTATCGATTATCGCAAGACCTTCATCGATCCATTTTATCACTGCTTATTACTGTTTACTTTCGGTATGAATTTACTAATTATTTATATATGTACCTACTACGCATCGATTGGTTTCGAGTGCATAAGTAGCAGGAAATAGTCGAGCTCATCAGGAAGATACCAATCAATTCGGAATAAAAGCAGACCCGCTAGTCACCCTTGCGAAGCCAAGAACGGGCGTCTATTTTTAAATCGCGATCGACTCGGGGGGAACGGAAAAATAGTGAAATGGAAGGAAGCACTGTAGTTATTATGGTTGGAAATGATCGTTAAGCGGCGGCAAAATACGGAACAACAATAATTTATCTAATGGGTGTATAATGGAAAGATGTTATTGAAGAAAATGGTGATTAAATGGCAGATAAATAGAGTGTATATATGTAGCTTGATGGGTTCATGAAAAGTATCTTGTGTGATTAAAAATGATGGGTAAATGAAGAATTGCACTTGGTAGATGTACTCTTAATGGAGCAAAGATAGCAAACACTTCTTTGCCTGTTTTAGGCCATTCTATCAGTCCTTAAAATTTGTGACTATTTCTGAAGACAAAATTTTCAATAATGCATTAAAATGAGCAATCTTTATTTTCTGGAAAACGACTGCACTTTTTCAAAATGAAACAAAGTGCGTTTTATGTCAAAAACTCCATTTTATCATAATATTTACTTAACCCTTAAAGCTAAATTTGCCTTGGAACAAGCTCATTTTAGATTCCTCCAAATTTAGGGTTCAGCCTGAATTTTGTTGTTATTGAAATTAGTGTTGAAAATAACGATATCGGCTATTTTTTCTAAAAGTTTAGAGCCCTGTATCTCAAGATATTATTCACATATTCACTAAGACATATTTTGGGCCATAGTAACAAGAAATCACGTACAGTAATTCCAGAATCTAATTTTTCTACGCTGTTTTTTGTTGCTTTATGTAATGCATTTGAATTTCAAATACAGCATTAACATCAGAAATCTGTAAAATAAAAGAAATACAATTTATTCCGCACAGTTAAAAAAATGTAATTATTTTGCAACCTACATTAAAATATTAAATTAATTCACATTAATAACACAGTAATAAAAACGCGATTAATTGCACAACTGATTTTTTGCACAAGTCTCTAAAGAAATCGGTAAACAAGTGTCAGAATACTTGTTATTGAATATGACAGCATCAACTAACATATTTATGGTGTGTTTTTTAATATTTAAGGGTGATGCAACTATTTTGGCATCGCGGAGAAATCATACCTGCTCTTAATTAAAACACAAAGGAGAAATAATACATTTAATAATCTGAATCAACAACAATAATAATAATAATAAATGGAAAAATAATAACAATAAAAAAATATAAATCGAAAGTTAAGTAACTTTGAACGGATCGAATTAAATTATTTTTCCTCTTGAAGCTCCATAACAGTCAAGTTACATCAAATATTATTATATTTAAACTTTCAGTCATTGCAAAGTGTCTATTCATTATTAATTCAGTTTGGTATATAATTGCCCAGTTAATATTAATTTTAAATTCACTTTCTGTTGATTAATGCAAACGCATTTTTCTATCTCTTACTTTAATAAATGATGCCAGTATTGTTTTATTTGCATCATAATTAGTCAATGTACTTTTAAGTGGTCAAACAGACGTCACCGACGTTTCTAAGACGAAATTAAGTTAGGAACTAATGTTTGATGTGATTAGTTGATTAATTACGGGTGTTTGCAGTGCGTAATAACCGTAATGAAATGTCTGGCTATAAGGGAAGTGAATAATTTAATCGACAGAGGAATTTTTAGAAATCTTGATTTTGCTTTGAAATAATGAGTTTCCGTAGTTATTCTAAGTATATTTATAAATGAAACTAATGTTGCTTACCTGTGAACGCTGTGTATTCACTCTTCTATCAGATTTAATAAAACAGCAATTTTTTTTACATTTTTGCTCATATATATAATATTTGATACCGAAAAAGCCTGATAGTTCAAAGTTCAATAAACATTGGAATTTGTACAACTCACGCTCCATAATTGATTGATAGATTAAATGTTCGACTCAGGTAAGAAACATATAAAAATATACACAAGTAATTATTTGAAAAACTGGTTTATTTAACTGTTTCTTATTGCGAAAATTTCAGGTAAAAAAATTATTTATGCAATACCTTTCCGCCCATTAACATATAATATTGGAATATCAAAAAGCTGATAACAGGTAA
This sequence comes from Cryptocephalus moraei, assembly GCA_946251905.1. Taxonomy (NCBI): domain Eukaryota; kingdom Metazoa; phylum Arthropoda; class Insecta; order Coleoptera; family Chrysomelidae; genus Cryptocephalus; species Cryptocephalus moraei. Next base: position 2,699,364 of record OX276455.1, on the reverse strand, counting down.
ACTGCTCGAAAAAAACGCAAATTGCGTGCCACAAGCGATAAGGTAATCGGGTAGGTTTGGGTTTCTAAAAATATCTCTTGATCTTTTTCGCGTTATTAATACACCGAAATCGTAAATACCATTAAATTGGGTATACTTGGACGGTATTAGTACTATTAAACGGATATTTTTCTCGTAAGTACTATTTCGACCTCAACGGAAGTGCAATTAAGTATTTTTACAAAATTACGCAAGTAAATTGATAGTTTAGGATCGTAATACAATTTTAATTTTACGGTTCATACGTGTAATGCGTCGACAGGTGATGTGGTTTTATTTAGAATTCGCTGTGCGAATTGCCAGAAATTTTTAAAAATTAACGTGTGTGTTTCAGATATTAATTATTCGATTTTTATGAACTGTTAGAAATTGTTAAATATTGTTGATTTCTAAGTCAAAAATACATTTTTCTGAAAAATTTCATGTACATATTCCAGAGTTGGGCGCAACACCCCACAAAATATTTATGCACAAATACTTGCCCCTGTTTGTTTGGAATTCATTGTACTTGTATACTGAATAATGTAACCAAAACAACCACTTGAATATTCGATCAGGTGGAAATAACCAAAACCGATACAAAGTACGCATGTACGGAAAATTTTATAATTCGATATTACAACAATGCCTACTACATAGTATTTTGATTAGACAGTCTGGAAAGTTTCAAAATGAGTTTGAATACCCATGTACTTCGGCCTCAAAGATGACTAGGAAAATGACGTCTTATGTACCTAATGTTATTATCTTAATTCACTAATCACTCAATTGAAGTTCACCGCCGTTAATATTGTTTATTTTGTTTTTTTTTTTGTATGATGAAAATGTGAATGAACCATACAAACACTTCCATATATATATTTTACTGTCTTCAGAGACATCTCAGCATCTGGATCAATGCCAATCTTGTTTTTATAAGATGCAGATCTTATTTATTCACAACTGGTTTTGCTTTATGCCAGGAATAAACAAATGTAAAATTCCATTGTTGTGCCTCAACACAATGAAGACAGGAAATGAAGGAGAAATGGGGTGAAGGAACTGGAGACTGAACGGGGGTTATTTTTGCAAATAAAATGAGTTTCAGTAAACCGAAGGATTTCTTTTGTCACCCTACGTGCGGTATTTTCCATAACAGACTTGATTTCATAAATATTACTATGCGACTTTCTCCTAAATTTCAAGTTCGAGTTATATTGAGTTATATCGAATTAAACTTCAACATGCCCCAAAAAACATTTTTAATTTCTCATGCAACGTTTCAAGGTAGCCTCTTCCAGTTTGTGGGATCTGAGGAACCGAACTAAATTTGGCGGAACTTCGCAACATTTCATAAAACCTGAGTTCATTCATAATGAACCTGTAGTAATAACATCTCAAACACTCGTCAATTTCTGTTTATTTTCTCAGTATGGAAGGAAAGACATTGAGCTGCAGTACCAGAAGAAGAAATCCGCCGAGAACGAAGATGAGGGCTACTGCGAGGAAGTCCATCCCGAGAAGTCCACAGAGGTGAAATCGCTACCGAACGGCATCAAGAACGGCTTTGTCAACGGCACGAATTCCGTCATAAGTAGGGACGATAAGTTGATCCTGGTGCCTGAACCTCCGGTTCACAAGGAGCCAGAGGATGAGAAAAAGGTAGAACTTTATTCAGCTAAAGATTCACATATCTTCTCTTTTCCTCTATTATATTGACGGAAGTAAAGAACCAATTTATTTTCTTTGTATTATCTTCACTTGTTTCGTATTCTCGTAGCTGGAGCAGTATAAAGATTTCGAGTTGTCGAACGTCTTCGAGTACACCAAAGTTGGCATCGAGGCTATAATAGAGGATCAGGTGACGTCCAGGTTCGAAGCCGAGGAGTTGAAAAATTGGAACCTGCTGATCCGCACGCACACCGGCTACGAATTCATATCGTGGAAGTTAACTGTGATCTGGATGTGCGGCTTCATATTCCGATACTTCTTTCTGTTTCCGTTGAGAGTCGTAATTTGCTTTATCGGGGTAAGTAATTAGATTAAGATGGGTCTACGTGTTGGTTCCTGTGTATTAACAAAATTAGGTTCAATAGGCGTTAGGTTCTTATCGATACTCTCCCCATAGGTCTTGTTTTTGGTACTTTCGACAGCGCCGATAAGTTATTTGCCGGAAGGTGCGGTGAAACGTTGGATCTCCACCCGATCGTACATAATCAGCTTTCGAATAGTAGCTAGGGCCTTGTCGAACATTATTAGGATCCACAATAAACAGTGGAGGCCGGCCCGCGGGTCGGTGTGCGTCGCGAACCACACTTCCCCACTCGATGTCGCTATTCTATCCACAGACAATTGTTATTCATTGGTGAGTCAGACGATCATGGGAAAGCTGTGGAGAAGTGGAAGCGATAAGGGCTTTTCCGGGGATGTTTGTATTGTCTTGCACTTTGGGCTGGGAAGTGCATGGAATCTTTTCCGTTTGTGTCGTTGCTGGTGTTTTTAATCGTCCAAGTGTTGAAACATTGATGGAAACTCATTAATAATGGCGAACTTTCCGATGGTCACTTTCTACAACTTGTTTACCTGGTAGGCGTCTTTTCAAATAGCATTCACCTTCAAAGATGAGGTCGCGAACTGCTGTTGTTGAATAATAATGACTCAATGACTAATTTAGGAAATTTATTCCAATGGATTTGTTGTTAGATAATTATACCTCGATTACAATAGCTAAATAACTACACAAATAATCTGTTAATCTGTTAACGAAATTTTTAGTAACTACTTAGTTTATACTTTAGTGTGGTGCTTTTGTAAGTGTCCCTGTCTTTGGCCGATTTCAGGTATTGTGGCTGACGTTGTGCACGGCATTGGTGGGTTACGTTAAGCCCGGCGACTCCAAACAGAAGCTAAACAAGTATGTAAATATTATGTGCTTTGGGATACTATCTAGGGCTATCTCGTCTGTAATTACTTATCACAATGAAGAGAACAGGCCGAAAAATGGTATTTGTGTCGCTAATCATACCTCACCGATTGATGTGCTTATTTTGATGTGTGACAACTGCTACTCACTGGTAGGTTAATACATTTACGTTATACGTTTATGAAAATATTTTGGTTTGATTCTTTGTTTTGCTAATATTTAATGTCTGGGCGAATTTTACGCTTAAGGGTTAGATCGGGCGTTTACCAGATCGAATATTAAAGTGTAACACTTCGATATCCAAACGAAAAACACAGTGTGACAAAAATAGTAGAAGATTTTCCGACTTTAGGTACTACATGCAAAAGCCCTAGGATAATATCGTGAATATTAAATTAAATAATTTTCGGAGCTTTCCTTCGGCATTTTCTGGGTAACAAATTAATCGACCTCGAGACTAATTTTGTTTGTTTCCCAATTAGCTTCAATTGTGTGCAGTGTACTACACGTCTATTTCCAATTAACTCTGGCGAAAAATCGTTTTTCACCGCGTTTTTTTGTAACTTTTGTTTTGTTTTGTTTAACAAAAAATTTGCTGAAGAACCGAGTTTGACTCCTTATACCTTCTACTTTTTACTCTTGCTACACTTTGAGAAGTAAAATCAGGTAATATTTTTGTCACGCTCTAAAGTTCGCTCGATTAGTCTGTTAGAGTTGGTAAGATTTGGATCTGTTATATGCCCAATATTTGATTTCTTAAATTAATCTAACTTTCTTAGCATTGACAATCGTTTAGTATGTGTACGTTTAAATTCGCGAAATCATTCAGTAGACATTTTGAAACAATCTAATCAGCTATAATTAATTGATACGAACTACTTCAATAGAAGGGTCAATTTCATTAACAATAGGGATTTACAACAAGTAAACATCACTTTAAAAATTACATATACAATTTAATCATTCACCTCATCTCATGGTACTTTCAATGCACCATTAAATTTATTTGACGGATTGAATAGATTGGACAACGACATGGAGGTTTTCTTGGTATATTCCAAAGGGCACTAGCGAGGGCTTCGCCTCATATTTGGTTCGAGAGGTCAGAAGTGAGGGATCGACATGCTGTAGCGAAAAGGTAAAGAGCTGTAGGACAATTTTTTATTTCAATTCCTTGAAGTCAAAAATCGTCGATTGAACCAAGTTTACCTAGTAGGTAGCGCAAATTATTTCCAAAATATTCAATTCCAGTAAGAACCTCAGTTGGAAAGTTTGGTTAAATCTATTTAGTACGCCCTAGCTTCCATTCACATTCCGCTCTACCCCGATGTTTGTTCAGGTTAAAAGAGCATGTCTCCAACCCAAAGAACCCCCCGATTTTAATTTTCCCCGAGGGCACCTGCATCAACAACACCTCGGTCATGCAGTTCAAGAAGGGCAGCTTCGAGGTGGGCAGCGTCATCTACCCGGTCGCCATAAAGTACGACCCCCGCTTCGGGGACGCCTTTTGGAACAGCAGCCGCTATTCCATGCTTCAGTACCTGTATATGATGATGACCAGTTGGGCGATAGTCTGTGACGTGTGGTACTTACCCCCGATGTACCAGGGCGAGGGGGAATCCGCCATAGATTTCGCTAATAGAGTTAAGAGTGCCATCGCGAGACAGGGCGGACTCGTCGACTTAATGTGGTAAGAACACTTTACTGAAAAACTTCCTAGCCTCTCTGTGTAACGGTTTAATACAACCAGAATTTTCCAAAGGTTTGTTAAAACCAGACATTTATAACGAATAAAGAAAAATGTTGTAACATGTCGATTAGTACCCATGTTTTTTTTTTGTTCTTTTCAGTTGATTACCTGATATAATTACCTTTATTGCAAGTAAATTATTCCGCCTGGCTTTATTTTCCTCATTTACAATCATAAATTAAACAAGTTATTATTGTAATCGAACAATTGTTTTACATTTTTCAGGGACGGACAGTTAAAGAGAGTACAAGCAAAGAAAGAGTGGAAGGAAAGGCAACAGGAAGAATTCAGCAAACGATTAAAAGTGGAGTAATCATAACTGCCAGCAAAAAACACCAATTACATTATAGGCACTAAAAATACAACATTTTAAACAGTTTTGTTATATTTTTTTAAAACAATGTTTGTTCATCGTTTTTGTTATTTTAATTATTATCATTTTTGTAACTGATAAGTGGTAATTCTAGTCCTCGAAGGTATTTTTGAATTCATGGGTGATATATTTTTTAAAGTGTGTCAGCCAGGTATTGCATGTTAAGGAAATAATATAATATGTATGTATATGTTGCTTAGTTAATTGTTGGTTATGCATATATATATAATACAATATTACTGGTAATCAGTTTTCCAGATTAGCTTTCGAAAGCAATTGACAGTCGTTTAAAACCAATTGCACAAAATAATAGATTGTTTCATTTTAAGTTCTAGCTACATACACAATATTTGTGTTGTAAACTGGATTTATTTTATCTTTACACTTTCGTTTTTTAAGCGAACCCAATCATTTAGTTAGGAATTTTTTTTATTATGTCAAAGCTACTCTCGGAAAACCTCACTTATTTACGGAAAAGAGGGTCCTGATAATGTAGGTCGTTTAATGTTACTCTTATTAAAAGCACTGACAATAAATTAAGTTGCTCTCCATTCATTAAATTTGAACCAAATCTTCAGAAGTAATAATCATTGTGATTTCGTCTCTACCATTAAAATCATCCGAACTGAGGCAGAGCATTTATTTTGTAATACTGTCATAGGTGAAAGCGAGGAGGTGAGGATAGTTTCAATTCGACTCAGATATTTGCTAATAGTGTCAAAACTTATATTTTAACTACTCATTACTGTACTAGTGTATCGAGATCAATCGTTTCATGTTCACAACGAAAGTGCAAGCAAGCAAAGAACACCGAAAGAACCCCACATTGCGCACAAAGAACTGTTTGAAGTTATTATTTCTCAGGCTGCAAATGTCTGAATCGGATTTATTGTGTACTGTAGATTTTTTAGAATATGAATAGTATTTATTACAATGTACATAAAATTATTTCTAGTTTTGTATTAATTCTACAATGAATAAATGCAAGGATACTACAGTGACAGCATTGCCTTTTTTACCAGATTGTGTAAAATAAAGATTGAAACAGTGAAATTGTTCATTCAACTTTTCATTCTTTACCCCTATTACAAATAGTAAATATTTAATTATACCAATTTCGATCTCTCTAAATAGTTAATATTTAAAGCTCAAAAGATCATTTAACTATGAGTCTACAGTGTTGTATTCAGGTAATCAAATCAAAGAACCTCTGTTTAACATCTATTTAACTATTTAAAATCCTATTACAGCTTAATTCACCGCTTCTGCCTTAGTCTCTGTCTGCTGCTTTTTGAACAGCTCCATTAACTCCTCGTAACTAACGTGGTCTCTCTCATCCGATCTGTTCTGCTCCTCGTTTGGGTATTCGACGAGGTTCAGTTTCGGATCTCTGAAAGTGAACGGCGTCCATGGTCCCTGAATCGAAGGATGGTCGGTGTGCCACAGTTTACGTATCCTGGTACCGTCGTGGCACGTCTGTTGAGCCCTCAAGAGGTTCAACCATTTGTGTATCTCATCTTTGGAGAAGTTTCTGCAGCTCATCCATTGTGTTTCTCCATTCACTACAAAGGTATTTGACATATAAACTAAAATGTATGGTTTCGTAATATTGGGTTCTTATTAAGTTAATAGGGCAAGGACTATTGAAACCTAATTGGCTCGATAACGGTATACGTACAATATTCGGCTTTTAAGACAGGCGAACGGTGCCGTCTTGGCTTCAAGTACACCACTGTTCCCGGATTCTCCTTGGCATAATTCACTAGTTCGGTCTCGATAAATTCTCTACAACATATAATCATTAGGACAGTCCCTGCTTTAAGAGGGTCACTTTACCTCATTCCTCGACTGGATCCATGATTTTTACAGAATTTCAGGACGACCCTCTGTAACTGACCGACATATCGACCTACGCCGTTCTGCAGGGGCACATTTATAAAGCCTGGTTTCAAGAATAAACTGTGGTTAGTAGCCATTTGGTGTTTTAAAAATGGAAAGATTTTATATTTTAGGTTAGTTTCTTATGCAAGCAACCAATAAGAACGCAGTACACAATCTGTCAAATGTCAGTACTGTTGCACAGCACAGTAAATGAATCGAGAAGTTGAGTTAAAATTATGTTCTGTGGTGGTAGTGGCGACTTGTGTTGTGGAAGAAGCGTCTAAATTTGAATTCGCATCAATTTTGGTAAGTTTGCATTGTTTATTGTAAAATAAGTCATAAGCAACGTTCTGTGTATGTGTTATTTTATTTGTAGCGCTAATTAAATTAACTGAACATATTTGTACAAAACATTGATGTATTGATCAACATCCACGAACACTTATTTATTAACAATGGATTATTGCATACATGTATAAGAAACAATTAACATGACACCGCCGACTTATTAACAGTAATTAGTGTAATTACCCATTTATATGAATATTTATAGGAAGTGAGTTGTGCTTCTTCACCCATTCGTCCTTATGAGGAACTTTCTTCATTACTATTAACAGTCTCCTGTTTATTTAAAAAAGGAAAATTATTCTGGATTATCTGCAAGATCTCCTGCACTTGCTGCTCTGTTAATCTCTCTTCGCTTTCTTCGATTATCTAGATATACAAAACAGATTACGTTAGGTTATACGAATGTGCTATAAGCAAGTAAACCTACTAGTTGTATTTCAACTGCGGTGGTTGGCGGCGTGTTTATGATCATTAACAACTCTCCTTTATTGAGATTGTAGGGGGCCAAAGCCACCAGGCATTTTCGTATCTTCTCGGGATCTTCCTTTGCGCATGGGGTGCCTTCTAAGTAACGAATGGTCTAGAAGAAATGTAATGTGCATATAATGCAATGTGATGTAATGAGTTTATAGTTACTTCATAAGTGATTGTAGCCAATTGTCCTTTCTGCTTTCTTTTCTCTCTCATCTTTTGAAGGTGTTTCAGTACTTCATAGTTACATAGAGTCGCACAGTTCGTGTTGATTCTGGAAATAGGCAGTTATTGTTTGTAGTTTTAAAATTTAGAAAACGACTTACATTTCCATTCTTGTCGGATATTTGTTGAAAGAAACTTTTAGGTTAACTTCGAGGTCAAGTCAAAACAAAACATTGAAAACATGTACACTAAAAATAAACCTACTGTGTATGGAATGGTTACACAAGTTTACTTATCTATTGGATGGTAGAGGACACTACATGTTGTACTGTGTTATACAGATCAATAATATATAACGGGTGTCCATTAATATGTAGGTACCAGTTTGTTACATTGTACCTAATTTAAATGAAATGTCTTAAGTAAAGACTCAAGGTTTTACGAGCACCATTTATTGCACTAAACTACCCAGTGTTTTGGAAAACCCTGAGGATAGATACCCCAAGGGGTACCCCATCAGTAACGTATCTGAAAGTTGGATTGGAGGATCCAAATACAGTTTTAAAATTTGGTCTTTCACCTTTCACCTAGTTTTCCTGAAAATGTCAGTAACTAGGTTCGTAGGTTTGGGATTTAATAGTTCATGGTAGAAATTTCAGGTCTTCCTGATTCAATAATAAAGTCATTAGTAAATGTACTGAAGTAATCTTAAGGAAAGGAGGTTATCCAAGCGCTCAAAGTTGGCCATAGGGAAAAACGCGCCTTTAACGTTATATTATCCATATGTTCCGGGGAAGGGAAAGCTATTTACCTGTGCCTATATAATTCGAGTCATCAAGAAATAGTGGTAACCATACCCTACATTGGGAGAAATTAAAGGGGATTTTTCTCTAGGTGTCTAAAAGAAGCATTTCTACCATTAGCGGATTTAGAAAGAAAAAGGCCTCTTAGCGGGTAGGAGAGGTTATGAAGAATCTCCCCTGGGATTTAACGAGGTGCCTCCACCATATGTCACAGTCCTTATGGCTTAAGGCACAAAGGGGTGCTTGAAATATATGAAGAAATCTTAATATTTGATTAGTTAACAACTGATTTGCTGAAGTAATATAGTCACTTAAAAATTTCAGCTACTGAGTTCCTATGTTTGGAATTTATTAGTTCATGATAGAAATTAAATGTCCTCCTGGTTCAATAATAAAGTCATAACTAAATATACTAAAGTAATCTTAAGGAAAGGAAGTTATCCACGCTTTCAAAGGCCGAGAAATATGAAGAAATCCCATGAAGAAATTTTGATATTTGATTAGTTAACAACTGATTGGCTAAAGTGATGTACTCACTTGATAAGGTTTTGATTGACTATGATTGATAGAATTTGGTACAAATGTCAAATAATTTCTGAGTGGCTGTAAAAAATAATACCTGATGTTCTGCTTTCTGGATCAACCCTGGCGGTACTTTACCTACACCTGCGTTTTGTAATTAGTTGCCGGACTATCCGGTCGAGTCACCTTCATTTTTACCTTTTTAATTACTTTTGTGACTCATACCGAAATCTCCCGCTTCGAATTTCTCCGTTAACTTTCAATTCCCTTTCGCGGGGTTTGTTTCCCTCGGCCGTCAACGGGAAAACCGCTGGGCCAGAATCGAGTAGGATCGTCGGACAAAAGGGTCCTCTCGGGCGGTGGTAAAACGCTAACAAACCTATGAAAATTGGGATCGTGCCATTCACGCACCGTCGACCAAGCGAGAACACATGAGGCCAAGAGACCCGATATCGCCGGAAGCGTCGCTGAATTTAATGATTGTTCTTGTTGTTCGTGCGCTATGTTTTGTCTGCTGCCGCCATTTCTTTTTTGTTTGGTAATCTCGATGAAAGAATCTAGAAATTAAATGAGCGCGGCGATGGTAAACAATAAGGCACGCACGGGCGTTCCATTGAGTGGCTTCGGATGGTAAGAACGTCGCGAAGGTGTATTACTGCAATTACCGTGCCTTGATTAAGTACTTGACAGTTTAAAAGTTAATCAATAGCGGTTGCGACATCCGGGCGCTCCCAAAATGGGCGACTCGAACTATCTACGGTACACACGTATCATCGCAAACCTTGGAATACTTACATTGAAATAATTTTTATAGTCGTTAGCTGATCAGATTATCCTATTCAGAAATTATTTACGGTAGGGTTTTGTTTGATTAGTACTTAGTACAGCACAAAGTCAGCACTTAGAACACTGAAAAACAGTCAAGTTAAGGGAACTTAGACACTTAAAGGGCATAACGTAGTAAGCTAAGGATACCCACTTAAAACTTTCTTTGGAAATGGTTACAGTAGCAATTCAATAATATTCTTTACATATTCTAGCTTCCCGAGATAAAAAATGAAGGATCCGATGAAATCCCAGATATCAACATGGACGAACTCAAAAGCAGCCTCAAAGACATGACAAATAATAAATCGCCCGGAGATGATGCGGTCAGCATCGAACACATCAAAATGGGAGGAAACACACTTTTAAGACTATTGTGTAAATTATTTAACGCATGTCTGAGAAATTGTACAACACCCGAGAAATGGAACAGAGCTGTTGTTGTTTTGATCCATAAAAAAGGAGATATAGCAAAGATCCAAAACTGTCGACCTATCAGTCTACTCTCCCAGTTGTTTAAATTGTTCATGAGAATCATAACGAAGAGGCTGACGGCGAAACTAGATTTCTACCAACCACGGGAGCAGGCGGGATTCCGTGCCGGTTACGACCACCTCCATACAATCAAGGTCCTCATCGAAAAGTGCGTGGAGTACAACAAACACTTAGTTCTTGTCTTCGTCCACTACGAAAAGGCCTTTGACACAATCGATCACAGTGCATTGTTCAAGGCTATGGCGGACTGTAGAATTGACCATCGCTACACAGACATCATTAAACATGTATACAAAAACGCAACTGCTTGCATCAGGCTGCACGAGGACACTTCAAGCGTCAAGATAGGACGAGGTGTGCGACAGGGAGATGGTATTTCTCCCAAGTTGTTTACAACCCTGCTTGAATTTATGTTTAGAAGTGCTAACATGGAGAACTTCGGTATCAATATTAACGGCGAAAAACTGAACCATCTAAGATTCGCTGACGACATAGTACTGATTTCAGATTGTCTGGGAGAAGCACAAATGATGTTACAGGAGCTTGAACAAGTCTCCGAGAAGGTGGGTCTGAGTGTTAACACCAATAAAACTATGTTCATGACTAATCTGGTTGCAAGTACTTATTTAACTCTCAACAAATCAAAAATAGAACAAGTCCACTCATATAAGTATTTGGGCCATGAGATTCGCTTAGGTAGAGACAACCAAACTTGTGAATTGTCAAGAAGAATTGGACTAACTTGGGCAGCCGTCGGAAAGTTAAGCCATGTCCTAAAATCAGACATCCCCATCTGTCTTAAAAGAAAAGTCTTTAACCAATGTGTCTTGCCTGTACTGACATACGGCGCCGAGACTTTAACCCTGACAAGACGGACAGTTAATAGAATCGGAGTTGCACAGAGAGCTATGGAAAGAGTCTGTCTCTGAGAGACAGGGTTTCCAATACAAGTATCGGGGTAAGACTAAAGTAATCGACGCCATCGAGAAGATTGCTACCCTTAAATGGAACTGGGCCGGACACCTGGCTAGGGTCAGTGACGACAGATGGACGAAAAAGGTGACAGAGTGGAGACCGCGAGTCGATGCATTCCGCAGCAGAGGACGACCACCAACCCGATGGTCGGATGATATAAAGCGTATCTATTCCAACTGGGTGAACGCAGCTCGGGACAGAAGGGGATGGAAATTACTACGGGAGGCTTATGTTCAGCAGTGGACGAGAATAGCCGATTGATGATGATGATGATGATGATAAAATCCCTAATAGTACGTGGCACTCCATCTGACTGCGATGAACACCTATACGTCAATATTTGAGATCTGATGTCCGAATTTGTTGCTTGATAAGCTTCCTTTGCTTTCAACACAGACATCCATTAATTCAATTTGAAATTGATTGATAATTATAGTTTGATAATTTTATCAGTTTGATACTGTTCAACTTTTTTTACTCTGAAAATTATTAACCTTAATATCAGCAAAAAATAATTTTTGGTGGTCAATTTGAAAATATTTGCAAAAAGACTACTATATTCCATTCGGAAAATCGAGAGAGTAATAAAATGTCATTATAAATGCAAATCCTCAAAAACTGTAGTACTGGCGAGATATGTATAAACATTGCATTTAGTTATACGTCTCTGTACTGTTCCTAGGAACTATTACATTGAAAAGCACCCGGATCAAATTTCTACCTGCGTTCGGGTCAAGGGATATAATCCGTCTTTATCTTTCTTATGAACAATTGAATGCTCTTTCTCTATTACTCCAATTCGGTTATTTCGCACTGTTTTCGTTTACTTGAAATCGTCACATCAGAGTCACGCCATGGGGTTTTTTATTTAAAGAAAAAAAGTAATCATAAGCAATATTTGTTTATTTAGAATTTATGGAACCTATATATAAATAATAAATTTATACCGTGAGGTCGAAATGAAACTATAATTAATTCACTTTTACTCAAAGAACTGAACTTTTCCTAATATTATACCTAACACTGGCATATGCCATAAGGGATAGAAATATACATCAATCCAAATTAATTACTTACTAAATTAATATATCAAAAGCACAAAGTATACATAACATCACTTTTGTCCAAGCTTATAAGAAACAAAAAAATTTTAAAACGAGGAACGTGGCACAATTTCACAAATTATACAAAAGAAGTAACTGAATGGCTTAAAATAATAATATATTTATTGGAAATAAACGTTTTTTTACAAGAATAACAAATCTTGTTTAAACAGTTCAAAACGGTTTAAATCTTAAGTTAATAATAATATAGGTAACTATAAGTATACCTAAATCGATTTTCAGAAATCTCATTTTCTCGTACAAGAATCCGTTCAGGTATACAAAAGGTACACGTTCAAAAGAAAAAGGAGTAATCGTGAGGTTTTGGAAAGACGCAATGTTCAGGAATGTTTTCAAGTTGAAATTAATTAATATTCAGAATCATCTGAAGAACTCTCTTCATTGATATCCTGTGCAGTAATGATTAAGGGTTCCACGGCGTTATCAATCATAAAATCTAACTCCCAAAATTTTTCTTCTTCTTTTATAACATGATTTATGACTTTTTGCCAATTTTCAGAGGTGGTTCTGCGAATGGATTCTTCCAGAAGAATTTTAACATCTTTTAATTTAAATGTTTTATTTTCCCGAGCAACATAGCCTTTTACCTGAGCCCATATTAATTCTATGGGATTGAGTTCGCAGTGATAGGGCGGAAGACGAAGCACAGTTATTTGGCGATTTTGTGCCATTTCATCAACTGTATACCTTTTACGAAAGTTGCAGGTCTTTACAATTGATATCAATTCCGATTTGACCATGTCCTCCTTATACGGAATATTTTTTCTTATCAGCCAATTTAAAATTTCAGCCTTCCGCCAAGAAATTACCGGGGATTTATCGACCTGTCTGGAATGATAGCTCGCATTATCCATGACAATTACGGAACCAGGTGGGATGAGATCGAGCATTTGAACGAAGTACTCCTCGAAAACGTCCGCGTTCATGTCTTCATGATAATCTCCCGTCTTCTTCGATTCAAAAAGAAGTAAGCCGCCATCCACAAAGCCACTAGTACTGCCGATGTGGGTAACAATAAGTCGTTTACCTTTTCCAGCCGGTGCTTTTAGTCCTGTTGATAAACCTTCTAAAAAGGCTTGTCGCGGATTCACCACACTTTTGTCCTGCCACACTTTTCCCACGGTATATCCTTGGTTTACCCAGGTTTCATCCAGATAAAATATAGCCCTTCCTTCTTGTCGAAATTTTTTAATATCTCTGAGGTAGCTTCTTCGCCAGCAAATAATTTCATCGGATTCCCGAAGAGGAGAAGTTTTAATTCGCTTATCCCAACAAATACCTAGTTCCTTCAGAATCGTCCACAACTTGGTCCTTTTCAATGTCATACAGTCTTCTGGCAGTTCATGTAACATTTTATCCAATGTTGGGATTTCACGTTTGAAAAAAAAGGAATGAAGCGTTCGACGAATGAGTCTCTTGCTATCCTCATCAACAAGCATTTGAGGTCTTCCTGGTGCAGATTTTGGAGCCTTCACCTCTCCACTCCTCTCTTCCCTTTTGACGCGATATATCGTTGATTTTCCATATCCCGTCATTTTGTGACACGCCTGCTTATTCGGTAACTTACACGGGGTAAAGTTCATAAGACTTGACATATTTAATTCTTGATAGTAAGACTATTAGAATAAGAATAACCGAAATTCAGGTATTTCCCTTTTATACCTCCTTCAACGGAGGGAGAACTTTCGACCCCATTTCCAGGTAATTCTTAATCCTACAGGTAAATCTCTGGTAACAGTTAACTAAGTAGTTTAGTGGAAGAGTAAAGGTGCCTGAACAAATTATTAAGTGTCCACATTAAAAAAGACCCTTTCCAAAATGGTCTCCGAGTTGACGAATTGTCTAAAAGTATTCAATATTTACAAGTAATATCATTCATTGATATATTTCGTTAACGGCACCGATTAAATTGGTAATTATATGAATTCATTCCTTTTAGGTTCAATCCTTAATCACTATATGTACGATACAACTTCAAGAAATTTTAAAATGGAAACAGTTCGATGGGTGAATTTAATTTATATTTAAAAATCAGGGAAATAAGGATGGTACGCCCTTTGTTACAACCCTAACCTCCGATTTTGAGTTATTTATTACTCTCTCCCTATTTCGAATGGAGTATAGACACATTTAATATTCCCGAAAAAGCAGTGGATGGAGCTGAAAGTAGCCTTGTAAGTAGAGAACGTGACACAAGTACCACATTAACTCAACCTCTAAAGCGTGCGTCTTAAACCCACAGGACAGCCAAGCAAAAAAAAAACTGGAAACGTATTGAAAAATAATTGTCCCCAAGAAATATTTCTAAAATTCTCATTTTATGCAAAGATTTAACAACTTCACACACATCATCTGAATTTTCTAACAAACCAACTGAAATCAAAGCTGTACTGCTTCCATTTTTTTTTGAAATCCATTTATTGACAGGTCAATTGTTAACTGAACTATTTTCTCGATTCATCATTTGACCGAAGTGACTAGAGTTGACCAAATGGGACCAAAGCTCTTGACCTGATCATTGCTAAAAAACGCCTAACGATTTGCAGGGTTAAAAAATTTTAATGCAAATGCCCCCTTTTCACAGTTTACATCATTTACAGGTTCGTTAAAAGACTCTCGCTTGTAATTTCCACTGCGCAAACAAGTTCGCTGCAGACCAAATTCGCTAATGAATCACCCACAAGGTATTTTGATATCGGTGCTGTACTTCGGGGTCGATGGGCTTTCGGCTTTTCGGAATTGCGACCATATTTGATCTTTTGTTCAAACCCCTACGAGTAATTACTTCGCCTAGAAACTCTAAACTTTACCGTAAAGTTAATAATACGGGGGTCGTTCGGCTGTTATTGTCGCCGAGGCACGCTGGAAAATCACTCCCCGGGAAATTTGCCTGCGGGGGCAAATACGGGATTTTTGAAAGTAGTTCTTGTTTCAAACACGACGTAAGAAACTTTCAGTACAGCCGGAAAAGCATGGTTCCGACCTGTTGTAACTCGTGTATGAATGAAAATTGTGTATCGTTTGAAACTCCTTTTGATTGCCTCGAGCCTCTAAGCTCTAAGTATAATTGAAAACAAACTTTTTAAACTACTTCAATAAGTTTTCCTTAAACCGTTAAAAAACGGGTACAGTTGTCGGTATTGTAGAACAGTGCGAAGCTTCTTACTATTTTTTTTATTGGTAAATTACGTTCTTACAGTGAATAATACGAAACTCGAATTAACCACAATGAAACAAGTGCTCGGAGTCAACGTGGAGGCCCATTAACAGGCTGAACAGGGAGAACAGGCTATCGAATCACCGTGACGCACACCGAAATCGAACGAAATAAAGAGAGTGGGAGAATGGTATGTATTATACAGAACATATATACAATACTATATATAGCTACAGCGTTACACATTTTCGTAACGCTCGCTCCAGCATTTCACTCTAGCTCTAGAGAAAACATACCATAACGCCAGTATAGAAGCTTCGCTTCAAAAAACCGTTTCGTAGTAGCTAAACCGTATTTACTCCTCGGGTTTACTCCGAAATTAATTTCTCCCGACTTATCCAAAAACGTTCGAGAAGGTTAATCTCGCCTCGATCGAAGAAAAATTCGGCCCGGAGCTAATCGAGATTTGATAGATCATTCGATATAGCACTTCTGGGCGCCTCGTTCGTTCCGAGAGGCCGCCGGTGTCGAAAGTACAAATGTTTAATTAATTTCCCCATTTAAAGAGATTAGAGTCATCCATCAAACGTCGCGGCGTCGCGACGCGTCGACCGATCAGTAAAACAGTCGGTGGGGAGGAATTGTTATCGACAAGTCTTCGATATCGATGGTGCTACAGAGTAGAGGTGGGCATTCATTTCGGTAACGAGGCTATTCGGGGTATGTTTTTCGTGAGAGTTGAGTTAGTTGATTGGTTGGTTGACTACACTGAGTCCTCGCGAAATATAATTAACTGGATCAGTTTTATTGCGATAATTGTAGTATAGTCGTCTGTTATGATTATAAAGAGGACCTTCCGGTAGATTTCTTTATTCTGCGCGAATTTTGGAAGTTTCTCTAAAAGTCTAAAATAACTATCAATTGTGGTTTAACACAAAGTTCCACAAAGGTTCGAATACTGTTTTTAGAAAGCTAGCTTTCTTTATGCCTGGTTCTTCCACTGCTGAAACACACGGGTGAATACGCAAAATTTCCGACCGTCAGATGACCGATGTATACATATATACCTACATATTGTGACGTTCTTGCCACAGAGGTCAGCACTGGGTTTAGTTTTATGTTGGCATTATGTTTAGCACTGTATTTAGGTTGGAATTATGTTTTGGAATAAAAATGCAATGGCGAATGTTTTGAGAACGAGGTGCGTTGTCTTTTTTTTGTATTTTCAATTTTAGATATATTTTCTTATTCGATTTCTTATTATATTGTAAATTATTAAACTGTATTACAACTATATAACATTGCAAATGGAATTTATAGACTGAAATAATAATACAAAGATATACTTCAAGTAAAATGTTGGCGAGCCATTCATTTACATAAATTATCCATAACCTCACAATAATTTTTAACCTTCAATAAAGTTACGCAAAACAAAGCTAGCTCTCGACTGTCGGCACTCCCAGAGTGTAACGTGTCTGTTTTTTGTTTTCAAAATGTAAATTACTTTAAAATCACATTATCAACAAACCACAATAGGTTTACTCTTGTAATTTTTACTGTAGCAAGTTCAATTATAATAGTTTTATAGTGTAGTCTAGCAGCAATTTAATAGAAATTGATGTTGTTACGCTTAGGGCAAACATTGGGTCCCTAAGTGTGCTTGGTTTGGAGGCTGAGAAGCTGGGATGGGTAACACAAGTTAAACAAAGTCAAAAATAAGATATAGAAAGGTGGATTTCTCAGTGGCATAGCTTACATGAGTTCGGCGTTGAAGCAGAGGTAGCAAAACGTTAACACGTAAATGTTCCAAGATGTATTTCACCCCCTTAGATCATTTGCAAGCCAATCATCTTATCACAGTTTATTGTCTACCATTACATTTTTATTTATGTAAAACATCAGTCTGGCTTTTTTCCCTATCGACTTGTAAGAAGTAATAAACAAAAATTTTACATGATGTTACACAAAGAAGTTCGAATGATTATTTCACTCCCTTAGTCAATAATCTTTTCACATAATATTACACTATCGCTACAGATGAAATGACTGCTGAATACTAACTGGCTGCCATAATTGTGAAATTGAAAAATTGGCTGCTGAATAATATTAGGATACAAAGCAATTAAGAATTTTTGGCACTTCCAAAGTTTTCATATAGAAAGTGGTAGCATTCTTCAGATATCATCACATTTTCTTACAAATCATTGCACTTATGTCTAAGTTATATTCCACGAAAACTATCCACTGACGATGACAATGTTCTAGCTTGTGGTCATGTATATGGAAACTGTTTGCAATGGGTTTCCAGAAGTTTAGATCTGCATCGTTCATTCATTAAAAGATAACGTCCAGAATGTAATCGAATAAGTTTCTTCGTAGTCAAATTGACGATTCTTCTTTCTAGTTCTGATTCCAATTTAGGTTCGAGGTAGAACTTGACGAGCTTCTTGTTATTTACAGTCACTTCAAAATATTAAGGAACCTGCCCGAGGATAAAACTTCTCCCGTTCCCAATTAAGATTTTTTCGCTTTAACATTGGGACACGAGTTTCGAAAAGGAGAAGAGAGCTCCACTTAACAGAAGTTTTCTCTTCTCCCGGCCCCCTTTCCGTTTCCTGTGTGTTTTTTTTGTAATGAAAGAGGGCGCTGTAATTTTAACAAAGCTCAAACAGCCTTCTTCCACTGTTGATCTTCCAATAATACCTCGTTTCGCAAAAACAGTGAGAGCTCGACTCCATTTATTCCAATTAGCTTGTGTAAACCGTGTCGCCATTAGTAGAGTGACGCTTTACCTGTCGCACAATGGCTCCGTCCCGGGCATAAATCATGAACGACGTTTCTTCCGGAGCGAGACAAAACGTTTAATAAGTCCCTTTCTCGAATTTCATTCGTCAGATTAATTAATGTCAGCGTGCAAGGGAGAGAAAGGAGTCCCCTGGATTCGACGGCGGCGGAGAGGCGCATTAAAATCCGATAAATATTTAATTGGGATGCCATTAACGCCGAAGGCGAACAAAAAACTGTCTAAATTAGTGCTGTGCGACGCCAACTAAGCCGAGAGGATTCAGACGTAACACAAACGATTGCTCGATTGTTTCAATCGGACGCTGGAAATTTACACTTCGTCACTTTCTGCCTGGATTGCTCGGATCGTTTTCGTGCAACAGCACCGCGTCCAATTGTTGTAATCCAGGTTTTTGTTTCCACTGGATCTATTATTTCCAAGGAGAATAAGAGGATGATAATGTAGTTTCCTCAATTATCGTTAGGTGTCCAGGACTGTTTTATCTTGCAAAGTATCTTCCGTTCTTGGATTTTCCAGCTATACTCTGTTCAAAACAAATCCCGATGCACGTCATTTCGATGACGTCAGAATCACCCAATACTACCAACTTAATACAGTCACAGGACATCGCAATTTATGTGTTCCGTGCATGTTTTAGGTTGACAATATACAACGTGATCAAGAATGACTGTTTGAGTTGGCAATGCTGAATTTCATTTTTAAATGGTACAACTGGTATAATTTGAATTTGCTATTTAAAATTCAAATTTCTGGTATTCTTTTCAAATTTATTTAGGTATTTAAAATGGTTTTCACGTTACAACACATTGGAATGGCGTACTTTCGAAGCGGGATTCATAACCCAATTACTGGTTAGCAGTACTCTCTCGAAGCGACATACCAGCAATTTGAAGAGTTGTTTCCGTAGACTTTGGCCACTTTTGCTGTCTTTCTGCAACATTGCATACGAGTAGTTGAACGTTATTTAAACACAGGGAGCGTAAGCAAACAAAAATCAACTGGTAGACCTTCTACTCTAAACGAGGAAGTAGTCGAGGATATCAGAACTCGAACGCAAAGAAGTCCTCCCAAATCCTTAAGAAAGCTCTCCCTTCAAACAGGTTTGGTCCCTATGCCTCCTATTCAACCAATTTTCATTCTTACCCATAAGACTTCCACTTTTCCATGTTGTTCTAATTCACGGTTTTACAGGTTTATCATATGGAAGTTGCTCCACTGTGCTTAAAAAGAAATTAAAGTACCACCCTTACAAAATTTCCATCGTCCAGTCATTAACCCCTCCTGATCACCCGCAGAGAGTTTTATTTTGCAATTGGTTCAATAACATATTAAATAATAATGATATGCTTGACAATACCTTCTTTCCCGACGAAGCCTGGTTTCATCTCAACGGCTATGTGAGTAAACAAAATTACACAATTTGGTCAGGTTAAAATCCTTATGCTATCAGAGAGACACATTTGCACCCGGTTAAAGTTGGTGTTTGGTTGGCAGTCTCAAGGACGCGGGTGTATGGGCCGATATTTTTTAATTTTACCGTCAATTCGGAGAGATATATCTAACACCTTTTGAGGCTTTTTATAAACCAATTAACAGACGAAGAGCGTCAAATTGGATATTTCTAACAAGACTCTGCAAGGGCAGATACGGCTCGTACTACTATGGGATATTTAAGAGAGAATTTTGGCGACAGAGTAATTAGTCAGGGCATTTGGCCTAGCAGGTCAAGATCTCACTCCATTAGATTTTTCGTTATTTGGGCTCATGAAGGACAATGTCTTTAGGAACATATTGCATACTGAAGAAGAGCTGCGAGAGTCAATAGTTCAAGAAGTGGCAAACATTACCCCCAATATGCTGGTGAATATCTTCGAGAGCCTAAAAAGATGAGTTAATTTATGTCTGGACCAAGATGGGGGTATTTTGAGCATTACCTTTAGCTGTTTAATTAAATCATTGTTCTGTATTTCGAGTTTCATTTTTAAGCGTTAATTTTTATTCACATAACCTACAATCTTATCGCTGATTGTTATGTCAAATAAACATATCTGGTTGTAGCGTTGCAAACCCTTGGGCAAAAAATCCTCCAGGTAGGATTGCCACCTCAAACAGTCATTCTTGATCACCCAGTATACGGTTATGTGTATTCTCAACCTAAAATATACACGGAACACATAAATTGCGATGTCCTGGGACTATATTAAGTTGGTAGTATTGGATGTTTGGTGACGTCATCAAAATGACGTGCATCGGGATTTGTTTTGAACAGAGTATAGTTGGAGAGGTGCATGTTGGGCTATTTCATGGTTCCAGGTTCTATCCCATCCTGATTCCCATATATCTTTTAGAAACTATGTTAGTTTGCCTTTTGGTTCGATTTCGATGTTTCCTACGTTTGCTTCCTGGTGGTACCTTCCTTGTAAATGAGGAAAAGTGTGGAAATTCATGTATGTGTTGTATACCTATTACGGAATTGTATGTATTACATTGCTCCTTTCAGAACAACTTGGCAACATGTTCTACCATCAAGAGTGGCCTTCAGGAGTTTGAGCTTGTTAAGAACTTAAAGAAAGCATAGATGCGTATAGTAAATGAAGAAAAGTGTGGAAATTCATTTTTGTAATATTTATTATGAAATTGTATGTTCTGTATTGCTCCTTTCACCATAACCTAAGCAGCATGTTCTACCCTCAAGAGTGGCCTTCAGGAGTTTGAGTTTGTTAAGAACTTGAAGGAAGCAAATATGCGTATAGTAAATGAGGAAAAGTGAGGAAATTCATTTTTGTAATGTATAATATGGATCTGTATGTTTCACCATAATTTGGCAGTATGTTATAAACTTGAAGAGTGGACTTCATATGTATTCATCAGGGATGTTTAATTTTAGATTCTGACTGTAATATATTGTCGGTTATCAACAACAAACACATTTTTTCGACCATTCAAAATATGTGATTAATAACATCCAATTTTATCCAACATTATTCAATAACAGGATTCAAATTACAAGTATTATTAACAGAACTGTTAACAACTTTGGACCGTTACACATATCATATAGTGTTGCCCACGAGACGAGACGAGACGAGACTTTGAAAAGTCTCGTCTTGTCTCGCAAAAAAAGTTTAAAGTCTCGTCTTGAGTCTCGTCTCACAATAAAAGTCTCGTCTCGTCTCATGTCTCGCTCGAGAGTCTCGCAAGTTTTTCGCAAAATCTTGCGATTTCGTGCATATCATGCATTTTGCCGTTTTATTACGTCCGGTTCCTCCTTGCTCCTCAATTATATCGAAATGCTTTTCAAATTCCCTTTTTCGACAAGAACTGAAATAAACCATTTATTATAATTATAATAGGTCGATTATAACATGAGAAGGCTGGTGAGAAATAGGTAGATGATCTCCAAAGGTCGGTGAATATAAAATAAATTGTAGAGATACATATTAAAAACTAATAATCGTAAAGCTTAACAAAAAAGTGTGTCAAAAGGGATAAAATGTCAAACTTTTTTCCCGTTACAGAAAAAAAAACTATTTTATAGTTTGTGTGAATATTTGTGTTCCTAAGATTTCTACCACAATCCAATTTTTAGTTAGACGTTAGAAAGTTAGACGTCAAAAATCCAAAAAATTGTTTTAAATAGGAGATACAAAAACTTACCGTAATATATTATAAATAAATAACGAGTTCAGCTATTATAATGTATTATATTAATGACGAGTTAATAACAAATCAGGTAAAAATGCCTACCTTTTACTAAAACAATTACTTATAACGGTTTTAAGCAAACTTACATGGTCCATTTTAATGCATTTATTAATTTTCGTTCATTTCTTTCAGGACGCCTCTGGTCCCCGTCGAAATAATCCTTTTATTACTCCACCGGTTTTTTTGACAGAGTATAGTATAATAGTAGTACACGTGGCAATATCTCGGAAAGCTCAAAAAGGTAAACATTGCGTAACAGTTATTCTAAAACACAGGCTGCTCGCTATTATGCGGCTTTAAAAATATGTTTCAATAACATTCGCGATAATTAGAAAAATTAATTACTATTTGCCATTTTTATCTGCGATACTTCGAGACTTTTGCGAGACTCTCGTGCGATATTCGAGACGAGACTTTTTGAAAGTCTCGTCTTGTCTCGCAAGGAAAATTTAAAGTATCGTCTCGAGTCTCGTCTCTAAAACGAGACGAGACGAGACTCTCGAAAACGAGCATATCGTGGGCATCACTAATACCATACGTTACCTGAAGGGAGTACTATCAAAGACTATGTACATAGTCTTTGGTACTATGAACATATACACCATGAAAGACCAAGTGATTATCCTCCTGTGTCGTTCAGATCTTTTTTGACATAATTGTTTAATATCCGATCTGCTCTCTTCTTGTTTTATAAAATTTCTGGTCATTTAAACCGACTCTATGAAATGTATCATTTATTAAATAAATCACACTGGATTAGCTGTTTTGGCCACGAAGCTTTACGTTTAGACAATAACAGTTAATAGGATTTAAAACATTATTAAGGTGGTAACCTTTAAACTTCATTTAATAGTTTCGGATAAGTGTGTCAATTAAACGTCCTAATGAAATCGGTCGATATTAAAAGTGGAACTAATTGTTTTCGTGATTAATTATCAACGCCGCAAGACGAATATCGTACTTATACTTCTGTTATGACTTCATAGCAGTAAATTTAAGGATATGAACAATGGAATTGCTCCCCTGCTATTCGCCTTCTCGCCCTTCTTACTCAAAACTTTGGCTTTATTTCGCCCGCCGAGTCATGATATTCGCACGCTTTCGCTCCTCTCCCCCGAACAAAACTCCTAATCAAGCCGGCCGAATAGAGCAAACAAACGTAGTGTTTGCAGTCAGTTAGGGAGCCTTCTCTAAGAAATAATAGAGCGCCGCCGGTGGGAATCACAGGAAGGTTTAAAATTTGTTCCCGGCGTAGAATGGGACGACAATAATATTGATTAAGAGTGTCCGCGAATGATGGTGTATTTTATTACGTGGCGGTTGGATATGAATGATTAAGAGGTGGTTTCTTAACCCTACCGAAATCACTGTGTAAAAAATGGGAACGATTGATAAATAAAATATCACCACGTCGCTTTAATGATCGGCATTAAAGATTCAGAAATCCACCGTTTCTCCCTGCGTTCTAATTTTTCCCTGAATTTTCTTTAATAGCCACTCAAACGTATAATCATCTATTCCTTGATATTCTCGATAATGAACAGTTGAATCATTTAAAGATTTTTCCTTCGGAGAAACGTTGTAACGACTGCCATCGCGTGCCTTACCGCCAAGGATATAAACATTTGGAGGAAAGTCGAATGGAACAAGTGTATAACCGTGAAGGGGATGCATTTTTAAATAACATCGATTTCCGTTAGGTCACAGGGAGAAATAGGCACGAGATAAAGGGAACGGAGGCACTTCGACCATGCAGGGGTAATAATCCGGAAAATAAGGAAATCTCCGTGTATTTGTCATTGAAACGCTAACAGATGGAGCTTTCTCATGAAAATTAACCCGGGTTTTCAACGGAAATTTGAATTCACAAAGTATGGATCAATTTGGGCCGAAAATCAAGAGTGAAAAATTAAAATAGTACATCAAGGATCTAAAAGCAAAGCAAGAAAAAAATTTGTTGTCTGTAAAGTCGGTTTACGGATGATAATTTTTACGTGATAACGTCATAAGAAAACATTGATGAAAAATGGAATACGTTTATGAATTGAACTAAATTATCATTAGAAGGTTTTTTCGCACTGCGGTTGGCCGGTCCAACTGGTCATTATAGACACACTGTTATGACATGTGTGAAATTGCACATCAATCTTAAACCTTACATGAATTGCTGAGCAGGATAATTGTTTTCATTGAATACTAAATGAAAGCAGTCGAATTTTTACACGATCATTTATATCATTCATCATAATGTTTTAGTCGAAATCGTAACATTACTGCACACATTGACCGATGCAAGAACAAATATATGAGATTATATAGCTAATCGAACTCTTAGAATGCAAGAATTGAATTCCTTATTGCCGCAATTTGTTATTGTAATAGTAATAAGCAATGTTATGCACAGTAAATATTCAGATAATTTTGTAAATAATAGTGTGCTGACTGCTGTCGCCGTCGTCGCTGACGACGGAGTGGAAACAGTGCAATCAGAACGCGCGTAACGCATACCCCTTCATACCTTTCCATCGCGCACGCGAACCGAGCCGATCGCCAAATCGAGCTTTCACTCGGACGCTGTTGTGTAAAAGAGATTGATGCGTCCGCCAAGGTCGATCTCTGGCTATTGTTGTCGCTCTCACTCTAGCTCGCACGCATGGGTCTGGCGTAACGTTACAATGTTTTGTGAACTGTCAGGTAGCCGGCACGTCGATTTATAAGACGTATATCACGTCAAAAAATAGCTGAAAACTCGTTAAATCTTTTCATCAAGATAGTAAAGTCGAGGTAATGCGTACATTACTCGTTAATCCCCACATTGATTAATTCAACCGTATCGAAAAAAAATCCAATCAACTTCTCGCTTTTATACACAATAACTCAAAACTATAATCCCATAAAACTTTCATACGTTTCCCGCCTTCGTATGACCCGGGTTCCCAAAAGGCCGATTCCAATATTAAAAATTGCTGTTTACTGAGAACGTCCCCCCCCCCGTACAGTGGCCGTAAATAACATCTGTCAATTTCTAGATGAACGTTGTTACCGGGGCCGAAACTCCGGACGTGGCCGAAATAATTAATTCAAGCGGGAAGAAAAAAGTGCCGCCAGAATTTTCCCGGTGACATCAAGTATTTATGGATTAAAAATGTTCCTACCCGGAAAATAACCGGCGAGGTCGAAAATTATTTGTAGAAGTTCGTCCCCGGTTATTTACTTTCTTTACGTTCTGTGGTTCACGTTTATAGTGCCTTTAGGTGGTCGTTTATTAGGGAGCAGTAGGGTGTCTTTTAAATTTCCCTATAATTTCCATCGGATTCTTAGCGGTAATATTTTTAACAATTAAAAAAAATGGAAGAACGCTTTTTTCCGACTTGTTTTGCTTCTAACTTTTTAAGTGTTGAATTTAGAAGAAAGTTGTAGAGAGAAAAAAGTTACAGAATCGCTTTCTACATAATATGCCATATGTTAGAAATTCAAAAATTTATTAGCGGTTTTGTAAAATAGCAATAAACAAAAAAAATCGGCCCAAAAAAAGTGGTTTATTAATTTATTATTTTAGGCACTTTAAAATAGAGTTAGGACTTCCATATCACAGGTAGAAAATCTTGAAGTTATAATAAAAGAATCCCGTAAATTTTGTTTCGATCGGTTTGTTAGATTTTGCACAATAATTTTGCAATCCAGAAAAATCGAAAAATATTGAACATTTTCAAAATTGTTTAAATGTTTTTTCACTATTCGATTTTAACAAAACTGGCTGAGTATATATAAGAGAGAACAAGCTTTTATGTGCCTTTTTCAGAATTTAAAAATATTTATTACAACGGCCACAGTCATTGTTTAAGTTTGGTGTCGTTTTTTTGTTGCTTATAAACAAATAGATTATCTCGGCGAATTTTTTGTTAAATGAAATTCTGAAAACATAGCCGGAAAGTACTCAGAAAGACGCTTCTTCTTATATAGGATAAGTTGCTACTTTGTTCATTAGTTTCCGAGATATAACTCCTCAAATTTGTAATGTTTAATAAAATTACTATTTTTTCTCATATCTTAAGAAATAATTATTTCTCACAGTAACCAGTATAGTATTTTTGTTGAAATTTACATTCAAAAGATTGAAATTTACATTAAAAAAAATTCTCGCTTCGAATTTTGACAAATTTATAAATTTGACACCAATTTTAAACAATGACTGTGACCGTTCTAATAAATATTTTTTAATTCTGAAAAAAGCACATGAAAGCTTGTTCCCTCTTATATACGCCCAGCCAGTTTTGTTAAAATCGAGTATTGGACAAAAATTGAAACAAATTTGAAATTTTTCAATATTTTTCGATTTTTCTGGATTGCAAAATTATTGTGCAAAATCTAATAAACCGATCGAAGCGAAATTTACAGGATTCTTTTATTACAACTTCAAGATTTTCTACCTGTGATATGGAAGTCCTGGCTCTCTTTTAAAGTGCCTAAAATAATAAATTAAAAAAACACTTTTTTGGGCCGATTTTTTTTGTTTATTGCTATTTTGCAAAACCGCTAATAAATTTTTGAATTTCTAGCTTATGCCGTATTATGTAAAAAGCGACTCTGTAACTTTTTTCTCTGTTCAACTTTCTTCTAAATTCAACACTTAAAAAGTTAGAAGCAAAACAATTCGGAAAAACGTGTTTTGTCATTTTTTTTAAATTGTTGCATTTTAAACAATGTTCCCGACCTCTGCGCTTTGGAGGATAAGTCAATCCTTATTCTAGACATTATTCCCGAGGTATCCATGTAAAAATATTGCAGTTACCTCTTACATCCCCTTCAAAAATGGGTCCTAGACTATTAATTCTGTAACAGAAAGTCGAGATATAAATTAAGTATCACGTGTTAGTTCTTAGTGAAAATGAATTAGTTAAGACACTTCGCGTAATGTAAGTTATCTCGGACCCGTAAAACGTTACAATAAGTTTGAGGTGACTATTTTCCAAATCAGTTCAAAACAAAATTTAAGCTCTGTGTCATATGCCAAATTATATGACTCAGTATTTGACACTGATTTTCCATATACAAGTAACGAATTGAATTTAACTCGAACAATACAGGGAACAAATAATTTTTCCATTGGCGCGTGGCAACATTTTATTATACTCTGACGTGGTTCTTCATTAATCATGAACCCGATACTCTTGTTTCTTTTAAATTTAAAAAGGTTCTCTTCACATAACACTCCAGGTTCTTACTGCCCCTTTCATCGATCCATTCAGTCTTAACTACCATGCAATATTAACTCAATTTTGCCCCGAATGAAATCATTCAATTATTAATTTGCGCATGCCTGTTGTGCATAAATTTTACACTAGAGCACTTTTAGTCGATTATAAATGAATATGCAATCTGGTTTGGCATAAATAGTTTACTTGTTTCTCTGATATTAATTTACGAAGGAATTGGGAGCTGCTTTTTTAGCTTTGAAACGATTTCAAATTTCAGGTTCCGAAGCAACGTGACTTACTTTATAAGTGTATAAGAAATGTGGTACAATTAGTGTGAAATCTTCGGTTATGGTTGTTCTATTTGAGAATTTACATTTTCCAGAATCCACTAGAACAAAAATAAAAAGTGAAGGGCTGTTGGTAAATTAAATTTTTGACTACTACACGTCACCTGAATTTTAGTAAAACATCGCTCTATATGAATTATTTATTGCGCCCTTATTATATTACATTTTCCATGTCTAAATTTTAACTGACAAACATCAAAAAAGCGCATTGCTGTTTACATCGCCGGGCCAATTGTTTATGCACGTCAACCTGAATACCTCAAAATATCGTTATCTCCCCCATACACCGGGAACGTTATGTGGACGTATGCGTGGCACCGTCGAAATAGGAAAGCGTATTACATAAAAGCGGCAATAAATTATTCCGGACGGAGTATCAAACGCGGAAGTGCCGTTATATCGAGTTTCCGTTCTCAACCTTATTGCATTGTAAATAGTGATACGATAATCTGTTTGGCTCACTTTATTGTACTCCGATGCTGATTAAATTTATTGATGTCGCTGCTGATGCTGCATCGTCCCAGAACGACGAGATACGGGTTTTCCTTTCGCTTTTTTTTTTGTTGTTTTATTTACCCGGGAACTTTTCGCAAGTTTCTATTAAAACTGATCGAAGATTGAAATTTCGTTACAGGAGAGTAAAGTTCGAGGTCCGATCGGTTAAATATCCCACGAGGAAGGTTCGAAACTTGGGACATTAAAGAATTGTGATGTTGCATTATGTGCAGTTGATCTTTTAAAATATTGCTTGTGGCGAAGGTGCTCAAGACACAAAAATTGAGATTGAAGGTATGGAGAAAAACATTAATTTGATATTTAAAAAACGAGTTGTAAAAGTTGGAATTTCTTATTCATGTAAATTAGTTGTGTAAGGAAAATATCCCACTATGTTGCCATAAAAGCTAGATCTAAGTTTTAGTCAACATTTATTGTTAAAACAGTACAGTACGAATTTGCTCCCAAGTTTACCCAACTTTACATTATAACTTTATCCACTTGTTTAACTCGATAAATAATTTGAGCTTAGAATTAAAATCTGATTTGTTCCAGTTTTGAAATTTTAATCAAACAATTTCTTGGTTGTTGAAAGTCGAAAGTCTCGGTATTCCTCTAATTTTCTGTAATAATTCACCATGCGTTTCCCAAATTTATTAGTCCAAGAGAATTAGACCCAAAACCTACCAGATGTGTCTATGTCTTTACGTAACTAAAAATCGAGAAGTGCAAAAATGCACGAAAATAACTCATTTTGTATCACTATATTCAATATAACTCTGTATAAGTATATGCAGTTTAGACAAAAAATGATCTCTTGTGAATTTGTTCGTTATGGAATTTTCTATAAGAGAGAATTAGTTTAAAGCTCGAATTTGTTATATTGTCGCTGATAGATAGCAATAAAGCGGGGAAAATGTGATGAAAATCGAGGTAATTTTGAGGCGTTCAATAAACAGGTAAGAAATTGCACAATTCGAGTATAAATAGAGAATTAAGTACTCTAAGTACTAAACACGAAAACCCGATCCAAATCTGCTTGTTAGTTTTTGCACTGTACATTTGTTAACTAATTAGAGCAAAAAAAAATCGTCATTTGTTTGCGTCTCTGCTGGGGTCGAAATTAGGCATTTTCATTGCCGCTGAATTTTTAACATATTATTGGGCCCGTTAGCTATCATATAGAATCTATATAAAATCCATTTTCTATTTTGTAACAACTTTTGGGACGATTTTAAAAGTTTGTAAAGTTTTGATATTATAAATAAATACTATCGTGAAGCGGTTTTGCGGTGCGAAAAATATATCAAAGTACTAAAAAACTAGTTTTGATATATTTTTTGCACCACAAAATCGCTTCACGATATTATTTATTTAAAAAGTCAAAATTTTACAAACTTTTAAAATCGTCCCAAAAGTTGTTAAAAAATAGAAAATGGATCTTATATCGATTCTATATGATAGCTAACGGGCCCAAGAATATGTACAAAAATCAGCTACAATAAAAATGCCTAATTTCGACCCCAGCAGCGACGCAAACAAATGACAATTTTTTTTTAGTTCGAATTAATTAACAAATGTACAGTGCAAAAACTAACAAACAGATTTGGATCGGGTTTTCGGATTTCATTTTGTAATACTTTAATTAAAGTACTTTAATCTCTATTTATACTCTAAATGTGCAGTTTCTTACCTGTTTATTGAACGCCTCAAAATTACCTCGATTTTCATCACGTTTTTTTCGCTTTATTGCTTTCTAGCAGAGACAATATAACAAATTTGAGCTTTTAACTAATTCTATCTTGTAGGAAATTTCATAACGAACAAATTCACAAGCGATCATTTTTTCTCTAAACTGCATATATACAGAGTTATATTGAAAATAGTGATACAAAATGCGGTATTTTCGTGCATTTTTGCACTTTTCAATTTTTCTTGCAAATAGCACACCTTTTTAAGCTAGCGCATACTTATAATATAATTATAAACATCATTTTCGACCAATTCTGAAAATATCTAAGTTACGCAAAGACACAGCCATGTCAAACTGTAGTGCTCCTGGGCTATATGCCGGCTTCACATTATACAGGAACTTCCACCAAAAGATGTACATTTTGTATTGGAAAATTATTTTTTAAACAATATTATGACATACCTGATTTAAACCGACATAGTCAATTGAAGGTTTATGTTGTATCTATGTTGAAACGTTAGCAGGTAAAATCAGTTTATTGAGCTCTTTCTCTTGAGATGGACTAATAATGAAAATTGGATAAATACCACTACGATAAAAAATATAGAACGCCAAAATTTTGAAACCTTAGAAACAATGGAATCGGTCGTTACAAATTGGTTTTAGAAGACTTCTGAACAAAATTAAGCCATCTTCTCATTAATAGTTTTAAATCATGGTATCTTATGAATTATTATAATTAAATGAATTTGACTATCAAGTCACAAACTACAACTACAGATTTCATTGCTTCATCTTCTCTTAAGTTGTATAGAAGATTAATTTTGTCTGCTCTAAGTCTACTGGAGAAATAAATATTTAATAAATTAAAATAATAAATAAATATAAAAAAAAAGTAAATAATTTGTTAGGTGACGAAGGTTTCTGAAAAATGTTTTTGAATACAATTAACTTTATCGAAACTATAAATAAATTTACTTATGTAATATAACAACACCAAATTTCAATGTCCATACTTCGAAATGAGAATCCAATTATCGACTTGGAATAAATAAAAACAACTGTACTTGATTGAAATGTATGAGTTAGACTGAACAATTACTCTGCAAACAGATGCATTTAAGGAAGGGCACTTTAGGGCAGTTGTAGATAAAAATGTTTCACTAAAAGGTATAGGCATTAAATATGTAACTTAAGTTATGAGTAAAGACCGGATTTATATGCACAAAATTGTGCCCAAATATGCACGAAAAAATGCCAAAATATGCATAAATTTTAAGAAATATGCACAAATTAAAAAAAAGGTGCACACTTTTTCACAGTAATATAAAATTGGAAACAAGTATAGAGAATGAAAATAACATCGTTTTAAGAAAAAGTAGGCATTTTACAATTAAAATTACAATTCTGTCAGTATTATTTTGTATTTTACAAATTTGTTATACATTTTAATCTCTTACAATATAACCTTATGTACAGATTCTATGTATTACAATCACAGGTACAAAAATACCACAAATATATACAACACATTCAATAAATACTTACTGTTACTGTAAGTAAGTAAGTACAGTAAGTAAGTCTTACTGTAATTTACTTTTACATATTTTTCTAGATTATCTGTTTTAAAATTTTGTCGTCGATCTGATAAAATATGTTTGTATTTAGAAAAACTGCGTTCAACATCAACAGAGGTTATAGGAGCATATTTGAAAACAGTAAGACGTTTTGAAGGTAAATCTGATTCTATATTAAAATATCAGGTAGCTCCTTCATAGCATTTTAGTAATGTTTTAAAACCAGAGTATTTTGCAAAATATTTGATCACTTTTCAGTTACAATATTTTAGATATTTCCGGGTACCTTCATGATATTGTAATGCGAGAAGTAAACAAAGCGACACATGTTTACTCCTTCAAAAGAAATAACTACGACGTACGACGCGTACAAGACAGCTGCATGAACATTTCCTGCGTAGGCGTTCTAGAATATACTAGAACGTTCTTTATCGGGGTTGGGAGTGTATATATAAGGGGGCTTGTGATCGAGGGAGTTAGTTAGAAGTAGAGAAGCAGAAGTGAACGCGACATACGAACCGAAAGCGGAGCAGTACAAATAAATTATGTAGTGTCTAGTCTAGTGTACAAGTAGTTTAGTGTGTTAAATAAATTAGTGTTCAATTAATCTAAATAAAGTATAAAATAAACGCTACAATATTATTTTTGAAATCTTTTATTACCTTAATGGACTCCGTTATTGGCATATTAGGTTTTTCTAAGTCATTAATAATTGTAAATTCCCTAGAAAATGCAGCATTATGAGGAATTTGCTCGAAATATGCAAAAATTAGATAAATAGTCAGAATATGCAAGGCACATATGCAAATGCATACAAATCCAGTCTTTAGTTATGAGGTTTGGTATAAATCACTAAGACCGTTTTGAAGAAAATTGTACAACAAAATAAATTAAGGGTAAAGAGCCCTTTAGCATAGTTTTAGGCAAAGGTATTTCGAATAAAAATTGTATACATTTACTATGTTATTTCAAATATAAAGTTTGGTGAAAACATTCAATTTTTTTTGAAAAATTGAAAATGTTCAGGAGTAAAGTGCTCTTTAGGAAGATTTTAGAAAAAAATGTTTCAAATTAAACTTATAGCCATTAGTTAGGTCAGTTCAAATTTAAAATTTGGTTAGAATCGGTATATCGGTTTTGGAGAAAATTGAGAAAAATTCAGAATTCACAAAAGTAGAGGGCCCTATCATATCACATCACATCGCAGCCAAGATGATGATAACGGCAATCAATAAGAATTAAATAGCAAAGTAACCACGTAACGTACCACGAATTTTCCAATTATATGAATCTTTTCCCATTATTTTCATCCAGCTATATGAAAAACCATTTTTCATTCATTTTTTGACAATTTATACTGTTTTAACAAAAAGTTGTAAAAGAACTGAGTTTAATTTTTGTGCACAGTGTATTTTCAACCAATACAAACCAAATACAAAACCTTGTCCCTGTTGCATCAATTCTAACAAATTCAAATATCAATTTACTAAAAGTTTCCATAAACTCGGTGAAATCGTTTTTTTAAGCGTTCTCAACAGTTCGGTATTTTAACATTTATTCGTAGGAACTCGCATTTTTCTTACTGTGTATTGTTGCCGCATCATTAGGAAACGCCTAATGGGGCCATAGTAATATGAGATCGAACTCTCACCCGTTTATTAAAACTCCATTTGGCAACTCTGCCACATGTCGACTCTGTCGAAGTGTTGGTGCACCTTTAACTTAACAAAAAACCCAAGGAGTTTTTTCTGCGGACTCGTTCGAATCCTGTCGAGACTTGAAGCGTTGGCTATCGATAAGAATCCGACGATTTTCGCCTCATTCTCTCGGGAAAAGTGGTGAAAGGTGCATCGTATTTTAGTGGAAAGGGGACGGACGAGGAGATTGCAGTTTCTGGTGAGTTGTCTTAATTCCTTAACTCCTTAACGTTGTCTTATTAAGGTGTTGGTGAAAAACCTCGTATTGTTTGTATTACGGTTGCATTTAGTTCGTTCGGATTGAAACACCGATTAATCCGCCCTTTTCATGTTGGAACGCCGCCGAAATGAATTCACCTTTTATGTCACATAAAAATCATCACTGTTATACGTATAAATGGCATTTTCGTGCTGGATATTAATTAAATGAGATGAGAGAGAGCAATGAAACAAAAGGTTCGACGGTCCCGTGCACATCGCATACATATTCCCCTCGTCCACGGGGAGGAGGGGACTACAGGGGCGAGGTGGGGAGTATTGGGAGGAACGCGGGGGGGGAGAGGTGATAGTTCTCCCCATCCCCACGCGGTGCATGTCACCGAATATCGACAGGTACAAGCAAGATACCAAGGACATTATTCGGGTGGAAACGTCGGCATATTCCGTGCATTCGGGTAATCACGGCGAGGACTTTTTCCTCCCAGCCAGAAATATATTCGATCAGATAAAGGGCCAGACGGGAAACTTCTTCGACCGAAGTTTTTAACAAGAATGATTTGGATGTTGCGATAATTTATACGTCGAATAGAAGTCCCGAGGGGGATCCGGACGACGCGACTTTTTCCCGTGACTTTAAACTGGCCGCGGAAAATGAGTTCTGTCGATAAGATCCGTCGAATAAATAGGTTCGTTCCGGTGAGCGGAAAATCATGTTACGGAACGTGTTTTGTCTAGTCGCTCGCGGTTTTTTTTTACTGCTGACGTTATCAGTTTGTAAACTTGTCGGTGACATGCTTGCTGGAACAAACCTAATGTGATAAGTTATTCCGGACGCTTCGGTTCAATATTTTATTTAAAAACTCTACCATTAAAATTAATTTACTAAAATGAGGTTACTAATAGTTCATCGATAGAGGTCTGGCATATACGACAAACTAAATTTATTACAGATTTATTCTAAACGATATAAGTACAACAGTACTGCTGTTGTACTTACTTGCCCCTTTCTCCTTACTCCTTGCTGATTTTTAAACAATTTAATACAAATTAAATTAGTACAATTAAATTAAATACAAATAAGCAAAATTAATACATGTTTATAAGATTTTTATTTTTATATTTTGATATTTAATACAATTAAATAAAATTAAATGAAACACAATTAATACAATAATTAATTACAAAAATTCGCCGTTGCAGCAGTTTTTTTTCAATACAACAGCGGGATGACTTCATGCGAAAATGTCAGTTATAAACAAAAAGGGATGAATATTCTAGAAAAGCATATTTAAATAGTCCTACAATAACTGAAAATCGGAATTTAAAACTTCTTTTTGTTGTAGGTGTTGTTTTACATGTACCGCGTCTGAAATTTTGAAGTTTCGCCAAAACTTTTTGGAACTTAGCTGATACTTGAAATTTGACGTTGATATAGCGTAAATATATAGGGATCAAATACAACCTGCACAATTTGATTACTTTCATTTTTGCAAATTTTGGAAAGGTTTCATCCACCCTATTTCCACAAGTCACCGTTTATTTATGTTTCTTCATATATAGCTGGTCAAAAAGATTCCAAAATTTCACCTAAAAAATAGTTTACAGTAAAAAAAAACTTAAAAAAGTTAATATAGTAAATAGTTTATAGTACGTACTAAAAAATAGTTTGATTTGCGTTATTCAGATGAGATATTTAAGATTTTGTGTTTTTGCCCGGAGAGTCTTACATTACAGATCATACCTCAAAAAATTAAATTTTTAAAGAATGGGAGAATTTTCTCGTTTTTTTTTTTGTTTGTTGAATGTTTTATAAAAAATTGTTCCGGTTATTTAAACATGATGAAATAGTTCATAAGTACGCACGACAAATTTCAAGTGTCAGTTAAGCTTTAAAAAGTTAGTGTGGTTATTGTGCATGCTTGCTGGAACAAACCTAATGTGATAAGCTATTCCAGAAGCTTCGGTTCAATATTTTATTTACAAGCTTTCCACAAGTTGTGCATCGGTTTACAAAATGTAAATTTACTAAAATGAGGTTACTAATAGTTCAGTCGATAACATGTACGACAGACTAAAGTCACAGATTTATTCTAAATGATTTAAGTACATCATTAGGCTTCCTTGCTGACTTTTTAACAATTTAGGTACTTAGCTGATACTTGAAATTTGACATAGATATAGCGTAAATATATAGGGATCAAATACAACCTGCACAATTTGATTATTTTCATTTTTGCAAATTTTGGAAAAGTTTCATCCACCCTATTTTCACAAGTCACCGTTTATTTATTTTTCTTCATATATAGCTGGTCAAAAAAAATCCAAAATTTCACTTAAAAAACAGTTTACAGTAAAAAACCTAAAAAAAGATAATATAGTAAATAGTAAAAAAATTAGTTTGATTTGCGTTATTCAGATGAGATATTTAAGATTTTGTGTTTTTTCCCGGGAGAGTATCACTACAAGATCATATCTCAGAAAACTTCGGTTTTTCAGTTTTATAAAAAATGTTACAGTTGTTTAAACATGATGAAATATTTTATAAGAACGCACTTATATGTAGGTACGTCAAAAATTAGGAAAAAGTGAGATACCTGAACTGGACAACTCATGAAATGTTGCTAAAATTTCAAAAATTAGGATGATTAAATTTTGCAAGTTGCATTTAATTTTTACACCTTTACACCAAATTTCAAGTGTCAGTTAAGCTTTAAAAAGTTAGCGTGGTTATTGTAAGTAGATACATTTAACCATACCTTTTTAAATTCTTGTCATATTTTGATTAAGATCATTTCTAATTACTTTACGATTTCGACTTTCATCTATAACTGTTTTAAATGTTTGTGCAATATATTAATTATTATCGATTTTAGCTATTGTATTTTTATTTGATAAGTCTTAATAACAGTTCCAACTGTCCTTAAACGACATTTTTCTTCTTTTTCTTACGTCTTCAACTTGTTATGGTTAAATTTTAGTAATTTTTTTGTTATTATATTTTCAGGGCGGATTCGCAGCAGCAATGTCGGAGTTAGCAGAAATGGAGGACGTCGGGCCAAAGAGGGGTAGCTGCCGTCTTCTAAAGGTCAGTTTTTGTAACAATTATTATGACACTTTTTAAAAATCATGTCACACGATGGCAAGACAATTTCTGATGTATTTCTTAATGCAAGGAATGCATCAAATAACACACACAATATGTAAATACACTCTTATTGCGGCAAAGACACGAAGAAATTAAATTACATACATAAATATTTGTAGAATGCCTAGTATAAAATCTGAACCGACTAACACACCATAAGAGCGTCACACAGTGCATAGTTTTATTTTATAAAACGTTCAATTGCGTATAAATCGCCAAATTGTTCTATCCAATCGATTACAGGATATATTTATTTCGGTTTTTTGTAAATTAATTAATCTGTGATTGCATCGATAAAATTAAACGTTCCATAACTTCGTTTTTATCGATGGACCATAACTTTTACCGTACCGATCTAGAATTTCCTATTAATTAACTCCGTTCCATATACCTACATACATGTATACGTGAAATAATTCTCGATATTGAAGTAATAAAATTATGTTATAAATTTTGGGTTTCGTAAAATTTAGGGCTTATCAAATGATAAATGCGCGATAGCAAAGCTTCAACGTACACGTTTCGAAAAATTACACGAAAACTGACGCTGTCGACCCGTTTCACCCCTTCCCCTGGCTATTAACATACAAGTTGAATGGAAAAACGTTTTCCAATAGGTGACAATGGAAAAAATATACAAAATTCCGTACTAGCTATTCATTCGGTAAAAACTAGTTGGGACTACATGTCATATTAATGATAATCGATAGAATATTCCAACCATGGCAACCGATACTCAATACATTTATGCGGATCGATAAAGAGTTCGTAGGTAACGTATATATATTGTCATCGCTGGAATTACGCCGTTTGAAGTTGATTTTACGTTTGAAAGACAATCTATCGTTTTCCATGCCAGAACTGAAGCTAATATGGCATATCATGCTGAATTGTTTTGACGGTAGACAATTTATTGCGACGTAATCATGAAGGCTCATTTGCACACAAACACTACTCACTTTCATACAAGCTGTAGAATATGAGAAATTCTGGATTCATAAATTTATTCAATGCATGAACGGATTCTTACTTTATTTATAATTACATATTTAAAAATTAATTATGTACTGCGTAACCAAAAAAAAAATTCTAGTATTACTTACCTTGTAAAATACAGGTAAACAGTTACATTTTGTTTTAATTAGTGTTCTCTGCTGGAAAATTACATTTATAAAATAAGTTCGTTTCAATTTTAATTAAATGCGATATGAAGGTTGGTAATAATTAAATTAACACACCCATAAATAACATCGTGCAAAACAAAGCTTGAACTACATATATTGTATAAAAAGTATTTAATAATATTTTAATCACTCGAAAATAGTATGTATTTTAATTGTAAGGGCAACTGGAGTAAGGATGGTTATTTTTCGAAAACCCCGAAATTGAAAATTTTCAACCTTCAATAACTTGAAAATGGTGAAATTTTTAGGGAAAACTAAATAGACCTTTTTTAAAGTACATAAAAAAACCTTTAAAATGAGCACTGATAGAAGTCTTTTATATAAGAATTGACTGATTTACAACAAAAATAAAATAACACCTTTCTGTTTTTTTTTTTAATTTTAAAATTACACCCTCGTCATTACCACCCTGATAAGAATTAAGCGTAACCCACTTGCAATTATCTTTATCTAGGTATTGTTGATATGGTCCATGTGGTTTAACCGGTTAAGAATGCTTATTTTAGAAGAAAAAAAAATGTTTAAAACTCAAATTGCATTTTCGTAATTTTGGAAAAAAATGGATTTTTCTTAAATAAATCAAAAATTGTTTTAAATACGAAAAAATCTTTCAAGCGTTAATTGCAGGGTATGTCAAGCTGAAAATTCTTATTTTTTTGCTTATCTTTGTATCATAAAAATTGAAGGAGATATGGCGGTTCAAAGTTTACATTCGCATACCAATTATAGCTCATCCAAGCCCTTTGAACGCATACCTTTTCAAAACTACCGGTTGTAAGAACTTTTAACTAATTTGATCTTAACGAGCTTGGAATTCCCTACAAAACTTATTTTTTAAAGAGTTTCTAGCTTGGAAAATAAGGGAATTATCCTCGAAAAAACAATTGTTTTTTTTATTTCGGTGCCCGAATTTTGGTGCATAGGTACAAAGGCAGAAGCGACCAACATCTGGCATACAGTGAAAGTATCATAAGAGTTTTTTAAGGTTTTTTATGTTCTTTAAGAAAAGTCTATTGAGTTTCCCCCAAAAATTTCACCATTTTCACGTTGATGAAGATTTTCAATTTTCGAGTTCTCGAAAAATAACCATCCTTCAACGAGCGATAACTAAGCCGTAATTAGTTTTATAGAGGTCATTTAAAAACGAATCTCTTTTTTTGTTTATTAGCTACATTTTTGTTCTGAATGATTTTTCCGATAGAATGAAAGATATTAAAGTTATTGGTGAAAAACGGTTAAAAAACATTCGGTTTTTCAATGTAAAATGTCTAGCTTCAATCGTGAATAATTCGAAAAGTATCAACTTTTCAAAAAACTTTATAGAACAAAAGTTGCTTAGAATTGGCCGATCTAACGATTTCCGGTATTATTTTGAAAAATTTTTGTTATCCCTTAGAAGGGCTTCCACCCCTTAAAAAAGCACACTTCGGCACAAGTCCAACTTTGAAGAAGGTTATAAATACTAAATGAATTTAAATTTTTGGAGAAATCGACCTTGTTTCCCAAAATTCCACGTTTCAAGGTTTTTACCGCTGATGACTGAACTATAAGCTTGCAATCCGGCTGATGTGCAGTCCTTGCATCATCGGTGAAAAATTGGTTATTTCTAGAAGAATCCATTTCGCTACAGTGCGTGTGTTATGAACAAAGGACGGATTAAAAAAATAGGAAAATATGTAACGATTTTCCGAAATATATGTAACTATTTGCTAAAAATATGTAATAAATTAAAAATTTAGAGGGAGATTTTCAAATAGCAAACAAGCAATATTCATCATAAATAATCTTTACATTATAACAAAAATGTATGCCTTATACCCTGCTTAACATTATAAAAACAATTAACTACTAAGTGTTTTTCAAAATCTTCTACAGTAAAATTTTGACGCTTATAGGTAAACATGTGGTTGTACAAAGAAAAGCTCCTCTCACCCTACCGAGGTTATCGCGGCATATTTTAATTTCGGCAACAAGATTTCACTGAAACATCAAAATTCCCCTCAAAAATATTTGAAATATTTTGAATAGTTTTGAACCCTTCATTATTTTCCAAAACCTGATTCAATTTGTTCAAAACTATATTTTACCAATTTTCCCGTTTACTTTTTCGCGTTTTCTTTGAAAATTTTCCATTATTTCAACAGAATCAAGGTTTATGACATATAATTAATCTGTTTGCATCAATCCTACACTGTCCACAAAAACGAAATACCAAGAAAGAAATAAGGGACACCTAAGACCCTACTTAACGCACAGTTATACTGTGCTTGTGTGCTTAACAGTAGGTAAGGTATTGGTTTTAGGAGGATAATAAAAAAAAACAATAACAATAAGAACGATTATTTAGATAAAAAAGATGAAATCATGTAAATATATGTAACTATATTTTAAATACGTAATTTTATGTAACTTTGATGAAAATATGTAAAAATATGTGAATTACATATATTCCCTTCTTTGGCTATGAATGATGCGTCCGTATGAAATTTGTTTATTTGGTTCAGGGGGGGTGGTGTACGTTCGGGGCTCGGCCTAGGCGAGGGGTGCGTACCCGAACGGTCCCCCCGCCGCCGCCGTCGTATTCGGCGTCGGCGGCGACGTCACCTCCAGCAGGTGCAGGCGGCGGCGGTGTGTTCCTTGCGCAAGGGGTGCGTTGCGCGCGGCGTCCCGGCGTCTGGCACCTGGCGGCGCGACGTCGGAGGGGCGGCAGTCCTTGCCAAGCACCGGCTGCGTCGTCACCACGCCAAACGCCGCCACCCACTACACTCACTCACACACACACTCACTCACACATTATACTCACTAACAACATACAAACTTACACTCACTCTCTCTCTCGCTCTCGCTCTCTCCCCTCCCCTCTCTCTCTCTGTCCGTCTCTCGCTCACCTGAAAAGTGCCCCACCCCCACCTCGAGCCGTCGAGGAAGTCGCGGTGGCCGTGGCGAGGAACAGTCGAGCATCGAAAGGCGCACCGGGAGATCATCGCAACGCCGTCGCCGCCGCAGCCGCCGTCGTCTTCGTCGGTCACGTTTGTCGTTCTCGTTCTCGCAGCCGCGGCCGCCGCCGTCATTCATTTCATTCACTTCTTCTCTCTCTCTCTCTCAATTTGTTCACCCTGTCGATCCTGTGAGAAAGAGTAGTACGTCCGACGCGCCGCCGCCGCCGCCGCCACGCGAGTGCATGTGATTGAACTCTGTTGGGGAGTTTGTGTGCAGGTGAGGGTGGGGGATGATCGTCGACACGTTTTTGGTCCTTCCAGGCCGGGCCCCGTTCGTCCTTCTCTCGCTTTATTAGGATTTGTCGCTCGATTCACCAGGTTTGTTCAACCCTCCTCGACTTACTCTAATATCACCGAGTTTCACTTTCCTAACTCTGCCACCGAAACACAAAGGTGGGAACTCGACCTGAATATCATTACGCGGCTACTGGTACAGATACCACGTGCTCAGGCGACCGTAAAATGAAGCTTCATTAAATACTAATAAAGTGATTAAGGACGAAATTCTCTCGACTCCGCTCAGTTAGACTTTGTCGCCACTCGACGTTTTTTGCCGAGTCAGTACCGTCTTCTCGTGGAGTTCCCACAGGAACCAAGTTACTCCCACCAAAAAATTCACCAACCAATTCTCCTAAAACAGTTTTGAAAAATGGTACCGTGGGAGTAACCAAACCACCCCCGTCCCCATCCTGGTAGTCGTTTCCACAGGCGTAACAATCAACCCCTTCCCCCCACCCTCGGGGAAAACGGTACTGACCGCGTCCGAGCTTAAGGACCAAAATCCCCCTTCCTTCGACCACTCGACACGCACGCAAACTCACTAAACTCACCCTTCTCTCTCTCTCTCTCTCTCTCTCTGCTCTCCCTTCGCTACCTCCACCCCGACGATAACAGGACCATCCTGCATCCTGAATCGTGGAGTCGGTGTTGCCCAGTACGAAAAGAGGTCGGCATCCTCTGGGAGACAGTACGTCCCCGACGCCTGCCGCCACACCGCCGCCTCAGCAGAAGCGTGTCAAGTACGAGTCGCCGGGCACAGCCTGTATCAGCACCAGTTCGGCCCTTAAGCAAGACATGGAAGCGCCGCTGGGTGTCACGCTGAGCCAGAGCATGGATTCGGTCAACACCAATAACGGAGAGGAAGAGGTAAGGGTCGATTTCGCAATGTGCACTCGTTAGGATTGATGAACGATAAATGTCGCTCTGGGTAATATGGAAGGAATCAATTTCATGTCAGAATCGCGGGCCAATCTATTTTTCGAAATTTTGGCGAAAGTAAGCGCGGGTGATTGCGACCCCTTCGCCACCTGAGACTCGGTCACCATTATCGAAGACTTTTATGGGGATATACGGGTGTTGGTAAATTGGTTCCCGGCAAGTAAGAAATTAAAAGGTACTACTTAGTGCCTCTTATCTATGTACAAATTGGTTCCTGGGATTTTTCGTTTACCTGACATTATCGGAGGAGGCGAGTTCGGACCCACACGCAGGTTTTCCTTTGCCCCTTCAGTTGCCTATCAGATTTTCCCTTGCCCCTTCCAATTGCCTATTTTCCACCGCAGTAAAATATTTCATTCTACTTACAATGCAGAGACGCAAAATAAGCTACTTCAGTTTTTTGTAAAACTCCGGTAATTGAAAACGTTGGGAACCAATTTACACTTATAGGTCAGGTAAACCAAAAATTGCGGGAAGCAATTGGTTTGTTATTTTTGACCCTGATTAAGTTGGGAACCAACTTACGTGTTCCCTATGTACCCCTTTTAAGGAACGCGGGACCTTCGCTGTTGTCAATTACGATACTAATTTAACGTTACCCACATTACTTTTACGGACAGTCTTAACATACTACCTACTCATACCATCAAATTAAATGTTTCTTTTAAAAGCACCATCGTTTTTGATTTTGGCGATTAGAGCAACGAACACTAACGCAGAAGAAAACAAAATAAGACCTTGCGTTGTGCAATCCTCGTTAATGGTGGTGTTGGTGTTACCCACGCTACCTTTACTTAATTTAATTTATAATTGTAATATTGCTACGTTGGAGGAAATTGCATGTGTACTCAATTTGCGTGGTAGGTTTGCGAAGTATTGTCGATTACTTAGGATATTTGAAAGGGTTCTAACTAAACTGGTTATTTGGTGTAAAAACGACAAAACTTCAAAATACTGAATATGTAGCGTATATAGACCAAATCTGGAGAGTAAGGAGGCCGTTTAAAAATTAAAGTATCGTGAATGACACCCACTGGAAAGTAGCATTTGTATGAAGAACTCTTCAGAACCCATCTACTGGGTTCTGTTTGGATCATTTTAATTGATCCTGGTTTCATGCAATGCCATTATTAACTATTTCGAAATTTTTATTAAATTTGCAAATATTTTTAACAAAGCCCCATTTTACTAATGTAAATTTAATGTCTTAATCTCTGTTAATCTATATATTTAATGTGTTACCACAAACCATTTCTGTAGAGGGGCTTTCATGACAGCTTGCAAGATGCATTTTTATAAACGCAAAACATAACTTGAAGACCATTTAAACTTTATTCTTGAAATTTTGTTAATTCGTACTCAGCTTAAGTCTAAAAAAACTAACTGATTTGAAATGTCGTTACTCCTTCATCTGTTTGAGGAAAGGGTTACAACTAAATAATTAAAGATTTGCTGTATTTAATTGCGTAGCTGTCTAGCTTCAAGTTATTCTATTACCATTTTCTTCTGCTGCTGTCATGTATTCTGTTTTATGTGTGTTGATGACAGGACATCACTTTTTGTATTCCTCTTTCAACTTTCGAAGCATATAGCTGATGTCATCTCTGTCGGTGGCTACTGAGACTTGGTCATCTGCAAACATCAATGTATAGAGAATGTCGTTACCGATGGTTACTCCCATGCCACTACATTTTCAACTGCAAATTTTACTATTTTAGCCATGACTTCCTTAATGGCATGTAGCCTTCTGGAGATCTACGAAAACCATATGCACTTCTCCTCTTTCTATCCTTTTTTTATGGTGAATATACCGTCAATACAAGAACGTCTAGGTCAGTAGGAACTGGAATATTTTTGTTGTTATAGGTTTCTTTATATTCCAACTTAGTCAGCTAGGTAAATACTCCTGTATTTATATAAGGAATCATTAAGTCAGCGGTTATGCAGATACCTATGCACCATCAGGGTGAAGCTACAATTTTCATTAATCCGCAATGTGCTCGATATTTCCCGGTTCACTCGGTTTATTTATAAAGTTATCCGTCAGTTTACCATCAGAAATAGAAAGCAAATCGCCGGATTACGAACGTTCAATGTCTTCGCGACGCTGTTAATCGTGTCGGGAAACTTTTATCCGACATGCGGGAAAAAACCCGAAATTATAATAGGAACGATATCCGTTGCGCCACGAAAATAACCGTAGTCTCGTCTCGAATCTGGATGACTGCCGTTTATTATTACTTGTCCTTCAATCTTGACTGATTCGATCTAGTTTAATACGATCCGACGCGG
This sequence comes from Cryptocephalus moraei, assembly GCA_946251905.1. Taxonomy (NCBI): domain Eukaryota; kingdom Metazoa; phylum Arthropoda; class Insecta; order Coleoptera; family Chrysomelidae; genus Cryptocephalus; species Cryptocephalus moraei. The sequence goes on along the minus strand of OX276455.1, from coordinate 2,654,956 downwards.
ACATAGCAGTATTCGGTTCCGCAAGAGCGAGATGAACGCTGAGATCGATCTCATCCGAACGCATCGGTTTGTTAAGGTAGATTTACATTTTGACAGATCTTGTCCTGGCGGTCAACCGAGCTGTCGTCGACAGTTTACGTATCGAGAGATGGTGGGGACGTGTTGAAATTGTAAAAGTTTTGTTTCAATTCGAGATATTCGAAGTTATTCGTGGGATGTTTTACGAAAATTTGAACGTGTATGTTTCTTCCACTTGAAAATAGTTGAAAAGTACCTGTAAAACTTTGGAAACTTATCGAATGGTACTTATTGTTATGAGACCTGTGGATTATCATGGCTTTTTAGCGGTACCAGATGACTATGGCACCATATAACTAGGGCCATTACTTATAGAGATAATAGGTAACAAAACAAAAATCTATAGACTGAAATGTGCCACATCTTGAAACAATAGTAAATAAGGAAAAAGGAAAGTGCCAGAAATTACATCATTTAGAAATAAATCCTTCCCCTCAGATCAAATTATTATAGAGTAAAGCAGTTATGAATGTATTTACCATATTTTATAAATAGCAATATTTTCACAGAAAAATACACGTGGGTATAGCACGACAAATTAAAAGACTGATTCTAAAGACAGGAATTCACACAACAAATAAATCAAAAAACTACAGCACCGGACTGGATTTTTTCTGTGATACTTGTTGTCTGAATATGTTTTTACGAAAACGTTTGAATACGTCAAATTTTTAATCATTATTAATCATAATTATGACATCAATTAATTATGTAATAATTATAATAATTATGTCATAATTATGTACAGGAGATATGCCTGTAAAGTTGCACTAAAGATTTCATCGTTATTTATAAACTCGTATTTAAATAAAACAAAGGAGCAATATGATCTAGAAAATAGCATAGTAGCATAAACTTTTCCAACGAAATAATAAAAGCAATCACGTACAAAATCAATGTATACCTTTACACAAACTTATATTGCAGTTTACTAGGCATTCACATAAGTTATAATTAGAGACTATTATTTGAAATGGTTTGATAACCAGATATAAAATTTTAATTGCAGTTAGTGCATTAAATTATCAAAACCAAAACTCCTTCGGTTATCAGCTAATATGGATTTAAGTTCTGAAAATTTTTGAGCTCACTGGAGAATATTCCAAATTGTAATAGTTAAGAGTGTCTAAAACGTTACAATTTGGTATCTAATATTTTTATGGAAAACATGCAATCATATTCTCAGTAACTTTGATGAATATGCAATTAGCATTTGCATATTCAATATGCAAATACATAATCATCCGAGCCCTAGTCATATATAAACGTCATTATTCAACATCCGTTGGAGAAACGAGAAACAAAATTCTTATCTGTGGATGTTGTCTTGTCACCTCAAAAGTATGTTCCTAACATCACATCTTTTCTGTGACTCACTTACTTTATCAGTTGGTGAGAATCATACGTGGCGACGTGACAACTGTCATCGAGACAGTTATCACATTTCATATTCTGACAGTTTTTAAATTCGACTTGGTTTGGTATGTTAATTATGTACATCTTTGTGAATTTTATGCTGACAAATGCACATTTTTCATAACTGTCTCCAGTTAGATTAGAAAGTGTGGTATTACATTTTATTTATTTGTTTCTTTGTTTACACTTAAACCTACGCAGATATAAAGTTACAGGGTGGAGTAGTATTTAAATTTTAATTAAAACGTAGACAGAGTGTAAGTGTCAAACATTAGTTACACACTAAAACACTTAATTCAAACAGGACGATTTGCTTGTCATTGGTATTAAACAACTCGGTTTCATAACTATCAGTTAGTGTATTGCATTGTTAAACCATATTATTAATACGTGACCAGTCATATTGATGTATTGAAATATAATGCGTCCTATATAAATATAAATTGCGATATTGTACCTCCACATTTTTATGGTTTTTTCCCAATCTTAATATGTAATTTTAAAAATTAAGTAAAATACGTAGAAGATCTGCTAAAATGTTTGTGTAATGATTGATACTGTTTTTGGGATTGATATAGTTCGTTGTATATCTACAGAAACATTCTCATCGTAATAGCCCTTTAGTTGTTTCCAATCACAGTGTTGTAACAAATGATACAGTGAAAGAAAGTCACCGTTGACATTATAAGTTTAATGGGAGTGGTACCTTGACAATTACATCGGTTGACATTCATTAAATGAGGATTAGTTATTAATTCCATTAACATCCAGGTGACGCAGGAGTTTTTTCGTGTGGCATATGTTGAAATGAATTATTTAGGAATTTTTATAAAGAGAACAATAACAAATCTAGTGCGATCATCTTTATTTCCACCCCTATTAACCACCCCCTGAGGGTTGCCCCCAAGATTTTGATTGTGGCGTATATATTTGGAAATTTTTGGAAAAAAAACTAGAGTGTTACAAATGGTAATAAGAAAATCTAGATTGTACACATTTCACTCCTAATTCCACCACCCTCGAAGGTAGAGGAGAATGTTTCTTCGGTAGTAGCAATTGACTAGCATTCTCCTAATCATCTGGTAACGGTAAATATAATTTGTGATGAATATTTACGGTATGAATTGAATTTTTGGAAGATGTGTTGTTATTCTTTTGAATTTGTGGATGTGACTAACTTCAAATCCGTGAAAAATGGATCAAGCTTTCTTCGCTTGGATTTTCACATACTGCAGATTCAGATTATGACAAGTTGAACTTCCGGAGTCACTTATGGTTAATAGACGATAATTGAAATTCACGAAGTTGTGTAAAGTAGACCTGAATTTCCAGCGTACGTAGTATAATTTCCGTCTCATCTCGTAGCAGTTTACACAACTAGGGCATCGCAATCCAGTTTGAGTAGCTTGTATTTCCAGATAGTCCATACGCCAATAAAGTAAATTTTATGAGCAGCGTTCTCCACACCCTTTTTGTAACCTTTCCCTTTCGATTCCCCCCATCAATTACATCCGTTTACCGGTAGCAACGTCCTCGTCGGCCGAAACACTTTCTACCTGTCCCGACATGACCGAATCGGCTCGTAGTAGAAATTCCGACATTATAATCGCCGCACAACTCAGACATCTGTCGGTAACCGGATCGTTTTCCGGCTTCTCCCGGAGAAACCGGTCGATTAGGCGCCATACGCCACACGGTATACCCATAATAACATACGAAGGCACACACGCCGATGCATCTTTAAAGAGGCGCGAAGATGAGACATGCAGTCTGCCCAAGAAACTGGCTCCGGGCCAATGATAATGAGAACAAACGATGCTGACGCGCGCTTCATTAATCAACCCATACTCGAAGAGCGAAGTCGATACACGTCCGGAACGTGTAGTATGCGAAAGGGAAAGAGGAGAGGATTTTAACTCTTCATTTGTTTCGTGTCAGGTAATATCGATAGTCTTTTGTCGACTATATCGCGAAGGAAATTGCATTGTTTTATGTGTTATCGAGGCGGAGAGTAGGTATCGCTTTTCGTTGTCGTCGTCGTCGTTTTCGGGCAATGGAAGAAGTTTTAATAACTTCGTTTTGGACTACCGTCTCGTTTCACGTCTTCCGTTTCAGATACGTTTGTAGTCGACGTTTATAACGACACTTAATTTAAAAAAGATCGAGGGCAATAATAGTATATTATTATACTAGTTTAATAAGACGGAGTATTGTCACACGAGAGTTTTAATTAGAACGCATGTGACAATACGTCTTATTTAACGTGTGTAATATACTATTTTATCTACTTTGCTTTATTAATTCATTAAATTTTGGCTGTTCAAGTTCTGGTATTACACTAGGGAATTTTGCTTGGGTTGGTCACACTGACGTCACTGACATGGGCCGTTTCGTATTTGAATTTGAAAATCTAGTAGCCCTAGGACAAATTCAATAACTACGCTCTTACTTACGTGCGAGATATGGAAGACAAAACTGTAGAACTGACCTGTACAGTGTATTTTCGGGAGAAAAGCAAGACAAAAAGTCTTCGACGCTCTGGACATCGTACTATGAGAGCATGACTAAATGCTTATAAGAACGCAGATATATCGAAGTTTTCACGATTGCATGCTTTTCTCAAACGGCAGTCTCAAGGATATCATCCTAAAAAATCAAAAATTTTGGATACTGCTGAAATTTATCAGTTTTTAAGTCAAGGCGACGATCTTCATTATTTGGCAATTAAAGTAAGTTTTTTTTAAAAAAAAATCATGTTTTATTTGTTACCTACTTGTATTGTTTTCGTTCAGGTTATACTCATAATGGGATATACTTATTGCTTACGGGATACATCTTATTAAGAAATATGTCAGCCTTCGACCAATCGGTATAGCTTCAAAACTCTTTTTTCTCACATACCGAAACGGCCAATGCATCACTAGCCCTATAGGGATTAATAAGATTAGCCGAGTGTCACGCATAATTGCTACGTTTCTGAATCTTGCTAATCCGGGGCACTGCTTCCGTAGGTCCAGTGCATCAAACTTGGCCAATAATGGAGCAGATTTCATTACTATAAAAAACCATGGGGCCTGGAAGTCTTGAGCAATAGCAAAGGCGTACATTGACACTTCGTTAAAAAGGAAAAGAGATGTGGCGGATATGCTGAGATCATCGACATCCACTTCTACTTCCGTCAATGCACAACCAATGTCCGAGCCAGAACCCCCTAAAATTGGAACTATAAACAATATCAATTCAATCACAAATGAGACCAGTTTCGTACGAAATATTCAGGAAAATACTAACTTTAATCACCCAAAATGTCTCTGGCATTAGCATAAATGCCCAAGCCACAGTAATGTTGTAGTTAAAGTTTTCACTAATTGTATATTAGCTACTGATTAGTTGTTCTTTTTTTGGGTCATACGGTCTTTTGTAACTTGTAATGCATTTTGTACTAGAATAGTATAAAAATAATACCAAATAATACATTTTTCATGTACATTTTAAAGGTTATGTTTACTAATAATTTAACCTTGACGGCGGCACACGTTTCTATGAGAGATTGATGTACCAACTTAACAAAACTAAAAAATTACCAAAAGTAGATAAACCATTTAATGTACTCCTTCGATACCTCACATATCATCTTGTTTTTCGAATTCGTCTTTGATGGGATTAATACAGTCAGCTTGTGACGAATCCAGCTAATTCAACTTGAAACCGTTTTAGGCGTGCTGAACAAATCGGCAAAATTGTCACAATTGCAACCAATTTCCCTTCAACTACTATCAATTTATCCGTAATGCAGTAATGAGCGGTTAGTGGAATTGACGGAACTGATGGAAGGAGTAATTCCGCATAATTTTATCGGATTTCGTTGGTAGGAAGGATAGTTTAAATAGATATACAACGTCGGTTTCCCGACCGACGATAATAGGGTAGGTAGGTGGAAATGAAATTTGTAAAAAGTAACAATTTTCGCGACCGATTCCGCCAGATTAGATTTCAGTGTTATGCAATAGCGCGCCCACGTTGCCCAACCAATTACATTCAAAATGGAACAATGATCGACCGGAAAAGGTAAATACGTAATAACACACCCCGAGTACCCACTTTTTATAGTTTATCCGCATAATTATACAGTCAGCTTAGATTTACGATATTTCGTGTTCCGCAGTTGTATATCGTCATCAAATTGTTAGCTTAAACGTTGATATCGGCTTAATTCTAACGTCATTTTTTCCATTATTACGATACCGTCTAATGTATACGGCGCAAACATCTTATTTACGGTAATCTGGAAGAAAGAAACGTATTTTTTCGCAGAGTTATGAGATATCATCTCAAAATATCTGCTTAGTGGAGATATATCGCGCACGAAGTGCGGGTGTAAAGTATAAATTAGCAAAAGAGCATCATGCCAACGGTTAAAATAAATCTGGAGACGGTTAGCGGGGATATACGTGTGCATGAATACATCAACAAGTTGAGTTTTGCAATTTTAATGTCCTATTAATGTTGTCTGTAAAAATACATTGTGCGCTTGTTCGATATGGTCTCGTGAGCGCGCTAAGGTTTCGTGAATAGTTTCCAGGGTAAAACTATTGTTATTGACGTTCGGTTAAGAAGTTGGAACAGTTTTAACGAATTGAACTTTGGAATTTAGTTTCCTTATCGGGACCGATATGTGTTTCGAGAGGTAAATTAAGCAAACTTTGAAATTCATCCGTGCCTCTTAGTGTCTGAGCTTATATTTTGTTTTAAAGTCAAAAAGGCATGAAGATAATGCGGGAAATAGTTTTTCTATGTTCCCGCGCTAAAATGACAGCTATTCTAGCACTAAAATGGCCGAAAACAGTGCTTTAATGAGGCTTATTAAAGCATTGTTTTTGGTAATTATTTTTGTTGGGTTGGTAACAAGATATTCCCTAATACTGTCTGATGTCTGTCAAAACAAAATTAAAAATAAATATGGCCGCCGCGTCAAACACCCTCTTGTACTTGATGCAATTCGAATTCTTGAGACATGATTTCGATTTTATTTAAATCCATTAAATTAAATTTGAAAATGGTGTGAAAATTGACAGATGTCTAGGAAACAGCAGTAATACCAACTTAAATGTCACGATAAAAAAATCCCCAGATAAGAAATTTTAAATTATTTAAACATAAATAAAAATGAAATGGAAGACGGAACATAGTAAATGTTGTAAAGTACTCGTTGCAGAAGACATTCCAAACCCTCGTGCGTTCTAGAACTCGTCGCAGGCGACTCGTTTTATAATCTCGGACTTGGACTTGGACTATGACGTCTTCTGCAGCTTGTACTTTAAACTACTATTGTTTGACCCCTCACGTGATAACGTGGGATGTTGCATGTACCAAAAGTATTTAAATTTGTAGTAGTAGTATACTAACCATATGATAACAAATACATGATCTGGGATGGTCTGATTCACGACCTCCTTATATTCGGTCAATCAGTCATTTATTTATTTACAACCACAAACAGTCAACCATTTACAAGACTTTACATTGCATTTAAATGATACTGGGAGTACTGACTATAGTTGCTTGTATAAAATCTGAGTTATCTATTAATTTATAAAGAATTTAAAGAAGTACCCCTTGACCAACTTTGGTACAGTAAAACCTCTAATAACGGACACCTCCCAATGGCGGACTCCTCTACAAAACGGACAGTTTTATATTTCCCGAATTTCTCAATAGGGATTTATATATATCAGCACCCCCAATTGCGGACCATCCGTATAACGGACACGGACAGTTAAAAATTACCATTTCATATATAATCGTTAATAAAATTACCTCTTAACAACGGACAATAACTTTTGAAATCAGATGTGTAAGAAATATACCTCTTAAATAGGAATTCAAATTTTAATCATCATCTCGATCCTGAAATCCGTTTTACTAAGCAGTTTAAATAACGGACACCTTTCATAATTGCATCCATAAATCCCCTAAGTCTCTTAAATAAATTTGCAATCATCCTATTCAGAAATTCCAAGTATATTTGAGAATAAACAAGGTAGTCTTATGTTGATTCGGTGATTTCAGGTAAACAAACTACTATTGACAAATTTTTCAATAAGAAATAAATTGCAATTTGAAAATGTAATATTTTCAGTTACATTTGTGCACATATCATTTTTTTTTAGTTAATCCTGTCCGCCCAATAGCGGACACCTCCTTATACCGGACAAAATTGTGGTTCCCGTGACTGTCCGCTATATAGAGGTTTCACTGTATATAGTTATCGAATGACAAGCTAATCAGAGGACAAATTCTAATCAACTCTTCGTAACTACTTTATCGTAACTGCTCCCACCTGAAATGGCCTTTACCGTATATCCTTATAATAATACAAATCCTTACTCATTAAGTGATAATAATACAAATCCAAATCCTTACTCATTAAGTTAGCTACAATTGTACGAGTTAAATACGTGCTTGGAACACTCATCTTCTCTATCTCCTAGAGTACATTTCGCCAGCCGTTTCTATCAACATCACGGACTGTATGAATTGTCATCCTAGTGAACTCAATTGCTGTAAAATTACCCAGATGCCAGTTGATGTATGTGCGTTCTGAGCATAACTAATTATCGTCTTTAAAGTTTAATTTGTTATGGTCGTATCCGTTATCAATTATATATTAGTAAGTATTTATCGTTTGCAACGATATGTCGCAGATAACGGGAACGTTATACAATATCCGTTAATGTAAAAAAAAATGTTGGGTAACACGTCTTGTGACAACATTTGTTCGCAGGAAGTGATGCGAGGTAAGATAGTTAAAATGGGGAATTTTATTTTGTTTCATAGGTAAATCTGTTTAAAACCAATAATTGCATTTTGTCAATATTATTTTCTACGTAACAATATAATTTGGTGTATTATTACTCATTCCTAGTGAGAGAACCAATGTAGTATGAAAGTAATCTATCGAGCTTGCCCGTAGCTAATGTGAGCGTTCACCAGTTAAATTTAGGCTATATTTGTGGAACCGTGAAGTTGAAAATGTTTTCAAAATATTCGTAAGACAGTTCGTTTTCAATTGGTTTTGTAATATAACACAGTCGTTGTAAAATAGGGCACTTCCATGAAATAAATTTATCATCGACCTTTTGGCGAGAATTTGAAACGTCCTTTTTAATTACGTAAATACAACTTGGCGATTTAGTCCGAGTGTGAAGCGAGATATTTTAAGTACGGATAGGTACTCGTGATTTTCCATGAAATCTCACCTTTGAAACCTTTGATTTATTGAAGCCTTCATTGTTTCAAGCGAGCAATAAAAAAATTAGTTCTTTCAAAAAATATCATTACGAGGAAAGATCGTTTCGACGTGTTGTATTGTCTTCGGGAGGACTGAACGACGATAATTTATTACCCGAAGAACGTGTTGAACAATGCAGAACAGTAATAAGTTCCACATCTTTGTTACGTCGACATTGAGCCGGCTCTTGCATAAGTCTCGACCGCAAATCTAACCGAGACGTCGTTAAGAACACGTTTCAAATCGTAAACGTATACGTTAAAATAAATGAAACTCGATTCACTTATGTTCAATTCTTACCGGTCTGATTGGGACGGACTGAGTGTAATTTGGATATTATCCCCTCGAAGTTCGGAAAAACGTTATAATCCAGTCAACGTAGTCATTTTTTAACGTTTTACGTTTCATAACCGGATGGGAGTGGTCAAATGTTGTAGGCTCTGATTAGTTGATCATGCCTATATAGTTTTAAACATTCAAAAAGTGTGTATTAACAACCGGGAGGGGTCCAAAGTTAGCAAAAACAAGTTTTATGATTCTACAAGCTAAAGTATGCATTTTGGCAAGAAAAGTTTCAAATATAAATTGTAGAAAATTTAAAACCCTACAATTTGAGCTGCAGCACCATTCATTTTGTTAAATATTTATTACAAAAATGCCAAAAAACCATTGAAAATGGTCATTTTTTGCATATTGATTACTTATTGCAAAAATAATATGATTTAGGTTTTTACTACTTTAAAAGCTAGCTTTTAAAATTCCAAACCTAAACAGCTTCTATAAAAGTCAATTGGTTAATTTTTTGCTGAGATATTGCTATTTGTTTATCCCAAGACGCATAATGTTCATTGCTGTTACGTCTTTTTGGATAAACATTTCGAGGTGCACCAAGGCTTATTCTCTTCATAAATAACCAAATTTTCATATCCCGTTAAGAAAATATGATAAAAACAATTGTCAACCCCTTATTTATCGCTTTAAAAAAGGGGGTAAATTTTTTTAATAAAGAAATAGACCTGAAGCCCGTTTCATAACTTGTACAAATTTCTGACTTACAAATTCGGATAGCTGAATTGAAAGCGGAGAATTGAAAAAGAAACAACAACTTTTTTCGATCAATAGGAGCCGAGATAGGATTTTTTTTAAAATTCGCAGCCCTATTATTTATGATAAATAATTCAGAAATGAATTTTGCCCTATTCGATAGTTAAATATTTATATTTTTTTAAAAGTTTATTACAAAAGAAAAAAAAAGCGATTGTTATTGTTAAAAAAGCTGTATGATGCAGTACCTATATGCAGAATAAAGGTGTATAGGTACTCTCGGACTACGCTAGAGTGCGAGTGGTGGGGATGGCAGTTGGTAGTCGCTCGCGCTGAGACGACCGAATTGAAACGTTCAAATCCGCAGAGCGCGGACAAAATATCCGTATCTCAGTCTCAATAAAAATTCCTATCTCGGCTCCTAATGGTCGAAAAAAGTATTTTTTTTTTTTCAATTCTCCGTTTTGAATCCAGCTGTCCGAATTTGTAAGTCAGAAATTTGTACAAGTTATGAAAATGGCTCCAGGTCTATTTCTTTATTAAAAAAAGCTTTTTTTTTAAGCGATAAACAAGGGGTTGACAATTGTTTTTATCATATTTTCTTAACGGGATATGAAAATTTGGTTATTTATGAAGAAAATAAGCCTTTGGGCACCTCGAAATGTTTATCCAAAAAGACGTGACAGCAATGAACATTATGCGTCTTGGGATTAACAAATAGCAATATCTCAGCAACAAATTAACCAATTGACTTTGATAAAAGCTGTTTAGGTTTGAAATTTTAAAAGCTAGCTTTCAAAGTAGTAAAAACCTAAATCATATTATTTTTGCAATAAATAATCAATATGCAAAAAAATGACCATTTTCAGTGGTTTTTTGGCATTTTTGCAATAAATATTTAACAAAACTAATCGTGCTGCAACTCAAATTGTAGGGTTTTAAATTCTCTACGACTTATATTTGAAACTTTTCTCGCCAAAATGCATACTTTAGCTTGTAGAATCAAAAAACTTGTTTTTGCTAACTTTGGTCCCCTCCCGGTTGTTAATACACACTTTTTGAATGTTTAAAACTATATAGGCATGATCAACTAATCAGAACCTACAACATTTGACCACTCCCATCCGGTTATGAATTAATGTCTTGAAAAATCTACACAGACTGGGCTATTACCAGAGACATTCGTTATAATCCCATTATTGCCGTATTCAGAACGAAGTTTAAAGGAAATCGTTCTACCGTCATCACTCGACTAATTTCCATTGTTCCCATTTTGAGCTCGGAAAAGTTGGGAAATGCCCCGCGGCTCGAACTCAAAATTAATTATATATTCTATGTTTATGTAAAAAGATGATAACAACTCGAGTTACAAACACACGGGAAACTCCGTTTAAACGCTGGCGAAGAAGCGCGTGGGGGGGTGTGGGTCGAGGTTGAGGGGTGTGTAGGAACTTTTTCCAAAAGTTTTGAGTGAGAAATTAAATTCTGAAACGCTAAGCGAGACGGTCTAATTAATGGGAAATTGATCGAGCAGGTAAGGCTCGAAGTTTCGCCTCGTCGTCGACGGGTTCCTTTTTTCATCGCTTATTGAGTGACACACCGTCGTCGAATTTGATAAAGCGCTAAATGGCACAACGAGAGGAATGTTTAAATCGAGTTCGTAAAACGCGATTGCGGAATTTCACACTTTTATGGCTACGATATAATTTGCAAAACTTTCGATTAAGCGACACAATTCCGGACTTTGTAATTCCACGTCGAATTGCCGAAAGAAGAGCTGTTAATAATTAAATCCGAATCGTGTTTTCGTGTTTTCGTTTGCCATCAAAACATACGTTTTAAATTTAATTATTCGACGTAATGAGTATCAATCGACTGTTTAAAAACCGGAAAATTACATGTTTGAATGCGACGGGACGGTTTCATAAAAATAGAACGATCGTCAATAAATTCGTTTCCTGCATTTGTTATATTTGTTTAATACACGTTGAGAGCTTGTATAGAACTTTATTTCCCTGAATATTTTTTTAAAAAAGTTGTGCTGTAACTTTTTGATTGCATGACTAGAAATGTAATTAGTACGTATTCTTTTCAGATAAAAGATTGCTTTTTTGAGCTATTTTGAAACGCAACTTCTTATGAGTGAGGAGAATTTCGAGATTTTCACTAAACGTTTAAAACGTCAAAAGCATTTTTAAGATTAATTTGATTATAATTGGCCTAGTTGACATTTTAATAGTCTTTATTTGCAATATATTACATAGTAATCGTCAAACCAAACACGAGGCATACAACCTAAAATTGCCATTCTGCCACACTCTAAAATACATTTATTAATTAATACTCCCTTAAAAGCAGAGTGTTAGTTAATTAATTTTTACAATTTTACAGTTGAAGGGACACCATTTATCACTCTCGTACAATGTTGTTCCGTAAAACAAAAATTTTAATTAAATTATAACGTTCCAGATTTCTAAACAAGAAACGTAAGGAGTCTGATCCTTTAACTATGTATATACAATAATTGTTCCAATGAATATTTGCGTTTATTATTAGATCTACGAAGTTATGAAATTTCATAATTTGTGTCTTAGAGGGACTATTTAAATATAAAACAATTGAACTGCATCACCATGATGAATACAGTTTGAGAATTTGTTCAGTTTTCTAGTTCTGGAATTATATAATTATAATATTAATTATATTACTCACCTGTTTCCAAATATTGTGACTTTATGAAAAAATTAAATTGTTTGCTACAAAAATTCATATTGATTTTTGCCAAGTATGTCAAATTTACTTAAAAACAAGGAATAAGTGATATGAGTGACTGCATCAGAAGTTTAAGAAAGATATTGCAGGATTTAATAAGATGTAAGATTAGTCTTAGAGTAAAAAAGCACGAGGCAATGAAAAATTTACCTTTTGGAAACTGAATGGTAACAAAATGAGACCACCAAATCATATAAAGTCGACCAATAACCTTAGCACAACGTTAAATATCCAAATTAATAAAAATAATTGTATCTCATTTGTAGCATTGTAAACGAGTACCATTATTCATCAAGTTCCACGTTAGCAGGCGACCGAAACTGTTAATAAAACGCTTTTTAGGGTTTTTGCGATATTCTTCATTACGAATACCAGGACAGTTATTAATCGCGGGACGTGGTAACAATAATCACGCAATAATTTTCCAATTTACCGTCTCACTTATGGCGGCTGACGGACTGTCGATCCCGTTCGATTGTAGACGCCGCACGCATCTATTACACTTTTTCGTTGATTAATTAATTAATTAACGTTCGGTACCAATTGGTACCGTATGACGCAGTTTTCACAGATTTCATGACGCCTAGTGACGCACTTTTTACCCTTCCTTCGAACTGCGTGATGGTTCTCGTAAACCCTCCCTCAGCGAAAAAATACGTTTGATAACTTAAACGTCATGGGACGGGTGGTTTAAAACCTCCCTTCCCTTAGGTGGCAGTGCATGACTTTTTCACACATCCCCAAGCACGCCAGGCTTTGTAAATGATGAGTGTAAATTTGCCATGCAACCAAATAACCTTTTGGCATTGCGTGGATTTGTAAGAGGAATGCAATACGTTTCAATTTCCTGAACGGGGAATCATATTGGCCTTTTAAAAAAAATCTGTTTTCGGGACAAATATACTGTAATGTTTATTTAAATTTATTTACACAGTTTTAACTACACACTACTTAATTTATCTAAACTATTTCCTAATATATCACACTCTTAACTGTTAATTTAGTTATATGCTCTTCGCTTGTCAGTTTTTCGCACTGTTTACTCACTCGCGGCTTCACGTCTAATCTAATCTTCGTCTCAGCGTTCGCTTATTTATAGTCCTCCATTGTGTCTCCAGATCCTACTAGACAGAACACGATCCTTCTTTTCCCTAATAATGTTTATTCTAGAAAGGCCCAGAACGTAATTAATCATTCTTCCTTTAATAAGAATATTCGGGTGTTTTTTTGCAACTGATTTTATGACTCAATTAGCGGCCTCCCTTTGAGGTAAGCCGCCGTCCGATAAGCAGAACGCAAATTTTTAAAATTAGAATTTGAGAAATGGCCATACCATCAAACGCTTCCTTTTTGGCTCTATTGGCTCTAATATTGATCTCAATGGATTGGTGAGGACATTCTGCTGGCAAATCTCTTCAGGGAACATTATATTGTAGAAAGTCTTATTGCAAGCCTCCTTTAGAATTGAATTAAATTTTGATCCTTATTGAGGATACTTAAGTTGGCCCTGTTTTTGGAGCAAGTTTTGCATCATATCATATTGATGTAGCAAATCAGGAAAATGCTTCCTCGATAGGAAGAATTTTACATTCTTTTTGATTATTGATATAAAGCTTCAAGTATTCTACGTTTGACTAGTCATCAAAATTGGAATGCGCAATAAGGCGAATAATTTCAAGCGGAATTTGTTTATGGCCTCACGTTGCAAGTGGAGGAAAGTGATAAAACCGGTGATAAAAGTAGGGTTATGTAAGATGTAAAATTTAAATAGTTCCATTATCAACAACTGCTGCCATGTGTGCTATCACAAATCGAAGGCTTGAACATAAAGCATCAGTTACGGTGGTAATATAATGCTCTCTAAGGAAATGTGTAACTTTAGACGATCTTAAAAATTTGCCACCATCAATTTGCTTGAGGCGTACCTACCCTTGATCTCATGGAAACATAGTGATGCCCTTCAGCTGTGTATCTCCCTTTTGTACTACTAATCCAGTGACACACTCTGTGTACTGTAGATAATATCGAGACGTTACATAACCGGAATCGTTGGCGATGCGAAGGCCACTGAAACTCATTTCGAACTCGGGAGAGGCAATAAAATGCACAACGACAGTCGGTAAGGTGAGACGATAGAAAACACGCCCATACAGGTGAGAGACAATGCTACCAGCGTGGCGGGAATTAACGAGAATTAAGTGACCGACGGTCAATTGTGAGGTCAAGGGTGGAATCGGTCAGGACGAGTTTATGTAGCTGCAATGAGATCGCTGACCACTTGGGCAGTTAGGGAATTGGATGTCTTTGGGAGTCTTTTTGGTGTCTAAATAGAGCAAGTAGGGTAGTTAGAAGAGGTGGCGATAATGTGCCCAAGAACTTTAGTATCAGTGTGCTAAAACAGTTCTCATTCCTACCGTTGATAACTTTCTTATGTCGCTGCTCCGTTATAAAAGTGACTGCACATTAAGAACTTATTTGTTCGAAATCGGAAATATTTGTGGGATACTCTTTCCGTTTCCCATGCACCAACATCACGTCTACATCGAGCCATTAAATTTTTTTCTGCCGCCTAAAATATTCCACGGGCCATATTGTAAACAGATGCGCTGTCATCCATTTATAGATCAGATTTATAGAATGGATGAATCTTAAGGGCCGTTTAGAAATTGTCGAAGTGGTAAATCAGCGTGTCCATTGAAGCTTGTTTATGGGATATTTGTGACGGTTTTGAAATGTAATAACGGGCAATAACGTTCACTGGATTGTATCGTAATATTCTGTAAATCAAAATTTACTGTTAAAATAGACAGGAGACGGACGATTTGTCATGTTTTTATTGTCGGTTTTTGAATGAAATACGGATAAGTAAACGCTTACTCGTCGAAAATAATGACTAGTGGTAATTGTTAAAAAAACCCAGAACATGCCAGTTACTTGTAATAAGTAGCAATTATACTGTTTTTAATTAACCTCGCAGGTCGATATCTACCAACATTTTGCATTACAATTACACAGTTGTGCATATTTCCTATATACTTTGTAATTCCGACATACATATAGACAAATAGCGTAGGGTAGAGCGGGGCTAGTTGAGCAATTTTTCACTTGATTGGTTATAGCTCCTAAACAAGAAGTCAGAATTGCTTGTTATGCATTCCGATAGATAGGTAATTTATCCCTTCCTAATAATGCCCTAAGAAATTTGTCTGTAATAAATCGGGTTTAAGAGCTACAATCATTTAAGTAAAAAAGGGCACACGTGCTCAACCTACCCCATATGTGAGGTAAATTGAGCAAGGGTATGGGGCAAACTGATCAGGTATGGGGCAAATCGAGCGATCAAACAATTATGCCGTGCGATGACGGGAAAGTTTACTAAACATGTAATAACATTACTAATTCATGATGAACTCTTTATTATAAGATCTTAGTGATACAATAGCGAAACAGAAACAATATTTTTTCAAATGTTAAAATTAAAAATAAAATCAACAAACAAAATCTTTTTTCTGCATAATTTTTGAAACAAACAGTTTTATTCTACCTGAAATCATACGTTTATAATTTATTGTGCAACGTTCAATAAGGTTTAGATATAAAAAAACATTATCAGAAAATTAATCATCGTTGTCGCTATTGCAATTAATGCAAACGTAAGTAAAACTAGCATTTGGGGCGCATATTGTGTGCGCCAATTCTTTGCACACTTGGCACTGGATCCATTTTTCCCCTGGTAGCTTTGGCAATAGGCTTCGCAGTAAACCAGGCATGCATAGTCATCTTCACTACTTTCCTCACTTGACTGATGAACTTTTTTACAAACACTTTTCTTATTTTTTTTTATCAATCTTTTGCTTTTGTTTTTACCCATAAAATATTAAAGCCATTTGTAACAAGTATTTTTTTAAAGATTCCTCTTGTTCTGAAGAAAATACTTTCACTGGTGTTGCATAACCCATTGATGGAATACCACCACCAGACTGCAATTTCTTTATAAATCTTGTTAAGGTCATCCGTTTGATATTAAATTCCATGGCGGTAGCATTAACACTTTTTCTTTCGTTCATGACAGCCCTTGCTGCATCATTTAACTGTTGACTAGAAGTGGAACCTCTTGAAGTCTTTCTTTTATATGTCAGCATTCTAAACAGAAAAAAACATAGGAATATTGGTTTTGTTTTAAGCCGTGGGGTTAGTTGAGCAACAATTGCTCAACTAACCCCAACTCAAATATTTGAAATGAAACTGAGGTTATGAAAAAAACGGTGTGAATGAAATCCATTTACTTCCTTGATGTCATAAATATAATAAATTTATGAAAGTTTAATACTTACATGGTCGAAAACGGATGGTTTTTAACGTGTACAGACGAAATATAAACTTGAACAAATTTTTTACTTTTTGGTCGTGAAACAAACAAAGCGTGCGTGTACTTCAGTCAATTGACAAGTTGTCACTGGCGGTCGTCCGGTGAATCTCCCTACCTCTAACCTTTCTTTTCGCCATTTGATGATTTTGCGTGCGTTGTGTACTTTTCGAGATATTTGGATTGCCCAACTTACCCGTATGCTCAACTAGCCCCGCCCTACCCTACTTATGATGATGGATTTTCACATTGCACATCGACGGGATACAACCATTTTTTCGCGATAATAAATCCGCTCGTACTGCCAGGCAGGCGACAGCGGATTTTTGGCACTTAGAAGAGCAACAAACTTTAATTTTACTACTTTATCGTATCGCCGACGATTTTGAAATATTCGGGAAACTTCGATCTCAAACTGATGTGTCAAAATAACAAGTTTCGTGTTTGGCCCGTATTCGCCACATAAATTTTCGGCTCGGCGCTTTATGCCGCGACTCGTTTTTAATTCGACGTTAATGGCGTGCGCTTGTCCTGCAGATTTTCAATGATCGTCGGTCGATCTAATTAATTTATCGGCCCGCGGATGGAATCTGATCCGTAAAAATAATCATCGGGGGTCGTTCCGACGTTAAATCATAATGAGATTGTTTTTCCAGGTTTTCGTATTGCGCCATCGAAACCGACAAATATTTTCGGGAAACTGGGTTACCATAGAAACCCATATGTATGACCTTGTAATTATGGGTATTGGTGTGAGTTTCGGGAGTTATCGGGTCCTAGTTTAGGATTTGAGAGTTATGAAGTAACTGTTGAAAATAATAGTGGTATAGTTATTTATGGTACTAGTGTGTTATGTTGAAAATAAGTCACGCTAGAAGGTGTAATACCACGAGGCCGTAAGGCCGAGTGGTATAAATTCTCAAGTGACTTCATTAGGAAACAACACGCGAGTGGCATACGATGTTTTATCCAACAAGTGGAAAACATCGTTTTTTATGAGATAATAATTACTAATAGCCCAGTAGAATAAGATGAAATGCTTATCGTAATTCAGAACAGGTTGGCATATGGAAAAATGTTTTGTATTGGTAACAAGCCGTGGCTCTTTGAAGGGGATCCCATTTTGAAGCGTGGCGTCATTTTTTAAACAATGTTTATTTATGCAAAAATAGGTAAAAATTGAGTTTTTTTGAGCTATCTTTGAGGCAACTTTAGATAGAGGATTTTAATTTTTACCATTTGTGAGTTGTTAAAAAACGGTTAATTTCAGACCATTTTAAAATATTTTTAATTTCGTGAAAAAAGCACGTAGAAGCTTGAAACTTTCAGATTTTGTGTCCTTTAGTACCCTTAACTTACCATAAACTTTTTGTGCAAAAATATTAATTTGTTTATGAAAAAAGAAACACTTTATGTAAAAAAAGGTGTTAAATGTAAAATTCAATTTGAACCTTTTTTCGTCAGCCTAGAGGGTTCATCCTGGGTCTGTTTCTTCACCAAGAGTTAGATTTTCAATATTGAACTGAAAGGTATTCAATTTTCACCATTTTCACCTTCAAAATGGCGTCGGAAGATGTGTAAATTTTTTTACATCGGTTTTTTGCAATTATTTCTGCAAAAAATAATATAGCTATATGCAAAGTTATTTTTTGGAAAGCTGGCAATTTTCCACGTATTTTAAAAAAAAAACCGTCTCTGTAGCTCAACTAGGACCTAACATATTTTTTTTTCTTCTAAAATTCGCCAATTGTTTATTTATAATTATTAAGAGCTAAAATTGAAAATGGAAGTAACAGGATACTTGAACATATTGAAAGAATTTGATATAAACAATTGCTTTTGCAAGAATTCACTTTTCTTAAATATTTGAAAAGTTATGAACTGCACGCAAAAAATTTCTTAATGAAAGTTGTTCATTTTTGAAAAATGCATATATTTTCAATAAATAATTATTTTAATAGGGTCAAGGTATTACTAGTTTCACAATATACAATATTAAAATGTAAAATATTAGAATATGTAACGAAATATGTACATATTTTATAATTATTATTTATTCAATTATAGTAATAAAAGCTTTTCATGTCTATTACCATTTAGTAATATAGGATATAATATTTCGAAAATATCTAAAATAATGCATAATACTATTTGTTAAAATTAAATTACAAATTAAAAATATGCATTTTTCAAAAATGAACAACTTTTATGAAGGAATTTTTTGCGTGCAGTTCATAACTTTTCAAATATTTAAGAAAAATGTGTTTTTGAAAAAATAATTGTTTATAACAAATTCTTGTATCGCAATGCGAATTTGAACTCGCTCGATCAATTTTCCACGTTGCGCGCGCTAGGACGACTCATACTGGCGTGCCGAACATACAGTCAGTAAAATATTTATTTTCAGTGATATAAATTTGTTTCTTTCGATTGCAAATGGTGGTATCATAAAGTTCAAGTATCCTATTACTTCCGTTTTCAATTTCAGTTCTTAATAATTATAAATAAACAATTGGTGAATTTAAAAAAAATATATATCTGGGGTCCCAGTTGAGCTACAGAGACGTTGTTTTTTGATAATACGTGGAAAATTGCCAGCTTTCAAAAATTATCTTTGCAGACAGATATATTATGTTTTCTGTATAAATAATTGCAATAAACTAATGTAAATAATTACACAATTTCCGACGCCATTTTGAAGGTGAAAATGGTGAAAATTGAATACCTTCAATTTCAATATTGAGAATCTAACTCTTGATGAAGAAACTGAGACGCGGATGAACCCTGTAGGCTGACAAGAAAAGGTTCAAATTGAATTTTACATTTAACACTTTTTTTTACAAAAAGTGGATTTTTTCACAAACAAATTAGTATTTTTGCAAAAAAAAAATTACGATAAGTTAAGGATACTAAAAGACACAAAATCTTAAAGTTTCAAGTGTAACGTCGCGTACAAATCAGAAATTTCGATTGTCTTAGATCGTTATAACTGACAAGCACACTTCACGCGCCAACTTAATATTGCGTGAACAGTTGGGAAATGATAACACGTAATTGTAACTTCGGATTTACTAAACTATTTAACTGCAACAACTTAAAATACAATGGAATAAGTGAAGATAGATAATAATTCTCTGGTAGTTAGACGAAGAGTGTTTCTTAAAATTAAATTGCTCAAAAATTAGAGACGAGAAACGCGATCTCCGCTTATTGGCCGGTTGCATTGCACTCCTCTTTACTCGTCGATTATTGGTTGAAAATCACCCCGGTAAAGAGTAGAGGGCGTGCTGACCATTGCTGAAGATTCTCGCTTTCATCTCATATACAGATGGTAAACACATGTTTTAGAAATCGCGTACCCTACTTCTTCGAAATGTAATACTCGATTACTTTCCCGGAGGGTCTTACAGCTACCCTTACAGCTCATTGTGGACTTGACTTGTGTTTATAGCAAATAAATCTCGAAGAAGTATTGGGTACTCGAGGTGACAGCAATATGGACCTCTGTAAATCATCATCGGTTCAACAATAAATTAAAAATGTCACTTATCTGAGACGGAACATCAAGCTTCTACGTGCTTTTTTCACGAAATTAAAAATATTTCAAAATTTGCAAAATTTTGAGACATTTTTGTAATTGTTTAAACAAATTATTAACCAAATTTAATCTACCTGGTCTGAAATTAACCGATTTTCAACAAGTCATAAATGGTAAAAATTTAAATCCTCTATCTAAAGTTGCCTTAAAGATAGCTGAAAAAACTCAATTTTTAACTATTTTTGCATAAATAAACCTTGTTTAAAAAATGACGCCACTCTTCAAAATGGGATCCCCTTCAAAGAGCCATTGCTTGTGACCAATACAAAACATTTTTTCACATGCCAACCTGTTCTGAATTACGATAATTTTTAAGCCTTTTTCATCTAATTCTACTGGGCTATAAACTTTGTGATCCAATCAAAGCTACTTACGTCTTAGTACCCTATAAATGTCAGAATGACTTAACAGTGACTTTTCTAGATTTTGTTGAAATAGGTTGTTTGTTTGGTTCACTAGTGAGTTATGGATTATAACACACTACTGTGTTATTTGATAGTTTTCTTGTCTAAAATGACATTAATAATGACAGTCATAATTGCCATGTGTTGGATAAAGACATAAATCGAAACTTCCGCTTTGTTAGACTTTGCATTACCTCCTCTCCACTTGCACCACTATCGAGTTTCTACTTGTCGCGTCCCTCGGAACATCTTTTGTTTCTCCACGTCCGAAATGGAGTTTTCCTCCGCTTCATTTTTAATTCATCACACCACCGCAGGTCGCCCAATAAACGTAGCTCGATGTTCCCTCGACTCCACAATTATATTGCGCTCTTCTGCGCGTTTTCTTATCATGTTCACATTGTTGTCGAACACGCAATACCTGCCCACACAACTACAAACAAATAAATAATTAAATGGCACCGATGCCAATTAAGATACCGTCGATAAATTACCGTGAGGCGCATCGTCTCGACTCGGGGAAATCGTTTTCCTCCCCATTTGTTGCTTTGTATTTAAAGCTTCAGGATGTAGTGGGTGGAATTTGTATGGGAAGCGCACATACGCAGTTATCCTAGTTGGAATCAGGAAACGTAAAGCAAGCAGGTTCGACACAGGACACAATATATTGTAACGCGAAATGTAAACAGAAGCGCGAAATGTGTTTACTCTTATCGGACCTCGTCGGCTTACCTCAAAGAATCGCCGCTACGCTTAATTGAGTCCCGGCAACATCTTATTAAGGAAAAGTGATTTATGACCTTCTGGACCTTTCTACATAAAAAAAGAAGGTTCGAGTTATTTCGGGAACTATCGCGAACACAATTGAGATGTATTGTAATGCGAGAAGTAAACAAAGCGACACATGTTTACTCCTTCAAAAGAATAACTACGACGCGTAGGACAGGTGCATGAACATTTGCTGCGTAGGCTTCTAGAATGTACTAGAATGTTCTCGATCAGGGTTGGGGGTGTATATATAAGGGGGTTTGTGATCGAGGAAGTTAGTTAGAAGTAGAGAAGCAGAAGTGAACGCGACATACGATCCGAAAGCGGAGCAGTACAAATAAATTATGTAGTGTCTAGTCTAGTGAACAAGTACTATAGTGTGTTAAATAAATTAGTGTTAATTAATGTAAATAAATTATAAAATAAACGTTACATTGGTGTCAGAAGTGGGATCATGAAGAAGTTACGCGAACTAAAAGTGGCCGAGTTAAAAAAAGAACTCGAGGAACGGGAATTGGAAACAGGAGGGAGGAAGACCGAACTCCAGGACCGACTCTCGGCATTTTTAAAAGAAAATGGCCAGGACCCGGAAGTTTTCGAGTTCGAAGACGATGACATCACGAAGCAAATCGCCGCCCAGAGGGAAGAAATCGCCGCCCAGAGGGAAGACATCACTGCTCAAATCGCTGCCCAGAGGGAAGAAATCGCCGCCCAGAGGGAAGAAAGCGCCGCCCAGAGGGAAGACATCACTGCTCAGATCGCCACCCAGAGGGAAGACATCACTGCTCAAATCGCTGCCCAGAGGGAAGAAATCGCCGCCCAGAGGGAAGAAATCGCCGACCAGAGGGAAGACATCACTGCTCAGATCGCCGCCCAGAGGGAAGACATCACTGCTCAAATCGCTGCCCAGAGGGAAGAAATCGCCGCCCAGAGGGAAGATATTACTGCTCAAATCGCCGCTCAGAGGGAAGATATTACTGCGCAGATAACCGACCAGATTGAGGCTCAGCGTAAGGAGATTGAAGAGAGGATCAAACAGTTGGAAGAACGGCTAGAACAACTCAGTAGCGGCAAGGGGAAGGAAGAGGAAATTGAACAGAAGACGAAGCAGTTGGAAGAACAACTAAAGCGAGTCAGTAGCGGCGAGACGAAGGAAGAAATAAAGGCGGCCGTTCAACAGAACTCGATATCCACCAATCGTGTGACGCCCCCAACGTTCGACGGAAAAATTCCGTGGGCCAGTTACAAGAAGCAGTTTGAGGCAGCAGCGGAGGCTAATGCTTGGTCCCCTCACGAGAAAGCTGTTTCCCTAACGGTAGCCTTACGTGGAGAGGCGTTGGAAGTTCTCCAGACGCTATCCACCGAAGAAGCCGGGAATTACAGTGAGCTGCTGAGGCGACTGGAAATGCGGTTCGGCCAAACACACCTGGAGCAAGTTCATCAATCCCAGATGTCCAATCGCCGTCAGAGATCGAACGAGACCCTGCAGGAGTTCGAAGCGGACGTAGCCAGACTAGTGAGGTTGGCGTATCCCACGGCGCCGGAACAGATGATGGAGTGCCTCGCAGTGCAGACGTTCGTGAGCGGGCTGCGGGACCAGGAACTGCAGATGGCCCTGAGGCTAGCTCGACCGAAAACAGTAATGAACGCGCTCGCCATCGCACTAGAACATGAGGCAGCAATGGAAGCCTCCCGCATTCACGGTTGTGCTCGAGCTGTTACCGAGGAGGTAGGCACAGAAAAACTCGTGGAGAAGGCCGTCCAGCAGATCATGGAGTTGCTGTCAGCACAGAAGACGCGGCCCAAAACAGCGGTGCCGGCAAAGGCCCCGGAAAAACTAATGCGAGTCGATAAAAGGGAGGGGACGTCGACCCGTGGCAATAGGAACCCCCGGGCCAGTATAGCCTCGTTTTCCCACCAATTGGGGAGCGCGTACGTCGATGGCACTATTGACGGGAGATCCCACGCCATGCTTGTGGACACGGGAGCTACGAAGACGATCGTACGCTCGGAAGTTGTGAGGGACCGTAGGAAGATTAGGCCAAGTAGGTGGCAATTAAGAACTGCCACTGGGGAGAAGGCAGTAATACACGGTGAAGCGACGGTTAGCATGACGTTGGGACGAGTAAAGTTTGACCATCCTGTTCTCATAGCCGAAATTGAGGAAGACGTCATACTGGGGATGGACGTCATGAGGAATCATGGATTCCAGTTGGATTTCGGACACCGAGTGTTGACGATTGGTCAAGAAGAATTACTGCTACACAATCGTGACAACTTTGTGTTAGACGTAATAATGGCAGAAGATGTGATTCTCCCGGAACGAAGCGAAACAATCACCTCTACCTGTCTGAGGGGTGTTGTGGAAGAGGGAATCCCAGCCGTGATCGAACCAGAAAACGATGACAATCGACTGGCTCGGGGGGTACTGGTAGGAAAGGCGCTCGTTACTCTCTCAAGTGAAGTGCCTGTGCGACTACTCAACATCAATCAGTACCCGGTCACCATCAAGAAGGGTACGAAGCTGGGCACATGTATAGCCGCTTCGGCCATCGTAAGGGGCGTTAGTGAGGAAGAAAGGTCCAGACACACTCCGCAGGACTTGAAACAAATTCTTTCCCAGACCAGTGCGTTTCTCTCGCCCACACAGAAACAAAAGGCCAATGAATTAATAAATAAGTACCAGGACATATTTACCACCGAGAATGGAAAGCTGGGAAAGACCAAGGTCGTGACACATAAAATTGACACGGGCGAGACACGACCGATTCGACAAACAGCAAGACGACTACCCTTGGCCAAACGAGAGGAAGCCGAGAAAATCATCAAGGACCTAGAGCGGGACGGGGTCATCGAGCCGTCAAGCAGTCCATGGGCCTCGCCGGTAGTACTGGTGAAGAAAAAGGATGGGACTACTCGATTCTGTGTAGACTACCGGCAGGTGAACAGTGTCACCAAAAAGGACAGCTACCCGCTACCACGTATCGACGACACACTCGATACCCTTGCTGGATCCACGATATTTTCGACCTTGGATTTAAAAAGCGGCTATTGGCAAGTCGAAATGAACCCTGCCGATAAGGAAAAGACGGCATTTACCTTCGGTAACGGCCTGTGGCATTTTACAGTCATGCCATTCGGACTTTGTAATGCCCCAGCGACGTTTGAGAGGCTGATGGAGAGCGTGCTAATGGGTCTGACGTGGAAAACGTGCCTAGTCTATTTGGACGATGTCATCGTGATGGGCAAGACCTTCGAGGGACATCTGAAAAACTTAGAGGACGTCTTCCAGAGACTGCGAGGTGCGGGGCTGAAACTGAACCCTAAGAAATGTCAGCTCTTCAGAAGGAAGGTCTCATACTTAGGGCACGTAGTGAGCAGAGAGGGCGTCGCCGTTGATCCGGATAAGACAAGTACGGTGAAGGAGTGGCCAATACCGGTAGATAAACACCAGTTGAGGAGTTTTCTGGGCCTCTGCACGTACTACCGACGATATGTCCGGATGTTCTCCGACGTCGCTAAGCCGTTGACAAGGCTCACGGAAGAAGGACGAAACTTCTGTTGGGATGAGGAATGCCAGTCTGCCTTCGACGAGCTGAAGAGGAAGTTGACCAGTGCCCCAGTGCTGAGTTTTCCTCTGCCAGAAGGACAGTTCATCCTGGACACCGACGCGAGCAATGTGGGAATTGGAAGTGTTCTGTCGCAGCGCCAGGAGGGACAAGAACGTGTCCTTGGATACTTCAGCAAGGTACTCTCCAAACCAGAAAGGAATTACTGCGTCACCCGGCGTGAATTATTGGCCATCGTCAAGTCCATCGAGCACTTCCATAAATATTTGTGTGGAAGGAGGTTTTTGGTCCGGACCGATCATGCTGCTCTTAAATGGCTCCTCCAGTTTAAGAATCCCGAAGGACAGATCGCTCGCTGGATCGAGAGGCTCCAGGAGTATGACTTTGTCATAGAACATCGGCCAGGACAGAGTCATGGAAACGCAGACGCACTCTCGAGAAGACCATGCCCTGATGAGTGTCCTCATTGTCATAGAGCTGAGGAAAAGTCCGAGAAAGTCTATCGAACGACCGTGGTCGCCGAGGAATGGACACCATCCTCGTTACGACAAGAGCAAGGAAAAGACCCGGTTCTCAAAGAAATCCTGGTTTGGAAAGAGGGAGGAGAGCGTCCTGAGTGGCAAAAGGTATCACCTGGCTCGCCAAAACTTAAGAGCTATTGGGCACAGTGGGACTCGCTAGTGGTTGAGGATGGGCTACTAAAACGCGTACTGGAGAGCCAAGACGGGACGGAGGAAAGACGGCAGTTGGTAATTCCCTCCAGTAAAATCCCGGAGGTCTTGCGGCACCTTCACGACGGATCGTCTGGTGGACATTTAGGGATCAAGAAAACGCTGCAGAAGGTACGGGAGCGCTTCTACTGGATCAATTGTTCAGACGACGTGAAGAACTGGTGCAAGAAATGTACTACATGCTTTGCAAGTAATGGGCCACAAAGACGACCGAAAGCTCCCATGAAACAATATAACGTCGGAAGCCCCTTCGAAAGGATCGCTATTGATATAGCAGGACCCTTCCCTGAGACCGAAAAGGGGAATAAATACATCTTGGTCGTGATGGACTACTTTACGAAGTGGGTAGAAGCGTACGCTCTCCCTAATCAGGAGGCAGAGACAGTGGCCGATGTGCTAGTGAAGGAGACGATCTGCCGGTTTGGAGTACCCATGGAATTACACTCGGATCAAGGAAGAAACTTTGAGAGTGGCCTATTCCGGAGGATCTGTGAGAAGTTTGGGGTACGAAAAACAAGAACCACGGCCCTTCACCCTCAGTCTGACGGCATGGTAGAACGAATGAATCGCACCCTCAACCGCTATCTAGCGAAAATGGTCTCGTCACATCAAAGAGACTGGGACGAACACGTGCCGTTCTTCCTGATGGCCTACCGCTCGGCCGTTCATGAGTCGACAGGACAAACTCCAGCCAAAGTCCTGTTCGGGCGAGAACTT
Source organism: Cryptocephalus moraei (assembly GCA_946251905.1). Taxonomy (NCBI): domain Eukaryota; kingdom Metazoa; phylum Arthropoda; class Insecta; order Coleoptera; family Chrysomelidae; genus Cryptocephalus; species Cryptocephalus moraei. The sequence goes on along the minus strand of OX276455.1, from coordinate 2,628,202 downwards.
AAACTACCCTGTGATCTAATCTTTGGCGCTAGACCGGACGAGGACGTTTCGGGGGAAGATTACGTTTCCCGGATGCGGCAAAGGATGAACGAAATTCACGATCAAGTCCGGTACCAACTAAATATCGCCAGTGATCGCATCAAAGAGCGTTACGACATCAACGCTAAAGAGGGTGGCTACCAAATGGGAGACCGAGTTTGGCTGTACAACCCACAGAAGAAACGTGGTTTGTCCCCTAAGTTACAGACCAATTGGGAAGGTCCCTATGTTGTGAAGAAACGAATCAATGACGTGGTCTACCGGGTAAGCAAACTACCAAACGGCAAGCCGAGAGTGGTGCACTTCAATCGGTTGGCACCCTATGAGGGGTCGCACGATGAGGCGGAGGTTCCCCGAGTAAGAAACACATTGGCGCAGGAGAACGAACTTTCCTTCGAAGAATTTATGAGCGCCTACGGGGGTACCGGAAAAGCACGGTATGGGGTAACCTGTGAAAAACAACAGGATTTGTTCAGCGTACCTGAAGAATACTCGTTGGCCCATTGTGTGTCCGCCGACCTGGTAATGTCACGAGGTATCGCCACGGTTTTCAAGAAGAAGTACGGGCGCTCGGAACAACTCAGAGAGCAACTCCCGGAAATTGGCAAGGTTCTGGAACTACGTGACAACGTAAGACACATCTTTTATCTGGTTACGAAGGAGATCGGGTCCCTTAAACCATGTTATCACGATGTATGGCGAACCTTGCATAGGCTACGAGACCGACTGCTGGAGCTCGACATCAGGAAGCTAGCTGTCCCCAAGTTAGGTGCTGGACGAGATCAGCTGGACTGGAGGGTTGTCCGGAACATGCTGGAAGTAGTGTTGAAGAATACCGGAGTGGAAGTTTTAGTCTGCTGTTTTGGGCCTGCACCATGTCGACTCGGGAAGACGGTCCCCTGTTATTTTGACGCCACGTCTCGCTGTAAGCGGGGGGCTAACTGCAGGTTCCTGCATGGGCCTACCAGGGATACGTTCCGAGACGAAACGTCTCTAAGGCGGGGGCAGTGTAATGCGAGAAGTAAACAAAGCGACACATGTTTACTCCTTCAAAAGAATAACTACGACGCGTAGGACAGGTGCATGAACATTTGCTGCGTAGGCTTCTAGAATGTACTAGAATGTTCTCGATCAGGGTTGGGGGTGTATATATAAGGGGGTTTGTGATCGAGGAAGTTAGTTAGAAGTAGAGAAGCAGAAGTGAACGCGACATACGATCCGAAAGCGGAGCAGTACAAATAAATTATGTAGTGTCTAGTCTAGTGAACAAGTACTATAGTGTGTTAAATAAATTAGTGTTAATTAATGTAAATAAATTATAAAATAAACGTTACAGTATATAAGCGGGCTTGCGGTCGGAGAGGAGATTAGACGTGAACCCGCGAGTGAATAAATAGTGAAATAAATTAACATTAAGAGTGATATAAATTAATTAGTTAAGGAATTAGTTAAGATAAATTAAGTAGTGTGTAGTATAGTAATTAGGACAGTGTAAATAAATTAAAAATAAACGTTACAATATGATGATGTTGTCACAACAAAAGTTGGAGGTAAATTCCTAAATAATTATTGCTATACTCCATTCGAAATAGGGAGAGAGTAATAAATAACTCAAAATCGGAGGTTAGGGTTGTAACAAAGGGCGTACCATCCTTATTTCCCTGATTTTTAAATATAAATTAAATTCACCCATCGAACTGTTTCCATTTTAAAATTTCTTGAAGTTGTATCGTACATATAGTGATTAAGGATTGAACCTAATAGGAATGAATTCATATAATTACCAATTTAATCGGTGCCGTTAACGAAATATATCAATGAATGATATTACTTGTAAATATTGAATACCTTTAGAAAATTCGTCAACTCGGAGACCATTTTGGAAAGGGTCTTTTTTAATGTGGACACTTAATAATTTGTTTAGGCACCTTTACTCTTCCACTAAACTACTTAGTTAACTGTTACCAGCGATTTACCTGTAGGATTAAGAATTATGTACCTGGAAATGGGGTCGAAAGTTCTCCCTCCGTTGAAGGAGGTATAAAAGGGAAATACCTGAATTTCGGTTATTCTTATTCTAATAGTCTTACTATCAAGAATTAAATATGTCAAGTCTTATGAACTTTACCCCGTGTAAGTTACCGAATAAGCAGGCGTTATCGTGTCGTGAAAAAGTGGTTGTTTTAAATGTATTTAACGGATTGAAACATCTACATCCTAAATCCAGCGTAGATGACCTAGTTGAAATGTGTCACAAAATGACGGGATATGGAAAATCAACGATATATCGCGTCAAAAGGGAAGAGAGGAGTGGAGAGGTGAAGGCTCCAAAATCTGCACCAGGAAGACCTCGAATGCTTGTTGATGAGGATAGCAAGAGACTCATTCGTCGAACGCTTCATTCCTTTTTTTTTCAAACGTGAAATCCCAACATTGGATAAAATGTTACATGAACTGCCAGAAGACTGTATGACATTGAAAAGGACCAAGTTGTGGACGATTCTGAAGGAACTAGGTATTTGTTGGGATAAGCGAATTAAAACTTCTCCTCTTCGGGAATCCGATGAAATTATTTGCTGGCGAAGAAGCTACCTCAGAGATATTAAAAAATTTCGACAAGAAGGAAGGGCTATTTTTTATCTGGATGAAACCTGGGTAAACCAAGGATATACCGTGGGAAAAGTGTGGCAGGACAAAAGTGTGGTGAATCCGCGACAAGCCTTTTTAGAAGGTTTATCAACAGGACTAAAAGCACCGGCTGGAAAAGGTAAACGACTTATTGTTACCCACATCGGCAGTACTAGTGGCTTTGTGGATGGCGGCTTACTTCTTTTTGAATCGAAGAAGACGGGAGATTATCATGAAGACATGAACGCGGACGTTTTCGAGGAGTACTTCGTTCAAATGCTCGATCTCATCCCACCTGGTTCCGTAATTGTCATGGATAATGCGAGCTATCATTCCAGACAGGTCGATAAATCCCCGGTAAATTCTTGGCGGAAGGCTGAAATTTTAAATTGGCTGATAAGAAAAAATATTCCGTATAAGGAGGACATAGTCAAATCGGAATTGATATCAATTGTAAAGACCTGCAACTTTCGTAAAAGGTATGCAGTTGATGAAATGGCACAAAATCGCCAAATAACTGTGCTTCGTCTTCCGCCCTATCACTGCGAACTCAATCCCATAGAATTAATATGGGCTCAGGTAAAAGGCTATGTTGCTCGGGAAAATAAAACATTTAAATTAAAAGATGTTAAAATTCTTCTGGAAGAATCCATTCGCAGAACCACCTCTGAAAATTGGCAAAAAGTCATAAATCATGTTATAAAAGAAGAAGAAAAATTTTGGGAGTTAGATTTTATGATTGATAACGCCGTGGAACCCTTAATCATTACTGCACAGGATATCAATGAAGAGAGTTCTTCAGATGATTCTGAATATTAATTAATTTCAACTTGAAAACATTCCTGAACATTGCGTCTTTCCAAAACCTCACGATTACTCCTTTTTCTTTTGAACGTGTACCTTTTGTATACCTGAACGGATTCTTGTACGAGAAAATGAGATTTCTGAAAATCGATTTAGGTATACTTATAGTTACCTTTAACTTAAGATTTAAACCGTTTTGAACTGTTTAAACAAGATTTGTTATTCTTGTAAAAAAACGTTTATTTCCAATAAATATATTATTATTTTAAGCCATTTAGTTACTTCTTTTGTATAATTTGTGAAATTGTGCCACGTTCCTCGTTTTAAAATTTTTTTGTTTCTTATAAGCTTGGACAAAAGTGATGTTATGTATACTTTGTGCTTTTGATATATTAATTTAGTAAGTAATTAATTTGGATTGATGTATATTTCTATCCCTTATGGCATATGCCAGTGTTAGGTATAATATTAGGAAAAGTTCAGTTCTTTGAGTAAAAGTGAATTAATTATAGTTTCATTTCGACCTCACGGTATAAATTTATTATTTATATATAGGTTCCATAAATTCTAAATAAACAAATATTGCTTATGATTACTTTTTTTCTTTAAATAAAAAACCCCATGGCGTGACTCTGATGTGACGATTTCAAGTAAACGAAAACAGTGCGAAATAACCGAATTGGAGTAATAGAGAAAGAGCATTCAATTCTTCATAAGAAAGATAAAGACGGATTATATCCCTTGACCCGAACGCAGGTAGAAATTTGATCCGGGTGCTTTTCAATGTAATAGTTCCTAGGAACAGTACAGAGACGTATAACTAAATGCAATGTTTATACATATCTCGCCAGTACTACAGTTTTTGAGGATTTGCATTTATAATGACATTTTATTACTCTCTCGGTTTTCCGAATGGAATATAGGAGTAACGCATCTCTTCCATTTTCCAGATGTCGCGATAACCCATCCACTTTCTTAATAAATTCCCTTTGTGTGCTCGCCAGAACATTTTTCATTGTCCTAAGAAATTACTTCCATCAGTTATTCATAAACTGCGCTACGAAATGTGCAACTAATAAAACTTAAAAGCGGTGCATATTCATGTTAGTTTTATGATGTATTATGTACCTCGCCAGAGTGAAATAAAAAGCAGAAACAATAAGCCGTAAAGTATGGTACGGCGTGTCGAAACTGATAAGACCTGTAAAGGTAATAACGTAACTTATATCTTATATGTATGTACGTATATAATAGCTAATGCGGTAATAATTGCTGAGACGTTGCGTTGGTACGCATTAATTGAATACGCTTTGGGGAAAGGTATGTATAAGTCTGGTTATCGTGAGATCTTCGATAATCGTAACATTGGAGAAGGTAGAATACCTACACAAGTAGTTGCTTTAATTTGTAACCTCAGGTAATTAGTAAACATGCAAGTTGAAATAAATGCGTATTTATTTGTTCTTTTGTAAAAATTTACACAACTTACATACGGGTTAGCAGCCGTTTTTCAGCAACCAAAATTAGAAATTAAAAGTCCTAATGGAAGTTTTTTAAGATTTTGTCCAAGCATTATCACCTATTGCTGTAGGTGAAACAAGCTCGATTCCAAACTTATTATAGGGAGATTCCATGTCAACTGATCAGGGAGTGAATGGGGTGGTTTTTAAATCGCTACCGGAAGTATCTAGTCGTCTTTAGGATATAAAAATACGCCCGATCCTACATTTTGCGCCATTTTGGATTTGTGACCTATTTTGTGTTTTGTTCATTTTTTTGCGGGCCATGACAAATTTTCGTTTTTAGACTGCCGATGCGAGAATTTGAGTTTAAAAAAATTCTGAAAATAGTGGGTCGATGTAAAATCTTCCCAGGAATCCATTTCCGGCCTCAGAATTAGGATTGGATGCTCCCCCGAGCGAGAAATTCGAAAAAATAGTGTTTTTTTCATAGTGCGATATCTAAAAAGTATATTTTTTTAAAAATATTTGGAAGCTGCCAAAATCTTCCTTTTTACATATAATTTATGGTCAAAACAAATTATCGGTGTGTATTTTGGTTTTAAGTAATAAAACACGCAAAAAACGTTTTTTTTTTTGTGGAAAAATAAAATATTTCTGTCTTCAGCCCTGTGAAAACTCATTCAAACATTCAATTTTACATTTTTTGACGTTCCAGTATTATATCTTAGTGGTAAAGAAACATTTTCGGTTCATTCCAAAGCTTATAATCCAAAGCTTGATCTTAGCTTTTTTGCAGTTTTTGAAATCAACAAATTGTTCTAACTCACCAATTGGCACATTCAATTTTTTCACCGGAGGGAGGAGCTCTAGAAAATATACAAATTGATGGGAAAACACGTAAAAATACATTGCAAAAACCCAGAAATTTATACTTTATTCATCCAATCTAACTGGTACAGAGTATTTCAGGAATCAAGATCTTCAATGCTAAATTTATTGAAATGTGTTTGAATTTTGTGTGCCTGAGCCTGAGTCGAAAACCAATGCCCAATTCTCGTTTTTACATTTGACGATTTGCTTATTGTGTACACAAAACTGACGGAAACTTCTAGTGCCTGGAATTGTTTTTGCTTCCTTTTTGTCACTGTTTTCAAGAAAAAATTTAAGAAGCTCGTCCACTGTCATGATTCGGTTTTCATAGGGTCATTTCAAACTCGCAATAGCAGCTTGACGCTTGATCAAGCCCTTGATGAAGGTTTAAAAATTTTATCTCTTTCACTGGAACGTCGAAACTTAAATTTTGTCATGAAAACAGTTACAAAAAGGAAGAAAAAACTACTCCAGGCACTAAAATTTTCCATCAGTTTTGTGTTCACAATAAGCAAATCGTCAAACGTAAAAACACCAGTATGGATGAGAACTGGGCATTGGTTTTCGATTTAAAAGGTAAAGTTGTGAAACTTTGGGAGGAGAATTTGGATGTTGCTTTGCTATTCAATAACAACTGGCATTTGGGTCGCATAATTCACAGCAACGAAGATAATCTTGTTGCAGAGACGTTAGTGTTTAGCTATGATTCTGTCTCAAAAGTTTACTTCTTTCCTGACTCACCTATTTGGCTAACTGTATCTTTTCCCTATGTTATTTGTGAGGTTAAGCTTACTGAAAAAAAGAAATCACCGAAAACGTTCACTTTGAACAAAGCTCAGGCACACAAAATTCAAACACATTTCAACAAATTTAGCATTGAAGATCTTGATTCCTGAAATTCTCTGTACCAGTTAGATTGGATGAATAAAGTATAAATTTCTGGGTTTTTACAATGTATTTTTACGTGTTTTCCCATCAATTTGTATATTTTCTAGAGCTCCTCCCTCCGGTGAAAAAATTGAATATGGCAACTAGTGAGTTAGAGCACCTTGTTGGTTCCAAAATTGCAAAAAAGCGAGGATTAAGACTATAGGCTTTGGAATGAAGGTATAACACTGGAACGTCAAAAAATGTCAAATTGAATGTTTGCATGAGTTTTCACAGGGTTAGACACAGAAATATTTCATTTTTTCACAAAAAAAAAATCAAGTTTTTGCGTGTTTTATTACTTAAAACCAAAATACACACCGATAATTTGTTTTGACCTTAAAGTATATGTAAAAAGGAAGATTTTGGCAGCTTTCAAATATTTAAAAAAAATAGTCTTTTTGGATATCGCACTTTGAAAAAAACCTGTTTGTTCTAATTTCTCGCTCGGGGGAGCATCCAATCCTAATTCTGACGCCGGAAATGGATTCCAGGGAAGATTTTACATCGACCCACTATTTACAGAATTTTTTTAAAATCAAATTCTCGCATCGGCAGTCTAAAAACGAAAATTTGTCATGGCTCGCAAAAAATGAACAAAACACAAAATAGATCACAAATCCAAAATGGTGTAAAATTAGGGGCTGAAAATGTAGGATCGGACGTATTTTTGACTAGATACTTCCGGTAGCGATTTAAAAACCGCCCCATTCACTCCCTGATCAGTTGACATGGAATCTCCCTATAATAAATTGACATAAATGCCTTGTCATTAGAGTTCTAAGATGATATTCATTAACGCTACATTGGAATAATCAAACAAAAATTGTCATAATTAATTTTGGGTAAAAAAGACCGTTAAAGCGTAGGGAGGGAAATTTATTGTTGTTAACAAATTAGCCGTTAAATAACACGACTATTATTGATTATTTATTTTCAGTGTGACAAAAAATGATATCTATATTTTCGTCCAATAATCACAGTGTATTTTAACGTTTTTCCAGGCTTTTAGAGTAAGAGAAGTAGTTTTCTTTAGAACCAGTAATTTTATGGCCATTTAGTTATATAATAACTATTATTTCACTTCAACAATCATTCAGCTATTAACCCACAAATTTTTCAATTGTTATTTCGAGGCAATTACTTGCTTTCCCATCAGTATCATCTTAAAATGCTAATATCAAGTTGGTTATTTAAATTTGTCTTTAAATTTATTATTATTATGAGTTAGGGATATTTTTACCCACATCAATAAGTGATAAATGATAATTGTATTCTACAGACAGTTGCAATCAGTTGCAATGACACCTGATGAAAACCTTTTATCTATATCGTCTTTTAAATTTCTAATTGTTTCTGCTAGAAACACTTGTATACACTCAATTTGAGGTCATTTTGAAGATAATCGAGATACAAATATGAAATATGCAATAGGTTTTGAAGACAACTAGGAAATTGAGATTCTGGAAGAAAATCGGTAACTTTTCCTAAGATTGAAACGGAGCATCGGAGAGAACCAGATTTGGAAATATAAACTAACAGCTCTATTTATAGAAGATTGAAAATCTAACGTGACACTACCTTTCGGGATCGTCTCGGCTACAAAACGAATTTTCTCTTAAGAAACTTTACCGGGTTTTCCCTGAAACGTTCCGTTTTACATTCATGAACATCTCCCGACAATATGAAGCATTGTTTCGAATATCCTCCTAAAGTCTTAAATCTTTGTCCGGCCCGCGAGTAGGTAACGTTTCGCTCGTTCATCAGAATAATCTCGGAAATGGACTCATTACTCATTTGTTATTTTCCGCGTCTCTTGTTCGGGAGCAGGGAAGATAATGAGAGAGAGAGACGTCTTTTGAACCGAAAACATCGATGGAGGAACGGGGTAGGTACGTGATTTATACCAAGTACGAATTTAATATTCCTCCAGACAAGAGGAACTGAATGGATAGTTTGCATACATACATATTTACTAGTTGATCGAAAATCGAGGTATTCAGATCGTCTAATAGTGTTTTTTCTTTTGTTGGTTTAACTGGAGCGAGATGCAAATGTGAAGTTTATTCGAATTAACTTTTATGAATGCAGAGAGGACTTCGCATTCGAACGTAGTATGTATGTAGGTTCCTATACCTATATAGTATATATAAATCGATCTGACATAACGGTACGTTCTCTTCCACCTCTTAGACACATTCATACATTTTAGAATTTTTGTTGCAAAACCTGCTATCTCTCGATACAGCCCGCGTGAAAGCACAGCTACACACATATATTCGAGTTCAAAGAGATTTCACTCCAGATCCGTGGATTACAAAACGCAAACAGACGTGAGTTTATTATAAACTCTGGCGGTGTTAATGTGATGTGTACGTTACGAAAATATGGGGTAACGATTGAAAATTCAGACGAAAAAATTTCAACAAAGCCGAAAGCTTTTTCCCCCCTCTCGCTCTCGAAAGAAACGTCGGGATTATTTTCGGTGCGTTTTATTATAAACTTTTACGGCTGTTGAAATATTTTTTACAACATGGACGTACGTAGATATTTACGTTTCGGGCGAGGGGGAGAACGAATTCTCTCCGCACGGGAACGGCCGTGGGAAAATAGATGGGATGTTTTTCTTTTTTCCATGTTTACGTTCTCTTTGGAAAATTTACGATTTTGGATGCGCGAGAGTTGCGTACGAGACGGCAAATAAGGATATAAGGAAACGTAATTTCGAAATTATTCGTGGTCATGGTGAATTTGCAGTAACAAACGGTTGTTAGCCGTCACACTTTGTGCTTAGCTCGTCATAAGTTATTTGAAGAGGTGTAACGTTTTGGGGCGGAATGTCTACAACGTGATCAAGAAATACTGTTTAAGTTGGCAATCCTAAATTTTACTTTAAACTGGTAGAACTGGAACCACTTCCAGTTGCTTGACAGCTACTTCGACGTTTAACACTTGAGCGGCGATTCAAATTTTTATTATAAAAATGGTACTATTTACATTAGAACGGGATATTTTTATTGGCATGGCTTATTTTCGGAGTGCAGTTCATGACCCCATTTCTGGATGGCGATACTCCTTGGAATCCACTTTGCACCAATTTGAAGAAATGTTTCCTGAAGTTGTGTTCACTCTCGACGTTTTTAAACAACACTGCATGCGCGTAGTTCAACGATGTTTGAATACAGGCAATGTGAATAAAGGAAAGCCACCTGGTAGACCCTCCGTACTCACTGAAAATGTGGTGCAAGACGTCAGGGCCCGACTGCAACAAAGTCCTCGCAAATCGGTTAGGAAGCTTTTCCTCCAAACAGGTTTGATCCTTATCAAAAGTTCACCAATTTCCACTTATTCCTAATTTCCCGTATTGCGTTTCGTGACTTTACAGGTTTATCATATGGAAGTTGTTCCACTGTGTTGAAGAGCAGATTGAAATATCACCTGTACAAATTTTCGATGGTCCAATCCCTAATCCTCCTGACCGTCCACAATGCGTCATGTTCTGTAACTGGTTCAATCAGGAAATGAACAATGGTGACACCCTGGATAAAACCTTTTTTTCCGATGAAACCTGGTTCCATCTCGATGGCTATGTTAATTCTCAAAATTACAGAATTTGGTCTGGTGAAAATCTACATGCTGTTAGAACAACAACTTTACATCCTACTAAAGTTGGTGTTTGGCTGGCTGTATCGCGGCAGAGAGTAATTGGTCCTGTGTTTTTTAACTTCACAGAACGATACATTCAGCACATTCTCCAGCCATTCGTTGCCCAATTAACCGCAGAGGAGCGCGAAAATGGCTACTTTCACCAAGATTCTGCTCGAGCACATACGGCTCGTGCCACAATGCAATATTTGCTGGAAGTTTTTGGCCATCGAGTCATAAGTACGGGAATCTGGCCAAGTAGGTCACCAGACCTGGCACCTCCAGACTTTTGTTTCTTTGGGCACCTTAAAAACAAGGTGTTCAGTAATGTTCTACATACACGTGAAGAACTGGAAGCTGCCATTATCGAGGAAGTTGCAAATATTTCTCCTCGGATGTTGGTTAATGTCTGCGAGAGCCTAAAACAGATAGTGAATTTATGTTTAGAACATAGTGGTGCTCAATTCGAGCAGTACCTATAAATATTGAAGATTTTTCTGGTGTGGTAAATAAATACCGTAATTAAATTCACATAGATTTCCAGTGTAGCGTTGCAAACCCTTAGACAAAAAAATCCTCCAGGTAGGATTGCTAACTTAAACAGTATTTCTTGATCACTCAGTATTTCCACTCGCTCCTTCGACGGATATCTTCTCCCCTCACCTTCGCCGTAACCTAATCCCGCGTGTAATTAAATTGGGCAGGATTTTTCGCGTTTGTAACTTCAGAGAAGCCCCGCAGTGGTCGGGTGGAATTTTGCGAGCTTTGCGCCGGCGAAAATTCCCCGCTGATGAAGCGACGCCCGGTAAACAAAAGGGTCTTTTCCGCTAACGAAAAACAAAAATGAAAATGGGGTGGAACGCGAAAGTCCCGAGTCAGCTGTCGGCAGTCTCTCTCTCTCTCTCTCTCTCTCTCTTTCTTTTTCTAGTGTACTTATTTTTGTTGTTATACGTTGTTCGCACCGAGATGGATTTTTTCGCCTTCCGACGGGTTTTCCACGGCGATTTTCGTCAATTGATTGGTTTCCCGTTGAGTGTGCACTGGGTGCGTTCGGGCCGCCACGTTCCTCTTTTTACGTGTAACGAGGTCTAACGTCGGAATTAATTGCTTCGATGGAGGTCGGTGCCCATTATTGAACGTGCTGGGGAAAAATTACTCGGGATAAGGGTAAATTGAAGAGGTGGCGAAAATTCGGCGGCTTGCCAGTTGTACGTTCATTTTTTAGATATAAAGCACGACTGACACAGAAAGGCATATGTTATGTTGGAGTAGCTGTTTCATATTTCAGCCACTGTAATAGTGGCATTATCAACAACATCATCATCAACCAGCTTGAAGTGTCCATAGACTTAGGCCTCCATCAAATCTTTCCACCATCTTCATTCCTGTGCCACTTGGTTCCAGTTTCCTTAAAATCTCTCCAAGTCATCTAACCACCTTGTGGGAGGTCTGCTCCTGCTTCTGATAGCATCCTGTCTTGGTCGCCATTCTAGTATTGTCTTGGTCCATCTATCAACCGTTTTTCTGGCAATATGCCCAGCCCAGTCCCATCATGGTTTCTTATGCGAATAGTATATAATAGTATATAAGGTTTTCTTCTATGGACTTTTTCTTCAGTGTAAGTGTGTTATATCATACTGGCATAACACACTTCCCCTTTAAGCACATTGGTAGATCTGATTTTAACACGTATCTCAGTTTGCCGAATGCTGCCCATGTTAGTCTACTCTTAGCTGGATATCGTGTGTCTCATTATCACTACCAATTGTTATTTCATATCCCAGATGTTTATATGAATATATTTGCTCTATACTCTACATCAAGACGTTTCCACTAATATTTAGGTTGGTCATTAGTTTTGGTTTTAATAATTTATGCGTAATCCGTTTTTGCAGCTGATTTGTACCGTCAAAATTGATTTTGTAGCTTTGCTCCTTTCCGAGAAGTTATAGTTACTGCAGCTTAAGCCTCAACCTTCAGTAGCCTTACTGCGTCTCTTTGGAACCGCGTGAAATATCGAAGTGTTTGAGGCTGCAAATTTCGTAAATATTTCGTAGGTCTCACATGGGCTATATTGTATTATTCATTATCAAACCCAAAGACCCAACAAAAATTTTGTTGTACTTTTCACGATATCATCAACATATTATGATTTGTAGCTATTTTTTGTTAGTTTGTTCCATCAAAATTGGCTTGAAAATGTTAATTCTGAAGCTATCTTCGGAAGCTTTAGCACCTACCATCAAGGCACTACATCTTAAGGTAGATCTTGTATACAAGATATAAAACAGCATGGCATTTGAGGACATTACCAAAAACATAAATTTCTCAGCAGTGACAGAGCTAAAATCAATGTTGCAAGATAAATTAGCAAATAATTAGCTTCAAATTATATTACACTATATTTCGATTATATCACGAAAATTATACTTATTAGCAATTAAAATTAAATAGTCCACTTTTTGGATATTTCGGGGGTTATTTTTGCAAATAACGGGCATATTTTGAAAAATACAATATGTCCTATATGAGAGCTACAAAATAGCTACAAAATTGGCTACCCCAAAAATTCAAATTCAATTTAACTGAACTCGCATTGAATAGTAAATTTCGATGGTTGGTACAAATTAGCTGCAAATCATGCCATTATTCCGGTAGCGGAAATGGCTGCTGCAGATGTTAAAGTAAATCCCAAAGAACCCAAAAATAACGCCATATTCCCAATGAATGTGGAAAATTTGTACACAGTAAAATAGTTACTACATTTTGAACAAAGATTTAAAAACCTGTAGAAATACAGTTAAAATGAATATAATAATTGATAATAAAGGAATGTAGACGCAAGAGAGGCCTGAACATATGAACTCAGAAAGTGGTAAGACAAATTCACTCTTCTAAAAGACCCAAGTAAAGTATATAATATCTGCAATTGGTGTATTTCAGAAACATTGGGTTCATCTATGAATATTCAGGAACTAGGTTCATCTCACCCTCTTCCTTCTCACTTAACATTTAGTAAAATGTGTTGCAAGGTCTGTTTTCATCTCTTGGAGTCTATGAGGCTTATAATAAGGAGATTTTTCCATTGTTTTTACTTGGCACATAAATTACCTTCAAACCCAAATTCCACAATTTGTCTACCCAAGGTATTTTAAGCATTCCTCTTAACAACCACATTTGGAATGCGTCAAGTTTATTTAGTGAGTTTATTTTTAGAGTTCGTAGCTCTACACCGTACATGAGAATGGAGCTGTGATTGGGAAATTACGATTGTAGTGTCAGCATTTGAGTTAAAAATTCTTATTGTTATTAGTGTATCTCAGAGTTAGTTCTGGATCTCACTCGATATTGCTTATACCTGCGAGAGGTCTAAATGTCGTAATATGTATTTCAAGGTTCAAGCAAGCTCTAGTCAATTCCAACAAATTTTAGAAACTTTGTAGTATAATAAAAATTTAGTTGGATAAACATCCACGTCTGTCACATTTCCGTTCTGGCTAAAAAGCCGCAACCGATTTTTCTATATGTCTAATTTTAACGTTGTAGTTAAACTTTCCATAAACTGGGTCGATCGCTAAACAGGAATTACGCTATGTCGCGACCAATTAAAAAGCGTCCGTCTAATTTAGCATCCGTAATTTTAATAATTATTAGGTCGACTAGCTGTTTAGGTAGACAAATATCCTGCCGCCTGCTCGTAATTGTCGGTATAAATGTAATTTCTGATGTAAAACAGGGAGTTATGATAATCTACTGTTTGAAATATGTTACGATATGTGAGAAAAATGGAAGTAAAAAATGTTTTACTTGGAATACGATTTCATCAAACCTACTATACTCCATTCGAAATAGGGAGAGAGTAATAAATAACTCAAAATCGGAGGTTAGGGTTGTAACAAAGGGCGTACCATCCTTATTTCCCTGATTTTTAAATATAAATTAAATTCACCCATCGAACTATTTCCATTTTAAAATTTCTTGAAGTTGTATCGTACATATAGTGATTAAGGATTGAACCTAAAAGGAATGAATTCATATAATTACCAATTTAATCGGTGCCGTTAACGAAATATATCAATGAATGATATTACTTGTAAATATTGAATACTTTTAGACAATTCGTCAACTCGGAGACCATTTTGGAAAGGGTCTTTTTTAATGTGGACACTTAATAATTTGTTCAGGCACCTTTACTCTTCCACTAAACTACTTAGTTAACTGTTACCAGAGATTTACCTGTAGGATTAAGAATTACCTGGAAATGGGGTCGAAAGTTCTCCCTCCGTTGAAGGAGGTATAAAAGGGAAATACCTGAATTTCGGTTATTCTTATTCTAATAGTCTTACTATCAAGAATTAAATATGTCAAGTCTTATGAACTTTACCCCGTGTAAGTTACCGAATAAGCAGGCGTTATCGTGTCGTGAAAAAGTGGTTGTTTTAAATGTATTTAACGGATTGAAACATCTACATCCTAAATCCAGCGTAGATGACCTAGTTGAAATGTGTCACAAAATGACGGGATATGGAAAATCAACGATATATCGCGTCAAAAGGGAAGAGAGGAGTGGAGAGGTGAAGGCTCCAAAATCTGCACCAGGAAGACCTCAAATGCTTGTTGATGAGGATAGCAAGAGACTCATTCGTCGAACGCTTCATTCCTTTTTTTTCAAACGTGAAATCCCAACATTGGATAAAATGTTACATGAACTGCCAGAAGACTGTATGACATTGAAAAGGACCAAGTTGTGGACGATTCTGAAGGAACTAGGTATTTGTTGGGATAAGTGAATTAAAACTTCTCCTCTTCGGGAATCGGATGAAATTATTTGCTGGCGAAGAAGCTACCTCAGAGATATTAAAAAATTTCGACAAGAAGGAAGGGCTATTTTTTATCTGGATGAAACCTGGGTAAACCAAGTATATACCGTGGGAAAAGTGTGGCAGGACAAAAGTGTGGTGAATCCGCGACAAGCCTTTTTAGAAGGTTTATCAACAGGACTAAAAGCACCGGCTGGAAAAGGTAAACGACTTATTGTTACCCACATCGGCAGTACTAGTGGCTTTGTGGATGGCGGCTTACTTCTTTTTGAATCGAAGAAGACGGGAGATTATCATGAAGACATGAACGCGGACGTTTTCGAGGAGTACTTCGTTCAAATGCTCGATCTCATCCCACCTGGTTCCGTAATTGTCATGGATAATGCGAGCGATCATTCCAGACAGGTCGATAAATCCCCGGTAATTTCTTGGCGGAAGGCTGAAATTTTAAATTGGCTGATAAGAAAAAATATTCCGTATAAGGAGGACATGGTCAAATCGGAATTGATATCAATTGTAAAGACCTGCAACTTTCGTAAAAGGTATGCAGTTGATGAAATGGCACAAAATCGCCAAATAACTGTGCTTCGTCTTCCGCCCTATCACTGCGAACTCAATCCCATAGAATTAATATGGGCTCAGGTAAAAGGCTATGTTGCTCGGGAAAATAAAACATTTAAATTAAAAGATGTTAAAATTCTTCTGGAAGAATCCATTCGCAGAACCACCTCTGAAAATTGGCAAAAAGTCATAAATCATGTTTTAAAAGAAGAAGAAAAATTTTGGGAGTTAGATTTTATGATTGATAACGCCGTGGAACCCTTAATCATTACTGCACAGGATATCAATGAAGAGAGTTCTTCAGATGATTCTGAATATTAATTAATTTCAACTTGAAAACATTCCTGAACATTGCGTCTTTCCAAAACCTCACGATTACTCCTTTTTCTTTTGAACGTGTACCTTTTGTATACCTGAACGGATTCTTGTACGAGAAAATGAGATTTCTGAAAATCGATTTAGGTATACTCATAGTTACCTATATTAATATTAACTTAAGATTTAAACCGTTTTGAACTGTTTAAACAAGATTTGTTATTCTTGTAAAAAAACGTTTATTTCCAATAAATATATTATTATTTTAAGCCATTCAGTTACTTCTTTTGTATAATTTGTGAAATTGTGCCACGTTCCTCGTTTTAAAATTTTTTTGTTTCTTATAAGCTTGGACAAAAGTGATGTTATGTATACTTTGTGCTTTTGATATATTAATTTAGTAAGTAATTAATTTGGATTGATGTATATTTCTATCCCTTATGGCATATGCCAGTGTTAGGTATAATATTAGGAAAAGTTCAGTTCTTTGAGTAAAAGTGAATTAATTATAGTTTCATTTCGACCTCACGGTATAAATTTATTATTTATATATAGGTTCCATAAATTCTAAATAAACAAATATTGCTTATGATTACTTTTTTTCTTTAAATAAAAAACCCCATGGCGTGACTCTGATGTGACGATTTCAAGTAAACGAAAACAGTGCGAAATAACCGAATTGGAGTAATAGAGAAAGAGCATTCAATTCTTCATAAGAAAGATAAAGACGGATTATATCCCTTGACCCGAACGCAGGTAGAAATTTGATCCGGGTGCTTTTCAATGTAATAGTTCCTAGGAACAGTACAGAGACGTATAACTAAATGCAATGTTTATACATATCTCGCCAGTACTACAATTTTTGAGGATTTGCATTTATAATGACATTTTATTACTCTCTCGATTTTCCGAATGGAATATAGAAATTTTTGAAACAAATTGCGAAATCAAGTGGAATAAACTGCGAATTGAATAAATTTTAAAAATCGCGCGGTGAATCAAAAAACTTGTTTTTTAAACGTGTTCTATACATGTTTCAATTTCGCTGGATAAATACACTTTCGGCACATTCATACGGGCGCGCATTATTTCCGTCATTTGCTTCTCTAAACGTCCAAAAACGGTCGATTTGCATTTTCAATTAACAAATATACCTCCGTACATATAATATAATTTGGTGTTTAAACTGCTGCATGTTTGGATGCGTTTTTTTCCCGTACATTCCGCTCGGATACGTTCTGCCAATTTATAGTATTTTTAATTAAATTTGGTGAATTTCGCCCAAATATCAATTCGACGCAACATGTAATAACTTTAATTTTCCACGGAGTTTTTGTTTTCAATTAAATCGATACTAATAATTGACAATCCCTGTTTTCCAACAACACAAATATGGACACACTGAATTTCATTGTTTTATAAATTCTCGGAATTTTAACAGTACCAATTATCCTTACGAAATTACGCTTTCGTACTGTGTTATTTGTAGGTTTGTTATGCTATGAACATTTAAATGCCTCTTACCGAAACTATAAATTCCACGGAACAAAACCGTGTTTATAATCAAAACTTGTTCGCGTCGCAATTAGCTACTTTTGATGCCCTATGAAATTCGGGGCGCCGATGACTAAGTGTTTCGCTAGAAACGAAATTTGTTATATTTAAAGCGAAGAGCACTTGGGTGACAAACTGCAGTAAACAAAGCAAATAATGTTTAAATGTATTTTCTAGCGCACTGCAATTTAGGCCGACTCCTGCATGACCGGATTCCATTTAAATTAAGAATTCGATGGAAATGCCGGAGATGTTATTACAGATAGCTCAGAAAATACACAACATTCATGATTAGGTGTTATAAATAGATAGGAATCTTGCAATTACTTACTATGCTTATGTATTGCGTACTCACGATATTTTTCAGGGAGAAAAATGAAAATTCCTGAAATTAAATACTTAGGCGTTCACTTCCTTCGGCGCTTATATTTTTTAAATAAATGACGAATATCACTGTGTTATTAGGAAAACCATCAAACCGTTCACTTTTTACGCACGGAACACATTTCGCGGGCATTAAAACGTGTCTCTAAAAATTATTTTTTATTACTCGAGTCGAGGAAGCGTATATTTTATATTCCCGCGGAGTATATAAATTTCGATACCAAAACAAAACAACCTTTGGCCTGCTTTGGTATGCATTGCGTTAAAAAAGATATGTTTGGGGCACAGGCGCCAATTTGAAGATTTAGGCAGAGAAGAAATTGCAACTACCAACCTAAAAATAATTTAATATTTTTAAATTGCTTAAAGCTAAAAACTTGACGACGTTTTTAAGTCGTTAAGTTACTTTTTATAATGGTTCGAAATGTAAGGGAATTGGTGGTACTAGTTTCTAGGATGCGCAATAGGGAGTTTATTTTTAAGTAATAGGTTTCTATTTTGAAGCTTCAAGGGACGCAAAGTAAGGAAATTAGTAAGAAACACGTTTAGTCTTAATAGAAATGATTGGATTTTGATGTAACTTAGAGACGGTTCGAGGCTTGACTAGTGGGTAATATTTTTTTGTGTTATCCCGTTCACCATATTACATATATAAATACTGTAACGTTTATTTTCTAATTTATCTACACTGTCCTAATTTTACACTACACACTACTTAATTTATCCTAACTAATTCCTAACTAATTAATTTATATCACTCTTAAATGTAATTTATTTCACTGGTCCGTTTTGCGCCTTATTTATTCACTCGCGGCTTCACGTTTAATCTTTTCTCCGACCGCAAGCCCGCTTATATACATCACAATTGTGTTCGCGATGGTTCCTGAAATAACTCGATAGTTCTTTTCCTTAATAATGTTTATGTAGAAACGTCCGGAAAGGTCATAAGTCATTCTTCCTTAATAAGATGTTGCCGGGACTCAATTAAACGTAGCGGCGTTCCTTTGAGGGAAGCCGTGGTCCGATAAGAGTAAACACATTTCGCGTTACAATACGTTTTTTTTTTTAAATTTCATGACTGGATGAAGTTCTTCGATCGCTTAATAATCTTCGAAGCCCTTTAACTAATTTTACTTTGCACTGACTGAATCATTTGGAGCAAACCTGAATTCAAAATTTTATAATGGCAGGTTGAGGTTTTTGTTTTAACGACTTTATGGTTTGAAGGTTTGTAGTTAAAAATTTTAAGGATGTTGGTTAAAAGGAATATTTTAACGTCATCCTTGGGAGCAAAATATTCCATATATTACAAACTTTGTTTGCAAAATCATTAATTTCAGTCTAATTGATTTCAGTTAATTCAAGATGATGAATGTGTACACTCGGTGAAAAAGGTGGCGTAAAAGCTTCCAAATGTAGCAGTTTCAGAGCAGGTCTAACTATCTCTTTTGGTAGATTTATCTAGTATTGCATTCGTTAACGAAGTCAAAAAAAAGAGGAGTTAAAATGCGGTTTTCAGTTTTTTGGTATCTAGAGATCATACTTAATCATTTCTCAAAAGTTTATATACGGAGCTTTTCTATCGAAACGCATGATGGGATATCAACAAGAGCAAACGAGAAGCTAATAGTAGTTCGTTAGTATGACAGAGACGGATGTTTTGCAACGTTGCCGGCCGAGCAGGCAGTCCAAGTCAATGCGTATCGCGGTCGCGTATCGCTTTACACTTTCGGATGTGTGCGCTACAGTGTGCGGAGCGGATGACTGTAATGTTTCGCGAGCTAGCAACATCGCAAAAGGTCGTTCTCTGTTTAGCTAATAGAAATATATGGCCTCTCTTTCCCTCCATCCTGCAACTCTTTAGAAACGGTCTGTATATATCGGATACAACGAAATTTGTCGGCAAGGTACAGGTTGCACTTTTTAATGAATCACAACGAAATTTGGTTCAAAAATCAGTTGGCCGATAATCTCGGTCGAGTTCGTTATTGGGCCAAATTAGTCCAGCGGTTTCAAAATGGCGGCTTGTTATTTGCAAAAACAAATTGAAAAAACTTTAATTTCGCGTCTGAGAGAAAAATGTCACTTAAGTTTTTTGTTGATCTTATAGAGGCAAACGACTTTTGTATAAAATATTTTTTCGAGAAATGTACACAAAAAAAGTTATTTTTTTTCAAAAAAAAAAAATTATTTCGCGTCTGAGAGAAAAATGTTACTTAGGTTTATTGTTGCCCTTATGGAGGCGAACGACTTTTGTATAAAACATATCTTTGAGAAATGTACATAAAAAAAGTTATATGCAAAAAATTAGAAATTTTGACGTTTGTATTTTTTAACACCTCGTATACATTTTTTTGATACATCGTGTCTGTTATATTACTCTATATCCTACCCATAAATCTACCTTTCAGCCTGGCATACCATGGGGTTTTTGTTTTTTTTTATTTCTACTGACAACTTTTATTTCGTAAACTCCAGTAAATTTCGTGATACTGCGATTTTTTGGAAAAATCAAATTTTTAGTAGGTATCACAAAAACACACTTTCGAATTTTGCGTCGAAACTCTCATATCTACTATGGACACTTTTTGGTTCTATCGATAGCTTTTAGTGCGTTAGTTTGGATACCTAGTTCATGTCTCGAAACTTCAGTCTTTTCTAAAGAAATTCATTCACTATTGGCATTTTGAAACTTTCTTCTTTCGTTTACGACCGAATTTTTGACAATGGAATTATCGAGTTTTTCGGGAAAAACCTCAAATATTTTTTGGGGAGGCCCAAAAATAAAATTTAGAATTTTGTGACGAAATAAAAAAAAAACTCTTAATTCGACTTCAATATATTCCGAGATATTACGATTTTTTTGACAAAAATTAAACTGGTGCTTCATCCAAAAGGGTAATCTTTGTGGACGAAATTTCTGTCTATTCGATCTCGGTTAAATCAAGATGATTTTGAAATCTGAATGTTTATACTTTACAGCAAAACGTTGGTGTTTTGATTTATGGAGATCCATCGAGGTTGTTGCTTGAATTTAGCCAACAACAACATGTTCCGCACTTTTAGGTGAAGATACTTTAAATCTCGACATGCCACCGTAGTTACGTTGCCAGAACCTGATTTATTGCCAGAAATTACGTGGGATATTTTAAATGGGGTTTCTGGACTCCAAAATAGCTGGACGTATGTTATCTACTGTCGATTTCTCGTGATATGTCGATTAAATCGTACCAGGGTAGTTTAGTGGTGGTAAACGGCGACAACGGATTGCACCAATGCCTTCAAAGTTTCCTGCTGTCGTTGCTAGTGATTAAGAATTATTCCGGATCTGATCATATCTCCTTCAGACGCAGAAACGTTGGAATAAACGTTGAATCCGACTTGGTCGCTTCCCACAACGGGGGAGATTTGTGCACTGCACCACGTTCTTACGTAATCGATTAGAATGGTGTGTTTGTGTGTGGCGGCAGTAGCAGAGGCAGTGCCAGTAATTTATATAACAGTGGCGTATTTGGAACGGGCCGCAATTTGTTGCCGGCTATCTGTGCGTTGTTATTATTATTATCATCATCGTTCGCAATATGGAAATGGGCCGGGAAACGCTTTTAATCAATTTCTTTCGCCGTTGCGACGTTATAAATTTCTATTGTGAATGGACGAGGTGTTGCTCAGTTAAATTATAATACGTTCCGGCGAAATAATGGTGCGGAAAACTTCGTGGCAATAAAACCTCCAACGTTATACCTTGTACATAACTTATTATTGTATATTCGACTAGTACGCTCTTGACTTTCAATACCAATAATAACGTTGTCTATTGCGGAATCCATTATTGTTCGATACGGTGGGTACGAAATTGCTGTACAGACAGGAAGACTCGTTTATTCGAAAATGACACAGTTAGTCCAAGTTCAAAACTTATTGAGGTCTCAAATCTGGAAAAAATCTGTATGCGACAAATTCGGGGAAGTGTTATGTTTATTTCGTTGAACGTCTCTGTCAATTTTAGTATTTACACTTCACTACTGAAACTTTACCAGATGTCAACACAAGACCTCATATTTTAAATTTATTACGTGAACGTCGTTGAAGTGTATTTTTACACATTTTGCTTCGAATTTAAATTTTTTTCGCGGCATACTTTAATTAGAAATGCGATTGTTTATACTCGTCGTAGAGGACCAGAAATAGTTATTTATTAACGTCACTAGGGAGAGAGTTATATATGGATTACACCTTGTACTACGATACTTGTGAATTTTTTTTTGTTTATTAATATTTATATTAATTTCATCCTGATCCAGTATTTTGTACAAATTACAAATTTGTACGGCTAATAAAAAAATTACATCATTTTTCAAAAATTTCCAGTAAAAACTAACCAAGGAAGTTTTGAAAAAATGTGTAGGTAATAAAGTTTCATTTGTTGTATAAATTTGTTCAAAATAGGTATTTTTGGAATATGCCATAAATGCTGGTGCAGGCGGAAAATCTCTTTACACTTGTAACGTATACTTCAGAAACAACTTTGTAATATAAATTGTGATTTTTCGATTAATTTCGAAATTTCATTTTAATTACTTCAACAATAATATTGTCATTATCAATTATTATTATCATTACTGTCATTAAGTTTTATCAAGATAACCGTGATTAATAAGGCTTCTAATGACAGACAGATTTGCCTTACACCTGTCTACTGTTCGTTTTTATCTGATTACTCTTGTATGATATTTCCGTCTTGTTGATAAAATATATTTTAAATTTTAACTTCATTTTAAGAGTCATCAGCTGCTCTAAATGTTAGTAACTAGCATTTACTGAGCAGCCTCGTTGGAATACCTTATGCTTGGCCATCCACTCGTTTATAGAGTAGGTATCTTGATTTTTGCTTTGCGAAAATTGCCGTTGCTATTTCATATATTCATTTGATTAACAGTAATGCCCTTATAAGTATAGTTCACTTATATCTGTATAATGTAAATTACCTCACATTTTCTCTATTTGGATCAAAATGATCGCAATATTCTGCGTACTTTCAAATATACCACCCGCTGGTGCGTGCAGCAGGTTACGGCAGTTAATTTTCTCAGTTCTTCAACCTTTGGATCCACAATTTTCTTAGGCATTGACGTACTTTAATTAATATCGAAATGAGACTCGGCTTGTTTTCTAATTTTCTTTACTTTGAGAGCAAATTGGTGGCGTATCATTTAGTGCCGTAATTTCCGGTAATTCACTACGTAGCGTATTAACATTTGCTAATTATGGTTGGAGTTATTAGAAAATGATCTTTAAAAAAGTACTTTCTTCATATTAGCTTAGATTTTCTTTCTTAGGAGTGTTAACTCACTCAAAAAATATTACTAGATATTAAAATTGTTTAAATTATTCTTCAAATAGGCAAATGTATATGAATTCAAAAATCTCTTAATGTATTTTCCTCTTATCATTAGCCCTTCACGATACCGAGACGATACCAAGACCTATCGGTGGTATCGTCTCGGTCTCGTTGAAACTAAATTTTTCCACTCTCGTCTCGGTATCGCCGAGACGAGACAAAGGATTACTGTCGTCTCGGTCTCGTCTCGGTCTCGAATTACTCTCGTCATAAGATAATGTCCATTTGTGTTTTTCTTAAGGAGATTGGATCTCATCGGCGTAATATTTTAATTAACAATTTATAAGTGGTGAATTATTTAATTATATAGAAAATATTTTTTAAAACCTCTTTTTACAGCTACATGGTTAATTAAAAATGATTGATATTAAATATGAATCTATAATATATAAATAATATAGTATATAATAAATAAATATGATAAAATTAAATATGAAATTTGCCAAAAAATTTAATTAAAAATAGAAAACGTAGGTAAAAATTTATTTAACCTAGTATGGACGCGGCTTATGGAACGAAAAGTTTGTAAGTATTTATTTAATTTTATTAGGTAAGGTAAAAAATTAAACTTATATATAACTTTAGAGAGCTATAGGTTTTCCCCTAATATAGTGCTTATTACTGGTCTTCCCGAAACTATTTTTAAATATAACCTGATAACCGATTTTATATCACCCGCATTGAATAATATGTATAAATTTGGATAATATATGGAAAAATAATAAAATATAACGATACCGAGAGTTTTTAAAATCCAATATCGTCTCGGCGAGTCTCTCGGTCAATTGTGTCTCGATATCGGTCTAGGAAATTTTTACCACTCTCGTCTCGGTATTGGTCTCGGTCTCGTGCGATACCGATACCGAGACCGATAGTTTGTTTCGATATCGTGAAGGCCTACATGTCATAGGTACGATGATGAAGGGCCCGAAACATTACCGTTTATATATAGTAAAGGCCATTAAAGAATATATTTGTTTTAATTGGGTGAAGTGACATTATTAAGGATTTTTTGGATTAATAATCCCTTCCTCTTAGAGGATATGGACGTCTATAGAAAGTTAAATACAGATGTGTCTTAATAAAATTTTGCGTTGAATGACAGAACGGAATATTTTTCTCTTGCGAATGACGCTTATAGTCCAGGCACTAATCTGACCTAAAGTCCTAATGTTAATTTTCACAATATTTAATAAATGCTGCTCTTAAATTAGTGCTTGTTAAGTGAATCTTGATAACGATTTCTCTAGAAAGTTAAATACAGATGTGTCTTGATAAAATTTTGCGTGGAATGACACGACGGAATATTTTTCTCTTGGGAATGACGCTTATAGTCCAGGCACTAATCTGTCTTAAAGTCGTAATGTTAATTTTCACAATATTTAATAAACGCTGTTCTTAAATGATTGCTTGTTAAGTGAATCTTGATCACGACTTCTCTAGAAAGTTAAATACAGATGTGTCTTGATAAAATTTTGCGTGGAATGACAGAACGGAATATTTTCCCCTTGTGAATGACGCTTATAGTCCAGGCACTATTTTGACTTAAAGTCCTAATATTAATTTTCACAATATTTAATAAACGCTGTTCTTAAATGATTGCTTGTTAAGTGAATCTTGATCACGACTTCTCTAGAAAGTTAAATACAGATGTGTCTTGATATAATTTTGCGTTGAATGACAGAACGGAATATTTTTCTCTTGTGGATGACGCTTATAGTCCAGGCACTAATCTGACTAAAGTCCTAATGTTAATTTTCACAATATTTAATAAATGCTGCTCTTAAATTATTGCTTGTTAAGTGAATCTTGATCACGACTTCTCTAGAAAGTTAAATACAGATGTGTCTTGATATAATTTTGCGTGGAATGACAGAACGGAATATTTTTCTCTTGTGAATGACGCTTATAGTCCAGGCACTAATCCGACTAAAGTCCTAATGTTAATTTTCGCAATATTTAATAAATGCTGCTCATAAATTAAAGCTTGTTAAGTGAATCTTGATCACTACTTTGTGAATGTATGTCATAAGTAGGAATTTATCCTTTTTATTTGGTTTGCAAGGTGTGTTTACACGCTAATTGGTTTATTTGCGTACCATCAACAATGGCAAAACTAATACAGCATAGAATAACCAATATCCTTTCAATGTTCAATTACGTGCATGCCTGGTTCTAGTGCCGGTTGAAATGGAGCAAATCGAAATCGCATTAAGTTAATCACTAAGTTGCGTTTGATTTCAAACGGATCCACAAAGCGCCCTCGTTCAACCTCCGCATTGTCGTCCTTAGCGGAATTCCCGTCTCTTGACGTTCTCAATTTGTGATACCCGTTAAAGTTTTAAATACGAAACAAAATAACGTCGCAAGTTTCCAGACGGTTATAAATTGCATCGTGATCGAACGGTGGCGGATGCTCGATTAATAGGAGCATTCGCACGCAATCCGTTTTAATTGTTTACGTTATAAAATTTCTTAAGCCTTAATTACGGCTTTCGGGAGCGGCGAATTTATGAGGATTTGGCCCCGTCGACGGGTCCTATCAGAACCTTGGAAATATTCATCAAATTCAAATCACTTTCTCGAACTTTCCGATGAAACAAAACCTAATGACCGTTATTTGTAACATCAAAACGTTGTTTAACGAGTTTCGTACGTAATTACGCTCGCCCTCCGCTCGATAGACTTGAGATTTAACGCGTTTTCGCGAAAAGTATAAATATTTCATTTGGCAACGTTGATAACGTACAATTAAACGAGACCACAATACATATGGATGAGCTTGCCAGTGTTTTGATTTAATTTCGTCCGCCCGGTTCCGAATGGAGAAAACCTCGGAAATTTGTGGTTCAGTTGCGGTTACGGGGAGGTTGGAAATGGAAAGGGGATATCTGTTCTAACTGGTCCCTCGCTATTGTTTTACGATGTTGCTCGATAAAAAATAGGGGACGACGAGACGGGGGTAGGTATTCATTCCGGGGGATGAAATATCGACTGGAGCAGTGCAAAATCTGACCCATAAAAGAAAGCTCGAAATAACAAAAACGAGGCACTTGATTCAATCCTGTCTATAATTTAAATTGCACAATGGGTTGCTGTGATGTGAGGAATATAAATCTGTTTAACAGTCCAGAACCACGAGAATAAAGAAGGAGCAGAAGGTTGTGGTAACAGTAAAAATTAAGCGACTCTGAATGACCTCGGTCCTTTTTGACTCAGTACCCTTAAAACACCAATTGTGGTTATTTTAACGCAATCAAAACTTTTATTTTATTACTAACATTTACATCTTCTTTGAAAACCTCAATGTTGTACTTCAACCATCTCGTAGTTCTGCTGTAGAAATATAATTGCAGTCTTGTGCCAAGCAGATATGTCAACCTTTTGTTTTGGAATTGATTTTGGGTACTTTACGCGAAGGCAAACTATGTCAAATTCCCTATCAGAAACGTTCTCGATAATCCCCAAATAATAAAAACAACTAGTTAAGATATTTCAAAATATTTAAAAATGCCTGAATTACCACTATATTTCATGTACGTGGATGATACTCTGCTCCTAGTACCCCAATAATAACATTCATGAAATAATTGAAAAATTCAACAGTTTTCATCCGAAGATTCAGTTCACCTGTGAGCTTCCTAACAATAACAACCTACCATTTCTGGACGTCTGCATCTCTTTCAGTAACGGATGTTGCATCACAAATTGGTACAGGAAGACTACATCTTCTGGAAGATATCTAAACTTCCTCTCTTTCCAACCCACGAGGTACAACAGAGCCGCCATTATTAACTTGGTCGACAGGGCATTTCTACTCTCTCACGAATCTTTCAGAGCACAAAACATTGAATTCATATTAGAAACTTTTGTTAAGAACATGTATCCCATATAGTTTATATTACACACCATACATAAAAGAATAGGTCAATTAACAAACAGTCTTAATAATAATAATATCAATATCCTAACTTCTCCACATAACACAACACAAATATGAAGAGATAAACTTTTTATAAGACTCCCGTAGTACTATAACAACATAGAAAAACCCTGAATGCCCTAAACATATATCCAGCTTGGTATTCATTGTCTTCTTTCAATAATCTCATTTTCTTCAAAATTAAAGACCCAATAACTATAAAAAAACAGAGTTGCTTAGTATATCAGGTCACATGTTCTGATGGTAACCCTCCTAAGGTGTATATTGGAGAAACACAACAATATATAAAAATGAGATTATAACAACATCAATTGAATATCACTAAGAATAATTCAGCACATTCCGGTTTAGTGGAACTTGCCATAGAGAACAATCACAATTTCGATTTTGAAAATGTTTCGATATTGGAGCGTGAATCAATTTATTTTGAAAGATTATTCAAAGAGGCGGTAACTTTTACAATGCTCAATTGAATCTGAGCGAACGCGAGTCATAAAGTTTTATGACTTTTCCACCAATAGCAAACGACGTGTATTAGGTGTTGTCTAACTTTACTACCTTTTTACCGAATCGACTCTGTACATAAACAATTCCCGCCAAAAGTTTTATGACTTTTCCACCAATAGCAAACGACGTGTATTAGGTGTTGTCTAACTTTACTACCTTTTCTCGTTTCGTGGATGTTTTCTTCTCAGTGGATTCACTATAGTATAGTATGTTTCTTCTAAGCTAAATCTGCCAGTAACTAAATTTTTTGCGCCCAATTCTTCTCTTTTCAGCGGCTAGCGCCCAGCTTTTTGAATAATTCAAGTGACCGGATTCTCCTGGAAATAACCATTAGCAAGGGTAGGTGCATGCACACGGTGCACAATCTAAAAAATATACCCATTAATCAAACAACTAGCGACGCAAAGTGTCGGGTGTATAATTTTAATCGAAAACACTGAAATGCACTTGGTTGTTACGATGTCGGAATAATTTATACGTGAAATTTCGTTGTGTTTTTTTTGAGTTATGTACATTTTAAACAAAACGTATAATACCGCTATAACCAGAGCTTACGAGAATCTGGATGAATTACTCGTTATGCGACTTTAACGTTTTTAATATGCTTTTACGTGGGGAACAAAAGATTTTATGTACATCTTTTAGTTCCTCGGAGAAGTGGTGAAATGTCCTACGACTGTTGTATCAAAATGACAGGATATAAGTAACCCGTAAACCTCGTGATGACTATCATTTATATTAAGCGCCGTCAACCTTTCATTGCGTCGTTAGTCCTTTTTATTTTTATTTCCACTTCGTTATGCAAATCTGGAGCGTTGCAGGTTCGTCCCGTTCCTTCCGCAGTGTTTACAAAAAAAAGTGAAAAAACCCTTAGGAAAGGATCTCTTACCGTGAACCTCCTCCCCCACCCATTTGAGTTTATCCAACCATTTTTCTTTATCTTCACTCTACTCTGTCGCGACTCTTATCGTCGCTGCCTGCGACTTCTAAACCTCGCTGGCTTTTAATGCTTGTCCGTTTTTCTTTTGCGGTCTTTTGTTATAAACGTTAAATTGTACGTCTGTTTGCTACGTTTGGAAAAAAGGGGTTTATGAAATGAAACAGCGCCATTACACGTTTTCATGGAATTGTACGCGCTTGTTTAACATTTCGAAATTATATACCACAAGAGTTGGGGTACGAGAAGGAGCGTTGTTAACATGGCAAAGGACATATTTAGGTAACTGTTTGTTATATCGTTTTATTCATGCTGTTGAGTTGAATGCGAATGGGACATATTTATGTTGGCTTTTAAGAATTTCAAAGTCACTTGAGTGGATGAGTTGGGATTTGCATGATAAGGGCAGCGGATGACTGCAAAGTGCCATGTATAGCGGCAGCGTGTATTATGTCTATACCGATTATACCTTCATTTCTACAGCTTTTCTTGCTTTACTAGATGAATTTTTCTTGCAACTTGATATTCTTATGCAGAACTTTAAATTTTCTTTAAGATCAAAATCCTTCCGTTGGAGGTGCTGAAAATGAACACAATTTCAATTTTTTGAAACATTCAACCTTTTTCTTTAAGCAGGAAAAGACTTACCAGCTTTGTTACTACCGGTGGTACTACTGAAAATAATATTATGACTATATTTCCATCAAATTTCCACGTCATTTAATTGGTTATCTTGAACAATCTCCACCTAATTCAATGAAATATAATTCAAATCAACTTTGACTTTGGTGAAGAACACCTAAATTGTTAGCAAGGTATTGCTAGGATGTATTGGAAGGAATAGTTGGACACTAGTACCAGCCATTTCGTTGATATCTTGTTGAACTATAAATACTAGAATCTATACTATATTTATTTGTATGCTAAATTTGTTGGAGAAAACTTGGTTTTTTCTTCGGATACACATGACCATGGCCAACTTCGAGAACTTGGACAACCTTCTGTCATCTATAGTAGAGTTCACTTTTCTGGAAGCTATTTGTGTACCGTTTGGTATGTGCGTTAGTAATACGATATTATAATGTCATAATGTCATAATGTACCTACAAATTGTCTGAGTACTGCCATGCATTTTAAGTAGCAAGCCAAGAGAACATTTATGCTTTGATTTCTCCTTTTTACTTTCTCATATGAGGTACTCATATATGAGAGAGTATTGCAATCGGGTCGATTTTTCGAAATTGAGTTATTAACGTTTTGAGGTCCCCTGAGTCCAAAAAACATGTTTTAGGAAAACCGTCTGTATGTATGTGTGTATGTGTGTCTGTGGTAGGATTTTCTCAAAAATCAACAACCACAAACGGTCAAAACTTTGTATTTAGACTTTGTACCATACCAGGACGTGAAAATAAGCTTTTTTCATTAAAATCGGCCAAAATGGAAGGGTAGTTTACTCTTGTCATTTTTCGGTTTTTTGAATTTTTCTCGAAATTCGCTCCAAGAATTTTTTTGAAACTTTGAATAGTTATTGTACGACTAAATAGGTACCAAAAAGTTTTCTAACGATTTTGGCTAAATCTTCTGTGAAGTGCACTTTAGACTTGTCAATTTTCGATTTTTTTAAATTTTTTTAGAAATCCACTTCACGATTTTTTTTTAAACTTTGAATGTTTATTCTACTATTGAATGTGTATAAAAAAGTCTTCTAACATTTTTGGCTAAATCTTCTGTGAAGGATACTTTATACTTGTCGAATTTGGATTTTAACTTTCTCACATGAGGTACTATGTACTACAGTAACCAAAGGCATCTGGAAGTTTTTGTTGGCAGTTTTTGGGATCTCCCTATTCGCGTAATCTGAATATGAAAGCATTTACGAGTTTTAAGTTAAAGAGCAAAGTCGTACGTGACACAATGTGTCGAGATTTTTCCAGAATCTCATAATCGCCTACCACATCAATAGCGCCTTGTTTAGAAATAAACTGTTTCATCGAAATAAAAGTTTCAAGAGCGCTCTTGTGTATAGGACAACTGCAGGATGAAGGCTTCCGCTAGAGAGGAATATTAAACTTCTTTTTATTTACTACTCTTAGTAATTACCATTATTACTTACCTACGTTTAAAGTCAGAAGTTTCCTCGGCAAGATCTCTAATTAAGGAAATAACGGGGGCATGATTTATTTATTACGAAATTACATTCATCAAAGCTTTTCAGAGCAAGGCGGCGAAATTTTGTTATTCTTATCGTGTATACTTGTAAAGCGAACTCGAGTTAAAATGTTATTAATAATACGAGACGGAGTTTATATTTTAGACGTCAAATATCCTTTATACAATATGATACGAAGCTTTATGAAGTTCTGAGAGTCTTAACTTTATTAGCCCCGCTAATACAACGGACTCGATCCTCGGAAGGGCCCTTTGAATAGTCGACACGAACTATGAACTATTCGCCCAAGTTTTATTGAAAGACTTTATGTTCGACGGTGACCTCGGTCTGCCCGTAAAAAAAAAGACTGGGGAAAATTTCAATTTTCGCTCCCCTAACCCCATCCCCACCCCCTGGATTCGGTTTAGTACCACCCTCGCGAAATGACGCATATTAATTTCGAGCATAATCGTAAAATTATATTCCACGCAAGGTATGGTTGCTTATCGTGAGCGTTTTTTATGCATGTGCTGTGTTGCCGACTTTGTTGTTGTTTTTACGTCGCAATATTAATCGATAGATAAGGACAGGGAGCGGGATTGGCGTATTAATACTTTCCATTTTTGTTGAAACACGCCATCTATATATTACGGTTGTATCGGTTCGTGTGTTTTTACGAAGGGGTAGCAAAAGCGCAACCGCGACGCCCTGTTAAATAGTGAAATTGAAACCGACACAAATAAGTGTTATTTAGCCGATACACAACTTACATTTCCTCAAGTGAGGTTTGTGATATCTTTCTGTCGTCATAAGTGACCTTCTACAAGTTCTACTTACATATACACGCTTTAACTTGAATTTCCGCTTGAAGGGAGCAGAGCGATAATTATTTAAATAACTTGTGAAACCAAGTAACATGATGTATTTTGTTTTGTGGATGAAGTCCATAACAGCTATGCTGAGAAATTAAATAAAAGTTTGTTGGTTAAGGTTGATTTTTAGGATTTACGGACATTTTGGATAGTCCCCTCCAATTAGGAACTTGCAAAAATCCCGACATTTCAGATACCTTCAGGAATCCCTCCAGAACTATTCAAGAATTTTTAAGATCTAAGATTCCAACAAGATTCCATCTAGATTAAGAAATATATATTATAGAGTTTTACAGATTAAATCCGTTTCTGGCATCTCATCCTCCACCGTCTCCTGTCCCTCCAATTCTCTTCTTCTAAAGCTCTCTTTTGCATAGCATTTCTTATTTCTCTTAGATATTCTGATATTGGTCTTCCTATTCTTCTACGTTGTACAAGTTGCCATTCAAATAGCCTTAGTTTTTCCCATTTATATTCTTATTTCACAGATGGGGATGTAGTTGTCTAATTATTGTTTTACCTTGCCCGATTTTCATCTCTGCCATCTTGCGTAGGTAATTGTCACCTCCAAATATTTATATTGTGTTGTATGCGTTATTGTATTTCCTTTCACGTTCAGGTTTCTTGCTACTATCCCGATGACCATATATTGTGTCTTCTGTAAATTGATCTCTAAACCCTATTCCTTGTATTCGTCTGTTAATTTTCTGATCATGAAGTTGGCGTCCTCTTCATCCTCTGCTAATATTAGTTGATAAACGACGAAGAGCAATGTGTGGATATGTTCGTAATTTAATTTTATGCTGTACTTTTACATTTATTCGTCCACTTACGTAAGGCCAGTTCCATATTACTCCAGTCATCAACGGTCAAATTAGTGTGGAATTTTGGGAAACAAGGTCGATATCTTTGAAAATTGGAATTTGGGTAGTATTTGTAACGTTCTTCAAAGTTGAACTTGTGCCGAAGTGTGCTTTTACTTTAGGGGTGGAAACCACCCCTTCTAAGGGGTAAGAAATTTTTTAATCAAAATAAATCCGGAAATCTATAGATTAATTGACCAATTTTAAGTAACTTTTGTTCTATAAAGATTTTTTGTAAAGTTGATATTTTTCGAGCTACTCACGATAAAATAAATGTAATGTATATCATAAATCATTTAAAATTAATTATGAAATAGCGAAAAAAAATTCCCTTGCTTTCCAAGCTAGAAACATTTTAAAAAATGCATTTTGTAGAGAATTCCAAGCGCGTTAACATCAAATTAGTTAAAAGTTTTTACAATGCATAGTTTTGAAAAGGGTTGCGTTCAAAGGGCTTGGACGAGCTATAATTAGTGTGCAATGCAAACTTCGAAACGCCATATCTCCGTCATTTTTATGTTTCAAAGACAAATAGAATTATCAGTGAGACACACCCTGCAATTAACATTTGAAACAGTTTTTTATATCTGGAATAGTTTTTGATTTATTTAAGAAAAATGCATTTTTTTTTCTAAAATTACGAAAATGCAATTTGATTTTAAACAATTATTTTTTCTAAAATAAGCATTCTAAACCGGTTAAACCACATATATCTTATCAATAATACCTAAATAAAGTTGAAGGCAAGGGGGTTACATTAACTTTTTATCAGGGTGGTAATGACGAGGGTGTAATTTTTAAATTAAAAAAAAAAACAAGAAAGGTGTTACTTTATTTTTGTTATAAATCAGTCAAATCTTAAGCATAAGACATGTCAGTGCTCATTTTAAATGGTATTTTATGTACTTTAGAAAAGGTCGATTGAGGTATCCCCAAAAATTTTACCATTTTCAAGTTATTGAAGGTTGAATATTTTCAATTTCGCAGTTCTCGAAAAATAACCATGTTTCAACGAGCAATAACTCAGTCCTTATTGGGTTTATAGAGGTCATTGAAAAACGTATCTCTTTGTTTTTTTATTAGCTACATTTTTGTTCTGATAATTTTTTTCGATAAAATGAAAGATTTTCAAGTTATTGGTGAAAAACTGTTCAAAAACCATTCGTTTTTCAATGAAAAATGTGTAGTTTCAATCGTGAATAACTCAAAAAATATCAACTTTACAAAAAAACTTTATAGAACAAAAGTTACTTATAATTGGGCAATCTATCGATTTCCCAGCTTATTTTGATTAAAGAATTTCTTACCCCTTAGAAGGGGTGGTTTCCACCCCTAGAGTAAAAGCACACTTCGGCACAAGTTCAACTTTGAAGAACGTTACAAATACTACCCAAATTCCAATTTTCAAAGAAGTCGACCTTATTTCCCAAAATTCCACTTGAAAATGGCTGATGACTGGACTATATATACACTTTGAATAAAGTTCGGAAGATTGGTCTTGTCTTAACCCTTTGCCAGCTTTGAATGGTTTTGATAATTTAGTTCCAATTTTCACTTGACACGTTGCTTTTGTGTATATTTGCTTCATAATTTGTATGTTCTTTTCACTAAGTCTTCTCCATTGCTTTCCAAGAAATATTTAAGGGCGTTAAAATCCTATAGGAATTTATACGTTTTGTGACAAAAATATATCAACTATTGTTCCTGTAAGACATGGCCTAAGCTCCTGAAATCACCCAGAAGTCGTTCAGGCTTTCAGACAATTTTTAAAAGATTTGTTAATGAATTAAGTCTTTTAAGGACCATTCTAGGATATACTAATCCTTCTGATTTTTTTTTTTTAAGAAAGTATCAGGGTAGTCACATATTTTCAGGATGATTTACTGATCCAATTAATTTAAGAATTCACAAATCCAGAAATTGCTGTACCCACTCGACAATCCAATTAAAATTCCTACGGCAGGGAAAAACATGCACTACCTCCATTTTTATCCGCCTGTGTGATTTTCCTCCCTTTAATGCACTTTCGCCATTCTTTACAAAATTCCCCAAATGTACATTTTGATTTATGTGGAAATATGATTAAATTCCTGACAGGAATGGTTTAACAATTTACAAAATTACCGTAGGCTGGTCACAGAACAAGAAACGTACTATTAAATGGAACATTAACTTCCGAAATACATAACCTTCATTTCGAAACAATCATAAAATAATGTTGTGGGCAGTGGTGGACACGAGACGAGACTAGAAACAATATGGTCTCGTCTCGTCTCGAAAAATTCCCAAAAATTATGTCTCGTCTCGTCTCGTCTCGATCTGGTATAGGTCTCGTCTCGTCTCGTGTCTCGAAAAGTCTCGAAATAAATAGACGTATAGGTACTTTTATAAATGTATACTTTTTTGATAACATTTACTGATTTTCTTGAAGTACCCATAAAGGTGTGGTAAAGTTGAATGTACAATAGTATTTTATTGATGTTATGTTTCGATAAAGAATATTTCATTTTTGGAAAATATCGAATTCACGAAATTAGATTATAGAGAACAAGTATAAAATCGAAAATAAATATTATTAATAAATAGACTTCTTAGGATTCGACCTATAAAACAGTTATTAAATAAACTTATAAAATAAACTATATATATTTATAAGGACAAATAAGAAATTAATATCATCTGTATATTATATAGGTATTATATGTGAAATTGGTATTATTTGATAGAATTATCAAATTTTAAAAGTAAAATTACCTACCATAATTTTAGAAAAAATTTCTGGTAATGGTAGTATACGTACCTTTCATTTTAAAAACGAAAGAAAATTCTTAAATTGCAATTTCTTAAAAAAAATCGAAAACAAACTTTTCGAGACGAGACGAAATTATGTCTCGTCTCGTCTCGTCTCGAACCAGTACTGGTCTCGTCTCGTGTCCACCACTAGTTGTGGGAAATTAAATAAGTTGAAATTTTTAACTAACAAGAATGTAGGTACTCTTAGCTCTAAAATGACAAGCTAAATGGAGTATATATGCGGATTATTCTGATTTGGCATGAGGAATACAATAGGAAAACTCCTGTTTTTCAAAACTTGTACGAGTAGATACATGCTACCGACTAATTGTACATTTGCTATGATATATGAAAACTTGGAGAACTTTTCCACTTATGCTTTAATTATTTCTCTCCCTGTTTGCTTCTCTTTCCGTCTTTACCACCAAAGAGTGTTAATTATTTAACATCCTCTCCGGTTTTCCTCTGCCGAACCTTAATCCGCAGTAACAATGTAATCGTTCGGTTAATCTCATTTCATCCCAGATCAATGTCCATTGACCTAGATCGACTGGTCAGGTTAATGGCATTACTTTTTTAATAAATCCCCTTCCCTGTTTAACGTGTGTAACTGTTATTAATCTCCCGATTTCTTACACGTTCCCAGTTACCGATTCGCATACAAATCCAAACTAACGGTGTCCTTTTCCTGTCGAACGTCAACATATCTTCGATTAATATATTTTTAGCTCGTTGTGTGCCCCGCGGGTCGGTTTTGACCATAATAGAACGGACCAACGCCCATCGAAACAATCGCAGCTCGAGCGATCTTTGCTGAAATAACATTCCATCTAATATGCGTTAGAACGCGTGAAAGTGAAAGTTTCCAAACACGATTTATATTCTTTGCGTGCGCTCCGGTATCGTGAATGGGCTTTGATTAACGTGCGACTGAAGAAATTTTAGCGCTCGACGTTAATAAACAATTGTAGTTAACTGTTTTAGACCGCGGGATTAATTTAAATCAGATAGATGTTTGTTGGTCTGAAAGTGGTCTGCGAGGTCGACAACTATGCAAAAGTGAGCAATATTATGCAGTGTAGATGTTATTGAGGAAGACGAATTGGTACAGATAATGTAAAACGTGAATGTCGTTTTTGTTATGTAAACAACCCGCACTGGATTATCCAGTGCCTATTTTTGAGTTTATGCGAGGAGCGCATACCTTATTAATTACGTAACTTTATGTCCCATGCACACATTGACTGATGTCACATAATGAGAGCGCCCAGTTAGTGTTTTGTGCTTTGTTACAATTTCCCGGTGCTTCAGCTCCTAGTCCTAGTAACGCAATCTGCTACAATACGTTTTGGTTTTGGTTTGTTACTTTTCGCGTTCTCAAACATTCACCCAGCGGGCTGGAATAGTTTATTCATTGCTGTTGCCTCGGTACTTTCCTTAACAAGATCTGTCTCGACTCTGCTACGCTCTTGCGGGTGGATACAAAAGCTCGCCTTAGATTGAATTTCAATTTCATTAGGGAAACTTTTCCGATCTTTATCATTAAATTAATTGAAAGCGTGATGCTTTTCCTCGGATGTTTGAAAAGCACCTACAACTCCGAAACCGGGATGGCTCTTCTCGGCTCCCTTTTAAAATATGAATCGACCGCAGTAATGAGATGTTAACTATGTTAATTTAACCTTTCTGCTGTGCTTGCGACGAGTTTCGCGTATTCCTTGGATATGTAAATAGACTTACACTCGATCATGAACTTGCCGGAAGAGGGTTAGACTGAGAGTCCTATTAGGATTTGATAGAGTTATTTAATTTCGGGGAGAGGTAAGAATGCTCGGGAACAATTTCGAATTTCTTCAAGTGTGATTGATACAATTCAGTGAAGTTTCGCATGAAAATTTCAAGGCACAGCTAATTCGGATGCTTAGAGATTAAGGGAACGACGGAGGGTGAGTGTGTCTATCTAATTTTTGGAAGATTGAGAAGAATATTTGTTTTTCGAACAACAGCCATGTGAATTTCACAAACAATACTGAAATTCAAAACGACCAGATTTGTGCATCGGTTACTTGGTCAAATGCTTCGTTTCTAGATAATTAACTGACAAGGTATATAGATTTCTGTATAGATAGAGTGACTAAAATATGTTAGTTTTTTCTGAAAACTTTTGTGGTAGACCTTTTTTGGTTAATTTTGGATTTGTAGGTTATTTCCATCCAATGAATATCTTACGTTTAATTAATTGTAATCTGTGTGAAATTCCCAAAATTGATACCGTTTTGGCTTTGCACTTGGAGGTTATTGTAATTTTTGTTTAAATTTGGTAAACCCAATTTCTTTGATGTTTCCATTAGTTTTGTCGTTAGTTCTACAAGAGCTTTCCTTTTTCTTGTTACTAAAACAACGCCATCATCAGATTTCATTTAGTCAGAATTGAATTTTTAAAACAAAAGGTCTAAACCATACGATAATTAACTTAATATATATCAACACCCAGTGTAGAACAAAAATCAGGGTAAGACACATGACAACTGAAGACATATATAAAAACACAGTTATTAGACATTGCGATTCACTCAACCGCTTTATGTTAAATTTGATAATTGATAAAATAATAGAAAATCTTCCCAGCACAGCTGGATACAACATAGGAAACACATACTCACGTACGGTCTGCTATGCTGACGATGTTGTCCTTATTGCAGATAATCTCCAAAGGTTATCACACTCTTTTAACGCTTCAGCAAAAGATCTAAACATGCTCATCAGCATCAATGCTTAATTACATCCAAAGAACATATAAGATGCAAGTTGGAAACTGTACGAAGGTTTTGGAACAAACTTATAAAGAGAATGGAATACAGAAGACTCGTTAAAAATGTAAAAATGAATAACCCAATAGGGAAAAGCTCGCAGGGAAGACCACCAAGACGATGACGAGACTACTGCACCTCATCTCCCTGTGAAGACATGTTGACAGTACAGGCCTACTAATATAATTATCCATATTATAAAGAATAAGAAGATTGAATCCAACCAATAATCGTAAGGAGCTTGGTATCCGCATTGGCAAGTGACAAGATCCATTTTGTTTTTGAGCCACCCTGTATTACCTTACACATTCTCCCCATTTCGCATATTAGGAACCACTATTATCCCCGACTTTTAACAAAATAACAAAGCCGCAGATTCAATTTCACAATAACAATTGTTAAACAAAGAATTTGTCGATTTTGACTTTCTATACCATTTTTCTCAGCAACAAATGAAGATATCGAGGTCGGTTTAGAATCATTTTAAAGGTCTTTTAATTCCCTAGAAGATGATGAGCCCATTTTACCCAAAAGTAACTTAGTTTTTAATTGAGAACAAAAATAGTCAAAAAAGTGCATTTTTGACGTTTAATTGTTAATAACAATGCCTAATGTTCATAGTCTTGTGGGGTCTTCCTATACGTTTTGTTTGTGTTGGCCTATGTTACCTAAAAATTCGGGTCTCCTGCTCGAGGATTCGATGTCAAAAACATAGTACTTTTTTGGTTATTTGCTTGGCCTATATCCCGATAATGTCTCGTAACGAATTCCTGTGATTCTTCGACAAATATCCAGTATACCTACTCACTAGTTAGCACACTTAACATTTGATTTCATTGATGCATATTATAAATGTGGGCCCTTCGGTATGCGTTCCCTCTACATTCGTAGAGCGTTGCTCCTGAGGCAATATGTCACAGTTCCTTATCAGCGACACGCTCGCTATACCGAGGCTGTTTAATTAATTTTGGAATATCTAATCAGTTCTGTTACAACACAAGGAAACTCCACCTGATATCGTTCCGGCGACGGCGAAAGGGAGAATTGGGAAAATTAAACATTCAAATTATGCCGCGGTATTAGCTAAGGAGTTAGTTATAAGGGGGTAAAAATTACCCAAAGCTTGGCGTGAAATCGTAATCTCCAAATCGTTTGTAGTTAATGGCACTTATATCGGGGTAAACAATAACGACTCAAAGAAATTGCGTTGCACGCGAATCCAAGTATCAAATTACGTAATGGAGAACGATTTGTTAATTCAAATGGTGTCCAAACATCTTAGCCTCAACAACGATTTTCTAACTTCACCATAAGTTACCGGACCAATAAACGCTCTACGAATAAGATATCCATCTCGTTTTCGATGTATATGTGTGTATAGACAGCAGATGAAACTTCCGTAAACATTTCCATGATCGATGATTTACACATCGCAACACTTGAATGATAATCGCCATTTCTCTCGCCTCCACCTAGCCCTCCCACGCTAATTTAGATTTCGTACGCGTTTCCTTAAAAAAAAAGAAACCTTTTTATATATTATGATAGCATAAATTCCTTGTCGAATATTCCGTTTTTCCGAGCGATGTGCGAGCGATTAATCTCTGACACGGAAAAACCGATGGCACCAGTTCAAACATCCCGGACCGTTTGTTCTCTTTGTACAGCAAAACGGCCCAATTTAAAATATTCATTCAGAAGTTTAAATGTATCGCGTAACGGTGCGGAGGCATTGCTTTGATTTGCCTCTCGCCCGCGAGTATCAATTAGCTTTGATATTTATTAGTAGATGTGCAAAGGCAAAGGCTGTGAGGTCATCATCAGATAGGTAGTGTATGTTGTTGGTACAGTTGATAAAACAGAACACTTTTACCTAACATATAGTAATAATCTAGAAATGGAAAATCTCAACCAAAGCTGTATTTGGATCATGACATGGATTCTTTATTAATCCCATCAACGTCATTAATGTAGAGAACTATACACTCACTTCAACACTGGAAACAATGGGATTCAGGTCTCATATCATCCCGACAAAATAGCAGTTTTGCCTACTCATGTAGTTTACACACAAGTATGAAACTATTTTTTCTATGAAGCATCACTTACATATACTTTCCGATCCTTTAAACTACTTCGAATTCGATACTATACTTTGCTTTTTTATACTCTGCTTGATGTGTAAATCCTTCCAATGCAGAAGCTTCCTTTACTTTTAACGACCGAAGGTTGTCCAGCTTCTCTAAGTTGGTCATGGTTATTTAAACCAAAGGAAAATACCAATCCTTAATCAACTGCTTTATTTAAAGATGAGCGACCGGTTTCGGCTTTATGGAAGCCATTCTCAGGCTCGCAAATAAGTTATTTTTAGGGCTCCTGTTGCTGGAACTGTGCCGCGTCACATGCTACATGCACACGGCTACTCTTCTCAACAATGGGATCCAGGACATGTTTGGTAGGTCTCATATCATACCGACAAAATAGCAGTTTTGCCTACTCATGTTGTTTGGAACTCTGTTCCATAAAGGATCACTTATATTTCCTTTTCAATCCTTTAAACTACTTGGAATTCGATACTTTGCTTTTCTGTAGATTTTTCTCCAGTAAGAATGAAAATTCTGGTTGATTTGTATATCCTTCCAAAGCAGAAGCTTCCTCTACTTCTCTCACGTGCATCCAAATCCAAGAATTAGCTGCACTTCCATTCCAATTCTCCCTACAGCTTCGAAAGCTATTTTTGTTTGATTGAGCTTCTTAAGTACACATTTTGACCAGCTGAGTTCCAATCTAAGCCGAAATCGGTCAGCTACCTCTTAGTTTTGACCTAATTCCAAAAACCAACTTAGAATTGCATGAAATTGATTGCTCCTTGCTTCATAGCCAAAAAACTATTCTAAGGTATATTTTAACACGATGATAAAGTGATGATCAGAATTGACTGATTAATATATTCAGGTTGTCCTTGCTGATCTGGATGCTCCAAAAACTTTTTTACTGATACTAATACTGACATTATTGATGATGATGTTAGTAATGATGTGGATGATGTGTGTAATGAATGTTATTCTACGCATGTACCATATGGAAACCTGAAATATATATGAAACCATATCTACCATATAAAAATTTCAGTGGCAAGCTTCGAGTCGTTTACAACTTCTTCATATAATCGTAACGTCTCGTAGTCACGTTTATCAAATTCGTCGTCAAAAGTAACCTCTTTCGCTCTGTCTCTGTAAAAGGCATCTGTCAATGGGGTATGTATATGTATGTGAGTGTGTGTGTGTGTGTGTGGCTGGGCAACAACCTGTCGTTTCACCTGGCCAACTCCCGTAACAGCTGC
Organism: Cryptocephalus moraei; assembly: GCA_946251905.1. Lineage (NCBI taxonomy): Eukaryota > Metazoa > Arthropoda > Insecta > Coleoptera > Chrysomelidae > Cryptocephalus > Cryptocephalus moraei. Next base: position 2,586,574 of record OX276455.1, on the reverse strand, counting down.
CCTGTTAGAAATTAACAACTGGTGCATGCCTACCACTTATACCGCGAGTATGCTTATCGATTGCGTTTCGGTTTGATAGCCGATTAACGGTAAAATGAGCATTGGCTTACACACAAAGGCTTTGTGAAAAAAGTGAAATTCGCTATATTTATAACTGCAGACGGTTAATTCTAAGCGCCAAAAATGAACTTACTAGATAATTCCCACTTTGGGTGGACTTTGGCAAGTTGCGATAATTGAAAAAGTTGTACCGTAAATATAATAGTGGGGAGTTTAATGAACGAGAACGTCGAAAGATCTATTTACGGGGTCGAAGCGCTAGTAAATTTGATGCGAAGTAAATGGTGGAACTTTAAATTCAGACTAAAAGTTATGATATAATCAATTTGAGGGTAGAGTTCGTAATTTGCATAGAACGTGAAATTTCCCATATAATAAGGAAAATAATAATATTGGCAAAGGTTGTGTTATAAACACAGCTTATGTATAAATTTAGATGTCTTATGCTGTAATTGTAATGCAAAATTATTGATACACCTGTCTAGAACAATAACATGTTTCTACGCCCAAACTATAATTTCAACCTACATATGTTTCAATGAATCAAGTTGTCACAATTTAAGTAGCGTTAGCAGATAATTTATTTTAATTGCAGTGAGGTTGAAGATGTAAGTAAATGATACTCAGTTCAGGTTGAAAGGGGTTGAAAAGGGTCAAAATGATAAGGAAATCCTAATTCCATTTATGAAAAAGAAATTTGGAAACTACAATGTCCTGGACTAACACATTCCAGAGCTCAGTTAAACTCGGTACTATTCTGAGGTAATTCAAATTATGAAACAGAAATTTGGACACTATAAGGTCCTGGACAACATATTCCAGAGCTCAGTTAAACTCAGTACTATTGTGGGGTAATTCAAATTATGAAAAAGAAATTTGGACACTACAAGGTCCTGTACTAACAGATTCCAGAGCTCAGTTAAACTCGGTAGTATTGTGGGGTAATTCAAGTTATAAAAAAGAAATTTGGACACCACAAGGTCCTAGACTAATAGATTCCAGAGCTCAGTTAAACTCGGTACTATTCTGGGGTAATTCAAATTATGAACCAGAAATTTGGACACTATAAGGTCCTGGACAACATATTCCAGAGCTCAGTTAAACTCGGTACTATTGGACTAACAGATTCCAGAGCTCAGTTAAACTCGGTAGTATTGTGGGGTAATTCAAATTATGAAAAAGAAATTTGGACACCACAAGGTCCTAGACTAATAGATTCCAGAGCTCAGTTAAACTCGGTACTATTCTGGGGTAATTCAAATTATGAACCAGAAATTTGGACACTATAAGGTCCTGGACAACATATTCCAGAGCTCAGTTAAACTCGGTACTATTGTGGGGTAATTCAAATTATGAAAAAGAAATTTGGACACTACAAGGTCCTGGACTAACAGATTCCAGAGCTCAGTTAAACTCGGTAGTATTGTGGGGTAATTCAAGTTATAAAAAAGAAATTTGGACACCACAAGGTCCTAGACTAATAGATTCCAGAGCTCAGTTAAACTCGGTACTATTCTGGGGTAATTCAAATTATGAACCAGAAATTTGGACACTATAAGGTCCTGGACAACATATTCCAGAGCTCAGTTAAACTCGGTACTATTGTGGGGTAATTCAAATTATGAAAAAGAAATTTGGACACTACAAGGTCCTGGACTAACAGATTCCAGAGCTCAGTTAAACTCGGTAGTATTGTGGGGTAATTCAAATTATGAAAAAGAAATTTGGACACAACAAGGTCCTAGACTAATAGATTCCAGAGCTCAGTTAAACTCGGTACTATTGTGGGGTAATTCAAATTATGAAAAAGAAATTTGGACACCACAAGGTCCTAGACTAATAGATTCCAGAGCTCAGTTAAACTCGGTACTATTGTGGGGTAATTCAAATTATTAAAAAAGAAACTTGAACACTACAAGGTCCTGAACTAACATATTCCAGAGCTCTGTTGAACTCGGTACTATTGTGGGGTAATTCAAATTATAAAAAGGAAATTTGGACACTACAAGGTCCTGGACTAACATATTCCAGAGCTCAGTTAAAATCAGTACTATTGTGGGGTAATTCAAAATATGAAAAAGGAATTTGGACACTACCAAGTCCTGGACTAACATATTCCAGAGCTCAGTTAAAATCAGTACTATTGTGGGGTAATTCAAAATATGAAAAAGGAATTTGGACACTACCAAGTCCTGGACTAACATATTCCAGAGCTCAGTTAAAATCAGTACTATTGTGGGGTAATTCAAATTATGAAAATGAAATTTGGACACTACAAGGTCTTGGACTACGTATTCCAGAGCTCAGTTAAACTCGATACTATTGTGGGGTAATTCAAATTATAAAAAAGAAATTTGGACATTACAATGTCCTGGACTAACATATTCCATGGCTCAGTTAAACTCGGTACTATTGTGGGGTAATTCAAATTGTGAAAAAGAAAATTGGACACTACAAGTTCCTGGACTAACAGATTCCAGAGTTCATTTAAACTCGTTACTATTGTGGGGTTTGTCCCCGAGATAATAGAATATGTTGTCACGTGAGCGTTGAAGTATTGTTTTCGAGACTTAGACTGAGGATGATTACAGAATGTATCGCGATTTCGTTCGTTACCGAATAAAACCATCATTCCGCTACGTCGAGCTCCTAACAAGACCGTGTTCCGACTTTGCTGGTACAACAATGGCCGACAAGTTGTTTATGCGTCCGGAAACTAACGGTACGAAAGCTGTAAATATGAAAGAAAGCAAGGAAAACGACAATACATAAAACAATTGTATTGTCGGTAAACGAGCGGGACCGAGTGCTCGCGATAATAATTGCGTTTTAAAGTGATTTTTTCGAAACGAGCCAGCCGAAAAGGTCGTGTTCCCCGACAGCTTCCTTTTAGAACGCGTTCCCCGGTTTTAGGACTTGGTCCTCGCAGCTTTAGAATTTCAAACGCGAAGCGAAAGCCTCCCAAGTAAATCGGGTTACTTTGAACCTGAGCGAATTTCATGTTTTCGGATGGTTTACTCAGTTTAGATGGATTATTTTCAATGGTTCTCGTTCTTTCGGCGGACGAGACGATTCATAATTGTTCCCACTGGAAAATTTCCTACTCGTAATAAACTCCCCTTTTGTATGACGAACACAAACACACTTAACCTAAATAGAGCCGAAAACAAATCAGCTAATACATTTCCATACTTACGGATACATCAATAAAATTTCTATTTTCAACATTGTTCGTACAGCTTTTAGACACCCCCGTCGGACGTTACGTAAGCCCCAAATCAACGAGTATTAACTAACAAAATATATTTCTCATGCGACACAAACCTCATTCTGAATTATCTGAGGTTTCCGCGTCCGGAGCCGCCCTTGTAAATTTCAAACCAAGACGTTTCTTTCATTAAATATTACAAGGCGATTTATGTAGGGTTCCGACTTTGCGTACAAAGAGAGAGAGAAAGAGAGAGAGAGAGAGAGAGAGAGAGAGAGAGAGAGAGAGAGAGACTTCGGCATGAAAGAAATACGTTTTAATAAGTGAACGGGTGCCCCATAAATTATTCAGGGTTCGTAAGTTGCTGTTATTGCTATTTAAATTCTGCTTTGCTCGCTAAGGACGAATTGAGAATCGGGAGGGGTCGTAACGAGGACTTTTCCAGAAAGATGGAAAAAACGAGATTAGGGACGCTCTCTGATGTTCGAGGGATTAGAGAGTGAACCAACAAATCGGTTTTTCAAAAGAATTCCAACGAGTGAAAAATGAGTAATTAAAGAAAATGAGTGATGCAGTACACTTAACTAGCTGTTTTTGTACTGGGGAGACTTATTATCATTCTTCTAATATACTTTTTAGATGATCGCAGGGTATACACTAAGGCTATCCAAAGATTGGAACGGTTTGGTTGAAGTTAATTTCTGGAAAATACTGGAAATTTCTGGAAAATTAGGTCCGTTTTCTGAAAAACAATGGCGAAGATTGAAATTTGTCTTGATTTCGTGATAATTTGGGGTGGATTGAAAAAAGCTGTGATTTTTTGGAAAGGCTGAAACTTTGTTTTAGGAAAATGTTAAGGTTCTCTTGATTTCTGGAGGAAAATGAGAAATTTGAGATAGGCATTGTTTTGTGGAAATGACTGAAATGAACTTTGTTTCTGAAAAAACTGACTCAAGTTCGTTTTTTGAAGCACAATGGCAAAGATTGAAATTTGTCTTGATTTCTTGAAAATTTGGGGTGGATTGAAAAAAGCTGTGATTTTTATGCAAGGTTAAAACTTTGTTTTAGGAAAATGTTAAGCTTCTCCTGTTTTCTGGAAAAAAATGAAAAATTTAAGTTAGGCTTTGTTTTGTGCAAATGACTGTAATGAACCTTATTTCTAAAAAAATGAATAAAGTTCTTTTTTTGAAGTACAATAGCAAATATTGAAATTTGTCTTGATTTCTTGAAAGTTTTGGGTGGATTGCAAAGAGCTGTACTTTTTGGGGAAGGTTGAAACTTTCGGTTAGGGAAATATTAAGGTTCTCTTGATTTCTGGAGAAATATGAGAAATTTGAGATAGGCATTGTTTTGTGGAAATGACTGAAATGAACTTTATTTCTGAAAAAACTGACTCAAGTTCGTTTTTTGAAGCACAATGGCAAAGATTGAAATTTGTCTTGGTTTCTTGAAAATTTGGGGTGGATTGAAAAGAGCTGTACTTTTTGGGGAAGATTGAATCTTTGTTTTAGGAAAATTTTAAGGTTCTATTAATTTCTGGAGAAACATGACAAATTTGAGTTAGGCTTTGTTTTGTGGAAATGACTGAAATGAACTTTATTTCTGAAAAATTGAATCAAACTCTTTTTTGGAAGCACAATGGCAAAGATTGAAATTTGTCTTGATTTCTTGAAAATTTGAGGTGGATTGAAAAGTGCTGTACTTTTTGGAGGAGGTTGAAACTTTGTTTTGGGAAAATGTTAAGGTTCTCTTGATTTCTGGAGAAACATGAGAAATTTGAGATAGGCTTTGTTTTGTGCAAATAACTGAAATTAACTTTATTTCTGAAAAAAATAAATCAAGTTCGTTTTTTGAAACACAATGGCAAATATTGAAATTTGTCTTTATTTCTGGATTTGGGGTGAATTGAAAACAGCTGTACTTTTTGGGGAATGTTGAAACTATGTTTTAGGAAAATGTTAAGGTTCTCTTGATTTCTGGAAAAACATGAGAAATTTGAGTTAGGCTTTGTTTTGTGGAAATGACTAAAACGAATGTTATTTCTGAAATAAATATAAATCAAGTTCGTTTTTTGAAGCACAATGGCAAATATTAAATTTTGTCTTGGTTTCTTGAAAATTTGGGGTGGATTGAAAAAAGCTGTACTTTTTGGTGAGGATTCAAGCTTTGTTTTAGGACAATGTTAAAGTTCTCTTGATTTCTGAAGAAAAATTAAAAATTTGAGATTGTTTTGTGGAAATAACTGAAATGAACTTTATTTCTGAAAAAACTGACTCAAGTTCGTTTTTTGAAGCACAATGGCAAAGATTGAAATTTGTATTGATTTCTTGAAAATTTGAGGTGGGTTGAAAAGTGCTGCACTTTTTGGGGAAGGTTGAAACTTTGTGTTAGGAAAATATTAAGGTTCTCATGATTTCTGGAGAAAAGTGAGAAATTTGAGTTAGGCTTTGTTTTGTGGAAATGACTGAAACGAACTTTATTTCTGAAAAAACTGACTCGAGTTCGTTTTTTGAAGCACAATGGCAAAGATTGAAATTTGTCTTGATTTCTTGAAAATTTGGGGTGAATTGAAAAGAGCTGTACTTTTTGGGAAAGGTTGAAACTTTGTTTTACGAAAAGTTAAGGTTCTTTTGATACCTGGGGAAAAGTTAGTAATTCGAGTTAGGCTGTGTTTTGTGGAAATGACTCTAATGAACTTTATTTCTAAAAAAAAAAAAAATCAAGTTCGTTTTTTGAAGCACAATGGCAAATATTGAAATTTGTCTTGATTTCTTAAAAATTTTAAGATGAATTAAAAGAGCTGTACTTTTTGGGGAAGGTTGAAACTTTGTTTTACGAAAATGTTAATGTTCTCTTGATTTCTGGAGAAAAATGAGTAATTTGAGTTAGTGTGTTTTGTGGAAATAACTAAAATTAACTTTATTTCTGAAAAAAAAATGAATCAAGCTCGTGTTTTTGAAACACATATAATCATGATCAAATAAGAACTTTTAGTAGCTCGCTGGGTCAGTTTGAACGTGTCTATCGCTGGAACAGAATGTGTTTCATGTTAGTGCCTTCATTTCATTGGGTTTGCTTTACATATTTCTGGCGATGGCGATTTTACAATGAATTCAGCTTTCTATCAACGTTAAGGTCACGAACGTCCCTACCAATTCGCACTGATTGATTGCCAACCATGATCCTAATGTCTTATTATGAAATACATTCTTTTATGCCGCTTTTTTAGCTCGCGACCGATCGTAACGCAAAATGTGGCAATCCATTGTATCGCTACATTGTTCTTACATATTGAGCAATAGGAAATCCGAAAAGTCGTCGACCCATCGAAATCAGTTCCGCTCCGACGTCCGTCACAATTCTCTTTTTTCTCCTTTTCTTTTCTCTAGCTTGCAGAAAGACCTGCTGTAATTGCATCACCCCCATGGAACCGTTAGGCGTTTTGCGTTACACACTTTTTATTAATTTTTCGTTATGACTCGCTTAATGTCCGGTGGCGATTCGGCCGCTAGAAACGCGCCTAATTAACGTTAATTACCGCGACTTGGAGAGAAACGAGCGCTGTCTGGCGGATGGGAGAGTCAACAGCCATAACTTCTCAGTTTGTTGGCTCGGTCGCATTGGCGTGGAGAAAATTTTGATCCTGAGGAAAATCGGAGAAAATGGGAAAATTCAGATTTCTCGAGAGTTATCGCTTGTAACGACGGCTTAATTGGTCGTATGTTTTGACTTTACCGTGTATCTGATCGGAGTTGATAAGTACTGGCTGCAATTACTCGACTAATGGTTGTACGAAGATTATCAATCTTACTATCTATTGTACAGTATGTTTAGAAGAAGAAACGGGTTCATTGTACCTTGTTTTATTATATGTTTGTAATTAAACGTTCATCGTAACACCTTTGTTATAATGTCTTCAAGAACACCTAATGGCGTCTCAAATATCAATCAAGGAGAAAATAGCGGTTTTAACGACCTTTACTCCCAGAAACTAATCAAGCAATTAGTTACGAATTACTCACGTTTGTTATCTAAATTACCAACCTCGCTTTAAATTACCTGTGTGTTCACTTTCATTTACCAAATTGTTACAACGTGTGCCGTTAATCTCTATGGTTATTACTATTTCTCTATTGGTTATAGATCGCTCGATATAAATTATCGCGGGTAATGAAAACGGAGGTTATAAACCACTCGGTTACTCCTATCCATCTGACTTTCTACTTATGTACATATGCGTTATTTTTCCGATTAATCGACCAGTCGATTAACTAATGGAAAACAGTGATTTCTGTGAAAGCGTCCAAAGAAAGTAATCGTATCGGTGTAATTAGCGTGTAATTATTAAAACACCGTCGCGTTGGGAATCCTACCATCACTTCGAACTACACGTATAATTTATTGGGTTAGTGCAATACAAACGTCGGAAATCCATTATTTTTATATAACTCCTAAGTCTGACGTGTCTTTCTCACATGAAAAATTATTTAAAGAACCCCCCTTTGTGTAATCCATAACGTGGTGTCTCGACTATCAATTATTCACATTGAAATTCCATTACTTCGATACACACCCCCAAGGCACATGCGGTCAGTACAGTGGAGCGGATTTACACGTTATTCTATTAATGTATTCTGCAGAACGCCCGTCATCCTGTAATATGTGGGAAAACGCCGGGAAAGTTTTTAAATCGCATTTAACGTGACGGTTCACCGAATAATTGAATGTGGATTTACGGACAGTAATACGTTTCCTTCCTTCCAATAATACTGCTTCTCGATAAGTTTATCATGAGCTAGACAGACAGAAATTTGAGCAACCCTTTGATACTTTAATTAAAAAAAAATACTAATACATTGATAATGTCTTTCCGACTTTGATGATTCTGGTGGCATCCTACTGGTTGTTGTTTCAAGGTTGTCTTTTAATTGGTTAACAACAGTTTTTGTTTTGTATATATTTGAATACATTATTTAACTACATTGGTTTGATGATTTATCACATGATTTAATATTATAGTTCATTGTTTTCTGTTGGTGAAATAACTTAATAAATCTTGAGCACATTTTTCCATTTAGACTGGTCATTATAATTTCAATTACTTTACTTTTTTTAACCTAATTATTACATTTTTTAATTAACTCGCTTTGTGCATCATGTTGAATCAATATCTCTAAGTGGTTAATCTCGATGATAGGTTTCCATCAAGTTCTCTCAAGTTTTTTGGTGAATAAGATGGTCAATTATTAATTTGGTAAAAGGACTTTTTGGTGAGTTGTGTTTTGATTAGTTTGAGTTTGTGTATTTTTTGCACACATTTTTCTGTGTTCTAGAAAATTTGAGGATAAATTTACGAATCCATCAAAAAACGATTTAAGAGCTTACACACAGTGTTGTTAAAAATACTTTTAAAAATGTATTTAAATACAAACGCAAATACTTTTTACAAAATATATTTACTTGTATTTTAAATACTTCTCTGGACAATGTATTTAAATACAAATAACAAGTATTTCAATTTTGTATTTAAACTATTTAAAGTTGTAAATTATTCTTAATTGCAGCAATGTTAAGCATAACCCCAGAAAGCTTAGAATTCCTATTATTTTCTTCGTGAAATTGTTGTAATTATTCAATTTTTGAAATTTCCAAATCAGTTTAAGACAATGGAATCTAATTTCTAATGAAAACTTTCTAATGAGGTTCTAAAATCTTTGATTTATTGCCTGAAGTTGTGAAGTTTTCAATTATTTTCAAAATATCTAAGATATTTGTATCGAAAACCCTCAAATACATAGGCAGACTTTTATACACTAAACCTAATTTTATGGTTTTAACACTTAAAACAATCTCAAAAAGTGTTAGGAATTATTTTCTTTGCTTCATGAAATCGTAAAATTTTTGCAATTTTCCGAAATTTACAAACTACTTTGTAAACAAGTCTTTAGAAATTGAAGTGATATTTCAAAACACAACAGGCTAATGTGTTAAAGTTGTTAAAAATACTTTTTACAAAATGTATTTACTTGTATTTTAAATACTTCTCTGGACAATGTATTTAAATACAAATAACAAGTATTTCGTTTTTGTATTTAAACAGTATTTAAAGTTGTAAATTATTCTTAATTGCAGCAATGTTAAGCATAACCCCAGGAAGCTTAGAATTCCTATTATTTTCTTGGTGAAATTGTTGAAATTATTCAATTTTTGAAATTTCTAAATCAGTTTAAGAAAATGGAATCTAATTTCTAATGGAAACTTTCTAATGAAGTTCTAAAATCTTTGTTTTATTGCCCGAAGTTGTGAAGTTCTCAATTATTTTCAAAATAACTAAGTTATTTGTATCGAAAAGCCTCAAATACATAGGCTGACTTTTATACACTAAACCAAAGTTTATGGTTTTAACACTTAAAACAATCTCAAAAAGTGTTAGGAATTATTTTCGTTGCTTCATAAAATGGTAAAATTTTTGCAATTTTCCGAAATTTACCAACTACTTTGTAAACAAGTCTTTAGAAATTGAAGTAATAATTCAAAAAACAACAGGCTAATGTAAGTTTCAAACTTCTAACAATAATCCCAAGGCAAAGATGTCGACACATTAGACACTTTACTTTTTAACTAGATCTAACGAAGTAGCTAATTAAAAAACTTCATTAGTTACTTTTCCAACTTCATATATGGCAGTTCAACTTATTTATGTTGCATTAGAGTTGTCATAAGTTCTTTAGAAGTTCCTTAACTTCTTTTGAAACAACAGCTTAAGTTTAAGATAACTGCGACTTCTTTAAAAATGTCGACAAGCTACTTAGTACCTAAAAAATTGTTTTACAATGTCACAGCTTTTTTAAAAACTTTATGAATTGTACACCTTCGTTAAGATAATCGCAACTCCTTTAAAAGTGTCGTAGGATCATTATAACTGTAACAATTAGCTTCAAAATAAGCATGTAAGTATATAAACAACATGTAAATACAAATGAGCAGCCGGAAATATGCTCAAAAAATGTATAAAAATGCGGATTTATAGTTGCTGTAACAAAATAAAATAAATGTAAGAGCATTTAAGGAATAATTTAGCAAATAATGGATCTTAGCATTGCCCAAAGATGTGTTTAAACTACTGTATTTAAAATGCAAGAAGAAATGTATTTTAAATACACAGTAAATACAATTTAAGCTTATGTATTTAACTATGTATTTAAATACATAAAAAGTATTTAAAATACATTTCTAAATACATGTACTTAAATACTTAACAACGCTGCTTACAAATTTGTTTTAGATTTCTTAGAGATTCAGGAGATTTTTCAGGAATGCCGCAAGAAATATCTTCTGTTTGGGAAACATTTTGAATGATTCATAATCTGTAAAAATGTTTCAGGATCTTGAAACCCTTTAGTATTTTATACATTTTTAAAACAAAATTGTGGGATCTTTTAAGTGATGTTCTTAGGTGATGCACAAGTCCATAAATATTGAATAAACCTTGTAATCCTAACAATTTTTAGAATCTTTGGATATCTTCCGTATAAGTTAGTGTACTTTTAAAAACAACTTTCTCTAATTTCTAAAAATCCTTCAGGATACTTTGAGAAATGTTGAAGGACCTTTTACGATATATTTAGAAAAATTATAAACTATACAAGAAATTATGAAGTTCCTGAAATTCTATGACGTGAATTACTGATCTTCACCCCCCAAATACACAATTTAAAATTGTCCCATCCGCATTAATGGCAGTATGTTTCCTCGACACTGATTCATTAAAATAAGTGCACGCTTAATGTATTTCCTCGAGTGTATCGATATTTTCCATTGTGTACCGATGAAATATTGCAAGCCCAAGCAAGTAAATTAGACTTTATGGCCTCCTAAAATATGCATAATGCTTATCGTCTATGCTTCTTGAGCTGGAATTATGCAGATTGCAAGGAAATTTCAATGAATTCTAATTTATGGACGGGGCTCTCGTGATTTTGAGGTATCTCTTGGGGTCTGGAGGCGCAAGTGCTCTTTCGGAATTTATCGCTCCGCATATATTCATCAGATCACTTAAAACGGAATTATGAACGTTTCTAGTCGGTAACGTAACGTAGTATTAAATTGATATGTAATCTTTATTTTTGAATGCCTTTATGTTATGAGTTTCATGCAACGATGTTCATGTTATTTATTTGTGTTACGAATTTTGCCATTCATTTAAAATTCATTAGTTAACACCCGAGCGCAACATTTGTGACAAAATTAATCAATCGCAACTGTGTGTGTTATCTGATTAAAAGTTAATGAATTTTACGTACTCCGCCGCCGGGAATAATTATGAAATTTTCCGCGATGGGTATTGAATTTCGACAAACTGTTAATATTTTTACCGTGATAGATTTAGAAATCACCGTTATCGATAATCCTACTATCGAATTTCACGAGTTTCTGGGCCGAGCCTTACTTATCTTTTATTTCGTTCGGGTATAGCGAATTTTGTGAAATTTTCGGTCTTAAAAGCTTCGAGATTGCGTTGATGTCCACGCTTGAAATCTAACCCACCCCCGCCATTACTTGAAATTATTGAAAAATTTCCTTTTAACATTTAACATTTATTTTTTTCTTTTCAGGTAAGTGACTCATGGCAACTTAATTACGCGCACTATTCATCGACCTAATTCGGGTAAGTTGATTAAATTTAACGCTTAATTAACGTAAAGAGGCGTGAACAACAAACCATTCCACTTAACTCGAAATTGGCGTGTAAAAGTGACCCATGCTAGGGAAATTACTCTGAATTAGATAATTTGAATGTTTCCCATAGACAGATAGGTTGAGCGGTCTATTTTAACTTTACAAATTGCTGTAAAGAATAGTAAGAAGTAAAGAATTTTAAAGTGGGAATCTCAAAATGTAGTAACTTTAAGTTTTTTGGTGAGATGAAACTGTCAATACAAGTCTTTTTGATTTGTTGGCATCGATGACATCATCGACATGGCTTCTATTGCTGACATATTCAGTGAGTATTTGGGAAACATTTTCCAAATTAGAAATCAAACTGTCATAAAGTGACAATACTTTTTCCATTCTTTATAATGTCAAAAGAATTAACAGACTGAAATTGTTTCACAAGTGAGAAATATGACAAAACACTTATTCTGACATTGCATGTATGACGACTGATATGTTATTTTGAGTATTAAACCTCCATACTGTTTAAAGCATAAAGAAAACTTACAATTATATATTGAAATAATTTTATTTTCAATGAGTTTGCACAGTGATCAATTTATGAATGTTTTATTGATTGAGGTTTTAAAAAGGAAGTTCTAAAACGGATGTGACTAATGTGGTTACCTAGTATTTACATGAATTTATATTTCAACGCCTTAAACAAAATCTGTATGAGAAATACAGTTTTGTTTATATTGTAACGTTTTTACCTACGCTAGAATTACTATACGACACGAGTTGCCCTTACTTAATTTATTTTCACCACTTAACACTAATTTATTTGTACACTTACACTTATCACTTATCTACTAACACTTAATGTAATTTATATTATCACATTTACATCTAATTTATATAAACCACATTTATTTATCTTACCATCCTATGGCCATTACTAACCTATGCCAGTCTACCGGCAACACCGTCGACTGTTTCTTTATATCGCTGTCCCTCTGCTATTTATTTAGCCGCATCGGAATTCTAGAAAGATCGAGGCGTTTGCGGTCCTTTCGCGAACCATCTTTACTCGAATACTCTACGGCTTTCCGAGAATTCCACCAGTTCACCGAATCTATCTCGTTATTAATTTCTTTGTAGAGACTCATTCCGACGGGCGCTTATCTTTATGGCAGGTTATTTCGTTACAATATGTATCTCAAATCCGCAATTATGCAATGTGGTTTCAATTTTCAATCAGATTTACTAATTTAATAATGGAGGCGCTGTTTTCTACACAAAACTGCCTTGAACCGTACCAAGTATTAATATATTCTCCATGGCGGACGTTCGTTACTAAGCCGATTCCTTGAATTCCCTCCCTTCTATAACCGCTTTAGTTCGATTTTCGCTCCGTCCCCTCCTTCGGTCTCCCTTAAACGTCGTCGTGTATTTATATCACATGTTTAATTTAAATTTCATTACTCGGTGCTAGGTGGTGTGTAACAGCATCAAAACTGGCTGCGAGCCAGATCTGTTTAATACGAGAGTGTGTGCTTAAGACTGCCGCACCGTTCGCCTTAAACGGTGGAGCATTCTCGAATTCTGCCGTAACGTGAAATGCGACATTACAGATGCAATTTCCTTTAAGGGAACGGCCGTTCTCGTTGTCCAATTAAAAGAGGAAAAATAAGAGGAAGGCGCCGGGAAAAGAAAAGTCCCGAAATGCAGATACGAGCACGTACGTCGGGAAAGTTCCGTTCACCTTTTCGGAGGGTAATTTCTATTTCCTGATGGAATATCGAGACCGTCGCGTTCCGATAAACACTATTGTCATTTTCGTACACAAAACAAGAGGTTTCCGGTTCACCTGAGCCGGTTATACATGTAATTCGGTGCGCCGGACACTAAAGTAATTCAAATTTCGTCACCCGTAAAAACTGCAACAGGTATTGTGAATATATAAATTTAGATTTTCATGAAACCACTATGAATGAGAGAAGAGCCATTCAGGGGATCGCGCGATATGTATGCGAAAGCGAATTGATGGGCTGCTTCAATTGAATGAGTGTTCATAATTCGAATCTAAAAGCAAATATGTATGTACCAAGTTTTTTGCTCATTGCGCAAACATGATGGGACGCGAGTGTTTATTTTTGTACATCGCGATGAGGTAAAGTGCCTGAGGTGCTTTGAACTACAATTGAATTTATTTTGTGTACGTAAATCATTTCATATTTTAACAGAGAAAGTAAAAGTGGGAAATTTGTAATGAGAACTTTGTATGTATTTATTTTGGGCGTCGTGTTGAAGATTATTACGGTCATTACGGTATCGTACATTTTGTTATTGTTACTTTTTAATTCCTAATATGAAATGGAAGCTCTCTACCTTATTAACAATCATTTTTTTGGAGATGTTTCGAGCTCAATTGAGGTCGTCATCAAGCCCAATAGGAAATGAATTACATAATACATATGTGTTATAGATTAATATAGGCTTTTTAATAAGGGTATTTTTGATTCATTTAAAAGGACCACTGCAGTTTTCACTATCTTAAAACTGCCTATATCTACCCTTTTTAAATTAGTATTACAGGCTATAGTTATGTTTCTATCATATTGAGTTATTACACATGAAAACACATTAATTCAAAATCATACACCCAAACCATAGGGTAAATTTCTTTCCATTATAGACGCTCCCAATGGTTTCTCAGTATCGCTTCGAGTTGCCGAAAATCCTTTACGAAGTTCAAAGCACTGCAAGAACTGGATTAAACAAGTAGTCATTATTCTTAGAAACAATACTTAAAGAGAACGGTATTATTTTTATTTGGGCATTATTACTTGTCATAATTTATAACAGTTTCTTTCCAAGGACTCTACATTGTCAAACTTAGTGAGTAACATAGAGGAACGGTACCTGTTGTAGAAATTGTGGCCGTTGCTGATGTTTTCCCGGTGTACGAGTAATGAAAAAAAAAACACTTTTCCTATTACGTTCAAGAGAGTCTATAGGAATTTATATTTTAAACGTGTTATATACTTTTCTGTCCTAACTTACCTTAAGGCTACTTAGGCAAAATTGTAAAGATATAATCCAGAGAAAAACTGACTTACCGAAAGGCAGATTTGCCATTCCAAGACACCACTTTTCCTATTACGTTCAAGAAAGTCTAAAGAAAATGATATGTTAAACGTGTTATATGCATTTTCGTCTCAACTTACCTTAAGGCTACTTAGGCAAAATTGTAACGATTTCAACAAGCCGAAAAACTGACTTACCGAAGGGCAGATTTGCCATGCCAAGAAACCACTTTTCCCATTACGTTCAAGAGAGTCTATAGGAATTTATATTTTAAAAGTGTTATATACTTTTCTGTCCCAACTTACCTTAAGGCTACTTAGGCAAAATTGTAAAGATATAATCCAGCGAAAAACCGACTTACCGAAGGGCAGATTTGCCATGCCAAGAAACCACTTTTCCTATTACGTTCAAGAAAGTCTATAGAAAATGATATGTTAAACGTGTTATATACATTTTCGTCTCAACTTACCTTAAGGCTACTTATGCAAAATTGTAACGATTTCAACAAGCAAAAAAAACTGACTTACCGAAGGGCAGATTTGCCATGCCAAGAAACCACTTTTCCTATTATGTTCAAGAGAGTCTATAGGAATTTATATTTTAAAAGTGTTATATACTTTTCTGTCCCAACTTACCTTAAGGCTACTTAGACAAAATTGTAAAGATATAATCCAGCGAAAAACCGACTTACCGAAGGGCAGATTTGCCATGCCAAGAAACCACTTTTCCTATTACGTTCAAGAAAGTCTATAGAAAATGATATGTTAAACGTTTTACATACATTTTCGTCTCAACTTACCTTAAGACTACTTAGGCAAAATTGTAACGATTTCAACAAGCGAAAAAACTGACTTACCGAAGGGCAGATTTGCCATGCCAAGAAACCACTTTTCCCATTACGTTCAAGAGAGTCTATAGGAATTTATATTTTAAACGTGTTATATACTTTTCTGTCCCAACTTACCTTAAGGCTACTTAGGCAAAATTGTAGAGATATAATCCAGCGAAAAACTGACTTACCGAAGTGCAGATTTTCCCCTTTTCCTATTACGTTCAAGAAAGTCTAAAGAAAATGATATGTTAAACGTGTTATATGCATTTTCGTCTCAACTTACCTTAAGGCTACTTAGGCAAAATTGTAACGATTTCAACAAGCAAAAAAAACTGACTTACCGAAGGGCAGATTTGCCATGCCAAGAAACCACTTTTCCTATTACGTTCAAGAGAGTCTATAGGAATTTATATTTTAAACGTGTTATATACTTTTCTGTCCCAACTTACCTTAAGGCTACTTAGGCAAAATTGTAAAGATATAATCTAGAGAAAAACTGACTTACTGAAAGGCAGATTTGCCATGCCAAGAAACCACTTTTCCTATTACGTTCAAGAAAGTCTATAGAAAATGATATGTTAAACGTGTTACATACATTTTCGTCTCAACTTACCTTAATGCTACTTAGGCAAAATTGTAACGATTTCAACAAGCGAAAAAACTGACTTACCGAAGGGCAGATTTGCCATGCCAAGAAACCACTTTTCCTATTACGTTCAAGAGAGTCTATATGAATTTATATTTTAAACGTGTTATATACTTTTCTGTCCCAACTTACCTTAAGGCTACTTAGGCAAAATTGTAGAGATATAATCCAGCGAAAAACTGACTTACCGAAGTGCAGATTTGCCATTCCAAGAAACCCCTTTTCCTATTACGTTCAAGAAAGTCTAAAGAAAATGATATGTTAAACGTGTTATATGCATTTTCGTCTCAACTTACCTTAAGGCTACTTAGGCAAAATTGTAACGATTTCAACAAGCAAAAAAACTGACTTACCGAAGGGCAGATTTGCCATGCCAAGAAACCACTTTTCCTATTACGTTCAAGAGAGTCTATAGGAATTTATATTTTAAACGTGTTATATACTTTTCTGTCCCAACTTACCTTAAGGCTACTTAGGCAAAATTGTAAAGATATAATCTAGAGAAAAACTGACTTACTGAAAGGCAGATTTGCCATTCCAAGAAACCACTTTTCCTAGTACAAGAAAGTCTATAGAAAATGATATGTTAAACGTGTTATATACATTTTCGTCTCAACTTACCTTAAGGCTACTTATGCAAAATTGTAACGATTTCAACAAGCAAAAAAACTGACTTACCGAAGGGCAGATTTGCCATGCCAAGAAACCACTTTTCCTATTACGTTCAAGAGAGTCTATAGGAATTTATATTTTAAAAGTGTTATATACTTTTCTGTCCCAACTTACCGAAGGGCAGATTTTCCATACCAAGAAAGCACTTTTCCTGTCACGTTCAAGAAAGTATGTAGAAAATTATAATTTAAACGTGTCATATATCTTTCTGTCTCCACTTACCTTATGGCTACTTAAGCAAAATTGTAACGATTTTATCGAGAGAAAAACAGACTTACCGAAAGGCAGATTTTCCATGCCAAGAAACCAATTTTCCTATCACGTTCAAGAAAGTCTGTAGAAAATTATATTTTATAATGTGTTATGTACTTTTTCGTCGCAACTTAACTTAGGCTACTTAGGCAAAATTGTAACGATTTACCCAAGCGAATTCATTATTACTCTGTATGAGCCAAAATTTGCATCAAAAAACTCCGCACATTTAATATATCAATATAAAGTCATTCAAGATTTATCCTTGATTCATAATAAATAATGAAACCCCCGCAATGAACCCGTTCTCTCCTTTCATTATTATTACATACTTATTTCGTGCACATTTTTGTGAGAACTTCCCTTTTGTCGCCGCCGCCGGTGTCGAGACATTTATTGGACGTGAACTTCGTAACTCCCGGAGTCGAGGCCAAAAAAAAAAACGCTTCGCGGTGCACAATCAAAGAACTTCACCTTTTCATTAAATTTATCGCCAAAGTTTTCGGCGGAGTGTTTGACGAGGCCCTTCTCCCGTGGAAAACTTCGTGGGAAATTTTTTCGCCGTGCGAGGTCTCACGTCCTCGGCCCTTGACCATCGTGTCGTGTTTTCGAGAAGTAAAGGAATAACGTTTATCTAATACAGAAGAAAAAAATGAGAAATACGTGATAGTTGTGCGAAGAATGGGAGAACGGATCGCAATTTAATAACGTTTTTAATCTTAAACGCCGAAAGCTTTGTGCGACAAGGAGGATTAGTACATTTTTCGAGTGAGACTCTAGACATGCAGTGTATGAAAATCATAGTCAGTCGTATCAATTAACGAATATAGTATAATATAATAAATTACATATTTGAGAAAATAAGTGCTAAAGCAAGGTATCGAAGTATGATGAACTAAAATTCGTTATGCCTTCGGGAGGGTTTTAATATAGGGTAATTACTATTCAGAACTCTTTAAAAGTAGGGTAATTAGCATTCAAAACGTTTAGTAATTAGTCATATATTGGCATACTTTGTTTTTTTTTGAGTCATATTTTTCAGTTATTAAAATAGCTTTTAAGATTTCTTATGAACATGCACATACGTTAAATTTGTGGTACATACATAATTAAAATGCCAGGGAGCGTGCAAAAAGATGTATGTACATATTGCTCTGCGATAAAAAGTGCCAACAAAAAAAATATTTACCAAGGGGAGAATATTACTAACATAGCAATAGTATGTTGCAAACGTCTTTTTATGTTTCTAGAGAAATTCCATTAACAAATTTCAGCTAGTTATCAACATTTCACTAATTACCAAATGGTGGTGAACAGCTGTGTTAGATTGATGAGTTGTACCCGGACAAAAAACCGCAGTAAAAATAAAAACGTTATTAGGAAGATCAAAACGAGAACGCCCATCAACAAAATTTCAATATCTATTTAAAAACTTGTTAAAAGGTACAAAGTGGCGAACTCCAGCTTAAATCACCTGTCCGTTCCAACTGCAATTACATCGGAACACCTCAAAACAATCAATTAACATCGTGATCTCGCCCGTCCGGACGCCAATTTGAAGCAGAAGATCGTCTAGATTTATCGGTGTTCCGCCAGAGACAGCTGCCTCGGTTTATTCTAGTGGTGGTATTCGTAACAATTTTCTGAAACATGAATTAAGTGTGCTGGTGTGCGTGGGCGTCAGGACCGAAGGGAATCCGAAAATTGGGCAACAAGTGAGCCTAATGTAATTTTAGTAGCGGGATTAATCTCGTCGCATTTGTTCGCGTCCTGTATTTTTGAATCTTATTACTACTTTGCGGGAGATAGATATAAAAGGTTTTTCAAAGAGATCCAGGACCATTAATAACCGTCGAAAGAGTCTCCGACCGTGTAATGAATGACGGTGTTTCAATGGCTCATTTATTGCCCGGTCTCGATCTTGACCCACATGTATTAATCAAGCGATATTTTTGTCGGTTTTAAATTACTATCGCCGCGATCACAATGCATTACGATTCATTCCGCGACGAATCACTGATATTACCCAGTGGACGTATCCTTGGGAAATAAAACTCGTGTAAAGTCATTCATTACGCACACTTTTGGCGTCGTATGTCTGGTAAATCTCGATATTTGAACATTACAAGGATGAGAGTATAGTTTTCACACGTGTTGCAGTACGGAAGTAATAGAGTTTGTGACGAGTTCAGAATCGTACACTTCCTGCATGAGCGGAAGTGACGAGGTGGTTACTTTTCCGTAGATTTTCAGGCTCAGAAACTCCTTAGTTAGCCTTTATTTATTAGTTATTGTTTATTTTTTTAAATTACATTTAAAATAAAGTATACTCTTCCAAAAATTATTTGCCATTTATGACTTAAGTCACACGACGGAAAGTCGAGTATTAACGCTACAGGGTGTCCAGAAACACTTGAGTGAGAGTGAGAGGTAACAGGGTAGTACTCTAGCGAGTTTTAGGAATTTAGATTTCGTGTTAGCGTTAACTACTGATAATAACTTTTAGAACATTGAATCTTTCTAAAAATTTATTTAAAAATATTAAACTTTAAATTATATTGAACGGTAATTATTTTTTTAATAAAAATGAAATGTGTAAAATAAATAAATAATGAATTTTAAATAGAATATTAAACAAATGTTATTAAGGTTTAAAAATTGTTATCAATATGTTGTTCAATAAGAAAGTCAATTATGAAAAATCAACTGTCTGTTGGAGAGCTTCAGCTGACTATTATTCTCTTGGATACCACGTTTCCTTCCCACTTTACACAGGTTAGGACTGTCTTATAAACTAGTGTGGTAAAATTTTTGTCTAACATGGCCTCGTCAAATTAATTTATAATTTACATACACTACACTATAATACAAACATACATATAACAAACTACACATAACTACAAAATCACTGTTAAAAAAAAACAGAATAGTCAAAGGTATAATAAATAGAGATAAAAAAAATAGGAATGATGAAAGAAATTGAATAATAACATCATAAAGTTGTGAGATTATTCGCTACTTGAATTACCACCATTATCAGTGTTATTGACAGATACTATGAGTGAGTTGACATCGCTCCACATCCCTTTAAAAGTGATTTCAACTTTTTTTATGTGATCTACTGCATTTTTCCAATTATCAGCTGAAATTACCTCCACTTCCCTGTAGATAAGGTCTATTACAGCAGATGATAAAGTAGGATATGTATTTTACTTTCTCATATGAGGTACTCATATATGAGAGTATTGTAATCGGGTCGATTTTTCGAAATTGAGTTATTAGCATTTTTGAACGTTTTGAGGTCCCCTGAGTCCAAAAAACATGTTTTTGGAAAACCGTCTGTATGTATGTGTGTATGTATGTATGTATGTGTGTGTGTATGTATGTCTGTGGTAGGATTTTCTCAAAAACAAAAAAAACACAAACGGTCAAAACTATGTATTTAGACTTTGTACCATACCAGGACGTAGAAACAAGCTTTTCATTAAAATCGGCCAGGATAGAAGGGTAGTTTACTCTTGTCATTTTTCGGTTTTTTGAATTTTTCTCGAAATGCACTCCAAGAATTTTTTTGAAACTTTGAATATTTATTGTACGATTAAATAGGTACAGAAAAGTTTTCTAACGATTTTCGCTAAATCTTCTGTGAAGGGCACTTTATACTTGTCAATTTTCGGTTTTTTAAATTTTTTTTGAAATCCACTCCACGAATTTTTTTAAACTTTGAATATTTATTGTACTATTGAATATGTATAGGAAAGTTTTCTAACGTTTTTGGCTAAATTTTCTGTGAAGGATACTTTATACTTGTCGATTTTTTGATTTTTTTTGTATTACTCTCGGAATTCGTTCCAAGAATTCTTTTTAAACTTTTAAAATTTATTGTGCAATTAAATATGTATGAAAAGGTTTGTAACGTTTTCGGCTAAATCTTCTGTGAAGAGCACTTTATACTTGTGGTTTTTCGGTTTTTGAATTTTTCTTAAAATGTGCTACAATTTATTTCAAATTTAGAATATATATTCTACCATTGAATTAGTATAAAAAAACTTTTCTATCGTTTTTTTGCAAAATCTTCTGTGAAAGGCACTGATGTATCATTCTTCAATTTTTTGAATTTATCCCGAAATTTGCTCCAAGAATTTTTATAAAATTTTAAGTACCTATTCTACATTAGATATAATATATAAAAAAGTTTTGTAACGTTTTTGGCTAAATCTACTGTGAAGAGTACTTTAGAGGTACTTGTCGTTTTTCGGTTTGTTGCTTAAATTAACCCCTATATATGAGAAAGTACTCTGATGAACACATCACGATTTTTTTTTTTGCTTTTCATTTATTACTTTTGTATCATTTTTTTAAATGTGTATAGAATAGCAAACAATTAACAGTAAGTGAAAGTTATTTACTTAGTTACTGTTTATTTTTTTAAATTTCATACAAAATAAAGTACCCTTTAGAGGTATCTTCTTGTATCCATTTTTATTCCACGATTGAAATAAGGGGTACTCATTCTGTTGCGGTGCATTTGACCTGAGCGAAAGGGGACTTGTAAACAGCAATAAAGAGGCAATTTGTATCTACCCCATCACGATCAAAATTCCATGGTCATTAGATTCAACTTTGTTCCCCTTCCGCGGCCATTGTCTTCCTTCGCCGGTTACCCCTTCGTATCTCGCCTATAAATCTGCCCGTAACTGCTCCATGCATAAAGAAAAACAAAAACTAGAACGTAACTTTCGCCATTCATTCCCCCCCGTGTAATTACCTTCCGGCGATTAAATCATCGCCCACGTTCTTCGCGTAGCACATCTTCAAGCAATAATATTAATTTCGTCATTTCCACTCCCGCAAAGCTGACTTTGCGGATTCACACTCCCACTCTGCCGTATCTTCTTCCTTATACTCAAAGAGATTTATCCGGTCAATCGCCGAAGACTGAGACATTATTTACCTTCTCCTTTTTCATGTTTCTCAGTAGTGCGCAACTCCTCCGGTAGCACGTTTAATCTCGACGGATAAATCTGTTTTTTTTTTCTTATTTGCGATAAGAATGGGGAGATGAAAGGAGGAAAAAGCGAAAAGAGAGGCAACGATGAATTAAATGCGGTTAGATACAGACGTCAGCACCGTGGGAATGATGGAAGCGCCTGAACTGGATCAACCTTAAGGTTAACTGTTGTCGAGACCAGTGGCGTTTTCCCGAGGAAGCTCACGTTAAAAGAGCAATTTCGAAACGTACTACAACTTCATTACTTCTAGTCAACGGTTACATAAGTCCCATTAAAGTTTCCAGAAGATCTTCCCTCCCCTATAAGATCCGTATTAAATATGTGAAATATGGTCCCGATAATCTCCCCCGGAACGGTAATAACGAAACTTTCCCCCCCGCCCGACGGACGGACATCCGAACAAAAGGCGATAGAGGGAGAGAGGAAAAGGAGAACGGAAACTCGCACGAAATCCCATCTTTTTCGCCGAATAAGTTAATCTTATTCGCGTCTACGTCCGGGGAACTTCCCTCTCCTGCGGAACATCGAATTCCTGGAAACAGGTCGTAATTTCAATTCCGCCCCTGTCGGGACTCTCGATGCACGTGTCCTGAATTAGATAACATCAATCTTGGGGGAATGGTGGCAGTAAGAGTGGAACGGTCAGTGTACCGGCTAGCCATCTAGATATTGCAATAAGAAGATGTAACGTGAAAAAACTTCCGAGAGAGTTATTCGACCGAGACACGTTTAGCAGAGGCGGAACACCAGGAGGTACGCTGTTTGAGAGGATAACCAAAAGTTTTATACTTCTTCAAAAGATATAAGGCGTTGATGACTGTGACTGTACCTCCTTAAGAGGTTTAGTGCACCCCCTGCCGCTTTTACCGCGGCTTCGCCTACTGCTACACCTTTTAATAGAAATTTAGCGGACCTTGAAGGGACCGTACTCAAAAAATTGAAATAAACATCGAAGTAGGATTACTGGAATGAAATTACTGGAATAAATACTTTCACAAAAATTTAAGATCATTAAAATGTTAAACCCATTTAATAACAACCCTTTCTTAGGATTTGAGAACAATTGCTACGTTATGGTTAAGCTTAAAATATCCTGAATACGTTAGGTTTTCGGACGCGTGTCATTTACGACAGGGTACCCTAAGCCACTTGATAAGGTATAGTCATAAACGCCTTATATCTTTTGAAGGAGTATAATTCAGGCGGTTTTCTCCAATATACCGCACTGGCTCAATCGTGGAAGTTTTAAAAGTTTCTGTACTGAAAAGAATGTCAGCTCCACAGATCTGAAAAATAAACACGTGGGTCGTAAGCGTTCTGCAAATTTTGTCATTTGCAGTACCGACTACATTTTGTTATAGCTTTACATGTGCGATGTGCGCCTACTAATATAGATATTAGCTTTATTTCGGTTACAGCTGTGTGGATATTTACATAGTCGTTTAGCCGTTGGTTCTAGCTGGTTCTACACCACATTGGTACTGAAATTTAAGTTCAGCATTGGCATTGGTTAGGTGTGTTTTATAAAAAATGTTCACTATAAAACATGCACTTCGATCTATAGGTATTGATCTGTAAATAAGGAAAGATAAGGCAACTCTACTTCTGTAATTATAGTTTCTTCTTAAAACTAGTTTCTTCTTCTTCATCTAGTTTCTTCTTCTTCATCTAGTTCTAATGCCAGTTCCACTTCGTCCGAAGGGGGGAAATCGAGGGGGGATTGTTAAGCCACAGAATTGGTAATTCGTGACCCGAAAGTCAAGAAATATTCTTAGACAAAATAACAAGATTTTGAAGAGCATTTTAAATTGTTGTTCTGAACTGGGCCAGCTGTTATGAGGAAAATGAATAATTTCCCCAACGAGACACTCATTTCCCACGTTTACCAGCAATGAAAATTGTTTTAATTTTGGTGTTGTACGTATGGCACGAAACTGCTAGTTTTGAGGATATTGTTGATCAGTTTAACACTTCACTTACAATTTTGCCCTTTGTTATTAAAAATGTAAGCTCATTGTTTTTAAGGGGGTAGTCTGGTTCTCAATTTTGAAAAAAATCGATTTTTTAAAAAAGTCATTTTCATATACAATACACCTTCAAAAAAAGTGTACTATAGTTTATTTTGCTCATAGAGCTCGAGAAATTCGTATATGAGCTTTAGAGTGTGAGCGCGCGCATGTGGCTTTTGTGCAGGTGTTCAGTTTAGCCGGGCTTATTCTAAAGTTTTTACTAATTTTCTCCTTTTCTATACAATTTCGGATTTTACAAATAGTATTGTTTTATTTTGGAGCGATTTTAGGTTGGCTTTCCACTAGAAAGTGTGTATTTATTGTCTATAACGACCATACAAGATTATTTGGTCAGAAAAGAAAATTTGGGCAACATAGATAAAACCAGTAATACAAGTGATAATCCTAGACCATATCGTTCAAAATAAGACATTTTCGTGGAAATCGACATACCAGTAATTGTGACACAAGCTGAACAAGTGCATGTGTAAGAAAAATTTTACAAGAAAACCCATTTTCAAGTAAACTATAATCTGTCTGTAAGTAAAATGATATTTTTGAAGAACAGCGTTTTTAAACTCATTTTTCTCGAAACAACGTTTTTCGACCTGGTTGACACGATTTAACAAAAACCACTCTACCGATTTCGCTCAAATTTTGAGGAGTTACTCCAAACACGTGTAGTTTTCGCTTGATGTAGAATTATAAAAATTGACTGATATTTAAACCTTTTTTTAAACAATTAATATGAAAAAAAGTGCAAAAAACGGGTCGAATCATTTAAAAGTCCGCCATTTTGTGTCGTTTCAGACAAAATGATTTATCCTAGTTCAGGCGATAGCCGCTTACTTATATTTTAATATCTTTTGAAATTTTTCGTTTCAGATGTTTCTGAACGGAGAAATCATGTCAACCAGAAAAAAGGGGTCCTTTTGAGACCGCCATGTTACGCCCATATCGTGGCCTAAAAATAAAAAAAAAAATAAAATTGTAATACTAAATATCTATATTACCATATGTATAAAAGACAAAATGTGAAAATAAATTTTTGTACGAAAAAAAACTAATGAAAAAAAGCTATTGAGAACCAGACTACCCCCTTAAATAACATGTCAGGAGATGTTGCGAAATGGTCAACCTCTGAAGAACAAAGCGATACAACAACAACAAGTTACAACATTAAAGGAACAAATAGACGTGTTTACGTTTTGTGCAGCAGAGAACCAATTCAGCTTTTTGTTACTGCGCATTTAATTCTGCGTCGGTTGTGAACTTTACAGAATCACTCTGGAAAATGAAACTATTGAGTCACTTCTGGAAGTGAAATCTGAAATGGGAAGACTGCAAAAATGCTAAATTTTCAAACATATTTCGTTTATTGACATTTGACGAATTTTTTGAGGTGTTTACTGTCCATTTATTGGTATAAAATCGATTTGGTCGATTTTGGCGGAGGCGCCGTAAGGGATGAAGATATTTTTGGTCTTCTGTACTCGCTGAATTTAGTTGGGTAAAAGGTGGAAGCAATGTCCAAAAATGATCGAGGCCTTCTTTGCAATTATTACAATTTGACTTGAGTTTTAATTACTCCCATAACAGTTATTTTTATTACATAACATTAACATAGTGATTTATGTTGAATATATAACATAATCTTGAACAATCTCGAACTAGATTGTTATTTTTGATTCATGGTGATGATTAACAACCGGATATTCTGCCTTTTGTGTCATTTTATATGATTTATTCAATTTCTACATTTTTTGAACTTTTCAGGAAAATATGTGCTATATGTAATTATAATGTGAAAAATCCAAGTTGGAACAGAAATTTACCGAAATAGGGTTCAAATCATTTCCATGCAAAATAGTTGAACAAGGTATACTAGACGCTGGCAAATATAATCTTCATAGAAACTAGGTCCTGCATATGAATGTGTCTGCTAATATATTTAAGAAATATATTAATTCCGTTTGGCTTAATGGTAAATTTAATTTCTCTTGTCTGCCAATTTCGCTATGACGTTTTTTAGCTCTTTTTGCCTGAAAGTCCGTCACTGGAAATTATCTTTTATTTTTCATCACTTATTTATACCGTAAGCGCTTTCGGTTTCCGAAAATTAGCACTCTCGCTTCGACACGATCCGCATCGGCCCCCCCAATTACGCAAAAATATCTTCCTTAATAACTTTAACATGCCACAAATGCCATTCTCTCAAAGAAACACCGGAAGGTCTTACACCGACGACATTCCCGAGCCCCGGGAACGTAAAACCTTTAAACTTGGAGCGAGTCGCAGCTTCTCTTTCTCTCCCTTTCTCTCATTCTCTCCCCCTTCACGCAACTAATCTGTTCTCTAACTTTCTGGATGCTCGGCTAATTTGCATTTCGGATCTTGTCGGCCGATTAGTTTTGAATTGATATGTCCCACGGAATGAGCGCGAGCTTTTATTCATGAGGAAGTGTTGTTGTTGGTGTTGGTGTTCCTCTTCACCGGCAGATGCACGTTATTTGCTTCCGTAATGATCGCTCGTTGGGCGTTGATGGACTGCGAGCGAGAACGTATCGCGGCAGACAAGTGCGATTTTGTAAAAGTTGAATGTAGTGCGCCGACATGGGAATAGTGGAAATTAAGTGCCTCGCGGAAATTGTAAGTTGTAAGTCAAGGGAGTGAAATGCACGGGTTTATAACTCGCGTGAGGGATTTGGTGGTACTTCGTATTTCTCGCGCTTAGTTCGGATTCGAGACGGAGTTTACGGGAGGAAGTTGAACGGTTGAAGGCAGTTGGTTAGGTTTAGTCAGATAATTTGGGGGGTTCCTTTCGCAACAGTGTAACCTTTTTGGATTTACAGCGGCAATTCTGCTAATTGTAGCGTAAATCGAATGTATTTCGTACGTGTTGGGTTGAAGTTCTTGAACGAGTTGATTTTTCGACTCTTAACTGCATTTTAAACATTGTTTTTCATATTATGAGCAAATACATTCCTCAATAAATTTTATTTGCGTGCAACAGGGTGCCCACACAGCGGGAAATCAGGGAAAAGTCAGGGAATTCTAAATTTAGTCAGGGAAATCTGGAAAAGTCAGGGATTTTGAAAAAAAAATTGGAAATTTTGGGGCTATTGTGTAGAAAGTGCGAGCTCTTAACTCACACGCAAGACTGAACTTCAAAAATGAAAAGAAACCACAGTTACCAAATGAGACCTGATAAGCTAAGGCAGTTTAATTGAGAAATTCACAAGGCATAGTACAGTAAAACTAATCTTAATATTTTGTACTTCGAATTAACATTGATAATTTAAAATATTATTTATGAATCATAATAAATAATTAAGAAAATTTACTTCTCCCGTTTTCACATGTTTTCAATGGTATTTTTCCTATGTTCCTTCCATTACTTTCCTAAGAAAAGACTTCCTAGAAGCACGCGAGAAAGACCGTTGATTACAAAAATAAGGTCGGGAAAATTTTAAAATTTGGCGGGAATAGTGAGGGAAATTCGAAAATAAAATTTTGTGGTCGCGCTGATTGAACAGCATATTCTTTGAATCAACAATAATTATATAATGTTTGCTATTACGGGTAAGATTTTATTATTTTGTTGAAATCAATTCAAAAATCTGTTGTTTTGCTGCTTACAGAATATTCCAAGAAATTTTTCAAAGTTGCCCGTTACTTACATTCTCATACTTAAAAATCAACGAATTAGGATTCAACCAGACGAATTATTTAAGAAAATATCGTTCACTTGTAACATACTCACAATATCCCATTTTACATTCCATCTGATGTGCATGTCTTGGGAATCGCCCAAGGACCCATGCCCTTTCCCTCGCCGCTCACATATATCCTTACGTCTTGATCTCGATCGAAATTTGAATTTCCTTTACGCCCTTGTAAAAAAATTGCTTTTTATCTGAGCTGTGCGAGGAATGTCAGGGACACGATCGAGCATTGCTCTTATTAACTCGATAGGTAAATATTTCCCTCTCGTGAGAACAGTCGAAGGGAACGAACAAGTCGACAAAGCAAAGGGACTCTACTTTTGGAAAAAATTGTACCTACATGTATAATGGAATATTGTGTCAGGGTGATATTAATGTGTGGGAGTGTTGTTTGGTATTGTGGTGAAAACGGAGAAATTTATTTTCTGCGATTTGAAATGGTAATACATTTTTTCCTTTTTTGTGATTTTTCCATAAATAAATAGTTTGGATGGCTTTAAAGTGTGAGAAATATGCGCTCATTCTGTGAGGTCAAATTAGCTTTTAAGTTTTTAACTGCTACCTAATTTGAAGCTACGATTTTCTTCGAAGGCACTTCCAATTTTCCACATATTACTTGCAACTACCTTTCTACAAATCTACTTTCGTCTATCTCTTATTAGATCGCTCAGGATAACTAGGAGTCATCTGCTATATAGTATGTTTGTATGTGTGCTTAGACGTGCGTCACAATTATTCTCGCCGTTCGCATCGCCTGATTGATAGGTCGGTCTCGTCACAGCCGTTTTCCATTATTTGAAATGGACGTTGTCAAGGTAACAACCCAGGAATGTCCCCGGAATGTCATTAGCGGAAGTCGAAACTCCGACGCGTTCGGCGCTTGACCGGCCATGTGTGTCCATATTGTTCGAAATGGGCCGGACGGGTATTTTTTTCACGTATTCTCCATATCATTGTTCCCAGGCCTGTGGGAACGATCCGGTGACATACTGTCTTGCGTTGCGGAATGAGGCTGATTGAAATGGAATACGTTTTTAAATATTTCCTCTTCTGCAGCTAACCGAATCGTCGGAGTAAACAAGACTGTTTTTCTACCATTTTCATATGTTAGATCATGCATTACGTGAATAAAGGTTATTCATAGTGTAACGTTTATTCTAATTTATACAACGCTCTTGACTGCTAATTTATTTATACAATTTCACTTGTCCGTTTATCGCACTGTTTACTCACGCGGCTTCTCGTCTAATCTGCTTCCTCGTCCGCAGCGTTCGCTTTTATAGCCCTCCATAATGTATTCCGGGACCTTCTTGATAGTGCTCGATTTTTCTTTTGTTTGTTCTAGAAACGTAATAAATCATTCTTTCTTTAAATGAATATTCG
The DNA here is from genome assembly GCA_946251905.1 of Cryptocephalus moraei. NCBI lineage: Eukaryota > Metazoa > Arthropoda > Insecta > Coleoptera > Chrysomelidae > Cryptocephalus > Cryptocephalus moraei. The sequence goes on along the minus strand of OX276455.1, from coordinate 2,557,030 downwards.
CGATTATTCTGGAACTGTTTTTATGACCCAATTAGCGGAGCGGTGGGCCGCCTCGTCCGATATGGAGTACGCTTACGCTGGTTGTTTGCATTTCGCGTTAGAATAGATAGGATTCACGAGGATGTGGAACCAGTGTTCTTAAAAATACTTTTAAAAATGTATTTAAATACAAAGGCAAATACTTTTTACAAAATGTATTTACTTGTATTTTAAATACTTCTCTGGACAATGTATTTAAATACAAATAACAAGTATTTCGTTTTTGTATTTAAACAGTATTTAAAGTTGTAAATTATTCTTAATCGCAGCAATGTTAAGCATAACCCCAGGAAGCTTAGAATTCCTATTATTTTCTTCGTGAAATTGTTGAAATTACTCAATTTTTGAAATTTCTAAATCAGTTTAAGAAAATGGAATCTAATTTTTTATGGAAACTTTCTAATAAAGTTCTAAAATCTTTGTTTTATTGCTTGAAATTGTGAAGTTTTCAATTATTTTCAAAATATCCAAGTTATTTGTATCGAAAAGCCTCCATTGGCTGACTTTTATACACTAAACCTAAGTTTATGGTTTTAACACTTAAAACAATCTCAAAAAGTGTTAGGAATTATTTTCGTTGCTTCATAAAATGGTAAAATTTTTGCAATTTTCCGAAATTTACCAACTACTTTGTAAACAAGTCTTTAGAAATTGAAGTAATAATTCAAAACACAACAGGCTAATGTAAGTTTCAAACTTCTAACAATAATCCCAAGGCAAAGATGTCGACACATTAGACACTTTACTTTTTAACTAGATCTAACGAAGTAGCTAATTAAAAAACTTCATTAGTTACTTTTCCAACTTCATATATGGCAGTTCAACTTATTTATGTTGCATTAGAGTTGTCATAAGTTCTTTAGAAGTTCCTTAACTTCTTTTTGAAACAACAGCTTAAGTTTAAGATAACTGCGACTTCTTTAAAAATGTCGACAAGCTACTTAGTACCTAAAAAATTGTTTTACAATGTCACAAGTTTTTTAAAAACTTTATGAATTGTACACCTTCGTTAAGATAATCGCAACTCCTTTAAAAGTGTCGTAGGATCATTATAACTGTAACAATTAGCTTCAAAATAAGCATGTAAGTACATAAACCAAAATGTAAGTACAAATGAACAGCCGGAAATATGCTCAAAAAATGTATAAAAATGCGCATTTATAGTTACTGTAACAAAATAAAATAAATGTAAGAGCATTTAAGGAATAATTTAGCAAATAATGGATCTTAACATTGCCCAAAAATGTATTTGAACTACTGTATTTAAAATGTCAAAGAAATGTATTTTAAATACACAATAAATACAAATTAAGCGTATGTATTTAAATACTTAAAAAGTATTTAAAATACATTTCTAAATACGTGTATTAAAATACCTAACAACACTATGTGGAACTGTACTTACATCATGTTTACTATGATTGTATCGATAATGAGATAAATGGAAATTGTAATTTCTCCTTACTGAAACCTTCATTTATTCTCCATCTCACATTTTTCGATTCCGTATAGATGATTAAGCCCGTCACTCACGAGAGTAGCGACTCATCCGAATTTTACTTTGTGCTTGTAGAAAGTCGATAAGATCCAATAACGAAATTGCAGTCTGTTAAAAATCTGGAGCAAGCAGATTAGGAGATATCGCAGGGGAGCGGATTAATAAAAAGTTATGTCTTCTTCGTCCTAGTAGAACGTCTGCTATTTTTTCCTCGAGTAACAAATTAAGATCGTTAGTAATAGATAGTCGACGTTAAGTGCCATCATCAGATGCGCTAATTATAGAAGACGCTCGCTGCAAGCAATCCGATTTACGGTTTTAACACGACCATTAAGACGTATTCCTAGATTAAGATCTCATATAAATTCGAAATTATATAGGTATGAAACGTAATTTTCAATTCTCCACATTTTATATTGTCTTTTGAGTGTTAGCGCTCGTACCTTTTATTATCCAGGCATGACTGATCGATGCAGTAATATATTTTCTAGGCTTTAACGTTCTCGGAGGGCTCGAATGTTTACAGTTACGTGTTGAAGTGGAAACTGCTGGTATTACTGGATCCTTCGTGCTTCGCCTTCAATTTATTATACACTTAAAAAGAATTGTTAAAGGAACTGAAAGCACCGGAGGTTAAGTGAGTTTTGAAAGGTGGAGAACGCCATTCTTTACTTAAAAAAAAAACAACTTTGACATGAAAGTATACATTTAACGTGGCGAGGGTCGTGTTTGTTTAAGCCTCCGACATATAATTCCGTTTCATATTCGAAACGAACTATCTTCCCCGTCGTTCGGAATTTAAAATTCGCCAGAATTAGAATTTCGCAATTTCCAGAGCAAAATAATGATTTCATTGTCCCAAACAACAATGAACGGAATCGTATTCAGGCTCCACTTCAATTTTAGTCACGTAATTTCATTCAACCCGAATGCTGCGAAGTTTTACAATTTCCTGCCAAAAAGGAAAGACTCGGATTAATTTATTGTTTCATTCAGACTTGTTTCGGGCGAAATTAACCCAAAAAACGAGAACAGAACAGACGTATTTATTCAAAAAAAATTACTTTGTTTTAACGCTAGGACACTTTTCAGAGCCCGAGCAGTTGGTGTTATTTTGCAACTATAATTCGGATCTTCTTGGGAAATAACGAGCATGTAGGCGCTTTAATAGTAACCTATTATAACAGAAATGGTATTCGATGTCGGTCGGATAGGAGAAAATCGTCCAATTAGCGATTCGAGTAGGATGTCGAAGGCAGCCCGAAAAATATAAATAAACATTTAAAAATAGCTCGTTTGAATTACTGTCAACCATTTCGATATCCGAAATCATCGAATTATAGCCAGCGCGAGTTGTAAAATCGAAATGGTTTCTGTAAAATTGATTGTTTTCCAGATGGATTTGAAACGAGAACGCAGTAATCTTTCAAACAGGACATAGTAGTGCAGTAAGAAAGTCTGTATTACCTAAGGGTTTTAATCCTAAAACGAGAGGGGATGGAAACAATTTTGCCCTTTTAGTAAGAACTTGTAGGTAATATCTTTTAGGTTGCAGCACAAAATTAGAGGTTATTACAAGAATAACAGAACTAGAGGACACAGTTTGCTGTCAGTGTCTTGAAATTAGACTCACGGTGGAAATATCAGGGGGTGATCGAATAGCACCAGGCCGATTAGAGAGGTACAGGGATTAAACGATAAGAAAGGATCGACCTGCTTGTATGAAACTTTTAAAGAATTAATTTACTGTAATAATGCACAAATACAAGGTGGGATTCTTTATCATCTTCTTATTCAGCCGTCTCCTACAATGAAGGTTGGCAATTACATTGATAATCGCTGTTCTGTTTTCTGCAGTTCTTATGAGTTACTCATTCTTGAGTTGAGATGAGTTTAGATTCTTTATCACAGTTATGTTATGGACGGAAACAGAGCAAAGGATCTCTCTAAATTGAATATTAGTACAGTGGCGGCGCCAGTTTTTTCTTTTCGGTTGGGCGACACCCGGCAGAAAAATTTGGCGTGTGGGCAGCAAAAATGCATGTGTAATATTTCGGGTAATAAGCATATATTTTATAATCTAGATATTTTTTGCAGTGCTTTTTTTACAGCCAAACAGCTTGATATGTGTGATGTCCACCTCGTATCACTAAGTCTTAGCTCTATAGGTTTATCTTTAGGGTGTAGTTCTTTTTGTATTTGTAAAAAGGTGTTATGTACTAATCCATAATGATCCACTAATAAAAACATAAAGATTCTCAACAAAAGAAAAAAAGATATAGCAATCTTTTAAATTTTTACATACATCTACTACTATCAAACTTAAGGCATGATTAAAGCAGTATACATTAGTAGCCTGTGGAACTTGTTTTTTAATCAACGTTAGTAACCCCCTAACCTTGCCACTCATAACGTTGGCTCCATCATAAGTTTGTGCCATGCAACAACTTATGTCAATGTCGCACTCACTTAAACGTTTCCTAATAAACTGAAACAATGACGTTGCATCTAATTTGTGTACAGCTTCATAGCCCAAAAACCTCTCGTAAAACACACCGTTTAAGTAATATCTTACTATTATTGATAACTGCTCAGTTTTACTTAGGTCTTTCGTTTCGTCAGCCATAATGACAAAATAACGGGCTTCCCTAACTTCTTTACTAATATGTTTAACAGATAGTTCTGCTAGATAATGTATCAACTCATTTTAAATAGAGTGATGCATATACTTAGCATTTTTTGGGCTTTCAAATAGCCTTTTTGCGATGATGGCATTGTCACGTGACATCAGATCTAATTCTAAAAAATTGCCTCTATTTTGACTAGTATTGAATTCGTCGTGTCCTCATAGAGCAAGACCCTGGGTAGACAAATAAATTATACAACGTATGATAGATTTAATATACTCCCAATTTTGTTGAATCAATTCAGTATGCACAGTGCTTATTTGAGCTGCTACTGACTGCTGATTTTTACTACTTTCATAGGACTGCCAAGCTACCATAGCAGTTTTGTGTTGATAGATATTGTGATGATATCTGAATCCAGCTTTTCTTTCTGAAGCTCGTATCCAATTTTTGTATCCTTCAGAAGTAAGAGTTTTGGATGCCCCTGTACCTTTCGTTAAAAAAAATCTACAAAGATAACACAATACAGCATCTTTTAAAATACTGTATTCAATCCACGAATAAATTTTGTAATAGTCTGATTTAAAAGATTGCAAATCAGAACCAAACCTTGTTTTCTGAAAACTGAGCAAAGGTGGTTGCCTTGGAAGTTCAACTAGGCCCTGGGCCAAATCAGGTGGAGCTACAGGACTTGTTTTCGGAAAACTAAGCAAAGGAGGTTCTAGGCAGTCTAGGGGCTGGGCCAAATCAGGTAGAGCCACAGGACCTTTATCAGCGTGGCTGGCGTGCATCCTATTAAAAATCAATTACCTAGGTTTCAATCATTTCCGACTAATAAACAGTTGAATAAACCTTGTTTTTTGTTTGTTTTACCATAGAAATAATTTATTTCTCCAAATATATTTTTTGCTCAAAAGCTTAATTTAGCAGGTTGGGCGAATGGTTGGGCGAGGACAATTTGGGTTGGGCGCTCGCCCAACTGCGCCCACCCCTGGCGCCGCCACTGTATTAGTAGCTAATATGCATGCAGTGTCATTTAGTTAAAATAAATCTATATAATTCTATGTATATAGCATTTACAGAAATTTCACAAAACTCTAAGTTTACTTCTGTTAATATTTTTAAAACTCATATTATATAAGGGCATATAAGAGGTTGGCCTCTTTTCCAGGCCTGCCTATCCACCCAAACTTGTTCTTTCATTTCTCTTCTCTCCATATCCTTTCCAACTGGTTTTGTCCATTCCTCTGGAGGGCTACCCCTTTTTCTTCTATATCGCGGTTGGGGGACATCCGACTTCGGCCACCCTTCCCCACAGAGAAGAAAATCACAGCCGACTTCGGCCACGCGATTTTATCAGAATGATTAGTAAGGATTATGGCTCGTTAGGCCAGGTAGGTGCAATAACTCCTCTAGCATTATTCGCAATTTTTACTCAAAAATCGAAAATATGATTTTTGGGAATAACTTTATCGTTTCGAGTCGGACCAAAAAAAAGGAAGAAGTTGTAGAACTCATCCAGAATTTTTATGTGATTTTTTCAAAATTTTCATTTTTTAGAAATCTTGCACCTTTTTTTTGAAAACCAGAAAGAACTCCAGATCTCTTGTTTATGAGCCGGAGTCAACGACCAGAACTCTGCAAATCACTGCGCTGGCCCTAAAATATGTTTGTTGCATTTTTTTTGGGAAATTTTGCAGAACTATTGAAATTTTCATGAAGGAACTCCAGAACTATTCCTTCCCCCCTCAGAACTCTTAAGATTGGATTTTTTTTCAAAAATTCGGGCGCCAACTTCAGACGAGTAAATTTTGTCACCTATTTCCACATTTCCACCCTTATCGGTCGTGTTGGTCGTACGTGTGCGTAAGTATTAATTTCTCTCATCGTTCCACCGTTGAAATATTTTTCCCGTCATTTTCAGTAAATCAAGGCGGCGCCCCTCGCTGCTATCACATCTTTGTAATGAATTACTGTTACGACTCTCGTCTCAAGTACATTAATAAAGAAAACTGAGTTGAGGATAAACAGTTTTAATTAGGGACTTACATCTTCTGGCGAGCCGAGAAACTTTTTCGCCGCTCTTTTTGAACTTTCGTTTCCGCCGTTAGGATCTCAAAACAAATTAGCGCTAATTTTCCCGGGACGTAAGCACGAATGGAAATTATCCTCTGTTTAGGCCGAGAGTTTCGTAATTTCCAAAACTCCGCGAGATATACGATAAAGATTAATTTCGATGTCGGATGTCGGCCTCGGTTTTTCGATCCTCTCCCCATCGAGAGGAAATTGAAATGTTCTCGCGTTAATCATATTCCGGGTTAATCTATCGGACGGAATGGGACGTTGCGAGAGCCGCAACTGGACGTATAAAAAAATACCCGAAAACGTTATAATTACGGTCGCCGTGTCGTCTCATCTTTCCCGCCCTCGACACAGTTATGACCGACCCTCCATGAGATTTATTCATTAAAATGTCGAGCTCGTGTTTTCGCCCCTCGACACTGTGTAGCAGAATAAACAGCCGATCATCACATATTCATTGATCGGAACGCCGCGTCTGTACAATCCTTCCGAAATTTCAGCTTTAATTGGGGCTTTAAAAATGCACGATGCCGGGCCGATTCCGACGTTATTAGATGGGGGGAGGCGAACAACAAGGGCACACCGGGAAAGGCTTTTGGTTAATGGATCAGACGCGGCTGTAAAAAAAATACATACTAAGGGAAAATGAGTTTCTCTAGAATGTATGGGGAAATCGGAAAAATGAGCCGTCCGGGTGAAATATTAAAGGCGGTTTGTCGACAACGCGCGGTTTAATTATGGAATCAACGGCCTGATGCTCTCTGGGTTGTTTTTAATAACAGTTTAAGTTGGCAAAAGCAAAATCAAATAACTAGCCCTTTGGTTTACCACTCTAACAAGCTTTTTATTTATTACTGGCCGTATTTATAGTCACCACTTGAGTTTGTCTCAAGTTGAGTCTGACTCAAGTTCAACTCAAGCCTGGGATAAGTTTGAGTCACCTCGTACCCGGACTTGAGTCTTGCTTATATAAGTAAATGACATTGACATGAAAATTTCACTCCTGTCAAAACGAAATCTTACCAAGTTTAAATTGTATGTAAACCAGACCTCCTGGAACGTAATGGAAGATTTTTTTGTAATGAGTGTAATGACAAATATCTTTCAAAATTTGACAGGGATTACTGTAAACTATGGAAACATACCACTTGTGACAGTCTCACCCGAGTTTAGCTGAACATATGACTAAAACAAAACACAGTATAAGCAAGAGCTTATGCTTGAGACGTTCTTACCCAAGTCGATCTTAAGTTTGAATTATAAATACGGCCCTACGTTAGTTAGGTACATTTTGTCCGGTCCAATGCTTAATTCCCTAAACTACTTGATATCAAACTTTAATGTAAAATTTTTGCTGTGGTTGTATTATTTTAATTTGATTCAGCGAAGCTCGAATAAACCTTGAATTAGGTCTACAACTTCAAAAATACAAAAATAGTTAGATATTTCACAACAGCGGGTTTTAAGTATGAGGACTTTTATTGTAATTTGAGTTTATTTGTTTTGCACAAACTATGCAATTTCTGAGGGGATGAAAACATATTTTTTTAATTATAATAAATTCACAATATATTGTTGCAGTAATACATTGCGAAATTGCGAAAATATCTTCAAATATGGTCTCTATGTAGACGAGTCACATTCTTTTAAGTTAATTATCGCTAAATACATAATTTCTTATATTTTATATTACATATTTGGGCATTATTATGCCCAAATTATTTAATTATTTATTATTATTTAATTACAATTTTCCAAAAATTCTTTTCAAAAATTTTTAAACTCAAATCAAATGAAAAAGTAGACGAATTCGATACACTATATTAGAAGGTTAAAGGTAAAATAGGTGATTCTGTATTCCAAAAATTAGAAAAGTGTCAAATAAAAGTGTTTTTCTTTAAATTAAAGGAAAACGTATGAAATTCTGAAAGGTGAAAGAGCACATGATTTCGGCTTCGATTTTAGTTTAGAATGTATTGGAAAGTTAAATAATGCATCCCTGACATCTGTGGATGTTGAGAGATTTACCAATTTCGAAACATATTCATTTTGATAGAAGACTCAATTTCTACATAATTTTGAACAGAACTTAATAATAAATTGTTTTAAAAATAGGTTGTAATAATGAGTATATAACACTCAACAATAGCAGATTTAATTCCGTTGACAATTGCATTAGATATAAGAAAGTAGTGTACTAATTTAAAATTGTAGTGGAAATTAAAACACGTTTTTTTTGCAATAAAGATTAGTACGTTCATGATTTTTGTTGCTTTTTAATAGATGAGCCGTTCATATATTTTCGCATATATGGCCCAAGTTCATGCATATTTTTAAAAAATTCGGTGCATATATATGCATATATAGTTTTATGTTTTCACCTGTTGATCTGCATATAATCTGCTGTCTTTTAATTACTAGGCAATTAACGTTGTTATTAATCATTGTATTTACGTTAGAATATTTATAGTATGGCTCAAAAAATCATTCCAGGTTAGTATTATGTAGTATTTCATCAGTAATTTTCATGCAAAAATGTTATTTGTTCATCAAAAGTTTATTTAGATACAAATTGCCTAGATGTACCCGAGACATCAAAATTTTATTAACACTTCTCATTATGTCAAAGTATGCGTTTTGCTTATAATCCGAGCTTTAATAATAAGCATATTCTTATAGGTACGTTAATAATATTTTGCATTTGAGGTCACAATAAAACAATCCTTACAGTCGTAAGGACATACAAAAAGTACATACACAAGGTAAAGGATATACAACGTAACTTAACAACGTTGTCAGCATTGCCATATTTAAGGGGTATGAAATAATGATCCTTCTTCCAACGTGATTCCCTCCCCGTGGAGGAAAATACATTTCTTCCCAAACCAATCAACGTTGCATTGTTTCCAATTCGTCCCGGACTATCGGTTTTTTCACCTCGATTTATCCCCCTCCCCGACTTTATTAACGTAATCCACGTCCCCCCCCTTTCGTCGTAGACGTACCCCTCTCGAAACGGGTGGGAAAATCCGCTCGGGAAAACCGAACCTCGATCGATATTTCCCTTTCGTGAGGCGCTCCCCGCAGCGAAAAAATCATAAGTTAAACTTTCGGCTAGGGAAACACACTGCGAGGTGTTACTTAAGCTTTTAAAAGATTTTCCAACACGGAAAGTATCTGAAGAGTGATTTGTCTTTCAAACGACGTGGAAAACAAACGAATCAATATCTGCTCTCGCTCGCGCCGCGAACGACGAGTCGGGGGAGGAAAAATGGCACGGAAAATCCCGGAAAATTTCTTTATTAAAGGAGGCACGGGTTCCGCATCCGCAACGAGATAATTATTTCATGATTACCCTTTGCCGATTCGGGATTCGTGATTCTGTGATTAATTATGTTTTTCTTCGGTAATTAGCGGTGATAATGAACGTTCCCAACGTGGGAGGAGAGGGGGGAGGGGGTTCGTTCAAAATTTAACCGTCAGCAGGAAATGTTATGTCTCTAATTACAAGGTTGAAGCGTTTTTTGGAGAAAATCGCTTAAAATGAAAAAAGAGGAAATGGGAAATGAGAGAAATTGAAACGCTGGGTGTTGTTAATGAGTTTCCACGACCTGCCTCTTGAAATCATGTTTTGGGGTAGTACCATCTGTCTCTATTTCTAAGTTAAGACGTTTATATTTTATACCAATTATACACTAGTTTCCAAGTTTCAAAAATGGTTACATTACGTGCTACCTTTTCATGTTCCTTATAAATTGAATATAGTGGAAGTTGTTGTTGTTTTTTTTTAAATTGGGTCCAGTAATCTTTTCACTAACTTTCTCTTTCATACCCTATACTTATTTTTTGCTGTTATGTGCATATTGTAATTTAGATAGTATTAATCATTTCTTTCTTCTCTTCTGCAGATATGGTTAACTTTTATATCCATTTGAATTACTAGTCTTTTCTCGCTTTGTAGATATTGCTTTTGTCCTTCACTTATTTAGCAGTTTTTTCAATAAGTATCCCCGTGTTATTAATTTCTTATTTTCGTCTTCGCAAAACAGACACTCATTTGATATCATTGTTTTGCAAATCTCCTTAGACAGTATTTTATTAGTTTCTTCCAGTTCTATTTATTTACTGTTCTCAGTATTTTTTGGAATTGTCTTTTAAAGGTTCTTTGGACGTGCATCTGTACTAAACATCGGCGGTACTTTTCGATACCATAAAATAACTGAAATTTTCTGAATGAAACTGAAATAACTGAAAAATAAAATATTATACTAGCACTCTAAAGCCTGTAACGATTTTAACCCGTTTTACAGCGTTCCTTCCTGAATCTTCGACCGGTTGCCAATTTTTGCCTCGGATTGCCGCTTAAGTCCCATAAATTTCGTTTTTATAAGCTAATCTGAAGGAGTAAGGGGATTTTAATAAGCGCTCGAAGGATGAGGATTTACATAAGAAAGGGGATTTAAAGGGGTTAACATACTTTTATTCGTTGAGTAACTTTTATGCAGCGTTACAACACAAATCCTTTAATTGAATATTGATTGGAATTCAATGATTTCGTCGTACGGGAAAAATATTTCGTTATTAAATAACGCAACTCAGGTGGAAGCTACAATTACGATGGAAATGTAGGCGGAGGGGTATTTATAACTTTGCAAATTAATTTAAATTTATTATTTGAGTGGTGTTTTGTTTGTAAATTAAATGTGCTTTGTTTTTGAACAGGTCAGTTTTGAAAGACTCATTTGAATTATGAAATTTTAATATAACTCGAATAACTGCGAAATAAACCCAGAGTTGTGGAACAGTTGTTAACAGTTATTTCTATTAACTTTTTCACGCCGTAAGTGAACGGAGTAGTTTCAATGACATTTCAAGTTACGCACTTAAATAAAGAGTTTTCGTGTTGTTAAGTTTAACTGCTCTTTAGAAACTCTCCTAGCTGCATATTCGGCGGAGAATATTTCGTCCTAACAAGTAACGCATTCTGTGTAACGTGTAACCCTCCCTAATGATGCATCAAATTATGCGAGTCGTGACTGATTTTCTGTAAAGTGAACTCTATCGTGGTGAATCATCTTTCTCCGTGGTACGTCATTAGCTGAACAAATCGTTGCAGGTACGGCACGGCCGTTTTGGCGAAATGTGTGTGGACGTTGACAAATAGAGATCGGGTCGCGACGTTAATTAGTTAGGTGTTAATTTGGAAATGGATTGAGCGGTGTGAGTTTTTTTTTGGTATTTAATGGAGTTGTTTGAATTTAGGGCCCAATTGGACAGCTTTCTTTATATGCTTGACAAATATTTTATGCCATTATTAATAGCACCTAAATCGGTAATAATTTATTTTTACCACCACAGATTGATTAAATCATTACTTACTAACAAGAAGTGTTTTTAATACGACGTGTCTCAAAATGATTGTCATCTAGTTGGCGTTGGAATTTCTGTGCATGTAATTTTTGATGTGCCGCTCTCTATTGATTTGAACCTATCTAATTCTGACAACAAGTGTCACTTCGAACATTTATTGTGAAACTGGCAATCAAAACTGCTTGTAATTAACGGCCCTTTTCAGGGCCGAAACAAATACTAAAAATAGACAAATACTCAGAATTCGTTTTCTTTTGACAGAGAAAAATCAAAAGTTAAAGGAGGTTAAGTAGGTTATTTTGAGGTTATGTATAGCTAATTTAACCAAAGGAAAACACCAAGTCTTAACCAACTGCTTTATTGAAGATGAGCGAACGGTTTCGGCTTCATAGAAGCCATCTTCAGGCTCGCAAACAAGTTGTTTTGTTTTAGGGCTCCTGTTGTTCGAAGTGTGCGGTGTCACATACAACAAATACGTTGACATACACAGTTAAAACATTATTTTATTATTATGTTATGTATATTATGTTATGTGTATTATTATGTTATAATTATGTTATTTTATTTTTATTTTATTTTATTTTAACTGTGTATGTCAACGTATTTGTTATATGTGTGACGCCGCACACTTCGAACAACAGGAGTCCTAAAACAAACAACTTGTTTGCGAGCCTGAAGATGGCTTCTATGAAGCCAAAACCGGTCGCTCATCTTCAATAAAGCAGTTGGTTAAGACTTAGTGTTTTCCTTTGGTTAAATTACCATCGCCAACTTTGAGAAGCTGGACAACCTTCGGTCGTTATGTATAGCTAGTAGAAACTCCTATTTTCGCAAGGCGGGTTTTTATTTTATATGGGAATTCCACAGCCGACTAGATGACAATCATTTTGAAACACGTTGTATAAGAAAAATACATAGAAAGTATTAACCAAGACCATAGATTTCCTGGCTCAGTTACAGAATTCATTATAGCGTATAAGAAAGGGTTGTTATAGATTTGCCACTTTTACGTTTCAAACTGTCAATAATGTTAAACTTGTATTAATATTTAAAATAAAATTAAAATACATAGTTACGTACTACTAAGGTGAAATAAAAATCCTAGATTGTGTATTGAATCACTAACTATCGTTTGTGAAATACTAAAAAAATTGTGCAACAAAACATACCAACGTCACCTCCAAAAACAAAAAGTGTTGTGTTTCTATTGGTGTAGAATTTTGTAATGCATTTATTTCAATTTATACTTCATTTCAATACACAAGTTTATGTTTTATACCATTTTTGTATATTTATATTTATTTTTTTCATGTATTTTCTCATATATTTTAATTTAATTATACCAGCTCTTCCCGAATTTACTGTAATATCCAGTATACAATAACGATAATAAAAATGTATTGCGAGCTCTTTCCAAACCTAAATCCATTCAATTAATTTACACGCCAATTGTACACGCTCACTGCGTTTATTTGGCACCGACGAGTTCCTCCAAGCGTTGTTATCAGATTGGGGTAATTTTAAAAATAGATTGTTGAGTGTTGATGCGGTATGTTAAGTTTGTTTAAATTTTTTTGGTATAAGTAAGATTTATTTAAGACGGGTAATTCTGGTAAACAGACCTTTTGTGTGTAGTTTCGGTTTCGGAGTTGAATGTTCTATCCAATGTTGAGTCGACAAGGGCTGTTGTTGCTCCGTGGCAGAACGTAATGGCTTAATTACTGCTTGGTAGAGTAAGTAGAAATTTGGAGGGACAAAATGTTTGGGGTGTTTATTTAATTACTATTGTTATCAATGTGTCGGGTCCTCTTCAGACAGTTATCAATAACAACACTCGTGTATTTAATTACAACTGCATTACGGAGTCTAATTAAATCAGGTGTTTAGGAAGGGTATAGTGAGTCTAGTATCTTGTTTTGTTCACAAGTAAACAAATTCAAAAGTATTTTCAGTAGATACGTTCCAGAAGCTTATGAAGAAGCCTTCAGTAGTTTGTTTTGTTCACAAGATCATCAATTCAGAAGTGTCGTCATAAGATACCTTCCAGAGACTTATGAAGAAGCCATTAGAAGTCTGTTTTGTTAACATATTCAAAAATTCATAAGTGTATTAAAAAAGAACGCCCCAGAAAGTTGTGCAGAAGCTTCTAGTATCTCATTATGTTCACAAATTAATATGTATCTTCAGGAAATACGTTCCAGAAAGTTATGGAGAAACATTTAGTAGCTTGTTTTGTTCACAAATTAACAAATTCACAAGTGTTATCAGGAGATATGTTCCAACAAACTTAAGAAGAAGCTCTTGGAAGCTTATTTTGTTCACAAGTACACAAATTCACAAGTGTATTCAGAAGATATATTCCAGAAAGTTATGGAGAATCCTCTAGTATCTTGTTTTGTTTACAAGTAAACAAATTCAGAACTGTTTTCAGTAGATACGTTCCAAAAGCTTATGAAGAAGCCTTCTGTAGTTTGTTTTGTTCACAAGATCATCAATTCAGAAGTGTCGTCATAAGATACCTTCCAGAGACTTATTAAGAAGCTATTAGAAGTCTGTTTTGTTAACAAATTCAAAAATTCATAAGTGTATTAAAAAAGTACGTCCCAGAAAGTTACGCAGAAGCTTCTAGTATCTTATTATGTTCACAAATTAATAAGTTTCTTCAGGAAATACGTTCCAGAAAGTTATGGAGAAATATTTAGTAGCTTGTTTTGTTCACAAATTAACAAATTCACAAGTGTTATCAGGAGATATGTTCCAACAAACTGAAGAAGAAGTTTTTGGAAGCTTATTTTGTTCACAAGTACACAAATTCACAAGTGTCTTCAGAAGATATGTTCCAGAAAGTTATGGAGAAGCCTCTAGAATCTTGTTTTATTCACAAGTAAACAAATTCAGAACTGTTTTCAGTAGATACGTTCCAGAAGCTTATGAAGAAGCCTTCAGTAGCTTGTTTTGTTCACAAGATCATCAATTCAGAAGTGTCGTCATAAGATACCTTCCAGAGACTTATTAAGAAGCTATTAGAAGTCTGTTTTGTTAACAAATTCAAAAATTCATAAGTGTATTAAAAAAGAACGTCCCAGGAAATTGTGCAGAAGCTTCTAGTATCTTATTATGTTCTCAAATTAATAAGTTTCTTCAGGAAATACGTTCCAGAAAGTTATGGAGAAACATTTAGTAGCTTGTTTTGTTCACAAATTAACAAATTCACAAGTGTTATCAGGAGATATGTTCCAACAAACTTAAGAAGAAGCTCTTGGAAGCTTATTTTGTTCACAAGTACACAAATTCACAAGTGTCTTCAGAAGATATGTTCCAGAAAGTTATGGAGAAGCCTCTAGAATCTTGTTTTGTTCACAAGTAAACAAATTCAGAAGTGTTTTCAGTAGATACGTTCCAGAAGCTTATGAAGAAGCCTTCAGTAGCTTGTTTTGTTCACAAGATCATCAATTCAGAAGTGTCGTCATAAGATACCTTCCAGAGCCTTATGAAGAATCCATTAGAACTCTGTTTTGTTAACAAATTCAAAAATTCATAAGTGTATTAAAAAAGAACGGCCCAGAAAGTTGTGCAGAAGCTTCTAGTATCTTATTATGTTCACAAATTAATAAGTTTCTTCAGGAAATACGTTCCAGAAAGTTATGGAGAAACATTTAGTAGCTTGTCTTGTTCACAAATTAACAAATTCACAAGTGTTATCAGGAGATATGTTCCAACAAACTTAAGAAGAAGCTCTTGGAAGCTTATTTTGTTCACAAGTACACAAATTCACAAGTGTTTTCAGAAGATATGTTCCAAAAAGTTATGGAGAAGCCTCTAGTATCTTGTTTTGTTCACAAGTAAACAAATTCAGAAGTGTTTTCAGTAGATACGTTCCAGAAGCTTATGAAGAAGCCTTCAGTAGTTTGTTTTGTTCACAAGATCATCAATTCAGAAGTGTCGTCATAAGATACCTTCCAGAGACTTATTAAGAAGCTATTAGAAGTCTGTTTTGTTAACAAATTCAAAAATTCATAAGTGTATTAAAAAAGAACGTCCCAGGAAATTGTGCAGAAGCTTCTAGTATCTTATTATGTTCTCAAATTAATAAGTTTCTTCAGGAAATACGTTCCAGAAAGTTATGGAGAAACATTTAGTAGCTTGTTTTGTTCACAAATTAACAAATTCACAAGTGTTATCAGGAGATATGTTCCAACAAACTTAAGAAGAAGCTCTTGGAAGCTTATTTTGTTCACAAGTACACAAATTCACAAGTGTCTTCAGAAGATATGTTCCAGAAAGTTATGGAGAAGCCTCTTGTATAGTGAAAAGAACATATTCTTTATTAGTATGTAGTAATTAGCTGAAAACTCTAGCAATATGTGTAGTTTAAACTAGTGGAGCTTTTAATAAGCTCCACATTGTGAAATAAGACTCTGAAGAACGTTATATTTTAAATTTTGATCTTCCGCAAGATTCGCACTACATATCCCCGGCTTGTTTCTCGCCTCGCAAAAATTTCGAGTACTATAAACTCTAATTTTCGACAATTCCGCGTCATAAATATCACCTTGGGAGCGTCGGGCGTCTCCCGGAACGGTATTTTCTCTCATTAGAGGGCCAATTTTAAAATTTCATGGTAGCGCGAGACGTAACAAATTGGCGTTCCGAAAGAAGCCCTGACATTACCGTAAGCTTTCACGCGCCATTTGAAGTAATTCAGAGAAGCGCTAATTCATTAGAAGGTTCTTAGTCTGTCAGCAATCATTAACGTTTTAAATTAGTGCTTGCGTTAAGGTGTCGCCCTCGCTTGCGAATTCGGAATGCGTCGACAGGGGGTGAAGTCAGGCGAGATATTCGGTAACGAATCTGCTGACGGTGAGAGGATGTTTGATTTTGTATGTGAATTTGTATATCCAATTGGGAAGGTTGAAAAATTCAACTTACAACGCTTAACAGTGTTAGTTTGAGTTCAAAACTGAGCTTAAAAATGGGAAACAGTAAAGCATCTATTAATCAGGTTCTTTACTTTAACCAAAATTCCTGTTTATCTCATTAAAATATACATACCTATGTATTACATAGGTACCTATATGCAATCTATGTGGTAAGTTGGCTCAACTTTCTGATCAGGTAAATTGAACCAGTTGGGTCTATTAGCATCGCTACTCAGTTAATGCAACTTGACTGTTTCAATGGGTTGAATTAACAGTTTTAAGTTCATGCAACCGTTTAAATTAACTGTGGGTGTTAAGTTGAATTGACAGCCCCAATACGTTAACGTATCCGTTGTAATAGGTCAATTTGACTGTTCTATTGAGATAAATGAACAATTCCAATTAGTTGACGTAACTCTTCTAACAGCCTATTATAACCTTCTTATTAGGTAGATTTGACTGTAGCATTAGGCTGAGCTTTTGTTAGATTATTTGATTTTTTGCTTAGTTGAGGGGATTTTAGGGATATTCGACCTAAAAATATATATCGTTTTGAATTAGTATGACTTTTAGAAATTACATTTGCGATTCAATAACTCATTTCTCAGACAAGAAGTGCTGTAACAAGTCCTGAGAATAAAGCTCGACATATATTGAGATGTAAATTAGTAGTTTAAAAAGAACAATACAATATTATATCAATTTATGCTTACATTACTTAACTTTTGGTAGAGATGTATTTTCAAGAGAAAATTTGATAATAAAAGAAATGTGTATACTTACTACTTGTACCATTTTATTTTATGACAAATACAAAACTATACAAATTTAAAATCTAAAATACAAAAAACGCAGACTTACATAACATTTTCCATAGAAACTGCATGTAAATAAAAGTTATATGTGAAAATTATAAAGAGAGAATGTGGTAAAAAATAGCAATGTCTTTGTCCATGTCAGGTTTTCCAATTCAGGAAAATGTCCACTTGTTGAAGTGCTTTCCTATAAATATACAAACCGTTTCTACAGAGTCGCAGTATGGTATAAACATAAGAGCGAAAGAAAGGCCATATATTTCTCGTTGGCTAAACAGAGAAAGAACTGTTGCGACGTTGCTAGCTCGCGAAACATCACAGTCATCGCCACACTCTACCAGATCATTCGCTGTATAGCCTCCGACGGGAATATTTGGAATGGGTTACGGACGGGGCAACGTTGCAAAACTTCCTTCTCTGTCATACTAACGAACTACTATTAGGAGTATTAGTTTCTCTTTCGCTCTTGTTGATTTCGGACCCTACATTTCAATAGAATAGGTCCGTATATTAAATTGGTCTTAAATTAGTCACTGATTGATGTATTTTGGTCTAGTAAACTACGTTCTATAGAAATACAGATTTCGATTGCTTTTTATATTTAGATAGTGTTGAATGTCAATAAAACAAAAAAGTTAAAAGCAACGGAAATTATTATGTAATCAATAGAAATGTATCGAAATGTAAGGAAATATGTAAGGAGACATAAAATAGTCAAATAGCTAATGAATCGTCCTACAATTTAGGATTAAATATAGGTAAAAATTTCATGAGTTATAAAGTGAATTTCAATCTTTTTGTCGTCAGCCTACTAAATTTGGTATGTACCTGGTCGAAAAATATTTTTGTGAGAGTAAGTTGTCATTGTCAAATTACCAAAACACGATGACGTTTCCATTACCAGTTTCGCCTCCATCATTTTCTGTCATTAGTCGCTACATTTTCGCTAATGTGTCCCCATTTATACTAAATTGAACATTTTCTGTTTGTTGTAGGTAAGTCACCTGTAGATAACGACGCCATTAGCTCCTCCCATCGTACCGGTGTGGGACGTCCGACAAACAGTGCGTATACAAAATAACAACGCTGAATAAAACATTAGGAAGGTTCGCAGTTAATTGTGGTAGTTCGTACAAACCGACCTATTTTTTTTTTATATTGCCATAACAACAGACGTTGGCAATACAAGGGAAACGATACGATTGTTACCTGGCCGACGTCGCCATTGTTGATGATCGTTAATATTGTATTAATGCATAGTTCATCACAAAAGAAAATGTTTATAACGTTCATTCTTGGTGTGTATGCACGGTAGCCATTTAATTTGGGAAAAGGTGGGAAAAGGTATCGATTTAATATACGTCGAGCTCTTCAAGGTTCCGCATATTTCCCGTTAATTTCCAAAGTGCCCGTAATATTCAAATGATTTTCGAAAGCTACTCCGGCAAGATACAAACATTTCCGTTTTGTGTTACACAATAAATCCACCCTCTTTGGAAAATCTGGCGCTTTCGCCATTTCCCATTTCAATGCGGTCGAGATCTCGCGTTTTTTGACATTTCTTCCCCTTTGTCTCGCCCCGCCATTAAACTTTTCCCAACTTTTGACGGGGGACAATTAAAAATTGATCGCCAGACGCTATCGGGTATAAAATGTCAATGCTGATACAAAAGGCGCGGCAAATTGATATTGTCCAAACTAATTTAAACTTCGAGATTTGTAGAAAATATTAAATTTCCTCTGGAGGAAGAATTGTGAACGACATTTTCCTTGTAGCTCGTGGAAATCCGAACTTTTGGTCAGGTCGTGGAAATTCTGGTAACGTAGTGTAACGTTTATTTCTAATTTATTTAATACACTACACACTATTTAATTTATTTAGACTATTACTGAACTAATTAATTTATATAACACACTTAACTTTGTAATTTATTGGTACAATTCGCTTGTCCGTTTTTCGCACTGTTTATTCACTCGCGGCTTCACGTCTAATCTCCCTCTCCGACCGCAAGCCCGCTTATATACATATCTCAGTTGTATTCGCGATGATTCCTGAAAGAACTCGATCCTTCTTTTCCCTAATAATGTTTATCTAGAAACGCCCAGAAGGTAATAAATCATTCTTTCCTTAATAAGATGTTGCGGAACGTTAGGGACGGTTTTTTTATTGCCCACTTAACGGAGCGCTTTGAAGTGACCGCCGAGGTCCGATAAGAGTAAACACGTTGCGCGCTGCTGTTTACATTTCGCGTTACACTAGGTTTGATGTTGGTGAGAGGAAATTGAATGTTATGCGAGGTGAATGGAAAAATCACTGTGTTTTCAATTTTGGTTCGAGTTACTCTCCTCAAATAGTTATAATAGGACTATTAATTTTGTCTTTATGTGTCTGGAATAGTTATGTAAACCTTTTCCATGAAGTGGATGATTGGATATAGGAAAATATCCTGTATCGTGTGATTCACGTCACTTTTGTCGAATTTAAAGTTAGATTGTTTCTTAATTTAATGGAATTTTCACATCTTACATGTTTACTCTGTCTTATACTGTCACGGGGTTACAGCTCGAATAACTCGTATGATGTGCTGGAGATAGGGGCCACGTCAAATTAATGTCATAAATCTCGTCTGAACCGTCAGATTAACTCGCTTTCTTCCGCGATACACCGGATGTCATTAATTAAACGTACTCCTGCAACTATTTCATTATTAACCGGGAGCATTTTTGTCCCAGTTCCCGGGGCGTAGCGTAACGAAGTAAATTCCATCATGAGCCGTCCCTCCTGTAATATTATTTAATAAGGGGACGCGGCGATAACCATTTACCTGGCGCAGTGGGTGTGTCTTTTATTAAGTAAAATTTCATTACGATTGAGTGTGGTAAGGTACACTTCCCGTAATAATAATAAGAATGTAAAATCGGCTCCCGTCTGGCAGCCGTTCCGTTCCGTCCGCTCCCGCTAATGTTCGCCGGGAACGTAGGGCCCTTCTGGGAAATGAGGGCCGCGAGGAAATTTGTCGGGTTTTTCAGTGCTGCAAGGGGAAGTTTCTTCCCTTGCCTCCAGCGAAACGGGCCGCGATCGCGAGATTTATTACGGTAAGTTGTTAATGTGGGCGGAATTAGATTCCGATCGGTTGAATTAATTGCTTTCCGAGCAACAACGTCGATATGATCGAAAGTGCGGAATGTGGCAGATTCGACTCTTATTGATGGAAGTCCTAGTTTGATGTTTGCATTATCAAAGTTTTGTGTTACTCCCACCCACATGGAACAGAGGGTCGAAACCTTAGGTTCACTCAAAGGGTTTGATTAAGATTATTTCCACCGGTAATGGTGGTGATAACGGGCGGAAGAACTTTAGACGGGACCAGGTGTTTTACGATGGGTTGATGCCAATTTTCGACGGCATAACCGAAAAGGTAGTTTTATTGTACAGGTATTTTCGACCGTAAAGAACTTAAACAAACCCGCGTATTAATGGTTGAATTAGGAATGAAAATGAGCGGATATATACGTCAAAACAATTTATTTGTTACTACAGGACAAGAGGGCAAGGAAAATCGACGGGAAATCCCATCTTTATCACGAAAATATTACAAGGGCTTGAATTTGAACCGATACACTTCCTACCTACCTGTCTTAAGCCGACCGTCGAAATTTCTTGCAAGATTATTTGACCCTTCGATTAAAGCAGGTACCCTCAATATTTGCCGTCGAAAGTTCGCCCGCCGGTGATAACTCTACGACTTACTATCTAGTTAATAAATTGTTATGTTTAGTTGTTATTTGGAACGATTAAGGGCTTTACCCTTTTTTGCAATCTTAAACATATACCTAGTGTTCCACTTAATCGATTGTGTGATGCACCTATGCAGCTTTTAATCTACGAAATTCGTTGTTGATGACTAATGTACAATATATTTGAAACTAGTCATTATTAACATTATTATCATCATTATTTCATTATTCTAAACTACATCATTATTAACTCTTAGGGTACGAACATACCGAAGATGCCTCGATGTCGCGGTCGATGTCGCGGTCGATGTCGCGGTCGATGTCGATGTGAGGGCGAACATACCGAAGATGCTTTTCCTTTCAGTGTTCCTTGCAGTCTACTCGGGGAACGACGGGAACGCTGTTTATTGATTTGTCTATTTATTAAAAAGTAGTGAAATAATGTACAACAGCGATAGTAGTGACAGTGATTATGACATGTCTTCAAGTGCAAAGTGGTGGATTCTCTGTAATTCATCAAATCGCCAATTTAATGTTCATCCCATAAACCAGAAAAGACAATATTTAGGTGAATATCACCATCTCTTCAATGAGTTAAAACACCATCCAGATAAATTTTTTGCGTACATGAGAACGACTCTTGATACGTTCCAGTATATGTATGACAATGTAAAAACAAGAATTGAACTTTGCACATATAACAACTACCATACAAACCCTATTCTTGGCGAAGAAAAACTAGTAGTAACATTTTGCCGCAATCCTTTTCCACTCCCTCGCCAGAACATGTCTATTATGATACTGTTTGTGCCGCTTATCCCAAACAGCAGGAGTACTGTATACCAAATCTATTAGTTCGTCTTTCATTATCTAGATTATCTAGTAACACCAATCCAAAAGTCTCAATACGTCGCAATGAAAAGGCATACGGAAATTCGCCCGTCCGTCTTCAGTAAATATAATTGCCTTCCGTATCTCCCTCCAGCTACATGTCACGTGGTTTGAAGAGCACCAATGAACGTGCGAGTTACATCGCGATCAACAGCTCGATCGCGATGTAAAACAAACTATTTTGATCTGGCATCGACCTCGCTGTAAACTACCATGATAGGCGGCGAGGGTGAATGGGTGAAACATCTTTGGTATGTACGCTTTCATAAGAAAATAAAGGTTTGTTTCGACATCGACCGCGACATCGACCGCGACATCGACCGCGACATCTTCGGTATGTTCGTACCCTTAGTGTAAGGTTAAGACGGTCTTCCTCCGAGCTGTGGAAACATCCCCTAGTAGTCAGAATTGCATTGCGATTGTCAGAAGAATGAGATAGGGGTCCATTGGATGCTTACCGCTATATTAGATCAATGATTTCCGTAAAGAAAGCCTAACACATTTTTGTAATAATCAACCCACCGTTTCGTTAACTCTCCTTGTACCTTCTTACCATGTTTTTAATGAAAAACCCTAATTAACCTGTTGTTGAATCCATTGATCTAATGATTCTTAGTTATATCGTTCTTAACTATCTAATTCCCTTTTTTAATTGAAAACACCGCATTTCCTTTTTAATCGAATCAACGATTGTTGCCCGTTGAGCTTTTGTGAATACATGCTATGATATATATCCCTTTGTATGATTTCTCTTTGGCTGCGGTATTAAACTTTGCGAAAATTCTTGAAATTGTTAGTGGGATCGAGATAGGGGAGGGTATACGTGACATGAAATAAATCTGAAACATGTCTTAGGCTGAGGTTATAAATATAACTAGATACTTTCTTCAGTTGTGAATGGGAGACGTAATTGAAACGAGTACGAATGTTGCTGAGAAAGGGGTAAAAATATTATTTCTTAATTTTAAGTAGGATTGTTATTACTTACGCAGATCACGGATTTTTTGAACTGGTAGTTGTAATCATAAAAGGGTTTGTCACGAAAAATTAACAACAATTTTGCTGTAGGTACTGTTTTATACCGTGATATCAAAAATTATCTTGGTTAAGGGTTGCGATGGAATGTAAAATGGTTGTCTGAGCTTAAATCATCCTTTAGAAATAATTCTGTCATTTTAGCTTTAGCACAATGACTTGGAATATTGTGACACTCAAAAAATGATTGACATAAACTGCGACAATCATTTTAAAATCCATGATCACCCTTGTCCAACGTCATTTTTGATATCACGATATTACAATTTCGATACAGTCATGTCACATGCAACACAAACATTCCAAATCTTCTAATAGTTGCTTAAGACCGTTTTTCAGTAGAATTCTGTTATTTTGGTAATTTGATTTCTCGACACGACATATTCGTTAAAATCTAAAACAGAAACCTCCATTTCCAAAATTTATCCGCTTTTAATCTAATCCGATTCCTACATCCGTCCCACGCGATAACCCCAAATTTCTACACAGCCTATTTCGTGTCCGCCGTACCTTATAATTTTTATTGGGCCATGGAAATACGAATCATACAAAATAATATTTATAACCGACGACCGCGGTTATTTCGGACGTAATTATTTTTCCTGCCGGATTCCGAGACGTCAATACAAAATATGGGATTGCTCCCATTGATGTGCTCGACGATTGGTTATTTTGACGATTCGAATCGTTTAAGACGGCGGAAAAAGTAGGCGAGAGTGTTCGGCTCTGGAAATTAAATTCGGTTGCATAATTTTTTAGGTGAGAACTGCGAGAAGAGGTCTGCGGCTTAAATTTTATTAAATTTGTTAAATTATGATCTATTCAACTTTTTTAATAATCGACCTGTGATCGGTTTCTATATCGTAACGTTTCTATGGGTCCAAATAATTATACTACACTAATTACTAATTTATTTAGCGGTTATGTTCACTTGTAATTTTATTCTCATCATCATGTTTTCTCGCTATTGCTAGCGGGCCTTTGGTATTCCGGAGATAAGTCCCGAATTATGTAATCATGCTAGAAGTGTCTTTTTCGGGAAGAACACCTCGATTCCAGGCAGTATCTACCTCTCGGCTCGCCGCACTTGTCCTGAGTTTCGTTACAGTATCAATTTTTCATTGTTTCAGCTGCACGTCTTTTCATTGTTATTACCATCGCTGAAATTAACAGAGCACCGGGTATATCCAAATTCTCAGCAATGGATTCTCTATTTACTTTCGTACTACCCTTGCGATTTCTGTATTTAAATTGCAGCGGGATATTGTAAGCTAAACGACCTTTTCTTCTGTGGAAAATGTATTTAAATACAAATAACAAGTATTTCGTTTTTGTATTTAAACAGTATTTAAAGTCGTAAATTATTCTTAATTGTAGCAATGTTAAGCATAACCCCAGAAAGCTTAGAATTCCTATTATTCTCTTGGTGAAATTGTTGAAATTTCTAAATCAGTTTAAGAAATTGGAATCTAATTTCTAATGGAAACTTTCTAATGAAGTTCTAAAATCTTTGTTTTATTGCCCGAAGTTGTGAAGTTTTCAATTATTTTCAAAATATCTAAGTTATTTGTATCGAAAAGCCTCAAACACATAGGCTGACTTTTATACACTAAACCTATGTTTATGGTTTTAACACTTAAAACTATCTCAAAAAGTGTTAGGAATTATTTTCTTTGCTTCATGAAATCGTAAAATTTTTGCAATTTTCCGAAATTTACCAACTACTTTGTAAACAAGTCTTTAGAAATTGAAGTGATACTTCAAAACACAACAGGCTAATGTAAGTTTCAAACTTCTAAAAAATAATCCCAAGGCAAAGATGTCGACACATTAGACACTGTACTTTTTAACTTGATCTAATGAAGTAGCTAATTAAAAAACTTAATTAGTTCCTTTTCCAACTTCATATATGGCAGTTCAAGTTATTTGTGTTGCATTAGCGTTGTCATAAGTTCTTTAGAAGCTCCTTAACTTCTTTTGAAACAACAGCTTAAGTTTAAGATAACTGCGACTTCTTTAAAAATGTCGACAAGCTACTTAGTACCTAAAAAATTGTTTTACAATGTCACAACTTTTTTAAAAACTTTATGAATTGTACACCTTCGTTAAGATAATCGCAACTCCTTTAAAAGTGTCGTAGGATCATTATAACTGTAACAATAGCTTTAAAATAAGCATGTAAGTACATAAACCAAAATGTAAATACAAATGAACAGCCGAAAATATGCTCAAAAATGTATAAAAATGCGCATTTATAGTTACTGTAACAAAATAAAATAAATGTAAGAGCATTTAAGGAATAATTTAGCAAATAATAGATCTTAACATTGCCCAAAAATGTATTTGAACTACTGTATTTAAAATGTCAGAAGAAATGTATTTTAAATACACAGTAAATACAAATTAAGCTTATGTCTTTAAATACATATAAAGTATTTAAAATACATTTCTAAATACATGTATTTAAATACCTAACAACACTGGTTACAACTAGAAATTGAATCACCCTGACGAGCCCTTCTTGGGCCAGCCCGCTCGGCAACTATTTCCCGAGGTGTTTCCGCCAGTATGTTTAATCTGCGGCTCTTCGGAAAAATAATTAAAACTCGTTTAAATCGACTGATTGCCTGTCAGATCCAGCTTAGGAGAGGAGAGGCCGCTGCGTTTGAAATTATTTCGACTCGGTGTGGCGGGCAATTCATATTTCCAATTAAATCCGATACAGCGAGGGAGATGTGTCAACGAGATCCGATGGTTTTTCATCAAAGGAGACAAAAGTGGGCGGAAGAGGGTTCGGATAGTTTACGGGATTAGGGAATTAGGGATAAGTGCATGCGGGGAATGTTCGGAATGGGCTCCGTTCGTGTTGACATTTTCGCTAAAATCAGGAATGCTTCTAATGACCATCTTGATTACTCACTTCAGATGAGTCAAAGGACGTTTTCGAAAAGGTCATTCGTGACCAGGAAAATGTATGTCAACTGCACGTTTTTCGATTTTGTCCCGTTCCTCTTTTGGTACTAGGCGAACCCTTACATATTTAATCTGGCAAGAAATTTGCCTCACTTCAAGGAATTCACATATAATTTCATGTGCGCTTAATGCATTTCACCCAGTTATTCAGCTTTTATTAACGAGTTTCTCGTTTAAGAACACCTGTACTTTATGACATCAAGTAACTTTAATGCAAAACATAGCTCTACATTTTCACTTAACTACGTTGTATAATAGACCTAAACTCTATATAACATATTTCATGTGAACGTATCAACACGCATTACCGTTCGATAAAAATACTAACGATTCCATTTGTTTAGTCATAGGACATTACAGCTAACTCCGAACTGTTGTTGCACGCGAATTACTAGTTTCCAGTATTATATTTAATGTATTAGTTTGAGGAAATGGGCATTTGAGTTATGAAAAATACATGTCCGCCAATTTGCCTACGATTGTAAAAGGTAGTTCCCGAGAATAAATCATAATGCTGTACTGCGGAACGCGATCATTGTTTCATATAACGTTTTTGATGTCTCGTTTTTGATGTTTGTATACTAGTTATGGAGGTTATTGGATGTGTTTGCGTGTAGAACGTACCAAATACGTTGTTATACACGCGTTTAAGAAATCCACACAGTAGTTATGGTAATAAACATAAAAATGTTTTTTATTGGATCAATATCACTGCGCCCACAACACATACACAATAAAGAATTTTGAGTGAAGTTTAACTCAAATTTTTGTCACAGCGAGTCCACATGAAATGAGTTGAATATTTAATATAATTTTTTGTTAAGTATATTTTACTAAATTTTGAGTTTAATATATTACAATGTATTGAGTATGTTTTTGTTAAGAATGAGTTAAGGTTGTAGTCGCTATTCTCACTTTTGAGTAAGTAGTTCTAAAGAATGAGTGAAACATTAACTGAATTTTATGTAAAAAGGTATTAAATCTGTCCACTTTTTAGTGAATAATACTCAAATATGAGTGAAACACTAAGTTCATTGATGCACTTACTATCGAGTAAATTGTACTTCGATATTAACGAAGCATTGTAAATTTCTAAATCTAGTCACTTTTAAGTTTTTTGTACCCAAATGTGAGTAAAATATTGGCTGAATTCTACGTAGAAACTTACTGAGTCTACTCGCTTTTGAGTAAATTGTACTCTACACTAATACAAATAGTACTTCAAATGTATGTAAAAATCCCAAAATTGGTTTAATGTTTTCTTGTCAATTTTTAGACTTTTTGTTGTCGAGGAGAGCACTTAAAATAAATACCAACTCTCATTATAACTAACTCGACTAACTAACTAACGACTAACTCAGTCTAGTAAATTGTACTTCGATATTGACGAAGCATTATGAAAATTTATAAATCTAGTCACTTTTGAGTAAATTGTACCCAAATGTGAGTGAAATATGGGCTGAATCTTACCTAGAAACTAACTGAGTCTACTCGCTTTTAATTTTACCTAGAAACTAACTGAGTCTACTCGCTTTTGAGTAAATTGTACTCTACACTGAAGCAAATAGTACTTCAAATGTATGTAAAAATTCCGAAATTGGTTTAATGTTTTCTTGTCAATTCTCAGACTTTTTGTTGTTGAGGAGGGCGCTTAAAGTAAATACTAACTTTCATTATAATTAACTCGACTAACTAACTAACGACTAACTCAGTCGAGTAAATTGTACTTCGACATTGACGAAGCATTATGAAAATTTCTAAATCTAGTCACTTTTGAGTAAATTTTACGCAAATGTGAGTGAAATATTGGCTGAATTCTACGTAGAAACTTACTGAGTCTACTCGCTTTTGAGTAAATTGTACTCTACACTAAAGCAGATAGTACTTCAAATATATGTAAAAATTCCGAAATTGGTTTAATGTCTTCTTGTCAGTTCTCAGACTTTTTGTTGTCGAGGAGGGCATCATTATGAAAATTTATAAATCTAGTCACTTTTGAGTAAATTGTACCCAAATGTGAGTGAAATATCGGCTGAATCTTACCTAGAAACTAACTGAGTCTACTCGCTTTTAATTTTACCTAGAAACTAACTGGGTCTATTCGCTTTTGAGTAAATTGTACTCTACACTAAAGCAAATATTACTTCAAATGTATCTAAAAATTCCAAAATTGGTTTAATGTTTTCTTGTCAATTCTCAGACTTTTTGTTGTTGAGGAGGGCACTTAAATTAAATACTAACTCTCATTATAACTAACTCAACTAACTAACTAACGACTAACTCAGTCGAGTAAATTGTACTTCGATATTGGCGAAGCATTATGAAAATTTCTAAATCTAGTCACTTTTGAGTAAATTTTACCCAAATGTGAGTGAAATATTGGCTGAATTCTACGTAGAAACTTACTGAGTCTACTCGCTTTTGAGTAAATTGTACTCTACACTAAAGCAGATAGTACTTCAAATATATGTAAAAATTCCGAAATTGGTTTAATGTCTTCTTGTCAGTTCTCAGACTTTTTGTTGTCGAGGAGGGCATCATTATGAAAATTTATAAATCTAGTCACTTTTGAGTAAATTGTACCCAAATGTGAGTGAAATATCGGCTGAATCTTACCTAGAAACTAACTGAGTCTACTCGCTTTTAATTTTACCTAGAAACTAACTGGGTCTATTCGCTTTTGAGTAAATTGTACTCTACACTAAAGCAAATATTACTTCAAATGTATCTAAAAATTCCAAAATTGGTTTAATGTTTTCTTGTCAATTCTCAGACTTTTTGTTGTTGAGGAGGGCACTTAAATTAAATACTAACTCTCATTATAACTAACTCAACTAACCAACTAACGACTAACTCAGTCGAGTAAATTGTACTTCGATATTGGCGAAGCATTATGAAAATTTCTAAATCTAGTCACTTTTGAGTAAATTGAACCCAAATGTGAGTGAAATATTGGCTGAATTTTACCTAGAAACTTAGTCTACTCGCTTTTGAGTAAATTGTACTTTACATTAAAGCAAATAGTACTTCAAATATATGTAAAAATTCTAAAATTGGTTTAATGTTTTCTTGTCAATTCTTAGACTTTTTGTTGTTGAGGAGGGCACTTGAAGTAAATACCAACTTTCATTATAATCAAAATAAATTTTATTGGCATAGATTTAATGGTGAAAGATACCAAAAATTCTTAATAATAAAAGTACAGCTCTAATAACAAGCTCTACAACTTCAATATTTTTAAGAGATTTTCAAGATAACAATATTTGACTCTGACGTCATCTAATAGTTTAAAAGTCTTTACTGAGTGAGAAACATTTTATATCTTCTTATGGAAATTATTCGAATCATATCCCATTAGTGAAAACAGTATGACAGTTGACAGTAAACTGTCAAAACAGGGTAAACCAATAAGAGACTAAAATTTTCAAAAGTTGAACTTACCTACTGCTTTTTTATTTATTCCTGTAATGATTGTTGGCTCTTTTTCAAAAATTTTTAATAACGCTTTCTTAGGATCATTCATTTTTGACTTTAATTTTTACTCCTACGATAACAATGAAAAATTGAGTGAGAAATAATTTATATCTGTTAAATCATTAAGTCGAGATTTCACGTATATGTGAAAATTTCCAAAATTCTTAAAAATTCAATGTGTTCTTATCTATTCTCACAATTTTTGTTGCAGACATGGGCACTGAAAGTAGATGCTAACTCTCATTATTATCAGAACAAATGTTATTGGCTTTGAATTAAATGTCAACCAATACAAAATACAAAATACGTACAATGCATACTTCAATATTTTTGAAAAACTTTCAAGACGACTTTGATGTCATCTAGCACTTTAAAATTGTTTATATGATTGAGGAACATATCTTAACTCCATTCATCAAATATCATATCTCATTTTTATATATTTTCAAAAATTTTGGTTTAGCGGTTTGTTAGATAAAGGACCGTTTTAGATTTTCACAATGAAAAATTAGATGTCGAATTATTCATTCATCTTAATTAATCAAGTTGAGAACTTTCAAATGACACGTCAAAGTAGGAAAACCGCTGGAAACAAAACGATTTATTCTAATTTTCTAACGGAGCCTAATTACTCTGATAAATTCCACAAAGTCTCGTCTAAAATCCACTAAAATAGCTCACAGTCGAAATGTGTGCCTACCGTTTACGAGCAAAACAATTTTTTGTCGTAGTTTTTTTGACGTGCTAGTCACAGTGATAAGAGAAATTTCGTGCTACACACTTCGGACTATTAACACTGTTAGGTACTTATTTGTGCGGAAAACTCTATCACGTTCGGTTTCTTTGATTCGGGAGTGTCTCTGTGCGTCCAATTTTCGATTTTCCTGAATATGAACGTTTCTATCTGTCCCGGGCCATCTCAAGACGACCGAGAGGGGAACTTTGGAGCCGTTTGAACTCGACAGGTAAAAAGTTTTGGTATTATTTCTGACTTTGTAACGGTTGTAAGCGTGTAAAGTATATGACCCAGACTGTACCGAAAGACTTTTGACCTGAATTTGAACTAAATGGTTTTTTGGTTGGCGGTTTTTGAAATATGTCACAAGTTTTAAATTTATTGAATAATGTGTGTATTTACCTAAAAATGCGCTACACACTATTGTCCATGGGTTTCCCCTTGAATTAAACATGTAACCCGCTTGAGTTTCGTTGTCATCTAGCCACCTTGTACGTGTAAATTCCTACCTAACGTGGGGATCAATTTGTACGTTATGGAGGTATTCTCGCCATTAATTATTAATATAGTAGTTGTTAGGGAACAATGTTACGTGGCTCCTCCTCCGGGAACTAATAGCGCGAGTACGGCACACAATATTGACAATAATTGTGTACAGAACGTGGTATAAGCGCGTCGCTTTTATTCCTCGTTGCCGTTTCTAATTCCGTACAGAGTAAGTAATGGAATTGATATTGTGTTTTCAATGCTCTAATGGCGTCTAATAATTTCGAGCCATTACGAGTAGATTAATCATTTCCTTGATAGCATCAATCATCCAATAATTTATGCTTAATAAAATATGTATTAAATGCCTTTTTCCTTCTGTCTAATAACTTTTCGAAAGCAGACGAAATTGGGTCATCGTTTGTGATGATGTTTTTACGTGCCTATTATTATTATACGGTAGTAAAAAGTATGATCTCATTATATTACCAAAGTATCAATCAAACAAATGACCTCAAAACATGCAACGCATTTACTGTCTACAACTGCGATATTATTTTCTATAAACTAAATGTATGTATGTATATGAAAGGGATACGTGTACAATGTGGTTGCGGCGGAGGTTAATAACAGTACTGCTATTGCGATTATCTTTCATTTTTAATGGGAATTTGTACGGATTTATACTTACTATTCGACGTTTCATTTTTAAATGCCTTGCACTTCAAAGAGAATTAATCATTAGGAAGACGTGTAGTTTGATGGTTTTCAGCAATATTACGATTCAAAGTGGAAACTAATTTCATAACATTTTCATTCCAACTTCGATCGAAATTCGCTATACACCTCGGGTCGAAGTTTCAATTCCGCAAGACGTTATTGTATCCAGCTTTTAAAAACTTTTAACCCCGATAATTCATCCCTTCGATCCGACCTGTCCATAGTTTCAACTCATAAGGAGTGGGATATTATTGGAAAGTTTCTAAGGGGATCTCTTCTTCCCTCTTTTTCTCTCTCTCTCGTTCTCTCGTGCTCTTGGGTAACATCCATTCCCGTAACTCGAGTGGAGGGGATGAATCCGGATCGAGGGTGCTTTTTTCTCCACCCCTCTCTCTCTCTCTCTCTCACACACACACACATTTACGAATCCCTTTAAAAACGGAAACGTACAGAATTTCACAAGTTTGTACACAGCTCGAATATGATCCGGTTCCCCTTTCCGCCTGATTTATCGCCTTTTCCGAAACCGTATCCTCCTGGAATCTGATGTTATTTTTTTTGTTGTTTTACGTTTCCGGATTCGCTAATTTCGTTCCGTTTAATGTCATCTCATCCGTTAACTAACCCTAACTTAACCTATAAAATAAATTAAGCCTAAAGTACGTAGTGTATTGTTTGATTACTTAGATAAGTATTCTATGCATACATCCAACTGAGTCATTAGCTGCTAGATAGTGGAAATATGTGTGAAAAATTAGATTTGTCATGGAATACGCCGAAAAACTAATTAAATGAAATTCCACTTAAAAACAATTCAAATTTTTGTTAAAATGAATTCACAATGTTGTTTGAAATATTTAACACAATTCTCTCACTAAATCACATCTCTTACTAAATTTTTAGTTTAAAATTTCGAAATGCTTTTACAACGATACAAAAATTCTTACTTGATGATGAATTAAGACTTTTTTCTCACTTTTGAGTAAGTTGTAATAAGTAATAAGGATAGAGCGACACATGGATTCAGTACGGTGTAAAACTTAAAAAAATGGCAAAAATCTACTTACTTTCTCAATGATACTCAAAAGTGAAATATTTACCCAAATATATAGGGGTGATTCCATGTCAACTGTCGTGAGGTTGGCGGGTCATAACTTTTTTTTTTCAAAAATATTTCATCCTATTGTAGGTTCGACTACAAGTAATAACCCAAATTTTCAGCCGAAAATGTTACTCCAAACGTTTTTTACGGCCAATTATCTATCTTCTCGCGTTTTCCATTTTGGACGCCAAATTTTCTCCAAAACGTTACCGGAAACACATTGCACGCTGGAAATATTTGAGAGTATATGTAATCGATGTAAAATTTTCCAAGGAATCCATTTCCGCTTCCAGAATTTTTCTAACATTTTTCCATTTTCGAGAAATAAAAAAGATATATATTTTTTTTAACTCGTTCTAACTCGCGTGAATCAATTTTAGGATTTTTTTGCAGGAGCGCAAAATTTTTGTTTTTTAGTGTACATTTGGGAACTTTTACTTTCCCGTGTGTATTTTGGTTTTAAGTGCCAAAAGATGCGAAAAATTAACGTAAATTAATTTAAAAATTTCTGAAATGTATGGTGAACGTTTCAATCTTTATCATCGATTCTCTCACTTTTTGTTGGTGAAGACGACACTGCAATTTAACTCTGGTTACAACAAAAATAAAAATTATTGTCCTTGGCTTAAATGTGAACACCAATTCAACTTTTTTGCTCAGAGATTTCTAACATATTTTTGATTTTGATGTCACATAACACTACAATTATTATTGAATCAGAAACATATCTGAAATCTACTCATCGAAACTAATACTTACAAATAAATATTAACATCATCATCCATCATCTTGACGGTGATTTTGACAACTTAAGCAAAAATTAGCATAAGTGTTTTAAACTGAACACCATACAAATACACTTGAACTTTCTAATGTTCATTAGATCCAAGAAGACAATGGCCAAGAGTGAAAAATAAATATGAAAGCGTAACGTCGGTCGCCTTGGAATTAACGTCATGACGCTTTCTAAGGCTCGGCTAATGTCGATTAGTTTCATTGTATTAAGAATTGATCACGGCCAATAATTTGTTAATTATTAAACCACCATTTTCAAAAATGTAACACGCTAGAAATATATTTGATGTGTAATAAACTTCTAGGGAACTATTATTAATTCTGGATCAAATATCAAATTAATTATATTCTATTGAAGCTGCAAAGAAAACATTGAAGACTTCTCAGTGAAGAAAGTTGTGCCTTTTGGGGAATGTCCCTAAATTGGGAGGTTTTAGGTAAAGAATGGCAATTATATTTGTCGTTCTGTTTCGTTTCAAATTAGTTTATTTGTAAAAGTAACGACAGTAAACAGCTGTTTGCAATAGATAAAACAGAATGCAAATTCTCGCCTTGAATTACAAATAATTTATCTGCCTGTTTTATATTAAATCCTATTTGACGACTAGATAAAATTTCTAGAAGCATTTCATTAGT
This sequence comes from Cryptocephalus moraei, assembly GCA_946251905.1. Classification (NCBI taxonomy): domain Eukaryota; kingdom Metazoa; phylum Arthropoda; class Insecta; order Coleoptera; family Chrysomelidae; genus Cryptocephalus; species Cryptocephalus moraei. The sequence goes on along the minus strand of OX276455.1, from coordinate 2,523,094 downwards.
TTTTAGGGTTTAAAAAGTATTTTAATCGAAAATATAATTAATGTAATCTGGAAATTCTTTATGCTCCTAAACGAGAAACCAAGAGTTTCTTATTTAAGACATTTAATTATATCGGGTGTTTTTTTTTAAAATTTCACCTCATAGTAGGCTGTGGATAGTGTTTGTGAATGCGCCTTACTAAAAAATCTGAAAATTGACATAACCTCACTTTTTTAATAAAAATTGAAACTGCTCCAATCAGTTCTTGAGATCAGTTCTTGAAGTAGTATCTTGAAAAAGACAGCTTGGCTCTATTAATTAGGCGTAGATAAGTGAGTTGTCTTTTTCAAGACACTATTAGCGATTGGAGCAGTTTCAATTTTTATTAAAAAGTGAGGTTATGTCAATTTTGAGATTTTTTAGTAAGGCGCATTCACAAACACTATCCACAGCCTACTATGAGGTGAAATTTAAAAAAAACACCCGATATAATCTGGACACTAGGAACTTAGTAAGAAGAGTTCGTCAAATGACTCACAATTGTTCTAATAAGCTCCAAGTGCAAATAATCAAGTTTGTAAAATCCAGAACAAATCGTCAGATTTAAAACGCCTGTAGAAGACTGCATAAGTTCTTTGATGGTTTTTCGAAAATAACATCAAGTTTCAAAGCAAATCCAAAATATTCGTTCTAAAGGGTTTTCACATAGAATACGGAAATATTAAGTAGCTCCTCAGGGAACAGCTCATGAATCTCTGGATTAGGTACTTTTTAAGTTTCCTGGCAACATTCGAAGTACCGTCAACTGGTTCAACTTGTCAGTAGTAACCGTCAATTTCGATTCGTACGTCCCGAGACAACCGTCACATTTGACACCCAGTCAATCCATCAAACCAAAGTTCACAATTCTCCCTTCCATAAATTTTCAATAATCCCTCGGTCGGTATGGTCCAGAGGATAGTAGCGGTACCCGTCGAGAATCCTTCCTGGATCGACCTCGAGGAATCCGAGACGAGCTTCTACCCGAGGAACTTCTACGAGTCGTTCTTCGCGTACACGACCCTCCTCTTCTGGATCCTCATCATGTTGCTCTCGTACCTGTTGGCTTTCAGCGTGGCCCTTATGATAGTGGCGATCGGCCTGCAAAACCATTTCATCAAAGATTGGGAGCGAATCGAGACCACCACCCCTGCTTGTCCGTGCGGCATCAGCACTACGAAAAGTTATTGAAATATCGTGCGAGTTCGCTTTTGGGCGGCTGGAATGTGAACGTTGGCTTCTGGTACGTTTTAAGTTCAAGTGCGCGCAGTTTTAATGCTACTTTCTAATGTGGTACCGCAAAAGTGTCTTGTCAGTAGCGTGCTGAAGGGAGAAATAAAGGATGTATGTCTTCGTGGTGTAGGATTTATTATTTCAGATTGGGTTAGGGAGTACTGCACTTCAAGTCCTTCAAAGATTCTGTCCCGCACCGTTGCCCGTACTTAGTAGGGGAGCCCAAGAGGGGATTTTTGGATGTACTCGAGCGCGTCAGATTAATATAAGGGAGGATACCTTATATATTAATAAGTACCTCCAGCCAGTACGAGCCTTTAATATAGGGGGGTTCGCCAAGGGGAACCCGTCAGATTAGCAAAAAAAAATCGATCATCCGAAATACTCGAGCACTCCAGATTAAGATAAGGGGGGTTAATTACTAACTAACAAGTGTCCATTTTGCTAATCTGACGATTTGAGCGTAACCTAAGGGAGTTGGGAGGGTAACAAAGTTGCAATAATGAACGATGTGTGGATTTACTCGAGCGCGGTCGTTTTCTTTTTTATTCTAGAGGTACTTATACCAGAATAACAGAAAAAATATAATCTGACGATTTCCGTAAGCCGAAAGTAATCAAAATCGTTAATTAAGAGCGTGCAGCTATGGTAAAACATGTATTTCCCACTCCACGCCTCTATGACCCTTTCGCTTTTCTTCTATCTCTGTCTGTCTCGCACCCAGGGTCCGATTAAACCCATCAGGACCCCTAGGCAATTCTCGGGGCCCCATTTTCTCACCTTTTAAAATACATTTTTTCTATTACGCCTTATGAATTAGGTTACCATGGCAACTGTTCCTACACATTTTTTTAATTATATCGGAGGTGACACTTCACTCTAATTCAAATTTGATGCCATCTGTCAGAGCGTATGACAATGACAGTTTGTAAACCAATTAGAAGAGCAAGCATAAGAGGCGTGTTCGGAAAGCCTGAGAGAAGGGAAAAGCAAGGTTATGCTGTTTTGTCGTAATCGCTTCTGATTAGTTAACAAATTGTCAATGTCATACTTTTATTCAAGTAGTTTTATTTCAAACAAATTATTTTTAAATCGTGAGATTATCGACACCCCTTAAAAGAATCGTCAGATTTTTTGTCAGCGTGGCTGGGACATCATGGTGACACTTCAGTATGCTAATCTGACGCGCTCGAATATTTCAAGACGGCGATTTTTTTACATTTTAAAAAATTCGCTGTGAGCCTTCGTCACTTCCAAATCATCAGATTAAGAAATTGGAGCATTATTAGGGTTCACTGAACACCTCTGACGCGCTCGAGTAATTTTTTTTTCGATTTTCATCCCTTCCGCATAGCCACCCCCACCACGCAAATCGTCAGATTATTATATATTTCATATCAGAGTGTCATTTCATGTCATTGTTTTTTTACAATTTTGAAAATCTGTAGAGACTTCCCCCACCGCTAAAAGTGAAAACATCATAAGGACCATTTACCCTTCCTATAATCTAATCTACCAATTCTAAATGGTCTCCGCGACGCTCGAGTAAATCCACATCTAGCATCATGGGCTCCCCTACTATAAGTATTTGGTTCCAATTTCCTGATGTTGAATTTATGCCCCTACTGGCTATTGGTCTCCAAAAATAAAGTCCAATGATCTCAAACAAGTTAAGATTCTACAAGACCGTTATTCAAACCTTCACCAAAGGCAAATAACAAATTTTGTAAATTGACAACAAACTAGTTGAACACAATCTGTTCATGAAAAAAATATTTCTGTATACCTGTCACCTATTTTGTAATTATTGATAATTGTTTGCGTATATTATAGAAATTACATTGATTCACTGCAGCGCCACTGTTGATCCGATGCCAATCTGTTAGCGTCACTTTCACGAGCGCAATCCAATCAAAAGTTATAATTGGACTTTAGGCATCTAATACGGGTATGTTAATATCATGACGTTTGCAATCTAGCGAATAAATTAATTACGCGTACTTACGGGTAATTATTATACGCGAGCGGCGTACACACGTTCACTTCCTTTTATTTAAAAAATGTACGTCGAATGGAATAATTACGTGATTACATACGTACGAGTACAAACAGGTGAAGGGCAGTATTTAGCGAGTAGTCGTTCAGCGATTATTTGAAGTTTCGTAGGCACCTAATTTGAGTTCGAGACTACGTAATTAATGGTTAAGAACACACGTTTCCATCTTACCGGTAATCCCGTTTCGTTACTAAGGTATGCGGAAAACATTCTGGCGTTGTACTTACGGACACAATCAAACGTCGCAACATCACCAGAAGAAAACTAAAAATATTTCATCCCATACGTTTCGTGTAAATAATCTGGCTTTACTGAATATTTTATGGTGCTATAACCGGCGGCCTGCAACTCATATGAAAAATAAATTTATACGGCATATGTGTATGAAATGTATCTAGTTCACACCTCGATGGTTTTACACCGGGCACAGATTACTGGATGTCTGTTTGCGTTATAAATTTTTGATGGCCGCATCGATAGCGTGTACGGATAAGCTGCTTTTCGATAAATAAGTGTTCGATATACTTACGTTAGAATCATCACGTATCGAAGCGCGAAACGTATCAGAAAGTTGAAAAAAAGACTTTTTCCACTGAGTGTTTCGTATGTGAAATTCATAGTTTTGCTATTGGTTACTGGTGATAGTGTTTTTCGTGATGTTAGGTTCTAGTATGGTATGAGAAAATTGGTCAGCCTTTTAAGGGTCGACTTTGTCCTTGCAAAGATACCCCTTTGCCACTAAAACCAGAAAGGGAAACCTTATTTAAATTACACTTTATTTTTTCCTGGAAAATAACTTTCCTTAACCTTTCCGACAGATTTAAATCTGCTCCAAATTTTTTGGAGTTCAATACAAATTTCCACCTTTTCTAATGTTATCCAACCTGATCATCTTCAGAAACAAAGTCCATTTCATTATTTTTTTCCGAAAACGCAAAGTCTGATTCATACTTCAGTCTTTTTGTCATACAAAACTTCACAGCTTCTTGCGATCAGCACCAAATTTTCTGGAATTCGTGGCCAAATGAGACAATTTTGTTATTTCAACAGAATTCGCATGTCCTCCGCCCCGAATTTAATCTAACGTCGCCAGGTTACCTTCGAAACCCATTCTTTATCCCGGAGACCTAAAAAGCTTATAACGTATTAAAACTTACAATGACTTAACATAAAGCGCATTTCTCGATTAAGAAGGGTGAATAAATCTGGATATAATGGAGATGGATGAATAATAAAAATCGACTGCGGTTTACATTTTCTTAGCTCGGTGCTTTTGTTCACTACCTTAAATTGATTACGTAATTGTGAAGGAATATAAATCGTTTTTTATCCTGGCGGAAAAGGTTTTACTTTGTTATCCGTCGCCGGGGAAACTTTTCGCTCATTTTTCTGACAAGAGAAAGGGATTTGACAAGTTTTAATTTATTTGTAAACGAGCAGAAGGTGCTTTGGGGTCGGTGAATCGATTACGGCTTTGCCCGGTATTTGTGTATCACGGTTCTGGGAGGTAATTCTCGCAAAAATCATTAAAAAGTTAAAATTTTGGCGTCGGGGGCGGTCAGAATTTTAATCGAATCGTCGAAAGGGTGGGATTAATTGGATGTTTCCCCGATGTTTGGATTTGTATATAACTCAATTGAACTGTATATGACTGTCTTTTAGATGAAGGATTATTCCTTGATGAGTTATTATTCACTTGAGTAGCCTGAATTTTTTTTGAAATGCCTACAATTAACCCGAACGGTTATGGAGGATTTTCCAGGAGTTGCAGGAACGAAGGACCTGTAATTAATTTAGGAGTTTTCCTTAGAAACGTATAAATCCCTAAATGACCTCGTAGTTCCAAAATATTTCTCGGCGTATCGTAAAGTTCGTTTTGTAAAGGATCCTAGATTTTTGGTGAAAATTTTTTGAAACTTGATTTATTAGCTTATAACTCAAATCATAAGCAGAGAACTAAAGTTGTCTTATTCCGATGCCTATTAAGCCACATCATCCACTTCATAAGTCAGCATTTACTGTGGGCTCATATTTTATTGCTAATTAATTGCGCAAACCACGATTTTATAGCTCCACCCCTTAGCGAGAAAAAGGGGCTAATGTGACATAAGACTTGAGCCACAATATCCACCCCTGTACCTCCGGAACCCTAAGAGATATATACATAAACCCAGCGGCATATTTTATTGCTAATTTATTGCTGACGATCGCGACTACTAGCGCAATCCCAGAAACACCCCTTCAACCCTTAGCAATAAACTCACCCCCGAAATATCAGAAAAATTGTTACAAAAAATGTATGTCCTGTAAATGCAGCCTCGGGTCTTTATTACTATTTAATGTCTCATCTTCCAAGGGAAGCATGAGTTTATTGCTCCACCCTTAGCGAGAAAATGGGATAATCTGGCTTAAACACACCCCCAATATTTGTATTACCGGAACCGTAAGAGATATATACATAAACCAAGCGGCATATTTTATTGCTAATTCATTGCTGACGATAGCGACTAGTAGCGCAATCCCAGACCCACCCCTTCAACCCTTGGCAATAAACTCACCCTAGAAATATCAGAAAAATTGCAACAAAAATGTATGTTTATTAAATACAGCCTGGGCTCTTTATTATTATTTAATGTCTCATCTTCCAAGGGAAGCATGATTTTATTGCTTCACCCCTTAGCGAAAAAAAGGGGATAATCTGACTTAAAACACACCCCAATATCTGTATTACCGGAACCGTAAAAGATATATACATAAACCAAGCGGCATATTTTATTGCTAATTCATTGCTGACGAAAGCGACTAGTGGCACAATCCCAGACCCACCCCTTTAACCCTTAGCAATTAACTCACCCCCGAAATATCAGAAAAATTGTAACAAAAAATGTATGTCCGGTAAATGCTGCCTCGGGTCTTTATTACTATAATGTCTCATCTTCCAAGCATGAGTTTATTGCTCCACCCCTTAGCGAGAAAAAGGGGATAATCTGACTTAAGACACACCCCAAATATCTGTATTACCGGAACCTTAAGAGATATATACACAAACCAAGCGGCATATTTTATTGCTAATTCATCGCTGACGATAGCGACTAGTAGCGCAATCCCAGACCCACCCCTTCAACCCTTAGCAATAAACTCACCCCCGAAATATCAGAAAAATTGTTACAAAAACTGTATGTCCGTCAAATGCAACCACGGGTCTTTATTACTATTTAATGTCTCATTTTCCAAGGAAAGCTTGATTTTATTATTCCACCCCTTAGCGAGAAAAAGGGGATAGTCTGACTTAAGACACACCCCCCATACCTGTATCTCCGGAACAGTAAGAGATATATACATAAACCAAGCGGCATATTTTAATGCTAATTCATTTCTGACGATAGCGATTAGTAGCGCAATCCCAGACCCACCCCTTCAACCCTTAGCAATTAACTCACCCCTGAAATATCACAAAAATTGTAACAAAAACTGTATGTCCGTCAAATGCAACCTCGGGGCTTTATTACTATTTAATGTCTCATCTTCCAAGGGAAGCATGATTATATTGCTCCACCCCTTAGCGAGAAAATGGGATAATCTGGCTTAAACACACCCCCAATATCTGTATCTCCGGAACCGTAAGAGATATATACATAAAGCAAGCGGCATATTTTATTGCTAATTCATTGCTGACGATTGCGACTAGTAGCACAATCCCAGACTCACCCCTTCAACCCTTAGCAATAAACTCACCCCCGAAATATCACAAAAATTGTAACAAAAACTGTATGTCCGTCAAATGCAACCTCGGGGCTTTATTACTATTTAATGTCTCATCTTCCAAGGAAAGCATGATTTTATTGCTCCACCCCTTAGCGAGAAAAAGGGGATAATCTGACTTAAGACACACCCTCCATACCTGTATCTCCGGAACAGTAAGAGATATATACATAAACCAAGCGGCATATTTTAATGCTAATTCATTGCTGACGATAGCGATTAGTAGCGCAATCCCAGACCCACCCCTTCAGCCCTTAGCAATTAACTCACCCCCGAAATATCAGAAAATTTGTAACAAAAACTGTATGTCCGTCAAATGCAAACACGGGTCTTTATTACTATTTAATGTCTCATTTTCCAAGGAAAGCGTGATTTTATTACTTCACCCCTTAGCGAGAAAAAGGGGATAATCTGACCTAAGACACACCCCTAATATCTGTATCTCCGGAACCGTAAGAGATATATACATAAACCAAGCGGCATATTTTATTGCTCTTTCATTGCTGACGATAGCGACTAGTAGCACAATCCCAGACTCACCCCTTCAACCCTTAGCAATAAACTCACCCCCGAAATATCAGAAAAATTGTAACAAAAAATGTATGTTCGTGAAATGTAGCCTCGGGTCTTTATTATTATTTAATCTCTCATCTTCCAAGGAAAGCATGATTTTATTGCTCCACCCCTTAGCGAGAAAAAGGGGATAATCTGACTTAAGACACACCCCCAATACCTGTATCTCCGGAACCATAAGAGATATATACATAAACCAAGCGGCATATTTTATTCCTAATTTATTGCTGACGATCGCGACTAGTAGCGCAATCCCAGACCCACCCCTTCAACCCTTAGCAATAAACTCATCCCCGAAATATCAGAAAAATTGTAACAAAAAATGTATGTCCGTCACATGCAGCCTCGGGTTTTTATTACTATTTCATTTCTCATCTTTCAAGCAAAGCATATTGCAATTTTGCATATTTCTCTACCGCTTAGCGAGAAACAAGGGATAATCTGACTTAAGACACACCCCAATACCTGTATCTCCGGAACTGCAGGGTATATATATACATAGAGCAAGCGGCACATTTTATTGCTGACGACTGGGACTAGTAGCGCAATTTTAGCACCACACCTTCAACCCTAAGCACTAAATTCAGCCTTCGAAATTTTGGAAGAAATCATTAATTTTTGTCTTCAATCTTCTATTTCAATCAATCAATTAAAGGTGGGTCTGGGATTGCACTAATAGTCGCTATCGTCAGCAATAAATCAGCAATAAAATATGCCGCTTGGTTTATGTATATGTCTCTTACGGTTCCGGAGATACAGGGGTGGATGATGTGACATAAGTCTTATGTCACATTAGCCCCTTTTTCTCGCTAAGGGGTGGAGCAATAAAATCATGCTTCCCTTGGAAGATGAGAAATTAAATAATAATAAAGATTCCAGGCTGCATTTACCGGACATACATTTTTTGTTAAAATTTTTCTGATAATTCGTAGGTGAGTTTATTGCTAAGGGTTGAAGGGGTGGTTCTGGGATTGCGCTACTAGTCGCGATCGTCAGCAATAAATTAGCAATGAAATATGCCGCTTGGTCTATGTACATATCTCTTACGGTTTCGGAGATACAGGGGTGGATGATGTGGCTTAGTCTTATGTCACATTAGCCCCTTTTTCTCGCTAAGGGTTGGAGCAATAAAATCGTGGTTTGCGTAATAAATTAGCAATAAAAATGCTGACTAATGAAGAGTGGATGATGTGGCTTAATAGCCATCTTATTTCGTGTCTTTAATACCAATTTGAATCTATTTTTTTATTTTCCTTCGATTTAAATATCTAATCGTTGTCTAACTAAAAAAAAATCCTTATCGTGCTAATAACAAGTTATGACGTGTCCCGTAGTGTGCGGCTAGCACTCTGCCTCGTCGTACTAGCGCTAATTAATAAAATGTACCATACAAATTATCTACAACAAGCGAAACTACGCCTCTAAGGACACATTTCCGTCCTCGAATCATATTCCTCTTTCACTCCGAAAGCCGTACACGCACATACCGACTTATTTGTCCTAATTAGTTTTATTTAATGGTTACATGCGGCAGGTTCGAGATTTTCTGGAAAACCCACGTTAATTTGCTGTGAAATGTATGCGTTCGTTGGCATCGGGGCATTACTTATTCTACTCTGACACCGTAAATGGCGGTTACACCGGCTAAGAGCTTGTCTCCCGTTTTTAGGGCATTAAACTAAGAATTCCTGCTCTGTGCGGTAACACGAAGTTGGTTAATTACGAGGTTAGTTTTTTCGTTGATAATATTAATATATGATGTTGAAGTTTGTTTAATTAGATGCTCTGTTTATTTCTATCTAATTAGCTTTTTTGGTTACACAACTTTTCTATTAAGAAGAGTGGTATAATGAACCTCGAAATGCATACGTAATGATGTTTTTGCACTCTGCGTAATTTAAAGCTTATTTTTTTAAGGTTTAAAATAATAACGCGGAAAGTTTCCCGTTATCACTCGGGAGCATTTATCAAACAAATTTAGGCATTTCCCCCATAACGACGGGCTTACATTGTACCACGTACGTACTTACGAATGTACGTGTACAAGTACATACCCTTTGTCTCGTAACTACGTCTATGAATAATAAAGGCGGCACTTTGTTAAAACTAATTAAAAACGAAAATTAGGTTAATGGATTAACGTGGTAGATTTTCGCTAGGGAACATATGTTATGTGTACACACTCTGCGAGTGTCGGACATTAAAAGATTTTTATGGTCTTTTTCGGACTTGCGTGCGGCTTGAGAGAAAAAAATAAGTAAACTGTTTCGAAAGCTTTTAAAAACTATTAAAAGTTTTATTTGCTCGCAGGGTGGTTTTTATGGCGGACACAACGACGAAATAGTCATAAAGTATAACATTTATGGTCGATTTATTACATTAATTTGGAGCAGGGTATAGCGTATTCGGTAGTATTAAAAATTAGGGTCCAACAGTAGCAATTTACCTTTTTCTAATTTATCTACAGTAAGTTGAATGTCCGGGTATTATGGCAATATCTACAGCAGAAATCCAATTACCTCCAATTTCGTTACAAAAATTGAGTGAATTTTGAAATTTTTTAAAAAAAAATCAATGAAAAATTCTATTTTGCTAAGATTGATTTAAATTTCCCTTATTTTTCCAAAAATTGACTAAAATAGTATTAAAATATACGAACAAGAACATTTGTCTTCAAGTCGTTCTACTAATAACGTCGGTTCAATCAACCTCTGTCACAATGAACCTAATGGTACCGGTTACAATAGTCATCTTAAGTAATACTATAATTTCGTACTTTTTCTCCAGAAAGCAAGGTAACTTTAGTATTTTCCTAAAATAATGTTGTAGCTCCATCAAAAGCGTAATATCTTTCATATTTTGCCAGTGTTCTCCAGAAAACTAACCAGACATTAATATTTTCCAGAAATAAAGTTCCTTCTAATCGTAACACCTTTCCTAAGGAGAATTTCTATGAATATAACTCAATTTTGCTAAGATTGATTTGAATTTCCCTTATTTTTCCAAAGATTTACTAAAATAGTATTAACATATTTGAACAAGAACATATATTTCCAAGTCCTTCTACTAACAACGTCGGTTCAATGAACCTAGGTCACAATTAACATAATGGTACCGGTTTAAATAGTCATCTTAAAATCACTATCAAGTAATACTATAATTTCTTACTTTTCTCCAGAAAACAAGGTAACTTTAGTATTTTCCTGAAATAATGTTGTAGCTCCACCAAAAGCGTAATATCTTTCATATTTTGCCTGTGTTCTCCAGAAAACTAACCAGACATCAATATTTTCCAGAAATAAAGTTCCTTCTAATCGTAACACCTTTACTAAGGAGAATTTCTATGAATACAACTCGATTTTGCTAAGATTGATTCCATTTTCCATTATTTTCCCAAAAATTGACTGAAACTGTATTAAAATATTCGAACATGAACATATATTTCCAAGCCACACTACTAACAACGTCGGTTCAATCAACCTAGGTCACAATTAACCTAATGGTACCGGTTAAAATAGTCATCTTAAAATCATTAGCAAGTAATACTATAATTTCGTACTTTTTTTTCCAAAAAACAAGGTAACTTTAGTACTTTCCTGAAATAATGTTGTAGCTCCACCAAAAGCGTAATATTTTTCATATTTCGCCAATGTTCTCCAGAAAACTAACCAGACATCAATATTTTCCAGAAATAAAGTTCCAATTGTAACACCTTTTCTAATGAGAAGTTCTGTAAATACAACGAGACTAAATGTCGATATTGGGGCTTTGAAGTTAACAGGTTGATCTAGTCTTTGGTAAGAGAGTAGTTTAGATATAACCTGGCCAATTATCTTGTTCCATATACATATAATAATACACATACATTTAGATAGAAAATATTAAATACCGAAGCAGACAAATCAATTGCTCGCAGCTTAACGTCGTATTCCACAGCTCTTAACGAAAAAAATGTCCCTCTCCTCCAAGAACGATTTATTCCCGAAAACAAACCGACATTCCCCATAAATTAGTTGGGATCGAAAATAGAGCGAGAAGTTGCAAGTTTGGTCTTCCGTGTGACGTCCTCGGAAAAAGCAAAACAAACGCGACTTGTACGATCTAAATTTAGTGCGAGGATAAATCTCACAGCGGCAAAAAAATACTAATTCCCGAAATTACCACGGGAACCCAGCACGTCAACTAACTAACCTATTAAAAATTTATTACTACTTACCAACTTTCGAAACCTCGTTTACATATTTCGCTTAACCGGAAAGTTAGTCAACACTTTGACGTTCAATAAAAATATCCAGAAGGAAAAATGCCTCGACGAAGTTTCTCCGGAGTTTTTAAAACGCCATTAACGTGAACGCTTTTTATCGAAGAAAAGAAATTAAAGTAATTAGAAAGGGAATGACAGAGATCGTTAATTAATAGGCTGTTAATTGATTGGAAATTTACAATCTGACTCGAATTGTTGGCAGTTAATAACACGAAGTAACGATTAAATGTACTTTTAAAAGATTCCGGATACGTTTATTACCGTAAGGGTGATAATTGATTTTTTATCGACTAATTTAAGTGTTTCTTGTACCTTATGAAAATTCATTTCCGTCTTTCTTAATTCTTTAATTTTTCCCATTGGAGATCTTTAACTTGTTATTACCGTATCACTTCCGGCATATCCTTTGGATAACTTTCCCATTAGGAAACTGCTATTAAAAAATTAATTGAGATTAAAGGTCAATTAAGATTTATATATGGAAACACCTTGGTATAATTGTTCTTTCGCCTGTTGATCTGAAGTATAGGTAATCTTAAACTCAGTTTCCTCGGTTGTCACTAATTGCAATCAGGCGATTGGTAATTATTATATTCATTTGTTATTGCGGTCACTGATGGAAATTTTCAGAATTTGGATTACGCCGTATCTCCACAACTACTCGTCCTATCGTCTCAAAACTAAGTTTGTTGTGGTTAGCGCCTCTTAATGTAGAAAGAAATGTCATTAAATAGAAGGTTATAGGTATGAAATATCCTGAAATTCTATCAAGTGCCCTGCAAAATATTTCAGAATCTTTAATTGCTTTAATTTGCTCATCTAATCTTTATATCGTCGCAGAACTAAGTTTATTGTTATTAACGACGTTTGGTCTGTAAAAATTAGCGATTGGATCATCATTGATCCAATTGAGCTATTGATGCTAATTGAGGATTTACTTACTAGAGTAATGTATACCATGTGTTATTATATCTAACACCCAAATAACTGTTTATGATTCATTCCAAGGAACAAACTCAAGCTTGTTCGGTTTTTGAACTTCCAATTAACTTATGATTAATACTGAGGTGAGAGTTGAATACATTTTTAGGACGCTATGTTAAAACCGGGCGTTAGTTTGCTAACTTTGTCCAGTTAATACTTTAGGACTCCAAAACGCTCTTAAAACGTCAGTAGCTTTGTGTTATTATAGCGCAGTTGCCTTCATTTGCATTTTAGAGTGCATATACTCCTCTCCGGAAAATTTATATACAGCGAATCGCGCCCAGGTAAATTCTCTCCATCCAATCTCAAATTAACAAGCCATAATTAAATTTACGTCATAACGTTGTACATTTTGGCACACCATATACATCTCGTTATCCCGTATTGTGAGCAACGGTGGGGATGATAAACTTTAAAGAGTTGTAAACCAAAGGAAAACACCGAGTCTTCACCAACTGCTTTATCCAAAGTTGAGCGATCGGTTTCGGCTTCATCGAAGCCATCATCAGGCTCGCAGAACACAGAAGGTAAGTGTCTTACAAAGCAATACTCACAACAAGTGGTTCTAATCTTGTCTAATGCTCCTCATCCATGTAGTGCGAGCCTGATGATGGCTTCGATGAAGTCAAAGCCGGTCGCTCAACTTTGAATAAAGCATTTGGTGAAGATTTGGCCAACTTAGAGAAGCTGGACAACCTTCAGTCGTCTTTAAAGAGTTGGTAGTAACGAATTTTGATGTATTTGATCAGCTTGATTAATTTCGATTAACACAGAAATTCAACTACGAACGTAAATGCCTTAAAATTAATGTTTCGGTGAGTAGTAACGCTTTAATTAGTTTCTTGGATTTGGAGACGTACTTTAACAATTTTCGATGATCATCCATCACGGCTAGTTTGAATAAAACTTGAAAAATCGAAATTGGCGGCATTAATTCACTCTAGCAGGACACATGACGTATTCCCGCCGGTTGTTTTCCCGAAAACTAATCACGGGACAAGTCGCCCCGCCGATTCCCGAACTCCGTCGAACGAGAACACGTCGCCGGGATGAAAAAAGGGGGAAAACAACCCCCGGGCATTCTCCCCCGCCACGAATTGTAACACATCTACGTATAAAAGCGTTTACGTTGTCGAAAAGTTTTTCATTTGTCCGGACGGTAATAAAGGAAACACACAGGAGCGTACGTTGCGAACGAGTCTCACTTTAACGGCCGAGGGAATGGACTGGAAACTTACCACTTTCCGAAGGGTATCGGCGTTAAATATTTTATAATCCCGTAGTCCGTGAGGGACGATGGGTAAACGGGATAAGTGAATTTTTAACTAGGAAGTTTAGGGGTCGGGGGGGAGGATTCACGTCGTTCGCACCTTCGACGAGGAACGTTTCGTATTTCCTGGAAGAATCGAAGGGAAATGTATTCCGTTCCGATAACGCCGTAAAATACAATTTGAACTGTTCCTAGTAGTTCTCATGGCGTCGGATCGTAAAAGATCAACATAGGGAAACCCTCGGGATTCGGCGAGTCTCTTCCGTGGAAACTCGTGGAAATTTCGATGTGTGCATTTGAGGGAGTGCTTAGAGGAATGGTGAAAGTCGTGGTTGCTACTGCGAAAGTTTTCGGAAAAATCAGTTTTGAAACAATGTTTTTATCAAAATAACCCTATTCGACAATTGTTCCGGCACACCTAGCAGTCCAGAGCTAGAGAAAATTTTTACAGTTTAGTTTGTAGATTTTCAGAAGCTTCCCTTAATTTTTAGGGGTGGTCCGTGGCTAAACCTGGGGTGACGACTCTATTTGTTAGTGCTTTCATTATTAGATTTTTGCATTGTCACAGTTCAAGATGCAACCGAAATCGGTTTATTGCAAGGTCTATCTGGTACTTAAAATTCAACCCTTAGGTATTAAATGTGGGGAGCTATTTATGACCGTTATTATTTATGATAGTAATATTTATCATGTATCATGATATTTTGATGAAATATCATGAAATCTGATAGTTTAGTTTCTAGTTATAGATATAGACAGTTTTAGACAGTATAGTTTCTAATGACGTTCAAACTGTCAAACTTCGCCATAAGAAAACTTTTTACAAAACTCCATAAATTGATCAAAAATCACTCCACAGTGATTTTTTTTATATAGTTATTACCTAATAACAGTTTCTAATGAAGTCATACCTTTTTAAGGAAGCCCCATAAATTCTTTTAAAGTTATTGCGACAAAACTGAAATTGTATTAAGGCAATTATAAATTTTTCAAAGTAATTAGCTAATGCAAGTTTCTAATGACGTCATAACTTTCAAAATGTTTTATGAAAAAGAGTTAGAAATTGCTGAATTTCTTAAGAAAACTCCATAATTCCCTTTTGTAGAGTTTTGACAAAATTAAATTTGTTTAAGAACATTCACCATCTTTGTAACTAAATATTTATCAAAAGTATCTTGACGATGACAACTTCAAAACTCGTTTATGAAAGCAGTTCAAACTTTCTGAACTCCCTTAGAAAACTCTCATAAAATGTTTTGAAGAGTTACAATAAAATTAAAATTGTATTAAGAAAATTGCGAATTTTCTAATGACCAGTCATAATTTCGAAACTTCTATATGAAAAGCGTTTAATATAGTTGTACTTCTTAGAAAAACTCTGAAATGCTATTTTATAGAGTTTCGACAAAATCAAAGTTATGTTAAGATAATAAATATTGTTTGAAACTAAATATGAAAGATAGCTTGATGGTCTTAACTTCAAAACTTGTTTACGAAAAGAGTGGAAATGTGAGACACTTCTTTAGGAAACCTTCACAAACCAACTTAGAAAGTTTCAGCAAAATTAAAGTTGTACTAATACATTATTTTTCGAAAATGTCATTCTTATTGGAGTTTTTACGGACATGTCATAACTCCGAAACTTCTTTATGAAAAAGCTTTTTTAGAAAATTACATACCTAAACTGTCTAAAAAAATTGAAAAAATTAAAGTTATATTAAGACCATTATGATTTTTTTTAAATTACTAACTAATTGCAGTTTCTAATGAAGTCATAATTTTAAAGTTGAAGTTTGTGAACTTCTGTAGAAGCTGCCATAAATGGTTTTAAAGAGTTGCGACCACACTGAAGTTGTATTAAGACAATTATATATTGTTCACAAAGTAACTGGCTAATACAAGTTTCTAATGACGTCATAACTTCCAAATTTTTTAATGAAAGAGAGTTCGACATTGCTGATTTTCTTAAGAACTCCAAAATTCCGTTTTGTACAGTTTTGACAAAAATAGAGTTGATTAAGAAAATTCACAATTTTTGTAACTAAATATTTAACAAAAGTAGCTTAACGACGACAACTTCAAAACTAGTTTATGATAGCAGGATAGCAGTTCGAACTTTCTGAATTCCTATAGAAAACTCTCATAAAATGTCCTGAAGCGTTGCAACAAAATTAAAATTGTATGTATTAAGAAAATTATGAATTCTTGAAAGAATAGCAGTTTCTAATAACACGTCATAATTTCGATACTTCTCTATGAAAAGCGTTTAAAATAGTTGACCTTCTGAGGAAAAATCTGAAATGCAATTTTATAGACTATCGACAAAATCATAGTTATATTAAGAAAATAAATTTTTTTTGAAACTAAATATTTTTTGAAAGATAGCTTGATGGTCTTAACTTCAAAACTTGTTTATGAAAAGGGTGGAAATTTGAGACACTTCTTTAGAAAACTTCCACAAACTAACTTAAAAAATTTCAGCGAAATTAAAGTAGTTCTAATACATTTATTAATTTTTCGAAAATGTCATTTTTATTAGAGTTTTTAAGGACATGTCATAACTCCGAAACTTCTTTATGAAAAAGCTTTTTTTGGAAATGACATAAACTGTCTTAAGAAATTGTGACAAAATTAAAGTAATATTAAGACCATTATGATTTTTTTTTAAATAATGAAGTTTCTAATGAAGTTATAAATTTAAAGTTGAAGTTTGCTGAACTTCTTTAAAAACTGTCATAAATTCTTTTAGAGTTTCAACAAAACTGAAATTGTATTAAGACAATTTTATTATAAATTTTCCAAAGTAACTATCTAATACAAGTTTCTAATGACGTCATAACTTCCACGTTGTTTTATGAAAATAAGTTCGACATTGCTGAATTTCTTAAGAACTCCAAAATGCCGTTTTGTAGAGTTTTGACAAAATGAAAGTTGATTGAGAAAATTCACAATTTTTGTATCTAAATATTTAACAAAAGTAGCTTGATGATGATGAATTCAAAACTCGTTTATGAAAGTAGTTCAAACTTGCTGAACTACCTTAGAAAACTCTCATTAAATGCCCTGAAGAGGGCATTAACAACAAAATTAAAATTGTATTAGAAAAATTATGAATTTTTGAAAGAATAACCGGTTCTAATGACGTCATAACTTCGAAACATCTTTATGAAAAGCGTTTAAAATAGTTGAGCTTCATAGGGAGACTTTATTAGAGTTTTGACAAAATTAAAGTTGTGTTAAGTAAATTAAAAATTTTTGAAACTAAATATTTTATAAAAGATTGCTTGGTGGTCTTAACTTTAAAACTTGTTTATGAAAAGGGTGGAAATTTGAGACACTTCTTTAGAAAACTTCCACAAACTAACTTAAATAGTTTCTGCAAAATTAAAGTTGTTCTAATACATGTAGTAATTTTTCGAAAATGTCATTCTTATTGGAGTTTTAAGTACATGTCATAACCCCGAAACTTCTTTATGAAAAAGCTTTTTTTGGAAATTACATAAACTGTCTTAAGAAATTGTGACAAAATTAAAGTAATATTAAGACCATTATGATTTTTTTTAAATAATAAATTAATAACAGTTTCTAATGAAGTTATAAATTTAAAGTTGAAGTTTGTTGAATTTCTTTAGAAACTGTAATAAATTGTTTTAAAGAGTTTCAACAAAACTGAAATTGTATTTACAATTTTATTATAAATTTTCCAAAGTAACTAGCTAATACAAGTTTCTAATGACGTCATAACTTCCACATTGTTTGGTGAAAATGAATTCGACATTGCTGAATTTCTTAAGACCTCCAAAATGCCGTTTTGTAGAGTTTTGACAAAATTAAAGTTGATTGAGAAAATTCACAATTTTTGTAACTAAATATTTAACAAAAGCAGCTTAATGATGATAACTTCAAAACTCGTTTATGAAAGAAGTTCAAATTTTCAAATGTTTTGTGTGGAGCATGTATTAAATATGCAAATATTTTCTGTGATTTTGACGTAAAACGAAAATTCCATATGGAACTTTGATGTATTTAAATTTAATTTGCTGCGGTACCCATGTCAGTATACCTGACAAACCATAGTAGATTAGTTTTACTTTCCGTCATTAGTTATATACTGATGCTTTCAAATATGAGTTCCGATAATTTCGATACAACTCAACAATACACCAACAAGTCTAACAGAAATAAATTCCAAACATGTGAATTCGCAGTAGGAGTGAAATTACTAAGGGGCTCTTAGATGGTAATTGATAGAAGCAATCCGCGATAATATTCCTGTAAAGTGTATACCAAAACATAAAATTTGTTCCGATATTTTGAGATATTTTGATATTTTTAATTACGAGATATTCACGCATGACTTCGTCCCGACCAAAAGGAAAAAATATACATGGCCGGGCGAAACTGGGATCAGATCCGACGATTTCGTAACTCATTACCGGGAATCCCTTTAATTAATTTAGTTCCGGGAGCAGAAAGGGCGCCACCACCACGTTTCCACTTCCATGATAAAGTGCCTCGCGTAAAACTGAAGCGGGTATATGCATTCCGGTTATATAAATATGTGAGGAGATGAGGAGCGGCCGCGTGTATATGAAGCCGTTGGATAAGCACTTGATGGGAACGGATCGGGTCGGCGGCGGCGGCGATTTAATGTGAATCTTTTATGGTAAATGAATCGGGTCGCTGAGCGATTGCAATTTGCGTTACGGTCCCTTTTCGAGTCGATTAAAGTTGGACGAGTCGCTCGAGTCACTACGAGGAGTTGTTTTGTGTTGCTACGACCCATCATCAGTCGATCGATCGAATCGATCCAGACACTTGAAGAAGAAGATATACTCAGAGGGCGGATGTTGAGGCAAAAGAAAATCGCAAAAAAGGCATTACAATATTAACAAAAAGGCAAATAAAACATTCGAAAAAGGCAGGTGGAATTTTAAAAATGGCAACTTTATTTACAAAGTTATATACAGAAATTTCTAAATAAAATTCTACACATCATTAATATGCTTCCCAGGCAGTAATTAAATAGTTCTCAATATTTTCAGGCGTCAAACTGTCTTTTATTTAATACAATATCTTTGTGTCTTGAAAATGACCTTTCAAATCCACATATTTTAAAGCTGCAGTCTGGGTAATGTTAAGTTCCAATCTTCCTACTATCCCTTCATGGATTTTCGCTGCTTCCATAATTTTTTCCAATCCAGGATTTCTACTCATTATTATTTTTAATTTGGTACTAACTTTTTCACCAATACGACCAGTAACGTTTTCTGTGGAGACCTTATTATAAATTTTTATTGACTCTTCTAAATTAAGACCACAGTTTTCCAACTTTTCTAGAGTTGTCTGGAATTATTTTATTTGAAATTTCAGACACAAACTTCCTTAGTACAGGGTTATTTAGTTTTTTCAAAGGTATTGATGCTGCAACATAGGCCTCGCACAGCTTTTGGGAAAAATCACTTAGTACCAGAATTGGTATATAATTTTCGTTTAGCACCATTTTTATTTAGAATTTTTTTATTTTAGAATTTCGTTTCTTTTTCGTAACTGTAGAATTTGTGTTTTTGGAAACTACAACTTACCGACTTTGAACACACTGCAAAAGATGCAATTTCCATCAGCTGTTAAATTTTTGTCCAATTTGGCCCATTTTTATATATTTCTAACTTAAATTTGGGCAATTTTCGCAAAATTTCACTTAAATATCACCGACACTAAACACAATGATGTGAAGAAAAAAAAAATTTGGGAAAGACTGCAATGTATCTGTGTTCCTGTATCAACCCCCTCCCCCCCAATTACTAAACTCTAACTAGAAGAATATTTCTGCAGTTTTTTTTATTGTAATACATTTTAAGGGTATTTCAAGAGATAATCTTATTCTTATCCTATTCGATTCGTATAAGCGGGCGGCCGGCGGCTCGTTAGTAGTCATTAGCAACTTATTTATATAGGAGTAAACATTTCTTTGCCTGGAAACTACAGGTATTTAGTGTTGAAACGTTTGTAAAAATGCAAATATTTATAACAAAGACAAGGATAAGATGTTCATTTTACGAAGGAAAAGCAAACAAAAAGCAAAATTTTTACCAAAAAGGCACAATATTAAGAAAACCCTCTAAAAAGGCAAAAATTAAGGAAATAGCCAAAAAAGGCACGCATTCAGGCATTTTCCTGAACATCCGCCCTCTACTATAACACTCGTGTGGATATACGATGACTCATAGCGTAGCAGATTTCGTGCTGACGCCAAGTTGAAGATTTTGCCCCATCTAAAAAAGTTCATTTTTCTCAAGCGCCCGTACAAAAGCTTTCTCCTTAATAATCGAAATTATCGCCAATTCAATTCGTCATTTAATTTCCATTTCGAAAAACGAAATTCTACACGTTTGTAATCCTCTACGTTCAGGCACAACGAGCCGATGAGGGTCGTAGCGATCCGAAACGTATCCCGTGTGAACACTGCTTCGTTCTCTCAAGTTACACCGTTGCATCAAATATTTCATCTCATATTTTAAAACGACCGAAGCATGTCGCGCACTTCTTCGCTCAATGCGATAATTTCGCGTCTCCCTCATTTCCCCTTTCACGTAGACTCGATTATCCCGCGACCCTCGTGACGGGCGACGTTAGGACGTAGGAGGCCGCCGCCGCCGCCGCCCCCGGAAAAAATGCGGGAATATTTCGCAAGCCCACGTAACGTCATGTTTGCTTTTAAAGGGAAAATTCCTCCGGTGATCTTGTTAGTGACTTTGTCCCCGAAAGCTGACGTAAAAGTTTAAACTGCTTATTTTTCCGTGCAGGCAAAACTCTCCTTGTGCGGATTTACGAGATGGATGATTTTTACGTCGTCATAAAACGCCCTGAAATATATTCGAAGGGGCGTCGTACGGCGTCGTGATTCCCATGCCGAGTCGAACTTGGTCTTAGTCTGCGATTGACTATCAGATTAACTCGCCCGGCGTTATGTCCCGATAAGTATTTTACTGTCGAAAACAAGCTTTACCGCTAAGTTTCCCCATTTTCGGCGAGTCATCCCCCAGGAAAACAATTAATCGGATAAGACGTGACCGCCCTCGCTGCCTACCTAGCGATAAGGAGGGATCGTTTTACTATTTTATTATATTGATGCGGTGACAGGCGAGGCACCGCCGAACAAAAAAATATATATAGATCGGCATGAATAATACATCGCGTCCCGGCCCGGAATGGTACAATGGGGCGCACGGCCTGGATGCGTGTTTACGCCAGATAGTAGTACGTTGAATAAAATGTGTATTATATTATTTGGGTAGGTGGGTACGGTACAAATGGCTCGCGTAACTCACGGCATCGATCTGGAAAGGGTACAGATTGAGCGGAATACGTAGCGTGCTCGTACAAGTGGAAAGTGTTTACCACGAACGAAATGAAGAAGATATACTGTGTGATCCAATTTTTCGAATCTTTGAACGTTACTACAAAAAGGAAACTAAAATTTTCTTGGAATAAAATTGACTTAAATCTTTAAACCTGTAACGTGTAAGTATTCAGAGTTCAAGTTGTGTAGTCGTGATCTAAATCGTTATAATCGTTCAATTTGCCTGTATTCTAATACTTATAATACCGTATTTTGGGGAGTATGTTACACCCCCAAATACTGCAGGCCGTGACTGGGTAGCTTATTACAACTGGGCGAGTGAGCCTTAACAATTATCTTCTTTCCAGGACGTATTTTGTAACATATTTTTTATAAGGACGACCCACCAAGTAATAGACTTAAACTCCCTGGTCAAGTGTAGCGACTTGAGATTACTACCATAAATAATGATCACTAACATTACTTGACAGTAATATCAAGTAATTCATAATTTTCTTAATACTACTTTAATTTTGTCGATACTCTATGAGATGTCTCTGAAGTTTTCCTGAGAAGTATAGCAAGATTTAACTCTTTTCATAAAGAAGTTTTGGAGTTATGACATGTCCTTAGGAACTCCAATAAGAATGACATTTTCGAAAAATTGATAAATGTATTAGAACAACTGTAAACTTTCTAAGTTAGTTTGTGGAAGTTTTCTAAAGAAGTGTCTCAAATTTCGTCTTTTCATAAACAAGTTTTGAAGTTAAGACCATCAAACTATCTTGTAATTTGTATAAATCTTTGTAAAACACATGTAATTCGAGTTGTATAACAATCGGTGCTTGATATCCACAAAAAACTCCAATTAAATCTGAGTAGTTTTGGGTACTCCTTTCACAAGTTTTATTTGAGTTCTCCAATTACAACAATTAGAAAGAAATTACAGTTCCAAAAATTTTTAAAATCGTTATGTGTAAAACCAGTTTCGAAGCTTGGTGAGCTCGATTCGACTTTTAAATACCAAAATTGCTTGAATTGACAAGCACGGCTTGATTTTAATAAAGGTGGCAGTCAATTTTAAAGAAATTAGAGTTGTTGTTTCGTAAGGAGTATAATTTGAATTTAACTAAATTGAATAAAGTTTAGAAAACTCACAGCACTGGAAAATTCGAAAAAAGTGTCGTGAAAAGAGGTTGAAAATTGGACATTGGTGATTTTAATACAAATTATACTTAAATATAATAATGAGATAAATAATGAGAAATTGAGTTAATTGGTTAGAGATCAACATAATTTCTGGATCTGACTTGAGTTCATTAAATTTTGAATGAGTTCAGTCCAAAAAACAGATTATCGTCTTAAGTTTTTAATTAAAACTTAGATACAGTTCTGTAGAATTGACTATAGTTAATTATATGTCCATCAGAAAATAGTAAATTAAGTTTAAGAACCTTGTAGATTTAAACAAAGTCAAGCTGAAAACGGGTCTTAATATTAATTATTTTATTTAAAAATAAATATATTTTACGACGCTAGGACAAGTCGGGGTAAGAACAAAGGAAAAAACGTTAGCTTGCGTAAAGTTCACG